>JAOEGL010000005.1:103638878-105093044 GCA_034509955.1 Urosaurus nigricauda | reverse complement strand
AAAGATGCAGATAACATAAATAAGTTCTTTTGACTTTCCAAAACAGTAGATTCTTCATGTACTGATGGTGTGGATATGTGAGTACATGAATGTGCTGATGGTGTGAATATGTGAGTTCCTCAAAACCTGCACTCTGTGCATTTTGGGCAAGTCAGTGGAGCTTCTGAATCTGCAGAAATACTCAGAAGATTTCAATATCATAGTTCCTGCCATGTTTGCTAAGCATATATTTTGTATGTGCTTTGTAATAATGGGTCATGGGATGTGTTACACAAGTGGTGATGCTGGGGGGAAAGATTGCTTAGCTTCCTTGGAGCTGGACAATGAACTGATGTGTGTTGGGGGGGGGGGAGAGAAATGCGAGCTGTGAGAAATCAAGGTCAGTTTCATGGGAACACTTGGTATGAAGAGGAAAGGAGGGTAGCCCTGGGGAAAAGAATGTTTTAGTTTGAAGATGAATGGGACATGGATATGCAGAAACATTTGAATTTCTCTATGCTTTTAATATACTAACAAAAATGCATCAGTTTTGACAACTATTGTTATGCTGTGATCAACTTAGTTTTACTGAATAAAGCTTTCTGACTTTGCTGAGACTTGTGTTTGTGAATTGGAGTTAGCCAGTACATGAGAGAGGGAATGTTCAATGAGAACTGTGTAGACAATTAAGATTTCATCAATGTAGAAGAAGATGAGAGTTCTGTTCCAATGAGAAGCCTGTTGGTATGGCAAAATGCATCCCAGCTGCCTTCCACATCTATCAACAATCCCACATTGTGAGCACAGTAGGTGCAAATAACTGGTTTCCAAGGAACTATTTTTAAAAACCCCAAAGCTTACAGTTTATTTGCTCTGTTTGGCACCCCTCCCACACCTCAGCCCCTGAAGCCAGACTTGGGATGTGAGAACACACACACACACACACACACACACACACACAAAACACCTACTGAGCCCAAACTATTATAGAGTTCTAATGAGTCTTCACTTTTACTCTTCAGATATGCCTTTAGCTCCCTCATATTCTTACAAAGACAGCAGGACTTCTGCACCAAAAGATAACAAAAAATACCTCACAGTTCCTCAAAACCTGGACTCTGTGCATTTTGGGCAAGTCAGCGGAGCTTCTGAATCATCCATCTACATAAATACTTGTAAGAATTCTGTAAGTAAACTGTCATGATCACTCACTTATTGTGGCTTGAAAGATGAAATGGAGATGATTTACCTTGAGCTTTTAATGTCAGTTCCAAAGACAGACTTTTACTGCACCCAAATTTCTTGCTGCTAAAACTGCATCTACTAAAATTCTTTCCTATGAGTTATAATTATAGAATCAGGGATCTTTGTAATCTAGTTTCTCAGTCACCAATTCTTAACATTTCTTCATTACCAAAAAATTGTGCTAGGAACTTTGAAAAGAAATTAGCTACAGTATTTCATACTATAACCTGGTCACCCTAGAGAGGATGGGAAGACTTGGTATGAAGAGGAAGGGAGGGTAGCCCTGGGGAAAAAATGTTTTAGTTTGAAAGGAGGACAGTTTTCAGTTATGGTACATCAAATTGGATTTTTAGCTGGTTTGACTTTTCTGCCCCTTTCATGACATGCTACACTAGCTGGAAAATTTTTCTTTATAAACTGACTCCGCATTAAATTCTCCACATGTCTAAATTAACTCAATGATGCTATCAAAATTAATAATGTCTAGTTCTGAATACAAATTTGTCTACATTTTAATGTTTAATGTTTTTAATATTGCAGTTCAGAATGCAAAATATATATTTGTTTTGTTTAGTTTTTAGTTATGCCATCCCTTATACTGTTCATATAGACCAAAGGGGGAGAGGAGAGATTTGTTTGTTTTAAAACATGAGGAACCACCAAAGAGCAAGCTACTCCTGATTTTGTTGGTGGAAAGCTTCTTGCTCTAAGAAACTAACAAAACCACCCTGGGGCCAAACTCAACTGTTTAGACACACAGAGAATTACCAATGTTCATCTGCTGCAGCAGAAACAAAGAAGTGGTGTATGGCCCTCTCCCAGATGCCTTGATGTTCAAAGAATATTAGGTAATCCACAGAATACTAAGGTACTTCACACTATAATTCTAAGATATAATGAGAACATGAGGTAGGGGATTGTAGCAGGTCATGTTGACATTAAAAGGGTGTCTATTGTCTTTTGGGGGTTCTTTCACAATATCCTATGGAATTGTTTGGCTTTGCTATATAGGGTGGTGTACTTAAGGGAGATGTATTCAGAAAGAGGCTGGATAGCTACCGTACCTGCTGGAGATCCTGCAGTGAGCAGGGGTAGGTAATATCTCAGAGGACAGAATCAGAATCCAAAATGACCTTGACAGATTGGAGAGCTTGGCCAAAACTAACAAAATGAATTTCAACTGGGATAAGTATATGGTATTACATCTAGATAGGAAAAATGAAATATGCAAATAGAGGAAGGTTGACACCTAGCCTGAAAAAAGTACATGTGTAAAAGCTCTAGAGATTTTAGTGGGACACAAACTAAATCTGAGTCATCAGTGTGATGCAGCAGCCAAAGAAGCCAATTGGATGGATTGGGGCCATGGCAACGTTACACGATGGCCCCGATCCAGCCTCTGGAAGGTGCCATCTGGATGCAGCACTGGAGGCACACCATGATGCCATGCACCATCTGGAAAAGCGCACAGCATCAGCACGTTGCACCCTGAGTCTGCCCACAGGCTGGCACAAAGTGCCAGTCTGTACAGGGCCTCAGTTCTGAACTGGAGCAACAGGAATATTGTCCAAATCAAGGTTAGCAGTAGTCCCACTCTATTCTGCTTTGCTAAAACATCACCTGGAATATTGCCATCCATTTCTGCACATCACTGTCAAAGAAAGAAATTGACAAGTTGGAATATGAGCCCTGGTGGTGCAGTGGTTAAATGCTGGTACTGCAGCCACAACATTGTGAGTTCTATTCCAGGCTTCCAAGGTTGACTCAGCCTTTCATCCTTTTGTAGGTCAGTAAAATGAGTATCCAGCTTGTTGGGGACAATTAGCTTACAGACTGTAAACCACTTAGAGAGTGCTGAGTTCATTATGAAGCTGTATAGAAATGTAAATGTTATTGCTATTGCTATTGCTATGTCCAGAGAAGGACAATCAAG
The DNA here is from genome assembly GCA_034509955.1 of Urosaurus nigricauda. NCBI lineage: Eukaryota > Metazoa > Chordata > Lepidosauria > Squamata > Phrynosomatidae > Urosaurus > Urosaurus nigricauda. The sequence continues at coordinate 105,089,887 of JAOEGL010000005.1, read as the reverse complement.
ATAATCAAAAGTGGAAACTAAGCTGTATGTGGAACAACATAGGGAGCTGGGTATGTTTGCTTTAAAAAGAGAAGACAGTGGTTACGTGATATCTATCTTTACATATATGAAAGCATGTCATGTAGAAGATGGAGCAAGCTTGCTTTTGGCTGATTCAGAGACAAGAACACAAACCAGTGGGTTCAAATTATCAGTAAAGGGATTCCACCTAAATATTGGGAAGAAAATTTTAATTGTAAGAGCTATTTCAGAGTGGAATAGATTCCCTTGGGAGGTGGGTAGGTTCTTCATCTTTTGAGGTCTTTAAAGAGAGGTTGGATGGACCTCTTTTAGAAGTGATTTAATTGTGGATTCCTTCAAGGGGGTTGAACTAGATCGTTCTTATGAACCATTCCAACTGTATGATTAATGTAACATAATAATAATGGTTATGTGAAACCAAGATGCATAGGAAATCCTCAAATCCAACTTTATCCAATTTGCTCCAAACCTGTGCCAAAATGTTCAATAGTTTTGCAGCATTTTGCAACAAACACCTCACTTTTTCAGTATCCCCAAAACAATAACAAATGTCTCAAACCAGGGCTCTTGGTAAACGTCCTAATCCAACTTTGTCTGATTCCCTTTAAGACTTTTCTGGCTTATGGTGACCCCAAGTTGAATCTTTAAAGGGGTTTTCTGGGAAAGATATAATCAGAGAAGGTTTTTACCTTTTCTTTCCTCTGAGGCTGAAATAATGTGTCTTTCCAAGGTCAGCCAGTGAGTTTCCATGGATGAGTGGGGATTCAAACCATGGTTTCCAGAACCCAGTCCAACACTCACCACACTTTCAAACGGGGAGGAATTTCTCCCAACTCCGAATGGAGCCAATGCGGATTTATGTAAATTCGCTTGTTTAGCGAATTTACATGAACCCCTGCTCCGTTCGGAATTACTTCCCATTACCCGAAATTAACCCCCTCCTGCCCGAATTTGCATGCGAAGCTTTAATTCGCAATAAGGTAAAACCCATGATTGCATTCGAATTGGCTTCCCTCCTGCCCGAATTTGCATGTGAAGAGTTAATTTGCAATAACATAAAACCCATGATTGCATTCGAATTGACCTTAAATTATACTTCCAATTTAGCCTTGTATGAAAGAGTCCTCAGACTACTATAGTAGACTAGTTGTCATGTTTCTTCCTCTTTTATTTTTGTTGTTGTTGTCTTAAAGTCAACCTCGACCCATGGCAACCCTATGTATGAGACACCATCAAGTCACCATATCCTCAACCGCCTTGCTTAGCTCCTGCTGATTCATTGGTGTGGCTTCTCTGATTGAGTCTATACACCTGGAATGCAGTCTTCCTCTTTTCCTATTGTACTCACTTTAGCAAGCATTATAACCTTTTCTAGTGAGTCCCTTCTTCTCACAATATGGCCAAAATATAACAACCCCTGTTTAGTCATCTTTGCTTCCTGGGAGAGTTCATGCCTGATCTGCTTCTAAAACAAACAAAAAAACAGCTTCATTTATATACCGCTTCATACCCTTAAGGAGTGTCTAAGCGGTTTACAACTGTAAGCTATTTGCCCCCCAACAATCTGGGTACTCATTTTAGCGGATGCAAGCCTGAGTCGAGCTTCAGCCCTTATGCTGGTCTTGAACTTGCCACCTTATGGTTTTGAGTGAGTGACTGCAGTACAGACATTTAACCACTGCGCATCCAGGGCTGATACTTCAGGACTCATTAATTGGTCTTTTTAATGGTCCACAATATTCTCAGATGTCTTTCCAGCACCACATCTCAAATAAGTATGTAGGAGATCATAGAATTATAGAATCATAGAGTTGGAAGAGACCCCAAGAGCCATCCAGTCCAACACCCTGCCATGCAGGAACTCTCCAGCAAAGCATCCCCGCCTGACAGATAGCCATCCAGCTTCTGTTTAAAGACCTCCAAGAAAGGAGATCTTGCAGCACTTTTGAGACTAACTGAAAGAAAGAAATTGGCAGAATGAGCTTTCATCCATTTCAGTCTACTTGCTCAGATGCATCTCAAAGGTACAAGATCTCTCTACATACCGATTCCACAGACTAGCACAGCTATATCTTTGAATTGTACCACATCTGAAATGAGTTGATTTTTTCCCTTCCAGCTTTCTTCACTTTCCAGCTGTCACCACAATAAACAGAAATAGGGAAAACAATGGCATGAACAATCTTAACTTTGGGGCAGAACAGACCACTCCAAAAGGGTGGCTTGAAGCCAATCCTGACAAAACCGGATTAGGGCCACAGCAACTGCGTGCCACCGCCCCAACCCACCTTTTTGCTGACCAAAAAAGAAGAGACAAATTGCCACTCCTTTTTGCGCTGGCAAACAATTGGCTCTTCTCTCCCTGCCATGGCTTTATGGCACTCCTGTGGAATGTGGCATGTAAACGGCATGCTGCTGCAACACCCAAAGGCCAGCCCACATCTGGTCAGCCGGGCAAGGTAAAGCAGGCTTCTGGGAATATTGGGCATGCGTGTCGTCTGGCTTTCTTGGCCAGTCTGTTTTACCCCTTAGATACTTATATATCTTTATCTTATCTAGTTGCTTTATAGCTGCTATTCCAAGTCCTAGTCTTCTTCTGATTTCTTAACTGCAGTTTCTGCTCTGATTGATGATTGAGCCCAAGGATGGATAATATGGGACTATTTCAATCTCTTCATTGTTTACTTTAAAATTATATAGATCCTCCTTGGCCATAATTTTTGTTTTCTTGATGTCCAGCTGTAAACCTTTCTTTGCACTTTCTGCCTAGACCTTCTTTAATAATTCTTTGATATCTCAGATATTTTCTGCTAATACTATGGTGTCATGTGCATATTTTAGATTGTTGGTGTTCCTTTTTCAAATTTTCATGCCTCTATCCCCTGAGTCCAATTCTGTTTTTCATATGATGTTCTCAACATAAATATTAAACAGATAAGATGATAGAATGCAGCTTTGTCTGACTCCCTTTCCAATTGGAAACCATTCTGTTTCTCCATATTCTATCTTAACAGTACCCTCTTGTCCTGAGTACAGGTTACACTTCAGAACTATACGATAATGTGGCATACCCATTTCTTTAAGCATAGTTCATAGTTTCCTGTGATCAGTGCAATCAAATGCTTTATTATAGTCTATAAAGAATAGACTGATCTTCTTTTGAAACTCCTGAGTATGTCCTTTTAGCTATATGAACCCAAGTGCCTCTTCCTTTCCTGAGCCCCACTTGGACATCTGGCATTTCTCACCCAATATATGGTAAGAGTATTTATTGTAGAATCTTAAAACTCACCTTGTTTGCATGGGAAACTAATGCAATGGAAGTTGATTATTGCAGTTCCTTTCTTGGGGATAGAATAGAACAGAATAGAACAGAATAGGATAGAGTTAGCAGATATCTCAAGGGCCATCCAGTTGAACCCCTTCCATGCAGGAATTCACAATCAAAGAACCGATGACAGATAGCCATCAAGCCACTGTTTAAAGATCTCCAAAGAAGGAGACTTATTATTATTATTATTATTATTTATATTTCCCGCCTCTCCCAGGGGGATCAAAGAGGGATTACAACATAGTGAATATACAAATCACAACAATAAAATCCAATAAAATTTAGCAGTAATTCCATTAAAACAAATTCTATCTAAAACGATGGTGAGCTAAGGTATACAGATCTTAGCCAATGGAAGGGATAATACCTCCTATGCAAGGTCAGGTGGATAAGCTGGCTGGAAGAGATCTGTCTTAACTGCCCTCCTGAAAGTATCCAAGGAGGTAAAAGTATCCTCCAGGAGACTGTTCCACAATTTTGGGGTGGTGATGGTAAAAGTTCTCTGAGAAAGTTTGTTCCACTGTTGGATAGCTCTTACTGTCAAAAAGTTCCTCTTAATGTGGAACCTCAGGTGGAATCTCTTTTCCTGTAGCTTGCATCCATTATTCCATGACCTAGTCTGTGGAAAAGCAGAAAACAAGAGGTGTCATATTGATGGCCTCAGCATGACACCCCTTCAGATATTTAAATGGATTTATCTATCACCCCATAACCATCTCTTCTCCAGGCTAAAAACACCCAGCTCCCTAAGACTTTCCTCATAAGACATGGTTTCCAAACCCTTCACCATTTTGTTGCCCTCCTCTGGACATGCTCCAGTTTCTCCACATTCTTTTTCAATTGTGGTGCCAAGAACTAGATACAATATTTCAGGCGAGGCAGAATGAAGTGGCACTATTACTTCCCTTGATCTAGACACTATACTTCTATTGATGCAGCCTAGAATTGCATTGACTTTTTTAGCTGCCACATCAGACTGTTGACCCGTGTTCAACTTGTAGTTAGCCGATGCTATTCAATATTTATATGAAGCCGCTGGGTAAGATCATTCGGAGGCATGGAGCTCAGTGTCTTCAGTATGCTGATGACACTCAGATATACCTCTCCATGACCAGATCGTCGGCCCAGACCTCAGATGGCATCTCCCCTTTCAATGACTGTCTTGCGGCGGTAATGGACTGGATGAGGGAAAACAAATTGAAGCTTAATCCAGATAAAACGGAGGTACTTACTGTCTCAGGACCGAAGCCAAGTTTGGGAATACAACTTCCAGTCCTCGATGGAGTCACACTCTCCTCGAAGGACTCTGTTCGCAGTCTGGGGGTACTCCTCGACTCATCGCTTCACATGACAAGTCAGGTGAATGCGACGGTCAGGAGTGCCTGTTATCAGCTTCGGCTGATATGCCAGATGCGCCCTTTCCAGGAAACGAGGGACCTAGAAACTGTGGTACATGCTCTGGTAACCTCTCGCCTGGACTACTGCAATCTACTCTACATGGGGCTACCCTTGTGCCTAACTCGGAAACTGCAGTGAGTCCAAAACATGGCAGCCAGGTTAATAATTGGAACATCCAGGAGAGAGCACATAACACCAGTGCTTAAAGCTCTCCACTGGCTGCCAATTAGTTTTCGGGCTCAGTACAAGGTGTTGGTTTTAACCTTTAAAGCCCTACATGGCTTGGGTTCATCCTATCACCAGGACCGCCTCTTCCTGTATAACCCCCACACACACACACTCCGGTCCTCTAGGAGGAATCTGCTACAGCCCATGAAGACCAGGCTGATGCAGACCTCCCAGAGGGCCTTTTCAGCCATAGCCCCCAAGCTATGGAATGACCTGCCGGATGAGATGCGTCTTATTACATCTGTTGACGGCTTTAGAAAAGCTTAAAGACGCATCTCTTCCGGCAGGCCTTCCCAGATAACATTTAATTTCCCGGCTCCATACCCACTGTTGACTCTCCTAGTTCCTCCCCCCCCCCTTCATAATTGTTTCACACAGCTTTGGGCAGTTACTTTTATATGTATTATTTGCACTATGTTTTAATTCTTAGTCATTTAATTCTATTTTAAGGGGTGGGTGAGGGAAATTGGGATTGTTGTATTTTATCTTGTGCTGCTTTTAACTATGTTGTACCCCGCCCCGATTATTATTATTAGTATTATTAGTCTTCTAGGATTCCTAGATACATTTGACATGGACTGTTGTCAGTCCTAGTGTCCTCCATCCTATATCTTTGAATTTCATCCTTTCTCTGCCTAGGTCCAGTACCTTACATTTCCCCTGGTCAAAATTCATTTTGTTAGTTTTGGCCCATCTTTCTAATCTATTAAGGTCATTTTGAATTTTGATCCTCTTCTCTGGGGTATTAGGCACCCCTCCTAATTTGATAATCTACAAACTTGATAAGCATGGCCTCTATTCTTTCGTCCAAGTCATTGATAAAGATGTTGAACCCTGTGGCACACCACTGGCCACTTCTCTACAGGAGGAAGAGTAGCCCTTTGTGTTTGGCCAGTCAACTAATTAAAAAACCACCTAACTCTTGCATTGTCTAGACCATATTTTACTACATTGTTTTCAAGAATATCCTGGGGAATCTTGTCAAAGGCCTTACTGAGATCAAGATATGCTACATCCACAGCATTCACTTCATCTATAAAGCTAGTAATTTTATTAAAAAGAGAACAGATTAGTCCTGCATGACTTGTTTTTGAGAAACCAATGTTGACTTTTTGTGATTGTGGCATTCCTTTCCCTTTCTGGAAAGGACAACATTTTCCCCTTCTCCAGTCTGCTGGGATTTCTGTTCCCCAAGAGTTCTCAATGATTATTGGTAGTGAATCAGAGATTACTTCTAACAGTTCTTTTAATACTCTTCGATGTGCTTAATCTGGCTCTACAGACTTGAAGTCTTTCAGAATAACCAGGAAGATTTTTTTGTGGGTTTTTTGGGCAATGTGGCCATGCTCTAGAAGAGTTTATTCCTGAAGTTTCACCATCATCTGTAGCTGGCATTTCTGAAGATGCCAGCCACAGATGCTGGTGAAATGTCAGGAATAAACTCTTCTAGAACATGGCCACATTGCCCAAAAACCCCACAAAAACTATGGATGCTGACCATGAATGCCTTTGACTTCACTATAACCATTTATTCCTGTATTTTCTCTTTACTTACTTTGAAACTAGAGCACATTGGGTGTTTTTACTATTTGCTCCAGGTTGATAAGTCTGTATCTCAGTTTTGATCCCCAAGGCACACAGTAAACTGTACTGCAGGGGAGCAAGCACTTTGTTGGCATCCATGAGAAGAGGCCAGGGGGCTTTGCACTTGGCCTATATGGCCAAATGAAAGCATGTGCAGGGAGCATCCCTCATGTACATCTTTTACCTGCAGCCCACCTAGTAAGGAAGAAGCAGCTGCGCGGGGGGGGGGGGGAGTGCTATCAGAGAGAAAAAGAGGAAGAGAGAGGGTAGAAGAAATAGCAGAGGTCTGGTGATAGGATTGAAACATTGGAATAATTCTGTACATATTTATTTGAATGTAAATCACTGAAATCAGCAGAAGTACCTTCTTCCATATGATTGAATCCACAATATTAAAAGTATAAGAACTTCCTTTGCCCTCCTCAATCTGTAGTGAGGTAGAAGCAGATTAATCATATTTTTTTCTCACTATCTTCTTCATGCAGTACACACATTTGTCTTTGTAAGCTTTTGCTGTTCAGTCTCCTTGTAGTTCACATGCTTCTCCCCTCCCCCCCCCTTCCCTGAAGTTGCTATGGTGACTTCTCAGGTGGCAGCTTTTGGGAAAAGGCCTTTGGGTGCTTTGAGATGATAAAGAGCACAATATGTTCCTCAGCATCTTTTCTAGGCAAACCTTTCTGGCTGGATTTCTGGTGCATTGTGTGTGTGTGTGTGTGTGTGTGTGAGAGAGAGAGAGAGAGAGAGAGAGAGAGAGAGAGAGGCTGAGCGCATATGTTCTTTTCTTTTTTACTTCCACAAAAGAACAACTGATAGTTGGGAGCAATCTTCTCTAAAACTAGCTAATGGATTTTCTTGGATTCCTGGCTGGGCAAGCAACTAGGAAATGGTGACATCAGTACCTGCGGAGTTTACTGTGTGTCTACTTTTGAAAAGGATAGGTTGGAAATCTGAGCCTAGACGTTTTTATTCTTGTAGAGATGGATTCAGAGAATTTGCATAGACTGCCTGTGAGTATAGCATGAAAAGGACAAAATGGGGATATGTTATGGTATATCCCAGGCAAATAAATGAATATTTCTGTACATATAAAACTTCAATTATGTAGCCTATATATATATATATATATATAATAAAAAATTAACAGATTTGCATATATTTCCCTGATTTCCATAAATCATTTTTCTTTTCCTAGTTATGGAAAGGGAGAGTAATTTCTGCAGGGTACTGGAGGTATACTCCCAGCCAAAAAAAATTTATAACTTTCTCTTCTATGTTGAAGAGGCATTTTCTACATTTTTTTTTTGCAGCCATAAGGTTTATACTTGCTTTCTATAACAAATGGCTTTTATGCATTAACCAGGAATAAGATGTAAATGACAGGTAATTGGTACTTTGTATATTAATGTAAGCAGCATATATGCCTTTTTAATACAACATGCTGTTAAAATAAAATGATGACTAAGATGCATTCATGAAAGAAGGAGAAGCATAGAAAGCAATACAACAGATTAGTGAAATTCTATCTTCAATGAAGGTGAAGACTTTAAAAATAATCTGCTAGGGGGATATATGAGTTTAAAAAGACTATCATTCAGTATTGTGTATAGCTACGATAGATTATGCAAATTTAAATAAGCTTCATTTCAGCACTATTAATCAAGGTTAAGAAAAGCTGTTCAAACATAGAGATAGATTCCTGTCCCAAAGAATTTACAATCTAGATTTCCAAAATGGGTGGCCACAAAGGGAAGAAAGAGAAAAGAACCAAAAATAATAAGGAAATTGTGCAAATGTTGTTATATAATTAGACTTAGGGGAGAAACAGAGATCGCTAAAGGATTGGGATGACACAGCCCCTGAGAGAGCTGGATTGGGAAATTGGCCCCAATCTGGCCAGTTTCTGCCCCAAATAGGAGTGGGAAAAATCCACTCTTATTTGGATTGAAAAAAAAAGCAGTCTTTTTCTCTGCAGCAGAGGCAATTTTATGACATTTATGTCTACCTCTTCCTGATCAACCTACTAGAATGTTAAATGATTACTCTTATATTCTTTAACTCTCCCAAACTTTATTTTCAATCTTGAACATTTATTGTCACTAACCTGTCCCATGTATTTATTTTATCATAACAGTGTTACATATTTCTAGTCTTCCTCATATTTTCCAATGATTTGTTGTCTAATATTGTTGACAATTTCTCCATTTCTGCTATCTCAAAAAAGCCAGCCTTATGAGGACATATCTATACCTTTCTACATTCTAGTGCTTGTTATCCTTGCTGATCACCTAAAGTGTGTAACATATTCAGAAGATATATTTCTGGATACGTGAGATAGTTGATGCTTAACATCTTAGTTATAAGTGTGTTAATACTTTCCCAAAACTTTCTTGCTTTATCACATTGCCACCAAGCATGGAAGAATGTGCCTTTGATTTTCCCTCACTTTCAACATTTATCACTCATGTGCCCTTGCATTTTTGCTAATTTATCTGGTGTCAAATGCTGTCTAAATAGAATTTTATAATAATTTTCCTTTAATTTATAACTTCTTGTAAATGTCAAATTTTTGCCCTGAGATTTTTTCTAATGTTCCAGTTGTATAATATGTCCAATATTTGGGGGCCAGATAAGTGTTCTTTAATTCTTTCTTGTTCTCTTTACTAATTTATTTTTTAGAAATACACAGTACATAGTACAAATTATATGATCCATAATTCATAATGAGCTTTTCTCCCTTCTCCACCCTCCCACAAACAGCATTCAGAAGAAATATATTCCAATTAGGTTAGATAGAGATATACTCCACTTGATTGCTCTGTCTTTCTAATTTAACCTGCTTTGTATTTTGATTATATTCTATCTCTACCATTCTTAGCAATTGAATCGCCTCAAAATATAATTTGAGCAATGGAACATCCCATCTTCCATCCTTTAGATGCTCACCTTAGTTTTTTATTCCCTGATATCCATTTTAATATTGATCTATCCCATTTCTTCAAAATTTTACCAGGAATTATTTAAGGGATAATTTGAAATGAAATTATTAATTATTAAACATTCTAATCTTTCTTAACATTTTCCAATTTTTACTAGTCCATTTGGAGATTTAGTTATTAATTTCCTCCATAATTGATTATAATTTTAATTCTAAATTTTCTTGATTTCTTGATCTCTCTCCTTTATTTCTTTAATTTGTGCTTCTGTATCATTATATATTTCCATGATGGTTTTACTAAACCTTTCCCCAATCCAAAATCCCTACAAATTTTATAAAGATATTTATGATTTATTGAATCAAATGCATTGTAAACATCTATTTTTATCTAAGCTAATAGATTTTTATGTTGTTTAGCATGATGTAATATATTAAATATATTCCTTATTGGTTCCTGAATATACCCCCCTTTCATAAATCCATATTGTTCTTTAATTAAAGTAGGTAAGTATTCTATTAGTTAAACTATTCTTTTAAAAAATTATAATCTTGATCACTTAATGTGATGGGACGATACGATTCAGGGTTGACTGGATCTTTCTTGGGTTTAAGTATTAATATAATCTCAGATAATTTCTGCATTTCTGGGATTATTTTTTTTATCTAATATTTTATTGTAAATTTTAGTCATATGCTCACTCAATTCATTTTTGAAAGTTTTGTAAAATATGTTAAATAATTTACCTTCTCAGGTAGAAAGGAAATACGGAAAAGTTATGTCGTATTTGATTAAAATGGCCAGGTTGATTTTAGCACAGAATTGGAAATAGTAGGAAGTACCAAAGACTGATGAGTGGATATTAAAAGTTAATGACAAAATAGAAATTGATAAATTAACTGGTTACTTGAATAATAAAAATATTGAAGAAAGGAAGGAGGAATGTGTAGTGAACACTTTCTTGTTCACTCCTACTTTTCCTGGGTTTTAGATTCCACCGCTGCCACCACTTTAATATGTGGTGAACGAATGAACCCCCTCTTGTTTGCCCACCACCTATCTCCTACTGAGGCACTGACAACTTTGGTAGCGTGTATCAATAGTTCACAGAGGCCAAGTGGTATTTCAAAACAAGAATGAAGTTTATTAATAAAATAAATAAATAAATATTGAAATATAATTAAAGCTTTGTTTGTCTTTTCCATAGTTATAGAAGTTCCTTAAAAAATAATACTACAGTCACTCAGGCAACCTTCTCCAATATTAAAGCCAAAATCTTCCTTACCCTCCAGGCTTATTCTGAGCCTCTCTTTCTCAGAATCCCTCAAGCCTCTCTAGTCCCTACTGGACTTCTCAGACCCTTCTCTGGTCTATCAACTAACCTACAAATGTTCCCTCAGGAACCCTAAGAGCACACCCTCCCCCCTAGGTGTATATTCCCCCAAAATTCCAACAAAAATAAACCCCCTTTCGCTCCCTGACGAGGCTCTTATAGCCCTGCCCAGCCAGCTTCTCATTGGCAGGACTCCTGGAGCTCAGTGATTGGCTGTTTCCACGGCCTGCTCACTACATAATGGTCTCCAGTAATGGATTATTGTAAAAAAAAAAAAAAGAAAAAAAGATGGGAATAAATAAGCAGGAGTAAGTAAATATGATTGCTGGGCAAATTTAGGACTGTCTAAATTTTGTTTGAAGAAAAAATGATAAAAAGAAGTCTAGAAAAATGAGGGATCTGGGGATGGACACAAATTGAACTTTTGTGAAGTCATATCATGTGGACCATGTCTAAATGGGGTTATTTGTATTTGGACAAATGATCACAACTGTTGTATATTCTTGTTTTGTAAATCACTGTTTTAATTATTAAATAAAAAATAGAGGAAAAAATGGATGTGAATCCATCTGGGCCAGGAGATTTAATCCCTTTTAAATCTTGTACTACTCTTTCTACCTCTTGTTTAGTTATTGGAGAATTTATATAATTTCTCTGTGGACCTTATCACACGAGGCAATTTAGGGGTATACTCAAAAGGCAATCCGATCGCAATCATGGGGTTTCACGTTATTTCGTGATAACTTAGCTCATGCAATTTCGGGCAATGGGAAGTCATTCTGAACCCAATAGTAGGGTTTCACATAATTGCGTAATAACTTATATTACACAATTTCGGGCAGTGGGGGGTTATTTTCACGTAATGGGAAGTCACTCAGGACGCATTCCAAACGCAACTAGAACTCAAGTAAATTTGCTAAACTAGCGAATTTACATGAATTTGAATTGGCCCCATTCGAAATTGGGAGAAATTCCTCCCATGTGATAAGCTCCTGTATTTCAGTTAATTTGATTTTTATATTTGTTTTCTGATCCTCCAATTTCTACAGTCTTTCATAAAATTTAACTAAAGCTTCGCTTATTCTCTGATCATCAGATATTCATTGATCATCAGTCACCTTTGCCCCCTTTTATCTTACCAATCACCTTTTCCCCTCTTTTTTAAAAAATTTGGCCCAACTCTTCATACTTCTAGTATCCCATGCCTTAAATTCATTCATAATATATATCCGGTTTCTTAATATAGTTGTCTAGTCCAGTTCTTTAATTTCTTCTCTTTTTTTATACCACTGTTCTTTTATAGATATACTCATATTTATTATATTCATTTTGTAACATTTCCACCTCTTCTATCCATTTCTTTCTATCTATTTTTTTCTTTTTTAAAAAAATTCCTATTTCCATACTTAAGCATTTCCCCCTTACAACTGCTTTAAACATGTCCCATAATATACATTTTGAAATACTTCCCCTATCATTTAAATTTTTTAAAATTTCCTCACTAATTTTTGGTTTATTTCCCTCCTTCAAAATAACCACAGGATCAAAAATCCATTTTTACATCCCTTAATATTCCTTCCTTCTAACTTTTTATATAATGGTGCATGGTCTTCAAGTCAGACACCTCCTGCATTAATTTCTTTTATTTTCAAACTATTATCTTTTTTAACTAAAAATAATCTATATGACTATGTGTCTAGCTGAATAATGTGTATTTTCATAATTATTATTGCCTGTGCTTTCATAACCATCGATAATATTCCATTTCTCCAAATTATTCTTCCCCTTGTATTCCCCTTTATATCGTATCTTAATATGTCAAGATTAAAGTCCCCTCCCAGAAATAGATCCCCTTCATAAAAGTCCTCTAATAATATTAACACCTTATTTATAAATTCAACTTGTTTTTTTTTTTTTATTTGGGGCATAAATGCAAGCAACCATAACTTTTATCTTCTTTATGTTTCCTTTAAGAAAAATGTATCTCCCTTCATTATCTTTTTAATCTCATCTACTTGAAAGTTTATTCATACTTCATTAATATTGCTATTCCCCTCATTTTGTTTGTTCCCCTTGATTCAAACTGCAAATCCTATCCATCATAACTAAAACGTTTAGCTCTGTTTCTTGATTGCTGTGTTTTCTGAAGCATAACTATCTGAATTCACTTTTCTTTTAGCATCTTATTTAATCTGTATCTTTTCAATGGGGTATGTAATCCATCAACATTTAATGACATAATATTCATATCTATTCCTTTCCCCCTCATTTTTCTTCCACTCTCATTTCTTGCCCTTTTATCTGCTGTTTCCCCCCTCTCCCTCATGCTTCTGAACTCAGGTCCCTCCTTCCATTTCGGAGAGAGATCTTAGCAGCTCCTCTGACAGAACTCGCCATAGGTTGCACCTTTGCACCTATCGGGAGGCTTTGCATGCAGCGCGAAGATCCTTCAGCTCTGCTCGCATTGCATCTGCAGAGTCCCACCTGGCAGAGCTGTTTAAGGTGGTGGGGGAGCTAACGCGGGTCCCCCCCTATGCCAAATCCCCTACTGGACCCCACAACAGCCTGCTGTGAGGCATTTAATATCCACTTTGCAGATAAAATCTCTTGGATAATATTTTGCCAGTGTCCGTAGGTGAGGTGTCCAGCAACTCAGTTGATGTCAGTTTACTGGATGAGTTTCAATCGGTGAATACTGATGACATGGACAAGCTGCTTGGTACTTTGAGGAAGATGACTTGCCCTCTCGACCCCTGTCCATGTTGGCTGGTCGTCCAGGAGGGTGATGCATTGAGGGTGTTCCTTCGGGACACAAACAATGCGTCCCTTAGGGAGGGCTCCTTACCATCTTGTCTAAAGGAGGTGGTTGTTAAACCCCTCCTGAAGAAGCCCTCCCTTGACCCCTTGGACAAGAACAACTACAGACCAGTTTCCCTGCTTCCTTTTTTGAGCAAGGTAATCGAGAAGGCTGTCGCCTCCCAACTCTAAGCTGTCTTGGATGAAACCAATTATCTAGATCTATTTCAAACCGGCTTCAGGACAGGATATGGAGTTGAGACAGCCATGGTTGCTCTGACCGACGACCTCCGCTTGAGTATCGACAGGGGTAGTGTGACCCTGCTGGTGTCTCTTGGATCTCTCAGCAGCCTTTGACACCATAGATCATTCCATCCTTTTGGATTGACTGAGGGAGGGATCGGAGGCACCGCTCTTCAGTGGTTCCAATCCTTTCTTTCCGGAAGATCCCAAAGGGTGAGGCTTGGGGACAGTTGCTCTTCCAAAATTGAGCTTAATTGGGGTGTCCCTCAGGGCGCCATCCTGTCCCCGATGCTATTCAATATTTATATGAAGCCGCTGGGTGGGATTATCCGGAGGCATGGAGCTCAGTGTCTTCAGTATGCTGATGACACTCAGATATACCTCTCCATGACCAGATTGTCGACTCAGACTTCATATGGCGTCTCTCCTCTCAATGACTCTCTTGCGGAGGTAATGGACTGGATAAGGGAAAACAAATTGAAGCTCAATCCAGACAAAACGGAGGTACTCAGTCTCGGGACCGAAGCCAGGTTTGGGAGTACAACTCCCAGTCCTCGATGGAGTCACACTCTCCTCGAAGGACTCTGTTCACAGTCTGGGGGTAGTCCTTGACTCGTCACTTCACATGATGAGTCAGATCAATGCGATGGTCAGGAGTGCTTTTTATCAGCTTCGGCTGATATGCCAGATGCACCCTTTCCTGGAGAAGAGAGACCTGGAAACGGTGGTACATGCCTTGGTAACCTCTTGCCTGGACTACTGCAATGTACTCTACATGGGGCTACCCTTGTCCCTAACTCGGAAACTGCAGTTAGTTCAAAACATGGAAGCCAGGTTAGATACTGGAACATCTAGGAGAGAGCTTAAGGCCCTCCGCTGGCTGCCAATTAGTTTCCGGGCTCAGTACAAGGTGTTGGTTTTAACCTTTAAAGCCCTACATGGCTTGGGTCCATCCTATCACCGGGATCGCCTCTTCCTGTATGACCCCCCCCCCCCACACACACGCTCTGGTCCTCTAGGAGGAATCTGCTACAGCCCATGAAGACCAGGCTGATGCAGACCTCCCAGAGGGCCTTTTCAGCTATAGCCCCCAAGCTGTGGAATGACCTACCGGATGAGATGTGTCTTATTAACATCCGTTGACGGCTTTAAAAAAGCCTTAAAGACGCATCTCTTCCAGCAGGCCTTCCCAGATAGTATCAAATTTCCCAGCTCCATATCTGTTGTCGACTCTTTTTCTTAACTCCTTTTCCCCGATCAAAAATGTTTTATGCAGCTTTTGGAAGTTACTTTTTAAATGTTTTATTTGTATTATGTTTTTAATTCTTAGTGATTTAATCCTATTTTAAGGGGTGGGTGATGGGGATGGGATTGTTGTATTTTAACCTGTGATGCTTTTAACTATGTTGTACCCTGCCCCGATTACCAGTTCAGAGGGGCGGGCTATAAATAATAATAATAATAATAACAACAACCCATATCAGATTTTCTTCCCTTTGGGGTTGTGTTCTTCAATTATTCCCCTCCCTCTTTCTTATTTCCTTCATATTTTAACCTTATTACTCCGGTCTAATATTTAATATTACTCAGGTTCATTTTTATTTTTCCAATTAGAATATTACATCTATTATACTATATAGTCTTTCTTACCAATTTTCCAGAGATCATCATATAATATTTCTCCTTTATTTCATGCATCTCAACTGTCTATCATAATTCTCTCTTCTGTTAAATATTTCTTCTTGTCTTTTCTTCGAATGTCCTTCACTTGCTTGTCCAGCATAACTCTCTTTTGTTGTTGTTGTTGTTGTTCCTCTTCTTCTTCTTCTTCTTCTTCTTCTTCTTCTTCCACTACACTGTGAGATCCTTTTTTGTTTTTGTTTTCTCCAAGTCCCAGCTGTTTCAACATTCGCTGACCTGCCTCCACATTAGGTGCCTTCAGGAAAGTTCTGTTCTTGAAAACTAAAAGAGCTGTAGCGAAGCCCCAGGTATATTTAATTCCTTCTTCTCTGAGACACTTTATTATATCTCAGAAACAAGTTTCTTTGTTTAATAGTGTCTGATGTCAAATCTTGGTAAATATGAATTTTTTGTCCATTATATTCCAGATTTTGTATTGATCTCAATTTTTTGAAGACCAAGCCTTTTGTACTTTCTCTTCCAAATGCTATTATTATGTCCTTTATCCTATTCCCTTTTCCTTCAACACTCCAATGGGCTCTTTCTAGATCAACTTGGATAACAGAATTGGGGGCATACTTATGAAATTTTCAGATGACACCAAATTAGGAGGGGAAGCTAATACCCTAGAGGACAGGATCAAAATTCAAAATGACCTGAATAGACTAGAAAGCTGGGCCAAAGCTAACAAAATGAAATTCAACACAGAGAAATGTAAGCTACTGCACTTAGGGCGGAAAAATGAAATGCACAGATATAGGATGGGGGAACACCTGACTGAATGAGACTACATGTGAAAGGGATCTAGGAGTCCAAGTAGACCATAAATTGAACATGAGTCGACAGTGTGATGTGGCAGCTAAAAAGGCCAATGCGATTTTAGGCTGCATCAATAGTAGTGTCTAGATCAAGGGAAGTAATAGTGCCACCGTGATTTGGTATGGCCCCAACTCGAATATTTATTTATTTATTTACAGTATTTCTAACCCGCTCTTCTCAACCCCCGAGGGGGACTCAGAGTGGCTTACAAGATGCCAGCAGTATACAATTTAAAACATAAATACAGTGGTCCCCCGGCTTACGAATCCCCCGGGTTGCGAAAACCCCGGGATCCGAAAGCCACGGGTCCGCTATCGTATCCCCCGGGATCCGAAAGATCCCCCGGGATACGAAAAAAACCTCGCAGTCCATTGAATTTAGCGGTCCCCCGGGAAACAAAAGCTTCCGGGTTACGAAGGTAATCCCGGAACGGATTACCTTCGTAACCCGGGGGACCACTGTACAGCAAAATTAAAACAATCACAATCAACAATTATTAACAATCAAACAGTTTAAGATCTCAATATATGATCCTTCCATATCCCAAAGCGGTAATCCGTGTTCTTATGACCATCAAGCTTAGCCAGTCCCAGTGAAGTGCTGCATTACATTAATGTGCAAAAGCCTGGTCTCACAACCATGATTTTACTTTCTTCCTAAAGGCCAGGAGGGATGGAGTTGATCATATCTCACTCAGAAGTGCATTCCACTGCCGAGAAGGCCCTGTTTCTCGGCCCTGCCATCCGCAATTGCGAGCCTGGCAGGTGCAACAGCAGGGCCTCCCCAGAAGATCTTAATTTACGAGGCGGGATGTAGGGGCAGATGCATTTGGACAAGTAAGCCGGGCCAGAACTGTACAGAGCTTTAAAGGTCAAAACCAGCACTTTGAATTGAGCTATGAAATGGACCGGTAGCTACTGGAGCTGACATAACAGGGGGGTGGTATGCTCCCTGTATGAAGCTCCAGTTATTAGTCTGGCTGCCATCTGTTGGACTAGTTGAAGTTTCTGAACCGTCTTCAAAGGCAGCCCCACGTAGAGTGTGTTGCAGTAATCTATTCGAAATGTGACCAGAGCGTGGACCACTAACGCCAAATCAGACTTCCCAAGGTAAGGGCACAGCTGGCGCACGAGTCTTAACTGTGCAAAAGCTCCCCTGGCCACCGCCAAAACCTGAAGTTCCAGGCTCAGCGATGAGTCCAGGAGCACTCCCAAGCTGCGAACCTGCGTCTTAAGGGGATTGTGACCCCGTCAAACACAGGCTGTAACCCTATGCCGTGTTCAGTCTTTCTACTGACTAGGAGGGCTTCTGTCTTGTCTGGATTAAGTTTCAATTTGTTAGCCCTCATCCAGTCCAACACAGTGACCAAGCACCGGTTTAAGGTCTGGACAGCCTCCTTAGTAATAGGTGGAAAGAAATGACAGATCTGGACATCATCTGCATACAGAAAACACCTTACTCCGAAACTCCAGATGATCTCCCCCAGCGTTTTCATGTAGATGTTAAATAACATCGGGGACAGTACTGAACCCTGAGGGACTCCACAAGACAATGGTTGTGGGGTCGAACAGGTGTCACCAAATAACGCCTTCTGAAACCGACCCTCCAGAAAGGATCGGAGCCACTGTGTCCAGTTCTGGGCACCACAATTCAAAAAGGATGTGGAGAAACTAGGGTGAGTCCAAAGGAGGGCAACTAAGATTTATCATTCTTTGTTTATTCACAGCATCGAGAAGTCTACCAATCCACTCCTACTTCTCTCCTTAGCATCTCTATCTGTTTTCAGCATTCCCCTAATTTTCTTCAGCTGTTTTTTTTTTTTTTTGTCCACTTATCTCTGCGACAGCTTTAGTTATATTCCTAATGCTTCAAAAAGCATCAAACAGCTTGACTAATTTCTGATCCAGCACTTCTAGTGAGATTTTTTTGGGATACAATCATAGTATCATAGAGTTGGAAAAGACCACAAGGGCCATCCAGTCCAACTCCCTGCCATACAGGAACTCTCCATCAAAGCATCCCTGACAGATGGCCATCCAGCCTCCGCTTAAAGACATCCAAGGAAGGAGACTCCACCACACTCTGAGGGAATGTGTTCCACTGCCCAACAGCCCTTACAGTCAGGACGTTCCTCCTAAAGTTGAGGCGGAATCTCTTTTCCTGGAGCTTGCATTCATTATTCCAGGTCCTGTTCTCTGGAGCAGCAGCAGAAAACAAGCTTGCTCCCTCCTCAAGGTGACATCCCTCCAAGTATTTAAACAAGGCTATCACCTCTTAACCTTTTCTTCTCTAGGCTAAATATTCCCAGCTCCCTAAGGTGTTCCTCATAGGGCATAGTTTCCAGATCCTTCACCATTTTAGTCACCTTCCTTTGGACCTGCTCCAGTTTCTCCATATCCTTTTTGAATTGTGGTGCCCAGAACTGGACACAACTATTCCAAGTGGGGCCTGACCAAAGCAGAATAGAGTGGCACTATTACTTCCCTTAATCTAGACACTATAGTTCTATTGATGCAACCTAAAATTGCATTGGCCTTTTTAGCTGCCACATTGCAGTGTTGACTGATGTTCAACTTGTGGTCGACTTGGACTCCTAGATCCCTTTCACATGTGGTCTCATTCAGCCAGGTGTCCCCCATCCTATATCTGTGCATTACATTTTTCCTCCCTTAGTGCAGAACGTTACATTTCTCTGTGTTGAATTTCATTTTGTTAGCTTTGGCCTGACTTTCTAGTCTATTCAGGTCATTTTTAATTTTGATCCTGTCCTCTGGGGTATTAGCTACTCCTCCTAATTTGGTGTTGTCTGCAAATTTGATAACTAGGCTCTCAATACTGTCATCCAAGTCATTAATAAAGATATTGAATAGCACTGGGCCCAGGACAGAGCCCTGTGGAACGCCATTGGTCACTTCTCTCCAGGATGAAAAGGAACCATTTTTGAGCACCCTTTGGGTTCGGTCAGTCAACCAGTTACAAATCCATGTAACGGTTACCTTGTCTAGTCCACATTTTGCAAGCTTGTTTGCAAGAATGTCATGGGGAAACTTGTCAAAGGCCTTACTGAAATCAAGATATACTATATCCACAGCATTCCCTTCATATAACAAGCTGGTGATTTTATCAAACAAAGAGATCAGATTTGTCTGGCATGACTTGTTTCTCTGAAACCCATGTTGGCTTTTTGCGATTATGGAATTATCTTCTAGATATCCACAGATTCTCTGTTTAATATTCTGTTTCAGAATCTTTCCTGGAATTGATGTCAGACTAACTGGGTGATAATTGTTGGGATCCTCTTTTTTCCCCTTTTTGAAGATGGGGACAACGTTTGCCCTCCTCCAGTCTGCTGGGACTTCTCCTGTTCTCCAGGAGTTCTCAAAAATTATTGCCAATAGGTCCGATATTACATTTTCCAGTTCTTTTAATACCCTTGGATGTAGTTCATCTGGTCCTGGAGACATGTATTCATTTAGATTAACGAGGTATTTCTCTACTGTCTCTTTACTTATTCTGTGCTGAAATTCCCCCACTCTGTCCCCTGCTCCACTGTCCTCAGGTTAAACACCCTTTGCCTTTTCTGAGAAGACTGAAACAAAGAAGGTGTTGAGTAACTCCGCCTTTTCTCTGTCCCCTGTTAGCATTTTGCCATCTTCACCACACAATGGCCCTACCATTTCCTTCTTCTTCCTTTTGCTATGGACATACCCAAAGAAGTCCTTTTTATTGTTCCTAACCTCTCTAGCCAGGCTGAGTCCATTCTGTGCTTTAGCTTTTCTGACTTTATCCCTACACATGCTGGCTATTTGTTTGAATTCCTCTTTAGTGATTTCCCCATTTCTTATACATAACTCACTGTATTGCCTCTCATCTCCATAGTGTCCATCAATCACTGGCTTTTTTTCTACCACTTGCTTTTCTTCTTTTCAAAGAAATCTTGCTACCCTGGATCTTAATTTCTAATGGCCAAATTAAGTGCCTTGAACTTTTTATCAACTTTAGGTTTTTTTACGGAGCAATAATAAATCTATTTTAGATCTCTTAGAGAGGAGCAGATTTAAGAAATCTATCCATGTGCATGCACAACCCCCTTTTTCCATTACTAGTTTCAAGATCATATTGTAGAATTTTGCTGTCATATATTTGCCTCCACTCTTAATGATTGTCCACAATTTTGTCTCCTAACCCATCTGAATTCATATCCTCCCTAAATCTTTCATGCAAGAATAAAGGAACTATGACATTCTATGACATTTCCCAATTTTTGCATTTCTTATACATGTTCTGTTTAAAACTTAGCTCAGTTGAAAGTTACTTAGTCATCCATCCTGGTATTTTGGGACACCTCCCTCTTTTCTTCCTCATTGGAACTGTTTTAATTTTTGGCTTCAATATCTCCTTTTGGGAAACCCCCATCCATCTTGAATCCCTTTCTCTTTTAGCATTCCTGATCATGGGATCACCTCCAGTATTTCTATAATTTTACTAAAATCCCCTAAATTCTAGAATGTGTATCTCACTATGCCTGGCTTCTTCTTTCCACTGTATAACAAACTCCAGGAGAATATGATCACTCCCATCTAAGGATAGCACTTCTTACACCCCATTAACCAGATCATCCTGTTTTTTTAAGATCAGATCTGAAATAGCTGAACCCCTTGTTGCCTCTTCCACCTTCTGGACAATGAAATTGTCTTCAAGGCAAGTGAGGAATTTGCTCAACCTTGAGGATTTGGCTGAGTTTGACTTCCAGCAAATATCAGGATATTTGAAGTCACCCATCACTACTACATCTCTCATTTTTGAATGTGTGATCATCTGTTCTAGAAAGGCACCATCCAATTCCTCAGTCTAACTTGGGGGTCTGTAGTAGACTCCCACAATAACATCCCTGTTGCTTCCCTCCCCTTTAACTTTTATCTATATGCTCTCCACCTGGCTCCCAGGATTGATGTACTTAATCACTTCACTGGTTTAAATATCCCTGACATATAATGTTATTCCTCCTCCTTTCCTGTTTGGCTTATTTCTCTTTAAAAGGTTTTTATTTATTTATTTAGTGCTGTAAATTTACACAGTACTGTACATACAATCGTATAATTAGACTTATATCCATGCATTCCTACATTCCAACCATGAGTTTCATCCCACCAGGTTTCAGTGATGCCTATTATATCATATTTGCTTTGTTGTGCCAGGAGTTCAAGTTCTTGCTTATTTCTCATGCTATGTGCATTAGTGTAGAGACATCTAAGACAATGCCCCCCCCCACCTGCTGCCTGTGCAAGGTTTTTTTTTTTTTTTTTTTTTTTGGCCACCCACTGTCTTTTGCCTCCCACTGTCTTTGCACTGTTTGCCTTGTTCCCTCTATGACAGTTTGACTATTTTCTCCAGTCCTTTTGCCTTTCAGAATACCGTCTCCCTTCCTCACTTGAATGTTCTAAGGAAGCGTGTCTTGGGAGGTGTGTTGTCTCCCTGGGGCAAGAATCCATGATATGACAGAGAGGCTGACAAGACTTGTCAAGCCTACTGTGGGAGGCAAAAAAACTTGCACAGGCAATAAGTAGAGGGTATTGAGCAATAAGAGATTGTTAACAGAGGGTCAGAACAGGGAAATCAATCAGTCAGGCTCAGAAGTATAAGCAGTACTTTATTGATTAGTCCAAAGACAGTGATTCTTCTCCATTCAGCTTCTAAGCTGAGACTGCCTTTTCCTAATTAGCCCATCTCATAAACCCCAAGCAAAGACATGCAAACTAAATCCCTTCCAATCAGTCTATAGTCACCCACTGCCCCCCTGTTCTTTACCAAGCACTATTAGCTGCCACATTCCAAGCCGCTGAAGCTCTACTTCAAGGTCTCTGCAAACCGATAAGCCACATATGACCTCCTCCATACTTTGCTGCTCGGCTCTGCTATTTCCAAGCTTTAGCAAAAGCCCTAACCCCTACTATCCCATTATCCCCAACCTATATATGACTGGTTGAATCCTAGCATTCTAACACAGAGGGCTCTAACATCATCTTCGGTTAGCACCCTTACCTGTTGCATGGTAATGTTACAGTGAATAAGGAAGTTATCATTCTTAAGAGTCTGATTGAAATATAAAAACAGCTTATGTCCCAAGACACCTCTGTGGTTTTCAACAAATGAAGCTTTCCATAGGAGAGAAAATTTACATAAGGGAGATTGGTTGACATACCATAAAATATTAAAGTTACAGGATGGAAAGCTTCAAATGAAATAAAGTTTCTTATACATGTTCTGTTTAAAACTTAGCTCAGTTGAAAGTTACTTAGTCATCCATCCTGGTATTTTTGGACACCTCCCTCTTTTCTTCCTCATTGGAACTGTTTTAATTTTTGGCTTCAGTATCTCCCTTTTGGGAAACCCCCATCCATCTTGAATACAAGCAATTTATAAAGAGCAAAGAGCTAACATATTAATAAATCAAGAAAAAACTGAAGATATAAAAATAGAGAAGGGCATGAGGCAGGGATGCCCACTATCTCCTTTATTATTTCTGCTTTATCTAGAAATATTGAATAACAATATAAGAGAAAACCCAAATATTAAAGGTATAACAATAAAAGAACATCAATGGAAACTAAATTCTTTTGCTGATGATCTAGTTTGCTATGTGGAAAATACACAAAGTGGTTTACAACATCTATTTTCAGAAATAAAAGAATTTGGGAAATATTCAGGTCTCTTGATCAACCAAGACAAAACATCTGTCATTCTCAAAAATGTAAATAAAATAGAAGAAAAGGAGATTTTAAAAAATGGATTCAAAATAGTAAGCAAAGGAAAATACCTTGGAGTGATTATAGCTAAAAGAAATATCGACTTATTTTCCAACAACTATGAAAACTTGTGGCTAGAGATAAGAAGAGACTTGGAAAAATGGTCAAAGTTACAGTTATCACTATTGGGAAGAGTCTCAATTATTAAAATGAATATTCTGCCAAGAATTTTATTTCTGTTTCAAAATTTACCTATTATATCCAACGACAAGTATCTAATTAAATGGCAAAAATTATTTATCTAACTTTCTTTGGCAAGGGAAAAAAGCAAGAATAAATTGGAAATTATTAACAGATAAAAAGAATAATGGAGGATTGGCACTCCCTAATCTCAGACTATATTATTATGCATCCTGTCTTAAATGGCTGGAAGACTGGATTAATTTAGAAAATGATAGATTACTGAGCCTGGAGGGTAATAATATCCGATTTGGATTTCATGGTTACATGTTGTACGACAAAAGTAAAGTAGACAAAAACTTTAATCATCATTTTATCCATTGTGCCCTGTTGAGAGTCTGGGATAAATTGAAAAAAACAATTCTAAAGAAAAATTCCTATGTGGAATTCCCCACAAGAGGCTTTTCTTTATAGAACTAAAAATAATACAGAAAAATGTTTAAAATACCAAGATTTAATATCTAATGAAAATATGACAGTGTATAAATTGAAATCTATAGAACAAATAAAAGAACATAATCCAAAGATGAATTGGTTCTTATATTATCAATTACAGGTATGATTCAAGCATGACTCAAAAGAACCAGGAATATCTACCATAAAAAATGAGTTAGATGACATATTATTTAATAAAAAAGGAGCCAATATTTCCAAATTTTATAATTTACTAAGAAATTGTGACCTGTAATCGGAGGTAATTAAACATAACATGATAAAATGGGCAAGAGATATAGGAAAAACGATTGAACTAGAATCTTGGGAAAAATCATGAGTAAATACTAACAGATTCACACTATGTCAAAATTTAAAAGAAAATTATATCAACATGTTTTATCATTGGTATTTAACACCAAAGAAAATAAATATGATATATAGATTAAAATCCAGCAAATGCGGGAAGTGTGAAACACAAGAAGCAAATTTCTATCATTGCTGGTGGTCTTGCTCTATAGCAAAGGAATATTGGTCTATGATACATACTATAATGATAGAAATTTTACTGACAAAAATTAATTTTTTACCTGAATTATTTTTATTAAATATAATAGAGAATCAAAACCTTAATAAAAACAAGAAAATTATTTTATGTATGATAACTTCTGCCAGAATTCTCTTTGCAAGCTACTGGAAAAAGACAGAAATACCAACCAAAGAAGAATGGCTTTTTAAGCTAAAAGAAAATATGAATATGGATATTCTTACCTCAATTATGCGTGGTGGATCTATAAAAGATCCAATTAGGGATTGGGATTGTGTAAAGGAATATGACGTAAAACAAGGTTGGAAATTTGACTGTGAAATAAACTAAATAGTGCGAATTAAGAAGAAATCTAGTTTAATAATATGTAAAAATATTTGACTTTTACTAATGAAGGAAAAAACTAATAACAGAGTTCTTTAGCTGTATGAGAAAATGGGGATGTTTGCTTTTTTTGATCACAGGATAAACAGATGAAGAAGATTCGGAAGTCTTCTATAAAGAAATTGAGGCTTATAACAGTTATCTTTATGTATTTAGATATATATGAAAGAGATTTTGGTATATCTTTTTTGTATATTTTTTTTAAAAAACTAATAAAAATTTTTAAAAAATGGGAAATCACCAAAGAGGAATTCAAACAAATAGTGAGCACATGTAGGGGTAAAGGCAGAAAAGCTAAACAGCAATATCACTGAGGCTTGCCAGAGAGCTTAAGAACAATAAAAGGGCTTTTGGGGTATTTCCACAGCAAAAGGAAGAAGGAAATGATAGGGCCATTGCATGAAGAAGATGGCAAGATGCTAATGTTGACAGAGAGAAGGAAGAACTACTTAACACTTCCTTTGCCTTACTTTTCTCACAAAAGGAAAATGGTGTTCAACCTGAGGAAAATGGATCAGAGGACACAATAGGGAAAATGGAGCACAAAATAACTAAAGAGATAGTGTAGGAATACCTTGCTAATCTAAATGAATATAAGTCTCCAGGACCAGATAAATTGCATCCAATGGTATTAAAAGAACTGGTAAAGGAAATATTGGAGCCACTGACAATAATCTTTGAGAACTCCTGGAGAACAGGAGAAGTCCCAGCAAACTAGTCATGGGCAAACGTTGTCCCCTCTTCAAAAAGGGAAAAAGAGGATTCCAACAATTATCATCCAGTTTGTCTGACATCAGTACCAGGAAAGATTCTAGAGCAGATCATTAAACAAAAAGTCTCAGAACATCTAGAAGGCCATTCCATAATCACAAAAAGTCAACATGGGTTTCAGAGAAAAAAGTCTTGCCAGACAAATTGTCTCCAATTTAGAAGGAGTAGCTAATACCCCAGAGGACAGGATCAAAATAGAAAATGACCTGAATAGACTAGAAAGCTGGGCCAAGGCTAACAAAATAAAATTCAACACAGAAAAAGTAAGCTATTGCGCTTAGGGCGGAAAAATGAAATGCATAGATATAGGATCTAGGATCTGGGAGTCCAAGTAGACCACAAGTTAAATATGAGTCAACAGTGAAATGCAGCAGCTAAAAAGGCCAAAGCGATTGCAACCTGCATCAATAGAAATATAGTGTCTAAATCAAGGGAAGTAATAGTGCCCCTCTATTCTGCTTTGGTCAGGACCCACCTAGAATACTGTGTCCAGTTCTGGGCACCACAATTCAAAAAAGATGTGGAGAAACTGGAGCATGTCCAAAGGAGGGCGACAAAAATGGTGAAGGGTCTGGAAACCATAACCTATGAGGAGCAACTTCGGGAGCTGGGGATGTTTTGCCTGGAGAAGAGATGGTTAAGAGGTGATATAATAGCCCTGTACTTAAAGGGATACTTAATGGGATGCCATATTGAGGATGGAGCAAGTTTGTTTTCTGCTGCTCCAGAGACTAGGACCTAGAACTATAGATACAAGCTACAGAAAAAGATATTCCATCTCAATATTAGGGGGAAATTCCTATTACTTAGATTAGAAAGCTGGGCCAAAACTAAAAAAATTAATTCCAATAGACAGAAATGTAAGGTAGAATCATAGAATCATAGAATCATAGAAATTTAGAGTTGGAAGAGACCACAAGGGCCATCCAGTCCAACCCCCTGCCGTGCAGGAACTCCCAATCAAAGCATACCCGACAGATGGCCATGTGGCCTCTGCTTAAAAACCTCCAAGGAAGGAGACTCCACCACCCTCCGAGGGAGTGTGTTCCACTGTCGAACAGCTCTTACTGTCAGGAAGTTCCTCCTAATGTTGAGGTGGAATCTTTTTTCCTGCAGTTTGCATCCATTGTTCCGAGTCCTGTTCTCTGGAGCAGCAGAAAACAAGCTTGCTCCCTCCTCAATGTGACATCCCTTCAAGTATTTAAACAGGGCGATCATATCACCTCTTAACCTTCTCTTCTCCAGGCTAAACATCCCCAGCTCCCTAAGGCGTTCCTCATAGGGCATGGTTTACAGACCCTTCACCATTTTAGTCGCCCTCCTTTGGACATGCTCCAGTTTCTCCACATCCTTTTTGAATTGTGGTGCCCAGAACTGGACACAGTATTCCAGGTGGGGCCTGACCAAAGCAGAATAGAGTGGCACTATTACTTCCCTTGATCTAGACACTATACTTCTATTGATGCAACCTAAAATTGCATTGGCCTTTTTAGCTGCTGCATCACACTGTTGACTCATGTTCAACTTGTGGTCTACCAGGACTCCTAGCTCCCTTTCACATGTGGTATCATTCAGCCAGGTGTCCCCCATCCTATATCTGTGCATTTCATTTTTCTGCCCTATGTGTAGGACCTTACATTTCTCTGTGTTAAATTTCATTTTGTTAGCTTTGGCCCAGCTTTCTAGTCTATTCAGGTCATTTTGAATTTTGATCCTGTCCTTTGGGGTATTAGCTACTCCTCCCAATTTGGTGTCATCTGCAAATTTGATAACTAGGCTCTCGATACTGTCATCCAAGTCATTAATAAAGATGTTGAATAGCACTGGGCCCAGGACAGAACCCTGTGGCACCCCACTTGTCACTTCTTTCCAGGATGAAAAGGAACCATTGTTGAGCAACCTTTGGGTTCGGTCAGTCAACCAGTTACAAATCCATGTAACGGTTACCTTGTCTAGTCCACATTTTACAAGCTTGTTTGCAAGGATGTCATGGGGAACCTTGTCAAATGCCTTACTGAAGTCAAGATATACTATATCCACAGCATTCCCTTCATCTACCAAGCTAGTAATTTTATCAAAAAAAAGAGATCAGATTTGTCTGGCATGACTTGTTTCTCTGAAACCCATGTTGGCTTTTTGTGATTATGGAATTATTTTCCAGATATTCACAGACTCTCTGCTTAATGATCTTCTCCAGAATCTTTCCTGGTATTGATGTCAGACTAACCGGACGATAATTGTTGGGATCCTCTTTTTTCCCCTTTTTGAAGACTGGGACAACATTTGCCCTCCTCCAGTCTGCAGGGACTTCTCCTGTTCTCCAGGAGTTCTCAAAGATGATTGCCATTGGTTCCGATATTACATTTGCCAGTTCTTTCAATACCCTAGGATGTAGTTCATCTGGTCCTGGAGACTTATATTCATTTAGATTAACCAGGTATTCCTGTACTGTCTCTTTACTTATTCTGTGCTGAAATTCATCCATCTTGAACTCCCTTCTCTTTTAGTATTCTTGACCATGGAATCACCCCCAGTATTTCTCTAAGTTTATTGAAATCAGCTTTCCTAAAGTCTGGAATGCGTGTCTGACTATGCCTAGCTTCACCTTTCCACTGTATAACAAACTTCAGGAGAACATGGTCACTTCCCCCTAAGGATCCCACCACTTGCACCCCATCAACTAGGTCTTCCCTGTTGGTTAATATCAGATCCAAAATAGTTGATCCCCTTGTTGCTTCTTCCACCTTTTGGACAATGAAATTGTCTTCCAGGCAAGTGAGGAATTTTCTAGATCTTGAGGATAGCGCTGAGTTTGACTTCCAGCAAATATCCGGGTAGTTGAAGTCCCCCATCACTACTACATCTCTCCTTCCTGATTCCTGATTGTGTGGTCATCTGTTCTAGAAGAGCATCATCCATTTCCTCTGTCTGACTTGGAGGTCTGTAGTAGACTCCCACAGTAACATCCCTGTTGTTTCCCTCTCCTTTAATTTTTATCCAGATGCTCTCCACCTGGCTTCCAGTATTGATTTCTTGGATCTTTTCACTGGTGTAAATATCCTTGACATATAATGCTATTCCTCCTCCTTTCTTGTTTGTCCTGTTTCTCTTAAAAAGGTTATAATAATAATGTAATAATAATTATACCCCTCTATTTCTATATTCCAATCGTGAGACTCATCCCACCAGGTTTCAGTGATGCCTATTATATCATATTTCCCTTGTTGTGCTAGGAGTGCAAGTTCATCTTGCTTATTTCCCATGCTCTGTGCATTAGTGTAGAGACATCTAACACCATGTGTCCCCTTTACTTGATGCCTGTGCATGTTTTTTTGGCTCCTATTGTTGGGTCCTTGAACTGTTTGTCTTCTTCCCTCTATGTCAGTTTGACTATTTTTTCTAGCCGTTTTGCCTTCCAGACTGCTGTCTCCCTTCCCCAGATCACTTAGTTCAAAGCCCTCCTGATCAGATTCTTCAGACTGTTGGCAAAAACGTTTCTTCCAACTGGCGTGAGATGTAGCCCATCCCTTGCTAGAAGTCCCTCCTCATGGAACCGCAGCCCATGATCCAAAAATCCAAATTGTTCTCGGCGACACCATCTGCGGAGCCAGTTGTTGATATCTGCTATTTTCCTCTCTCTTCCTGGACCATGCCCTTCTACTGGCAGAAGAGACGAGATGACAATCTGTGCGTCCATTTCCTTCAGCTTCTTCCCCAGAGCCTCGTAATCCCTTCTGATATTCTGAAGGCTGTGTCTTGCTGTGTCATTCGTTCCCACGTGGACCAAAAGGAAGGGGTATTTGTCAGTAGATTTGACCAGTCTTGTCAGCCTCTCCGTCACATCACGGATCTTTGCCCCAGGGAGACAACACACCTCACGAGACATCTTGTCGGGCCCACAAATCACTGCTTCTGTATCCCTCAGCAAGAAGTCCCCCACCACAACCATGCGCCTCCTCTGAGGCTTAGCAGCAACTCTTCCCTGCGATGGAACTCCCAGGCTCCCCTGCTGTGTCCCTGAAGTCTGTCCATGCTGCTCTTCCTGATCCTCCTTGATAAGTGAAAGGGGTTCAAAACGATTCTGTAGCTGCAAGCTCCTACTGCTATCTCTGATTTCTCTGCTTCTCTGTGTGACATTCCTCCAGCTGTCTGCCTCCTGTGTACAAGAAGTGACCTTCTCACCCCCAGCGACTTTCTCTGTGTGGTCCCCTTCCAAGATCGTTCCTTCCGTTGTGTCAAGGAAAACCTCTTGCTCCCTGACATGCTGAAGTGTCGCTACCCTGCATTCCAGCTGCTGTACTTTCTCCTCCAAGAGGGCTACCAACTTGCACTTGGGGCATGTGAAGTTCACCACATCTGTAGGCAAGAAGACAAACATCCCACAAGTGTTGCAAGTGACTGCAAGGTACTGCACTTAGGAATAAAAAATGAAATGCACAGATATAGGATGGGGTACACCTGTCTTAACAAGACTATATGTGAAAGGGATCTAGGAGTCCTGGTAGACCACAAGGTGAACATGAGTCAAAAGTATTACGCAGCAGCTAAAAAGGAAATTGCGATTTTAGGCTACATCAATAGAAGTATAGTGTCTAGATCAAGGGAAGTAATAGTGCTGCTCCATTCAGCTTTGGTTGGGCCCTACCTGGAATACTGTGTCCAGTTCTGGGCACCGCAGTTCAAAAAGGATGTTGAAAAAATGGAGCGTGTCCAAAAGAGGGCAACTAAAATGGTGAATGGTTTTGAAACCATGCTCTATGAGTAAGGGCTTAGGGAGCTGAGAATGTTTAGCCTAGAGAAGAGAAGGTTAAGAGGTGATAAGATAGCCGTGTTTAAATATCTGAGGAGGGAGCAAACCTCTTTGCTGCTGCTCCAGAGAACAGGACCCAGAACAACCACCCTTCCCTTTCTCGGACTTCTCCTTTTTTCCTTTTCCCTAATCCCATCCATCATGTGACACTCCTCCAGCTTTCCCAAATCCTCCTCCAACAATTCATCCTTCGCCTTTCTCATTTCCACCTCTCCCTCTCCTCTAAATTCCCCCAGACCCGCACCTTTTCCAGGTGTATCTCTTTGTGGCTCCTCCCAGCTCAGGTGCCACTGTTGTTCCTCTCCTCGGTCCCTGTGCCCGGCAGTTTCCTCCGAAAGAGGGCAACCCTCTGCACTCACACTGGTCTCTTCCTCACATACTCATTTTGGGATCTTCTAGAAAAATGAAGAGATCATCAGCAAAAGTTTTTAACTTTTATTTTTTACCTTGTATGTTCACTCCTTTAATGTAAGGGTCTCTTCTTATATTTCTATTAAGAATCTTTAATATTAACATGAATACCAGGGGAGACAATGGACACCCTTTTCTCATACTGTTTTTGACTTCACAAGATTTAGGTTTTTTGCTGTTTTAATTTGAGCAGATTGGTTCTTATAAATGGCCTTAATCAAATTCATGAAATTCATTCCTAGATTCATTTTATTTAACACTTCTATCATGAAATCCCAATTTAAATTGTCAAAGGCTTTCTCAACATCCAGAAATATAATTCCTAATTTCTTTTGGTTATGGATTTTATAATGTTTTATAACATTAATTACAGTTCTTGTGATTTTTCTGTTTAATCTGTTGGGGAGAAAGCAATTTTGGTCTTCAGGAATCTATTCTCTAAGGATGATTTTGAATCTGCCATTATAACTTCAAAGATTTTATAAATTGCATTCAGTTGTGACATGGCCCTATAATTCTTAACATTAGTCCTATATTTTCCTTCTCTGGGAATTAAAGTAATACTTTCTTTACCCCAAGACTCTCTGTTTCATCCCAGCTTAATTTCATTTAACGTTTTATTAGTTTTATACAAGTATAATACTAACTTATCTTGAAATGTTTTACTGAAAATTTCAATAAATTGAAGATGAGTTGTTATGTAATGGACCGATCCCATTGCTGTTTGCCTGTCCATTGTTGTTTGGTTGGTTTTTATTTATTGTTTAAATTGTTATTGATCTTTTTAACATGTTTCAATTGTAAATTGTTTAATTCTATTTTAAGGGAGGGAGGGCAGGACAGATATGACATCTATAATTTTTAATGCTGTAAGCCGCTCCAATTGCCTGAGTGCAGAGGGGTTATATATAAATAATAATAATAATAATAATAATAACCTTTGTATAAAACTTTAAATGAATTTAAAGGTTGGTACAGATGGCCCTAAAGGGGTGGTTTGATGCCACCCCTTTGAATGCCAGATCAGAACCACAGCAACCATATGCTGCAGCCCCAATCTGGCTATTTGCTGACTCAAAAAGAGGTGGCAAAATGCTGCTCCTTTTTAAGCCAGAAAAAGGGTGCTTTTTGCATTGCCACCATAGCTTTGCAGCACTCAGGTGGTGGGCTGCGTCTAAATGCTGCACCGCCAAAGTGCTGTGAAGTCAATTCCTGTGTAAGCAGGCTGGTGGCTTCTGGTTGCCATTGGGGTGGTGTCAGGGCATGCATCATGCATACATCACACCCCCACGCCACCCACAAGGCAGCTTTTAGTGCAGGTCCGTACTGGCCCTATGTTGAGATGTTATTAATTACCACAATAATAAATTATATCTTCCATAAAAAGAATTCAGAAATCCTAAAATATGAATGCAGGTCAATTTACCAACCAGTACTGTTACAGTAGTAATGCATTGGCTCAAGTGGTTAAGACAATTCCTCTGTTGATTTCAAGACTGGCAGGTTGGCAATTCAAGGCCCTGGTGCTGCGTAATGGGGTGAGCTCCTGTCACTAGTCCCAGCTTTTGCCAACCTAGAAGTTCAAAAGCATGCTAATGCAAGTACATAAATAGGTAGCACTTCTCAGTGGGAAGGTAGAGTTCAATGGAGTAATGATGGCTACATGACCACCAGAGCAGTCCTCAGACAATGCTGGCTCTTTGGCTTAGAAACGAAGATGAGCACCGCCCTCTACAATTGGTTATGACTAGACATTAATGTCAAGGGACTACCTTTATTAGGTACCTTTACCTTTACTGTTAAAGAGATACAGTGGCTCAAGTGGTTAAGACACTGACTTTGTTAATTGCAAGATTGGCAGGTTGGCAGTTTAAGGCCCGGGTGCAGCATGATGGAGTGAGCTCCCATCTCCTCCTAGTTGAAGGGCATGGTCCAGGAAGGGAGAGGAAAATAGCGGATATAAACAGCTGGCTCCACAGATGGTGCTGCCAAGAAAGGTTTGGATTCTTGGATAATGGACTGCAGTTCCATGAGGGGGGACTTCTGGCAAGGGATGGGTTGCATCTCATGCCAGTTGGCAAAAATGATTTATGTGGGGGAGGGAGACAGTATTCTGGAAAGCAAAAGGGATGGAGAAAATAGTCAAACTGACATACAGGCAATAAGGCAAACAGTGCAACAACCCAACAGTGGGAGGCAAAAAAAACTTGATAGGCAGCAAGTAAAGGGAACACATGTTCTTAACTGTCTCTACACTAACGTATAGAGTATGGGAAATAAACAGGTTGAACTTGAACTTCTAGCACAACAAGGGGAATATCATATAACAGGCATCACTGAAACCTGGTGGGATGAGTCTCATGATTGGAATGTAGAAATAAAGGGGTATAATCTTTTTAAAAGAAACAGGCCTAACAGGAAAGGAGAAGGAATAGCAGTATATGTCAGGGATATTTACACCAGTGAAGAGATCCAGGACATCAATACAGGAAGCCAGGTGGAGAGCATCTGGGTAAAAATTAAATGAGAGGGAAACAACAAGGATGTTACAGTGGGAGTCCACTACAGACCCCCAACTCAGGCAGAGGAATTGGACAATGCCTTTCTAGAACAGATGACCACACACCCAGATAGGAGAAATATAGTAGTGATAGGTGACTTCAACTATCCTGATATTTGCTGGAAGTCACACTCAGCCAAAGCCTCAAGGTCGAGCAAATTCCTCACTTGCCTGGAAGACAATTTCATTGTCCAAAAGGTGGAAGAGGCAACGAAGAGATCAGCTATTTTAGATCTTATCTTAACTAATAGGGGAGACCTAGTTGAAGGGTGCAAGTGGTGGGCTCCTTAGGTCAAAGTGACCATGTTCTCCTGGAGTTTGTTATACAGTGGAAAGGAGAAGCCAGGCATAGTCAGACACGAATTTGGCCTTTAGGAGAGCTGATTTCAATAAACTTAGAGAAATATTATGGGTGATCCTGTGGTCAGGAATACTAAAAGAGAGGGGAGTTCAAGATGGGTGGGAGTTTCTCAAAAAGGAAATACTGAAGGCAGAAACAGTTCCAATGAGGAAGAAAAATGGGAGATGTCTCAAGAAGCCAGGATGGATGACTAAGGAACTTTCAACTGAGATAGGTTTTAAACAGAACATGTATAAGAAATGAAAAATATGGGGTAATCACCAAAGCAGAACTCAAACAAATAGCCAACACGTGTAGGGGTAAAGTCAGAAAAGCTAAAGCGCAGAATGAATTCAGGCTTGCTAGAGAGATTAAGAACAATAAAAAGGGATTTTTGGATATGTCCACAGCAAGAGGAAGAAGGAAGCAATAGGGCCACTGTGTGCAGATGCTAACAGGGGACAGAGGAAAGGAAGAATTACTTAACACCTTCTTTGTTTCAGTCTTCTCAGAAAAGGCAAAGTGTGCTCAAGCTAAGGATAATGAAGCAGAAGACAGAATAGGGGAATTTCAGCACAGAATAAGTAAAGAGATAGTACAGGAATACCTGGTTAACCTAAATGAATATAAGTCTCCAGGACTAGATGAACTACATCCAGGGATATTAAAAGAACTGGCAAATGTAATATCGGAACCATTGGCAATAATCTTTGAGAACTCCTTTCAGAACAGGAGAAGTCCCAACAGACTGGAGGAGGGCAAACGTTGTCCCCATCTTCAAAAAGGGAAAATAAGAGGATCCCAACAATTATTGTCCGATGTTAGTCTGACATCAATAACAGGAAAGATTCTGGAGCAGATCATTAAACAGAGAGTCTGTGAACATTTGGAAGGCAATGCCATAATGCCATAATCACAAAAAGCCAACATGGGTTTCAGAGAAAGAAGTCATGCCAGACAAATCTGATCTCTTTTTTTTGATAAAATTACCAGCTTGGTAGATGAAGGGAATGCTGTGGACATAGTATATCTTGATTTCAGCAAGGCCTTTGACAAGGTTCCCCATGACATTCTTGCGAACAAGCTTGCAAAATGTGGACTAGACAAGGTAACCGTTACATGGATCTGTAACTGGTTGACTGGCAGCACCCAAAGGGTGCTTAACAATGGTTCCTTTTCATACTGGAAAGAAGTGACCAGTGGGGTTTCACAGGGCTCTGTCCTGTCTAATCAATATCTTTATTAATAACTTGGATGACAGAATTAGGGGCATACTAATCAAATTTGCAGGTGACACCAAATTTGGAAGAGTAGCTAATACCCCAGAGGACAGGGTCAAAATTCAAAATGACCTGAATAGACTAGAAAGCTGGGCCAACGCTAACAAAATGAAATTCAAAACAGAGAAATGTAAGGTTCTGCACTTAGGGTGGAAAGAAAGAAATGCACATATATAGAATGGGGGACATCTGGCTGAATGAAACTATGTGTGAAAGGGATTTAGGAGTCCAAGTCGACGACAAGTTGAACATCAGTCAATAGTGCAATGCAGCAGCTAAAAAGACCAATGCTATTTTAGGCTGCATCAATAGAAGTATAGCGTCTAGATCAAGGGAAGTAATAGTGCCACTCTATTCTGCTTTGGTCAGGCCCCACCTGGAATACTGTGTCCATTTCTGGGCACCACAATTCAAAAAGGATGTGGAGAAACTGGAGCGGGTCCAAAGGAGGGCAACTAAAATGGAGAAGGGTCTGGAAACTGTGCCTCATGATAAATGCCTTAGTGAGATGGGGAACTTTAGCCTGGAGAAGAGAAGGTTAAGAGGTGATATGATTGTCCTGTTTAAATATTTGAAGGGATGTAATATTGAGGAGGGAGCAAGCTTGTTTTCTGCTGCTGCAGAGACTAGAATGTGGAACAATGGATACAAACTGCAGGAAAAGAGATTCCACCTCAACATTAGGAGGAACTTCCTGACAGTAAGGGCTGTTCGACAGTGGAACACACTCCCTCGGTGTATAGTGGAGTCTTCGTCCTTGGAGGTCTTTAAACAAAGGCTGGATGGCCGTCTGTCGGGGATGCTTTGATTGGGAGTTCCTGCATGGCAGGGGGTTAGACTGGATGGCCCTTGTGGTCTCTTCCATTTCTATGATTCTATGATTCTACTAGCCCCAGCTTCTGTCAGCCTAGCCATTCAAAAGCATGCAAATGCAATTAAATAAATAGGTACCACTCTGGTGGAAAGGTAAACAGCAATGTGACATCCGTTACATGCTGGCCACATGATCACAGAGTAGTCTCTGAGAACGCTGGCTCTTCACCTTAGCAACCGTCCTCTATGGCTGGACATGACTTGACAACCATGTCAACAGGGAATACCTTTTTACATTTACTGTTACTTTATATTATTGTTCTTAATATAATTAATATGAATATCTATATGAATTAAAAATCAATAATCCGCAATACATTCATAGATTTCCTTATGATATTCCTCTTTCCCTGTCACTTAAAGTTGTTCTGTAATTTTAACTTTTACTATTATTCTCTTATTGATTATTCCTTTGCCACTCTGCCCTCAGTCTATGTCTACTCTTTGTCAATATATTCAAAGTATCTCAGCCCTTCTCTTTCTATTCCCTAAAGTTTCTCACTTCAGCACATTCACACTGTCATAAAATTAGGGAAACAATGGAAGAATCATAGAATCATAGAGTTGGAAGAGACCACAAGGGCCATCCAGTCCAACGCCCTGCCATGCAGGAATTCCCAATCAAAGCATACCCAACAGATGGCCATCCAGCCTCTGCTTAAAAACCTCCAAGGAAGATGACTCCACCCCTCTCCGAGGGAGTGTGTTCCACTGTTGAGCAGCCCTCACTGTCAGGAGGTTCTTCCTAATGTTGAGGTGGAATCTCTTTTCCTGCAGCTTGCATCCATTGTTCCGGGTCCTGTTTTCTGGAGCAGCAGAAAACAAGCTTGCTCCCTGATCAATAAGACATCCCTTCAAATATTTAAACAGGGCTATCATATCACCTCTTAACCTTCTCTTCTCCAGGCTAAACATTCCCAGCTCCATAAGTCGTTCCTCATAGGGCATGGTTTCCAGACCCTTCATCATTTTAGTCACCCTCCTTTGGACCCGCTCCAGTTTCTCCACATCCTTTCTGAATTGTGGTGCCCAGAACTGGATACAGTATTCCAGGTGGAATACTTCCCTTGATCTAGACACTATACTTCTATTGATGCAGCCTAAAATTGCATTGGCCTTTCTCTCACTGGCATTTTTCTACCACAATTTTTCTCCTTCATTTTTCATCACATACCATCCAGTCTCCACTCCTAACTTCTTTTCAGGTCCAGTCTTCCTCCTTTATCTTCTGATACCTTCCAAATATCGATTTCTTCCTGCTTTTAAAAATCCTTTAATTTACAGTCCAAAATTTCAATTCCTCCTTCCTTAAATTGGCTCAACACTTTCCTTTTCATCTTTCCTGTTCCACCCAGCTTTCCTTCATTCCTCTTCTCAACCTCTCATCACTTCTTCTTACTTACACAATCCTTCTTTTACTTTCACTATCTTTTTAAATCTTAAATTCTTGTGAAATAAAGTCTATTAATTGATGAATCAATATTATATGCATAGTTTGATGATTTATTAAGACAGAGTACTTATCTCTTTAACTGAATAATTATTTAATGTTCTAACTATCATCATGTCACCAGATGACAATAATAGAATAATATGAATAGCAGATTGCCAATTGCATTATGTCCAACCCTGGAAGGGGTAATAATACAGCCTGTAATGTATTTTTTCCCCAATTCTTGCCTTTAAAAAGTAGTGTTGGTTCTTTTGCCAAGATTGGCTGCAGGAACATGATTGTGAGTTGCTCCTTCACTTCCCTCAGAACTGTCCATGCTCACCTCTACATGTTGTACAATCTTTCTTCTCTCCCTTTATGCACTAGGTGCTGGTACCAAGTTTTCACTAAGCCCCTCCAAGTCCCTTTTCTCAAAGGTGCAATTTTGCCAAATCACTGTGTTCTACAAAAGTCATCTCATGAGGTCTGTGAGGGACTGCCAGTTATGCTACCATTACCACTGGAACTATTTTTATTAATTTTTGAACAAACATACAAAAAAGCAAAAAAAAAAAAAAATCAACAATACAGATGCCAATTAAAAAAAAAACTATCCCATCACTAATCTACAAACCTAAACCCTAATAAAATTGACTTATATCCCCAAATCCCCAAATTATCCCCCATTGTTAAAAATAAAAATGTGCAACAATATAAACCTAATTAGCAAAACTAATGCAAACTTCCCACTTCCCAAACCAAATATTTTATTGTGTGTTGTATACAGTTTTTCTCCATAATATGTATTTATTTTCATTTCACTTCTACCTAAAAAAGCAAGCAAACAAAATTGCTTCAAACTTTTTATTCTGGAAGTTTCTCAAGTATAACCTTCTCTTCCTTTTTCTTCAAATACAATAAAAACAATTCCAATCCTTAAAAAAATTATCCAATTATTTATCTTTGGTGAGCATTGCCAGAAGCAGAACTTATTTTCAAAAACATCTGTACCAACGGATTCATTTCTTCACTCAGTATTCACCTGCTGTTGATAAAAGTGCATAGGAAGTAAGATTAAATGAGGATTGTTGCC
This sequence comes from Urosaurus nigricauda, assembly GCA_034509955.1. Taxonomy (NCBI): domain Eukaryota; kingdom Metazoa; phylum Chordata; class Lepidosauria; order Squamata; family Phrynosomatidae; genus Urosaurus; species Urosaurus nigricauda. The sequence goes on along the minus strand of JAOEGL010000005.1, from coordinate 105,051,602 downwards.
TTCCAGTGCAAGTAGTGGAAATAGTAGTTGCTTCCTTAAGTTAGCCATATACTAAATGTTCTATACATTAATGTACCCATCATCCAGATCGAGCTGTGAAGGAACCTGCTGAAATTACTTCTCATGCTCATCCTCTCAATAGCTAATAAAAATTTTATCATGTGGAGAATCTCTGTGAGCACATGTCATAGAGATGATCCTTTCAGCTGTTTCAGCTTACAGTGGAGAATTATAGACAGTCCCAGAAGCAAAGAACTGTGCTCTCTTACTCTGGAACCAGCGGAGGTTGTAACTCTGTTCAACCCTCCTGCCCTTGCCTAGAGATTATAACCTTACATGCTACAAGATACACACTACAAGATTTAGCCAATTTAATTAGTCATCTGAACCCCTGCTCCCTTCACAAATTCTCCTGGACAAACATACAGTACATTCCTGTAGAGTCAAAGACAAGATGCAATATACTGTGACATGGAAGAATTTCAGACCAGCCCTTAAGCACTGGTAAAATGCTGCTAAATCATTTAGCAAGCACATGTGTGTGAAAGCCTGATGCACTTCCTATGTAGTTTCCCTAATCTTTGGAACATTTCATAATTAGCCCAGGGGAAACAGTCTTGAATGAACATTTTTTTTCCAAAGAGTAAAAGTCTGTTGATATCTATTAAATATTCAGTCTCTTATATGTCTAGTTCTAAGCATGCTTAAGAACATTAGGAGTGCCTTTCAGGATCAACTCAAGGTCCCTTAATCTTCTTTCAACAGACTTTGGTCTATCACACTTTAAGCAGTGGTAATACACCTGTAAATCTCAGTCTGTTTTTTGCCATTATTGGATTAGAAAGATGACTAAGGAAAATATTGTAAAGATTTATAAAATCATGAACAGAATAAGCCCCCACCCACCAATGTATTTATGATTTTATCATATACTTGATCCAGCTGAAGAAGAGGTTCAGAACTTGTTAAATCTGTACTATATCTTGTGATTTCAAAAGGGGATACTTTTTTCTTCTCCTCCCCCCCCCCCGCCCCAAACATTGCTGAGAGTGTCCAGTTTTAGGGCTGGAGTTCTCATCCAGAGTGCGCCTGGTAGGGTACATTGTAACATTCCATATTAAGTCTTTACTTGTACCACTGGTTTCGAAATACTATGAGAGAAGCAAAAGAGCATGGAAATGACTTTCATCCCTGCTTGTGAGTGCTGGGGGACATCTGACTGCATTGAATGAACATTGATCTGGTATAGCACAAAGTTATTATGTGGGATGCAAGGGGGAGAGGGAGAAGTTGCCTTCCTTTTCATCACATGATTTGGCTTTCTATCATCTTAGAATATTTATATAAGTTCCTTTCTACAATGCTTAATCTAAACTCCATTTGCCTCATTTATTCAAGTACAGCTAATATCTGCATATGTTGCACACACCATGTGTCCCCTTGGACTTATGGACAGGAAGTTAGTGAGCTCTTCTGTACACTTTTTCTCAGGACATCTCTTCCAATATATTTCTTCCATCTTTCTTCCAGGTTATTAATAATTATCTGGATGGAGCTCATTTAGGTGTCACAGAACGGACTGTACCAGGAAGGATGCATTTCCGAGACAGCAAAAGAAAAGTGGACTATGTTTTAGTTTACCATTACCGAAAACGAACCTCACATGTTGGGGTTGATTCTCCAGGACTCTTGCACAGACCTGTATCTTTGGCTATTATTTCTAATGGGGAAAAAGACGAAAACCAACCTGAACAACAGCAGCAGCAACAGGGCCAGGATGTACCCTATCCAGACACAGAAATTATTGACCTGGGTCCACTGGATGTTTTGGAGGAAGAAAAATGGGAGCAGAGGAACGAGTTTGAATGTAACTTGATAGAAGCTGGACTGGAAATAGAAAAAGATGTGGAGGTAAGTGGACAATTAGCATAGCCCACTTGGTTTCTTGTCTAAAAAACAGTGACCTCTTTTAATGATAAGACAGAGACTTTGCTGAAGTACATACATTCAAAGTTACTTCCATAATGTGCAACTTATGTGTGTCTGTGTATCCGTGTAATCCGCTTTGATTATTCTCGCAAAAAGAGGGGTAGAAATAAAAGTTTTGTTGTTAATTATTATAAATAAGAACTATACAACTATGACAAATCATCTGATTTTTTTTCCTGAAAAAGAAAGGAGATTATTCTTTTGTCTCATACATCATTTGCACACTTATCATCATATGATTTATGTTTCTGCATACTCTCCTGGTAGTGCAGGAAGAAGTAAGGCATGTGTTACTTCAAGTGTGTAGGACTGGTGTAGAGGAATTTTGAATGTAGAGATAGATTATGGAGGCACTCAAAAATGAGATGAATATATATGAGTTATTCTAGTATTGGCATCAGCCAGGCTCCCAACCTCTCTTAATTAGAAAATCCACTAGATTTTCTTTAATTAACAAATAATAATAATAATAATAATAATAATAATAATAACAGAAAGGCTGGTGCCATAAGAAGAAAAAGTCCTAGAAAACCAGCACCATCTTCCTTTCCACTTTGCCAGGCAGGCTTCTGAGGTAGTTTTAGAAAATAACAATAATGAGTGGCTGTGAATCAGCCCTTTGGTTTGAAGAGCTCCTGTCCACCCAAAAGAACTAAAAGGAAAAGGTGTCAGGAAGTATGCTGTGGAGCTAGAGGGGATAGTGGAAGTGAGGGATGTATTTCACCTTTGCTCTGATTCTTCCTTTTAAAAAAGAGTTGGGGGAATGGATATGTTGAGTATTTTGTCTTTGCTTTGTGTGTGAGTGGTGTGCTTTATTGTAATTGTTTTAGAAGTAAGTATGTGAGTTGGGGGGTCTGCATGTGTGTGTGTGTTTTTTTTATCAGAGAACCATCAATTGACTTTCTATGAAAGAATAATTTGTTTTGCTTTTGTGTGGAAAATATGTGATTTTGAATCTGGGGTTCAGAATCCTACCATTGTCTTGAACTTAATTATTTGGCCAATTTAACAACCTCTGAGTCTTAACAGTTTGTTTACTGTGAAGTGAATATTTGAACAGAAAATAGTGATTTTGTGTTTTGAAACTCAGACAGCATCTTGATTATGCACAGGCTGTAGGGGAAATTACATTTTTTTTTCCTTTTAGACAATTTGCTTTCATAAATGTATACTGTGATTGGCCACATCCCAAACACTTGGTGTGTTTTGAGAGGGTATTGTCTCAAAATTCCAAACATGTCCACTTGCCTAAAGGGTAGGGAGACTCTTGTTCTAGTGTTTGTGATGCTTGTTATAGTAGTTGTCATTGCTGCATGTTCAGTTAGTGAGTTAGTGCTCATTTCAATTATTGGATAACAACCTGTTGACTACATCTGTTATTATGACCAACTAAAGCGATATGGTGGGAATATTCAAAAATTGTGGTATGCCATTTCCTGTTTGAAAAAGTAGAAATATGCAGATAAGGTTTGGGATGTGGGAAGGTAATTCTTATAGTATCATAAAGTTGGAAAAGACCAAAAGGGCCATCAAGTCCAATCCCGTGCCATGCACAAATACAAACAGCTTCATTTATATACCACTTTATACTGAACTAGCAGTGTCTAAGTGGTTTACAACTGTAAGCTAATTGCCCCCAACAAGCTGGGTACTTATTTTAGCGACCTCAGAAGGATGCAAGCCTGAGTCAAGCTTGAGCCTTGGCTAATATTGAACTCACAACCTTATGGTTTTGAGTGAGTGGCTGCAGTACAAGCATTTAACCACTTCGCCAATCAAACCTCTGACAGATAGCCATCCAGTCTCTGTTTAAAAACTTCCAAAGAAGGAGACTCCCCCCACCCCCAAGACAACTTTTTCCACTGTTGAACAGCTCTGACCATCAGGAAGTTCCTCCAGAGTTTTAGATGGAATTTCTTTTCCTCTAGTTTGAATTCATTGTTCCGGTTCTAGTCTCTGAAGCAGCAGGAAACAAGCTTGCTTGAGCTTCAATAGGGCACCCTTCAAATATTTCAACAGGGCTATCATATCACTTCTTAATCTTCTCTTCTCCAGGACAAACATACGCAGTTCCTTAAGACACTCCTCATAGGGCATGGTTTCCAGACCGTTTACCATTTTGGTCCTCTGGACACATTTTAGTTTCTCGACATTGTTTTTGAACTGTGGTGCCCAGAACTGGACAAAGTATTCTAGATGAGGCCTAACCAATGCAGAATAGAATGATGCTATTACTTCCCTTGATCTAGACACTATACTTCTGTTGATGCAGCCTAGAATCACATTGGTCTTTTAGCTGCTACATCACACTGTTGGTTCATGTTCACCTTGTTGTCTAACCAGGACTCCTAGATCCCTTTCATATGTAGTCTTGCTTAACCAGGTTTCCCCCATCCTATATCTGTGCATTTCATTTTTTTATTCCTAAGTGCAGTACCTTACATTTCTCCCTATTGGAATTAATTTTGTTAGTTTTGGCCCAGCTTTCTAATCTATTAAAGTAATTTTGATTTTGATCCTGTCCTCTGGGATATTATCCAGTCAGCCAATTACAAAATCTAATAAGCATCTCCCCCACAATAGTCTTAAGCAGGCACTGAAAAAGGGCTCTGATCTTCCAGCTCAAACTCCCCTGCTAAACACTCACATAAAACACACCTGCATAACAAGCTTGTTTGCCAAGTTCCAGCGCCTCATGGAGGGATCCAGTTTGCACCAAGCTGGGATTGGGGCTGCTCTGATATGCTGCTGCTTGCCCTCCAAGCAGCTGCTCAGAGGATGTGGGGGTATGTCTGGCAAGGCCACCTGGCCCTTGTGAGGTTTAGGGAGAGATCTGGGCAAAATCTCACCCCAGATCACAGAAGTCTCACACTTTTTGGAGTAGAACTTCCAGTCCTTAAATAGGCTGCCACACGTGAGTCCGGTCAGTTGGAGCCAGGTCATCGATGTGATGGGATTAAGGATAATTTAGGACTATCTTGTGACTGATATATGCACATGCTTAAGATTAATTTATGTTTTCATTATGATTCATTATGCTTGTAATTTGTTTGATTTATCGCCAAAATATGATTGATTTATTGTATGCTTTACAATAATTATGATATGATCCAATTATGATTGAGTTGTGTATATCGTATGATTTATTTATGATGACATGTATGATTAATTTATGATGGCATTCATGATGGATTTATGATTATATTTATTATTGATTTATGACCCCTTTATAAGCATTAAAGTTGTGGCCATCTTTTAACCCAACACATGGTGTCTGGTCCCTGTTCTGTCCTGGTCCAAAAGATAACCTGATACAAAAAGAATATGTATACCTTTCTTACACAACACTGTTTTATTTTATTATCAATAACAATTTGCTAAAATATATTTAGGGTTTTAAAAATAAAATTTCTACAGAATGTTCCCTCCTTACATCTTTCAGAATAAGAACCAAGGATTGACTTTTGTCCGGATACATGCACCATGGAATGTACTTAGTCGGGAAGCAGAGTTTCTTAAAATAAAAATGCCCACTAGAAAGGTAAGTAGGACCCAGTTCATCTCCCCCGCCCCCCGCCAAACTTGTTGAATATTTTGAAGGACAGGGCACTGGAAGAGGGTACATGCTGATCTCCTTAACTCCCTGGGGGAAATCTGACCAGGAAGATATACCTTGAGAGTAGGAATGTCAGACTGAGAAAGATTCCCATACCCTTCCCTGTGTTTTAAATGTCCTTCAGCAATTTTTATTTGGGAATTGTTACCACCCATATTTTCACAGATTGGTCATAGAATCATACAATTATAGAGTTGGGAGAGACCACAAGGACCATCCAGTCCAATGCCCTGCCATGCAGGAACTCTCAATCAAAGCATACCCGACAGATGGCCATTCAGCCTCCGCTTAAAGACCTCCAAGGAGGGAGACTCCACCGCACTCTGAGGGAGTGTGTTCCACTATCAAACAGCTCTTTCTGTCAGGAAGTTACTCCTAACATTGAGATGGAATATCTTTTCCTGTAGCTTGCATCCATTGTTCTGGGTCTTGTTCTCTGGAGCAGCAGAAAACAAGCTTGCTCCCTTCTCAATATGACACACTTTCAAATATTTAAACAAGGCTATCATATCACCTCTTAAACTTCTCTTCTCCAGGCTAAACATTCCCAGCTCCATAAGTCATTCCTCATAGGGCATGGTTTCCAGACCTTTCACCATTTTAGTCACCCTCCTTAGGACACGCTTCAATTTCTCAACATCCTAGGTACCCAGAACTGGACACAGTGTCCCAAGTGGGGCCTGAACAAAGCAGAATAGAGTGGAACTATTACCTCCTTTCATCTAGACACTATACTTCTATTGATGCAACCTAAAATTGCATTGGCCCTTTTAGCCACTGCATTGCACTGTTAACTCATGCTCAACTTGTGATCTACTTGGACTCCTAGATCCCTTTCACATGTAGTCTTGTTAAGCCAGGTGTCCCCCATCCTATATTTGTGCATTTCATTTTTCTGGCCTAAGGGCAGTACTTTACATTTCTCTGTATTGAATTTCATAGAACCATAGAATCATAGAGTTGGAAGAGACCACAAGGGCCATCCAGTCCAACCCCCTACCATGCAGGAAATCTCAATCAATGCATACCTGAGAAATGCCCATCCAGCCTCTGTTTAAAGACCTCCAAGGAGGGAGACTCCACCACACTCCAAGGAAGTGTGTTCCACTGTCAAACAGCTCTTACCTTCAGGAAGTTCCTCCAAATGTTGAGCTGGAATCTCTTTTCCTGTAGCTTGCATCCACTATTCTGGGTCCTAGTCTCTGCAGCAGCAGGAAAACAAGCTTGCTCCATCCTCAATAGTCATCCCTTCAAATATTTAAACAGGGCTATCATATCACCTCTTAATCTTCTCTTCTCCAGGCTAAACATTCCGAGCTCCCTAAGGCGTTCCTCATAGGGCATGATTTCCAGACCCATCACCATTTAGATGGATGACAAAGGAACTTTCAACTGAGTTAAGTTTTAAATGGAACATATATAAGAAATGGAAAAATGGGGAAATCACTAAAAAGGAATTCAAACAAATAGCCAGCACGTGTAGGGATAAAACTGAAACTGTATAATCTACCTGGCTCTACTGTATAATCTACTGTATAATCTACCTGGCTTCTAAAATCTTTCAACCAATTCCCAACTCCTCATCCCCCCCCCCCCTCTGTATTTTGTCGCTACCCATGCTGTGGCCAGCATTGCGGTTTTGTGTACTATGTTGCATTGTACTTTTATTGTTAGTAATTTAATTTTAAACTTAACTAATTTAATCCTATTTTAAGGGGGGGGAGGTTGGGATGGAATTCTTGAATTATTTTAATCTGTAATCTGTTTTTAACCTTGTTATACCCCGCCTCGATTGTTTTACAGAGGGCGGGTAAGAAATAAATATTATTATTATTATTATTATTATTATTATTATTATTATAGTCAGAAAAGCTAAAGCGCAGAATGAACTCAGGCTGGCTAGAGAGGTTAAGAACAATAAAAGGGGCTTTTTTGGGTATGTCCGCAGCAAAAGGAAGAAGAAGGAAATGGTAGGGCCACTGCATGCAGAAGATGGCAAAATACTAACAGGGGACAGAGAAAAGGCAGAATTACTCAACACCTTCTTTCTTTCAGTCTTCTCAGAAAAGGCAAAGGGTGTTCAACCTGAGGACAGTGGAGCCGGGGACAGAGTGGGGGAATTTCAGCACAGAATAAGTAAAGAGACAGTACAGGAATACCTCGTTAATCTAAATGAATACAAGTCTCCAGGACCAGATGAACTACATCCAAGGATATTAAAAGAACTGGCAAATGTAATATCGGAGCCATTGGCAATAATCTTTGAGAACTTCTTCAGAACAGGAGAAGTCCCAGCAGACTGGAGGAGTGCAAACATCGTCCCCATCTTCTAAAAGGGGAAAAAAAGAGGATCCCAAGAATTATTGCCCAGTTTGTCTGACATTAATTCCAGGAAGGATTATGGAACAGATTATTAAACAGAGAGTCTCCGCATATCTAGAAGATAATTCCATAATCACAAAAAAGCCAACATGGGTTTCAGAGAAACAAGTCATATCAGACAAATCTGATCTCTTTGTTTGATAAAATCACCAGCTTGGTAGATGAAGGGAATGCTGTGGATATAGTATATCTTGATTTCAGTAAGGCCTTTGACAAGGTTCCCCATGACATTTTTACAAACAAGCTTGCAAAATGTGGGCTAGACAAGGTAACAGTTATATGGATTTGTAACTGGGTGACTGGCCACACCCAAAGGGTGCTCAGCAATGGTTCCTTTTCATCCTGGAGAGAAGTGACCAGTGGGGTCCCACAGGGTTCTATCCTGGGCCCAGTGCTATTCAACATCTTTATTAATGATTTGGATGACAGTATTGAGGGCCTAGTTATCAAATTTGCAGATGACACCAAATTAGATTTAGCTAATACCAAATTAGATTTAGCTAAACGACCTGGGGGATTTCCGGTGGCATGGCGGATCGCGGGCCCCCTCTTTGATGCTGGTCAGAGAGGTGTCCACCATCAGCAGACCAGGTGTTTCAATTCCCGGCAAAAATTGTCTCCGAAGTGGAAGAAAAGCTGTGGAGCTCCAAGGAGAAGCCCTATTTGCCCGGGCGTCCCCAATTCCAGCCGATTTTGGGTAAAGGAGGAGAGATGGTGTGAGAACAGCCAAAGGAACGGGGATCGTGGAGGGAATATGGCAAGGAGACACTACGCTTGCAGGAAGGTAGCCACTTAAACGGCAGTAGATCCGCCACCACTTTTTTTAATATTTTGAAGAATCTACAATCTTAATTCATCTACCAACTAAGTCAATGAACTTTGCTTTCTCAAAAAATGGCCTGTCTCCAGGTTAAAAGGGAGAATTTCGTAACAGGACTCAGTGCACAACTTAAAGACGTGTCCCTTCTCCAGTTTGGCTGGGGATTAATCTCCAAGCTGCTTGGAGTGGGGAGGGAAGAGAAACGGAGATATAAAAGAGATCTATATAGAGGAGCTTTAAAGAAACCTAAACACTAACTGACTTGGATGCTTGATTTAAAATAAGAATATTGGTTTAGTGGATTATAACTGGAGAGTAACTTATAAAAAGACTGAGACCCTGAATAGTGACACAACTGAATTGGACTGTGTATTGTACTAAGATTAGGACTAAATTTTAATACATCTGGACAGTGATATCCAACAAGACTGGGATTTATAAAACTTCTGGACTGACACCTATAACGACTGGGAATTATTACATATTGAGACTGTGGAATTATTAAACATTTTAATTCAGATCGTGATCAATAGAAGGACTGAGATATATATCAAGTTCATAATTTATTAGTTAAATGGGACCTTGTTATCACCGCTACTATAATACACCTGAACCAAAAAAAGATAAAGAAGTCAACTGATTTAGGATATTCTAGAGGACTGAGAAAACGGACTAAAAGAAACTATAATTGAAGGTGGCTGCTTAGGAGGAAAAGAGGACGGATCTTACATCCCTTCTACCTTTTTGTGAGGAGTCGGAGCAACAGCGAGTGAGAAAGTGGATTCGAATTTAAATGTGTCAGTTGAGAGGAATTGGGAGAGGAGTGGAAATTTATAGCTTTGATTGCCTCATCAGTGAGAAAATCCTCTGAGGAAGCTTTGAGAGACTTGTCGAACACGACGGGAGGAGGAAATGCGGCAATAAAGGAGAGAACAACTTGTTAATATTTACAGTTTAAAATCCAAAGCTTTTTCTGGGATTTTGTTCCTTCCCTCTTGTTTCCTTTTTCAAAGAGGACTACTTATTCTATAAGGGGAGGGGAAAGAAGAGAGAGGAAAGAAGGATATAAGGAGGGAAGGGAGGGGAAGAGTAAGGGAAGAAGATAATAGAAGGAGGGGAGGGAGGAGGAAGAGAGAGGAGGGGATCAGGACTGGGGGGGGAATTATATACATACTGTATATTTATACATGCTTTGTTTAAGTTAAGGTTAGGTTTTGATGATTTCAACACTACTAGCTTGGGCTGGTGTTTGTGAATTGTTGATTAATAATACCGTGATATTTTTTGGTTTAAGGATTGAAAAAGGGACAGCTCTTGAACATGTCCTTGAATTAGATAGGGAACTTATCTTTTGGGAGAGGTTAGAAAACTCCCAGCTGTGTTCAATATATAATATCTCTTTCCCTTTTTGTTTTGTCTTCTTCTCTCTTTTCTTCTTTCCTTTGTAGAAGGGAGCCATCTAGTGGAGTTTAATATATTAACTGTAACTACTCCAATTTTAAAATTAAAAAATAAAACAGTTGAAATAATTAAAAATCTAAATTACGCAGATTAGGTAGTGAATCAGGATTATCAATAAAAATACAATAAAAATTCAAAGAACTAAAATTAAAATAAACAAGTAATTATTTAAAATTAAAATTAAACCAAATTGAATTAAAACTAAACAAATAGATAATTATTCAAATTTTAAAATAATTATTTAAAATTATAAATAAAATAAAGCAGATTATTTAACAAAGGGTTTTTTGAACAAATAAAGATAATCCAACTCTTAAAAGAAAAAAAAGTAAAATAAAATAAAATATTAAACTAAAAATTAAATTATACCCCCCAGAAAAATTCTAATTTTATAATAGATCGAAACACATAGCAACATTAGCTCGAACAGTAAAACATAGGTAGTGATAGACAATAAAGTGCAGAAAAGTTAGATATTAAAAAAAAGAAAAACTTTTTTTAGATTGAAATTACAAGTGGGAGAAGAACATAAGGAAGGGAAAGGAAAAGTGGGGAGTGGAAGGGTTCAAAACTGGTAACTATCTGTGAGGAAACATAATTGACATCTTTTTTAATAAGATTGGAAAGGTAGAAATCAAACGAATAATTCTTGACATATATACATGTAGGTACACCTAATTTTACATATATACATACATATTCCATACACATAGGAAGGCTTGTTTGTTTGGTCTTTTTTTTTCTTTCCTTTTTCTCCTTTTCTTTCTTTTTCCCTACTATGGCATCTGGAAGAAGGAAACAACAAGTGCAACCCCCCTATCAGAGGAGACCATCACTGGAAAATGTGGATAGAACATCTGAACAATTTATTCAAATTATGGATGAAATAAGATGGTCTAAGGAAGAGGTAAAACAAGAAATGAGAGAAGTAAGAGAAGAAATTAGAACAGACCTAAAGCGAGAGACAACTTTGATAAGACAAGATCTAAGCAAGATTGATAAAGATTTAAAGAAAGTAACTGATAAAGTAGAGAAATTAGAAGATATTACACATAACTTAGGAAACCAACTTGATCTTACCCAAAAGAACCAACAAGAGGATCAAGAAGCCATAATGCGTTTGGAACTTAAACAAAGAGAATCTTGTGTGAAACTATGAGGGGTGCCAGAGCAAACAAACAAGAATCTGTACGAATTCTGGATTTACCTCCTCAACAAATGAAATGGGAAATTGATAGAATGTTCAGACTGAACTCAAAGATAGCCAAAGAGAAGAAACTTCCCAGGGATGTCATGATTTATTGGGTCAGGAAACAAACACGTGATATGTTTCTTCAGAAAAACTTTGAAACAAAACTGGTAATACAAGGACAGGAAATTCAAATTTTTAAGGACATACCAATGAAAATATTGAGAAAGAGAAGAGATTACAATTTCCTAACTGATCAATTAAAATATTACAAACTGGAGCGGGTCCAAAGGAGGGCAACTGAAATGGTGAAGGGTCTAGAAACCATGCCCTATGAGGAACGACTTAGGGAGCTGGGGATGTTTAGCCTGGAGAAGAGAAGGTTAAGAGGTGATATGATAGCCCTGTTCAAATATTTGAAGGGATGTCATATTGAGGAGGGAGCAAGCTTGTTTTCTGCTGCTGCAGAGACTAGAACGCGGAACAATGGATGCAAGCTGCAGGAAGGTCTTGGAGGTCTTTAAGCAGAGGCTGGATGGCCATCTGTCAGGGATTCTTTAATTTGGAGTTCCTGCATGGCAGGGGGTTGGACTGGATGGCCCTTGTGGTCTCTTCCAACTCTATGATTCTATGATTCTATGATTCTACTTTCATTCAGCCAGATGTCCCCCATCCTATATCTGTGCATTTCATTTTTTCCTCCCTAAGTGCAGAACCTTACATTTCTCTGTGTTGAATTTCATTTTGTTAGCTTTGGCCTAGCTTTCTAGTCTATTCAAGTCATTTTGAATTTTTTTTTTTATTTAAAAAATTTATTAGTTAAAAAAACACAAATATATACGTACATACAGCCGATTATACACAATACAGCAATAATTCTTGATACCTACATAAATACCTAATACCAAATTTCTCATTCACTTCTTGGTTTCATCCCAAACTTTCAGTATCCTTCAACTATCACTTAATCTCACACCTTCCTTGGACATCAAAAACTACATTTTCTCCTCATAATTCATCATACCTTCTTTTCTTTGCTTCCGCTTCACATCATTTTTCCTCCTGTATTACTAATCTCTTCCCTTTCAAACACACCCCACATACCTTCTTTCACCTGCTCTTACCTTCTATCACTTGCTTAACCTTCAAAACTCATACTTTCTTCCTTCCCAACTACAGTGGTCCCCCGGTTTACGAATCCCCCAGGGAACGAAATCCCCAGGACCCGAAACCGGCGGGACCAAAAAATATCCCCCGGGATCCTAAGGATCCCCCGGGATACAAAGGAGAAAAACCGCGCGGCCCCTTTAAATCGGCTGCGCGGTCCGTCTCCTAATGCGGTCCCCCGGGAAACGAAAACTTCCGGGTTAGGAAAGGTAATCCGGAACGGATTACCTTTCGTAACCCTGGGGACCACTGTACTGTCATTTTGGTTCCTACCCCGTATGTTGTTAACTTTCTATAAATGTTTCGAAGTTGACAGACCTGTCTACATAAACTATTATAATCCTTAGTCCAAATTTTGTAAAACTCACTCTAATTTTTTTACTAACAACTAATAGAAGTACCAGCATAATAATTACAATTCTACTACTTAAATACATATAACTGACATTTAGCTTGGTTCAATGATAGAATAAAAAAAAAATTTCTCCCCCTAAGTTTGCAAACTTAAATTGAATAATAGTAAATAATAATAATAATAATAATAATAATAATTGATGAATAATATTTCCTTCATTGCACATTTTGGGACTCTTACAAAAACAAAAGTATATCATCATCTATACCTATTAACCTACACTCATAAAACATATACAGATCTCTAAACACCTCTGTACATTCTATATCTTCCACAAAGTATTCATAAAGTCCATTATTGGTTGCTAATTCTTTAGTATAATATCTGACTGTTTCTCTTGAAGCTTCTGGGTTAGTATATCCATTTCCATTGCCTCAAATAATTTTATAAGCCATTCCTCCCTTTCGGGTATCGTATTTAGTTTCCATTTCTGGGCCAATGTTAGACGTGCCGTAGATATCAAGTAGAAGAGAACTTTTCCAAATTTATTTTTTAGGTCCTTCTCAGTCATATTTAATAAGTAGAGTTCCGGTTTCATTTGGAGATTAATGCCTAACATATTACTTATTGAGTCATTTATCATTACCCAGTACTTTTTAAACTTTTTTTGCAGGTCCACCAACAGTGGTAAAAAGTTGCTATTTTCTTCTTACACTTCCAACATAGATTACTACTATTTTTGTACATTCTTGATAGTTTTGCAGGTGGTAGATACCATCGGAAGTACATTTTGTAATAATTTTCTCTAAGGTTTTGTGATACTGTATATTTAGTCCAAGTTTCTTCCCATTTATCTAAATCCAAAGGGTGACCTATATTCCTAGCCCATTGAACCAGTACTTCTTTAACAACCTCTTCCTCCATCTCTAATTTCAGAAAACAACAAAACAAACAAACAGCTTCAATTATATACCGCTTCATACCCTTAAGGAGTGTCTAAGCGGTTTACAACTGTAAGCTATTTGCCCCCCAACAATCTGGGTACTCAGTTTAGCGACCTCAGAAGGATGCAAGCCTGAGTCGAGCTTCAGCCCTTTGCTGGTCTTGAACTCGCCACCTTATGGTTTTGAGTGAGTGGCTGCAGTACAGGCATTTAACCACTGCACCACCAGGGCTGATAGAAGTACCTTATATAGTTTTTGGATTAGTTTTTGTGGGTTTCCTAACAAGATCTTACCTAATTCAGAATCCTTGGATTCTATGCCCATAGTTCTGTTGTCTTTTGTAAATCTTTCTTTAAGTTGTCTATATAAAAACCAATTCATTTCCATTCCTCCTTCTTTAAGTTCCTCTTGGGTTTTGAATTTCTATAAATCATTTTTGAAAAGTAATAGGGATTTATATGTTAACCATTTTCCTTTATATATCATCTGTGAAAGGCTTCTTGGGGCGATAACCATAGTGGAATTTTTTTTATTATTCTGGATTTGTACCTTTTCCATGATTTTAATAATGGTCTTCCTATACAGTGTTCATTGAAACCTTTGTTACACTCTAATTTCTCATAGACTAGGTACCCATGCCACCCAAATCTTAGGCCTTCCCCTTCCAGTTTTAGTAATCTATTATCCTCCAATTTCACCCAGTTTTTAATCCACATTAAATTACAAGCTTCATAATAATTTTTTAAATTGGGGATTCCCAACTCCCCCCCCCCTTGAATCTTGTAGGACTTTAAAACATATCCTAGGTTTTTTCCCACTCCAAATAAACTTGGAGAGTTCTTTATTCCAATCTTTGAAAACCTTTTCTGTTATAAAAACAGGGATAATTTAGAATCATAGAATCATAGAATCATAGAGTTGGAAGAGACCACAAGGGCCATCCAGTCCAACCCCCTGCCATTCAGGAACTCCCAGTCAAAGCATCCCCGACAGATGGCCATCCAGCCTCTGCTTAAAGACCTCCAAGGACAGAGACTCCACTACACTCTGAGGGAGTGTGTTCCACTGTCGAACAGCCCTTACTGTCAGGAAGTTCCTCCTAATGTTGAGGTGGAATCTCTTTTCCTGCAGCTTGCATCCATTGTTCCGCGTTCTAGTCTCTGCAGCAGCAGCAGAAAACAAGCTTGCTCCCTCCTCAATATGACATCCCTTCAAATATTTGAACAGGGCTATCATATCACCTCTTAACCTTCTCTTCTCCAGGCTAAACATCCCCAGCTCCCTAAGTCGTTCCTCATATGTTCTCATATGTCCTCAATGTTCAGAAATCGGGAAGAATCTATGATTAGGAACTGGGTAATATAAACAGGTGCAGGGTGTTGAGCTCCTTTGTCAGAGATTATCCGAGCTTCCTGGTGAAAGAATGTTTCTTAGACTCCCTTGGACTTTGTGGCCTGAAACTTTGCCTCTTGGAATACTGACTGACCTGGACCCTCTGGAACCCTTGACCTCTGTACTTGCCTTGCTAAACCTGCCTTTCTGGAACCCTGGACCCTTTGATTGCCTAAACCTTCTCTATTGGTCACTGAATTAGTACTTTGCCACGGTACTTTGTTTTTGTACTTTATTTGCAGGGACCTTTTGTTTTGGTTATAAATCTCTGCCAAGCTGTGTGAGATGTTATCAGCAGTTTTGGCAGCTTTCCTGGACAAAACTCTATATAAGTAGACCAAGGGACTGGTCACATGTTTAGTTGCCAGTTGTGAGTTGAGAGCTATTGTTGAAGTAGCAAGTTGTTGCTGTGAGCTAGTGTGGATCAGATTGGAGCTGAAAAGCAGACACTGGACTTGATTGTAAGTCAGAGAGGAGTGTATATATATGTACTGTGTAACACTGTATACTTTGCCAGATAAAGATAAAGATAAAAGCCTCCAGAACTCTGGATGAATCAACTATCTATGATTCTACCCTGTTTCCCCGAAAATAAGACATCACTATAAAATAAGATCTAGTAGAGGTTTTGCTGAATTGTTAAATATAAGGCCTCCCCTGAAAGTAAGACCTAGCAAAGTTTTTGTATATAAATATATATACTGGTACAGTATATAAAAAATATTCATATATTTTTTGTTCAACAATAAATGTGAATTCTTCTTCATGGAAAAATAAGACATTCCCTGAAAATGACCTAGCACATCTTTGGGTGCAAAAATTAATATAAGACTCTGTCTTATTTTCAGGGCAACACGGTATGAGTCATCAAACAAGGGCAAGGAACAACAAGAATGCAGGATTGGTTGTTGGCTGCAAAGAACATATGCAGCTGGATGTCTTTTAAAAGGCCTCTGCTTCTCTCACCTGAAACCTATTAGCTTTCCTCTTGGCTCCTAGCCTTGAAGAATGCCTCAGAGACTTCTTTACCTGTTTTCACTCCACATGTCCTAGCACCTGCAGCCTAGAGTCCATAGACTCTTTTTCTCCCTCTGCAGCATTCTCAGCCTGCTCTGGGACCGCTGATCCGGGGAGGGGGGAGGAGGGTCCCAACAATTATCACCCAATTAGTCTGACCAGGTAAGTTTCTAGGGCAGATCATTAAACAGAGAGTCTGTTTAGAAAAGAATGCCATAATCACAAAAAGTCAGCATGGGTTTCAGAGAAGCAAGTCATACCGGACTAATCTGATCTCGTTTTTGATAAAATTACCAGCTTGGTAGATAAAGGAATGCAAGATATAGTATATCTTGATTTCTGTAAGACCTTTGACAAGGCCCCCCATTATATTCTTCCAAACAAGCTAGTAAAATGTGGGTAGATTTAGATGGATTTTGAATAGGTCAAAAGGCTGAACCCAAGGGTGCTCAGCAATGGCTCCTCTTCAACCTGGAGTGAAGTGACCAGTGGAGTGCCACAGGGTTCTGCCCTGGGCCCAGTGCTTTTCAACATCTCTATCAGTTACAGTGGTCCCCCGGGTTACGAAAATAATCCATCCCGGAATCACTTTCGTAACCCAGAAATCTTCGTAGCCCGGGGGACCACTTTGTTTGTAGCGCCGCGCGGCAGATTTAAAGGGCTGGCGCTTTTTTTTCGTACCCCGGGGTTTTCGTACCCCAGGGGATTCGTAACCCGGGGGACCACTGTACTTTGATGAAGAAATAGAGGGCATGCTTATCAAATTTGCAACGGACACCTAATTAGGAAGAGTAGCCAATACCTGCCAATACCCCAGAGGAAAGGATCAAAATTCAAAATGATTTTAATAGATTAGAAAACTGGGCAAATTTAACAAAATGAATTTAAACAGGGAGAAATGTAAGGTACTACACATAGGACTAAAAAAGGAAATGCCAGGATATAGGATGAGGGATGCTTGGCTTAACAAGACTACATGTGAAAAGGATCTAGGAGTCCAAGTAGACCACAATTTGGACATGATTCAGCAGTGTGATGTAGCAGCTAAAAAACAACAACAGTGAAATTCTAGGCTGTATCAATAGATGTATAGTGTCTAGATCGAGGTAATTGATAGTGCCACTCTATTCTGCTTTAATCAAGCCTCACCTGCAATACTGCATCCACTTCTGGGCACCATAACTCAAGGAGGATGTTGAGAAACTAAAGTTTGTCCAAGAGGAACAAGTCAAACAGTGCAAGGACTCAACACTGGGAGGCAAAAAAACTTGCACAGGCAGCAAGTAAAGGGCACACATGGTCTTAGATGTTTCGACACTAACACAGAGAGCATGGGAAATAAGCAAGAGGAACTTGAACTCCTAGCACCACAAAGCAAATATGATGTAATAGGCAACACTGAAACCTGGTGGGATGAGTCTCATAATTGGAATGAAAGAATAGAAGGGTATAGTTTTTGGCATGGTCCAGAATTTCAGTTTTTTCAAACAGCATTTTATGCCCAGGATGGTTTATAATATGTTCTGGTATGGCTGATTTTTCTGGCTGACCCAGTCTGCAGTGCCTCTCACGTCCCTTGATTTGTGTTTGGACACTGCATTTGGTAGTCTCTATGTAGATCTGTCAGCAGCTGCATGGTATGTGGTAAACTCCTGTGACTGTGAGAAGGCCACTGTGGCTGTCCTTCGCTGAGTGCAGCATTTGCTGGGTTTTCTTGATTGGTTTTTTAAACCATTTGGAGGTTGTGTTTCCTCACCACTTTTCCTATTCTATCTGTGACTCCTTTGATGCATGGTAAAAATAGGTGGTTGCTTGTCTGGGTAATAATAATAATATATTTATTCATATCCCGCCTCTCCCTGTGTTGGATTGAGGCAGGTAACAGCAAGTGGGGAACAGGTAAAAAAAAATAAAAATAAAAAAACGAACAAAAACAATTCATAATAAGATTTGAGAACATCTGATAGGAGCACTGAGACAGATGGACTGTTAAAAAAATCTGAGGAGGTCAGTTAGGGAAGGCCTGTCGGAAGAGATCCGTCTTTATTGCCTTCTTGAAGGCTTCCAACGATGTTATATGGCGGATCTCCTCCGGCAGGTCATTCCATATTTTTGGAGCAGCAGCTGAAAAAGTCCTCTGGGAGGTTGCCACCAGCCTGGTTTTCTTTGGCTGCAGTAGGTTCATCACAAAGGACCTAAGTGTGTGGAAAGGATTGTATGGGAGGAGGCGTTCCCTCAAGTATCCTGGACCTAAGCCATGTAGGGCTTTATAGGTAATGACCAACACCTTATACTTTGCCCAGAAGCTAATAGACAGCCAGTGTAGGGATTCTAAAATAGGTGTAATAGAATCAAATTTAGAACTCCCTGTAACTAATCTGGCTGCCATGTTTTGAACCAATTGCAGCTTCCGAACATGGCATGAGGGTTGCCCCATGTAGAATGCATTGCAGAAATTGAGACAAGAGATTACCATTGAAGGTACAACTGTTTCTAGGTTCTCCTGTTCCAGGAAGGGTTGCAGCTGGCATATCAGTCGAAGCTGATAGCAAGCACTCCTGGCTGTCACATCAACCTGAGATAAGAGGCGAAGCGACGAGTCTAAGAGTACCACCAGGCTACGAACACAGTCCTTTAGGGGAAGTGTGACCCCATCCAGGACTGGAGGACTTATCTCCGCACCCAGAATAGGATTGCAGCGAGTATCTCTGTTTTATTTGGATTCAGTTTAAGTCTATTTTCCTTCATCCAATCCATTACTGACCTCAGACAGTCATTCAGAGGGGAGATGCCATCCTTGGTCACTGAAGCAGTCCGAGACACGGAGAAACAAATTTGGGTGTCATCAGCTTACTGCTAACACCCTGCTCCATGTCTCTGGGTGATCTCACCCAGTGGCTTCATGTATATGTTGAATAGCATTTGTGACGGTATCACGCTTTGAGCTCCCTCTTGTCCGAACAACTGTCCCAAGTGACACCATCTGGAGCCTGCCCGAGAGATAGGACCGAGATATATATATATATACCGAGAGATATTCTCTGAAGATGCCAGCCATAGATGCTGGAGAAACATCAGGAATAAACTCTTGTAGAATATGGCCACATAGTCCGAAAAACCACAAAAACCTATGGATGCCGGCCATGCAAGCCTTTGGCTTCACATTGGAAACCTCTACAGGGAGAAACTATTCCTAGAGACTGGAAAAACTCTGGACCAGGAAAGCATATCTACTCTGCTCACTAACTTTTCTGCTATGCTGCAGAGACACAGATACCATACCACAATTGTTCACAGCAAAAAGGACCTTCAAATCACTACAGGCCAACCGTATCTACAACAGGATGGAACATGCTTTGTTAAAGGAGAGAATACACACCACCCACAAAGAACTGGCCAACACAGACAAGGAACTGCTATCACTCCACCTCAGCATCAGTCAAAAGAAGAACACCCAAGACTGGGACAAAATGTTAGGGTAAAAACAAAAGTTAAATGAGTAATTCTAAAATAATATTCCCCCCCCCCCCCCACCGCCATTATATATATTAAATTGCAAAACATAACACAGCATGACATCTTTTTGTTTTTACTCCACTCCCTAAATAATAATACAAAAGTTACACACATACACACAACCCAACATGGGAGCCAACAAGGCCAGTGGTTTTAGTGTTGGACTATAACTCTAGGGAACTGGGTTCGAATCCCAGCTTGGCCATGTAAATCAATTGAGTGACCTTGGGGAAGTCATACTTTCTCAGACTTAGAGGATGGCAATGACACACCACCACTGAAGAAACATATGAAAAAAACCCATAAGTTGGAAACAATTTGAAGGCACACGCAACAACAAATAAGAAATATGATCCAACACTAAAATATATACATATAGACTATTACAATTCATTTTAAGAGTCTATTAACAGGATTATTTGTTAATATGTTAATATGGGTATTGGATGTGTACATTATATATGTGTATAATGGATTAAATGTCTCAGATGGTGGTGAACTCTCCATCTTTGAAATGTTTATAGACGGGATGGTTATCTTTTGGAGTGCTTAGTTGTGTATTCTTGCATGGCAGGGGATTGTACTTGTTGGTCCTTGTAGTACCTTCCAATTCTTTGTTTGACTGGTGACTTGAGTGAGCAAGGCTTCATGGAAAGAGCATTCTTGTGGGATTTTTGTGGTATATTGTATCTGTTCCATCTAACCAAAAGGACTGGTTAATGCAATGAGTATGACTATATAAAATGTTGACGTCCCTGGATTTATTTTGAAAAACACAGATTTTGTTGAAAATTGATACAAGAAGATAGTTCAATTGAATTTTCTTTTTGTTTTGTAAAATATCTTAACATAATAGTGAGTGAAGGATTTTCCCCTTCCGTGTTTTGCTTTTTTAAAGGCTGGAGACATCTCCACTAAAATGTTTTATTCCACTCTTTGTTAAGGAATCCTGGGATTTGGAGTTTGTTGAAGTACTTAGAATTTTCTGTTACAGAGCCCTGGTCTAACAGCAACAGCAGCTGCAGCAGCAACAACAATTTATTTTGGTCATTGACCAGTATATAAATAATGAGTACAATTATTAAAACAAGAAGCAAGGTTAATCTCTGCCATCTAACATCAATAACTATTAACATTTGAAGATGCTATCGTACACATAATGTAGTAAAATTTTGCTACTTTTAGTATGACAATTTGGTTCTGGCTATCCACCAGATAGCATAAATAAAAAACATCATTGTCCCAGAAATTTAGTTAAAGGAGGGGGGGGGGTCAACTGGTGGCAAATGTCTTTATAAAATTGACAATACAAAAGTACATGAGCTGTAATTTCTATAGCACCAGTATCACGAGGACAGAATCAGAATTCATAAGGAATTTCCCCATATTTCCCTTCCAGTACTGCTGTTGGGAGGACATTGAATCAAGTTAATGATATAGGACTCCTAAATTTATTATTATTATATTTATTTGTATCCCGCTCTTTTCCCAGGAGTGGGACTCAGAGCGGCTGAACAACATTAAAAACAGTACAATTAAAATATTTTTTTAAATGAGTCAATTTCCTCTCCTGTCCTGATAACAAATCTGCCCGTTAGCCTGGCAGCAGGTCTTTGAACCACCTGCGTTTTCTGAACACCTTTCATAGGCAGCCCCATGTACAGCTCATTAAAATAGTCCAAATGGGATGTAGCCAAGGCATGTACCTCTGTGGCCAGATCTGGCTTCTCAAGGAACAGGCGCAGCTGGCAAACATGTTTTAAATGTGCAAAAGCACTCCTGGTCACAGCAGAGACCTGGGCCTCCAGGTTCAAAGCTGAGTCCAAGAGTACTCCCAAACTGTGAACCTGTGTCTTCAGGGGGAGTGTGACCCCATCTAACATAGGCTGGATCCCTATTCCCTGATCCACCTTCTGACTGACCAGGAGCACCTCTGTCTTGTCTGTATTAAGTTTCAACTTGTTTTCCTGCATCCAGTCCATTACTGAAGACAGACACTGGTTTAGGACCAGGACAACTTCCTTGGATTGAATAGTAGAGTTTAAATTTAAGCACCATAACATAATATGAGTATGTAAGCTGGATTAGAAGCCATCATTTGATTGTTTATAAGTATATAATTAGAATAGCAGCAATTTCAAATCTAGAATCATTTGCCTTAAAATGAATTTTGCTTGATCTAATCCTAACCTTAGAATGATGTCATTCGAAAATCCATATTGGCTCAGTTTCTCAGGGATAGCTGTTTCCCAAGAGGATTTATAGTTGTCTACCAATATTAACTGGGACAATCCACCAAGGTTATTATGTAACTTTGACCAGTCAGTAAAGATATTTAACCACAGATTGGATTTGAGTTTACTGACTCCTGCTTCCCTTTGAAGTACAGCATTTGGTACACATTGGGTGGCCTGAAATATGTTCCTCAAAAACTTTGTTTGAACTATTTCACTATGGTCCGTTTTACATTGGCAAAAAGAGGTGTGTTGAAGGCTGCTTGAAAACCCAGCCTTTAGATGAGAAAAAGGGAAAGTGTGCCATGAAAACACTATTTTGGAGTTTTAAGGGAGAAGAAGTGCTTTAAAAAGGAGCTGGCCCATTTTACATTGGCAAAAAGAGGTGTGTTGAAGGCTGCTTGAAAACCCAGCCTTTAGATGAGAAAAAGGGAAAGTGTGCCATGAAAACACTATTTTGGAGTTTTAAGGGAGAAGAAGTGCCTTTAAAAAGTAGTTTGATTTCCCCACTACTTTTTTAAAAAGGGTGCAGCATTGCTGGCCCGTTTTACACGGGCAAAAAAAGGCGCTTTTAGGGCTAAAAAGCCCGCATTTAGGGTTAGGGAGGGCGTAGCCTTTACACCCTCCCTAAGCCTAAAACGCATGGACGCCGCCATTTAAAGATGGCGGCGTCTACACGGTGGCGCCGTACAAGCGTCATCACGTGCGCAGCGTTTTGACGCGCTGCGCACGTTTTGACGCTCTGGTGGCGCGGGAGGGCGCCAATCGCGCCCTTCCCGCGCCGCAAAAAAAGAGCTCGATCCCAGAGCTCTTTTTTGCGGCGGGTCGTTGCGGCGGGATGAGGCCTCTGGGGCTGCCCGTGTGGCAGCCTAGGCCTCATCTCGCCGCTAGAAGGGGCGAGTTTGGACCGCCCCTTTTAGCCAATGTAAAAAGCACCCCTATTGCATCTAAAGGCTAAGGTGTAGTTGAACGGTTAAATGGGGCTCTGTATCTTTAAAGCGCCCATTTAAAGGCAGCGATACAAGTGCGGAGGGAGGGAAGGTGCCAAGACAAGAAGAGACCTTCAGAGCCCGGCCAGAGTGCGCCTGCACCTTCCTTCACCTCCTCCCTTTGGTTGAGAGAGTGTGACTTCTAGGGAGACAGCAGGGCACTGGAGGCGCTCAGCCAGGCCAGGGCAAGCTGGCAAGAGGAGGAGGAGAAGGGGAGGGACCTGGAGCACCTCCGCTGCCCTGCCTCCTTGCAAGTCACACTCTCTCAGCCGAAGGGGGGAGGAGAAGGCAGGCCCAGACACACTCTGGCCAGGCTCCAGGGCTCTCTCCTGGCTGCCTTCCTCCTCCCTTTGGCTGAGAGAGTGTGACTTGCAGGGAAGCAGGGCAGCAGAGGTGCTCCAGGTCCCTCTCCACCTCCTCCTGTTTCCAGCTTGCCCTGGCCCAGCATCAGGAGGACCTGGAGCACCACCGCTGCCCTTCCTCCCTGTAAGTCACACTCTCTCAGCCAAAGGGAGGAGGAAGGCAGCGGGGAGGGAGGGAGGGAGGGAAAGAGCCAGGAAGAGACCCCCAGAGCCTGGCCAGAGCACGCCTGGCCCTCCTGCTTCCTCTTCAAAAAGAAGGCTGGAAAAGTAGGACGTGTCCTGGCAAAGGAGGACGTGCCTGGTCAACTTGGAAAAGGGGGGCCTCTGCTCAAGAATGGAGGACATATGGGAATCCCTCCTGGACAGAGGGCTGAAATCTCAAGACAACTCAATATAATGCTCTGACAGAACACAGACTACAACTCCCATGAGCCTTTGCTACCATTTCCCAAGATGCCTTAATTTGCAACAGAAAGCCGACCAGTATGTTCACATGTGATGAATTCTTTCGTATTGACTCTGCATTTTCTTTTTGTGGAGATGCTCTCTTGTCTTGTGTGTGATGAGCTTGTGCGTAATCACGTGCATTTCCGAACTGACCTCACTTTCTCCCTCTTTCGGAATGGTCCTGTACTCCCCCATGTGATAAGCTCCGACTGTATGGTGTACCTGCGCAATTGCGCAATTCGCAGCCAGCAAGGGAAAAAAATGTTTAAAGCGCGGCTAAAAGCCACGTTCCTTGCCGCCCATGTAGCTGCTCCGCCTGTGTTTGTAGCGTTTTGACAGCTTCCCATATAGTTGCTGAGCCACAGAAAAAACCTCAGTCTAGCTGCCCTGTACTTTTTAAATGCACACCTGGGGCTTGCTGTCTAGCTGCTAAGCATTAAGGAAAGTGCAACTTCATGTCACACTTTCTTGCCAATGTAAAAAGCCCCTATATGACCTTAATTGAGCCCCATCTCAAGCTTTACCTATGAGCAGCTTAATTGCAACAGGAATGAAATATGCTCCTTTAGTGAAAAACAAGTTTTGAATGGCTGTAACAACTCTCTATGCATTCCAGCAGACATAATCTGAATGAGTATTTCTACTTCCTGAAGCTTGCAACACTATCCTCAAATATTTAAAGATCTTAACCTGCTCAATAGGCTGCCCACCCGAAATTCTACTTTTCTGTTTAGGGCATCTTGAAAACGTGAGGATCTTAGTGTTGGAATAATTTATTAGCAATTCCTCTTCAGCACAATAGTGAGTGAGCAATCTTAACACTCTCTTAAGACCTATAGGAATCAGTGACAGAATTATTGCCTCATCAGCATATAATAATAAATTAATATGACTATTAGCTCATTTGGGGGTGGAGGTGGAAAATAGAATTACTTAAATAAAGAATCAATGAGTTTATATAGTAATTAAAAAATTGGACCCAGTACACATCCGTATCTAACACCCATCTTAACTTGTATTTTCTTAGTGACATGTCCTTGAATGCTACACCTTACCTTCAGTCTGGTGTTCTCATGGTTTTGATAATCAGCAGAAGTAAATGTTTGTCTATTGAAGTGTTTTTACATTTGTTCCACAGTCTAGATTGGTATACCATGTCAAATGCTGACTTGAAGGGGCTTGAAAGACTGTCCAAAAAGAGCGGTCCAGAGTCACCTATTTTTCCTCTGCATCATTGCCGCAGTGGCCAACGGAGTGGCAAAGGTGCTCAGGAAAAAAGGAGTGCAGAGAAGAAGCTCCTTTTAGAGTCTTAGCTGCAATTCCACAAGCCCCATAGGGCGCCGTGGTCACATTGCAGGTATACCATGCCATTTGGATGCAGTACACCTGTGACATCATTGCTGTGCATGCTGTCTATATGGCATCGCACAGCGATGACTCCCTGGCCACATGCTAAGGTTGTGGGGTGTGTAGTTGCTCTGCCCCTGGGCAACCCTAGCATGTCGCCAGGATGCCCCAAACTGCCTGTATGTATCTGGCTCAAGTCAATAAATTGATTGACCAGTTTGATGAGAATTCTTCTCTACTAAATGTTGCACCCTGCTGGTGCATGAACTATTGTTGACCTTCCTGCCCAAAATCCATCCCATTCATCCCTCATAATGTTCTCAGATTCCAGGCAGTCCATTAGTTTGACCTGTAGATGTTTAGCATACATTTTACTGATCTAATTTAGCAGTCTAATTGGATGAAAATTAGCTGGATTATCTCTTTTACTCTTCTTGTAAATTGGAATTATAATAGCTAGATCCTAGTCTTTTGGTATCATAGCTGAGCAATCCATTACTGTAAAAAGTGAAGTTAACACTAGTGTTAGGAAGGGTCTCTCACATGGGGGAATTAATTAGTTCAAATACTGCTAAGAGAAGGTCCTAACAAAGCCTTAAAGCCGAGACCGGGTCCCCTATATACCAGAGGTTGCCAACAAACCCAAGAGAAATAGGCACTGATACCAATTAGATTCCAATAACTATATATCCTTTATTAGGAAACACAAACAATTTGGGGAAAGCATACACACACACACGCACTAGCAGTAGGGAAAGAAAGGGTTTAGAAGGAAAGACACCACTGGGGGGTACTACCTTAGAAGCTTTCTCCGGGAAGTCCAATGGAACGTGGATGGATGATGGGAGACTGCCGCTGGAACTTGGGGAAGATGGCCGGGGGACCTAGGATCAGAGCTCAGACTGGTGTGGACCAGAGAGCAAGCTGATAGTAGTATTAATATGGGGTCAAAACTTAGGGTCTTTTCATAGAATCATAGAATCATAGAGTTGGAAGAGACCACAAGGGCCATCTAGTCCAACCCCCTGCCATGCAGGAACTCCAAATCAAAGCATCCCTGACAGATGGCCAGCCAGCCTCTGCTTAAAGACCTCCAAGGAAGGAGACTCCACTACGCTCCAAGGGAATGTGTTCCACTGTCGAACAGCCCTTACTGTCAGGAAGTTCCTTCTAATGTTGAGGTGGAATCTCTTTTCCTGCAATTTATATCCATTGTTCCGCGTCCTAGTCTCTGCAGCAGCAGAAAACAAGCTTGCTCCCTCCTCAATATGACATCCGGGGGCTATGCAGATGGGCTTCGACAAAGCTGCTGATGGCTTGGGCTTTATTAAACTAAGAGCAGGTTATATGTGTCAGAAAATGACATGGATGTGACCACAAGATGGAGCTGTAAGCTTAGTAATGGAAAGAGGTCAAGTTCTAGTGGCAGGTGTGTGGGGGTAACTAGTTGGTATTATGCACACCTGATATGCATCACCTATATTAGGAAGATGGGAAATGTTTCCATTGTGGGTTGTTGTGGAGTGGTGGTTGGTGAAGTAGTTGGTGAGTGAGAGATAGAGAGTATTTGAGATGGCTGTCTGATACTCTCTGTACATATCTTTTTATATATTGCAAACAAAGATTAGAGCCCTCGTATCGAGGGAAGACTGGCAGTGGCTGTCTTTATTCAGAAAGCAGGGTGCTCAAGTCCATTTTTGCGGTGAAGGAATGTTTCCTTCCTGGCCTGAAGACTGTTGCAGATATCTCTCCAGAGACCTTCTCTTTGGCGTCCTGTCTACATAGTCCCATTCTGCAAGTGGTCGTAGCGGACACAGCGAGTCTCTCTACGTCCCTAACAAGGGTTATGGGCCCAGTGCCAAGTGGCTGCGTGGACAACATTTGAGAAGCTGTGAGAGACATAGTTCTGTGACTGGTGAGCAGGGTTTTTGGCTTGCTAGAGGGCTGAATAGAAAAGTCCTGGTGAGGAGTGAGTTAAGTGTTTCTACTCATGAACTCTGCTGTTATCAGCTTGTTTTGGAAGCTAATTCTTGTTTGGCAACCTGCCCGGACTGTTATCTGTTAGTTCGGAGTGTTTTGTTTTGCTTCTGTTCAAGTCGCCGACTCAGAGCAAGCATGGAAACGGCTGTCAGGTTTGAGAAACTGTCCGAAAAGAATTATATTTTGTGGAAGGTGTATATGCAGGCATTGCTGATAAACCAGGACTTATGGCACTTTGTTAAACAGGAAGTAGACCTCAGGGATGATGAACAGTTGGCTGGAGATGAAAAGGCCAGAGCAACAAATGTTTTGGCCATAGAGCTGAGGCAGCTGAATCATATCAGAGATAAGAGGTCAGCGTTTGAAGCCTGGAAAGCACTAGAGAGTGTAAACCAACCATCTGGAGCCTTGTCTAAAATGCTGTGCAGCAGAAGGTTGTATTGCTGTAAGCAACAAGTAGACGAACCTGTGCTTGAGCATTTAAAGAGGATGCAGGACAACTTCGCAGAGTGCTGCAAACATGGCATCCAGATTTTAGAGACACAGAAGGCCTACATACTCCTGAGTAGCCTAAGCATAGAATGGGAATTTCTCATGTACAATCTCCAGGGAGTTGCTGAGGAAGATTTGAATGTAGGCCTCGTGGCATCCAGAATACTGGAGGAAGTACAGAGGAGAGATTCAAGGGAGTGACCAGCTGGAGATGACAAACAAACAACCTACCAACATCCTACTCTGAGGAGGGGAGTGCTGCTGTCTGCAGGACACGGAGGTGTTTTTCCTGTGGGGAGACTGGACATTTGATAAAGAATTGTCCCAAGGTCTCTGCAACAAAGAAAGGACAGAATTCACAGAAGAAAAGAAAAGACAGGCCCCTTGGTGGGAAAGGGTTTGCTACTGCTGTTGAGGGTGTTACTGGTGAGAAGAAGGACAAGTCTCTCTGGGCTATTAGATAGGAATGCAAAGAAAAGGTTTAATGTGTAAAAGGTGTAATACTGAAGCGACAGTTGCAAACAAAACCTTTACATGTAAGGAGACATACAAGAATGACTTACAAATTAGGTGTCAGCAATGTGCAATGTGTAATTTGTGAAGGTCACAATGTTTAAGTAACAGGTATATGTTATAATGTTATAATGTTTAAGTAACAGGTATATGGTACAAACCACATGTCATTTGGAGGGGAATGTCAGGAAATGACATGGATGTGACCACAAGATGGAGCTATAAGCTTAGTAATGGAAAGAGGTCAAGCTCCAATGGCAGGTGTGTGTGGGTAACTAGTAGGTATTATGCACACCTGATATGCATGATGCAATAGGTATCAGACCACCTATATAAGGGAAATGGGACATGTCTCCATTGTGGGTTGTTGTGGAGTGGTGGTTGGTGAAGCAGTTTGTTGGTGAGTGAGAGATAGAGAGTATTTGAGATGGCTGTCCGATACTCTATGTACATATCCTTGTATATATTGCAAACAAAGATTAAAACCCTCGTATTGAGTGAAGACTGGTAGTGGTTGGGTCTTTATTCAGCAAGCAGGGTGCTCAAGGCCGTTTGCTGCGGTGAAGGAATGTTTCCTTCCTGGCCTGAAGACTGTTGCAGATATCTCTCCAGTGACCTTCTCTTTGGCGTCCTGTCTACGTGGTACTGTTCTGCAAGTGGTCATAGTGGACACAGTGAGTCTCTCTACATCCCTAACAATATGCAGCATATATCAGAGATGATGAGGAAAAGCAGCAAGGACAGACATCATGGACAGAGCAGGGGAGCCTGAGAGTACCACGAAAGGGAACCGCCACTGCTAAGCCTCGGAGGAGGCGTGTGGTGGTCATGGGGGACTCCTTGCTGAGGGGTACTGAAGCAGTGGTTTGTGGGCCTGACAAGATGTCTTGGGAGGTGTGCTGTGTCCCTAGGGCAAAGATCTGTGATGTGACAGAGAGGCTGACAAGACTTGTCAAGCCTACTGATCAATACCCCTTTCTTTTGGTTCATGTGGGAACCAATGATACTGCAAGGCACAGCCTTCAGAATATCATAAGGGATTATGAGGCTCTGGGTAGGAAGCAGAAAGAGATGGATGCACAGGTTGTCATCTCATCTCTTCTCCCAGTTGAAGGGAAGGCCCAGGAGGGGAGAGGAAAAATAGCAGAGGTGAATAACTGGCTCCGTAGATGGTGCCGCCAAGAACAGTTTGGACTCTTGGATTATGGGCTGCAGTTCCATGAGGAGGGACTTGTGGCAAGGGATGGCTTGCATCTCACGCCAGTTGGCAAAAACGTTTTTGCCAATAGTTTTATTTTTTTATATATATAAATAATTTTTATTGAAGTTTCTTTTTTTAAAAAGGAGCATATAAATATACACTTAATACATGTAACTGTACATTTTACATACATTTCAATATTGTTTGACTTCCTTATTGTCACTCTTATAAGTCAGGTGTTTCTGAAATCCTCATTATACCTTGCATTTTCTTTAATTTTATTCCCTCTTTGTTGGGAGTACTGTATCTTTGTATCCTTATGTTTTATATATCAGCATTATTTCACAGCAAAATAAATGAGTTCTGATATAATCTTATTTTACTTTTCTATTTTCTTTTCATAACAGATAAAGAATCTTGTTTACTCCGTTCAATCTAATTTCCCCCCATAACTCCTCTCTTTTAAAATCGAAATTTATTTATAAATTTGGTTCTTGCTTAGTTTGGTTTCTCTTAAAATAGTGAGCTGGAAGAAAGTAGAAATTTCTTCTTAAAATTGAGAGGGCAATTATTTGGAATAAGTTCAAAAAATTTAAAACTGAATTTAGAGTTTTATAGTAGATACATTGTAAAACATTAATCAAGAATACAAAAATTGTGGGTTTATATTCTATTTTGTTTAAGTGATTTCATTGTCAATTTGTATCCTAATTTATATTAGGATAAACTTTTGGGAATTTATAACTGTTTGAGTATCTATCATCTTAAGATAAGAATAAGTATAGTTTTAGCTTTACAAGCTTTCTAATTTCTCATCTTTCATAATAAGAAATAAAGTGGTTGACTAGTTATATTCAATTGTATGAGTTAGTATATGGAGACTAGTGTTATTATTAAGACTGACAAACATTACTTTTGTCTCACTTTTTTTGTTTTGGATACATGTGACATTTTTCTGCTTGAGTTTGCTTATGAGATGGATAGGACTAGATATACAGACACAAGTGAAGTAATGAGTCTTTGAAAAGAATCTAGGTAATAACTATAGAAAGAGAGGAAAGAGAGAGAGGGTAACCTCACAATAAGAGAAGGAGAGAGAAGATAACCTCATAACAAGAGAAAAATACATATATATAAATAGCAAGAACAGGGGTAATGACCGATTGTTGAAGTGAGTTGAGGTCTGAAATACAAGATATATAACAGAAAATATAGAGTGTGATTGATCAAGATTTTGAAGACTATACTTGAATGTAAGGATAAAAAAACTTATAAAGATAGTTAGATAAAAATAATTTTGCAGGTGTGATATAGACCAAATCGGGTATTATAAGAGATAAAAAGACTACTAGACAGAAAGAAAGATATAACAAATTATTCACTTGAAAAAAGAGAAGAAATAGTGAATAGTGGGAATAATTGAAACAAAAATACAATACTGTTGTTTTTACTTTGATCCAGAAATTTGACTTGTAGAATTATATTTAAGCAGAGTCGACTATAGTTATTGTATTTGTAAAATCTTTAAAAGAAGACTGTATGATTAGTTTTAGTAGACGTATAAGTTGAATTGTTTGCTATATAATACTAAGATTTAACTCTAATCTGTATAAATAGATATAAAAGAAAAATGACAACAACAAGAAGAGAAAAAGAAAAACAGGCACAAAACAAAGAGAGAGATGCATCAAGTTAAGAAGATTACCTGAACAAATGAATGAGAATTTATCACCATATCTTGCAAGATACTTAGACGTGCCACTACAGCAAATGCAGAGTGAAATAGACAGGATGTACAGATTGAATTCTAGCACTGCCAGAACAAAACAAAAAAAAAACAAAAAAACTCCCGAGGGATATTGTGATATATTGGGTTAGAAAACAGATGAAAGATAACTTTATACAGAAAAACTTCAAGACAAGATTTGTGATAAAAGGGACGGAGATACAACTGTTCAAGGACATCCCAGCTGAAATTTTGAGAAGGAGAAAAGACTATCACTTCTTAACGGAACAGCTGAAGCGCTATAGGATTCCCTTTAGGTGGGAAGAAATAGAGGGATTGTCATTGACATGGAAACAAAAAAGATTCAAGCTTAATACAGTGGAGAAGGCAAAAGCCTTCTGGAAAGAGTTTAGGAAAGAGATAATAAAAAACCCTACTGTAAACATGGATGAAGATATAGACCCAGAGGAGGAGAAAGGAGGAGAGAGAAGGGGTGGGGCTGGAGAAGAGGAAGATTCAATTGACAGAGAAAGAGGAGAAGAAGGAGGTGGATCAGACAAAGGATTAATAGATAGTGACAAAGATAACAGAGAAGAAGAAGTGGTGGAAAGAAGAAACAACTAAAGTATTTAAAGAAGGATAGAAGAAAGAGAGTTAGAGTGAAGAATATAAGAGAAAATTACTTACCTGAGGACTTTACTAATTTGAATCAATGAAGGTAATAAATACATTATGTAAAAGGAATAAAGTAAATTTTTATTTAAATAAATTGAAGTGTGACATTGCTTACAAGAAACTCATATTAAGAATACAGAAAAAAAAATTGATTAGATACAAAAATTTGGGAAATGCCTTTATTTCAGCAGCAAAACAAAGGAAAAAAGGAGTGGCAATATATGTAAAAAACAATATAGATGCAAAAGAAGTATTGAACGACAATTATGGCCACTATGTGGGAGTAGAGATAAATTGGGAGGGGGAAAAATATACTTTTGGGGATATATTGCCCCTTAGAAAACGAAGGGCTATTTTATGGCAGAATTCATAAGGAATTAGATAAATTAGAATGTGGAAAAATGATGTTTTTAGGGGACTTTAATGGAGTAGTTGACCCCCCAAAAGATAGGAAAACTGATAAAAACTATAAAATATAACCAGGGAAAATTTCCACAGACGTTTACTAATATAATAAAAAGTTATCAACTACATGATACTTGGAGAACACACAACAACAGTGAACAGGGATTTACCTTTTACTCACACAGACATCACGCATTTTCAAGAATCGACATGATTTGGTTTCCAATAGTTTTGAATAAATTGATTAAATCGGTAGATATATTACCGAGGACCATATCCGATCATAATGCAGTAATGTTAACTCTTAATCAGAAAACAAAAATATTCAACTGTAGGGTTAAAGATCATTTATTGCTAGACAAGACTGTAATAGAAAAAACAAAAGAGACTATCTCACTTTATTCTAAAGAAAACTATACACCTGAAATGAAAATGAGTACCATCTGGGATGTGGGTAAAGCAGTGTTCAGAGGTTTTTTAATAAACCAAGAAGCATATATACAGAAGAGGAAAAAAGAGGAGAGAGAGATTTTGAATTTAATAGAAAGAAAAGAGAAAGTTAATAGACAAATCTGGAGATGAGAAAATAATAGAAGAATTAAACATTCTTAAAAAAACAAGAGAGCAGGAAAAACACAATAGAATTAAGTAAAGAACTAAAAATGGCTAAACAGAAAAACTTTGAAAGCGCAAATAAAGTAGGTAAAAATTTAGCCGAACTGTTAAGGAAAAAACAGGCAAAAAGGATTATTTCAGAAATAAAAGAAAATGGAAAGATATTAAATAAGAAGAGATAAAAGAAGCTTTTGAAAGATTTTACACAAATCTATATGAAGATCAAAAGATAGATATAAATGTTATACAACAATACTTGAATGAACAGGAGGAAGTTTTTACAATTCCGACTGATAATCAGTTAGAAGACTTAAATAAGCAGATTACTTATACAGAGGTTATGACAGCTATTCAAAATTTGAAAAATGGTAAATCTCCAGGCTCCGATGGGTTAAATGCATTGTTTTATAAGACCTAGAATCATAGAATCATAGAATCATAGAGTTGGAAGAGACCACAAGGGCCATCCAGTCCAACCCCCCTGCCATGCAGGAACTCCAAATCAAAGCATCCCTGACAGGTGGCCATCCAGCCTCTGCTTAAAGACCCCTAAGGAAGGAGACTCCACCACACTCCGAGGGAGTGTGTTCCACTGTCGAATAGCCCTTACTGTCAGGAAGTTCCTCCTAATGTTGAGGTGGAATCTCTTTTCCTGCAGTTTGCATCCATTGTTCCGTGTTCTAGTCTCTGCAGCAGCAGAAAACAAGCTTGCTCCCTCCTCAATATGACATCCCTTCAAATATTTGAACAGGGCTATCATATCACCTCTTAACCTTCTCTTCTCCAGACTAAACATCCCCAGCTCCCTAAGTCGTTCCTCATAGGGCATGGTTTCCAGACTCTTCACCATCTTAGTTGCCCTCCTTTGGACACGCTCCAGTTTCTCCATATCCTTTTTGAATTGTGGTGCTCAGAACTGGACACAGTATTCCAGGTGGGGCCACCTTTGCTGAAGAACTAAGTGGCCCTTTACAAGCAACAATGAATTCTGTTTTAGAAGAAGGAGTCCCTATGTCTTGGAAAGAAGCAGAAATAACAGTAATACCAAAAGAGGGGAAAGATTTGAAAGAGATTAAAATTTTTAGACCAATATCATTGTTAAATGTGGACTATAAATTATTCACTTCCATATTGGCATCCAGGTTGAAAAATTATTTGAAAGATTGGATTGATTCAGACCAAAGAGGATTTCTACCAAGAAGACAACTAAGGGAGAATATCAGAATAGTATTGAATGTATTAGAAGTATATGAAAAACACAACAATAGAGAATTAGGCTTATTTTTATTGGATTTAGAAAAAGCTTTCAATATGGTGAATTGGACAACGATCTTTGAAATAATAAATAAAATGGGCTTAGGAAATACATTTATTGGGTGGATGAAAGAAATCTATAAAGAACAAAAAGCGAAAATCATTATTAATGGAGAAAAAATGAAATATATTGATATTAATAGAAGCACTAGACAAGGTTGTTCCCTTATCTCCCTTACTTTTTATAATTGTTATAGAAAGACTGATAAGAAGAATTAAGAATAATGATCAGATCCAGGGAACAAGAGTTAAGAAGCACATATTCAAGGTTAGAGCTTTTGCTGATGACTTAGTTGTCTTTTTGGAGAATCCTTGCAATAGTGTTAAATGGTTAAATAAGGAATTAGAAAGATTTGGAGAAATATCAGGTTGTAAAATAAAGAAAAATCAGTCATAGTAATAAAAAAATTGACAAAGGAAAAGTGAAAAATATTAAAAGAACGGACAGGTATAGAAATAAAAAAGAAAGTTAAGTATTTAGTTATAACAATTTCTAGCAATTTGGGTAAATTATTTGATAACAACTACAAACAACTTGGAAAGAAATAAAATTGATATTGAAATCTTGGAATATAAGAAAATTATCAATTTTGGGCAAAATCGCAGCAATCAAAATGAAAATCCTCCCAAAGATATTGTTTCTTTTTCAGACTCTCCCTATTATAATTAAAGACTCCTTCTTCAAAACATGGCAAAGAGACTTAAATAATTTCATATGGCAGAAAAAAAAGGCCAAGAATAAGACTAAAATTAATGCAGGATGAGGTAGAAAGGGGGGGCTTGGGTTTGCTGAATTTAAAACTATATTTCGAAGCATACTGTATGCTCTGGCTGAAAGAATGGATAACATTAGAGGATAGAAAACCTTTAGATGTAGAAGGAGAAACGTTGTTGTTCGGTTGGCATGCATATCTAGGATATGAGAAAGTTAGAGCTAATAAAGATTTTAATCTGCACTGTATCTGAAGACCTTTATTAAAGGTATGGAACAAATATAAACCAAGGATAATGCCAAAACTACCACCCTGGTTTTCTCCTTAAGAAGCTATTCATAGAACTGTGACGAACCAAAACGCAAAATGGCTTACCTATCCACAAATATTGAAGAGAAATGAAAAAGACAACTTGGACTTTAAAAATCTTTAACTGAAATAAATGAAGAAGGACACAAATTAGACTGGTTTGGCTATTGGCAAATTAAAAGAAAGATACAGATTAGATGTCAAAGCAATGGGATTTGAAGAGAATCAAAATGAGTTTGGAAAGATAATCTTAGAAGACAATGCTAGATGGATAAAAGAACTGTATAGACTGCTACTGAAATGGGACCAAGAAGAAGAGGTCGTGAAAGAAGCCATGATTCAATGAGCTAAAAATTTTGGTTATCCAATAAATCTAGATAGATGGGAAGCAGTTTGGAATAAAAGGCTGAAATATTCAGCTTCTCAAAATCTGAAAGAAAACTTTTATAAAGTTTTTTATAGGTGGTATTTAACCCCAGATAGATTGTTGAAAATGTATAAATCAAGTAAGAATTTATGTTGGAAATGCAATAGAACTCCGGGGACGATATACCATTGCCTATGGTCTTGCAAGATTGTAAATAGTTACTGGATCAAAGTAAATGAAATAATAAATTCAGTTTTACCAAAAAGAATGAAGTTTTTACCAGAAACATTCTTATTAAATATGTGGGAAGAAGATTTAGATAAAGAATGTGGAAAAATACTTTATTATTTAATATCGATGGCAAGATTGACTTTAGTCCAGAAATGGAAAAATAGGTCAATACCAAGTATAAAGGATTGGCTTATTAAAATATATGATGCAATCCAGATGGATGAATTAACATTGCTTATGAGAAACCAGTCAATGAAAGACGTAAGAAAGGAGTGGGGTATAACTTTGGAATGTTTGAAAAAAGAATGGGGAAAGGTAGCAATGATAAGTTTTGACTGTTAATTAATACGAAAAGGGAAAATAAGAACGAAATAAGAATAAGAACGAAAAAAATAGAGAACAAAAGATACGTGATGAGAAGTGGAAGAATATTAGAATTATTAAAATAAAAAGAGGGAAATACATGTGCTTAGGTTGATAAAGACACAAAACGTAATAAAACTTATTAGTACGAAGGTATCAGACATCAGGAGTCTTACGCAGTTGAAACAAATAATCTATAGCTGACACTTTTCATTATATCTGAAATCTTCTTTTTTCTTTTATGTAGTTACAAATGTTGGAAAAATCATAAGGAATAAATAGGTTGAATAGATTGTGTAAACATGAACTAGATAAAAGGTAAACTGAGAGATAATATAACAAGTTAGGTTTAGTTTAGCTTGTAAATAAGTTCCAAAAAGGTCTGTATTATCAGCGACGATACCCAGTAAGGGAGAGAGAGAAGTCAAGAATGAATGGAAAGAGTGAAAGGATGAAGAGGATAGAAATTTTAGAAGGGTAATGTAAGTAGAAGAAGGTGAGAGTAAGTAGGTTAGAGTAAGAAGAAGGGGAATGAGAGGAAGATAAAGAGAAGGAAGAGTAAATGTTGGAAGGATATGATTGTAAAAAAATGAAGAAGGGATAGTTAAGTAGCAGAACAGAGAAGGAGAGAGTTAATAGAAGAGAGATAATAGAAGGAAAGGAAAGGAAAGGTAACTATAAAGGTGAAGATGAAGAGAAGTGGAAAAGAAATAAGGGACAGATGATTTGGAAGTAAGGGCAGGAAAGAGAATAAAAGAAAGGAATAGAGTAGGTAATAGAATATGAATAAAGAGAGAGGTCTCAAGAAAGGATAAGGTAAAAGAAATAAGATCTCTAATAGATAAAATATATTAGAGGTAGAAAAGAATATTTGTTCTGTTAGAATCACAAATAAGAAAACAAGAAATTCATTGTTTAGAACCTAGATGGATCTACGTTGATGCCCAGTACAACTTGTGTTTTAAACAGTCTTCTCTTTTCCTTTTTATAAGTGTATAAGACCATAATAGTATTTTATAACTATATATATATCTCTCTATGTTTATAAAATAGGTCTATACTTTGTATAACTATCCCGTAATGTTAATAAGGGAAACTTTTTCTTCTCTGTTTTAATGTGTGTATGTTTTTTAATTCCATAAAAATTATTTTTTAAAAAATCAAAATTTTAAATATTATGTCAATATTTCCTTTCTATACATATACGTACTCTATGGAGAAATTATATAGTATCAATTGCAATAAATATAATCCTATTTGAGATCTCTATTCGGTATAACATTTAACATATTTAAACTATTTTTCTTTTAAGACATTTAAAAGAAAAACAATGGATTACCAAACTTCAAAAAAAATTTCTACTATTTCTGTTAATTTGTTTCCTCTTGGAGGATATCTTCAAAAGGGTGCCATTCCTTCTCCAGTTTTTGTGTCCATTTTTGATTTATTAGAAAGGTCAATTTGTCCATATATTTCATCTCCTCAACTTTCACTTTCCAATCCGTTATTTTAGGAGCTACTTGAGTTTTCCATTCCCTGGCGATTACCAATCTTGCCGCCGTGATCAAATAAAGTGTGATTCGCCAGTATTTTGTCACAGTTTCTTTATTTTGGATGTCATATTCAATAAAAACAATTCTGGTAAGAGGGGTATCTGTACCTTAATCTTTGACTGTATAATTTTGTGTATTTGTCGCCAGAATTTTTGAATTATAGGACAAACCCACCACATGTGATAGAAAGATCCAACTTCTTTTTGACATTTCCGACAATGATCGCTTCATTATTTATTTATTTTCTTCAACTTTACTGGTGTAACGTACCACCTGTTTGAAATTTTTAAGAAATTTTTTTTCAGATCTTGTGAAGCTGTAAATTGATTGAATTTCCTCCAAGTATCCTCCCAATCTTCTAGAGGAATGGAGTGGCCTATATCTTTTGCCCAGTTTATCATTGCTTAATTTGTTCTTGTTCTAAATCTCTTTCCAAAAATATTTTGTAGAGTTTGGATATCCTCCCTTTGTCTGGTAACCATAAAATTTTATTGATCTCATTCAGATTGGGCGGAATTCCATTTTCAGTTATGTCTGCTTTGAATTTGCTTCCTATTTGGTAGTAGTTAAACCACGTCAGTTTGATGTTATTTTTCTCTAAGTCTTCTCTTTCTTTAAGATAATACTCTCCTTTGTTGTTTTTCCTTAGTAGATCTTTGTAGCAGAGCCATTTTCCTTCTCTTCCTTTTCCGAATAAAGCCTCTTGAGTGGAGATCCAAAGTGGAGTTTTGTTATAGAAGTTGTTCTTGACATACATCCAAACTTTTAAAAGAGATTTTCTAATTAGATGGTTGTTAAAGTCTCTGTTAACTAGTACTTTATTATACCAAACATATGCATGCCATCCAAAACGATTTTATATTCCTTCAAGATCTAATAATTTTTGATTGTCTAATTTCAACCAGTTTTGGATCCACATCATTCCACACGCTAAGTGATAAATTTTGAAGTTCAGCAATGCAGCTCCTCCTCTCTT
Source organism: Urosaurus nigricauda (assembly GCA_034509955.1). Taxonomy (NCBI): domain Eukaryota; kingdom Metazoa; phylum Chordata; class Lepidosauria; order Squamata; family Phrynosomatidae; genus Urosaurus; species Urosaurus nigricauda. The sequence goes on along the minus strand of JAOEGL010000005.1, from coordinate 105,012,942 downwards.
CTTGTCATCTTGAAGTGTATATATTCTAATTCTCGCTCTACCACCCTTCCACAGAAATTTCTTTATTTCTTTATTCCATTCTACAAATATATTTTCTAATTACTGGTAGGTTCATTAATAAGTATAATAATTTTGGTAGTACATTCATTTTTATTGTTGCAATTCTACCAAATAGTGAGATATTAAGTTTATTCCACCTAATTAGGTCTTGTTTGATTTCCCCCCAAAGTCTTTTATAATTGTTCTCGTATAAATTGGTGTTTTTGTCAGATATCCAAATACCTAAGTATTTGGTTTTGTCAAAGAGTATTCAGTTATACCATGTAGTATTCTTTGTTCTTTTTTTGAGATATTTTTTGTTATTATCATAGTCTTTTCCTTATTTATTTTGAAACCCAAGTATAAACCAAATTTTTTTATTTCTTGAAATGCTTCTTGTATATTGTTTAGTGGATCTTGTATTATAATGAGAATGGTGTCAGCGTAAGCTTTTATTTTAAATTTGTGTTTTTTATCTTAGTACCTTTTATCTTCTTGTTTTCTTTAATTGCTTTCATTTAGATCTCGACTGTGATGATAAAGAACAGTGGTAAAATCAGACAACCCTGTCTTGTTCCTTTGTACAGTTTAAATTCTTCACTTTTTTTCATCATTAATTAGAAGTTGGGCTCTCTGATCTCTATAGATCTGTTGAATGCCTTTACTGAAATTCCCTTCTATACCTATTTTCTTTAAGCAAGCCAATATAAAGCCCCAACTCACCTTGTCAAAGGCTTTTTTCCGCATCGGCATACACCATAGCTAATTTTTTTAATCATTATTAGTATGATATCAATTGTATCAGTTACGTATCTGATTTTATTTCTGATATATCTTCCTGGAAGAAAGCCATTTTGATCTTCTTGTATGTATAGTCCCAAAATATTTTTTAGTCTTGTGGCTAATATATTAGTGTATATTTTGTAATCAATATTCAGCAGTGATATTGGTCTATAATTAGTTACTTCTTTAATTTGACTTTTACTCTCCTTCGGAATCAAGGAGATGTTGCATGTTTCCACGAATCTGGTATTCCCTCTTCTGGAATTAAATTTAGAGTTTTTTGTAATGTCTCCACTAGTATTTTTTCAAAGGTTTTATAATAGATTGCAGAGAAGCCGTCAGGGCCGGGTGACTTGTCAATTTTTTTTTATAGTTTGGCTTATTTCTTGTTTTGACATTGGAGCATTCAAAAAATCCTTTTGTTGTGCATTTATTTCAAATAATGATTTATTATCTAAATATTGTTGCATTTTCAGTCTGTGATCTTCACTTATTTCTTCTTCTTTGTATAACTGAATAAAACTCAAAAAAACATTTTAAAATCTCTTTTTGTGAGGTTACAATCTGGTCTTTATGTTTGATTTCTGTAATTGTTCTCCTTTCTCTTTCCTTTTTAAGTTTTTGAGCCAAATTCCTTCCTATTTTGTTTGCATGTTCAAAGTAACCTTGTTTAGTTTTCTTTATTTTTATTGCTATTTCTTCCAAATTTTGATGTTCAAATTTAGTTTGTAATTGTTTTAATTCAAATTTTAGTTTAGTATTGTTAGGGGAATCTATAAGTTTCTTTTCTACTATTGTCATCTTCTTTTTTTCCATAGAAGCATAAAATAATTGTCCCAACTTGGGATTTCTTAGATATTTGATGTCTTTTCCCCTGATCCTTGTTTCTTGTAAAGCAACTACGTCAAAATTAGTCTTTTCTAATATATGATAAATTTGTTTTCTTTTATGTGGCGTATTTAAGCCTTTTATATTCCATGAGCTGACTTTTATCAACATTTTTAAACCAATTTGTTTTTGTTGTTTTTATTTAATTGTTTGTTTCTATTAATTTGTTTGTTGTTTATTTGTTTGTTTTTGTTTATTCTGTTTACTAAATAGTCTTCTCACTTAAGTTATAGATAATATTATTTCTTCTTCCTTTTGTGACAACTCCCCTTTCTCATCTTGGTTATTATCATCTATTGTAATCTGATCGGTCAAGTCTTCCATTTCCAATATGTCAAAATTTGTGTTTCTCCTGCCAATCTCTTCCAAAAGATTGTCTTCTTCTTCAATATCATTTTTGTTAGTCAAGATGGTCTGTTCATCTATCTTTCGGTCTGTTGAGGGTTGATTAGTGGCTCTTTTGTCTTGTTCCTTTCTTTGGGTCTCTCTTCTCTCTTGATCTTTTGTTGTTGTTGTTGATGATGATGATTTTATTGTAAAATTCTCTTGCTTTTTCCACCAAGTTTATTTTGTATCTTTTTTGGTTGAGCATAAATGAAATTCCTTCCATCTTTTCCCATCTAAAATTGATGTTTCTTTTTCTAAGTAGCGTAGTTAGGAATTTATAATTCTGCCTTCTTTTAAGAATTTCTTATGGCAAATCTTTGAATATTTCTATTTCCATGTCATCAATGATCAATTTCTCATCAAAATTTTGTTGCATGATTCCTTCCCTGAGTCTTGAATTTGTAAAGTTTATTATTATGTCTGAGTTATGTGGGGTAGGGAGACAATATTCTGGAAGGAAAAAGGGATGGAGAAAATAGTCAAACTGACATAGAGGAAAAAGGCAAACAGGGCAAGGACCCAACAGTAGGAGGCAAAAAAAAAAAAAAAACTTGCACAGGCAGCAAGTAAAGGGAACACATGTTCTTAGATGTCTTTACACTAATGCACAGAGTATGGGAAATAAATATGATGAACTTGAACTCCTACAACAACAAGGGAAATTTGATATAATAGGCATCACTGAAAACTGGTGGCATGGTTCTCATGATTGTAATGTAGAAATAGAGTGCTAAACTGGTGGCGCAGTGGTTAAATGCCTGTACTGCAGCCACTCACTCAAAACCAGAAGGTGGCGAGTTCAAGACCAGCAAAGGGCTGAAGCTCGACTCAGGCTTGCATCCTTCCAAGGTCGCTAAAATGAGTACCCAGATTGTTGGGGGGCAAATAGCTTACAATTGTAAACCGCTTAGACACTCATTAAGGGTATGAAGCGGTATATAAATGAAGCTGTTTGTTTGTTTGTTTTTAACCTTTTAAAGAGAAACAGGCTAAACAGGAAAGGAGGAGGAATAGCATTATATGTCAGGGATATTTACACCAGTGAAGAGATCCAGTACATCAGTACTGGAGGCCAAGTGGAGGGCAACTGGATAAAAATTAAAGGAGAGGGAAACAACAGGGATGTTACTGTGGGAGTCTACTACACACCCCCAAGTCAGAAGGAGGAATTGGATGATGCCTTTCTAGAACAGATGACCACACACTCAGAAAGGAGAGATGTAGTAGTGATTGGGCACTTCAACTATCCAGATATTGGCTGGAAGTCAAACTCAGCCAAATCCTCAAGGTTGAGCAAATTCCTCACTTGCCTCGAAGACAATTTCATTGTCCAAAAGGTGGAAGAGGCAACAAGGGGATCAGCTATTTTAGATCTGATCTTAACCAACAGGGATGACCTAGTCAATGGGGTGCAAGTGGTTGGATCCCTAGGGGGAAGTGACCTGTTCTCCTGGAGTTTGTTATACAGAGGAAATGGGAAGCCAGGCATAGTCAGACACGCACTCTAGACTTTAGGAGAGTTGATTTCAATAAACTTAAAGGAATATTGGGGGTAATCCCGTGGTCAGGAAAACTAAAAGAGAAGGGAGTTCAAGACGAATGGGAGTTTCCCAAAAGGGAGATAAAGAAGGCACAATTTCAAACAGTTCCAATGAGAAAGAAAAATGGGAGGTGTCTCAAGAAGCCAGGATGGATGACTATGGAACTTTCAACTGAGCTATGTTTTAAACGCAACATGTATAAGAAATGGAAAAATGGGTAAATCACCAAAGAGGAATTCAAACAAATAGCCAGCACACGTAGGGAAAAAGTCAGAAAAGCTAAAGCGCAGAATGAACTCAGGCTTGCTAGAGAGGTTAAGAACAATAAAAAGGGCTTTTTTTAAAATATGTCGACGGCAAAAGGAAGAAGAAGGAAATGGTAAGGCCACTGCGTGCAGAAGATGGCAAAATGCTAACAGGAGACAGAGAAAAGGCAGAATTGCTCAACACCTTCTTTCCTTTAGTCTTCTCAGAAAAGGCAAAGGGTGTTCAAGCTGAGAATAATGGAGCAGAAGACAGAATAGGGAAATTTCAGCACAGAATAAGTAAAGAGATAGTACAGGAATACCTGGTTAACTTAAATGAATGTAAATCTCCAGGACCAGATTAACTAGGGTATTAAAAGAACTGGCAAATGTAATATCAGAACCACTGGCAATAATCTTTGAGAACTCCTTCAGAACAGGAGAAGTCCCAGCAGACTGGTGGAGGTCAAATGTTGTCCCCATCTTCAAAAAGGGGATAAAAAGAGGATCCTAGCAATTATCATCCAGTTAGTCTGACTTCAATTCCAGGAAAGATTCTCGAGCAGATCATTAAACAGAGAGTCTGGAAACATTTAGAAGGCAATGCCATAATTACAAAAAGGCAACATTGGTTTCAGAGAAACAAGTCATGCGAGACAAATCTGATCTCTTTTTTTCACAAAATTACCGGCTTGGTAGATGAAGGGAATGCTGTGGATATAGCATATCTTGATATCAGTAAGGCCCATGACATTCTTGCAAACAAGCTTGTAAAACTCTGCCCAAGCTGCTTTTAAATAAGAGCTGCAGGCAGGGATCGTGCACACTACTTAAACTTCACAGCTATGAAGTTTAAAACCATGGTTGTAACTATGGGTTGTGTCTCTGAGTAAGCATAGGCAACCACGTCTCTCCTGACTACAAGGTTCCTTATGTACATCAGGGGCTCTTTGAGGATGGCTGGGGTGTAAATGGGAATATAGGGGCAAAGCATGCTGCGACAGCTAATAGTGCACCGTGTAGGAGTGTAAGTGAGGTTATGGCACAAGAAAAGTCTAGTTTTCCAAGTCCATGTAGGACGGCATTCGCGGTCTACAGTGAGGGTTGTAAAAAAGGAAGCTGGGGTGTTGCTTAGCGAGGGATCGAACTGGTGTCGGTTCCAAAACCCATTTCAGGTGGTCTCAAACTGAGTGGGGTAAGTGGGTCAGGAAATAACAGTTCTTTGCCATATCAGGATCCATAGGGTCCTTAAAGAGACAGAGAAGCAGGGTTAAGTGCAGTGGGGTGTTATCCTCCCTCTGCGTACAGGAAAGTTTCTGACAAATAAACAGGGGGCAAATCCAGACAATCATGGATCGGTTTCATGGGAACTGGTCCTCCCTTCCATTCCTTCAACTGGGAAGAGTGGAAATACTTCAGCTTGTACCCACGCTTACTGGGAATACATAGCTGATAAACTGCTGGTGAAACTCTCTCTGTGATTTTCACGGGGCCTACCCATTTAGCGGAGAGGGCATGTCTATTCTGGGAAATGTTTCTGTACATGACTAGCTGTCCAGGATCCCATTGCTGTGGATTCCGGACCCAGCCTAATTTACAATCCATAATAATACCGCCTTTCCAAAAAAAGATCAAAGCGGTTTACAAAGTTATATAAGAACACTTAAAATACATAAAAGATTTACAAAGCAAATAAATAAAATACCTAAACAGTGGATAACGTATACAAACTAAAATTCCATCCCCCATCCACTAACTAAAATACAACCATCATTAAACATTAAACAAAATTACATAAACAATTACAAATTCATTAGATATTTAAACAGATACATTTAAAAATAAGTCCCGGGAACAATGCTGCCAGACTGTCTCAACTGATGGAGTTGCTGGAAGGGTCAGGGCAGATGTTTTAAAGGTCCCGGAGTCCCAGGAACACTGCTGCCAAGCTGCCCCAGCTGATGGAGTTGCTGGAAAGGGCAGGGCAGATGTTTTAAGGGGCCCAGAGTCCCAGGAACGCTGCTGCCAGGCTGCCTCTGCTGATGGAGTTGTTGGAAGGGTCAGGGCAGATGTTTTAAAGGTCCCAGAGTCTCAGGAACGCTGCTACTAGGCTGCTTCAGCTGGTGGAGTTGCTGGAAGGGGCAGGGCAGATGTTTTAAAGACCCCAGAGTCCCAGGAATGCTGCTGCCAGGCTGCCTCAGCTGATTGAGTTGCTGGAAGGGGCAGGGCAGATGTTTTAAAGGCCCCAGAGTCCCAGGAACGCTGCTGCCAGGCTGCCTCAGCTGAGTGAGTTGCTGGAAGGGGCAGGGCAGATGTTTTAAAGGACCCAGTCCCAGGAACACTGCTGCCAGGCTGCCTCAGCTGATGGAGTTGCTGGAAAGGGCAAGGCAGATGTTTTAAAGGCCCCAGAGTCCCAGGAACACTGCTGCCAGGCTTGTTTGCATGGTTGCATGTTCTTCCCTAGGCTCTTAGCAACCTGCCTGTGCATCTGACTCAACTTTTGTATCAGGGTTTTAATCCACCCGTGATTCAGAAGCACGGCTTCCAACTCTGGCGGCAATGTGGTGTCTAACCAGAAAGCTTTGGGCATAAGCATTTTGTGCCCTGTCATAACTTGGTGAGGCGTAAAACCATGGGAAGCTACAGTCCCTCAAAAGGCCATCAATATTATGGGGAGTTTTGGATTCCAGTCCTTCCTGGAGGCCTTAACCACTTTTTGTAATGCCTCCTTTAGGGTTCTGTTGGTCCATTCTATAGACCCTGAACTCTGGGGGTGGTGAAAGAGGTGAAACTTCTATCAGATTCACAGCGTTTTACATAGCTCTTGCATGACCTGTCTCGTAAAGTGAGGACCTGAGTCATGATCCAATTCATGCACCATTTTAAACCTAGAGAACACTTGCGTGAACAGGATACGAGCAGTCGTCACAGCCGTGTTATCTTGTGTAGGAAAAGCTTCGACTCATTTGCTAAAGGGATCAATTATTGTAAGGCAGTACTTGTTGTGTCTAGGGGTAGTGGGAAGAGGGCCAATGAAATCTATTTGCAACCTGAACCAAGGTCCTTCAATGCGCTGGTGGCAGATGGGGGCCTTAGGACCATTAGGATCCGCAGTCACCGTGGTGTAGGACAAGCAGTTGTCCACCCATTGGTCTACTTCCTCCCTCATTTTAGGCCACCATCCCATGCCCCTTACTCTTTCATAGATGTTTTGTTTTCCTCTATGTCTCATCTCGTGCACAAACTGGATCAGATCCCCACAGATCAGTAGGGACAATCCAACTATAATTCCCTTCTGCATCTACAGCACACCAAACTCCTTCCTTCTGTTCTATTTTGTACCTTCCTGTGGGGTCTCTGCCTATGTTGATCAGTTCTCTAAGCTCTCGGTCTCCCTGGTGTAACTGGGCTAGGTCTAAAGTGGGTGGCATGAGGGATTCTTTAGGTCTCACATTAACTGGAGCCAGGGTGTCGGGGAGTGTAGCCACTTCCTTGGCAAGGGAGTCTGCACAGATGTTCCACTTAGCCTCTTCATGACTCCCCTTCTGGTGCCCTTTCACAAACAGTACTTGTGTGGACGCAGTCTGATTGAAAACCAGTTTGGCCACCTCTCTCCATTTATCTGCATGGGCAACCGGCTTGCTGTCATTGGTTTTCTACTCTCTGGACATCCATACGGGGACCCAGTCTATGGCTGCGTTTACTGTCCATTGAGAGTCTGTGTAAATTGCTAAGGGGGAGTGGGGGTCTTCAAGTCTAAGACAGTGTGGAGGCCTGACTGAAATGAGGCTTGACAGATCCTTGAAGGACTTGGTGGTCGTTGATGCAGACCACTCCAAATCCCATTAGGCGGGTTCACTCAGGGCAGGAGGATGAGCCGTCACAAAACCAACACATGAATCCTTCCTGTAAAGCTTCCTCCAAGTGTTTTCCTGCCTTGACTGGGCAATTGCTTTGGGTGGAAACAGGGAGGGGGCACTCATGGGCGGCACTAGTAACCACCAGTCCATAGGGGCGCTCAGTTCACTGGCTTGCCTTTGGTACTCAGTACCACGCTTCAACAGCTCTAGGGTCCATTTGGCTATCCTGGTACTGTGGACTTGTCCGTCCTGAACCTTTCTGGACAAAATGAACTTGAGCGGGGTATGAGGAGTCTGTACTATGACATGGGATCCTCCTATATTGAATTCCCATCATCAGGGCCCATACAAAAGCTAAGCAATTTTTCTCACATGGGCTAAACTTTACTTCCATGGCTGAGAGATTCCTGGATGTGTATGTCACAGCTCTGTGCACATTAATTCTCAACTGGCTGAGGACTGCTCCTACATGACTGTCTGCAATAGCTAGCTGGATATAAAAGGGCTGTGTGATATCCGCATGGACCAAGCCTACAGCTTGCTCTTCCAGTCCCCATTTCCAAATGGCTCCTTTCTCTAACAGGGCATACAGGGGCTTGGCTTTAACGGCAAAGTCCTCTATGAACTCGCAGGAAAAATTAAAGGTTCCTAGGAGGACTCTGAGGGAAGCTACATCCGTTGGGGCAGGGAGTTTCCCTATAGTCTCTACCCACTGCAAATCAGGAGTTCTACAATCTGTCTGGAGGTCCAAACCTAAATATTTGACCTGAGTCTGCACTAACTGGGCCTTCTCTCGATTAGCCTTAAATCCTGTGTCCTGAATAAGCTCTAGTACTTCTCGGGTAATGTCTGCAGTCTTTTTTTGCAAGTCCGAGTGGACCAAAATGTTGTCCACATAAGACAAGACGTGGAGGCGCAATATTGGGCGCAATTTCATCCACATCTTGACCACTAGTGTGTGGCAGATACTGGGACTCAAGTGAAAGCCTTGAGGCATACGGGAAAAATAGAACTGGGCTCCACGGAATTCAAAAGCGAACTTGTAAAAACAGCTCTCATGGAGTAGAATTGAGTGGAAGGCGTTTGGTAGGTCTATCACACTGTAAAATTTGGCTCCAGCTGCAATGACTTCCGGGATCTCGTACTTGGCTACTACAGGGGCTACTGGGGGAGTGACCGCATTGAGGGCCCTAAAGTCCACAGTCATTCTCCACGCGACTCTATCCGATTTTATCACGGGCCATAATGGTGAATTACAAATAGACTGCATGGGCAGGATTACATCCCATTTCAGTAGGCCTTCTATGGTCTTTGCTATACCCTCTTCTGCCACACGAGGGTATCTATACTGCTTTTGTGGTGGGGGATCTTTCCCTTCTATGAGCACACATGCTCCCTTAACTTTCCCACATTCCATTTTATCCTTAATCCAAACTTCAGGGAATTCTATGGTCCAGGGGTCGTTCTTGATGGGAAAGATGGGTGCCGGGGCCTTTAAGGCAGCACAGTGGTGAATGGCTGAAATGACCAAGGGACATTCTTCTAGTTGCCACAGGAGGCTGTTGGCTAGGTCTAAAGTGAGCCTGTGTTTCTTGAGGAACCCTATGCCAAGTATCCCATCGTCCTCTCCTTGATTTTCACATGCCCTTATCAAGTCAAAAAGGGGGCCTAATTGCAGGGGAATTTCAGACCAAATCCCACCAGCTCCATGCGATCTACTGTTCTGTGTCTTAACACAGCTGGCTTGGGGTTCATGGTGTTGATGGCATCACCAGAGTCTACTAACACCTGTGTTGGTCTGGGCTTAGCTTGGGGGCCAACCTTCACATTTACTGTGGGGCATTCCCATAAATCTGGCTTGAGAGTAGCTACAATATGCTGGCATGGTGGCTTGAGGGTTGGGGCCGGATCGTGGTACATATCTTGTGGGAGGATTGCAGAAACCGGGTGTGTGGGAGCCTTAATGGGCACAGTCCTGAGGGTTTTCTGTGGAGGGGGGTTATCTTTCTGGGCAGTAGTGTTGCAGCCTCAAAGATCCTAGGGCCTGCCCATGCTCTCTGTGAGCGAGGGGATACCAGGCATTCCTAGCCTGAGTGTCCCATGTTCTGGTGGTTAGAGGGAGCCACAGTGGGCTTAGGCCCTTCCATGTGGCAGCCGCTTAAAGCTTTCTCTAAGAGACCTGTGAGCTCTGCAGTGGGTTTGGCATGCAATTCCTCCATGGTGAAGCCAAGCTCTTTGAGGTACTTCCAAACCGTATTCCTGACTTCCTGCAAGGGATCCTGCTTCTCAGGGAGACCTTGGGAGCTTCCTCTAACACTTCTCCAGAATGGGTTATTAATCCCAAAATGTCCAGGTTCCTTAGATATGGGCTGGGAATGGGGTCCGTTGTTCCGGTATGTAATCGTGTGGACTGGGTCACTGTCCCTGTCTGCTTTCCTTCCTGTGTTCCTAGTGCTGCATCTAGATGTGGCGGCGAGCATACTCTTTGCCATGTCTTTCTGCATTTCTCATGTCCAGTATATCTGTGAGGCTGCACATGTTTTCTAAGAATGCCCTCCATGTTAGGGTGCAGAGGTTCTGGGCTGCTGGCCCTATGTACCCTGTCCCTGACCTATGGGACCAACTGCTCATTACTTGGGTCCAACCATCTGCCAGCACCCCACCTTGCGCCTCAGGTTTTACAGCCTCCGATTGGGATTTCTACCTCCCTTTACTTACCTCTGCCTGATCAAGGGGGTTTCTATGACTGTTTGTTGTGTGTTGTCAAAGGGAAAAGTGTGGGGGGAAAGGCTGCCTCTGTCTCCCAGCTCACGATAGCAGAAAGTGGAGAGCCCACACACAGTAATAGCTCTCACAAATCAAAACACACTCACACTTATTGCCTGAGTCTCTGGGTCTAGATTTTGGGCAACCAAATTACTGCCAAAGCATTCTCCACCAAAATGTTAGGAAGGATCTCTCGCATGGGGGAATTAAATAGCTCAAATGCTGCTGAGAGGAGGTCCTAACAAAGCCTTTAAGCTGAGTCCGGGTCCCCTATATGTATACAATAGGTCGCCAACAAACCTAAGAGAAATAGGCACTGATACCAATTAGATTCCAATAACTATATATCCTTATTAGGAAACACACACAATTTGGAGAAAGCATACACACACACACACACACACACTAGCAGTAGGGAAAGGGTTTAGAAGGAGAGACACCACTGGGGAATACTACCTTGGAAGTCTTCTCCGGGAAGTCCGATGGAACGTGGATGGATGATGGGACACAGCCGCTGGAACTTGGGGAAGATGGCCGAGGGGGCTAGGATCAGAACTCAGACTGGCGTGGGCCAGAGAGCAAGCTGATAGTAGCATCAACATAGGGTCCAAACTCAGGGTCTTATGGGGCAAAACGTGTCCGGGGGCTATGCAGGTGGGCTTGGACAAAGGCACTGATGGCTTGGGCTTTATTAAACTAAGAGCAAGTTATATGCAGCACAATGCATTAGGTCAGGACGCAATTCGGAGAGGAGTCCGACTTGTATAGCCAAGTAGTTAAGCCGATGGCTGGCCCATCAAGTGTGAGGCCGAATCTGTTGTCTTACTCAGGAGAGCAGTGGCGATTCTGGTTTGGCGACTCCCAAACTTCTTGCAGCAGATTTCTTTACTAGGGACTCTGCTGCTCCAAGTGGGCTTGCCTACGTGACCTCCTTGCTTGGGGCTTAATGGCGGGTCCCTTAAGGGGTCAGTCAGGGGTCATAGTACAGGCCATATGTCCCCAAAAATTTATTAAAACCACTTTTGATAACACTGGAATCCACCAATGTAAATCACTTTTATTACTTCATAAGTAATCAAATCTGCACCAGGGGCTTTCCCTAGTTTAAGCTGTTTAATTAAATTCCTAATTTCTGAACAAGAGACTGAAGGGCAGTGGGAAAGAAACATTATGTCCTGTTCCAAGTCTGCCTGGGAAGTCTCCATTTGAGCATACATGGCTGCAAAATAGTCTCCCCAAATATTGGCTTGCATCTGGGACATGGGACTGTAAATGTTTTTTGTTTTTTTGTTTTTTGAGAAAGATGGTGCTACCACCCTCCAATAAATGGCAGGGCTGCTTGCACTGGCCCCCACTATCAGGCATTTCCAGGATGCCCAACCCTGGTCTGTTTATTTGATACCCAAGATATTGTGAGTGGTAGTCCCCATGGAAGAAGTAAATTAGTTTAATCCTTAATCAGTATCTTCTCAGGTTAATTGGTGCCTCACCAACAAAAAGTCCCAGGATTCCATAGGATGAAGTCACTTCAGTAACAGGGATATGAAATGGATATAACTATGTGATCCAGATGCAGCTTTTCTGTCTTTTTCATTGAAATCTGGGAATCCAGACCCACTAATAGTATAAACAGGCATGATGAAAATTCAAGCACTGGGCAATGTGGCAACTGTAATTTCCATGCTTATTCTTTCACATTTCCCTCCTTCCTCTGTTTCATCACTAATGAAAAATTTCTGTCTTCTCACTCTCGTTTGCTACACTTGGTAGAAGCAATTCTCATTCTTACCTTCAGCCAAGAAATACACACACATAGGAAGTCAGGCAGGCAAGATTCATCAGGTAGATGATAATAATAATATAATAATAATAATACCCTGATCTTCATCCCTAAAGGCTAACAGAGCAGCTTACAATGATTATTTTTAATTAGAAGGTTCCCTGCCCTCAGGCTTACAATCTAAGAAGACACGACACAAAAGGAGAAGGGAACGGTGGAGGGAAGGGATCAGGTCCAGCAGTTCTTCTCTCCGTCTGATGACCAAGGCAGATGGATTGGAGAGAGGGCTCTCCAACTTGAGGCCAGGCCCAATGGTGTTTCTAGGCCTCTCTTTCACTCCCCCCAGGTCAGATGGTGTTGTCAGGAGGGAGGGCTCTTCAATTTGAGGCCAGGCCCAATGGTGTTGCTGGGCCTCTCCTTTCACTCCTTCCAAGGCCAGAATGATGTTGTCATGGAGGGAGGGCTCCTCAACTTGAGGCCAGGCCCGATGGTGTTTCTAGGCCTCTCCTTCACTCCCCCCTAGGTCAGATGGTGTTACCATGGAGAGAGGGCTCTTCAACTTGAGGCCAGGCCTGATGGTGTTGCTAGGCCTCTCCTTCACAGATGGTGTTGTCAGGAGGAAGGGCTCTTGAACTTGAGGCCAGGCCCAATGGTTTCATCATGCCTGTTACTCCTTCCAAGGCCAGATGATGTAGAACCTGTGTTGCTCCTGTTGTGAAAAAAAAAGAAGTTTAATTAGCCCAATGTTGGGCCAAACCTCAAAGCTTCTTTACCTTACTTCTTCATCTGTCACCTAGTTGTCCAGTGAATTAACATTAACTAATGATTCAACTGGAACAGCAGAAAGATTTTAATTGATTAAAACAAACTAATTCCAAGACTCACACATTTTCAATGTTCTAGATTTCATAGAGACATGACAGATATATATGGGCACTTTTTTATTATCATAGATTATGGTTATATTTCTTGCACTGAAGTATTGCCACTTTATGTTAGTAAGAACTATATTTCAGGATGCTCACAATTAATTGTGATTGCCTTAACAACTGCCAGTTGTAACAAAATAGCAGCCAAAATAATACAAGATATCTGTTTCTTATGTACAATATGAGTAAGTGAAAAAGATGTGCCCAAGCCAAACTGGCCACACCATCAAAACTGTTGCCTCACAACATGCAACTAATGGAGTCCACACTGCAGCTGTGAAGGACAGCAGTTGCTGGACTAAAAATAACAGTGGCAGCCTATCCTGAAATAGGACAGTGCTTCCCTATATGCTCTAGATGTTGTGACCCTATGCACATCACCCTCCCACACAAAGATGGGGGGAAAGCAAACTCAGTACATAGTGTAGTTCAAGGGCAAGACAGACCATAACACTGTCTTACTGGTGCAATTTGCATAACTTTTGGGGGGAATCCTGCTGGTGCAAGATAATTAGAAACAGAAGCTTGGATACTGCCCTTCTCTTGGTCTAACTAAGCAAGGAGTAATTATTTTGAAACCACCTTTTATGCATGCTCTTCTTATTTCTCCAGACATATGAAATAAAAGAAGAAGATGGAATTATCAAAAAGCTGTCTGAAATATGGCATAAATTTACAGAACCTTTGCAGCCCAAAGTACCACGGAAAAACAATACAAGGATGAAGAATTTATCTTACCCTTTTTCCAGAGAAAAAATTTATTTGTGAGTACCAAACAGAGTTCACCATGCTTCCATGAGAAATATAATCCAATGAAAAATGTTGTTTGATTGATCTTCACAAGTTCCAGGCCAACAAGGCCTGTTACACTAATGGCAGTGATAGATCCAAGAGCTCCCCCAAGCTGCTTTTTAAGCAGGAGTGCAATCTACTGCAGACTAGGCTGAACAGCATTTAACTGAATAGATAAAGCACCTATGAAGAATGATTTGAATCTCAGATTACTGCCCATCTTCCTAATTGTCTCACCTGTATTAGATAAAAAGAAAGGCAGAGCTAGTATCATCCTCCATTTAAATATATCTCAGTAATTTCATGTAGCTTACTGACCTGGTGGTGCAGTGGTTAAATGCCTTTACTGCAGCCAATAACTCAAAACCATAAGGTGGCAAGTTCAATACCAGCAAAAGGGCTCAAGCTCGACTCAGGCTTGCATCCTTCCGAGGTCGCTAAAATGAGTACCCAGATTGTTGGGGACAAGTAGCTTACAGTTGTAAACCACTTAGACACTCCTTAGGCAGTATGAAGCGGTATATAAATGAAGCTGTTTGTTTTTTGTTTTAGATGTTAAAGGCATAAAATCACTATAAAATATTCAAAGATGAATTACAATATAGAAATGACAAGAGTAGAGCAATAATTCCATAACACCATGTTCTAGAACCAACTATCTGCATAGGAGTAGAACCAGTGCAACACAATGCCCCTGAATTCTAAAGTACTAGTCTGTCCAGAAGAATACCTTGGCTTTGCTATTAATAAAAACCATTGAAAGTCGAATAGAATCACACTCTTCTGAACTGCACAGGCAGTTCAGCCAAGGTCTTTTCCAAAGTCAGACATGAAACAAGATTAAAGCTGATAAAGAAAATCAGTTTAACTCAAGAGTACCTGGAGAAGACCAGCAACATTTTGTCAACCAACTTATGAGACTAGGGGTGCATCTACACCAGTGGTCCCCAAACTTTTTCGGGTTACTGCTTCCTTTCCTTTGAGCTGGCAACCCTAGTGCCCCCCAACACATGTTTATTGATATTAGGTCTACTGTTCTCCATGTAGTCATGCTGGCCACATGACCACAGAATCGTTTCTGGCAATACTGGCTCCCTCAGCTTAGTAATGGAGATGAGCACTGCCCCCTGCAGTCAGTCACCACTAGACAATCTTATCAAGGGATTGCCTTTACCTTTTCTATTGCAAATTCAGAAAAACCAATCTTGGTTGCTGCTCACTTTGCACCCAGTCACCTTGGGATCAGCAACCAAGCAGCTGGCCAAGCAGCAACCAAGATGTTTCTTTCTTGTGCCAGCCTCACAGCTAAGGCCAGTGCAGGTGAGAGGCTTCTTGATTGCTGTTTGAATGGCTGCTCAGTCACTGCTGCCTTTGTGCCCTATCATCCTGGGAGCAGCAACTGAGCAGCTGGCTGAGTAGTGACCGAGAAGCCTCTTACCCATGCCAGCCTTGCAGCAAAGGACAGTGCAGACAAGAGGTCTCTTGGTTGCTGTTCAGGCCTCTTGGTTGCTGCCCAGGTAGCTGCTCAGTTGCTGCTTCTAGGGTGACCATGTGCAAGGGAGAAGTTTCTCCCTAGAGAGGAGGGACTTTCGGTCCTTCATCAGGGCAGAGAAAGGTGCAGCCAGTCTCTGTGTGTAGTGGGTTTACAGAGGCCATATGCTCTGGACTGGAGACTGAGGTGGGCCAGAAAGGAAGAAATTTTAACTACAGGAACTGATCCAAGACAAACCACTTTTCCCCAGAATGAAGCGCAGATACTCCTTCCCCAGAAACATGTCTTCCCTATACAGCTTCAAGTGTCCACCCTCCCATAATTTTTTTTCTTCTGCTATCTCTTCTCTCAGACTGTCTGATGAAAGAAAGCAAGTGCAGCAGTGCAAACCAGGCTGCTAGCCAACTCCCAGCAAAGCTCGTAAAGTTTAAGAAGGGTCTCAAATTTGAAAGATTTTTTTTGCTACCACTTCTCCCCTGCCACCATGTGCTCTAACTCTCTGCTCCAGTCTGTCCCAAAATGGTGCTTCTCTGAGCCACAAAAGCAATGCCCTGTGCCTAAGCCTCACAAGAGTTTCCCAACTGCCACTACTAGTGAAAGATGCTGGCAAGGGAGTGAATTCATATGAGCAGGTGAAGAGCAGGAGCCACCACCACACAAAATGATCAGTGAGGCTGTGTGGTGATTTTTGGGGAGCCTGTAAAGAAGTTTAATGTAATCTTCATCCCCACCATGGTCCTAAAGACCACTGGTTCCCCTTGTCTTTCTTGCACACCAATACTTTGACTGGAGCCCCCCCCCCCGCTGCCCCCTTTCCCCCTCACCATCCCCCTATTGCTGCCTTCCCCCTTCATCTTGATTTTTGATTAACCTTGATTCTTCCCCTGCCCCTAGGGAGACATAATACCCAATTTGGGAACCATTGATGTACACTGTAGAAATGGGCCAGTCTGCTGCCATTTTAAAGTGCTGTAGCTCCATCCTATGGAATCTTGAGATCTGTAGTTTTACAAGGTCTTTAGCCTTCTCTGCCAAGGAGTGCTGATGCCACACAAAACTACAAATTCTGTAGGATGAAATGATAAAGTGCTGTCAGACTGCATTATTTCTACAGTATAGATGCACCTAGGTTAGGTTTCTGGGACCAGGTTAGGTTTCCTCCATAGCAATCTGGTATGTTCAAAGGAATGTACAATCTCTTGATTAAACCCATTGTCTAGAAGTGAACCCAGAAACACTTAGCAACCAATACACTAGCAACATGATAATAAATACTTGGTTGCTACATTTTACACCAATTGAAGCTTCCAGTTTTACAGTAGTCTAAACATGTTTTGAAAATTGTTGCCATCAGAAAGACACAATAAAGGTCACAGCTGATGCACTAAATGTTTTTCAAACACACCATTTATACCTAAAAATCCTGGTACAGAAAAGGAGTAAAAATTCCCAAATGATAAAGTTGATCTTTCATGATGAGAAGAAACCCTTCCAGAATACTTTGTAATTCCACTCAGGAACCAGACTGTCTGTTCACTAATAGAACCTCTATCTTGCCTGAGTTTAATTTTAGCTCATTCATCCTTATCCAGCATGACATTGGCAGTCAAAGATCTGCTTGTTTTTCAATGGATTCCTTTGGTTCTTATGAGCGAAACACAATCATGATGAAACATATCTCCCTTTGGAAAATAATCCAACACATCTGTTCCCTGTTTTGAAAGTAAGAGTGCCAGAGAAGGAGAAGCTGATGATCATAACTGGGAAGGTCCATGTGTCAGATATATATATTTCAATGTGTTGTACAGTTACTTCTATACTGTACTGGTAATTTGTCTCTATGGGCCATGATGGACCAGATGTGACATGATAGCATGAGCTAACCTTTTGCTATCCTGACCCATATCAGTCATCAGGCAGGCGTATGGATGAGTAGGTGTTTAAACCCACACCCACACTGCTGCACAATGAACCTACTACTGCCTTGCCTTACTTTACCCTTACCTTCCTCTTCTGTTGCATCTATTAAGAAGATGCCCATCATGGCCTCTGAATAGAAAACAGGATATCTGGCTACACCATGTGGCCAGGCACCCCCTTCCATGTCAGACTCCACAATGGGAGGCTTCTCAATAGAGGCAATGGCAGAGGAACATAAGGGGCACGCAGGGCCATCTGGTCTGCTGGGTGTTGTTGTAGAGTTTTCTAGAAAGTCTGGGGCAAACAGCGGGTCTTTTTGACCCGTGCTAAGACCCCTTTGAGCCAGGAATGGACTGAAGCTGCTAGATCAGCATCTAGTCTGGCTGATCCCAGCCTGAGGATATTGACCTGAGTCATCCAAACAGGATGATGTGAGGCCAGGGGAACACAGAACTTTTGGCCATATGTTCTGCCCCTTTCTCACTCAGATCATGGGTATTTCCCACATCTGCTGCAAATGTTTTGCAGGCTTTCAAAAAGTCATAGGTTGAGACTTGCAAATTATGAAATTGTATTAAATAGGATTAGCAATTTGTAAATGTATATCTGTGAAATGTGTGTATGAAACAGATAAAAGTCTGCATATGTGGATTTCCTTTTTACCACATCCACGTCTAGGCCAGATTTAGTTTGGCCAGGTGATCCCTAGATGGTCTTTCTGTGTATTTTGTGCATATTTGAAAATTTATATATATTGTTTAAATGCTTTCCCCATTGATTAAAACAATTTTAAAGTTATGATTTATACACATTTTAAATTGTGTAAATTTCTCTACACAGTTTTAAAAGTGACATTTAAAAAAAAAGAATTCTGTGTCAGGATTCAAGAGTACTACAGTGAAACCGTGAGACAAGCTCCATGTACTGTGGGATGATCAACTATTTATTCAACGTTTAAAAAGCCCAACATGTTTTAGCCACAGTGAGAAAGGCCTTCTTCAGTGGCTAGAAATAAATAGAAATACACATGTATAAGAATTATTAAAAAGACAGTACAATACTCAATGAACCATAACATAAAAATATTCATATTGCAAATATCAAAATTATACATACCCTTCAAAAGAACTCAATGGAGTTGTAAATACTCTCCAAAATACAGGTTCAGGAATATAACATGGGTCCTTTGCTTGAGTCAGTAATGATCCAGAAGCAGAGGGAAGGAAAGAACAAGAGCATTTCTGAAAAGTTTGTCATACAAAATAATAGTATTCATTTTATTTAGCAAACTAAAGTGGACATCCATTACCTTTTATTTATAGAAGGTCTCTTTTTTATCAGAATTTCTTAAGGAGAGTTTATTTGTTGTTCATTCAGGTGGATTCTTAACCAAATTAACCCTGTTAATTATGATTGTTCTTGTCTCTTACTGTTTTTCAAGGTACAACATTCAGGACAAAGAGACATTTTTTGACAATGCTACCCGCAGTAGAATAGTAAGTATTAAGAGACTGAACCTTTGAATGAATTCTCTATATTTAATGTCATTCATTGTTAGTGATAAATATCATTTCAGTCACCCTGAAGATTACATAACCAAGATTACATAACCAAAAGAATCTTTTCTCCAAGATATTTGCAAACTAAATTTCAAAAGGAAAGAAACAATGGAGGGAGGAATGAAAGAGGCTAAAAAAGGAGTTATATATGAAATGCATTTGCATATATTTAGACTTAATTGTACTATGGGAAGAAGAAGACTGAAAGGTGAAGCCAAAAGTTTTCATTGACCAGTTTGAGGAGGGACCAGAGTCTGCCCATGCAAGTATGTTGTTCATAGGTCTAGGAGCACTAGGAGGCACAACACAACATCAAGTGGAAGGGAAAGTATCTTTTTTCAGTTAAAGCTGATATACCAAATTTTGCCTCCACTTGGATAAAAATAGTCTTGAAGCAGTTATTCACAGCCTGGTAAATTGTTGGGGCTAGACAGATTGGCAGAAAAGGGTGGTGAGACACTGCCCCTTTCTGCCCCAGATGGACACCATGGCAACCAAATGACATGGCCTCCAGGAGGACTAAAAAGAACCTGCTCCCAATAGGTTGTTTTCAGGTTGTTCACAGGGCACCTTTTGTGCACTCACATACAATGATGACGTCTGTGCAGCACAGCACTGTGCTGTGCAGATGTCATCATGGCACACCATGTGCGGTAGGGTTGCTGAACATGTAAATGCTCAGCACCCATGCACCCCTGGTTTGTCCAGGCCCTGTCATTTCAATTTCTGCCTACAGGTATTATTATTATTATTATTATTATTATTATTATTATTATTATTTACTGTGAGTCTTCACCTGTAGTCTGAAGTAATTCTAGATGAAAGAAACCATCCTAGTGTTCCTGAATGTGAGATGATGTGAGATTAAAAAAAAAGAGAGAAAGAGACAGAGAGAATCAGAGAGACCATAACTTTGGTTCCTACCTGTGAGAAGTTATCTCTTTCTGCACATGTTTCTCAACTTTTGCATCCATCTCTTTCAGCTTCCTACACAGAACCTCATAATTCCTTATGATCATCTGAAGGCTGTGCCTTACAGTATCATTGGTTCCCTCATGAACCAAAAGAAAGGGATAACGGTCATTAGGCTTGTCAAGTCTTGTCAGCCTTTCCATCACATCATGGACCTGAGGGGGCAACATACTTCCCGAGACATCTTGTCAGGCCCACACACCACTGATTCTGTATTCCTCAGCAAGAAGTCCTCCTCCACCACCACCACACACCTTCTGCGAGGATTAGCAGTGACTGTTTCTACCATGGCCAGAAAGAGGTTCTTTTAGAATCAGGGAAGTGTTAAAGATTCCTGAGTCAGTGACAAGCAAAAAGGCATGGAGAGACCAAATTTGGTTTTAGCCACTATGCATGTAACATTTATTGAAGAACAAAAGACATAACAAGCACTAAGTATCAATTTATTCAGTTGCACAGCCATGCTGAAGCCGTGATCAATTGCTCCCAAAGCCGTGATCAATTGCTCCCAATGTCTGGGTGGCCCCATCAGGAAACCACAGAGGTGAGGCAGAAAAGACCCCTCTCTTTATACCTGACTTCTTTCTCCTTCCTGGAGAAAACACATTGGTCTTGTTACCATGGTTTCAAAACATTTCATTGTCCTGTCAGCTCTGATTTATGTTTCCATTCTTTACAGCTCAGGGCAGAACTCCACCTGGTCTTTGGTCATGCCTGGTCAGCATTCTCGCTTCAGCATCCAAATTCCTTCCTTTGGCAATCCTTTGCACGGCACCCATTTTATTGATCAGTTCTTTGGTTCTTTGGTTCTTCAGGGCCTTATCCAAGCCAGAACCCATTCATTCCTCACATTTCCTGTGGTAGTACTCCCAGGTCCCCTGCACTGTCCCTGAGGATTGTCCCTGCTGCTCTTCCTTATCAACCTTGATAAGGAGAAGAGCTTCAAATTGATTCTGTAGCTGAAAGCTTCCATAACGGTCCGTGGTTTCCCTTCTTCTGTGTGTGACATTCCTCCAACAGTCCACCTGCTGTGTATGTGAAGTGACCTCCTCCACAGAAACTTCCTGTGTGTTTTCCCCAACCAGGACCATCCATTCCATTCTTTCCAGGAGAACTCCTTGCTCCCAAATATGCTGAAGTGTCTTTACCCAGACCCCCAGCTGCTGAACCTTCTCTTCCAACAGGGCTATAAACTTGCATTTGGTGCAGGTGAAGTTACCTACATCCATAAGCAAGAAGAAAAACACCCCACAACTGTTTCAGGTGACTGTAGCAGCTCCCTCTGGGTTATTAAGATGTCTAAAGTAGTCAGTGAAACAGGATTCTGGGCTTCCCTCTCCAAAACTCCCCTGTAAAACACCCTCAAAAAGACCCCTGTTGGCCTGGCCTTTTCACCAAGTGCTGTCAGCAAGCTGGAGAGACTGCAGCTAGAGCTATAGAGAGAGCTATTGATTACTAGCTCCTTCGCCATGCAAGTCTTTGACTCACTTGCTCTGAGCAAAAGCCCCCCCCCAACTTAGCTCCTTAAAGAAAAACAGTTGAAAAGTAACAGAGAACCCCCAAACACAGATCCCAGATAATCTTCTGCTCTGTCTTGTGGGTAGGGTTGCTGAACATGTAAATGCTTACTTGATGGTAAAAAGCTTGATGATCAAGCTTACTTGATGGTGAAAAATTCATGCACCACAATTTTTTTTCTCTCCTCCTGTGCAAGAAATGGGGTCTAAAGCCTCTGAAATCAGTTAAAAACAGCTAGGCTGCTGACCCCACCCCAATGCCTCACAAAAGCCCCACCACTGAGGAGCAAAAACACCAAGTTTGAAAAGGATTTACCCAATGAAAATGGCTTCTCAGCCACAGATATTTCTCTCTCCTCTGAAGGATTTTTTTAAGTTCCCAGTAAAATTCAAAACAATTAAAATCATTCTACACACAATATAAAATCACATATAATTTACAAAAGTTAAAAGCATATCTAAAACCCACCTGCTCCATAAAAACCACCCTGATATGAATTATATAACATATGCTTGCCGATGAAAAGCCAGCAAGGGAGGGGGGGAGCAGCCTAGATTCCTGTGGAAGGGCATTCCAAAGTGTGGGAGCAGCCACCAAGAAGGCTGTCTCTTGTGTCCTCACCAAGTGAGCCTGTGATTTTGACAGGACTGAGAGAAAGCTTTCTCCTGAAGATATTAGGTCTCTATCTGGTTTGTTTGGGGAGATATGGTCACTCAAATAGTCTGGATCTATGCTGTATAGGTCTTTCTAGGTCATAACCAGCACCTTGAATTGTGCCTGGAAACAAACCTGTAGTCAATGAAGCTGTTTCAACAAGGGATTTATTCATTCCCTATAACTTGCCCTGGTCAGCATTCTAGGTGTGGTGTTTTGCACCTGTTAGAGTTTCCACACAGTTTCCAAAAGCAGCCCCATGTAGAGTGCGTTACAGTAGTTCAAACCACATGAAATCAAGGCATGTTTCACTGTAGTCAGATCTCACATCTCAATACATGGACTCAGCTGGCACACTAGTTTCAGCTTTGTGAATGCACTCCTGGCTACTGCTGAAACCTGGGCATTCATGCACAGAGTTGACTTCAGGAGCACACCCAAGCCATGAGCCTGATATTTCAGGGGGAGTGCAACCCTTTCCCTATTCTCTGATTTGCCTTACAACTGATGAAGAGCACTCCTGTTTTGTCTAGATTAAGTTTCAATTTGTTTGCCCTCACCTAGTCCCCTTGGAATAAGATGGAAAGGAGAGAGAGAGTTGGGTGTCATCCACATACTGGTGACACCACACCCCAAACTCCAGATGACCTCTTTCAGCAGTTTCATGTAGATATTGAATAACATGAGAGACAGAACAGAACCCTGAGGGACCTCACAGGCCAATGACAGCTGTTTGAACAGGAGTTGCCCAACACCACCTTCTGAATTCACCCCTCCAAGAAAGACTGGAACCATTGCATAACAGTGCCCCCATGTTGCATCTCAGAGACAAAGCCCAAAGGGATACCACTGTATCAAAAGACTCCAAGAGATCCAGCAGGACCAACAGGGAACACTCCCCACATCCAGTTCCCTTCATAGGTCATCCACCAAGGTGAGCAAAGCTGTTTCCATGCCATAGCCAGGTCAGAAGCCAGATTTAAATAGATATAGATAATCCATCTCATACAGAAGCCTCTGGAGATGGGAGGCCACCACTCACTCCAGAACCTTGCCCAAGAATGGAATGTTAGAAATTGGCTGGTAGTTACCCAGAGGGGCAGGATCCAGGGATGCCTTTTTCAGTAATAGCCTCACCACAACCTCCTTTAGGCAGGATGGAAATCTGCCTTGCTGAAGTGAGGCATTCACCAAATCTCTTACTCACTCAGCCAGTCCCCCTCTAGCTATTTTCACAAGCCAGAAAGGGCAAGGATCCAGTATACATGTGGTGGTCCTCACTTCTCCAAAGATCCTGTTCACATGTTCGGGTTGCAGAAACTGGAATTTATCCATAATACGGGACAAGCAGGTGCCAAGATTACATCCACTGGACTTGTGTCAACTACAGCATCCAAGTCAGAGCAGATCCAAGCAATTTTGTCTGTGAAGTGTCTTGCAAATTCTTCACAATGAACTGTCAAGTGATCTTTATTTCCTTCTTGTGGGCCAAAATGTAAAAGGCCCCTGACCACTTGGATCAGCTCTGCTGGATGACACTGTGTAGTGGCATACTGGATGACACTGCAATGGTAGTAAAGAAGTATAATTTCTTCACTGTTCTCTCTTTACTGCTGGACATGAACATTTTACATATAAGAACCCAACATGGCTTGTCCCAGCAATAGAGGGGGAGACGTCCTCAGATGTGATATACGAGAGCTCCTTATGCTAAGGTGTGAAACTACTGGCATCACCTGACTTACTTTTTCACTATATGCTGGAATACCCATCTGCTGAAGGATGCTCCAGTATCCTTCAAAGGTATCCAATTTGTAGCACCTCACAAAGTTG
Organism: Urosaurus nigricauda; assembly: GCA_034509955.1. NCBI lineage: Eukaryota > Metazoa > Chordata > Lepidosauria > Squamata > Phrynosomatidae > Urosaurus > Urosaurus nigricauda. The sequence goes on along the minus strand of JAOEGL010000005.1, from coordinate 104,988,984 downwards.
GAGAGTGACTTCCAGGTAGCAGCCCAGCAGATGTCCACTAAAGGGGCATTAGTGCTAAAGGTTGCAGAGCTAGTAGTACTCCTGTTAGAGTGAGCAGCCACCTTCCCAGGGAAAAGGACTCCCGTGATTTTTAACAGGCTGAAACTCAGGCTTGGATCCATCTACTGAGAAAGGAGACTGAATTTTCTCTCCCATGGATCCGGACTAAAAGTAAACAAGGAGAGAGTCAGGTACTTGAAAATCCTTGGTCCTCTCCTGATAGATGCAAATAGTCTGCAGACATCCAGGGAGTGCCAGAGAGTTTCAAGCAGTTTAGATGGATGAGAACATAAGGAAACCAGGAGACCTCCTGATCTTGGAAAATAGAGTTCATGTTTCCAAAGAAAGTGAGATCCAAGTGCAGAATGGCAGAATCAGGTATGATGATGCATTCTTCTTCTCTTGAGGACAGCAGTCCCAGCTCAGAAGCCCTGCAAGCAGATGTGACAGCTGTTAAATGTGACAGCTGTCCATGACAGGTGTTTTAGACACCTTGTATATGGGCTTGAAGAGAGATACTGTCAATATTTTTGAGACTGTATGAAGGTACCACATGGGGAAATGGTCCATTGTTGAAAAGGAACTTAATGAGAGGCATTTCAGGCACATGTTAGAACTTAATGAGAGGCACATGTGAAGAGAGCTAAACACCTTGTTGATGTGATTGGAAAGAAGTAATTGCAACAAATTGTATCTCCAATATGTTAGGGTGCAAGCCTCTGGTTGTGCCCCCTTGCAGAAATTTCAATAACATTTGAACCAAAACCTTGAGGAAGTCAAGATGTCTGTGTTTGCTTCACCTATGGAAAACTCAAAAGGTGTATCCATACACCTTGTTGGTAGAAGATACTCTGATGACAAAATAGTGTCAATAATGCTTCATTCAATTTCTAAGCATGAAGCTGGAGCAAATCTGAATTGGAATGCCAAATCTGTCACTGGGACAGGAGGTCTGGATGAGTGGAAAGGGTAGGACCAAGATCACTATCTCAGAGACTGTGGCCCTTTTTGGCCAAGTTGGAGCCAACAGGGTGACATGGATTTGTTTGTGTCTTATCATCATCAGGACTCTGGCCAGCAGAGGGAGGGAAAGTCTTAGGTTCACATGCAAGTATGAGTGTCTGTCTCCTTGGCCCCATCTGACTGGAACCTGGACAAGTGGGCAACCTGTCTGCTTTATGATTCACTGGGATTGCAACCTGTCCACTTTGTGATTCACCCTTGGAAGCCTGAAACCTCTCACAATGACCTGAGCAGAGAGATAGAGGATAGGGATACTTATAGATGTCTCATCTACAGATCAGCCATGAATCAAAGTTGATGTGAGGGCAGCTAACAATAACATAGACAAGTTGGAGCAGGTTGAGACATGGGCAAAAAGAATGAGGGCATGAAGCCTTTTCCATCCTAAATATGACACCCCTTCAAATATTTAAGGGTGGCCAAAATGGTGAAAAGTCTGGAAACTAGAATTGGAGAAGACCACAAGTTTCATCAGCGACAAAATCAAAGCATCCAAGAGATGACCATTAGGCCTCTGTTTAAAAACTTCCAAAGAAGATGACACCACCATACTCTGAGGTGACATATTCTACTGTTGAATAGTTCTTATTGTCAGGAAATTCTTCTTAATGTTGAAGTGGAATCTCTTTTCCTGTTATCTGAATCTGCTGCTCCATGTCCTGTTCTCTGGAGGTGCAGAAAAGAAACTTTCTCCATCTCCAGTATGACATCCTTTCAGATATTTAAACAGGGCTCTCTCTTAACCATCTCTTCTCCAGGATAAACATACACAGATACTCAAGTCTCCCCTCATAGGGCATGGGTTCCAGACCCTTCACCATTTTGGTTGCCCTCCTCTGGACATGCTCCAGCTTGTCAACATCCTTTTGGAATTGTGGTGCCCAAAACTGGACACAGTACTCCAGGTGAGGCCTGACCAAAGCAGAATAGAGTGGCACTATTATTTCCCTTCATCTATCAGCTACACTTTGAAGCAGAAACGGGAGGAGAGGTGTCCAGAAATTTTGCTTACAATGTTGTATTGGATCAGTTTAAGTTGGGAAGTATGGATGATATGCACAGGCTGCTTGGTAACATGAAAAAGTGACCTGCTCTCTCTGTCCTTGCCCCTCTTGGCTAGCTGTCCAGGGAGATGAAGCCACTATGAAACTAATAAAATCTATAATTAATGCTTACCTCAGGGAAGGCTGTATTCCATCAAGCCTTCCCTGGATCCCCTGGACAGGAATAATTATAGAACAGTTTCTTTATTGCCATTTTTGGGTAAAGTGATCGAGAGGGTGGTCGCCATTCAGCTCCAGGAAGTCTTAGAAGAAGCTGATTATCTAGATCTGTTTCAAACTGGCTTCAGGACAGGATATGGAGTTGAGACTGCCATGGTCGCTTTAGCCGATGATCTCCATCTGGGCATCAACAGGGGAAGCGTGACCCTATTGGTGCTCTTCGACCTCTCACCAGCCTTCAAGACCATCAATAACACTAATATCCCAGAGGACAGGATCAAAATTCAAAATAACCTGAATAGACTAGAAAGCTGGGCCAAAGCTAACAAAATGAAATTCAATACAGAGAAGTGTAAGGTTCTGCACTTAGGGAGGAAAAATGAAATGCACAGATATAGGATGGGGGACACCTGGCTGTATGAGACCACATGTCAAAGGGATCTAGGAGTCCAAGTAGACCATAAGTTGAACAAGAGTCAACAGTGCGATGCAGCAGCTAAAAAGGCCAATGCAATTTTAGGCTGCATCAATAGAAGTATAGCGTCTAGATCAAGGGAAGTAACAGTGCCACTCTATTCTGCTTTGGTCAGGCCCCACCTGGAATACTGCGTCCAATTCTGGGCACCACAATTCAAAAAGGATATGGAGAAACTGGAGCTGGTCCCAAAGGAGGGCAGCTAAAATGGTGAAGGGTCTGGAAACCATGCCCTATGATGCAAACTCCAGGAAAAGAGATTCCATTTCAACATGCAAAAGAACTTCCCGACAGTAAGGGCTGTTCGACAGTGGAACACACTACCTCAGAGAGTGGTGAAGTCTCCTTCCTTGGAGGTTAACCTTTAAAGCCCTTCATGGCTTGTATCCATCCTATCTCCGGGACCGCCTCTCCCCGTATGATCCCCCACACACACTCCGGTCCTCTGGGAGGAATCTGTTACAGTCCTTGAAGATCAGACTGACACAAACATCGCAGAGGGCCTTTTCAGCCATAGCCCCCAAGCTATAGAATGACCTGCTGGATGAATGTGTCTTATTACATCTGTTGACGGCTTTAGAAAAGCCTTAAAGATGCATCTCTTCTGGCAGGCCTTCCCAGATAACATTTAATTTCCTGGCTCCATACCCACTGTTGACTCCTTCTCCTAGTTCCTCTTCCCCTCCTTCGAAATTGTTTCATACAGCTTTGGGCAGTTACTTTTATATGTTTTATTTGTAATATATTTTTAATTCTTAGCTATTTAATTCTATTTTAAGGGGTGGGTGAGGGGAATGGGATTGTTGTATTTTAACTTGTGCTGTTTTCAACTATGTTGTATCCCGCCCCGATTGCCAGTTCAGAGGGGTGGGCTATAAATTATTATTATTATTATTATTATTATTATTATTAAACAGAGGCTGGATGGCCATCTGTCGGGGATGCTTTGACTGGGAGTTCCGGCATGGCAGGGGGTTGGACTAGATGGCCCTTGTAGTCTCTTCCAACTCTGTGATTCCATGATTCTATGATAACGGTATCCTTCTGGAATGCCCGAGAGAGTTGGGAAATGGGGGCACTGCATTGCAGTGGTTCCTGTCCTATCTGTCAGGCAGATTCCAGATGATGTCACTTGGGGACAGCGATTCGTTCAAGTGGGTGTGACGAACTCGTCCCTGTTCGCCACCACCTATCTCCAACGAGACACTGATAACTTTGATAGCGTGTATCAATAGTTCACAGAGGCCAAGTGGTATTTCAAAACAAGAATGAAGTTTATTTATAAAATAAAGAAATAAAATATTAAAAAATTTTAAGGCTTTGTCTTATCTCTCAGTTACACAACTTCCTTCAAACATTAACACTACAGCATCTCAGGAAACCTTATGTTCAGTATCACAACTGACTTGCTATGAGTCTCTCTCCTAGACTCCCTTAAGCCTATCTATTCCCCTATCAGGCTCTTCAGACCCTTCCCTGGTCTAAGAATGAACCTACACCTGTCCCCTCAGGAACCTAAGAGCACATCCTCCCTCTGTGGTGTCTCTTTCCTTTCCAAAATCTCAATCAACTAAAACCCCTTTACACTTTTTCTGTCTCTGCCCCAAGGCTTCTCCACAGCCCCGCCCATTCAGTTCCTCATTGGCTGGACACCTGGTGCTCTGTTATTGGCTGTTCCCTCGGCCTGCTCACTACAGTGGGAGCTCAAGTCAGATGTCCCTCAGGGCGCTAGTCTGTCCCCAATGCTGTTTAACATTTACATCAAGCCATTGGGTGAGATCATCTGGAGACATGGGGCAGGGTGTTATCAGTATGCTGATGGCACCCAAATCTATTTCGCTATGTCTCAGGCTGCTTCAGTGATTAAGGAAGGCATCTCTCTTCTGGATAAATGTCTTAAGTCGGTAATGGACTAGATGAGGGGGAAAAAAACTCAAATTGAATCTAAGTAAGATGGAGGTACTTGCCATAGGGAACCTGAATGTGGGTTTGGAGATATATCAACCGGTCCTAGACAGGGTCACACTTCCCCTAAAGGACTATGTTCACAGCTTGGGGGTGCTCCTGGACTTGTCGCTTCAACTGTCATCTCAGATTGACATGACAGCCAGGAGTGTCTGTTATCAGCTTCAGCTGATATGCCAGCTGCAGTCCTACTTGGAGCCAGGCAACCTAGAAATGGTGGTTGCCTGGCTCCAAGTAGGACAATTATTTGAAGGGATGTCATATTGAGGAGGGAGCAAGCTTGTTTTCTGCTGCTGCAGAGACTAGAACGCGAAACAATGGATGCAAACTGCAGGAAAAGAGATTCCACCTCAACATTAGGAGGAACTTCCTGACAGTAAGGGCTGTTCGACAGTGGAACACACTCCCTCGGAGCGTAGTGGAGTCTCCTTCCTTGGAGGTCTTTAAGCAGAGGCTGGATGGCCATCTGTCGGGGATGCTTTGATTTGGAGTTCCTGCATGGCAGGGGGTTGGACTGGATGGCCCTTGTGGTCTCTTCCAACTCTATGATTCTATGATTCTATGTGGTACATGCCCAGGTAACCTCTCATCTTGATTTCTGTAACACACTCTACATGGAGCTACCCTTGTGCCAAGTTCAGAAGCTTTAATTATTCCAAAATATTGCAGCCATGTTGGTCCCTGGAAAATCCAGGTCAGACCATATAACACCTTTCCTAAAAGCTTTTCACTGGCTGCCAATCAGCTTCCAGGTGTAATACAAGGTGTTGGTTATTACCCATAAATCTCTACGTGGCTTGGGTCCAGCGTACCTGCAGGAGCGTCTCTTCCCATATAATCCACCCCACACTCTTAGGTCCTCTGCAAGGAATCTTCTGCAGCCAAAGAAGACCAAGTTCACTACAACTTCCCAGAGGACCTTTTCATCAGCTGCTCCAAAACTGTGGAATGGCCTGCCAGATGAGATCTGTCAGACTGATACCCTTCGAGCCTTTAAAAAGGCAGTTAAGAAGGCTCTTTTCTGGCAGACCTTCCCTGATTGATTCCAACAATTATTAGACTGTTTCTCTGACTATAGCCACTCTACTCTCTGACTGTCTTTATAATTATAAATTTCTAATTGGAATTTTATTTGAATTGTCTTTAAATTGAATAATTTGTTGTCTTTTGTTAGGTATGGGGATTGTGATTTTATGACTTTTTATTATGCGATTGTTATTTGCCTATTTTTTTGGAACCCACCTCAGTCTGAAAGGGAGAAGTAGGCTAATCATCATCATCATCATCATCATCATCAGGTCATTTTGAATTTTGAGCCTCTCCTCTGGGGTATTAGCTACTCCTGTGACAAATCCATTGAACAGTTGCATTGTTTAGCCCACTTTTTACTAGCTTGTTTGCAAGAATATCATGGGGGACCTTGCGAAAGAGATCTAGGAGTCCAAGTAGACCATAAGTTGAACATGACTCAACAGTGCGATGCGGCAGCTCAAAAGGCCAATGCAATTTTAGGCTGCATCATTAGAAGTACAGTGTCTATATCCAGGGAAGTAATAGTGCCATTCTTTTCTGCTTTGGTCAGGCCCCACCTGGAATACTGCGTCCAGTTCTGGGCACAACAATTCAAAAAGGATGTGGAGAAACTGGTGCGTGTCCAAAGCAGAGCAACTAAAATGATGACGGGTCTGGAAACCATGCCCTATGAGGAAAGACTTAGGGAGCTGGGGATGTTTAGTCTGGAGAAGAGAAGGTTAAGAGGTGATATGATAGCCCTGTTTAAATATTTGAAGGGATGTCATATTGAGGAGGGAGCAAGCTTGTTTTCTGCTGCTCCAGAGACTAGAACGCGGAACAATGGATGCAAACTGTAGAGATTCCAGCTCAACATTAGGAGGAACAGACAGTAAAGGCTGTTCGACAGTGGAACACACTCCCTCCAACTGTAGTGGAGTCTACTTCGTTGGAGCTCTTTAAACAGAGGCTGGATGGCCATCTGTCAGGGATGCTTTGATTGGGAGTTCCTGCATGGCAGGGGGTTGGACTGGATGGCCCTTGTGGTCTCTTCCAACTCTATGATTCTATGATTCTATGACCTTGTCTGAGGCCTTACTACAATCAAGATATACTAGTTCTGCAGCATTCCTTTCATCTACCAAGATGGTAATTTTTTTAAATAAAGAGATTGGTTTAGTCTGACATGACTTGTTTTTGAGAAACCCATATTGAGATTATGGCATTTCCCTATACAATAAATGTTCACAGACTCTGTGTTTCCTGAGCTCCTCTAGACTCTTTCTCAGTATTGAGGTCAGACTAATGGACTGATAATTGTTGGGATCCTCTTTTTTTCCCACTTTTTAAATATGTGGAAAACATTTGCCCTCTTGCACCTAGCGTCTTAAATTCATTTAGATTAATCAGGTATTCATGTAGTACCTCTTTACTGATTCTGTACTGGATTCCCCTTATTTTGTCTTCTGCTCCCCTTTCCTCAGGTTAAGCACCTTTTCTTTTGAAGGAAAAAAGGTGTTAAGTAGTTCTGCCTTTTCTTTTTCCCTTGTTAGTATTTCTTCATCTTCTCAATGCAGTTGTCCTACCATTCTCTTCTTCTTCCTTTTGCTATGGACATAACAGGGGAAAACCCCCTTTTTATTGTTCTTAACCTGTCTAGCAAGCCTAAGCTTATTCTGCAGTTTAGCCTTTCTGACCTTGTCCCTACACGTGCTAGATATTTGTTTCAATTTCTATTTGGTGATCTCTCCCCCTTTTCCATTTCCTATACATCTCCCATTTAAAGTTCTTTAGTAGACCATCTTGCTTTCTTTTTCCTTCTCATTTTAACTGTTTGAAATTGTGCCTTCAGTTTTGAGAAACTCCCATCCATCCCGAACACCCATCTTCGTTAGCATTCCTGACCATGGGAGCACCCTCAGTATTGCCCTAAGTTTACTGAAATCAGCATCCATAAAGTCAAGAATGAACATCTGACTATGCTTGGCTTCTCCTTTTCACTGTATAACAGACTCCAGGAGAATATGTTCACTCCCACATAAAAATCCAAGAAATTGTACCCCATTAACCAAGTCATCCCTTTTGGTTAGGATCAGATCTAAAATAGGTGATCTTCCAACTTCCAGTTTTTTGCAATCAACAATCTGGCAGCTGTGACTAAATGAAGTAAAATTCTGCATTCCCTTTCTACGATTTACAGTTCATCAGTGAGTTAAGTAAGTAAATTTCCGGTTTCATTAGAAATTAACCATATACATCTTTTGAATTGCTTTATTACCCTCCTCCAGAATTTTTGTATTTTTTTGCATGACCACCACATCTAGTACATTTTGTAATTCTCCAAACATCCTTCCACAATAATAAATCCATCATTTGAAAAAAGGAGTTTGTGAGCTTTCCATGTTTTAATTTTATTTGTTTTTCAGAAAATCTGTCTAATTTCAGTTCTGGAACCTCATTCCAATCTCCCATTGCTATAACTGAGTCATAAGATAAATTATTTAATAGTGTGGATAAATTTGTATAAAATTTCTCTTTTTTCCCCCAACGGGGCATATACTGCTATCACTAATGTCTTTTCTCCATTTAATATGATCTCTACCATCACATAATGTCCCTTTGTGGCTATTAAGATTTCCTTTGCTTCCCATCTTGAATTTACATACATAACCACCCCAATTCTTTTTGTATTTGTGGCTGAAGTAAATTCATTCTCTAATTTTGCATTTCTTAAACATTTTATATCTCTTATTCTAATCCCCATTTCCTGCAAACAAATATCATATTTTATTTTTTGCAAGTAATGATAAATGTTATTTCTTTTTCCAGGATTATTTAAACCTTTTACATTTCAAGTTATAATCCTGGGGTGGTTGCTCATTTGCACTTTTAAATCTCTTCTACCAAGTCTTCCTGCTATTTATCAGTCTTGCTACTGTACTCTTCCACTTCTTGTATACCTCCTACCAACCCTTCTTCTACCTCTTGCTTTTCTTTCCCTCTTTCTTCTTCATCTTCTCTTTCTTCTCTTTCTTTTCTCTGGCTTTTTGTTTTATCAAACTCCCTTTTTTATTTCTTGCTTCTTCCAACACCCCCCCCCCCCAAATTCTTCTATAGCTGTTTTTATCATCACTCTTTTTTGGCTATACCAGAAAACTAAACGGAACTGACCATCTATAACTTATCCCTAATCTCTGTAGCAGAGTAGTCAAACTTACATATTCTCTCCATTTTTTCAGCAAACTAGAAGGTATGTCCTTCTCTACCTGAATTTTATTTCCATTGATTTCAAAGGGCGTATTACTATGAAATACCAACCACTGGTCTTGAATTTGCTTCCTATCAAAATATATTACTATGTCCCGAGGGAGACCTTTCTGTTTCACCACATGTCTACTAAGATGAAACATCCTGTCTATTTCACATTTGAAAACTCTTAATATCTGTTCCCATAAATTTAGCCAATTCTAGGACTAGGGATTTCATAAATGTTTGCCTTTTTGTTCTAGAAATCCTCTAATTTCACTCATTCTCTCTTAGTTTCATTTCCCAAACTGCTTTATCATCTAGTTCTTCCTTTTTTTAAAATAGTTTTTATTTCCTTTTATAAAAAGAAAAAAAAAGACAGTAGTGAATGTCACTTTAACAGCTTATACTCATACTTTGACATATAACCCGAAATAATGCTTAAACTTAATTTATACATAGCTTATTTGTTCAAAACCTTCTTCATCTTCCTCCTTCTTCTTTCGTCCTCCCTTCATCATTCATCACCTTCGTCAATCTTCCATTTGATTTATTACAATACAAACCATCTACTTTACCTATTTACCTTCCCCTCTTTTAATCTCCATTATTTCCTGTCTTCTCTTCAATTTTACTTTCTGCAGGAGAAAGTTTTCATCTCCTTTTCCCTTCTTTTTATTATTTTCCCCTTCCAATTCTATATATTGGGTCCTTGTTCTTTATTCTTTATTCTTTATTCTTTATTCAGGCTCTTCTTTTTCCATTACCTTCTTTTTCCAGTAATCTGTTAACAGATTCCAATCATCATAAACAGAATTCTCTCCGTCCTCCCTTAACTTCCTTGTTAATGAGTCCATCTCTTTCATATCTGCGATTTTTTCTAACCATTCCATTTCTGTTGGTATCTGTGTAGATTTCCATTTTTGGGCGAACAGAAGCCTCGCCGCTGTGATCAAATACAGTATCACTTTCCAATATTTTCTCTCAACATTTTCTGGTAGGCCTGTTATAATGTTTAATAGATACATTTCTGGTTTCATTGTGTTGTGACATCCTAATATTGCTATGCAATTAGTATGGATCATATTCCAAAATTCTTTGGCCTTATCACAGTTCCACCACAAGTGAAGGTAAGATCCTTCTTTCCATTTACATTTCCAACATTGTGAATTTACATTTTCATTTTTATATATTTTGGCTAGTTTAGTGGGTGTTAGATGCCACCTATATAACATTTTGAAATAGTTTTCTTTTAAAGTTTGACAAGCTGTAAATTTATTAGTTCTTTGCCATGCTTTTTCCCAGGATTCCATATCTATAGTTTTTTGTAAGCTTTGGCTCCATTTTATCATAGTTTCTTTTACAGTTTCTTGTTCTAATTCTCTTCCTAATAGAATCTCATAAAATCTTGAGATTTTTTTCCTCTCTTTTCCAAAAATAATATCATCTAGGTCATTATTGCAATCTTCTATCCCTGTATTTTTTGTCTTGTCTTATTCTTTCCCTTAGTTGTCTATATTGAAACCATTGAGTTTTTATCCCTTCTGTTTCTAATTCTTCTTTAGATTTTATTATTATTCTATTCCCATTCTCATATACTCTTTTTGTCATGTGTTTAAACGTAATCCATTTTTCTTTTTTATCCTTGTATCTACCAAATAGAGCTTCCTCTGGGGATACCCATTGCGGAAATTTTGTGTAAAACCTAGATTTACATTTTAACCAAATTTTGAATAAGCCTTTTCTAATGTGGTGTGTATTAAAGTCCTTATTTTCTTTTAACTTATTAAACCAGAGGTATCCATGCCAGCCAAATCTTAAATTAATGTGTTCTAGATTAAGAGTTTCTTCATTTTGCAGAGTACACCATTCTGTTAGCCAGGTTAACCCACAGGCATAATAGTACAATTTTAGGTCTGGTAAGTTGAAACCCCCTCTACTCTTGGTGTCTGTCAATAACTTCCATTTAATTCTGGGGTTTTTTCCGGCCCAGACAAATTTTGATAACTCCATCCTCCATTCATTAAAACAATTATAATTACTGATAATTGGTAAGCTTTGAAACAGAAATATAAATTTAGGTAGTAAGTTTTGTTTTATAACTGCTATGCGTCCTAACAGAGAAAGGTTCAATTTTGTCCATTTCCCCAATTCTTGTTTCATTTCTATCCATTTATTCTTGTAGTTATTTTCGAATAGTTTATCGTTCTTGTTTGATATTATTATTCCAAGATATTTTATTTTATTCTGAATCGTGAAGCCAGATTTATTTTGAAGTTCCTCTTCTTCTTTTTTACTCATATTCTTAGTAATTAAAATCGATTTTTGCATATTTATTTTGAGACCTGCAAGCTCCCCAAAATCTCTAACTTCTTTTTTAAGCTCTTCAATCCTTTGTAGTGGGTCTTCTAAAAAGAATACAACATCATCTGCGTATGCCGCTAGTTTATATTGATGTCCTTTAATTTTGGGTCCTTGAATATTTGGGTTTTTTCTCACATTATCATTTAAGATTTCTATTACTAAAATAAAGAGGAGGGGTGACAACGGACAGCCTTGTCTTGTCCCTTTTTCTATTTTAATTTCTTGTGATTTTTCTCCGTTTATTATTATATGTGCTGATTGTACTTTATAAATAGCCTTTATCCATCTTATGAAATCTTCTCCCACATTAATTTCTTGTAAAAGTTCTAACATAAAGATCCAATTGATGTTATCGAAAGCTTTTTGGGCATCCAAGAACAACAAAGCCGCCTTTTTATCCTTATTCCTCTCATAATACTCCAGTATGTCTAGGACCCTTCTATGGTTATCTTTCATTGATCTTCCAGGTAAAAATCCTTTTTGGTCTTGATGTATTCTATCCTTCAGAACCTTTTTTAATCTTTCCGCTAAAATCGAAGTTAGGATTTTGTAATCATTATTTATTAAGGCAATTGGCCTAAAGTTGGTTGGGTCTTTTGTGTCTTTCCCTTCTTTGGGAATCAGAGTAACGTTAGCCCCTTCCCATGACCTTGGTTTACTCCCTCCAAGAATATTATTATATAATTTTTCCAATGGTTTCTTTAATACTGATTCCAATTTTTTGTAATATAGTGCTGGGAGGCCATCTGGGCCAGGGGAAGATCCACTTTTCATTCTTTTGATGCTTTCCGAAATCTCCAATAAAGTAATGGGTCCATTTAATAATTCTTTTTGTTTTTCCGTAAGTTTTTCTAAGTTTAGGTTTTGTAAATACGTTTTAACTTTTTTAGTATGTTTTTATTTGTTTGCATTTTCTTTATATAAGTTTTCGTAGTATTCCGCAAATATTTTCTTTATCATTTTTTGATCTTTATATATTTTTTCTTTGTGATTTATCTCTGTTACTAATTTTTTTTCTTTTTATTTTTTTAACCTATACGCTAGCCATTTTCCAGGTCTATTAGCTTCTTCAAAAATTTTTTGCTTACAAGTCTTTAATTTCCTCTCCACTTCTTTTGATATTTCCATATTTAATTCTTTTTGCAATAATTTCAATTCCAATTTTGTCTTTTTATCCTTTGGGTGTTCTCTTATTCTTTCTTGTTTTTTTTTAATATCTTCTATAATGTTTTTTTGTTTTTTTCCTCTAATCTTTTCTTTTCCACTCCTATTTTTATAAAAATGCCTCTTACTACCGCTTTACAAGCGTCCCAGATTATGTTAATATCCATTATGCCATCATCATTTTCTTTAAAAAAGAAATTTAACTCCCTTTCAATTTTAAACACAATATCTTTCTCCCTCAAAAGCTCTTCATTTAATTTCCAATAGAATTCTTTTTTCTTGTCTTTTAATTTAAGTACAATAGGACAATGATCTGATTTCATCTTTGGTAATATACTCATTTCTTTTACTATAGGTAATAATGCTTTAGATATTATGAACATGTCAATTCTGGACATGCTCTTATGACAGTCCGACATGTAGGTATATCCTTTCCTGTCCTTGTATTTATGCCACCATACATCTTCTAATACACAATTGTCCATTAAATCTTTAACGCTTTTTGGCAGTTTCCCCTGATTTCCTTCTTTCTTTTTCTTTAGATTTATATTTGATCTATCCAGTGCTGGATTTATTACCCCGTTCCAATCCCCACATATCACTATATTGTCTATTCCATTTTCCAATATGATCTCTTGTAACTTCCTAAAGAATTTTTCTTTTTGTTCAAATGGGGCATATAGGCCTATTACTAGAAACTTCATACCACTTCCAGTTATTTACACTTCCACATAGGAACCATTACTATCTTTAAATATTTCTTTACTTTGGAACTTTTTACTTATATAAATTGCCACCCCTCTCTTTCTTTTATCTAATGAGGAGGTATATAATGTTCCAAGTCTTATATTTTTTAAGTAGTGTACGTCGTTATTATTCACATGGGTTTCTTGGATACATGTAATATCAGCGTTTTGTTTCTCTAAAAAATGAAAGATATATCTCCTTTTAGCTCCTGAGTTTAATCCCCGAACGTTCCAAGAAATAATTTTCAAAACCATTATACTTAAACTAATTATTTATTTTCTAACTTAAGAGGTCGCTCCGGGAATTCCTTCCCTCCCTTCCCCCCCCCCTTTTTCTTTCTTTCTTTTTTTTTTCCTTTTTATTTTCAGTAATCTACTTCGTCTAGTATTTCTTCACCTGAGTCAAGTTCGTTATCTGATGTTATTTCATTTGTCTCTTCCTTATTTTCCACAGTGACTTTTGTTTCTACTTTCTTTTTACTCTTTGGTCTTTCCTCTCCTGTCTCTTCCGGATCTTTTCCCATTTCTTTTTCTGTGTCTTTAACTATTCTTTCATAGATCTCTTTTGCTTTATCCAAGTTGTTAATTCTGTATCTTCTTTGTCTATAAGTAAAGGAAATACCTTCTAATCTTTCCCATTTGTATTCTATTTGTTTTTTTGTTAAAAGTCTTGTCAAGTACTTGTAATCTTGCCTCCTTCTAAGAATTTGACCTGGAATATCCTTAAATATCCTGATTTCTTGGTTTTCAATTATTAGCTTATTTTTGTAACTTTTTTGAATTATCGAGTCTTTTATTCTTGTTCTCATTAGATTACCACATCTCTTGGTAAGTTCTTCTCTTTTGCCATTCTTGAGTTTATTCTAAAGATTTTATCTACTTCTACTTCCATCTTTTCTTCTGTTAGATCTATAAATTCTGCTAATGGGGGAATTATTACCGCATATAAGTCTTCATTTTCTTGTTCTGTTATTCCTCTTAATTTAATGCATTTATCTCTACTTTTTAAATCATGCATCAACATTCTCTGTTCTTCTTGTTGTAGGGTTTCTGACATAAATCTTGATTTTTTCTCTAAGTCACTGGTTCTGTTCTTAAGTTCCTTAACCTCCTTTTTAGTTTGTAATACCTCTGTCGAAATTTTATCTACCATCATTCCTAATCTATCTATTTCTTTTTTCATATCTGCTTTTATCTCCGCTCTTGTACCTTTCATTTCTTCTCTCATTCCTAGTTCAAATCTAGTCATTTGATCTAGTATCTGACTTATTTGCATATTTTCATCCAGTGGCCTATCAGAATAGTCTATTGAAGTTCTTCTTTGTGACCCTGTTTGCGATGCCCCCCCTCCCCTTCTGTATACTCTTCGACTCATTATTCAGACCTTTAGAGATTAGTTTCCTTAATTTTGAAATTATGTTTCTCTACAGAGACCTTTCTCTATTTACAATCTGTCAGATATTTTGTCTTTCTTTTAGGTATCTTCCTTTCAATAGTAATGGCTTTTATCCCAATTCTTTCTTCTTTCTGTAACAACAATTAAAAGGGAAATGCAGACAAAAGAGAGCTTATTACTGTTTCCCAAACAAGTTTTTCACCCAGATGGTTGCCAGGCCCCTAATTCCTTTTTTCTTTTTAGGGGTTGTTTAAACTGAGTATGGATGGCTTTGAAATTACCCTCTCTCTCGGTAAGAGGAATACACACAAAGTATACCCTCTATCCTACAGAGGGAAAAGAAAAAAGAGAAAGAAAGAAAAAAAAGAAGAAGAAAAAAGAAAGAAAGAAAGAAAGAAAGAAAGGAAATAACAAAGAAAAAAGGAAAGAAGGGGAATTGAGCAGTTAGTCAGATCAGCAAGGGTAAATTCCTCCAAAAAAAAAAAAAAGTATTGCAAGCCCCCTCGACTCTCCCTTGTTGGGATGAGTCTTGCTAGGAGAATGACAAATTCCCAGAATTCCTCAGTTTAAAAACAGAAAAAAAATGCAATGCTGTAGTTAACAGACGACTACCTGCATTACAAGACAACCATCTACTCTCAATACTCGTTTTCAGTAATATGGAGTAATATTCTACAAAATTAAATTTGCTCCTGCTGGCTGAATTGTCTATTAGTTGAGGTTTGTTTTACCAAAAGCAGTTGGGGTGCAGTAGGGCTAAGTAAAAGATGATATTATGCCTTCTAGTTTCTCTTGCCCCACCTATGCTTTCTTTACTCCGTCGAGAGGGGCTAAAAAGTGAAGGGAGGCGGTTTTATGGCCTCCCGGCATCTCTAGCCCCTCCCGCGCCGCCGCTGCTCCGCCGGTGGGGGCCTGGAAGGGAGGCGGTTTTATGGCCTCCCGGCGTCTCTGGCCCCTCCCGCTCCGCCGCTGCTCTGCCGGTGGGGGCCTGGAAGGGAGGCGGTTTTGTGGCCTCCCGGCGTCTCTGGCCCCTCCTGCGCCGCCGCTGCTCCGCCGGTGGGGGCCTGGAAGGGAGGCGGTTTTGTGGCCTCCCGGCGTCTCTGGCCCCTCCTGCGCCGCCGCTGCTCCGCCGGTGGGGGCCTGGAAGGGAGGCGGTTTTATGGCCTCCCGGCGTCTCTGGCCCCTCCTGTGCCGCCGCTGCTAGTTCTTCCTATCATTTATGTAATTCCCTAGCTTTCATCTTTTCAATTACCCTCTCAACTTTTTTGCTGTTTCCAACTTATCAATTCTCTGAGTTGCAGCTTTCATCTATGAAATAAGTTTTTCCACAACCTGATTTATTTCCTTCAGTTCGAATTTCTGCTTTAAAGTCCTACATCTCTGTCTAATATCCAATCTTAAATTTCACATCTCCACCACTAATGCTTGAATCGGATCTAAATTTTTTGCATGTTCTATTGACTGTTGGACACTGGTCAACAATAATTATCCATTACAGTGGGATTCAGAGATGGCTTTTAAAACACAAAGGTCTCCAAGAATCTTATCCACATCATCAGGCTGTACAAGTTGAAAAGTATCGATTAATGTTGGATAGATGGGTGCCAAGATTATATTCACTGACACTGTATCAACTACTTCATCTAAGTCAGAGTGGATCTGAGTGACTTTATCTGCAAAATGCCATGCAAATTCTTCACAGCGGGCCTCTGAGTGGTCTGCATTTTCCACTTGAGGGTGAGTGTATAAAAGACCCCTGGCCACTTGGAACAGTTCTGCTGGATGGCTCCTTGGAGATGCAAATCTGGCAGCAAAAAATAATTGGTTTGTTGCCTGCATTGCCACAGACAAGGTTTTCAAATAGGCTCTAGCCGTGTTTGGTCAGATTTGCTCCAAGTCTTCTGCCTATGCTGCTGTACTCTCCATCTCATTCGCTTCATCACCATCAACTCCTTAGAGAACCAGGGGGCTGATTTGGCTGTGAGAGGGATGCTCAGGAGCGATTGTGTCCACCACCTTGGCCATTTTTTCGTTCCAGAGGCTGGCCAGGGCTTCAACAGAATTGCCTGCTGAGGTGACAGGAAACTTCCCAAGAGCCCTCAGGAATCTATCCAGATCTATTCTCCTCCTGGGGCAGACCATCCTAATTGGTTCACCACCCCTGCCAAGTCCCAGTGAGTCTAAACCTGACCAGATAATGATCAATCCATGACAACGGAACTGTGGAGAGTTCCACCTCACCAAGATCATCATTATCCCACCCAGCACAGAAAACAAGGTCAAGAGTGTGCCCAGTAGCATGAGAAGGGCTGGATACTACTTGGGACAGACCCACAGTTGTCATGGAAACCATGAAGTCCTGAACCACTCCTGAAAGGGCAGTCTCAGCATGGATATTGAAGTCCCTCAGCACTAATGAAGAGACTCCAACCCCCACACCGAGAGCACCCTGACTAACTCAGGCAGGGAGCCTGTTGTGCAGCAGGATAGGCAGTACACCAACATATCCATATTCTGTTCCAGCTACCCATCTTTAAATAAACACACTCAAAACCTGTAGACTGTGTGAGGGAGCATCTGGTCAGGGGGATGGAATCACGATAGACCACTGCAACTCCACCTCCCTGCCCCACAGGTCTTGTCTGCTGCTGCACAGAGAAACCTGGTGGGCAAAGCTGAGAGAGATTAACCCTCCAGCCTCATTCAACCAGGTTTCTGTTATACATGCCAGGTCAGCTTTTTTACCATTCACTGACCTGGTATTCAGAAGCAGCAGCTTCAACCCAGTTGGGCTGTCACAAAGACTATCCATACTATTTGGACTGTGAGACAGCTTGTGGACCACAAGCTCCCTCTTGTGCTCCCCTCTTCCCTGGTGTTTTAATTGTCTCCTCCTTTTATATCCCCCTCTGCCCTGAATGACTCCAATGGCTGCTCCCTGACTCTGTATACCCCCTCCCTCCTCAGGAAAACACATCCTTCCTATTGAACTGACAGGATAGTAGCATTAGAACAGAAGAAAAAAATGGACAGGGGTGTCCTGTTTACCTCTACTGAGAACAGCACAGCATGGGAGTATACAAAGGAGTGGTCCAGAGTCCAGTCCAGAGGTCACACAATAACAGTTGGTCAGTTACAGCAAAGGGCAGAGGCAGGAGTGTAGTCACAAGGCAAGTCTAGAGATCAGATAACCAGAGTTGTAAATCAGATAGCAAGGAACACAGGAACAACTAGAATGCAAGTCCGATTGTTGGCTTCAAAGAATCTGAACAGCTGAAGTCTATTAGGCCTCTGCATCTCTCAGCTGAAATCTATTAGCTCTCCTCTTGGCTTCTAGCCTGGAAGAATGCCTCAAAGACTCCTTGGCCTGTCTTCACTCCACAGGTTCTAGCACCTGCAGCCTAGAGTCGATAGAGTTCATTTCTCCCTCTGCAGCTTCCTGAGCTGCAACTTCCAGAGCCTTCTCTGGGACTGCAGATCCAAGCAATCCCAGATCAACCCCTGCCTCAGACTCCTCAACATCTTCAGAGTCTGAATCTGACTGTGCCTTTAAGTCAGGCCCAGGGCAGTCCATAACAAGGGGGCTAATAAATCTGGATGTTGTCTGATGAGTCTTCTGCAGAAGTCCTGGCCTTATACCTTGGACGGGCAAGGCAGTTGTGCTGGATGAAGCAGTGCCTGCTGATTCAAGGTCTCAGTCCTGCAAGATCCCAGTCCAGAGAGGGAAGCAGAGGTCCAGGCAGCAGGGACAGAAGCCTCTTCCTCCCTGCAGCCTCCAGACAGATTGTAGTAATTCTAACTTTCATCTATGGAACTCCAACTCCTCCAACTGCTCCCAATATTTCTTCTCCTCCAATCAGCCCAGCCACAACCTCTTTTTCAGCTCCTCCAGATGTTTTCCTACCTTCTCCAGGCAACTACTCTTCCAGATGTTTCTTTAGTTTCCCGAGATGTTTTTGTGTCTTCCTTGTATATCCCCAATTCTTTTAACAACTGTGATCCTTGTTCCACAGATTCAATTCTGTATCTTCTTCCTGCCTGTTGAAATTTTAAAAACACAGGATGCCCCCAACTATAGTAAATCCCAGCCTTCAACAATAAGATCGCGTCATTGATATCCTCCAAAGCTTTGTTTGTCAGTAGTAATCATTGTATATTTCCATTTTTACTTCTCCAGATCTTAATTTCTCTGGATTTTTCCTCATCATATTCATAAATTCCCTTTTCTTGATATGATTAATTACCCTCACTATCACATCTTGTGTTGTTATCCTGTTTCTCCCTGATGCAATACGATGAACCCTTTCCAAATCAGCTTCAGTCCAGTAAAGGGTTGAGAGATTTGTTGCAAACATCTTAACATCTCCTTTTTCAAATCAATTCTACTATCTCCCTTCCCAGCTTCTGGTATGTTTTTAATAACAAAATTTGATCTTCTCTGATAATCCTGCAAGTATATAAGTCTCTTGTTCATGTAAGTAAGCTTATTTTTATTTCTCTGGATTTCCCTTTGATGTGTTTCTTGAGTAGCTTTGCATGATTTATTATCCAATTTTAGAATTTGGACATCTGTCAGTAAGCAGGTAAGGGGACATGGGCGAGGATGGTGGTGGCTTTAGTCCATAAAGATAATCTTGCTTTGGCTAGGATACCTATCCAGAAGGATGAAGAATTCCTGAGTTTTACAAGGGCCCACACATTGTGCAGGTCATACTCTAGATGTGATCTTCTGCATAGAATAGGCATATCCATGGGCAGAGGTAGTTAATATCTCTGCTTTGTCATGGATGGATCATTTCCTGGTCAAGGTTGGACTAAAGGCCACTATTCCCCCCATCGAGGGTGGAGGACCTATTAAAATAGTCCACCCTCAATGGCTTGTGGAACCCACTGGGTTCCAAGAGGCCCTATAGGGTCTAATGCTTGGTAATGCTAGTGGTTCTGTTGAAACTCTGGTTAATACATGGAATAATGACTTTACCAGAGCTATAGACGCTATCGCTCCTGAGCATCCTTTCCAACCTGCTCCCAACTGCAATCTCAAGACCTCAAAGTAATTAAGTGGGCTGGCCAATGGCTAGTGTGTGACTGGCAGAAATCTCAACTCATATCTGATAAGACATGCCATAGGGTTTTTCTTAAATCCTATGGAGTTGCAATAGATGAAGCTAAGAAGTCTTTCTATTCTGCATCTATTGCAGCTGCAAAGTCTCAGCTAGTAGAGCTGTTCAGGGTGGTAAGGGACTTGACTCAAATGCCCCACCCTGAACTCCTTATGGGAACCAACAAAAGCCTGCTGTGATGCTTTCAATAACCACTTCACAGACAAAATCTCTCAGATAAGAGCTGATTTGGATGTTAGCATTATGACAGAGGCAATAGTAGGGGCATCCAGCGCATCCGCCTATACTGTTATTCTTGATCAATTTGAGTTGGTTAGTACTGAGGATGTGGACAAGCTCCTTCATAGTAGGAAAAAGACAACTTGTTCAATCAACCCTTGGCCCGTCTTGGGTGGCCGTCCAGGGGGGAGATACCATCAAGATGCTGTTAAAAAGCATAATCAATGCATCTTTCCGAGAAGGCTGTCTTCCATCCTAAACAGGCTGTGGTGAAACAAGGGAAGGCTAAAAAAAGCCTTCACTTGACCCTCTGGACAGAAACAATTATAGGCCAGTCTCACTTTTACCATTCTTAGGCAAGGTAATCAAGAGGGCAGTCACCATTCAACTCCAAGCAGTCTTGGAAGAAACAGATTTTCTAGATCCATTTCAAACTGGATTTAAAATGGGCTATGGAGTTGAGACTGCCCACCATGATCACCTTTGTCAATGATCTCCATCTGGGTACCGACAGGGGAAGTGTGACCCTGCTGGTGCTTTTGGACCTCTTGGTGGCCTTCGATACCATTGACTATGGTATCCTTCTGGAACTCCTGAGAGAGTTGGGAATTGGGGGCACTGTATGGTTCTGGTCCTACCTCTCAGGAAGATCCCAGATGGTGTTGCTTGGGGACAGTTGTTCAGCCAACAGGGAGCTCAAGTTGGGCATCCCTCAAGGAATAATTCTGTCCCCAATGGTGTTTAACATTTACATGAAGCCACTGGGTGAGATCATCTGCAGACATGGCATGGGGTGTTATCAGTACACTGATGACACCCAAATATATTTCTCTATGTCTCAGACTGATGCAGTGACTAAGGATGGCATCTCTCCTCTGAATGCATGTCTTAATTCAGTAATGGACTGGATGAGGGAAAACAAAATCAAGTTGAATTCAGGTAAGATGGAGGTACTTGTAATAAGGACCCCTAATATGGGAATGGAGTTATGCTATCCAGTTCTGGATGGGGTGACACTTCACCTGAAGGACTCTGTCCACAGCTTGGGGATGCTCCTGGACTCATCGCTTCATCTGACGACTCAGATGGATGTGACGGTCAGGAGCACTTGTTATCAGCTTTTGCTGATACACCAACTGTGCCCCTTCCTGGAGCAAAGAGAAATAATAATAATAATAATAATAATAATAATAATAATAATAATTTTTTTATTTCTAGCCCGCTCCTCTGAGCCAGCAATCGGGGCGGGTTACAACAGAGGGGATTATACACAGAAGGCTATTAAAATGGATCTCTTCTGGCAGGTCTTTCCAGACTAGACCAGATCTACTAACTTGCCTCCCCCCTACTTTCACCTTTAAACCATTGTTGTGACACTGGAAGTGTCATTGATACCATCACTCCTGTCCTCCCCCCCCCCCCCGAAGGTGACACATTCCCCACCCTAATCTGTCCTAAGAGACCTGGATGGATAAAATACTGGCTTATAAACTTGCATCAAACAAGCACCTAATCCATTTTTGATGCATCAGCTTGAACAATTACTGGCTTTTCAACATCAAAATATTGAAGCACTGGTGCCTGACATAGTTGTTGTCAAATGCAGCCTGATGTTCAGGCACCCATTGAAAAAGTACATTCAGTAACACCCTTATGGAATAAATTTTGCCAAATATTGAACAGTCCCTAAAAATCTCTGAACAGCGGAATTTATTTATACAGCAGAAAGGGGAAGCCAGGCATAGTCAGACACGCATTCTAGAGTTTAGGAGAGCTGACTTCAATAAACTTAGAGAAATACTGGGGGTGATCCCATGGTCAGGAAAACTAAAAGAGAAGGGAGGTCAAGATGGATGGGAGTGTCAGAACAGGGGTCCAGAACCCTAGACAATCAACCAGTCAGCTTTATGTAGAATAAACAGAACTTTATTGATGCTCCAGGATCAGCAAAACCACACCATTCAGCTTCTTATCTGAGACTGACCAGTCCCCGCCCAGCACCCCTATATCTCCCAAAGGCCCACACCTCCCCCCTTCTCACAAAAGCCCGCGAAAAGCCTATTCCAGTATTTTTCCATAGGTTTCGTTTTCCACCTTATCACCCCCCTTCTGAAAGCTTCCCACCAGAAACTACTGCATTCCAAGCTTAGAGCTGAGCAGCACCAAGGTCAACTGATAAATCCTCCTGGCACCATTATGCACTCCTCCTCTCTATCTAGCAGCTAACTATGTACCATCATCCGCAACTACACCTACTAACTCATATCTGGAAGAATACTACAAGGATTCTGACAGGGAGTTTCTCAAAAAGGAGATACTGAAGACGCAATTTCAAACAGTTCCAATGAGGAAGAAAAATGGAAGATATCTCAAGAAGCCAGGATGGATGACTAAGGAATTTTCAAATGAGCTAAGTTTTAAACAGAACGTGTATAAGAAATGGAAAAATGGGGAAATCATGAAAGAGGAATTCAAACAAATAGCCAGCACATGTAGGAGTAAAGTCAGAAAAGCTAAAGTGCAGAATGAACTGAGGCTGGCTAGAGAGGTTAAGAAGAATAAAAAGGGTTTTTTGGGTATGTCCGAAGCAAAAGGAAGAAGAAGGAAACAGAGGGGCACTGCATGCAGAAGATGGCAAAATGCTCACAGGGGACAGAGAAAAGGCAGAATTACTCAACACCTTCTTTGCTTCAGTCTTCTCAGAAAAGGCAAAGGGTGCTCAACCTAAGGATAATGGAGAAGAAGACAGAATAGGAGAATTTCAGCACAGAATAAGTAAAGAGATAGTACAGGAATACCTGGTTAACCTAAATGAATATAAATCTCCAGGACCAGATGAACTACATCCAAGGGTATTAAAAGAACTGGCAAATGTAATATCGGAGCCATTGGCAATAATCTTTGAGAACTCCTGGAGAACAGGAGAAGTTCCAGCAGACTGGAGGAGGGCAAACATTGTCCCCATCTTCAAAAAGGGAAAAAAAGAGGATCCCAACAATTATCGTCCAGTTAGTCTGACATCAATTCCAGGAAAGATTCTAGAGCAGATCATTAAGCAGAGAGTCTGTGAACATTTAGAAGGGAATGCCATAATCACAAAAAGGCAACATGGGTTTCAGAGAAACAGGTCTTGCCAGAGGAATTACCTATTTGGTACAGTGGTCCCCCGGGATACGAAGCCCCGGGGAACGAAATCCCCGGGAGCCGAAAGAGCCGGGGGTGAAAAAAAGCCCCTGGGATACGAATGAAACCCCGGGATGCGAAGAAGAAAAACCGCGTGGCCCCTATAAATTGGCGGCGCGGTCCGGCAAAAATAGCGGTCCCCCGGGATACAACGATTACCGGGTTACGGAACGGATTACCTTCGTAACCCGGGGGACCACTGTAGATGAAGGGAATGCTGTGGATATAGTATATCTTGATTTCAGTAAGGCCTTTGACAAGGTTCCCCATGATATTCTTGCAAACAAGCTTGTAAAATGTGGGCTAGACAAGGTAACTGTTACATGGATTTGTAACTGGTTAACTGGCCGAACTCAAAGGGTGCTCAACAATGGCTCCTATTCATCCTGGAGAGAAGTGACCAGTGGGGTCCCACAGGGCTCTGTCCTGGGCCCAGTCCTATTCAATATCTTTATTAATGACTTGGATGACAGAATTGGGGGCATACTTATCAAATTTGCAGACAACACCAAATTAGGAGGAGTAGCCAATACTCCAGACAGGATTGAAATTCAGAATGGCCTGAATAGACTAGAAAGCTGGGCCAACGCTAACAAAATGAAATTCAATGTGGAGAAATGTAAGGTACTGCACTTTGGATGCAAAAATGAAATGCACAGATATAGGATGGGGGACATCTGTCTAAATGAAACTAAGTGTGAAAGGGATCTAGGAGTCCAAGTAGACCATAAGTTGAACATGAGTCAACAGTGCGATGTGGCAGCTAAAAAGGCCAATGCTATTTTAGGCTGCATCAATAGAAGTATAGCGTCTAGATCAAGGGAAATAATAGTGCTACTCTATTCTGGTCAGGCCCCACCTGGAATACTGTGTCCAGTTCTGGGCACCACAGTTCAAAAAGGATGTGGAGAAACTGGAACAGGTCCAAAGGAGGTCAACTAAGATGTTGAAAGGTCTGGAAACCATGCCCTATGGGGAACGACTTAGAGAGCTGGGGATGTTTAGCCTGGAGAAGAGAAACAAACAAACAAACAGCTTCATTTATATACCGCTTCATACCCTTAAGGAGTGTCTAAGCGGTTTACAATTGTAAGCTATTTGCCCCCCAACAATCTGGGTACTCATTTTAGCGACCTCGGAAGGATGCAAGCCTGAGTCGAGCTTCAGCCCTTTGCTGGTCTTGAACTCGCCACCTTATGGTTTTGAGTGAGTGGCTGCAGTACAGGCATTTAACCACTGCGCCACCAGGGCTGAGAAGGTTAAGAGGTGATATGATAGCCCTGTTCAAATATTTGAAGGGATGTCATATTGAAGAGGGAGCAAGTTTGTTTTCTGCTGCTGCAGAGACTAGAACGCGGAACAATGGATGCAAGCTGCAGGAAAAGAGATTCCTCAACATTAGGAGGAACTTCCTGACAGTAAGGGCTGTTCGACGGTGGAACACACTCCCTCGGAGTGTAGTGGAGTCTCCATCCTTGGAGGTCTTTAAGCAGAGGCTGGATGGCCATCTGTCGGGGATGCTTTGACTGGGAGTTCCTGCATGGCAGGGGGTTGGACTGGATGGCCCTTGTGGTCTCTTCCAACTCTATGATTCTATGATTCTAACACCCTGTCTATCTTGCGGAGGGGGCATTTCTCGAATTGCTCTTATATTTTCATCATTAGCCTTATCATCTTGAGCTGTCACTATATTTCCCATTTATTTCACAGAATCAGTTTTAAATTGGATCTTTTCCTTGTTGAACCTGATGTTTTTGGGCTTTGCTGTCTCCATTACCTGCTGTAAAATTTGAACATGTTCCTCAGAAGTTTTTCCTGCTATTATCATATCATCAGCAATCATATACACTCCTTTTATATGCCCAAAAGTTTCTTCATTCTTTTGCTGAAACACCTTGCTAGAAGACTTAAGCCCAAATGGCAGATGATTAAAACAATATCTTCCCCATGGTGTATTGAATGTACACAAACGGGCTGAGGCTTCATCTAACTTCACCTGCCAATAACCATCTTTTTCGTCTATGATAGTAAAGAAATCCATTCCTACTAACCTAGATAATACCTCCTCTATTGTAGGAATAGTATAATGTTGTCTACAAACTACTTTATTTAAATCACGAGTATCAAAGCATATACATAACTTTTCATTTTTCTTATCTATGACAACCAAACTGTGGGACCTTCAACTCTAGACACCACTCCTGTTGCTTGCATCTGACTAAAGGCCTCCTTTAACCTATCCAAGATTGCAATAGGTATCTTTCTACACCCATGTATTACAGGAGGAACAGTTTGATCAATGTGTATATGATGAGGGCCTTCAAATTCCCCAAGTTCTTCAAAAACATCTGAATATGCTGTAACTAATTGTTCACATGATGTAAAATTAACCAGGCATATATCATCAACCCAACACACTAACTTTAAAGTCTCACACGCCACCCTACCCAACAGTGGAAGTGTTGACTTATCTGTTACATAAAACAACAGATTAGCTTTTCCATTTTTAGTGCACTCTTCTGGGACAATTGTACCAAGAGGCTTTATCTGATCCACCATAAGCTACAAGAATTGCTTTGTTTTTAACTAATTCTTTTTTTCCAGGCAGAACATTTAATATTTTTATTGGCAAAACATTTCCCTCAGCCCCTGTATTTAGATTGTACTTTACTGCAAGCCCTTTCAAGGTTACATCTGCATACCATCCTGGAATTTGATTTGTCAGCACAGATTCAACAATATCATGAGATAGAAGTCCTATAAATAAACTATGTAAGTCCTAATTATGAACTTGATGTCCTTCTTGTCTTCCACTCTCATTTGTCCTCATATGCCTATAAAGCTTAGCAAAATGATTTTTTTTCTTTCCACACTTATAACATAATTTACCAAATGCAAGACACTTATATGGTCTATGTTCAGTTCCGCATCTTCCACATAATATACATCCAGTAGGAGCCTGTTTCTTATCAGAGGGAAACTTTTTATAACCAAGAGTTTGAACTGGTATTTCTTCAGACTCTTCATGTATTCCACATGCTTCCTGTTGTTGCTTGCCAGAACATACCATGGTCTGCAAACGAGCTGTGGTCACTTCAGCCAACCAGCACTTCCAATGCCTTTTCTAATGTAAGGTCAGACTGCTTTAATAAGCTTTCCTTCATCTGCTTTGGTGCACTAAAAACAATTTTGTCTCTTATTATCTCATTTGCCATAGAACCAAAATCAGTTTTTTGCTTTCGCTTGCATGTCTGTGACAAAAGTATCAACAGAATCTTCACTTTTCCATAAATAACTCCAAAACAAATAATGCTCAAATATAACATTTGTCCGAGGAGTAAAATAGTCTCTAAAGTTCTTGAGTATTTCACCAACATCCTTTGGCTCTGTATCAGGGAAAACAAATGTATTATTGAATTCAACAGCATCTTGGCAACACAACTCAGGAGAATAGCTGTTTGTCTTGTCCTTGAATATTTATCTGCTCCAACTGCTGTAAAATAATTTTGAAAGGCTTGTTTCCACTTCTTCCAACTCACTGCCAAATTACCCTGCATAACCAGGGGAGATAGAGTTCGAAGAAAGACCATACTTCTGACACCATGTAATGTAATAAAGAGTGCTTCATCTAGCTTCTTCAAAGAGAGAAATACATTTATTGAAAAGGTCAGTGTCTTCTGGAAAGCTCGAGCTTCAGAATACTTACACATACAGTCAATCCCCCTTCCAAACAACTCCACCACTCCCAAGACTACATAATAATTTATAGTAACACAATAACACAAGACAGGTGGATGAAGAGGGAAAATGTAAGACTTAAAGAAACATACCACATATATCACATTGGGCCCGCAGCCATGGGTCTGAGAGGGTGCAAGGGTGCTGAAAAACATCCTGTGCAGCTATGGGTCTGAGAGGGTGTGGGGGCACCAAAAAATGGCCCGTTCTGGCTTCTCTGGACCCCCAGAGACCCTTTCAGACCCATGGCTGCACAGCTATGGGTCTGAGAGGATACAGGGAATGAAAAATGTCCTGTTCCAGCTTCTCCAGGCCCCCAGCCACCCTTTCAATCCATGGCTGCGAAGCCATAGGTCTGGGAGGGCCCCAGGGGGCAGAGAAGGCCTCTCTAGGATCCCATTAGCCCTTCCTGACTCCCAGCTGTCTGTCAAAGACAGCTGGAGGCCAGGGAAAGGGTGGGGGAGAAGCCCCACCCCAGAAGCCCTACCTCCGGAGTGGGAAAGTCCCGCCCCCAGGGGCAGAAGTCCCGCCTTTGGAGCACAGAAGTCCCATCCCCTGGCCCCAGGGGCAGAAGGCTCCCCACGGCACGTGAACCAAAAAAGGTTCCCCATCACTGGACAAGAGCATCCTTAGGATCCCTTTTAACTATATACTTCTATAGGCTCCAGAAAGCAACATGGATCTGGAGTTCCATTGGAACTGTCTCACTGCTTTTCAACAGAAACAGATTTTAAAGGGGGAGGATCTTTATACAGAATTCCCTCACCCGAAAAGTTGTCAGGTGATGGGCTTCTTTGCTCTTCCCACCTTTTTTTTCCCCTCCAGTCCCAGGCTGTAAAAATATTTCAATATAGAACCTTTTGTACTCTAGTAAAAGTAAATTTATAATGTCCATTATTTTTGTGTGCAGTGTTTTATTGATATCTGTTATGACCATGTGGAATAGCTAATTCTTGAGAAGTTATCTGTTAGTTACATAACTTTTTTTTTAATGTAGGTACATGAAATTTTGAAGCGCACATATAGTACGAAAGCAAAAACCAGCATGGGTAAGAATTTATTTGCTTTTTTATGAAGACACATTGTTTGAGAAGCTTTGGTAAACATGCATTTAAGTTAGGTATCTAAGAAACTTGTAAAAACACAGTCTAGATATGTCCAGCTATATCCAAACCATGCTTCACAGAGGTATTCAGGTTATATCTCGTCCATCAGAGAATACACTATGTTTTTGTTCTCATAAAAGGCTTTTTAAATACAGCGGGCCCTTGTTATCTACTGGGATTTGGTTCCAGCACCCTCCTTGGATAACAAAATCTGTGTATGCTCAAGCCCAATTAAATATAATGGCACAACAAAATGGTGTCCCATATATAAAAAGGAAAATCAAGGTTTGCTATTTGGAATCTATACTTTTTGGGAATATTTTCAAGCTGCGTATGCTTAAATCCATGGATAAAAAAATCTGTGGTTAAGGAGGGCCAACTGTACAGTTGCTGGGGGTTTAATCTATATGTGTGACTCCCAAATGTTCACAATCTCCTTGCTCCCTTATGGATTTTTTAAAAATTTATTTAGGAAAACTGAATTAACCAAACAATATATTTTTGGCACAAAGTCCAGTAGTTTTGAAATCTACTTTTACTGCTTTAGGAGGTTCAAAGGTAATTGGTGGGGAAAAAACCTCGGCTGTAAAAAAGCAAAATGGACTCAGTGTTGACTCCAATATTTTTCAAATTGTCAAATGTTGTACGTTATTTTTGTGTACAAGATAAATTTTAAAATATCATAATAGTATTTGCAGTCAACTGTCATAAACTCATTAATTTTGTTCACGAATAGAAGAATAATGTACTACAAATGAGATACTGTATTGTTGAAATCAGAAAATTATAACTTAGGTTCAAAACACACTGCAGCAATATTCCTAATTGAGACCTCTTTAACTGCCTTGGCTCAATGTTAGAGAATCCTGGAAATTGTAGTATATTTTGGCACCAGAGCTCTCTGACAGAGAAGGCTAAATGTCTCATAAATGTCTCTACAGTTCCCAGGATTCCCTAGAACTGAGGCAGGGCACCTGAACTGGTGTCAAACTGGATTATTTCTGCAATGCATTTTAGGCCCTAATGAAGGTTAGTTTTTCCCTGTTTATTCATATGAATCATAGAATCAGAGTTGGAAGAGACCAAAAGGGCCATCCAGTCCAACCCCCTGCCATGCAGGAATTCCCAATCAAAGCATCCCCGACACATGGCCATCCAGCCTCTGCTTAAAGACCTCCAAGGAAGGAGACTCCACTACACTCTGAGGGAGTGTGTTCCACTTCGAACAGCCCTTACTGTCAGGAAGTTCCTCCTAATGTTGAGGTGGAATCTCTTTTCCTGCAGTTTGCATCCATTGTTCCATGTTCAAGTCTCTGCAGCAGCAGAAAACAAGTTTGCTCCCTCCTCAATATGACATCCCTTCAAATATTTAAACAGGGCTATCATATCACCTCTTAACCTTCTCTTCTCCAGGCTAAACATCCCAAGCTCTCTTGCTCACTCCTCATAGGGCATGGCTTCCAGGCCCTTCACCATCTTAGTTGCCCTCCTTACAAATCCATGTAACAGTTAACTTGTCTAGCCCACATTTTACAAGCTTGTTTGCAAGAATGTCATGGGCCTTACTGAAATCAAGATATACTATATCCACAGCATTCCCTTCATCTACCAAGCCGGTAATTTTGTGAAAAAAAGAGATCAGATTTGTCTGGCATGACTTGTTTCTCTGAAACCCATGTTGACTTTTTGTGATTATGGCATTGCCTTCTAAATGTTCCCAGACTCTCTGTTTAATGATCTGCTCCAGAATCTTTCCTGGAATTGA
This sequence comes from Urosaurus nigricauda, assembly GCA_034509955.1. Taxonomy (NCBI): domain Eukaryota; kingdom Metazoa; phylum Chordata; class Lepidosauria; order Squamata; family Phrynosomatidae; genus Urosaurus; species Urosaurus nigricauda. Next base: position 104,959,198 of record JAOEGL010000005.1, on the reverse strand, counting down.
TGTCAGACTAACTGGATGATAATTGTTGGGATCCTCTCCCCCCCCTCCTTTTGAAGATAGGGACGTTTGCCCTGCTCCAGTCTGCTGGGACTTCTCCTGTTCACAAGGAGTTCTCCTAAGATTATTGCCAGTGGTTCTGATATTACATTTGCCAGTTCTTTTAATACCCTTGGATGTAGTTCATCTGTAGTTCAAATTTCAATGAAATTTCCCTATTCTGTCCTCTGCTCCATTATCCTCACCTTGGATTTACTACACATGAAACAATTGCTGTCACTAAAAATTACACTGGGCCTCTTCTATCAGGTGATGATTTGATATCTTTGATTAGATTATTACCTTCACTAATCTTTGAGAATTTATGAAGAACAGAGAAGTCCCATCAGACTGGAGAAGGGCAAATGTTGTCCCTATCTTCAAAAAGGAGAAAAAAGAGGATCCGAACAATTACTGCCCAGTCAATCTGACATCAATACCAGGAATGATTTTGAAGAAGATCATTAAACAGACTATCTTTAAGCATTTAGCAAGGAATTCCATAATCACTAAAATTCAATATGAATTTTTCAAGAACAAGTCATGCCAGACTAATCTGATATCTTTTTTCATAAAATTACCAATTTAATAGATAGAATGCTATGGATGTAGCATATCTGGATTTCAGTAAGAACTTTGACAAGGTCCCCCTTGCATAATCCCTTCATTGATAGGAATGATGGTGGGTGATAGAGCTTGTGTTTATAAATAAACAAAAGTGCCCTGAAAGTGATACTCCATTGTCCAAAGACATTTGCACTCATTGTCTGGCCATTCCCAAATTCCATTCTCATTCTTCTCACCTGGAAACTTCACTCTGATTCCAAAATTTACCCCATGATATTTTGTCCTATAAATATACCTACGCAGTCACCCCTCCCCCCCCAAAAAAACAACAACATTGGTCTCACTTGAGTTCAGACAGACTTTCTGTCAGTATCTCGCTTGACTCCTCAGCATTGCTGGCAATTTGCTGAGCCACTTCCACATCACAGTGTCCACCAACTGGAGCCCTGCTTCTAGATTTAGTATAGTATTGCCATCTGTAATCCATTCAGTCATTATCTACTACCACTTTTTGTATAATTAGTTCTTGGGTGTATCCATGAATGAGTGTCTTTGTGTGAATAGTAATTCCCCTTGGTAAAACTACATTTCAATTTGCACTGTGGAGTTCTATTTCTCAGAACTGGTATAATCAGGCTTGATCCACTGAAATAATCTATATATGATACAACTAAAAAAATCCTTGACGGATCTCTATCCTCCAGTAATATATGTATCTGATAAGCCAACCTAAGCAGAGACATTCATGACAATGACTAAGGGTCAAGCATCCAAGGCCAAGCCTATACCCAGAAAGAACTCCAGACTACAAATCTGCATTTCAAAGGTGTGCCATATCTTCAAACATAGGCTGAATCCCAGTTGCTATGTCTGCTTTAATAATAACACCTTTCTTGTTTCTGGATACAGTTTCTGTCAGGCCCAGACTGGCTGAGGATTCAGGGGAGGACTCTCAGCTTGAGCCTGAGCCTGGCCCTAGTTCTGCCCTGAGAGCTCCAGTAGAGCAGATCTCCAGGCTCAAATTAACCCTGCGCCTTCTGCTTGGTGAAGCAATTGTTTTGCTTCCCTTCCCGACAAATTTAAGGGAGAGAGAGAGAGACACTGGATAGTTTTTTGGTAAGCTGCAAGAGTCAGCCCACAGGACTTTCACACAGACTCTTTTCAATCTGCTGTCAGGACCTGCAGGTAAATGGGCTACTGCTTACCTTAACCAGAATAGCCCCCTCTTCAACAATTTGCATGAATTCATCCAGGAATGGCTGCTAACTTGAGGGGACCCTGTGAATGCAGAGAAGGCAGAGAACCAAATCAGGACCCTACACCCGGGGAAAGGGTCAGTAGCAGAGTATTCCGTGGAATTCTGGTTGATAAACCAGGAACTGGTCTGGAATGACAGTGCCCTACAAGCCCAGTTCTGCTATGGACTCTCAGACTTGGTCCTGGATGAGCTAGTCCACTCTGCTCTCTCACCTCCCACTCCTTGTTAATAGAGCAGTCTGCAAAGATTGATTGCAGGCTGACAGCCAGGCAGGCCCAATGGGGAGCCCCTCAGCAACCGTCTGTTCCTGTTTGGCTGGCTCCTGCAGCCTGACCCAAGGAGGCTCCTCCCAGGCCTGCTGAAGAGCACATGCAGCTGGAAGGGGCTTGGCCCCAGCTGAGAAGGAATGCAGGAGGAGAGCAGGCTTCTGCCTGTACTGTGGTCTCAAGGAACATTTTGCCTGCGACTGCCCTGCCAAGAGATGAAGGGCATCACTGCCCAGGTGTAGAATGGATTCACCATCTAGGAGAGACTTGTGAACCCATTTACTCCAGCTCAGCCTCCAGGTGGGATCCATTGTTGGTGGCTACCACCCTCAGGCTCCCAAGCATGGAGTTCCTCATAATAGGGACCATGATAGTCTCTGGGGCTGCCAACAATTTTGTGGATCTGGGGTTTGCTACTCACCACCAGATTCTGTTTGAGATCTGGCTGAGCTGAAATCGGTGGAGATCATTGACAGTCGGCTCCTGCGGTCTGCTCCCATAACACACCAGATGCCATTTCTTCATTTAGAGATCCAGGGCTATGTGCAGAAGATGGAGTTTGTCCTGGCTGCCATCTCTCACTTCCCATTGGTCTTGGGAATGCCTTGGCTGTCCAATCACAGCTCTCATATCTTGTGGACACACAGGGAAGTCCTGTTCGCCTCAGAGTTCTGCCAGGAGCATTGTTGGCCAGAACAGATTCCAGCAGCTGTGGCGGCAGAAATCAAGAATATCTTAGTCACCTTGCTCAAGAAATACCTTCGACAAGAAGCAGGCTTAGCTGCCACCTCACTGACTCTATGATAGTGCCAATGATTTGGTACCAGGGAACCCTATACCAGTGGGATGTCTGTACTGTACTCCCTCTCCAAGCCGAGTTGGCTGCACTCCAGGATGTTTTGTTTAAAAAAACTCCAGATAGGCTTTATTCGTCCCTCTAACTCTCCTGCAGGTGTGCTCGTCCTCTTTGTGTGCAAGAAGTGTGAGGAATTGCACCTGTGCAATGATTACCAGGGCCTCAACTGGATCACAATCCAGAACCAGTTGTCAGGATTGAGGGATCATGGAAAATATGCAGATGTGGGACAAAGGTAACAGGGTTGCTATAGGTTAAAGGAAGCCATGATGCATAGGCATTTAGACCCAGATGAGGTAATGGGGTATGATGCAATCATGGCAGGACATAAAATCAGCAAGTGGCATAATGTGCAGTCATGCCATATGGGGGACTTGTATAAATGCCTGGAGATGGCAAATGCACAAGCTCAGAGTGCCCCTTTGGGGTTGAAGCCAGGGGTACTGCTTCAGAGGTGTATACTGCTGGTTGCACAAACGCTCCAACATTAGTGACTGTTAACCTTGATCCCAAAGTTGTTAGAAAGGTTCCACCATGCTAATGTCTTCATCAAGTTGGACCTCCGGGGAGCCTACAACTTGGTTTGGATCCAGGAGGAGGACAAATGGAAAACAGCTTTTCAGACAAGGTATGCTCTTTGGACTCTGTAATGCCCCAGCTATTCACCAAGCCAGGCTGCCCACAGTGACCATGTCTGCGCTATGCTCCAGAGGCTCCGGGAGCAGAGGCTGTATGCCTTTGACTTGTGGGAGGTGGACTTCTTGGGCTACCGCATCTCGGCCCAAGGAACTGTTATGGATAATTACAAAGTGGAATCTGTTATGTCCTGGCAACCCGCACACAGCCAGAAGGATGTTCAGTGATTCCTTGGGTTTGTGAAGTTCTACAGGAAGTTCATTTCAGACTTTACAACCCTAGTGGCCCCCTTCCCAGCTGTTGTGTAGAGAGGCGTGGTTTCAGTGGACACCCAAGATGCAGCAGTCCTTCAAAGTTACTACAGCCCTAGTCCTGCAACATCCAGACCCATGCACACCCTTTGTGGTGCCTCAGTTGCTGCTGTTGGGGTAATGCTGCTCCAGCAGGCAGTTGCCAAGTCTCAACTGCCAGCCTGCACATTTTTACCCAACAACTGACAGCTCCGGAGCAAAATTACATGATTTGGGAAAAGGAGCTGTTGGCTATTGAAACAGTTTTTGAGGCCTGGCAGATTTGCTCAAGGGAGTGGTACATTTGGTCCAGTTGCATACCGACCACTGCAATCTCAAGCATAGTTTTTTGTGGAGCTTTTGGGCTATGTGGCCATGTTCTAGAAGAGTTCCTTTCTGACGTTTCGCCAGCATCTGTGGCTGGCATCTTCAGAGAATGATAGCCTGGAAAAGGATTGGATATATATATCCTGTGTGACCCTGGGAAGGAAGGAGTAATTTGCAAATGTATTGTTCTGTTGCTAATGGCAGTCCTCACGGTGGGAGGATATGCAAACAAGGATTAATGTCTGCTAACTGGTGCTCATTGTCTGCTGGGAATCCCCTGGCCTTAGGCTGTTTCTCATTTGCATAGGTTTCTTATGCTTGCCTAAAGCCAGGGGATTCCCAGCAGACAATGAGCCCTGGCCTTAGGCTATTTCTCATTTGCATAGGTTTCTTAGGTTTGCCTAAGGCCAGGGGATTCCCAGCAGACAATGAGCACCAGTTAGCAGGCATTAATCCTTGTTTGAATATCCTCCCACCCTGAGGACTGCCATTAGCAACAGAACAATACATTTGCAAATTACTCCTTCCTAACTATCTACATAAATGCAAATTGAGAATCTTTACAGAGGAACAACAACAACATTTAAATGGTTTAATAAGGGAAGAGGAAGTCAGAGAGGCAATTAAGCACTGCAAAACAGGGAAAGCTCCAGGGAATGATGGTTTTACTGCTATGTTTTATAAAACATATATAGAGGAATTACGGAGTCCATTACAAAAAGTTATGAATGAAGCCCTGATAGGGAAATTGCCTGATTCATGGTATGAAGCAGAAATCACTGTAATACCCAAAGAAGGGAAAGATAATTATGACCCATCTAACTATAGACCGATATTGCTTTTAAACATTAACTATAAGATACTCACAAATATATTAGCTAACAGATTAAAAAAATGTCTGAAAGATAAGATTGCGAAGATCAGCAAATCAAAAAACATTTGGTGTTGGAAATGTAATGAAGAAATAGGTACATTTTACCATAGTTGGTGGACATGTAAAGGGGCCAGAAAGTATTGGAGGGTGCTAAAGGACACAATTACTGAAATCTTAAAAATATAAATTCAATTGAAACCTGAAGTATTTTTGTTGGGTATGGTAGAAGAAAAAATTGAGTCAAAATATGGGAAGGTTTTGTTTTATATGATTTCTTTTGCAAGAATATGTTATGCCCAAAACTTGAAAGAAAAATATATTCCTACAAAAGACGACTGGTTATTAAAACTCTATGATGGAATGCAAATGGACAAACTAACGCAAGCACTGAATGGAAAACCAGAAAATACTTTTATTGATGTATGGAGTAATATAATCAAATTTCTTGAACAATATTGGGGAAAAATAGCAGTAATGAATATGTAACAAGCAAAATGGAAATGAATATAGGGATGGGACTCAATAGAGAGATATTCTATGACTATATTTAAGAAAGTCATAAATACATTAAATAGACAGATATTGGCAAGAAGGAAGTCAGTATGGATGTAGAGGAATGATTACAGAAGAAGAAGGATTGAAAAAGAATAGAAGAAAGTAGACATACAAGGTATTATAGTAGAATAGTGTTACAGAAGGAAGGGTGGTTAATAAACATAGAAGGATATTGGTAAGTGTAGAAGGTAAGTGTAGGTAAGATATAAAGGTGTGTAAGAAGGATAAGAGGAAAGTAAATCAGAGGGGGATGGAAGAAAGAAGGGAAGGATTTAAAGGAAAGGAAAGGAAAATAAGGAGAAAAGGAATTTAGAAAATCAAGGGAATAAGAGATGGTGCAAGGAAGTTGAAGGTTAAGGGAAGTAGGAACAAACTAGGGATAAGGTAGATATGGAAGGATGTGAAAGAAATATGATGGAAAGCTGATACCTTGTATGTATAATGTATGTTGTACATGGAGAATTTCACATGTATAATGTTGCATGTATGTATGTATGTATGTTTTAATAATAAACGTTTTCTATTTAAAAAAAGACTTGCCTGGTGTGCCACTGTGCCAAGTACCACCCGGGATGGCCTGCAGGGTTGCTGCTTCCCCTGGCTAAGCTGTCAGACTCTTGGAAGGTTGTGTCCATGGACTTTATAATGGACCTTCCCCTCTCACCTGGCTATAACACCATTTTTTTGGTGGTGGACTTTTTCAGGAAGATGGCCGACTTTGTTCACTTCTCCAGGCTTCCTATAGTGTAGGAGACTGGCTGGATGTTTGTACACCATGTGTTCCAGCTCCATGGTCTCCCCAAGAAAATAATCTTGGATCACACTTCCCAGGTCATTGCCTAGTTCTGGTCCAGTCTGTTCCACTTTCTTGACATTGTGGCTCACATGTCCTCTGCCCATCACCTGCAATCATATGGGCAGATCAAGCGAACCAATGGAACCCTGGAACATTATCTGAGGTGTTACTCCAGCTACAAGCAGGAGAACTAAATTGTCAGACTTGCTCCCATTAGCCAAGTTTGCATACAATAACTTGGTATATGTCTTGATGCAGCAGACCTCCTTCTTTGCTACCAGTGGCTACTATCCTCGGGGGGTCCCTATGTTTGCTTCTGTCTTGACAGTCCCTGCGCCAGACCAGTGGCTTCAGGAACTACAGGCTGCCCATTCCCTCTTGAAAGAGAAATTGGAGGTGGCCTACAAGCGGGGAGTGGATCACCGGTGGCAGGAAGGACCTCCTTTACAGATGGGGTATCTGGTGTGGCTATCAACCTGACGTCTCCCTCTTCAGCAGCCCTGTCAGAAGTTGGACACCCAGTTTGTGGGACTGTATTGGATTACTTCCCAGATCAATCCTGTGGCCTTTCAGCTCCAACTTCCCTGTTGGTCCTCCCAGTGTTCCACCACTCGCTCTTGAGCCTGGCGATAGGAGTTCAGCCTGACATTGACCTAGCACCCCCTCCTGATCCAGTTTTGGTGGATGGGGAGCTGGAGTATGAGGTGACTATTGATGCCATTGGGGTCACTTCCAGTACCTTATATACTGGGTCAGCAATGGGCTGGAGGAATGCTCCTGGAAGGATGCCACAGATGTCCATGCTTGCCATTTGGTCTGGGACTTTGACCACCACTTCCCAGATCACTTGGGACCCTCTCAGGGTGAAAGGGGAGGATAATGGGAGGGGGAGTAGTGTCAGACCCAGCCTGGCTCAGGACTCGGGGTAGGACTCTGAGCCTGGCTCTGCCCTGAGAGCTCCAGCAGAGGCGGTGGCTCCAGAAGACAACCAGGAGCCAAACCTCCAGGCAGCAGGGTATTCTAGTACTGTAGACATGGAGGATGAGGAGGATCACATACCTATCTTCAACTAGAGAAGATCTGAAAGGGCGTGCCTCTGGTGCTTGAGGTGGCATTGTGAAAAAATCTACTCATGAAAGACCAGCTGAACTCATGAGGGCTGATGATAAAAAGCCTCAGAAGGATGCCAGAGCCTGTGGACTCTTTCATACGAGGCTAAATTGGAAGTATAATTTAAGGTCAATTCGAATGCAATCATGGGTTTTACGTTATTGCAAATTAACTCTTCGCACGCAAATTCGGGCAAGAGGGAAGCCAATTCGAATGCAATCATGGGTTTTACGTTATTGCGAATTAAAGCTTCGCATGCAAATTCGGGCAGGAGGGGGTTATTTTCGGGTAATGGGAAGTAATTCCGAACGGAGCAGGGGTTCATGTAAATTCGCTAAACTAGCGAATTTACATGAATCCGCATTGGCTCCATTCGGAGTTGGGAGAAATTCCTCCCGTTTGAAAGAGTCCTTTGTCAGAAGCTATCTGAGTTTCCTGGCGAAGGCACCATGTTTCCTGACTCTTGGTATTGATTTCTCAATTTGGATCTTTGGACTACAGTCTCACCTGACCTAATGAAGCCCCCTTAGCCTTGCACATTTGCCAACCCTGGTGTATTCTTTCAGTAACCAAATTTTCAATGGATATTTGATGTTTGGCATCTGTATATGAGGATAGATAGATAGATATATTTCAGTACAAACATACATGTTTGAATCACTGACATTTGGTTAATAATTTGTAAATAAAATGGATGAAGGAAGGCATTTCAATCAACAAAAATTTTAAACATGTCAAAAACGAATGAGACAACTCCCCAATCTGGATATCCAGTGTGTGCCTAAATTTCAAATTATATAGTTATATAGTTAGATTTCAACATTAAATTCTGGAAATTCTGAAATGCAAAAAGTCCAACTTTTCCCTTAGATTTTAAACAACTTAGAACTTTCAACTATAAATCTTATTTATTTATTTATACATATAAATAAATAAGTAAATAAATAAATAAATTTAAGCCCCTGTAGTACTCCAGAACAAGTAAATAACATTATTTTTAAAATTAAATAAAAAGAGGTATTTCTACTTTTTTTTAAAAAAAAAAACATGCTTTTGTTATTGAGTTATCTTTGTTGTTTTTCTCCCTAGGTATTAATACATTAATTGCAAACAATGTATATGAAGCAGCGTACCCCCTTCATGATGTAAGTATCTTTTAAGAAGTCTTCATTCATCTAAGAACATTGTTAGAAATAAAAATACCTTCTTGTCACATATGAAACACATTTGGGGTGTAAAATGATGATTTCCAAAGAAAGTATCCCAGATTTGGGTTACACCTAACCCACAGGAGAATGTAAACTATTTAACAGCCGATTAAAAAGAGTTGACCCCTCACATTGCAGATAAAATTGTTTGGATTCATTCCAGCTGTAATGTTATGATTGATAAAAGTCTAGATGATGTAATGAGGCCACTTGTCCAATGTTAATGAATATTTTTTAGCTAAAAGACCATTTCCCCTCCTAGCTTTAAACCACCCAGAGGGTTGTTAGTGTTTGTAGTGCAGTCCGTAATGAGGTACCATGGCTACATTTGGCGTGTGTTTATATAGACCTTCCCGTACCACACGGTACCTCGGGTTTTGAGCTTCTGTTTATGGTGCCATGCCCAACTGTACTGACAACCTTCGTGTCTGTCTATCTGTAGGGCCTTTGTGAGGATGTCTGCTACATTGTCCTCTGAACTAATGTAGACCAGACTCAGAACACTGTTCTGCACCAACTCTCTCACATTCTGGTACCGCACTCGGATAAGGTTAAGTCAGTCTCCAATATTTCATTTTTGGAAAAGGTACTAGAGCATGATGGAGCACATTATGCAGATCCATTTCAGACTGGCTTCAGACCTGGATGGAGATGACCTTAGTCACTATGGGGATAGACTTCCACTGGGATCTGGACAGGACAAGTGTGTCCCTGTTGGTTTTGCTAGATTTCTTGATAGCTTTCAATATTATCACGCATCATATCCTTAGAAACATAGAATCATAGTTGGGAGAGACCACAAGGGTCATCCAGTCCAACCCCCTGCCATGCAGGAATTCCCAATCAAAGCATCCCTGACAGATGGCCATCCAGCCTCTTTTTAAAGAGCTCCAAGGAAGGAGATTCCACCACACTTCAGGGAGTGTGTTCCACTGTTGAGCAGGTCTTACTGTAAAGACGTTCCTCCTAATATTGAGGTGGAATCTATTTTCCTGTAGCTTGCATCCATTGTTCCCTGTTCTAGTCTCAAGAACAGCAGAAAACAAGCTTGTTTAAACTGAGTTATATGTGGCTTTAAACTGAGTTATATGGGGGAGGGAGACATTATTCTGGAAGGCAAATGGGCTGGAGAAAATAGTCAAAATGACATAGAGGGAACAAGGCAAACAGTGCAAGGACCCAACAGTGGGAAGCAAAATAAATAAATAAATAAATAAATAAATAAATAAAATTGCACAGGCAGCAAGTAAAGGGAACACATGTTCTTAGATGTCTCTACACTAATGCACAGAGTATGGGAAATAAACAGGATGAACTTGAACTCCTGGCACAACAAAGCAAATATGATATAACAGGCATCACTGAAACCTGGTGGGATGAGTCTCATGATTGGAATGTAGAAATAGAGGGATATAACCTTTCTAAGAGAAACAGGCCAAACAGGAAAGGAGGAGGAATAGCATTATATGTCAGGGATATTTACACCAGTGAAGAGATCCAGGACATCAGTACTGGAAGCCAGGTGAAGAGCATCTGGATAAAAATTAAAGGAGAGGGAAACAACAGGGATGTTACTGTGGGAGTCTAATACAGACCTCCAAGTCAGAAGGAGGAATTGGATGATGCCTTTCTAGAACAGATGACCACACACTCAGAAAGGAGAGATGTAATAGTGATGGGGGACTTCAACTATCCAGATATTTGCTGGAAGTCAAACTCAGCCAAATCCTCAAGGTCTAGCAAATTCCTCACTTGCCTGGAAGACAATTTCCTTGTCCAAAAGGTGGAAGAGGCAACAAGGGGATCAGCTATTTGGATCTGATCTTAACAAACAGGGAAGAACTAGTTGATGGGGTGCAAGTGGTGGGATCCTTAGGTGAGAGTGATCATGTCCTCCTGGAGTTTGTTATACAGTGGAAAGGTGAAGCTAGGCATAGTCAGACACGCATTCTAGACTTTAGGAAAGCTGATTTCAATAAACTTAGAGAAATACTGGGGGTGATCCCATGGTCAAGAATACTAAAAGAGAAGGGAGTTCAAGATGGATGGGCGTTCCCCAAAAGGGAGATACTGAAGGGACAATTTCAGACAGTTCCAATGAGGAAGAAAAATGGGAGATGTCTCAAGAAACCGGTATGGATGACTAAGGAACTTACAACTGAGCTAAGTTTTAAATGGAACATGTATAAAAAATGGAAAAATGGGGAAATCACCAAAGAGGAATTCAAACAAATAGCCAGCACATGTAGGGATAAAGTCAGAAAAGCTAAAGCACAAAATGAACTCAGGCTTGCTAGAGACGTTAAGAACAATAAAAAGGGATTTTTTGGATATGTCCGCAGCAAAAGGAAGAAGAAGGAAATGGTAGGGCCATTTTGTGGTGAAGATGGCAAAATGCTAACAGGGGACAGAGAAAAGGCAGAATTGCTCAACACCTTCTTTGCTTCAGTCTTCTCAGAAAAGGCAAAGGGTGCCCAACCTAAGGATAATGGGGCAGAGGACAGAATAGGGGAATTTCAGCACAGAATAAGTAAAGATATAGTACAGGAATACCTGGTTAACCTAAATGAATATAAGTCTCCAGGACCAAATGAACTACATTCTAGGGTATTAAAAGAACTGGCAAATGTAATATCGGAACCAATGGCAATAATCTTTGAGAACTCCTGGAGAACAGGAGAAGTCCCAGCAGAATGGAGGAGGGCAAATGTTGTCCCAGTCTTCAAAAAGGGGAAAAAAGAGGATCCCAACAACTATCGTCTAGTTAGTCTGACATCAATACCAGGAAAGAGCAGATCATTAAATAGAGAGTCTATGAATATCTGTAAGATAATTCCATAATCACAAAAAGCCAACATGGGTTTCAGAGAAACAAGTCAAGCCAGACAAATCTGATCTCTTTTTTTGATAAAATTACCAGCTTGGTAGATGAAGGGAATGCTGTGGATATAGTATATCTTGACTTCAGTACGGCCTTTGACAAGGTTCCCCATGACATTCTTGCAAACAAGCTTGTAAAATGTGGACTAGCAAGGTAACCGTTACATGGATTTGTAACTGGTTGACTGACTGAACCCAAAGGTTGCTCAACAATGGTTCCTTTTCATCCTGGAAAGAAGTGACAAGTGGGGTGCCACAGGGTGACTAAAATGGTGAAGGGTCTGGAAACCTTGCCCTATGAAGAACGCCTTAGGGAGCTGGGGATGTTTAGCCTGGAGAAGAGAAAGTTAAGAGGTGATATGATCACCCTGTTTAAATACTTGAAGGGATGTCACATTGAGGAGGGAGCAAGCTTGTTTTCTGCTGCTCCAGAGAACAGGACTCGGAACAATGGATGCAAATTGCAGGAAAAAAAGATTCCAACTTAACATTAGGAAGAACTTCCTGACAGTAAGGGCTGTTCGACAGTGGAACACTCTCCCTCGGAGGGTGGTGGAGTCTGCTTCCTTGGAGGTTTTTAAGCAGAGGCTGGATGGCCATCTGTCGGGGATGCTTTGATTGGGAGTTCCTGTACGGCAGGGGGTTGGACTAGGTGGCCCTTGTGATCTCTTCCAACTCTAAATTTGTATGAAAAATTTCTATGATTCTATGATAATATTCTAATATATCCAGGACAACCCTTACGTTCTCTCTCATATGTTGGTTTGGTAGGAACCCTCTTTGATCTTCTTCTATTGTGTTTTTAAGGCATTTCTTTAATCTATTGGCCAAAATATTTGTAAATATTTTATAATCTACAGTAATAAGCAATATGGGTCTATAGTTCGATGGATCTTGTATGTCCTTCCCTTCCTTAGGAATCAGGTTAATCTCTGCTTCGTTCCCACTGTCTGGTACCTTTCCCTCTAGTACTTCGTTCATGACCCTTTGTAAGGGACTCCATAATTCCTTGACATACGTCTTGTGGAATAAAGCCACTAGTCTATCATTTCCTGGTCCCTTTCTCAATTTACTTTGATTGCTTCTCTTATTTCTTCTTCCTCTTTAGGATCATTCAGATGTTGTCGCTGTTCTTTTGTAAAAATCTCTAGATTACACTTGGTCAAGTACTCTTTAATTTTATCTTTCTGAGTAGGCTTTTTTGTGTATAACTTTTCATAAAAATTTAGAAAGACATCTGAGATATCACCTTGTTGTGTAACTGTTTCCTCTCCTTTTCTGATTGATAGAAATCTATTGATAGATTTCTTACTTCTTTCTTTCTTTAACTTATTTGCCAACCATTTGCTTGGTTTGTTTGCATGCTCAAAGTAGTTTTATTTTGCACTTTTCAGTTTTCTCTCTAGTTCACTTATGTCTTCCTGTTCCATCTGTCTCTTTAATAACTTTATGTCCTTTTGTATTTTTTTACTATTCGGGTACTTCTGTAAATCTTTCTCCTTATCTTTCAATAATTCATCCATTAAGACTTTCCTTTGTTTCTTTCATTTTCGTAAAATGATATTTTGCTGGGTAAAAAAAAAAAAAAACCCTTATGACAATAATAATAATAATAATAATAATAATAAATGTTTATTTATATTCCGCCCCTCTGGGTGAGCAATTGGGGTGAAGTACAACATTTAAAAATACATACAGTTAAAAAACACATCAGTCTACCCTCCTGCCCCTTAAATATAGATTAAACTAAGAGTAGAATTTAAAACAGTAAAACATTAAAAGATGGATATTAAACATTGATAGCTCTAAAATTAGAAAGTGGGCGGCCTCAAGAGTATTACATGTCTCAATAAGTGAGAACTGAAGGCACTATAGTTGACGGACAGTTTACTCGTTCTCAGGGAAGGTCTGCTGGAAGAGATACGTCTTGGTGGCTTTCTTAAAACCATCCAAGGTTGTAATAAGGCGCATCTCATATGGCAGGCCATTCCATAGCCTGGGAGCAATGGCAGAAAAGGCCCTCTGGGAGGGCTGCGCCAGCCTAATTTTCTTATGTTGTAGTAAGTTCCTCCCAGAGGACCAAAGAATGCAAGGGGGCTCATATGGGTAGAGGCGGTCCCTAAGATAGGATGGACCTGAGCCATGAAGGGCTTTAAAGGTCAAAACCAGCACCTTGTACTGTGCCCAGAAAATGATCGGCAGCCAGTGGAGGGATTTGAGCACTGGTGTTATGTGCTCCCTCCTGGATGTTCTGGTAACTAGTCTGGCTGCCACGTTTTGACTAGTTGAAATTTCCGGGTTAAGCTCAAGGGCAGCCCCATGTAGAGCGCATTGCAGTAATCTAAACGTGAGGTGACCAAAGCATGTACCACAGTTTCCAGGTCCCTCATCTCCAGGAAAGGGCGCAGCTGGCGTATCAGCCAAAACTGATAACAGGCACTCCTGACCATCGCATTCACCTGACCAGTCATGTGGAGCGACGAGTCTAGAACTACCCCCAGACTGCGAACAGGGTCCTTCGAGGAGAGTGTGACTGTCTGTCTGTCTAGGACCAGGAGTTGTATTCCCAGACCTGGTTTCGGGCTGGTAACCATCAGTACCTCCATTTTGTCTGGATTGAGCCTCAATCTGTTTTCCCTCATCCAATCCATTACCACTGCCAGGCAGTCATTGAGAGAGGAGACACCATCAGAGGTCTGACCAAATGATCTTATCATGGAGAAGTATATCTGAGTGTCATCAGCATACTGATGAAACTGCGCTCCATGCCTCCGGATGATCTCACCCAACGGCTTCATGAGATATTAAATAGCATCAGGGACAGGATGGCACCCTGAAGGACACCACAATTAAGCTTGGTTTTGGAGGAGCAACTGTCCCCAAGCCTCACCCTTTGGGACCTGCCAGAGAGGAAGGACCAGAACCACTGCAAAGCAGTGCCTCTGATGTCCATCTCCCTCAGCCAGTCCAAAAGGATGGCATGATCTATTGTGTCAAAGGCCACTGAGAGGTCCAAGAGCACCAGCAGGGTAACACTACCCCTGTCTGTCAGAGCAACCATGGCAGTCTCAACTCCATATCCTGCCCGGAAGCCGGTTTGAAATGGCCTCTCTTCATGGCGTTCTTCCTCTCTCTCTGTTTCCTTTTCCCCTCTCAATTGCCAGAAACTTCAGAGCTGGAGATCTTTGTTGAGTCTCTATGCCTCCCCCTTATCTGGGGGATACTTTTAATCAACTGGTACCTCACCCCAATTGATCCCATCTCCACAGAGTAATGATAATCTCTGGAGCCTTCTCTACAGAGGTGATCCTCACACAGCCATGCCACCGGAAGTCCCGGGAATAGGAATGAGTTTGAAGTGATATGGAAAATATTTGTACAAAAGGTTTTAGTAAAAGAGGATGGTGGCTTACCTCCACAGGAAGAGTTACAATTTTGGAGGGAAGAATAATATAAAGATATTAGGCTCTGGTGATGGGGAGCATTTATGGGGAGGAGTTAATTAATGATAAATTAATATTATTTTATTTTAGTGGGTAGTATATGTTATGAATAGTATATGTTGAAAAGAAGATAGTCATAAGAATGAAGATATCAATAATAATTTCATGTATTTTTTTTGAAATTATTGGTTTAGTTAATATTAAATGGTTTCATATGAATAAGATTCAGATAAGGTAATTAAGAATGGATAATGAATGTGATTTATTACATATTATATGTGGAATACCATGTAAAAGACATTTTTTCAATATTATGTAAGCTATATTATTAATAATAAAAAGTCCAAAAAAGAAGAAAAAAAACAGGAAAAAACAGAAATGTAGCTGCTATTGCTAGAGGAAGCACACAACTTCACTGGATGCTAGTATCTTTCCAGGCACAATTCAAATTGCTGTTTATGTCCCCCAAAGACATATACAATTTGAATCTAAAGTCTAGTATCCCCTTAAATGAGCCTGTTTGAGCCCTAAAACCTCAGGATTCATGTGAAATGTATATTACTGAACAATTAATTAAAATAATCAGAATGAGTATAATAATCAGAATGCAATACATTCTGAATAAAACGATAATGAAATAGATCCCAGATCAATTAATTATAGCCAGCATCAAGTAATCAGAAATTCTGTTGTCAGAAATCAAGAAATTAAGCATGGCAATGAAGTGCTATAATGGTGTGATTGTTTTCATTATCCACAGGTTCCAAAAACTACAGCAACTATGAATATGATTCCTCAGAATCACAGACAAAGCACCTGTGTAGACCAGAGAACATATTGTATTGATTCTGTTTAGCCTGTGTTTCAGCAGTACATTTAAACACTTAATCATTTCATGCCTACAGTATTTTTTTATCTTTTCTAACCATGTTTTAGGGTGAATATGAAGATGAAAACAAAGAAATGAATGACAGAAAGGTAAGCCATTTTAAATCCTCACTTTGGTTGGGGCTGGATTTATATGCCTTGACCTGGTGTTCAATGCAGATAACACTTTCTTAATAGTTCCTTCAGTATTAAATCGTGGGACACTATCTTTTGACATGGAGATTCAATTTCCACAGCTATTAATATATACATCTTTCAACCATTGCAACTTTAATGTCAGGACCATGTTGAAACAGGTCTTTGGAAAATGACATGGATGCTAAAGAACAGTTCCAGTGGCAGGTACATGAGTCTGCATTGTTGAAACAGTGCATCATGGGAAAACTGATGCAACTGTCAAGTGTTAACTGTCAATAGAACACTGAGACTGAGAGTCTGTTATGACAGTTGGTGCAAATGTCAACTGCCTAAGAGGTTGTAGTTAAGGTTGGTTGGTAGGGAGGCTTGTTGATGAGTATCTAAGATGGATGTCTTATACTCTCTGTAATCTTTGTAAATAGTTTAGTAATGAAGTTTAAAGAACCTTCATTTGAGAGAAACCTCATTGTACTGAGATTCATTCCTGTATGAGAGAAAATTTGCCATGCAACTCAGATTCTTCACAGACCTTCTTCTGGGTGTTTTGTCCACACATAGTAAACTCTGCTTATGTACATATGAACCCAGCACTCACCCTTCCTGACAGTGTGGGCCCAGTGTGCACATAGACAATGCTTGAGAGGTTGTGTAAGATCATGTTCTGCAAGTTGTGTGCAGTTTGCATCCACTGAAGGCCATTGGCTATTTGCCCAGAAGTCTTTCTGCAGCTGTTTGTTTGCTGAACTCAGTAAAATGATGGACGCAGCCATGAGGTTTGAGAAGTTGCATGAAAGAAATTATGCTTCCTGGAAAAGCTACCTGCAAACTTTATTGATAAAGCAGGACTTGTGGGACATTGTGAGAAAACAATCTGACCTGACCAATGATGCTGAGGTAGAGAATGACAGAAAGGCAAGGGCGACAATTTTTTTGGCCCTAGAACTGAGTCAGCCAAATCATATCAGAGATAAGCAGATGGCTAATGATGTGTGGAAAGCTCTTGAAAGAGTTCATTAGCCAGTTGTATGACTGTAAATTACAGGAGGGTGCCTCTGTAACAGGCCATCTGGAAAGAATGCAAAGCACCTTTGCAGAGTGCAACAAGCATAGCTTTCAGAGGAAAGAATCTCAAAAGGTCTTTATACACCTGAGTAGTCTGACCAGTGAGTGGGACTTTTTGATGTACAGCCTAAAGGGAGTCGCTGAAGCAGATCTTAGATTGGAGCTTGTCATGTCTAGGATCCTGGATGAGGTCCAGAGGAGAGACTTCAAGCAGAGTTCCAGAGAAATGATGAAAACAAGCTGGAGACAACCAACCATGTCCTTGCCCAAGTAGAGGAGTGCTGCCATCTGCAGGACTAAGCAGTGTTTTTTTTTCCCCTGTGGGGGGACTGGACATCTGAGAAAGAACTGTCCCAGAGTCTCTGGAGCCAAGAAAGGATGGTCTTCACAAAAGAAAAAGCCCCAGAATGGGAGGGGATTTATTTCTTCTGTGGAGGGAGTTGAGATTAGGAAGAAAGATCATTCTGTCTGGATTTTGGACAGTGGATCTTCCCACCACATGACACCAGACAAGGGGAAACTACATAGCCCAAAGCCAGCACCAGTAGATTCTGTGGTTTTTGCAGATGGTAAATCTGGCAGTGTAGAGATGGAAGGGTCTGTATTTATCCCAGGGCTGGGGAGAACATCTGATAATGTTTTACATGCACCAAAACTGCAAAAAAGCCTTGTGAGTCTGGCATCCCTTACAGGAGATGGGTATGAAATCCATTTTAAAGGTGATGAAGGGGTGATCTCCAAGGGAGGGGCAGTGTGTGGTAAAGCTGTTAAGAAAAACCACATTTACCACATGGTGGCACAAGTGCAGTGTGACAATGTAACCAGTAAGCCACTGCATGAGAATTGTGCATACTATTTCCACAGAGTGATGGGGAACACAAGTTTGAAAGGGTTGAGAAACTTGGAGAAGGTTTGCCCAGAATTCAAAGTAGGAAAAATGTTACAGTTATCTGGACTGTGCAGTATGCAAGAGGGTGAAAGTCAAAGCTTACCCAGTTGCCAAAGTAAGCAAATGTGTTACCCAAAGACCTTTTCAGGTGGTACACGCAGACTGGGCCACGTAAGGTTAAGAGCATGGGAGGAAACAGATTTACTTTGCTTGTTGTGGACAGACACACTCGACCTATGTTGCCATTCTGAAAACCAAGGGTGAAGCTGCTGGTCGTATCAAAAAGTGGGTGAATACCATTGAAAGGGAGTTTCTTTACAAGGTTGGCACTTTTGTAACTGATAGGTCAAAATTTCTCTCTAACAGTTTGCAGCAGTGGTTTGGGAAAAAGGGAATCCTGCACAAAATCACCAATCTGGCCTGCCCTGCCAAGGATGGTTTGGCTAAGAGGGGAATTGGCATGATAAATGCATGCTGGAAGACGCTGGGGCACCACCGAATCTGTGGGTGAAGGCGACGATAGTAGCTTGCCATACCATTAATAGGATGTGGTGTAGTGCAGTCAACCAAACACCATATTTCCTATTACATGGGAGGATCCACAGTCTCAAGTACTTGAGGGTCTTTGGCCAATATGCCTCAGTACTAATTCCTCTTAAGTTTCAAAAGAAAAATGAACCTAAGAGCCAGAGGCTGAGATTTGTGGATTATGAGGGGAATAAATATAGGTTTCTGATGGGTGGTGGCAGAATCCTGTACTCGACAAGTGCAACGTTTGAGACAAATGCTGGATGAGAAAAGGTTTACTCCAACCAAGATGTTTTTGTGAAGTTGCAAAACACTGGTACAGACACAAACATCAGAAATAGAGGAGTGGATGCATCCAGAGATGTGAAGGAGCCTAGCACTTCACATCATCCTAGCACTTTTGTGGACACTCTAACATAGACACAAACACACACCAAGACACCAAAGAAAGAGCAGGTTCAAAAGCAAGACATCCAGACCAGTAGTGGCAGTAACATTGGGGATGGCCAGGGCATGATTCTGCTTCCCAGGAGGTCTCAGCGGAATAAGAAGCAGACAGAGTTTTTTTATTGTGCACACAGCACAGGTCTGTTCTGTGGTTACAGCTGGGAAGTCAGAATACACCAAGGAGAAGCTCAGGGAGACATGCACTGAGCAGGAAGGGTGGAATGGAGCCAGAGTTCATGTGTGTGTGGATGTGCTGAGCCAGAGTGTGTTTGTTGTGTTGACCAGAGCCAAGAGTGTGGCTGGAGTGTGTTAGGAAGTCTATTATAATTATAATTATAATTAGCTCAAATATGCAGAGAGGAATCGTGGTCGCCGGAATTGTGGTCCCGATATTGTCTACCAGAGGTTCGCTGACAAACCCAAAGAGAAGTGATACTAGTCCAAATGAATCCAATAAAAATACGCAGTTTATTAGGGGGCATAAATATCATACAGCAAGGGGGCACAGACACACACACATGTTCAATGCTAGAGAAAAGGGAGGGGTAAGATTAGGAGTTAGGTCTGAGAGAAAGAGACACTGCTGGAATATCTACCATAGAAGTCTTCTCTTGGAAGTCGGATCGAGATGGATGATGATGATAGACACGACCGCTGGGATGAGGGGAGATTGACCGCGGGAGCTATAGGCAGAAGTCATACTGGCATGGACCAGCCTGTCCTCCAAGAATAGCATCAGGGAGTGATTCAAACTGGGAAGCTTAGAATCATAGAATCATAGAGTTGTAAGAGACCACAAGGGCCATCCAGTCCAACCCCCTGCCATGCAGGAACTCCAAATCAAAGCATCCCTGACAGATGGCCATCCAGCCTCTGCTTAACGACCGCTAAGGAAGGAGACTCCACCACACACCGAGGGAGTGTGTTCCACTGTCGAATAGCCCTTACTGTCAGGAAGTTCCTCCTAATGTTGAGGTGGAATCTCTTTTCCTGCAGTTTGCATCCATTGTTCCGCGTTCTAGTCTCTGCAGCAGCAGAAAACAAGCTTGCTCCCTCCTCAATATGACATCCCTTCAAATATTTGAACAGGGCTATCATATCACCTCTTAACCTTCTCTTCTCGAGGCTAAACATCCCCAGTTCCCTAAGGCGTTCCTCATAGGGCATGGTTTCCAGACCCTTCACCATCTTAGTTGCCCTCCTTTGGACATGCTCCAGTTTCTCCACATCTTTTTTGAATTGTGGTGCCCAGAACTGGACACAGTATTCCAGGTGAGGCCTGACCAAAGCAGAATAGATTAGCACTATAACTTCCCCTGATCTAGAAACTATACTTCTATTGATGCAGCCTAAAATTGCATTGGCTTTTTTTGCTGCCGCATTGCACTGTTGACTCATGTTCATCTTATGGTCTACTTGGACTCCTAGATCCCTTTCACATGTGGTCTCATTCAGCCAGGTGTCCCCCATCCTATATCTGTGCATTTCATTTTTCTGCCCTAAGTGCAGAACCTTACATTTCTCTGCATTGAATTTCATCTTGTTAGCATCGGCCCAGCTATCTAGTCTATTCAGGTCATTTTGAATTTTGATCCTGTCCTCTGGGGTATTAGCTACTCCTCCCAGTTTAGTGTCATCTGCAAATTTGATAAGTAAGCCCCCATTTCTGTCATCCAAATCATTAATAAAGATATTGAATAGCACTGGGCCCGGGACAGAACCCTGTGGGACCCCACTGGTCACTTCTCTCCAGGATGAAAAGGAACCATTGCTGAGTACCCTTTGAGTTTGGCCAGTCAACCAATTACAACCAATTCAGCTTATATAGTGCCACCTGAGCTGTAAGATGGAGTGACGAGTCAAGGAGCACCCCCAAGCTGTGGACAGAATCCTTCAGGGAAAGCGTGACCCCATCCAGAAATGGCTGACACAACTCCATTCCTGGTTTTGGGGTTCCTATCGCAAGTACCTCCGTCTTACCTGGATTCAACTTGAGTCCAGAGAAGGTTAAGAGGTGAAATGATAGTTTAAATACTTGAAGGGATATCATATTGAGGAGGGAGCAAGCTTGTTTTCTGCTGCTCCAGAAATTAGAACGCGAAACAATGGATGCAAATTGCAGGAGAAGAGATTTTACCTCAACATTAGGAGGAACTTCCTAACAGTAAGAGTTGTTTGACAGTGGAATAAACTCCCTCGGAGGGTGGTGGAGTCTCCCTCTTTGGAAGTATTTAAACAGAGGCTGGATGGCTATCTGTCGGAGATGCTTTGAGTTAAGAGTTCCTGCTGGCAGGGGGTTGGAATGGATGGCCCTTCTGGTCTTGTCCAGCTCCATGATTCTATTCAACTTGCAGAGTTGCCAGACACCTGGGACAATGGGTGTGGAGGTTGCCACATTGTCAGGTGGTGTGAGTTGCAGGACACCTGGGACAACTGATGCAGAGGTTGCTGAGTTGTCAAGTGGTAGAAATGCAGTACACTTTGCTAGACAGGAGTTAGAAAGTCTAGGGGAACACTATGGCACAGCAACTGGAGTGGACAGCTGGAGGCATGGCAGAGTTTCAGACTCTGGAGATATAGGACCTGGCAGATTGTGGAGTGATACCAGAAGTCAGTAGGCTTGTGCAGAATGAGGAGCCTAGGCTGCAGCATGTTGGTTCTGGGAACAACATTGCTTACATTTGCACATAGCAAACACCTGTAGGACATCATATGTGAGTGGCTAGCAGAGATGGTATACACAATGAGTACTACATCACACATGGGACAAATCTTTGTCTAGCCCACATTTTTACAAGCTTGTTTGCAAGAATGTTATGGGGAACCTTGTCAAAGGCCTTACTGATATCTAGATATACTATATCAACAGCATTCCCTTCATCTACAAAGCTGGTTGTCTCTGTCCCCTGTTAGCATTTTGCATCTTCTTCACACAATGGCCCTACCATTTCCTTCTTCTTCCTTTTGCTCCAGACATACCCCCAAAAGCCCTTTGTATTGTTTGTAACCTCTCTAGCAAGCCTGAGTTCATTCTGTGTGCTAACTTTTTTGACTCTACCCCTACACATGCTTGCTATTTGTCTGAATTCTTCTTTGGTCATTTCCCTATTTTTCCATGTCTTATACTTGTTCATTTAAAATTTAGCTCCGTTGAAAGTTCCTTAGTCATGCATCCTGTGAATCCATCTCTTTCAGCTTCCTACCCAGAGCCTCATAATCCTTATGATATTTTGAAGGTTGTGCCTTGTGGCATCATTGGTTCCCATATGGACCACACAAAAAAAGGGGGGGGGGGTAAAGGTCAGTAGGCTTGACAAGTTTTGTCAGCCTCTCCATCACATCATGAATCTTTGTCCCAGGGAGACAGCACAGCTCCCGAGACATCTTGTCAGGCCCACAAACCACTGCTTCAGTACCTCTCAGCAACAAGTCCCCACCAACATCACATGCCTCCTCCAAGGCTTAGCAGTGGCTGTTCCGTTTGGTGGTACTCCCAGGGTCCCCTGCTCTGTCCCTGATGTCTGTCCCTGCTGCTTTTCCTCATCATTCTCTGATAACAGAGAGAGATTCAAAACGATTCTGTAGCTGCAAGCTCACAGAACAAACCGTGGTTTCCCTACTTCTGTGTGTGACATTCCTCCAACCATCTACCTCTGTTGTGTGTGAAGTGACCTCTTCTTCCCCAGCAACTTTCTCTGTGTGTTTCCTGTCCAAAACGGTCTGGTCCATTCTGTTCAGGAGAACCTCCTGCTCTCTGTGATGCTGAAATGTAGACACCTGGGCCTCCAACTGCTGAACTCTCTCTTGTAAGAGGGCTACCAACTTGCACTTGGTGCAAGTGAAGTTCCCCACATCTGTAGGCAAGATGACAAACATCACACAAGTGTTGCAGGTGACTGCAGCAGGTCCCTCAGTGTCCATAGTGAGAAGTCTTAAGGAGGCACTGAAACAAGACTTTGGGTTTCTCCTGTTAAACACCAGTGTAAAGAATTCCTCTGTGGCTGTTAGTGAGCTCAATCAACTGGGCCTATAGTTGTCTAGAGAACTCCTGGCTGCTAGCTCCTTCCAGAGGCACTACCTCTGAATATCCACAACCCCTGAAGGGGAAAGTGAACAGACAATTGTTAAAATTGAATAAGTTGCCTTCTAACACTGTGCCTAAGTTACCTTCACCTCTGTATTCACACCTCTCCTTCACTACAAAAAATAAAAATGAATTAGAAAAAAAATATTTCTTTTCTGCAAGCAGTTGTATAGAATGAGGTTTTCTACTTCCTCCTACCAGTGAACCAAAGGAAGTGGCTCCCACTTTTAAATTTTAAGCTCTTACCCAATCCAAATGGACACAGAGAATCACCAGGCTTCCCTTGGCAAGGGATGTCCCAGAATGGCTCTGCAAGCAGTTGTATAGAATGAGGTTTTCTACTTCCTCCTCCCAGTGAGCCAAAGGCAATGGCTCGCACTTTTAAATTTTAAGCTCTTACCCAATCCAAATGGACACAGAGAATCTCCAGGCTTCCATGTAGAGAGCTTCCTGGCTATTAGCTCCTTCCAGAGGCAGTCTCTGACTCACTTCCTCTGAGCAAAAGTCCCCACAAGCCCCTTAAGGAAAAAAGGGCAAAGAAAAAGTGAAAAATTAAAGGGAACCCTTCCAACAATGTTCCCAGGTCAGCTTCTCCTCTGTACTCCTAAACCTCCTTAACTATATAACAACAATTTAAAATTTAAAATTAAACAACAACAACAACAACAATGGTCCTTGCCTCTGCTAGCACTTATATAGAATTAGGCTTCTGGCACCCCCCCTCCCCCCCGTGACCCACTGTGGTGGAAAGACCAACAAGGCAGCCAATCACTAGCCAGAGGCCATAAGCCAATCAGATGATGGCTGGGGAAATTTCAAGATTCCATTTGGCAGTTGGTTTGTTCTGTTGGGTTTGGAATCTTGAGAGGGAGGTTCTGTGGAGTCTAAAGGAAAAGACTGTTGCTAGAAAGGGGCTAGGACTAGTCAGTGAAGGTTAAGGGTACAGTCATAGGAAAAGGCTCCCTTTCGTTAATTATCTATCCAGGACTCTGGGAAAGAGAGTGCCTAGAATAGACTATCCTGAGGGGTATCATTGGCCTGTGTGGCTACCAGATCTAAATTTAAGGGAGTGGGGCTTAGCTATAATGAAGTGGTGATTTAGAGAGAGAGAGTAATAAAACCAAGGGTAACTGTAACAAAGTAGAAAGCAACAAATATATGAAACATCTTATCAAAAAACAACATTGTTAAACCTTCTTGTAAATAAAGTTCTATTTGTTTGATTTGAGAAGTATGTGCCAGGACTTAAGTTAATACCATGCTAGTCACATTACAAAACACTGGTAGCAGAGGTGGGATAAAAAAAGCCCCAAGACTGCCATTTTAAAGAACAATACTAAGGTGAAGGTTGGCAGGCGCCCTTCACACCCACAGCAGTAGCTCAAAATTTAACACTTTAAGATCTCACCCAAGCACATGGACAAAGAGAACCAGCCCTTTGAAATATGACTATTCAGGTATTTAGAGACCTCCTGGCCCACCCTGGCAAGCCATAGGAATTGTGCTTTCCACACACACATACAGTCCCACTTGAAGCTGCTCAATATATTATAGGGAGAGTTTTCCAATCAGTACAGATCCAGAGATTTGAGGAGAAGTAACATGTTATTTTTTATTGACCATAAACCTCCTCAATTGGTTGCTGTGACTCCTACCTATGATGTTTGTTTTCAGCAAATGCCCTGTCCTGATGTGAGCCAGATCATCCCATCAAACGTTTGTTCAATAATTCCCTGAAATTGGATAGTTAATTAGTCTACCAATTTCAGTTAATCTTTATTAACCTATCCTAAGCAAGCAAAAACCAAGCTAAGGCACATGTACAGGAGTATAGAGGCAGCAGATACTTTTTTTTTTTTAAATTAAGACTTTATTTTACTAAAATGTCATCAATACAGATTGTATACAGACTTGAAATGTTGGTACAATGCATAGGTGACCAGTATCCTTTTAAGTAAATGCATATTCTCTCAATCTATAACCTATGCAGATCCTCGTCTTCTATTTTTCTTCTTCTGTTTTTCTTTCTTCCAAAGATCTACCAAAAGTTGACCTCCACCACCTTATATTATCAAAACTATTGTATTCTCTTATAGCATATTATACAAAACTACTTTCTTATACAGCATTAAAGTTTCAAAATGTTTCGTATAGCTATAGTTAGACCAAATCCCAATATGTTAAAAAAAAAGAGTCTTCAACAAATAGAAAAAAATGGTAATAAGCAAAAATGTTTCCATTACATGAGAATGGCTTCTTTCTACTTTAGTTTCCTTGATCCCTGTCTTGTGCACAGTTTCATAATTAATTAACCTGTGAAATTACAGCTATATTTATATATTATATTAAACCTTATCAATACATTAATTATGTATCCAACTATCTAAATTCTCACTTGTGTCATCTCCAGAATTATCTCAATACAGCACTAATAAGTCTCCCCATTTTTCCTTCATATATATGAGCACTTTCTCCCATTCTTCCAATTTTAATTCCCAAGAGACATTTCTTATTGCTTGAGAGAGTTTGTCCATCTGGATAAGATCAAACAAATAGCTGATCTATTCTTCTCTTTTTGGGATGTCTTTAGTTTTCCATTTTTTTGCCTACAGGATTCTGGCGGCTGAAATCATATATAGTAATATTTTACTATATTTTATGATTATCATTAAACATTCCCAATAGTATACCTTCTGGGGTTCTTTCCAAATTTATCTCTAGAATGAGGTTTATTTCCTCCACAATATTTCTCCAAAATTCCTTCGCCTTTTTATGAGGACACCAGCAATGAATGTAGGAGTCAGTGGATATAACACATTTGCAACATTCATTGCTTGTCTTATTGTTGATCTTGGCTAATTTCAATGGTGTTAAGTGCCATCTAAAGTATATTTTGTACCAGTTTTCTTTTAGGTTTTGAGCTGCTGTAAATTGTATATTTTGTTTCCATGCTCTTTCGCATGCATCTAGATTAACTGGGTGTCCAACATCTTTGGCCCAACGAATCATTGTCTCTTTAACTATCTCTTGTTCAGTACTCCACCTTAACAGCAGATTATATAATTTGCTGATTAATCCTTTTTTACTTTCATTATTTTCTAAAAGTTCTCCTAGTTCTGATGTTTTATTAACCGGACCCCATTCTCTTAGGTCTAATCGTGTTCTATTTTGTATTTGCCAGTACTCAAACCAGTTTAATTTTATGCCTTCTTGTTCTAACTCATCATGTGTTTTGAGCACCCATCTGTTTCTCTTTATGTTAAGGAGGACTCTGTAGGTAGCCCAGCTACCTTCTCTATACATTTCCTTCCTATATAACGCTTCTATAGGAGAAGCCCATTTCAGAAGACTAACCATAATTCTTTTTTTATAGTTTATTAATGCATACTAAAACAGAACAACAGACAACAAGCGGTATACCAAAACAACATTAAATAAAAGACATTAACCCAGCTAATGTCCTGAAGATTATAAACAAGAGGTGTATTCAGGAATCTTGAAAGACATCTTTCCATAAAAAATTAGCTAATATTGGAGGGTGTCTAGGGAGTAAATCCTGTATTCAATAAGTGGGTGCCAAATCTTATGAAAATTCAATCCAGAGTGTAAACCTCTTGCTCTGTTGTTATTATCAGCAATTTTCTCCATTGACCACAAGTCCCAGAGTCTAGTCCACCATCCTGCAATATTCAACTTTCCAGTTTTCCAGTTCTTGGCTATCTCAAGCCTGGCGACAGCCAAAAGGAAACTGATGAGTTCTTTGTGCTGCAGGGCTTTATTTTCATCCATAAAAAGGGAGACCAGGAGGAGTGGTGATAATTGTATACTTTGTTTAGTGATCTTGGAGACCAGTTGTAAAATTTCTATCCAGTATTTATGCACCATGGGACAATCCAGCCACATGTGTACAAAAGTTCCCCTACTTCCACATCCTTCCAACATTTTGGATTAGCATTGGTAGACATACGAGCCAGTTTAACTGGGGTAAGGTACCATTGATGGACCAACTTGAGAGTATTTTCTTTAATGGCAATAGACCTAGTTTTAAATGGTAAATGTGTCCATATTTCCCCCCAGTTCTTACTATCAATTGAAAGGGAAAGTTCTGCTTCCCATCCTGCCTTATGGAGTGCTGAGCTCCCAAATGTTTCTTCTAAAAGACAATTATATATGCATGCAATTTGGCCTTTGAAATATATACCCGGAGAGACATACATGTTTTTAAAAAAAGTAAGTGGGCGAGGGTATTCCTGTTTCTGAAGCAGTTTCTTTAAGAATAACTGTATCTGTATTATTTGATACCAGTTCTCATGAATAGGGCCCAGAGCGTTGGTTAGTTGCTCTGTTGTGACAGTTGTCCCATTATGAAACAGGTCCTTAACTGTACAGAACATGTACCTCCCAATCTCAAAACTGCATATTTTTCTGGGGTCTGGAAAAGAGGATGGGTAAGAAAAGCCCATAGAGGGGAGGGGTAGGGGGCCAAGATATGCCTCCATTTCTTCCACAATACCAAGGAAGTGAGCAAAAAAGGGTTATTACAAATTTTAGTGAATTTATATATAGATTCCAAAAAAAAAAAAAAAAACCTGATCAAAGATAGCATATTTTTTGTCATAATTACTGATTTTTTAAAAATTAATTTTACAGCCACTTAGTTTCCCAAAGTCTTCGAGTAATTTCATTAGGTATTCTGCATTTTCTGTGGTGTTTTCCAAATTACCAACCAAATCATCAGCATAAGCTATCGTTTTATAGTCGAACTTTTTTATCTTCACTCCTATCAGATTTCTGTCCATTTTTATTTTCCTAATTAACACTTTGATAACAATTAGAAAGAAGAGGGGGGGGGGAAGCGGGCAACCCTGCCTAGTACCTTTTTGGATTAAGAATGGAGATGAAAATACTGGCTTTTTGTTCTTTATATATTTCTTTGATTCTTTTAAAGTATTTACTACCTATATTCATCATTTCCAAAATTCTAAGCAATGTCTCCCATCTAACTGAGTCGAACGGTTTTTGGAAGTCAAGAAAAAACAGTCCTGCTTGTTTATCAATATGCCTACTATAATATTCCAGTATATTTAGTATATATCTAACATTTTCTCTTAGGGTTCTATTTGGGGAAAAAACCTTTTTGCTCTTCTCCTATACTTTTACCAGACAGTTTTTGAGTCTTTTGGCCAAAATTGAGACATATATTTTATAATCTGCATTAAGCAAAGAGATAGGTCTATAATTTGATGGGTCATCTGCTTCCTTATTCTCCTTTAAAATTAAGGTAATATTTCCATCATTCCAAGAGTCTGGAATCTTTTTGGTTAGAGCACATCTAAAAACCTGTTGTAATGGTTGACCAAGTTCTTCTTTAAAAGTTTTATAATAAATAGAGGAAAGTCCATCTGGACCTGGTGATTTGTTACTTTTACTCTCCTGTATAGCCTCTATGATTTCTTCATATGAGATATCCTTCTCTAATAACATATTTTGTTCCTCATCAAATTTTATAAAGTTATCTTTAGTTATCCAATCATTAATGTCGGGGATATCATAGGGCCGATCTAGACCGCCCAAAAGGGGTGGTCCGTGATCGCCCCAGGAAGCAGCGGGATGGGGCCAAGGCTTCCAGAGGTCATGGGGAAGCGGCAAACTGCCGGTTCCCCACGGCCTCCAAGCGGGATGCAGCAGGCAGCCTGGGCACCCGCTGCACCCCGCTTGTGGAGGAGGGGCTGAAGGGAGGAAGGGGCCACCGCCACAGCCCCTTTCTCCCTGGGTCTTTGCTGCAGCTGTGTAAAAGCCATGGCAAAGACCCGACGCCAAAAAGGAGCTCCGTTTGGAGCTCCTTTTTGGCGCAGTGGAAAGGGCGCACTTTGCACCCTCCTGCGGCGCAAAGGTGTCATCGTGTGTGCAGCCTATCTAAAAGCTGCACACATGATGATGCTTTGAAAGTGCGTCCGTATGGACACCGCCATTTTAAAATGGCGGCATCCATACACTTTAGGGTTAGGGATGGTGTAGAAGCTGCACCCTCCCTAACCCTAAAGGCAGACTTTCAAGTCCTAATCGCGCTGCAAGCTGCCTGTCTAGAATGGGCCATAGTTTTTCTCCTCGTACAATGTTTTATGGTAATCAAAAAAATTGTTTCCCATCTTGTTTTGTAACAGGTTTCCCATCTTTAGTAGCTCTCAAAATTTGATTTCTACCTTTCTTATCTCTAAGTTTGCATGCTAACCATTTCCTACTTTGTTAGCATATTCAAAGCTGTCCAGTTTAGTTTTTTTTTAAGTTTATCAGCTATCTCCTGTGTTATGTTTGAGTCAAGTTGTTTACACAGTACCAGGATTTTCTCCTTTATTTCTTTATTATCTATATCATCTGTAAGTTTCGTCTCTCACTCTTTCAGCATAAGATTGATTTTATTAATATTTTCTTCTCTCTAACTATGGCTTCAGCTGCATCCCAGACTATCTCTGTACTTACTCCGTTATTCATATTCTCTTTGAAAAAAAATGTAATTGTTTCTTTGGCTCTTTTCACTATCTCACTATCCTGTAACAGATATCTTGGAGTCTCCATTCAGTTTTCTTTATCCTACTATTCATATTTAATTTTAGCATATTATGATCTGATATTGTTCTGGGTAGTATTGCCATGTCCTTTAAGTCCTTCAATAAAGTCTTGGACACCAATATCATGTCTATCCTAGCCATTGAGTTATGCCTGCTTGATAGAAATGTAAATTCGTTGTTTGTGTTATATAGTTGCCTCCAGATGTCTAAAAGGTTTAAGTTATCAACCAACTCAAAGAAAGATTTGGGAAGTTTCCCTTGTTTCTCTTTTATTTCTCTACTTGCTATTCTGTCCAGTTTAGGTTCCCAAACACCATTGAAATCACCAATGATTATCATATCATAATAAAGATCAAGTAGTTTAGTTTGGAGAGCAAGAAAGAAATCACTTTTATTTTTCAATGGACAGTATACTCCTACAATTAGGATTTTCTTCCCTTCGTCTCTGATCTCTACTCCTACATAATGCCCTTTATTATCATTAAATATTTATCTAGATTCCCACTGTTTGCTAATATATAGTATTACACCTTTTTTCCTTTTAGTAGCCACTGATAGAAATTATTTCCCTAATTTCTCTCTAATAATTAACCTTCTATCTTTACCCACTATATGTGATTCCTGAAGGCACAAAATGTCTGCTTTTTGTTTCAAAATTAAAGAGAAGACTTTACTCCTTTTTGTTGGTGAATTCAAAACCTTTGTGTTCCAAGATAATATTCTCATTTGGTCTAGATCTACTTATTTGATAAGTATCAGTATATCTATGTCAACAGCTTCTATAATTAAAAGTTAGAAAAGACTTCACAATCCCCTTATCCTCGTCAAATTTCGTTTATCTATCCCACCCTACACAGCAAATATTGTATAACACACAATTATGGAAAGTGGTTAATCCCGGTCTTGTGCTGATATGCTTGGATCTTCTCCATCAGTAGCACTGTCCTCTCCTTCAGGGAGGTCATCTTTCTTTTTTTCTTCTAGCTTTTTTACACGGAAACCTCGTTACTCTTCTTTCAGGGATTCTCCTTCCACATCTTTCATTGTTAAGATTGTTCTCTTTCTTCTTCTCAATGTCCTTTCTGAATTTAGACCAATTTGTACCTCTTTTGTTTCCAGGATACCAAGACCCCTTCCACTTCTTCCCATCTAAATGGTATTCCATGCACTTGCAGCTGGTCAGTAAGGAAATGGTAGTCTTTTCTTGCTCTGAGCGTTCTCTCTGAGATGTCCTTAAAATTTTTAATACTTTTGCCATCTATTATGAGATCCTTTTCATAGCTGTTATGTATTATTAAATCCCGAGTTTGTCTATGAACACATTGAACCAAGACGTCTCAGGGAAGATCCTTCATTCTTGCCACTTTAGAAGCTAAGTGGTAGATTCTGTCAATTTCCCATGGGAACAAATCTGGTGATTATTGAACAAAATCAGCTAGTATTGGCACCAGAAATTTATATGGAGCTTTGTTTTCCATCTCTGGAATACCTCTGAGTTTCATGGAGGATTCTCTTAATTTGTTTTCTATTTTTGCTATATTGATCTTGTCTTCTTCTCTTTCTTGCATCAATCTTTCCACTTTTACATCTGTTTGTTTCTGATAAATCTGTAATTTGTCCATTTTCTCTGATATTTCCCCCATATCTTTAATAATAATTTCCAAATGTTGATTAATCCCTCATATTTCCTCTTTCAGTTCCTGTTTCATTTGATTTTGGATCTTTTCATTGTACTCCCTAATTCCTTGAAAAAAAAAAATCAGTTCTTCCATCAAAAATCCATTTTGTTCTAAGCTCTTCATAAGGTTTTCAGGTGAAGGCCGTCTTTGAATCTGGCTTGAATATATCAGTTGCTGTGTGTGTTTCTTTCCTGCAGTTCAATATAGAATCATAGAGTTGGAAGAGACCCCCTGCCATGCAGGACTCCCAATCAAAGCATCCCCGACAGATGGCCATCCAGCCTCTTCTTAAAGAAAGGAGACTCCACTACACTCCGAGTGAGTGTGTTCCACAGTCGAACAGCCTTTACTGTCAGGAAGTTCCTCCTAATGTTGAGGTGGAATCTCTTTTCCTACAGCTTGCATCCATTGTTCCGCGTTCTAGTCTCTGGAGAAGCAGAAAACAAGCTTGCTCCCTCCTCAATATGACATCCCTTCAAATATTTGAACAGGGCTATCATATCACCTCTTAACCTTCTCTTCTCCAAGATAAACATCCCCAGGTCCCTAAGTTGTTCCTCGTAGGGCATGGTTTCCAGACCCTTCACCATCTTAGTTGCCCTCCTTTGGACCAGCTTTAGTTTCTCCACATCCTTTTTGAATTGTGGTGCCCAGAACTGGACACAGTATTCCAGGTGGGGCCTGACCAAAGCAGAATAGAGCGGCACTATTACTTCCCTTGATCTAGACGCTATACTTCTATTGATGCAGCCTAAAATAGCATTGGCCTTTTTAGCTGCTGCATCGCACTGTTGACTCATGTTCAACTTATAGTCTACTTGGACTCCTAGATCCCTTTCACACATAGTTTCATTCAGCCAGATGTCCCCCATCCTATATCTGTGCATTTCATTTTTGCGCCGTAAGTGCAGTATCTTACATTTCTCCGCATTGAATTTCATTTTGTTAGCGTTGGCCCAGCTTTCTAGTCTATTCAGGTCATTTTGAATTTTGACCCTGTCTTCTGGAGTATTGGCTACTCCTCCTAATTTGCTGTCATCTGCAAATTTGATAAGTATGCCCCCAATTCTGTCATCCAAGTCATTAATAAAGATGTTGAATAGGACTGGGCCCAGGACAGAGCCCTTTGGCACCCCACTTGTCACTTCTTTCCAGGTTGAAAAGGAGCCATTGTTGAGCACCCTTTGAGTTCGGCCAGTCAACCAGTTACAAATCCATATAACAGTTACCTTGTCTAGCCCACATTTTACAAGTTTGTTTGCAAGAATGTCATGGGGAACCTTGTCAAAGGATGAAGATCTTCTCACATCTTATCAGCAGGTGGCACTCTTGCACTATTTTCTCAGTGTATACTTTGCCAGCACAAGATATGGAAAAATACAGTCATTTTCTTGCCACTATGTGAATTGCTAATTTGCTGACAGTTGTTTTCAAGGTTGATTACAGAGACGTGTTGCTTTTAAAGCAAGAGGTTTAGTCTCAAAGTAAAGTCTAATAATCTGAAAATAATTAACACAAGTCATTATTTTCTTTCTGTTTAAAGCTTGGACGGATTATAGAAATATTTGTAAGAGTAATAAAGTTGCAGAAAAGTAATCTTATCCTTCATTTTCCTTCCCCTTTCTTCCTTTCTCTACTTTTATAATTAACACTCCCAATTTTAGCTCCTGAAGGAAGATTTAAGATTGTCTCATTAGCACACTGGCAAGGGAAAGGGTAGTTATAGACACAGTTTAGTATTTCCCCTCAGATTGATAATTAAAGTAAGTCCTATAAAGGTTTGAAGTTGTGCCTCAGCTTCTTAAATCTGCAAGTACTCAGTTAAATCAATTCAGATCAGGTTATTTGCATTCCTGTCCCCAAGAGAGACTTCATGGGAAGAGGATACTCTCAAGAGAGTAGTGAGAGATGGTTTCTATACTTGAGCAGTTTATGTTTCTTGTTTACTTTCACTTTGCCTCACTTCCCTTCTCTCTCCTCGTTACTGCTCAAGAAAGCGAAGCAGACCACTTACACTGCACTTCACTGCAGCCGTCCCAGATAGTGGCGAATGGAGCACCCGCGCACGCTCCAACCCCTCTTTGCATCCTGTACCTCTGGTTTTTCTTCTATCTGGTGCTATTTGGGGGGTGGTTGGTAGCCCCCTTTGAGGGTCCAAGCCTT
Source organism: Urosaurus nigricauda (assembly GCA_034509955.1). Lineage (NCBI taxonomy): Eukaryota > Metazoa > Chordata > Lepidosauria > Squamata > Phrynosomatidae > Urosaurus > Urosaurus nigricauda. The sequence goes on along the minus strand of JAOEGL010000005.1, from coordinate 104,925,649 downwards.
CCCCTTTATCAAGGGGATACACAGAGCCTCCCTGCAGCTGGTAAAAAGGGAATGATCGCCACGATCAGCAGCCTTAGTCTGGAACGCTCCTAGACTGCAGCCGTTGCAGTCGGCATCCACTGGAAGTCCCCCAGCAGATACTTTTAAAAGTAGATACCTTTAAAGAAAGTATTTATTCTAACTAGAAAGAACATAACAATAAGATACCATTTATGAAAGGCATCCTGGCCTTGCAGGTACAGTATGCATAGTTATAAGATGTTCATTTCAAGCAAGCCAATAGATAAAAATAACAAAAGCCTAAAAGCTCTAGTTAACACTTTACTAAACTACTCACACAGAGATGGAATCTGCAGTCCCTGGTGGGTTTTCTGAATGTGAAGAACTGACTCCCTCCCCCTTGCCTAGCTCAAACCCCATCCCTGAGGCCTGCCTTCCTGTCACAGGCCCAACATTGGTACCAATACCAGTGTTGCAGGCCCAATACTGCAACTTTCCAAAGAAGCTAGACTCACGCTGAAAAGACTCTCTGCCACATGGTCTCAGAGGCCTTTTATAGCCCTCTGTTGGAAGATTATGAACAGTCCTGGTCCTGCTCAACTGATTAGCCAGTTGGGCCTTAAGTCAGCTATAATATAACTACTCATTAGCATGTACCTCCCCCCAGCCTTTGTTGTCTGAGAGAAGTCCTCCAATGACTGGTGGCCCAATCATTACACCTCCTGGCCAATTTTTTATGACTGTTAGCAAAAACATTTCTGCCAACTGGTGTGAGGTGCAACCTATCCCCTGCCAGAAGTCCCCTCTCATGAAACTGCAGGCCATGGTCCAAGAATCCAGATTGTTCTTTGTTAGCACTTTCTGCAGATCCACTTTTTCACCTCCACTATTTTCCTCTCCCTTCCTGGAATATGCCCTTCATCTGGAAGAATAGATGAGATGACAACCTATACATCTATCTCTTTCAGTTTCCTATGAAGACCCTCATAATTCCTTATGATATTCTGAAGGCTGTGCCTAGGAAGGAGTAACAATCAGTAAGTTTGACATGTTTTTATAGTCTCTCCACTACATCACAGATTTTTTGCCTCAGGGAAACAACACACCTCCTGAGACATCTTGTCAGGCCCACAAACCACTGTTTCTGTACCCTTCAGCAAGGAGTCCTCCATCACAATCGCATGCCTTCTCTGAAGCTTGGGAATGGCCATTCCATGTGGTGATTCTTCCAAGGTCTCCTGCACATTCCCTGAGGACTGGCCCTGCTGCTGTTCCTGGTGGAGATCAGGCAGAATTATGGCAGGCTAGCAACAGCCAATCAGGAGTTGGCTGGCGGCAGCCAATAGAATGTTGGCTGATAAGAAGAAATTCCATTAGTGGCAGTTGGAGGATAGATAGGGTTTTGTTTTCAGACAGTGGGGGTCTGAAACTGAGTGACTGTGTTAGGGATTGTGAGAGCTAAAGTTGAGAAGAAAACAACTTAGCTCTGTGTCAGGGAACGAGTTCAGGAGTGAGGGACTTGGTTCCAATATAGCACTCCAGGTGAGGGAGCTGCTGGTTTGCTATTATGAGGGATAGATTTAGCCTGAGGGCTAGAATAAAGTTAGAGATTTGGTTTGAGACCAAGAAGGTTTTGTTATGTCCAGTGAGGGATAGTTATAGTTAGAGTCCAGAAGGGAGGGTTTCAGGATACCAACAGAACTCTGAGAAAGGGAGTTGCTGCAGTGTAATATCCTGCGGGATAATGTTGTTAGCATTGGTGTCTGCTTCACAAGTAAGTTTAGGAAAGTAACACAGCCATCCCTAGTTTTAAATGACTAGACATCCACAAATCCAATTACCAACTTACTCTCAGTTGTCTGCTGGTGTCTAATTTCTACTCCAGAAGGTAAAAGTATTAGTAATCTGTTTCAAACACTAGGCCTCTAAAAGCCATCTACTTTTTATGTCAGTTACCAATCCTGTCCTATTGGACAATGCAATATAGGACTCTTACTCTTCAAGTTACCTGAGCACAACAAAGGACATAAGGTGATGGGAAAGGGTTTATCTTTCCTCTACAGCATTGTGAAGCTATTTCTATTTTTCTGATATAGATGATAGTAGGGATGGGGAAAATGGCTTCTCCGTTTGTTTCTGGGCTACCTGGCACAAGTGGTTGCTGCCTGCTATTCTGCAACCCACTGAAAGACCCTTATGAAAGCACTGGTGAACTAAAATAATATAAAAAGTTTATTTGTATGACGTGATATACAATCAGAGCACAAACTGAAAACATTCTTGATGGCTGCCTTTCCAGGAATAATGCTACAGTAACTTGATCTGTTCAAGACAAAGTTCTTTAAATTCAAAGAACTTTACTGTGTATTAGCCTATAAATTAGAGGAGACTTTTTTCTCCCCCCCCCCATCAATAGACATTATTACACTTCTATCAGAGGACAGACATAAATAAATTGAGTAAAAGCCACTTGGTAGACACTCAGCTTGCAAGTAACTTAGTAGTTACTTTCTCTCTCTCTCTCTCCATTCCCTTTTGTGGTTTTAGTCTTTAACAAGTCTGTTGAGGGCAGGTCTATCTAGGAAAGTTTGGGATGAACTACTGATACAAATCTTCAAACCCTAACAACATTTCGTCTTAGGTGCTTCCCATCCAACCATATCTTGGACCATTGTTGGGTCCATTTCCACCATTACTACTCCTGGAAATTCAATAACCCAAATAGTCCAACTTGTCTTTGTGAAATTGTGAGAGTTGGAATCTCCTACCCAATGATCCACAAATAAACCAGCTCCAAACAGAGAAAAGTTTATTGTAAGACAATGGGAATAGTGACCAGTTACACGTCTTTGCAGAGTCCGAAGTTCACAGGAAAAAGTGTCCAGTTTAAATTTACCCCTCCTTCCTTCCCCCTCAGTCTCCACACCACTCTAACAGCGAGCCATTCCCATAACAACCCAAATGTTCCCAGCCATTTTCATCCTTGAGCGTCTCTTATCTGCATTCCACTAAGCCCTGCTACTACTCCCCCCAATTACCCATCTCATCTGAAGTTTCAATTCCCATCACTATTCACTACACTACAACATACTAATAATTAACACCTAACCACGGTTTATATATATGAACTGGATTATACACATGAATATATTAAACAGCATTTACTACTTGTCAATCCTGACAGAAATTCATGTATAGCTGATTGTACAATAGTTTCTTCACCGCATTTTGCACCAACTCCACATGGGATTGGTAGTCCTTCAAGTAGGCCAGGTATACTAGTTTTCCTCCATATAAAAATTCATGGAGAAATGCATTAATTAAACACATAAATGCTCCTGGGGCCCCACAGTCCAAATGGCATCACCAATTATTCAAACACACCCAATTCACAATTAAAAGCAGTTTTCCACTCATTTCCTGCCTTAATGCTCACACAAAAGTATGTTTCCTTCAAGTCTAGTTTGGTAAAAAAATTTCCATTTGCCAAATGCACCAACATGTCCTTCATTAAGGGAAAGGGGTATTTATTTGAGCTGTGTATAGCATTCAACCCTTGATAGTGTGTGTACAGCCTCAAAGTCCCATCCTTCACATGCCAAAACAGCACCAGGGAAGCTGGCTGAATAAGCCCCCATGCTAGGTTGTTGTCTATACACTTCCTTCAAATCACCAGTTCTTGGGACGCCATTGAATACAACTTAGTCTTAGGTGGGTCAGCCCCCAGAACTAGCTCAGTTGTGCAGTCTGAGTTACAATGAAGAGGAAGGACAATGGATTACTTTCCTTCAAAGAGTCCCCTCAAGTCAGAATACTCTCTGGGAAACTTTGGTTCCATTATTCCATTCCACTCTGGCCAGGGTCAGCATCTGAAGCCCCATCCTTGTGAAGCCATCCGCACCTAATCTGAGGGTTTCAGCCATCATGCCTACAACTGCTAAGTCTCAGTCCAGTCCTGGCCTCAGAACTGTGTGGTGTCCCAATCAGCAGTTCCCAGTGATCCCAGCACTGCAGACTTATAAATTTCATCTCTTTGGTAGCCCAGTCAATCTGAGGCTGTGGAACCGAAGCCATTTCAGCTCCAGAACAATGGCATAAACTGTTGTAGGGACCATAACAAACTGTTGTTTCCCTATGTGTCTCCCCACTTCCACTGCCATCAGATGGCCATCCATTTGAATAAACCTAATGGGTTTCAAGACTTCCTCTACCTGTAGTTCCGGACCAGTAACTGCAGTGAGGTGGGTCAATCATCTTGTGTAGTCTACCATGCTAACAATGTCCAGGTTTCCTGACCCCTGGGAGCCCACAGTCTCACCCAAATGAAGTACAGAGTAGCACATACTCCCCAGGGACCTTTCGTCAGAAGTCTGTCATTTTGTGCCAGTTAGTGCAGGCTCCACTCATTTCCCAACAGCTCCTTTTTGTCACCACAGTCTCCAGATTAATCAGCTTCCCATACTGCTTCCTCTTTCCTTTTGCATACCTCTGTATCTTCATCACTTCATCTATTATGGCCAATCCCTCATCAAAGGTCCCCCTTGCTTCTCAAATTGTCCCTTTCTCATCAGAAGTTTCTTTTTCCATCTATGTGTCTAGTCCCATGTAGTCTGAAGGCCATAGTGTGAGAATCAAAGAGAGTGATTTTGTGGTTTTGTGGTGGTTTTGTTTATTTGTTTGTTTTGTTTCTGCAAATAAGTGGATCCAAATTTGTCAATATTGAAACAGAAAATGTTACACAAAGAAGGGGGAATATATCTTTTATGGAAGGTATAGTTTCTAAGAATATAGTAAATACTGTAATGGGTTCTACATGGGGCTGCCTTTGAAAAGTGTTTGGAAAATTCAGCTAGTTCGACTTCTGGTGGTATGGCAGATCGTAGGCCACCTCATTGATGCCTCTCTATGAGATGACCACCTTTAGTGGGAGATAGACCAGACCGGGATCTGAAATTCCCAGCAAAAATCATCTCCAAAATGAAGGAAAAGCAGTGGAGCTCCAAAGTAAAGCCAAAACTCCCCGGGTGTTCCCGATCTCAGCTGATTTTGGTGCAGAGTTGGAGATAGTGTGTGTAGTGAGCAGGCCGAGGGAACAGCCAATCACAGAGCACCTGGAGTCCAGCCAATGAGAAGCTGGCTGGGCAGGGCTATAAAAGAGCCTTGATAGAGTGCGAAAGGGGTTTGTTTTTTGTTTTTGTTTTTTGGAGTTTTAAGGGAAAAGACACCTAGGAGAGAGGGTGTGCTCTTAGGGTTCCTGTGGGAACATTTGTAGGATAGTTTATAGACCAGAGAAGGGTCTGAGGAGTCCAGTAGAGACTAGATAGCCTTGAAGGAGTCTAGGGAAGAGAGGCTCAGAATAAGCCTATAGGTTTTTAAAAAGATTTTGGCCTTAATATTGGTGATAAGGTTGCCTGAGTGGCTGTAGTATATTGTTTAAGGAACTTCTGTAACTAAGGAAATAAGACAAACAAAGCTTTAATTATATTTTATAATTTATTTTATATTTTATAAATAAACTTCATTCATGTTTTGAGTTACCACTTAGCCTCTGTTGAACTATTAAAACACGCTACTAAAGATATCAGTGCCTCAGTAGGAGATAGGTGGTGGGTGAACAAGAGAGGGTTATCATGTTCAGTTGGCATCACAGTGTGTCAGCGGGAGGAACAGCTGAGGAATGCGGAGGGGATTTAGGAAGGAGTCACCACCCTCACAACAAGGTAGCTGTTTAAACAGCGTTAGATCCGCCACCATTTTTTACTCTCATAGCTGAAACATTGACAAGTTAAACATCTACCATCTGAGTCAATCGTCTGTACTTTCAAACCATCTGATCCATCTCCAACAATAGTTTAAATTAGCTTTAAAAGATCCTCTACTAACAAAATAACTTAAACTCACTCTCCCCCTTCCGATTCCTGGGTTCGAGGGGACGTCGTAGCTGCAGGCTGGCTGGAAGAGAGATGAGATGAGGTTTGGACATCTTGAGCAGAGAGAACAATGTTGGTGAAAAGTAAAAGTGAATCATAATTGAAGGCGAATTAAACTAGGAGAAAATGAACTGCATTGGAATTATGAGTGATGACCGGATGGTGAAAAAAGGGAGACTGTAGCTGGACAGAGCTGCTAAGGGCAAGAAAAGATGGACTACTAAGAATTTACTGACGCTCCGGCTTAGAAAATTTATAAAGTGTAATAGGGAGTTTGTGGATTAGTGGTTTTGAAAGATTTTGAGAGGATTTGTGGGAAAAAAGACATATTGCTGGACTGCCTGACTGTCAAACCGAATCTGAATGCAGAGCCGAGTGAACTGGAGAACTGCGGAATAGGTGAACCACTGAACTGCGGAAGTGTATTATATCAAATTAGACTTGACCAATTGTGCTGTACTGTATTGTTCTGGGGACTCTTCTTGATGATACAGACCTTCATTGATTTTGGCCGGACTAATAACTTGGATACAAAAGGCTCCCCTTTTTTCAATTCCTGTCTTTGTACCTGTGCTTTTTCTCTTTTTTTTAATCCCCTACTTCTGGACTTATATTTTTGTGGTGGAATAATTGGACAACCTATTGGACAATCCTCTTGGCTTGAATACGGAGAGAAATCTGCCTGGAAAACCCTTTGGAAAATCTCCAAGGGGCATTGATTATATTATAAGTAATTTGTTAACTTGCTTTTCCATTCTCCCCCCTTCTTTTTCCCTTTCTCTTTTCTTTCTTTTCGTTCAGTTTTTTTCAGGTAGGAAGGGAATTGTTACCTTAAACATTATTTAGAGATATTAATCAAGGGTGTAAAATATTTTTAACTTTCTGCTATTGTGCTATTTTGCTATTGTGTTTGCTAACATGAGAAAATAGTTAAATTTACTGATCTTATTTCTCTCTGCACTTGTAGATTGCAGATTGTTGTTGATACAAGAGGTTATTGGGAAATAAGTTCTTCCTGGTGTTCAATTGGATATACCTCCCTGGTGGGTTCAATCACTTAAACAAAAAACAAAAACTGATTGGAAAGATATATTAAACTAAATAATTAGTAGATTTATCTCATCATAAATTAGAAATTTATACAATAAATAAATAAATAAATAAATAATAAAAATAAAATAATACTAAAATTATAGATTACTTTTTTGAAAACTAAAATAATATTTAAACAAAAATATATAAATTTAAATAAACTTCCCAAAAGAAAAATCAATTAAATAAAAAAACTTAAATTTAAAATTGAAAACAAACTGAATTTCTAATTAAAATTACTAAATAATAAAATAGAGACTTCCGGTTGGAAATGGCGTCAGACGAAAGTGAGTTCTAAATACCTCTGACATAGAATCGCTTGCTGAGTGTGAATCAGAGTTGACAAACACCGAGGAACAACTCCAAACTGTCATCTTGAATACAAGAGACATGGCCATGTCCTTACAGGGTCAGATGGCGCTGGGAGACAGTTAAGAGGAAATAGTCAAACTGACATAGAGGGAACAAGGCAAACAGTTCAAGGACCCAACAGTGGGAAGCAAAAAAATTTGCACAGGCAGCAAGTAAAGGGAACACATGTTCTTAGATGTCTCTACACTAATGCACAGAGTATGGGAAATAAACAGGATGAACTTGAACTCCTAGCACAGCAAAGCAAATATGATATAATAGGCATCACTGAAACCTGGTGGGATGAGTCTCATGATTGGAATGTAGAAATAGAGTGCTATAACCTTTTAAAGAGAAACAGGCCAAACAGGAAAGGAGGAGGAATAGCATTATATGTGAGGGATATTTACACCAGTGAAGAGATCCAGGACATCAGTACTGGAGGCCAAGTGGAGAGCATCTGGATAAAAATTAAAGGAGAGAGAAACAACAGGGATGTTACTGTGGGAGTCTACTACAGACCTCCAAGTCAGACGGAGGAATTGGATGATGCCTTTCTAGAACAGATGACCGCACACTCAGAAAGGAGAGATGTAGTAGTGATGGGGGACTTCAGCTACCCGGATATTTGCTGGAATTCAAACTCAGCCAAATCCTCAAGGTCGAGCAAATTCCTCACTTGCCTGGAAGACAATTTCATTGTCCAAAATGTGGAAGAGGCAACAAGGGGATCAGCTATTTTGGATCTGATCTTAACCAACAAGGATGACCTAGTCAATGGAGTGCAAGTGGTGGGATCCTTAGGGGGAAGTGACCATGTTCTCCTGGAGTTTATTATACAGTGGAAAGGAGAAGCCAGGCATAGTCAGACACGCATTCTAGATTTTAGGAGAGCTGATTTCAATAAACTTAGAGAAATACTGGGGGTGATCCCATGGTCAGGAAAACTAAAAGAGAAGGGAGTTCAAGATGGATGGGAGTTTCTTGAAAGGGAGATACTGAAGGCACAATTTCAAACAGTTCCAATGAGGAAGAAAAATAGGAGGTGTCTCAAGAAGCCAGGATGGATGACAAAGGAACTTTCAACTGAGATAAGCCTTAAACAGAACATGTATAAGAAATGGAAAAATGGGGAAATCACCAAAGAGGAATTCAAACAGATAGCCAGAACATGTAGAGGTAAAGTTAGAAAAGCTAAAGTGCAGAATGAACTCTTTCCAAAGAAGAGACAATATATATGGAGACTACAGGGAGATATGTTAAAAGAAGAACAAATTGTAAATAAAATTAAAGAAAACTTAAGACTGTATTTCAGAGAGAACAAAACAGAGGATGTACTAAGTAGAACTATTTGGGATGCTGGGAAAGCAGTTGTAAGGGGGTTATTTATAAAAATACAAGCTGAAATTAGGAAAAAGGAAAATGAGAAAGAAAAGAAAATATTGATGGAATTATATAAAAAGGAAGAAGAATGGAAAATGAAAGAAGATAAGAGAATAAAGTATGACATTGATAACTTGAAATTACAATTAAAATTAATGGCACTAAAAGAAATTGAAAAAAGCTAAAGTTACTTAAGCAAACACAATTCGAATCAGGCGATAAAGCAGGTAAATTGTTAGCATCAAGACTGAAGAAAGAGAAAGAAAAGAAACTAATTACAAAAATATATGAAGATGGAGAAAAGATCACAGAAAGTATTAATATAAAAATGCTTTTGTAAAATATTATAGAAACTTATATAAAAACCCTCATACAACAGAAGATCATAAGGAAAAAGTGATTAGATACCTGGAAAATCAAAAAATATTGGCATTAAATGAAGAACAGAGATTAAGTATAAATCACCCAATATCATCAGAAGAAATAGTAGAAGCTATTAAAAGATTAAAACTTCAAAAAGTTCCGGGACAGGATGGTCTCTCAGCAATATACTATAAAAAAATGCAAGATGTATTAGTTGAGCCGCTAAAAGAAACTATTAACAATATTTGTAAAAACGGAATCCCAGATTCATGGAAGATGGCCTATATTACGCTAATCCCTAAAGGGAACCAAGATAAACAAGAGGCGAAAAATTTCAGACCAATTTCGTTAACAAACGTTGACTATAAAATCTTTGCATCAATTCTAGCAACTAGACTTGAAAATATCTTAAATCAATAATACATGATGATCAAAATGGATTTGTGCCAGGAAGGCAAGTAAGAGACAATATTAGGACTGTTTTAAACCTGATCGAACATTATGAGTATCATAACGAACGGAAATTTGCTACGATTATGATTGATGCAGAAAAAGCATTTGACCGGGTTGACTGGGTCTTCATGCTAGAAACATTTAAAAAGATGAATTTAGGTGAGAAATTTTTAGACTGGTTGACTGCAATATATAGAGAACAGAAAGCTCAGATTTTAATTAATCAAGAGAGAACTGAATATATTTCAATAGAAAGAGGAACAAGGCAAGGATGCCCTCTATCACCTTTATTATTTATTATGATACTGGAAATACTTAACAACAGGGTAAGAAATGATAAGGAGATAGAGGGTGTCAAGTTGAATAAGTATAATATTAAGCTAAAAGCGTTTGCGGATGACTTTGTTTTTTTTTTAGAGAATCCAAAAAAATCCATAAAACAATTAATAGAAACAATCCAAGAATATGGAGCTATCTCGGGCTTTAAAATTAATGTAGAAAAAACATCAATCATGACTAAAAATATTTCAGAATCGGAAGATCAAGAATTGAAGGAACTTACCGGATTTCAAGTTGTTAAAAAGGTTAAATATCTAGGGGCTTTATTCACAAAGAGGAATATTGATCTCTACGACAATAATTATGAAAAATTATGGAGAGAAGTCAAAAGAGATTTGTTAAAATGGTCTAAATATCGATTTTCCTTTTCAGGTAGAATTGCAATTTTAAAAATGAGTATTTTGCCAAGATTTATTTACTTATTTCAGAATTTGCTGATTTTCTCGAAGGAATCTTGTTTTGCGAAATGGCAAAGGTCATTATCTAATTTCTTGTGGCAAAACAAAAGAGCTAGAATCAAATGGAAATTGCTAACGGAAGAGAAAAGTAAAGGTGGCAGCAATCTTCCCAACCTAAAGCTATATTACTATGCGGCATGCCTCCAATGGATAGAAGAATGGATATTGTTAAAAAATGATAAATTTTTAGAACTAGAAAGTACAAAAATGAGATTTGGATTCCACACATTTTTATGGTACGATAAGCACAAAATTAATAATGATTTTTGCCATCATTTTATAAGAAATCCTTTATTCAAAGTATGGACTAAAATAAGAAAACAATTTTATAGACGATTACCTCTCTGGGTTTCAATCCAAGAAGCCTTCTATAAGAAAAATAAGGCTTTAGACCAGAAATGGTTAAGATACAGAGAAGTGACTATACAGGATAAGAATTCCCTTGTTCTTAAGGATTTTGAGGATTTAGAAAAAGAAACTAATAGAAACTGGTTTTTTTATAGACAATTACTTGAAAGATTTAGGTTTGATAAAAAACAAATCGGCTTTGCAATGGAGAACAATGAATTAGACAATATTTTCTTTGACAAAAATAAGGGACATATTTCAAAATATTATAAACTATTAAAACAAAGAGATTTAGAATCCGAAAGTGTTAAACACTATATGGTAATTTGGGCCCAAGATATTGGAGAAACAATAGAATTGGATTTATGGGAAAAGTGTTGGAGGAATACTAATTCCTTTACGCTGTGTCAAAACTATAAGGAAAACCATACCAAAATGATGTTTAGATGGTATTTATCTCCAAGCAAGCTAAACAAAATATACAATGCTGGTAAAGGGGAATGCTGGAAATGTAACAAGCAGAGGGGGACCTTTTTCCATATGTGGTGGAAATGTACTGAGGCAACCTCATACTGGGAAAAAATTCAAACACTAATTGCTAAGATATTAAATATTGATATTCCATTAAATCCATGATTATTTCTGTTAAATATGACCTATATAATAGAAAAGGAAAATGAAAAGAAATATAGACGTATTCTCTTATACATGATTACAATTGCTAGAATAGTCTATGCTAGACATTGGAAACAAAAACGGACGCCGTCAGAACTTGAATGGTTAAACAGCTTAAAGAAGCTATGGAAATGGACATTTTGACAGCTATACTCAAGGACAATAATAGGGAAGAAACAGAGAGAGACTGGGATTGTCTTAAAAAATTTAAAGAAACTTTATAAACTCAAAATAATATGGTAATATTAAGTAAATATACAGATATGTATAAATATATGATTTCTTTATTAGTAGGAGTGTTATGTTAGTTTCAATTTTTATAAATAAGTAATAGTAACTTTGTGGAAGCCATTATAAGATTATATGAAAGAAAATTCAAGAATCCTTTTTTTTTTTTGCTTGTTTATTTTACTTGCTGTTTTGTTTTGTTCCCTTTTTTCTTTTTTGTCTCTTTTTTTCTTTTTTCTTTTCTTTTTTCTTGTTTTTTTTCTTTCTTTTCTATACTTTTTTTTAGGCTGTTTATATAGGGATTGTATGTTGCTTATGTGTTTATTACACGATGTTTTAAATGTTTTGTTATTTTGTGATTTAAATAAAAAAAGGGAAAAAAAGAAAAGCTAAAGCGCAGAATGAACTCAGGCTTGCTAGAGAGGTTAGGAACAATAAAAAGGGCTTTTTTGGGTATGTCTGGAGCAAAAGGAAGAGGAAGGAAATGGTAGGGCCACTGCGTGCAGAAGATGGTAAAATGATAACAGGGGACAGAGAAAAGGCAGAATTACTCAACACCTTCTTTGCTTCAGTCTTCTCAGAAAAGGCAAAAGGTGCTCAACCTAAGGATAATAGGGAAGAAGAGAGAATAGGGGAATTTCAGCACGGAATAAGTAAAGAGATAGTACAGGAATACTTGGTTAACCTAAATGAATATAAGTCTTCAGGACCAGATGAACTACATCCAAGGGTATTAAAAGAAATGGCAAATGTAATATCAGAGCCATTGGCAATAATCTTTGAGAACTCCTGGAGAACAGGAGAAGTCCCAGCAGACTGGAGCAGGGCAAACGTTGTCCCCATCTTCAAAAAGGGGGAAAAAAGAGGATCCCAACAATTATCGTCCAGTTAGCCTGACATCAATACCAGGAAAGATTCTAGAGCAGATCATTAAGCAGAGAGTCTGTGAACATTTAGAAGCCAATTCCATAATCACAAAAAGCCAACATGGGTTTCAGAGAAACAAGTCCTGCCAGACAAATCTGATCTCTTTTTTTGATAAAATTACCAGCTTGGTAGATGAAGGGAATGCTGTGGATATAGTATATCTTGATTTCAGTAAGGCCTTTGACAAGTTTCCCCATGACATTCTTGCAAACAAGCTTGCAAAATGTGGACTAGACAAGGTAACCGTTACATGGATTTGTAACTGGTTGACTGGCCGCACACAAAGGGTGCTCAACAATTGCTCCTTTTCATCCTGGAGCGAAGTGACCAGTGGGGTGCCACAGGGTTCTGTCCTGGGCCCAGTGCTATTCAATATCTTTATTAATGACTTGGATGACAGAATTGGGGGCATACTTATCAAATTTGCAGATGACACCAAATTAGGAGGAGTAGCCAATACTCCAGAAGACAGGATCAAAATTCAAAATGACCTGAATAGATTAGAAAACTGGGCCAACGCTAACAAAATGAAAATCAATGTGGAGAAATGCAACGTACTGTACTTAAGGCGTAAAAATGAAATGCACAGATTTAGGATGGGGGACATCTGGCTGAATGAAACTATATGTGAAAGGGATCTAGGAGTTCAAGTAGACCATAAGATGAACATGAGTCAACAGTGCGATGCGGCAGCTAAAAAGGCCAATGCTAATCTAGGCTGCATCAATAGAAGTATAGCGTCTAGATCAAGGGAAGTAATAGTGCCACTCTATTCTGCTTTGGTCAGGCCCCACCTGGAATACTGTGTCCAGTTCTGGGCACCACAATTCAAAAAGGATGTGGAGAAACTGGAGCATGTCCAAAGGAGGGCAACTAAGATGGTGAAGGGACTGGAAACCATGCCCTATGAGGACCGCCTTAGAGAACTGGGGATGTTTAGCCTGGAGAAGAGAAGGTTAAGAGGTGATATGATAGCCCTGTTCAAATATTTGAAAGGATGTCATATTGAGGAGGGAGCAAGCTTGTTTTCTGCTGCTGCAGAGACTAGAACACGGAACAATGGATGCAAGCTGCAGGAAAAGAGATTCCACCTCAACATTAGGAGGAACTTCCTGACAGTAAGGGCTGTTCGACAGTGGAACACACTCCCTCGGAGTGTAGTGGAGTCTCCGTCCTTGGAGGTCTTTAAGCAGAGGCTGGATGGCCATCTGTTCGGGATGGTTTGACTGGGAGTTCCTGCATGGCAGGAGGTTGGACTGGATGGCCCTTGTGGTCTCTTCCAACTCTATGATTCTATGATTCTATGAAGAAGATCTAACTGCTCGGAAAGCATGGAGATGGGGGACGAGAAGGCCCAAAGGATAGAACACAATCACACTCAGGCCGCCAACTATACATCAAAATCATTTTCAACAATCGACTGCAATCTAATGTGAGTAAACTCAATATAGTTGAGATTTTGCCATGAATCCAATATCAAATAGCTAATAAACCAAAAAGGAACTTTATTTTTCTGGATCACCACCTCTCTGTCTCAAAAATTGGAGAAGCTCTCAATGGCAGAGTGTGAGCACTAGAAATTATAGAAAGTGAAAGAGAAAGTGAAGAAAGGGTGGAAGGTGGACAGAAAGAGGCCGAATTGAAGGCTCCAGAAGCAGCAAACAAACTGGAGGAAAGATTGAATAAGTGGGGTGGAAAGAAGCCGGCTGGGAGGATTCAGAGGCAGTGAGTAATAAGGAGGAAAGACCGGAGAGAACAGAAGAATCGTAGAGAAAGGAGCTGGGGTCCGGTGTGAGAGTGCAGTGAAAAGGAGCCAGAGTGGAGTAGGCGGCGGGAACACCAGACTGAGTGTTGGAGGCATTGGAGGAGGGGAGTGAATGGCTCAAAAGCCAGGAAAAGGGTGGAATGAAGGAGTCAGAGTGAGGAAGAAGGGAGATAGCCTGGAGAGTGTGGAGGAACTGGAGGTAGGTGAAAGCGAGGAAAGCTAGTGCAACTGTGGAGGGAAGGAGCCGGATCGGAGAAGAAGCGAAAAGGACAGAGTGAAAGTGAGTGTGGTGGGCTGGAAGACGAAAAAAGGAGCGGAGAGAAGGTCAGAGCAGCTGTGGAATGAAAAGTGCTGGATCAAAAGGGACGGAGAAGAGATGGAGGAAAGACCGGTTGAGAAGTGGTGGTGGGAGAGAGTGAGGGAAGACCAGAGCATCTGTGGGAAAAAGGAGCCAGAAGACAGAGGAAAGATTGGGGTGTGCGTGGAGGAATTGGTGGAGAGGTGGAGAGGAAAGACTGGACAGCGAGTGGAAGAAAGGAGCTGAAACGGAGGAGTTGGAGAGAAAGCTGAAGAGAGTGAGGAAGAAGCGGAATAAGGGAACCGAAGTAAAGAAGTTGGAGGTCAGGATGGCGTGAATCTGATTGAAACAACTGGGGCAAAAGTGGAAACAGGAGAAAAGATGGAAAGAAAGACAGGAGCGACTAAAGAGGGAATAGGAACAATTCTATAATTCAGAAAAATATATATATATTTAAATAAAGACAAAAGAGACTGAGTGACATTGAAGCAAGGGCCAAACGAAGGCTGCAGTGTTGGTGTGTCTGAAATTGGTCTATGAACAGATAAGACAGAGATCTAAGAAGAAAGGAAAGAAATAGAAAGAGAACTCAGCTGAAGAGAATCACCAAAAGAAAACAAACACAAATCAGATATCCTCAAACAAATTGATTCAATATCTAAATAGTGACATCTAGTGGAGGAAAACAGATATACTGGAATATAAATATTACAAGAAGAAGTACAACAGTAAAATTTAAAAATAATATACAGAAAATAAGTCACAAAAAACTGCAAACAATGAATACCAGACTACAGACTATCAGAATACAACAAACACATGGACAAATGCAAAGATCATCTTTGGAAAATATAGGCCCTCAAGACACATAGATAATGATGCTTGAAGAGATAAGGCAAATGCGCCAAGAGATGAAACAAGACAAGGAGGATCTCAGACGAGAATGAAAAGAGATAAAGAAGATTTACGACAAGATATGGAAAGGATGAAAGTGGAGATATCCCAAGGCATTAAGACAGACTTAAATGAGATTCATCAATCCATCAAAATTATAACAACAAAGTTAGACAAGTAAAAACTAAAGTGAAAATGCTTGAAAGGAAAAACCAAGAATTAGAGGAGAAATTAAAAGAGGAAATGGAAAAGAGAAAAGAAATGCAAGAATTAAAAAATATTTGGGACCAAAAGATGAGAGAAAGATGCTTGAGAATACGAGGTCTACCAGAAGTAGAAAACGAAAATCTCTTTGAAAGTATGGCCATGATACTAGCTGAATTTCTCAAAAAAGACAAAACAGAGATGGAAGAAGAACTTGATAAGGTCTTTAGAGTCAGCTCTTGGATTGCCAAGCAAAAGAAATTACCAAGAAACATTGTGGTATATTTTGTGAGAACTCGTATGAATAGAAATGGTGCTAGAAAGACAATTTGAGGCGAAGTTAATAGTGGATGGAGTTGAACTACAATTAATGAAGGACATCCCCGGTTCGATACTGAGAAAACAGAAGGAGTATGTATTCTTAACTAGGGTTTTAAGAGACGCAGGAATACAATATAAATGGGAAATGCCTGAAGGAATCTCCTTTAGATACAGACAGAGAAGAGTAAAAATTGGCTCAATAGAAATGGCAAGAGACTTTTTAGAAGACTTCTTAAAAGATCTGGAACAAGACGAAGAAGTACAGAAAAAGCAGAAACAAAGAAAGACCACCTCTTCAAAAATCAGAGAGACAAAGACCAATAAAGAAGATAATATTTCAGAAAAAGAGGACAACAACTCCAAGGAGTCCAGAAATCTTACCGATGATGACCCACAAATGCTAGGAGCGGTTGGAATAACATATGAATAGTACAATTAAAACGATATCCTGGCATATGAAAGGGTTAAATACCCCACAAAAAAGAAAAAATATCTACCATTATTTAGCTAAACAAAAATTGGATATATTATGCTTACAGGAAACACATTTTAAAAGTTCAGAAAAAAATATTTGATTAACAAAAAATTGGGTAAGCAATTTGTCTCAGCAGGGGATGAAAGAAAAAAGGGGGTGGTGATATATGTAAACAAAAAAATCCAAGCAAAAGAAATATTTAATGATAAAAAAGGACATTTTATAGGAGAGGAAATAAATATAATTTCGGTTAAAACACTAGTAGTTGGAATTTATGCACCCAACACAAACAAGGATAAATTTTACAATAAATTAGAAAAGATAATGTCACAATTAGACTACATAGATATAATCATGTTGGGAGATTGGAATGGGGTAATAGATCCAAGAATAGACAGAAAATCTTCAAAACCCATAAAGGAGAAACAAAGTAAACTCCCTAAGTCCTTCTTCCAAATGAAAGAACAGTTAATATTGATGGATATATGGAGGGTAAAGTACGGAAACATCAGAGACTATATCTTCTATTCTGAACGTCACCAGTCATGGTCTCTAATAGATATGTTTCTAATGTCATCCACATTAGCCCCTAAAGTAAAATCAATGGACATTTTACTCAAAATAACATCAGATCATAATCCCACAACAATGGAAATTGAAATAAGAAAGAAAGAATATAATTGGCGCCTTAATGAAAATATATTGAAAGATGAAAAAACTCTGGAACAAACACAAAAAAATCTTGAGTGGTTCTTTAAGGAAAATTTAGATAAAGGAGTTAGGACAAATGTAGTGTGGGACACATCAAAAGCGGTAATGAGGGTTTTTCATAAAGAAGAGTGCAAAAAGAAGGAAGGATAAAGATAGGAAAATGGGGAAAATCATGCAAGATATAAAACAAAAAGAAAATATGCTAAAAAGTAAAGGAGAAAATACAAACAAACTTTTAGAAGACAATTCAAATTCTTCAAAAAGAAATCTCCTTAATTTTAGTGGAAGAAATGGAAAAGAAAATTAAGTACTCAAGACAGAAGTTTTTTGAACATGGAAATAAGCCAGGGAGATGGCTAGCATGGAAAATAAAACAGAATAGACCAAAAGCAACAATATGAAGACTAAGGGAAGGAGGTAAAATATTACAGAACAAAATGAAATAATAGAAATATTTCATGAATACTATAGAAATTTATTCACTAAGAATAATATAGGAGAAACTGAATTAGAAAAATACTTAAGTGAGGTGAAGGTACAACAGATAAGTAAGGAACAGCAGGAAGAATTAAACAAGGATATTATACCAGAAGAGATAAAAGAGGTAGTGAAAGAATTAAAAACAGGTAAATCTCCAGGACTGGATGGTCTAACAACTTTATATTATAAAAAAGATGATAAACGTTATCGTAAATCCACTTACAGAAGTTATGAAAAGCATTTTAAAGGGGAATTTCCCAGAATCCTGGAAATCTTTATTTATTACATTTATTCCAAAAGAGGATACAGATAGAGAAAACCCAAAAAACTACAGACCAATAGCTTTATTAAATACTGATTATAAAATCTTTTCAGCAATACTTGCAAATAAGTTTTAAAAAATATTACGCAACTGGAGAAGTGTGGATCAAAATGGATTTTTACCACAAAGACACATAAAAGATAATATAAGAAATATAATAGATATAATTGAATATTTAGGGAGGAAACAGAAAAGAAAAGCAGAATTGATTTTCTTAGATGCTGAAAAGGCGTTCGACAATTTAAATTGGGAATAGACACTCAGAAAAGTGAATGTAGGAGAAAACTTCTTAAAATGGATGGCAGAGATATACAAACAACAAGAGACAAAATTTTAGTAAACGGGGGGAAACTAAAAGTCTTTACATCAGTCCACTATCTCTATTACTTTTTATTACAGCAATGGAAGTATTAAACAACAAAATCAGAGAAGAAAAATCCATTGCAGCATTAAAAATTGGAAATAGTGAATTTAAACTTAAAGCATACGCTGATGACATAGTTTTCACATTAGCTAACCCAAATGAAACAATAGAGACATTAATTAGAATGTTAGAAGAATATGGAAAGGTTGCAGGTTTAAAGATCAATAACACAAAAACGAAGATACTAGCTATGAATTTAACGGAAAGAGAAAAGAATAACTTAACAGAAATAACAGGATTTGAAATAAAGGAAAAAAATGAAATACTTGGGAATTAATATCACTAAAAGAAATGCTGATTTATTTAAAAACAATTACGAACATACATGGAAAGAAATAAAGAAAGATCTTCAAAAATGGTCTAAATTAGGATTGTCCTGGCTTGGAAGGATTGCAACAATCAAGATGTGCATGACATCCAAACTATTATTTCTCTTTCAGACAATACCAATTATTCAAAATGAAGGACTCTTTAAAAATTGGAACAAGGACATATCGGCATTTATTTGGGAAGGGAAAAAACCTAGGGTGAGATTTAAGATACTTCAAGATAAAAAAAGAAAAGGGAAGTCTGGGAGTTCCAAATTCTAAATTATACTTTTATGCATGTTCTTTTGAATGGATTAAGGATTGGATACAGATTAAAAATGAAAAATTATTGCAATTGGAGAGAGTGGATAATAAATTTGGATGGCACACATATCTGATTTATGATAAAGTTAAAGAAGATGGAAATTTTAACAATCATATGATAAGAAGATCACTTTTAAGAGTATGGGCAAAATATAAAAGGTTTTTTATAGGAAGAACACCGAAATGGACATCAACAAACGAAGCATTCTACAAAGAAACAAGAATGAAGAGGACTGGATGGCTAACATACAAAGATTTACTGAAAAAAGACAAAGAGAAACTGGAATTCAAAACTCTAGAAGAACTTACTATAGAAGGCTACAGGTGTAACTGGTTTTAGTACAGACAGCTTTTAGAACATTATAAGAGATTTGAAAACTAGACAGATAGAGACAGATGAAACGGAATTTGATAACATAATGTTAAACAATTGAAAGCATTTTATATCTAAAACATATAATTTACTTCTTAGCTTAGAGATGGAAGATGAAATGATCAAACAGTTTATGATAAGCTGGTCTCAAGAAGTAGGGAAGACAATATTCTTGAATAGCTGGGAAAGAAATTGGAAAAAGAGATTGAAATATACATTAAGTGCAGAGGTCAAAGAGAATTATTATAAGATTCAATATAAATGGTATTTAACTCCAGTAAAATTATGTAAAATATGTAAGAATAATAATAACAATTGTTGGGATTGTGATGATAAAGAGGGTTCTTTTCTCCATATGTAGTGGGATTGTAGTAGATCTAGAAAATACTGGAAACAAATTAAGTGTGCAATAGAGGAAATGCTCAATGTGAAATTGAAATTTGAACCAACTGTGTTTTTATTAAGTATGATAGATGAGGAAATAGAAAGAACATATGGAAAAATAATATTTTATATCTTAGCTGCAGCTAGAAAAATTCTTGCAAAGAAATGGAAAGATAAGGAAGATCCGAGTATAAATGAATGGTTTATTAAATTATATGATATGATGACTTCGGACAAACTAACATACCTTCTGAGAGATCAAATGATTAATCATCATAACCATGATTGGGAAACGCTTGAAAAATACATTAAGGAAAGAAAAAGAGATAACTCCTAACTCCATAAAATAACTTTAACTTAAAGAGGCATTTTCTACATGGGAAGGTGCTGGAAACTTGTATATATATATATATATAATTCATAATATATTTAACAATTATAGAAGAAGTAACTTAGAAATCTCAATAGAAAATGTTAGTCGAAATAGTTGATTTGTAATTACTCGGGTTTGTAGATAGGGAAGATCATAATAAGATTAGAATGATATTACATAGATACTATAAGGATACAAATACTTTGATTAAGAATGTATAATATTTAAAAATGATAAATGGAATTTATTAATGGTGATAGATAAAGTTCTTACAACTAATTGAAAGATGCAGATGATCCAATCTGAACTACATTGCAAATACAAAAGTAATTAGAATTGTAACAAAGGAAATTTTATTTTATTTGAATGAGAGAATCAGAGGAGATAGAAAAAACAATTTTAAGTGTTTTGTTTGGCAACTCATTTTAAGTGTTTAATGTGTTTCTTATGACTACTCATTCCATAATGTTTATTCTGTTTTTTCTCTCTTTTTTGTTGTATATTATTTGTATATTTGCTTGTTTTTCCACTTATGAGTTGGATGTAATAAAATTTATTTAAATATTTAAATTTTTTTAAAAAAATTACTAAATAATAAAATAAAATCAAAATAACAGATAGCCTTCCCAATTAAAGGAAGGGGGAGGGAAGAGGACTAAACAAATTGAATTATTAACACATATAAATAAATCTAACTAATAGCTGAACTACACGATCTATTAAAAATTGGCTTACTAAATAGTAAATTATTCAAACTTCTTTAACCTGACAAATACTAAATAATACTAGAAAGGAACAAAACACACACCAAGTAAAAAGAAAGAGGAGAAGAAAAAAGAAAAGGAAAAGAAGAAGAATAGGGGGAAAATCCAAATTATTAAATCTAAAGACCAATTTTTAAGCACGATTAGAATCAAAACAAAGAATGGCATCCAAAAGAAGAAAACAACAAATGCAAGTTCCATACCAAAGGAGACCCTCATTGAAAAATATGGACACAACTTCAGAGCAATTTTCACAAGTTATGGATGAGATAAAGTATTCATGAGATCAGGTCAAACAGGAAATAAGAGAGGTGAGAGAAAAAAATGAGAGCAGATCTGAAATGTGAGACAACACTGATAAGACAAGACCTGGACAAGATAGATAAAGATCTAAGGAAGGTAACCGGAAAAGTGGAAGAACTGAAAAACACAACACAACATCTAGGGAAACAACTTGAAGTAACAATGAAAACTCAACAGGAAGACCAAGAAGCTATGATGCATCTAGAACTTAAACAGAGAGAATCTTATGTGAAATTACAAGGTGTGCTGGAACAAGAAAAAGGAAAATCTGTATGAATTTCTCACTCCCTTTCTAGAGAAATATCTGGACCTACCTCTGCAACAATGTAGTTGGGAAATAGATAAGATGTTCAGATTAAATTCCAAGATGGCCAAGGAGGAAAAAAAACTCCCTAGGGACATTGTTATTTATTGGGTTCAGAAACAAACACAAGATATGCTTCTGCAAAGGAACTTCAGAACTAAACTAGTAATACAAGCTCACGAAATCCAGATTTTTAAAGATACACCATCACAAATCTTGAAAAAAAGAAGCGATTATAAATACTTGACGGATCAATTAAAGCATTATAGAATCCTATATAGATGGGAAGAAATTGAAGGGATTACAGTTACATGGAAGCAAAAACGATTTAAACTTAACTCGATAGAAAAAGCAAGTGAGTTTTGGAAAAAGTACAGAAAAGAAATGGAAAGAATTAAACCACGAGACCCCGAACCAAAGGATCAAGACAAAGAGCAAAAAAATAAACAAGATAAAAGATGGGAAGAATACCAAAGATGGTTGGATCAGAGAGAATTAAAAATAGATGAGACAGTGAGGAAAAAGAAGACAACAAAACAAGATAATGATATGGATGTTGTGGTAGGAACAGACGAAGTGGAGGAAGATGAGGATGACACCAGATCTGGTCTTGAGGACTCAAGAGGTGAAGGAGAAACAAGGAAAGAGGGAGAATCAAAAGACCATTTAGAAGAGGAAGCATAACAACAAAGAGGGAGAAACAGAGTGTATATTTATATTACTGTATAGCTGCTCTTGCTGCACAACTTGATTACAAACAAAAATAAAAATAGGAACGTGGAACATTAAAGGACTAAACTCTCCAATTAAAAGGAAGAAGGTGTTTCACTATTTGGAAAAAGGCCAATACCAGTTAATATGTTTGCAGGAAATCCTTATCAGAGACAAAGATAAAAAATTTCTAAAAAATTACAAATTAGGGAATGAATATACCTCATTGGCAAAGAACAAAACAAAGGGGGTGGTTACATATGTAAACAATTCTATAAAGACTAAAGAAAAATTTTCTGACAGAACAGACCACTATGTAGCGGTAGAAATCATGATTAAGAACAAAAAGACCTTAATTGTAGGGATTTATAGTCCTCAAAATAACAAGGGAAACTTCTTTAAAGAAATTCACAGAGAGATATCACAATTAGATTATGAAAATATAATTATCTTGGGGGAATTCAATGGCGTTTTAGATCCGCACATGGACAGAAACTCAGGAAAGAAAATTAAACATTATCAGGGCAACTTGCCTAAAAGCTTTTCCGAAATGACTGATGAACTAGCTATGATAGATACTTGGAGACATTTTAATAGACTAAAGAAAGAATACACTTTTTACTTAGAGAGACACCACTCACTATCAAGAATCAATTTGATTTTAATTACTAAAACTCTAATCCAAGAAATTCAAAAAATTGAAATAACACCTAGAATACTCTCAAATCATAATCCTGTATCCCTTACCTTAAAAGGATTTAGACCAATGTACACATGGAAATTAAAAGATGAACTTCTATTAGACTCAGTTGTAATTAAAAAGTGTAAAGAATCTATATTAAACTTTTTCAAAGAAAACATGAATGAAGATTTTAAAACAACAACAATTTGGGACATGAGTAAAGCAGTACTTCGAGGGTTTTTTATTAAACAGAATGCAAAACTTCAAGGGGAAAAAAGAAAGAAAATTGCAACCCTAACAAAAACTTTGCAAACAAAAGAGAACGAATTAAAAGAAAATCCAAATAATAACTTCCAAAAGCTATTAAAGCAATACAGAAACAAATTTCTTCAGAAAAGATACTTGATTTAGGAGAAAAACTGAAAACAGCCAAACAAAAAACTTTTGAACACTCTAATAAAGTAGGAAAGTGGTTAGCTCACGAACTGAGAAAAGAAAAGGGAAAAATAATAATAACAAATAAAAAAGATGGGAAACCATACACAAAACATGAAGAAATTAAAAAAAAAGCTTTCTACAAATTTTACTCAGACTTATATAAAGAACATCCAGCAGATGTAGAGATAATAAGGGTATATATGAAAGAAACAACATTTCCGCTCCCAAATGCACAACAAGAGCAAAAACTAAATGAGCCAATCTTGACTGAGGAAATAAGTAATGCAATGCAATTAACAATTCTAAAGAGGGAAAAGCACCCGGCCCTAATGGCTTAACTTCCAAATATTATAAAACTTTTATATCTATCCTGGCTGAGAGATTAAAATCTTACCAAAAGTCTTGGATCGATGAGGACCAGAGTGAGTTTTTCCCAGGGAGACTTATGAGGGACATATACAAACCATACTGAATGTGATGGAATACTATGAAATACATATTGGTGAGAAGCTTCCTCTGGTCTTCGTTGATCTCAATAAAGCATTTGACTCTGTGAACTGGACAACACTATAAGAGACAATTCAAAGAATGAAACTAGGCTCAATTATTTTGCAATTGCATAAATGAAATTTACAAAAATCAAGAAGTGAAAATTCTAATTAATGGGGAGAAAACAGAAAAATTAACCATTAATAGAGGAATCAGGCAGGGCTGTCCCCTTTCCCCCCTTCTATTTTTAATAATCATTGGAGGATTAATTCAATGAATTAAAAGTGATAATACCATAAAAGGATTAAAAATTTAAAAATACAACTTCAAGATTAGGGCATTTGGAGATGATCTGGTAATAATTTTGGACAACCCAGTAGCAAGCATTAATCCATTGCTAGATTTAATCAAAAAATTTGGACATATCTCAGGATGTAAAATCAAAATGGACAAATAATAAATTATTACAAAGATAATAGGACAGGATCAAAATTCAAAAGGACAGGATCAAAATTCAAAATGACCTGAATAGACTAGAAAGCTGGGCCAAAGCTAACAAAATGAAATTTAACACAGAGAAATGTAAGGTCCTACACGTAGGGCGGAAAAATGAAATGCACAGATGTAGGATGGGGGACACCTGGCTGAATGAGACAACATGTGAAAGGGATCTAGGAGTCCCAGTAGACCACAAGTTGAACATGAGTCAACAGTGTGATGCAGCAGCGAAAAAGGCCAATGCAATTTTAGGTTGCATCAATAGAAGTATAGTGTCTAGATCAAGGGAAGTAATAGTGCCACTCTATTCTGCTTTGGTCAGGCCCCACCTGGAATACTGTGTCCAGTTCTGGGCACCACAATTCAAAAAGGATGTGGAGAAACTGGAGCGTGTCCAAAGGAGGGCAACTAAAATGGTGAAGGGTCTGGAAACCTTGCCCTATGAAGAACGCCTTAGGGAGCTGGGGATGTTTAGCCTGGAGAAGAGAAGGTTAAGATGTGATATGATAGCCCTGTTTAAATACTTGAAGGGATGTCACATTGAGAAAGGAGCAAGCTTGTTTTCTGCTGCTCCAGAGAACAGGACTCGGAACAATGGATGCAAACTGCAGGAAAAAAGATTCCACCTCAACATTAGGAAGAACTTCCTGACAGTAAGGGCTGTTTGAAGTGGAACACACTCCCTCGGAGGGTGGTGGAGTCTCCCTCCTTGGAGGTTTTTAAGCAGAGGCTGGATGGCCATCTGTCGGAAATGCTTTGATTGGGAGTTCCTGCATGGCAGGGGGTTGGACTGGATGGCCTTGTGGTCTCTTCCAACTCTAAATTTCTATGATTCTATGATTCTATGATTCTATAATATCCCAAAAAGAAAAACAATGTATTGAAGAAATTTCAAGAATCAAAATCCTGAAAATGGTGAATTATCTAGAAATAAATATACCCAAGAAAAATATAAATCTATTTGAAGAAAATCATATGAAGATGTGGAGGGAGATGAGAAAAGATCTAAACAAATGGAATAAACTAAACATATCTCTATTAAGCAGAAGTGCGGTCATTAAAATGTCAGTTCTTCCCAGGATGTTGCTTATATTTCAAATAATTCTGGTGATAATAACAGAAAAAATATTTAGGGAATGGAATAAATAATTTTCTTCTTCGTGGTCTCTGCAAATCATACAAATCATAGAATCATAGAGTTGGAAGAGACCACAAGGGCCATCCAGTCCAACCCCCTGCCATGCAGGAACTCCAAATCAAAGCATCCCCGACATATGGCCATCCAGCCTCTGCTTAAAGACCTCTAAGGAAGGAGACTGCACCACACTCCGAGGGATTGTGTTCCACTGTCGAACACCCCTTACTGTCAGGAAGTTCCTCCTAATGTTGAGGTGGAATCTCTTTTCCTGCAATTTGTATCCATTGTTTCCGTCCTAGTCTCTGGAGCAGCAGAAAACAAGCTTGCTCCCTCCTCAATATGACATCCCTTCAAATATTTAAACAGGGCTATCATATCACCTCTTAACCTTCTCTTCTCCAGGCTAAACATCCCCAGTTCCCTAAGGCGTTCCTCATAGGGCATGGTTTCCAGACCCTTCACCATCTTAGTTGCCCTCCTTTGGACATGCTCCAGTTTCTCCACATCTTTTTTGAATTGTGATGCCCAGAGGTGGACACAGTATTCCAGGTGGGGCCTGACCAAAGCAGAATAGAGTGGCACTATTACTTCCCTTGATCTAGACACTATACTATTGATTCAACCTAAATTTTCATTGTCCTTTTTAGCTGCCGCATTGCACTGTTGACTCATGTTCAGCTTATGGTCTACTGGGACTCCTAGATCCCTTTGACGTGTGGTCTCATTCAGCCAGGTGTTCCCCATTTTATATCTGTGCATTTCATTTTTCCTCCCTAAGTGCAGAACCTTGCATTTCTCTGCGGTGAATTTCATCTTGTTAGCATTGGCCCAGCTTTCTAGTCTATTCAGGTCATTTTGAATTTTGATCCTGTCCTCTGGGGTATTAGTTACTCCTTCTAGTTTAGTGTTCTACTGCGCCTGCGCAGTTGAATTTGGAACTTTCTGGAATCACTGGGCAAAGTAGAGCTTGCAACTTTTTGGCGGTAGCTCCGTCCCTCCTTTATATAAGCCCATTTCCCGCTCTTTTCCCCAGTTCCTTCTTTTCTGCCGCGTTGGCTGTCCAAGGAACTGTGCTTGGAATCACTGTTGGTTATCCCTTTTGGTTTCTGATCTTCGGCTTGCTTTCTTAGACCATTCTTCTCTTACTCCGTCTTGGCTCATGTTCAGACCTCTCGGCTTGTTTGACCTCACTTTGGATTTTGAATTGTATTTGATGTCTCCAGCTCTGTTTAAGAACTGTGTTGTTTGTAGGGAAAAATTCCCTCAGATGGACCCGCACAAGAAGTGCTTGATCTGCTTGGGTGAGACCCATGATGTCCAGAGCTGTGCTCTCTGTAGATCTTTGACTCCCCAAGCAAGGAAGAACTGAGCTTCCAGGCTAAAGTCATTTTTTCTCAACAAAGCTTTAGCTCCACAGGAGATCCTACCTTTGAAATCGAAGTCGGCTTCGAAGATGTCGAGTGAGTCTGCAGTAAAGGCCCCTCAGGCCACTGTTTCCTCTACCGGTCCATCCTCTTCAACTCCCCGAGAGACGGAGGCCCCTCCAGCGGAGAAATCAGGTGAAAAGGTTAAGTCCAAGTCCTCTAAAAAGGACAGAAAGGACAAGCCCAAATTGGGCTCGGACCAGAGGGATGATAAGCAGAGACAGAAGGGGAAGCCTTCTAAGGGCTCTGCAGATGGTGCTTCCTCCCATACGGAGATGGTTTCTAAGGCCACTGCTAAGAGGAAGCATTCCTCTGGGGTCAAATCCCCCCGTAAAAAAGCCCGCTCCAACTCCGACAAGGGATCCCATGCCCGCCGGAAAAATTCAAAAGGGAAGGCCTCCTCGGTACCGGCTGTGGCTGTCTCTACATGTGAGGTCCTTTCCACACAGGCCGTTGAGGAGCAGCGCCCCCTGCAGGAGGATGTGACCGATCTTCTCCGTGTGGCCGTCGTTCCTTGACCCTGATGGCGAGGTCTGTCTCCTCTCATGGGTCCAAGCCAGAGCCAGACTACTATTATGATAGCGACACCGGACAGTATCATATCACCGTGGACCCGTCCACGCTCAAGAGACATCAGGATCCATCTGCCTCTGGGAGACATCGAGACCGTCATTGGGTTGCCTTGGACATCTCAGTTGGAGTCTCGGTACTGAACAGAGTTGCTGTTCCGAAGGGAGAGATTGCCACTCAGACAGGGCAGTCTCCATCAGAGTCTGTTGTCTTCATTGGGGAGGAAGACTCACATTCAATACCAGAGGACTCATACCAGGAAGGACGAGCCTCATCCCGTGAAGGTGACTAGGACTTGGCACGGGAGATGTGTCGTTCCCCGCAAGAGTTCTACCAACCAGGGCCTGTCTTGCCATGTGACAATGCTATCTTCTTCAGGGAACACGTAATCAAGATGGCAAATGCCTTAGAATTGGAGGTCACCCGCTCGGAGGACGAGGCTGTGGATGCTGTAGAGCGACAGATCCAAGCTACGGCCCTGACTTTGGCTGCTATTCCTTTTCTCCCGTCATTGGAGAGAATCGCCAAGCGCTCGTGGCAAACTCCAGCTTCGATCCTGTCCACCTCAAGGAAGATAGACAGTCTTTACCGGATTGCCCCTACATCTGCACCGTGGCTGCACTTGCATCCAGTACAAAACTCGGCCATCGTTGAGGGCTCTCAATGAGTTTTCACCCCAAAGACCTCTACTTCCCTGACTGATCGAGAGGCCAAGAAGGTGGATGGACTGGTGAAGAAGTCGTTTGAGGCTTCCGCTCTCTGTCTCAAGGTCGCCAACTACAATGCCTGCATGGGGGCCTACATGCAGTATCTAATGGACCGGATGTCACCTCTCCTGGCGGAGCTCCTCAATGACAAGCTGCCAGCTGCCAACCGAGGGAAGAGGCACACGCGATCGGAGGCCTCTTGATCACTTCTGCCAGGCACAGTACCGACTGCTCGGTGATCCGCAGAGACCATGAAGAAGGACAGGTTGCTTACCTGTAATAGTATTTCTTCGAGTGGTTATCTGCAAATACATACAAATACGCCCTTCCTCCCCTCAGTGTCCTGCTCATGATTGGTTCTGCTCCTTTGTCGCTTTGTGGCGGAAAAATTTGGAACTGGTGAAAAGAGCAGGAACTGGGCTTATATAGAGGAGGGGCGGAGCTACCACCAAAAAGTTGCAAAAAGTTGCAAGCTCTACTTTGCCCAGTGATGCCAGAAAGTTCCAAATTCGGGTGTGCAGGCACAGTAGAACTCATTTGTATGCATTCACAGATGAACACTCGAAGAAATACTGTTACAGGTAAGCAACCTGTCCATCTAAATTCTTGTGGTGTGGGAAAAAATCTAGAATTCAACTTAAAACACCATAACATTCAAGAGATGGGGGGTGAGAATCTCCAACTTAAAAATATATTACGAAGCATGTAACTTAACCTGGATAAAAAACAGAGTAAAACTAGAAGATAACAGACTGTTAGAAATTGAAGGGGAAAGCTTGAGATTCTGGTGGCATGGTTATCTTGGCTATGAAAAGGTGGAATGTAACACAGATTTTAACAGTCATTGTATCAGAAGGCCATTAATGGCCATGGGAAAAAAAATATAAACCTAGGATAATAAACAAAATACCATTATGGCTTTCATCTCAAGAAGCTTTTCACAGGAGAGAGATGATGCATAACACAAATTGGTTAACATACAAAACATTACTGAAAAGTCCAAGAGACCCATTCAAGCTGAAAACTCAAGAAGAACTGAAAGAGGAAGGGTATGAACTAAACTGGTTCCCATACAAACAAATCAAAGAGAGATTCATTAAAGATAATAGGACAGTGAGCTTTGAAACTAATGAATCTGAATTGAGTCAAATCTAGATTGGAGATCCAAGGAAATGGTGAAGGGCCTGGAAACCATGCCCTATGAGTAACAACTTAGGGAGCTGGGTATGTTTAGCCTGGAGAAGCAACAATTAATAGGTGATATGATAGCCCTGTTTAAATATCTGAAGGGATGTCTTATTGGGGAGGGAGCAAGCTTGTTTTCTGCTGCTCCACAGAACAGGACCTTAAACAATAGATGCAAGCTACAGGAAAAGAGATTCCATAACAACATTAGGAGGAACGTCCTGACAGTAAGGGCTGTTGACAGTGGAACACATTCCCGTGGAGAGTGGTGTAGTATTCTTCCTTAAAGGTGTTTAAACAGAGGCAGGATGGTCATCTGTTGGGCATGCTTTGATTGAGAGTTCCTGCATGGCAGGGGGGTTCGACTGGATGGCACTTCCAATTCCCCAATTTCTCCACATCCTTTTGGAATTGTGGTGCCCAGAACTGAACACAGTATTCCAGGTGGGGCCTGACCAAAGCAGAATAGAGTGACACTATTACTTCCCTTGATCTAGACGGTATACTTCTATTGATGCAGTCTAAAATAGCATTGGCCTTTTTAGCTGCCACATTGCACTGTTGACCCATGTTCAACTTGTGGTCTAATTGGACTCCTAGATCCCTTTCACACGTAGTTTCATTCAGCCAGATATCCCCCATCCTATATCTGTGCATTTCATTTTTCCACCCTAAGTGCAGTACCTTATATTTCTCCTCATTGAATTTCATTTTGTTAGCGTTGGCCCAGCTTTCTAGTCTATTCAGGTCACTTTGAATTTTGATCCTGTCTTCTGATTAGCTATTCCTCCTAATTTGCTGTCATCTGCAAATTTGATAAGTATGCCCCCAATTCTGTCATCCAAGTCATGAATAAAGATGTTAAATAGGACCGGGCCCAGGACAGACCCCTGTGGGACCCCACTGGTCACTTCTTTCCAGTTTGAAAAGAAGCCATTGTTGAGCACCCTTTGCGTTCGGCCGGTCAACCAATTGCAAATCCATGTAACAGTTAACTTTTCTAGCCCACATTTTACAAGCTTGTTTGCAAGAATGTCATGGGAAACTTGTCAAAGGCCTTACTAAAATCAAGATATACTATATCCACAGCATTCCCTTCATCTACCAAGCTGGTAATTTAATCAAAAAAAGAGATCAGGTTTGTCTGGCATGACTTGTTTCTCTGAAACCCATGTTGACTTTTTATGATTATGGCATTGCCTTCTAAATGTTCACAGATCTTCTCCAGAATCTTTCCTGGAATTGATGTCAGACTAACTGGACAATAATTGTTGGGATCCTCTTTTTTTTCGTTTTTTGAAGATGGGGACAACGATTGCCCTCCTCCAGTCTGCTGGGATTTCTCCTGTTCTGAAGGAGTTGTCAAAGATTATTGCCAGTGGTTCTGATATTACATTCGCCAGTTCTTTTAATACCCTGGAATCATAGAATCATAGAATCATAGAGTTGGAAGAGACCACAAGGGCCATCCAGTCCAACCCCCTGCCATGCAGGAACTCCAAATCAAAGCATCCCTGACAGATGGCCATCCAGCCTCTGCTTAAAGACCCCTAAGGAAGGAGACTCCACCACACTCCGAGGGAGTGTGTTCCACTGTCGAATAGCCCTTACTGTCAGGAAGTTCCTCCTAATGTTGAGGTGGAATCTCTTTTCCTGCAAACAAATAGCAAACAAGTGTAGGGATAAAGTCAGAAAAGCTACAGTGCAGACTTATATTCATTAAGGTTAACCAGGTAATCCTGTACTATCTCTTTACTTATTCTGTGCTGAAATTCTCCTATTCTGTCCTCTTATCCATTATCCTCAGCTTGAACACCCTTTGCCTTTTCTGACAAGACTGAAGCAAAGAAGGTGTTGAGTAATTCTGCCTTTTCTCTGTCTCCTGTTAGCATTTTGCCATCTTCTGCACACAATGGCCCTACCGTTTCCTTCTTCTTCCTTTTGCTGCGGACATATCCAAAAAAGCCCTTTTTATTGTTCTTAACCTCTCTAGCAAGCCTGAGTTCATTCTGCACTGTAGCTTTTCTGACTTTATCCCTACACTTGTTTGCTATTTGTTTGAATTCCTCTTTGGTCATTTCCCCTTTTCCATTTCTTATACATGTTCCGTTTAAAACTTAGCTCAGTTGAAAGTTCCTTAGTCATCCATCCTGGCTCCTTGAGACATCTCCCATTTTTCTTCCTTAATGCTGGTGATCCCTGCTTGCTCAAGGACAGCAACATTCGTCACATAGTCAGTCCAGTGTATGTTTAGGATTGTGCGTAGACAGCGCTGATGAAAACGTTTGAGGAGTCGTAGATGTTGGCGATAAGTGACCCATGTTTCAGACCCATAGAGGAGAATGGACAGCACAATGGCTCAGTACATACTGATTTTTGTGCTTCACCTCAGGTGTTTGTTACTGCAGACTCTTTTGTGAAGCCTTCCGAATGCACTATATGCCTTTGCTAATTCGTCGATCTTGGCGTCTGAGAAGATGATACTTCCCAGGTAGGTGAACTGCTGGATGGACTTAAGCACAGATTTGCCTATGGTGACGTGGGGATGATAGTGCTCTTCCTGTGGTGCAGGCTGGTTGCAAAGGATGATGTTAGGCACTGCAGAGCTGCTTCTGAATGGGCAACAAGGGCAGCATCATCAGCAAAAAGTAGCTCATGGACTAGATAGTTTAGAATCTTCATGCAAGCCTTCAGACGGCTTAAGTTAAACGAGCTACCATCACTACGGTAACGTATATAGATGCCGTCTTCTTCTTCAAGGTCTGTCATAGCCCTTTGGAGCATCATGCTGAAGAAGATGATAAATAGACTTGGAGTGAGAACACAACCTTGTTTCACACCATTAGTTATTAGAAAGGGCTCTGAGAGAGCATAACCATATCTGACTTGACCATGCTGGCCCTCATGTAGCAAGATAATCATTTTGAGGAATTTGGGGGGACATCCTAGTCATTCCAGGATCTGCCACAGACCTTTTCTACTCACAGTGTCGAAGGCTTTGGTAAGGTCGACAAATGTTACATAGAGTCCTTTGTTTTGCTCTCTACATTTCTCTTGCAGTTGTCTAACAGCAAATACCATACCTGTAGTGCTCCTGTTAGCTCTGAAGCCTCATTGGTTTCAGGGAGAAGTTCTTCTGCAACAGCAGGAACTAATCTGTTCAGGAGTATCCTTGCAAGGATACTTCCAGCAATGGAGAGAAGTGTAATACCTTGATAGTTTGAGCAATCAGATTTCACTCCTTTTTCCTTATACAGGGTGATGATAACTGCATCTCGGAGATGTGATGGCAGTTCACCTTTTCCCCAGCAACTCACAAGGAGCTTGTGGAATTTAGCATGGAGTACATGACCTCTGTGTGTCCATGCTTCAGGTGGGATTCCATCAATCCCAGCTGCCTTGCCATTTTTCATCTGCTCTATGGCGTTAATGGTTTCTTCCAAAGTGGGGGCCACGTCCAGTTCATTTTTCATTGGTTGTTGTATTATATGTTGGATAGCTGAGCCTTGGACTACTCGGTTGGCACTGAAGAGACTTTGGAAATGTTCAGCCCATCAATTCAGGATGGAGGCTTTGTTTGTGATTAGTGTTTGACCATCCGTACTATATAAGGAGCTTTGGACCTGATAAGTAGGTCCAAACACTGCTTTAAGAGCTTCGTAGAATCCTCTGGAATCACCCAGATCTGCACAATGTTGTGTCTTTTCTGCTACTTGTTCTGAATTTCTCGGAGTCTTTGTTGGAGTTCACTATGTGCGAGACGGAAGGCTGCTTTTCTTACATGGCAAGATGGCTGAGCGAGATGTGCCTGATGAGCAATTCTCTTCTTTGTCAAAAGCTCCTGGATCTCTTGGTTGTTTTCATCAAACCAATCTTGGTTTTTCTTGTGGGAAAATCTGAGGGATTCTTCCACAGACTGCAGGATACTGTTTTTAATATGTTGCCAAAGCACTGCAGGAGAAGAATCTATAGGATGGTCTTCAAGTTTTGATTGCAGATTTGCCTGGAAGTTGTCTCTCATGGCAGCTTGTTGAAGATTGCTGACTTGGAGTCTCCTCTTTAAGATGCCACCCCTCTTAGGTTTGAGCTTAAGATGAAGATTTAGTTTGCATCTTACTAGGCGATGATCTTTTTGACATTCTGCACTGGGCATCACTCGAGTATGATGGACATCGCAAATGTCTCTCTGGCGCACTAGAACATAGTCAATGAGGTGCCAGTGTTTGGATCAGGGATGCATCCAGGTTGTCTTCAAGCTATCTTTCTGCTGAAAGATAGTGTTTGTAATAGTCAGCTGCTGTTCTGTGCAAAACTCTAGCAGGAGACGTCCATTATCATTACAGTTTCCAACACCATGCTTGCCTAGAACACCTTTCCAGGCTTCGAAGTTCTTTCCTTCTCTGGCATTGAAGTCACCAAGGATAATGATTTTATCTTCTGCAGGGACTTTTGTATGAGGTGGCATATACTGAAGAGAACATGGGGGAGGTGTAAGGACATAATGCGATCAGAGTGACTTGTTGGCAGGGTTTCAAATTTGGAGGCAATGGAGTTTTTAATCATAAAACCTACTCCTGAAAGATGTTTTTCAGTTTTTGGTTTGCCAGACAAGTAGAGTGCATAGCCAGCACCGTGTTCTTTAAGGCTGCTTCCCCATGGAGACGAACTTCACTAAGAGCAGCGATGTCAATATTAAGTTGTGATAGTTCATGGGCTATTAGAGCAGAACGACGCTCAAGATGTCCACTATCTGCAGAATCTTGCATGGTTCTGATGTTCCAGCATGCAAGTGCCAGTCTGTTTGCACTTTTGGAGGCCGGTGCGTGCCTTTGTATCTTTATTTTGTTGGACCGCATCAGAAGATGCTCGTTGACTGCAGCTCGCCAACCAAGTAGATGGAGATGAGCTTTCTTTAGACCACCTTTTCTAGGCCCCTCTCCGTATGGAGCAAGCAGTGCTCTCCTTAAAAGGCTGCTTGGTCATTCAGGATGCTGCCAAACAAGACTGTCATCTCCCAGTCAGTCTCGAGCGACCAAAGTCCTGAACTGCCTGCATGCAGGGTTGGGTCTGCGGCTTCCAGTGCATCTTTTCACCTGCTGTTTCATCCCTCTTCTATCGCTACAGGACTTTTTTGGGGGGTGGTGTCAGATCGGATGTATCCTTCGAGCCTGTGCAACGGATTTTTCTGGTGAAGCGCAGCGTGCATGGAACTGGCCACATCCTTTAAACCAGAGGTTTGTCTGCCGGGGCCATGCATGTTTAATACTTGGCATAAAGAGATGTCAACATTTCTTTGGGAAGGCAAACACGCAAGAATAAAATGGAGGATCCTTACAGATGCTATTGAAAATGGATGATGCGCATTGCCAATAGTCTTCTTATTTATGCTGGCTAGAGGTATGGTTTAAATTAAATAATGAAAGACTGCTATCTTTAGAAAGAAATAATCTAAAATTTGGTATGCACACATACTTATGGTATAATAAGACCAAGGATAAAGATGTGGAACATCATTTTGTAAGAGAGCGTTATTGAGAACTTGGTTTAAGATTAAAATCTTTTTCTACAAGAAAATCCCATTATGGGTGTCATCGCAGGAAGCCTTTTTTAGAATTAAAGATCACCCTGGATTATGGATCACATATGAAAATGTAGTAACTTGGGAACATAATGTTAATGCTGCTTTTAAATTGAGAGAACTGTTAGAGTCTGAAAATCATGTACTAGATTGGTACTTATATCTACAACTTTATGAAAGGTTTAGACTAGATGGAAAAACACAGGGGATTACTAAGGAGAGAAAGGAACTTGGTAATGTTATTCTAGACAATGAATCAAAACATTTGTCGAAATACTATAAAATTTTGAAAACAAGAGACTTAGGAGATGAAGTTGTTTAACATTCTATGATTGTCTGGGCACAATATCTGAAAAAACCTATTGAGCTGGATAAATGGACAAAATCTTGGAGGCTAACAAAGAAATTTACACTTTGTCAAAACTATAAAGAAAACTACACAAAAATATTATATAGATGATATTTAACCCCTGTGAAAATAAACAATTTATAAAAATGAGGCAACACAAAATGCTGGAAATGCTTAAAATATGAGAGGACTTTTCTCCACCTTTGATGGTTGTATGAAAAGACGAAAAAAATTAGGGGAAAATCCATAAACAAATGAAGGTAATGTTAAAGATAGATATCTCTCTTAATCCATTGATCTAGAAGCTAAACTAGATTTTAAAATTCTCGTTTAATTCTCTATATGATAACAACTGCAAGGATTTTGTATGCTAGAAAGTGGAAAAATGTTGAGGTTCCAAGCATGGAAAATTGGATAATTTCTCTGAGAGAGTCCAAAAGGCTAGATATACTAACTGACACATTACATGAAATAGCTGTAGAGGAAAAAAGGAGGAATGGAAATGCTTAGATTCCCTTTGATGAGTAAAATTCAATTATATTATAATTTTAGTTATGCATTTTGATGTACATTTCTTAATACTATCTTTCCTAGTTTTAGCTGAAAACACCTATATTTTATGAAGTTCAGTGAGGTCTGTTGAACTATAGCAGTTATAAACTCTTTTTTATTGGCTTCAATCTAAAAGTAATATAGCAGGCTAGATTTATTGTATACTGAATTAGAGGATAGATATTCAAAGATTTTTTGTGGAACATTTGTTAAGCTATCTAAGCTAGTCTATCCAATTTACTGGGGAAGTATTGTAGACAATATGTGTTTATTTCTATGCATTTTGTTTTATTTGTGTTTTATTGATGTAGTGTGTACTGTATGGTGCTGCATGGCAGCAGCGGCAGCAGCGGCATCGTGGCAGCCCCCATGTGGACACGGTTGAGCCATGATGGCACTGCCAATGCGTACTAGGGTTCGGGCGCATGCGGTCACTCCATTATTATTTGTATTATTGTTATTGATGTTGTTTCTTTTCCAGGATTGAAATGAGGGGTTAGAAATTGGGATTTTTCTTTAATAACTGCTGAACTGAATGTAATTTTTTTCTATTAATTTTTGCTTTATTAATTGTTTTGTAATTTTTGTGATTTATTGTTATGCTGAAATTGTTTTATTATTTCATTGTTATTGTTATTTGCTTTGTATTTTTCCCACTGCTGTAACCCACCCTGATTTCTTGTTGATGGGGAGGGATATAAAAAAATAAATCTTTATTATTCTTCCGAACCTTAATTTTGGCCCCAGGGTACCACAAAGTACCCATCTGTACTGGATGGACCTTAGTTTCTCAAGCATGCTATATAACAACTGGGTTGGACAATGGGCATCCTGACAAATAGATATTATAGTAACAGGTAAGGCACAACAGGTATCACAGCTGTTAAACATGTGAACATCAACAAATTACATAACTCCCCTGTCTCACCAGCAACCCTTCTTTAATGTAATGAGCAGCTCCGTCCTCAATATGACACCCCTTCAAATACTTAAACAGGCTATCATATCATTACTTAGCCTTCTCTTCTCTGAGCTAAATATACCCAGTTTCCTAAGTCTTTCCTCATAAAGCATGATTCCAGACCCTTCACCATTTTGGTGGCTCTCCTCTGGATACACTTCAACTTGTCAACATCCTTTTAGAACTGTGGTGCCCAGAATGGGCCACAGTATTTCAGGTGAGGCCTGACTCCCTTGATCTAGACACTATACTTCTATTGATGCAGTCTAGAATAGCTGCTGGATCACACTGTTGATTCATGTTCAACTTGTGGTCTACTAGGACTCTTAGATCCCTTTCATATGCATTGTTGTCAAGCCAAGTGTTCCCCATCCTGTACCTATGCATTTCATTTTTTCTGCCTAATAATAATAATAATAATAAAATAATAACAATAACATTTATTTCTTACCTGCCCCTCTGAGCGAGCAACATGTTAAAAACATATACTGTTAAAATCCTCCGAACATACCCAACTCCCTCCCCTTAAAACAGTATTAAACTAATCATAATTAAGTACGGTACCTTACATTTCTCCATGTTGAAATATCATTTCATTGATTTTGGCCCAGCTTTCTAATCTATTAAGTTCATTTTGAATTTTGATCCTCCTGTCTGGGGCATTAGCTACTCCTCCTGATTTGGTGTCACCTGTAAATAGCTCTGGGCCCAGGACAGAACTCTGTGGAACCCCACTGGTCACTTCTCTCCAAGATGAAGAGGAGCTGTTGTTGAGCACCATTTGGGCTTGGCTGTTCAATCAATTACAAATCCATTTAACAGTTGCATTGTCTAGGCCACATTTTCCTAGCTTGTTTGCAAGAATATCATTGTGGACCTTGTCAAAGGCCTTACTGAAATCGAGATATGCTGTATCTATAGCATTTCCTTCATCTACAAAGCTGGTAACTTAATCAGTAAATTAAAAAAAAAAAGAAATCAATTTGGTCTGGCATGACTTGTTTTTGAGAAACCCATCTTGACTTTTTGTGATTATGGCATTCTCTTCCAAATATCTTAAATATTTCATGATCATATGTTTGGGACTAGTGGCAAAAATGTTTCTGCCAACTGGCATAAGGTGCAACCCATCCCTTGCCAGACATCCCGCCTCATGAAAGACAGGGAGACAATATATCTCCCAAGGCATCTTTTCAAGCCCACAAACCACTGCTTTTGTACCTGTCAGCAAAGAGTCCTCCTCCTCCTCCTCCTCCACCACCACCCTCCTCGAAGGTTTAGCAGTGGCTATTCAGTATGGTGTCACTCCCAGGGTCCCCTGCACTTTCCCTGAGGACTGTTCTTGCTGCTCTTCCTATTCATCCCTGATAAGGAAGAAAGCTTCAAATTGATTACCAGATTGGTAGATGAAAGAAATGCTGTGGATATAGTATATCTTGATTTCAGTAACGCCATGGGTTCCCCATGATATTCTTGCAAACAAGTTTGTAAAATGTGGGCTAGACAAGGTAATTGTTACATGGATTTGTAATTGGTTGACCAATCGAACTCAAAGGGTGCTCAACAATGGCTTTTTTTCATCCTGGAGAGTGACCAGTGGTGTCCCACAGGGTTCTGTCCTGGACCCAGTGCTATTCAACATCTTTATCAATTACTTGCATGACAAACTTGGGGGCATACTTATCAAATTTGCAGACGACACCAAATTAGGAGGAGTAGCTAACACCCCAGGGGACATGATCAAAGTTCAAAATGACCTGAATAGACTAGAAAGCTGGGCCAAAGCTAACAAAATGAATTTCAACACAGAGAAATGTAAGCTACTGCACTTAGGGCGGAAAAATGAAATGCACAGATATAGGATGGGGGACACCTGGCTGAATGAAACTATGTGTGAAAGGGATCTAGGAGTACAAGTAAACCATAAGTTGAACATGAGTCAACAGTGTGATGCAGCAGCTAAACAGGCCAATGAAATTTTAGGCTGCATCAATAAAAGTATAGTGTCTAGATCAAGGGAAGTAATAGTGTCACTCTATTCTGCTTTGGTCAGGCCTCACCTAGAATATTGTGTCCAGTTCTGGGCACCACAATTTAAAAAATGTGTTGAGAAACTATAGCATGCCCAAAGGAGGGCGACTAAAATGGTGAAGGGTCTGGAAACCATGCCCTATGAGAAACGCCTTAGGGAGCTGGGTATGTTTAGCCAGGAGAAGAGAAAGTTAAGAGGTAATATGATAGCACCTTTAAATATCTGAAAGAATGTCATATTGAGGAGGGAGCAAGCTCGTTTTCTGCTGCTCCAGAGAACAGGCCCCGGAACAATGGATGCAAGCTCCAGGAAAAGAGATTCCACCTCAACATTAGGAGGAACTTCCTGACAGTAAGAGCTATTCATGGTGGAACACACTCCCTCAGAATGTAGTGGAATCTCCTTCCTTAGAGGTCTTTAAATAGAGGCTCAATGGCCATCTTTTGGGGATGCTTTGATTGAGAGTTCTTCCATGGCAGGGGGTTGGACTGGAAGGCCCTTATGGTTTCTTCCAACTCTCTGATTCTATGATGCTGTAAGTGTAGTGAACCATGGCTTCCCTACATCTCTGTGTTACATTCCTCCAACTGTCTACCTCCTGTGTGTGTGAATTGACATCCTCCCCAGAAACTTACTCTGTGTGTTCCCCATTGAAGACCATCTGTTCCTTTCTGTCCAAGAAAACCTCTTTATCTCTAATATGCTTAAGTGTAGGTACCTGGACCTCCAAGTGCAGGACCGCCTCTTCACAGGGTTACCAACCTGCACTTGGTGCAGGTGAAGTTACCCACAACCATTGGCAAGAATACAAACACCCCACATCTGTTGCAGGTGACTGCAGCAGCTCCTTCACTGTGCATATTCAGAAGTCTCAAGTAGAGACTGAAACAAGACTGGGCGTCCCTCCCCCCCAAATTTTACCCATTAAACAATCTTGCAAAAGACCCCTGTTAGCCTCCTTTTTTCTCCACACTCTGTCACTAAGCTCAAGAGACTGGGGATATAGATATATAGAAAGCCACTGGCTGCTAGGTCCTTCCCCAAGCATGTCTCTGATTGACTTTCTCTGAACGGAAGCCCCCCACAAGCACCTGAAAGAAAAAAAGTGAAAACATAAAGGAGAACCCTTCAAACAGCTCCCAGGTGACCTGCCACTTTGTGCTCTGAGTGTTTTCTGTCAGTGAAAATTCACAGGGACCAGGCTTCATACCGTCTGGCAACAGTTATAAAGTGCTAGGCTGATTGCCTGGATAGTTGAAATCTCCCAGTACTACTAACTCTCTCCTTTTTGAATGTGCATTCATCTCCTCCAGGAAGGCATTGCCCATATCCTCAAACTGGCTTGGGGTTCTGTAGTACACCCCAGTATGACATCCCCTATGTTTCTCCCTCCCATAATTTTTACCCAGATGCTTTCAGCCTGGCTTCCTGGATTTGTAATGCCTCTTCACAAGTATAAATGTTCTTAACATTTAAAGCTACTTCCCCTCCTATCTTGCTAGGTCTATTTCTCTGAGCAAGGGGTCGCCATCCACCACAACCCGTCTCCTCTT
Source organism: Urosaurus nigricauda (assembly GCA_034509955.1). NCBI lineage: Eukaryota > Metazoa > Chordata > Lepidosauria > Squamata > Phrynosomatidae > Urosaurus > Urosaurus nigricauda. The sequence goes on along the minus strand of JAOEGL010000005.1, from coordinate 104,885,208 downwards.
AGGTTTGAGAGAGGATACTTGAAGTGCAGATTCTTCCTGGATCATCTGGATATTCTCTGCAGTTGACACTGTTGCTTTAGCAGCTGTTCCACTTCCTTATTAATAAGAAAAGAGAATTTGGAATCGATTTTTTAGCTCCAAATTCTATTAGCTTCTTGGGCCTTCTACTTGTGTGTAAAATTCCTCAAAGTGTCTGTCTCCTGTGTTTGGGAACTGACTTCTTGTTCAGTGACAGTTTCCATGTGTTTGATATTCAATATAGTCCTAACAGCTCCATCCAAGAAAACCTCATGGTCCTTAATGATCTGAAGATTAGAAACACAGGCCTCCAGCTGCTGGAGCTTCTCTTCCTACAGAGCTACCAACTTGAGTTTGCTGCATGTCTAGTTAGCCATGTCTTCTGGCAAGAAAACAAACATGGTACAGCTGTTGCAGGTAACTGCAAAAACTCCACCACCTTTAATCTTGAACAATTTGTTCAGTCAATTAAAAAAAAGGGGGGGGGGGAGAACTTTGTTGCTCACCTGAAAACGTCCCTGCTAAACAATCACATAACTTGCCGGTGTTGCCAAGCTCCAACTGTCTTATTCAACTATTGGAGCATGAGCAGTGAAACTTCTGGCAGCAGTTATATAGACTAGGCTGCTAGCTCTTCTCCCAGTGACTCAGCATAAGCCCCACCCCCTCAGACCATGCACTCAGGGAGAGAACACATTCAGAAACAAACCCATTCATCTAAGCCTGAAAACACACCAAGTCAAGGTTTTCCTGTTTCTTTCTAGAACAGATGACCACACAGTCAGAAAAGAGAGATGTAGTAGTGATAGGCGACTTCAACTATCCTGATATTTGCTGGAAGTCAAACTCAGCCAAATCCTCAAGGTCTAGCAAATTCCTCACTTGCCTGGAAGACAATTTCATGGTCCAAAAGGTGGAAGAGGCAACAAGGGGGTCAGCTATTTTAGATCTGATCCTAACCAACAAGGAGGACTTGGTTAATGGGGTGCAAGTGGTGGGATCATTAGGTGGAAGTGACCATGTTCTCCTGGAGTTTGTAATACAGTGGAAAGGAGAAGCCAGGCAGAGTCAGACACGCATCCTAGACTTTAGGAGAGCGGATTTCAGTAAACTTAGAGAAGTATTGAGGGCGATTCCATGGTCAGAAATACTAAAAGATAAAGGAGTTCAGGACGGATGGGACTTTCTCAAAAGGGAGATACTGAAGGCACAATTTCAAACAGTTCCAGTGAGAAAGAAAAACGGGAGGTGTCTCAAGAAACCAGGATGGATGACTAAGGAACTTTCAACCGAGCTAAGTTTGAAACGGAACATGTATAAGAAATGGAAAAAGGGGGAAATCACGAAAAAGGAATTCAAAGAAATAGCAGGCATGTGTAGGGGTAAAGTCAGAAAAGCTAAAGCGCAGAATGAACTCAGGCTTGCTAGAGAGGTTAAGAACAATAAAAAGGGCTTTTTTGGATATGTCCGCAGCAAGAGGAAGAAGAAGGAAACGGTAGGGCCACTGCGTGGAGAAGATGGCAAAATGCTAACAGGAGATAGAGAACAGGCAGAATTACTCAACACCTTCTTTGCCTCAGTCTTCTCAGAAAAGGCAAAGGGTGCTCAACCTGAGGATAATGGAGCAGAGAACAGAATAGGGGAATTTCAGCACAGAATAAGTAAAGAGATAGTAGAGGAACACCTTGTTAATCTAAATGAATTTAAGTCTCCGGGACCAGATGAACTCCATCCAAGAGTATTAAAAGAACTGGCAAAAGTAATATCAGAGCCATTGGCAATAATCTTTGAGAACTCCTGGAGAACAGGAGAGATCCCAGCAGACTGGCGAAGGGCAAACGTTGTCCCCATCTTCAAAAAGGGGAAAAAAGAGGATCCCAACAATTATCGTCCAGTTAGTCTGACATCAGTTCTAGGAAAAATTCTGGAGCAGATCATTAAACAGAGAGTCTGTGAACATCTAGATGGCAATGCCATAATCACAAAAACTCAACATGGGTTTCAGAGAAACAAGTCATGCCAGACAAATCTAATCTCTTTCTTTGATAAAATTACCAGCTTGGTAGATGAAGGGAATGCTGTGGATATAGTATATCTTGATTTCAGTAAGGCCTTTGACAAGGTTTCCCATGACATTCTTGCAAACAAGCTTGTAAAATGTGGGCTAGACAAAGGAACTGTTAAATGGATCTGTAATTGGTTGACTGGCCGAACCCAAAGGGTGCTCAACAATGGCTCCTTTTCATCCTGGAGAGAAGTGACCAGTGGGGTCCCACAGGGCTCTGTCCTCGGCCCAGTGCTATTCAACATCTTTATCAATGACCTGGATGACAGAATTGGGAGCATACTTATCAAATTTGCAGATGACACCAAATTAGGGGGAATAGCTAATACCCCAGAGGACAGGATCAAGATTCAAAATGACCTGAATAGACTAGAAAGCTGGGCCAAAGCTAACAAAATGAAATTCAATACAGAGAAATGTAAGGTATTGCACTTAGGGCGGAAAAATAAAATGCACAGATATAGGATGGGTGACACCTGGCTGAATGAAACTACGTGTGAAAGGGATCTAGGAGTCCAAGTAGACCACAAGTTGAACATGAGTGAACAGTGTGATGCGGCAGCTAAAAAGGCCAATGCTATTTTGGGCTGCATTAATAGAAGTATAGTGTCTAGATCAAGAGAAGTAATAGTGCCACTGTATTCTGCTTTGGTCAGGCCCCACCTAGAATATTGTGTCCAGTTCTGGGCGCCACAATTCAGAAAGGACATTGAGAAACTGGAGTGTGTCCAAAGGAGGGCAACAAAAATGGTGAAGGGTCTGGAAACCATGCCCTATGAGGAACGACTTAGGGAGCTGGGGATGTTTAGCCTGGAGAAAAGAAGGTTAAGAGGTGATATGATAGCCCTGTTTAAATATTTGAAAGGATGTCATATTGAGGAGGGAGCAAGCTTGTTTTCTGCTGCTCCAGAGAACAGGACCCGGAACAATGGATGCAAGCTGCAGGAAAAGAGATTCCACCTGAACATTAGGAAGAACTTCCTGACAGTAAGGGCTGTTCGACAGTGGAACGCACTTCCTCGGAAGGTGATAGAGTCTCCTTCCTTGGAGGTCTTTAAACAGAGGCTGGATGGCCATCTGTCAGGGGTGCTTTGATTTGGATTTCCTGCATAGCAGGGGGTTGGACTGGATGGCCCTAGTGGTCTCTTCCAACTCTACGATTCTATGATTCTATGATTCTATGATTCCTCCCAGACACAACTCTCCTTCTGCTCTCTGTGCAGGGACCTGCATTAAACATGCCTTAACCAATTTTTTTTTTTAAAAAAAAAAAAAAATCGTGTCCCATCTAATACCTAATTTTGCCAAAGTGAATGAAGTTTCTCACACTTTCTCCATTTTGAAATCCAAATTTAATAAATCTAAATTTCTTTAAATGCATCATAGCCTGCAGGAGTTCCTGCATGGCAGGGGGTTGGCCCTTGTGGTCTCTTCCAAATCTATGATTCTTTACTGGTCGGATTGGGGCTGCGGCAACCTCATGCCCCGGCCCTTATCTGGTCTCTGGAGAGCGCAAAACGGAGTCACAAAAAACAGCTCCTTTTTGTGCTCTTCAAGGGGTGCTATAACCATGATGGTAGCATGGCTTTATGACGCCTCTTCGGCACTGCATCGTGTAGATGCAGCGCCAAAGTAGCGACATGATGGCTTGAACCATGTAGGGGTGGAGTTAGGATGTCCAGCATGAGGACTCTGTGCCCTAACTCTGGCCACAGGCCAGCACAAAGTGCCAGTCTGTATATGCCCTAAGTCTCTCAACCAATGTTATAGTAGTATTTTTGTTCATAACAAATTTTATTTGCTCCCAATTTATTACTTCTTTTTATTGCTTTAGTACTCATTTTGTGCTTGGATCAGAAAGAAGGAAGGTTGCCAAGATAAAATTAGGACTGCTGCATCCAAGATTCCTTTATTTGCAATATTAGAAGTACTTTTAGAAAATGAAAGTTGAATAAAGAAAATGAAGGTTAATGGTTTTAGTGCCTGTTAAAATGCCATTTACCAGCTTTTCAGGAAAATAGCAACAGAAGGGCTTGATGAAATCCAGCTCTTCTAGACAGCTTCATTCAACAACCCTTATGGTTTCCATGATGACTGCTGAGTTAAGGAGTCCATAGTTAAGGAGTCCTTTGGTCTTTCCCTTAATCAGGGAAGATATTTTACAACCAGATTTTATCTCCAGCTGGTAGAAACTCTGTCACTGGTTCCTTCCCCTGCAGAGTCTCTCCTTTGGTGGAGTATTTTTCTTTATCTGCTATCAATTGCAAGTTTTATAAGCAAGCCTTGCTGCATCTTCCTTTTCATTCATAAAGATATTCAACAACACCAAAAACAGGCAATAAACCCTGGGATCCCATTCATCACTTTTCACCAGGATGAAGAGAAACCAGATACAAACCACTGCCACAATAGCATTGCATAGCTCACATTTTACAAGCTTGTCTGCAAGTATATCAATGGGAACTTGTCCAGACTTCCTTTTCTACCTTGAAACCTTGGACTTTGCTGAACGAAACAAGAAAACAAATATGGCATAGATATTTCAGGTCACTGCCACAATTCTGTCAGTATTCACATTCTTTAACCCATATATGTAGCACAGCTGTTGAGGATTCTCCTTTAAATTCCCCCATGGATGCCCACAAAAATGCCTGCTTTTCTCTTCCTATTTGCTGAGCTTCAAAGACTGAGGCAGCAGCTATATAGGGCTAGCGGTTCCACCCCTAAACAATTCAGGGACCCAGTAGAAGCTGACCCCACCCCTAGTCCTTGTGTTCAGGGAGAGCACACAGCCAGAAATAAACAAAAATCACCTCCACTGCAAGCTTTCAAACAATGTAGGCAAGCAGTCAATCCTGACTCCCAAGTCCTGAGGCAACAGTTCTAGTCCCCATATTATATTGGCTCTTTACAGAGTGAATTGCTTGACCATATTCAACTTATATTGACCAAGGCCACAATTATATGTTACCCAGACATGCTTAAATTGTCCATTCCAGATTGCTCTCTGTTGTGGAGACCATGAATCACTCTCTTCCTTATCATTCTTTCTTAACCTGGCCCAGGTGGATTGGTGAAAGCCTGTGAGGTTCCTTCAGTAATAAATGTTCAAATATCTAAAAAATATTTGTAACAAATTCTTATTAAATACATGGAGCACCATCCAGAAAGTTCTCCAACATAAGACTTATTTGAAATGAATAGAAGTTCCATAGAAAAGTTTTATGGAGACTGCATTCCTAAAGAGGGTTTAAGACACAGTGCCTGGCCATTAAGTGGTGCTAAAAATCAATGAATGAATAAAATGTAGCGAGAGATACAGAACATGGACAAAGCCTGAATAAATGACCATCCTTTTTATCAGAAACGAGAGGGGCAGTGTATGTTTTAAGTGCAGGAAGCTAATACTTACTTTTTGGCAGAGGAACTCAAGTCTGAATTCCTGGAAAAATATTCATCCTACAAGTTGGGGTGCACTTCTTTTTATCCTGCCCATTTAGGTCCTCTTATGAAGTGTTAAGTATTAAAAACATAAAAGAGTCTTTCCAGAAATACTGCACTGATTGCTCGCATATGTTTCTGTTGCACAACCATAAGACATGACTGTAGGATTTCTATATGTAAAATCATCTGGTTTTTATCTGAAACGAAATAGTTTCAGTGTTTAATTTCCTGAAATGCCCTCAATAGATTTAAAGGAAAGAGAGACATTTTAAAAGCAGCTTTCCTCTTTCAACTTTTTTGATGGCATCGCTTTTACTCCCTTGCTACCAGTGTGTGGCCTCCAGTCAAAGGTGAACTGAGACTGTCTGGACTGTATTTCTTTATAAGGAAGCCCTATTGATTAAGATTTATGTGCCAGATGATAAAGCAAAAGGTAATTCCAATTAACCATGTTAAGACTCTTGTTGCACAAAAGGGTTCCATTAAATAATTTGTGGCATGCTTGAAAAGTAGCATCCTATATACTCTCAAAGTTTGTAAAGAGCAAAGGAATTTGTTTCAGATAGCAATTTTCTATTCACTTACCTGAAAGGAAGCTCCATCGAGTCCAGTACGATGTGCTCCAGGGCCTAAATACCTTAAAGGCACCAGATCCTGTCTGATCTTGGGCACTAAGCAGGGTCAACCCTGTAATTATTAAGTTGGAGAAGTCTACACTTATACCCTCATACTGTATCCAATCCAACATTTCAAAGATGAAAGATGTCGTCTCGTTCAGCCAGGTGTCCCCCATCATATATCTATGCATTTAATTTTTCCTCCCTAAGTGCAGTACCTTACATGTCTCCATGTTGAATTTGATTTTGTTAGCTTTGGCCCATCTTTCTAGTCTATTCAGGTCATTTTGAATTTGGATCCTGTCTTCTGGGGTATTAGCTACTCCCCCTAATTTGGTGTCATCTGAAAATTTGATAACTATGCCCCCAGTACTGTCATCCAAGTCATTAATAAAGATATTGAACAGCACTGGGCTCTTGTCATTTCTCTCTCCAGGATGAAAAGGAACCATTGTTGAGCACCCTTTGGGTGCGGCCGGTCAAACAATTATACATCCATGTAATGATTAACTTGTCTAGCTCACATTTTACAAGCTTGTTTGCAAGAACTGGATGGGGAACTTTGTCAAAGGCCTTACTGAAATCAAAATATACTATATCCACAGCATTCCCTTCATCTACCATGCTGATAATTTTATCAGAGAGAGAGAGAGAGAGAGAGAGTTCAGATTTGTCTGGCATGACTTGTTTCTCTGAAACCCATGTTGACTTTTTGTGATTATGGCATTGCCTTCTAGATGTTCACAGATTCTCTGTTTAATGATCTGCTCTAGAATCTTTCATGGTATTCATGTCAGACTAACTGGACGATAATTGTTGGGATCCTCTTTTTTCCCCTTTTTGAAGATGAGGACAACCTTTGCCCTCCTCCAGTGTGCTGGGACTTCTCCTGTTCTCCAGGTGTTCTCAAAGATTATTGCTAATGGTTCCAATATTACATTTGTCAGTTCTTTTAATACCCTTGGATGTAGCTCATCTGGTCCTGGAGATTTATATTCATCTAGGTTAACCAGGTATCCCTGTACTATCTCTTTACTTATTCTGTACTGAAATTCCCCTATTCTGTCCTCCACTCCATTATCCTCAGGTTGAGCACCCTTTGCCTTTTCTGAGAAGACTGAAGCAAAGAAGGTATTGAGTAATTCTGCCTTTTCTCTGTCCCCTGTTAGCATTTTGCCATCTTCTTTACACAGTGGCCCTATAATTTCCTTCTTCCTTTTGCTGCAGACATACCCCAAAAAACCATTTTTATTATTTTTAACCTCTCTAGCAAGCCTGAGTTCATTCTGTGCTTTAGCTTTTCTGGCTTTATCCCTACATGTGCTAGCTATTTGTTTGAATTCCTCTTTAGTGACTTCCCCATTTTTCCATTTCGTATACTTATTCCGTTTAAAACTTATCTCAGTTGAAAGTTCCATAGTCATCCATCCTAGTGTCTTAAGACATCTCCCATTTTTCTTCTTCACTGGAACTGTTTGAAACTGTGAGAAACTCCCATCCGTTCTGCACGCCCTTCTCTTTTAGTATTCCTGACCATGGGATCACCCCCAGTATTTCTCTAAGTTTACTAAAATTAGCTTTCCGAAAGTGTGTCTGACTATGCCTGGCTTCTCCTTTTCACTGTATAACAAATTCCAGGAGAACATGATCACTCCCACCTAAGAATACCACCACTTGAACCCCATTAACTAGGTCATCCCTGTTGGTTAGGATTTGATCCAAAATACCTGATCCCTTTGTTGCCTCTACCACTTTTTGGACAATGAAATTTTCTTCAAGGCAGGTTAGGAGTGTGTGGTCATCTGTTCTAGAAAGCCATCATCTAATTCCTCTGCCTGAGTTGGGGGTCTGTAGTAGACTCCCACAATAACATCCCTGTTTTTTTCCCCTCTCCTTTAATTTTTATCCAGATGCTCTCCACTTGGCTTCCAGTATTGATGTCCTGGATCTCCTCACTGGTGTAAATATCCCTGACATATAATGCTATACATTCTCCTTTCCTGTTTGGCCTGTTTCTCTTAAAAAGGTCATACCCTTCTATTTCTTCATTCCAATAATGAGACTTATCCCACCAGGTTTCAGTTATATCATATTTGCTTTATTGTGCTAGGGGTTCAAGTTCATCTTGCTTATTTCCCAAGCTCTGTGCATCATGTGTCCCCTTGACTTGCTGCCTGTGTATGTTTTTTGTGTCCTACTGTTGGTTCCTTGTACTGTTTGCCTTGTTCCCTTTATGGCAGTTTGACTATTTTCTCCGTTTGTCTCCCTTTTCCACATAACCCATTTTAAAGCCCTCCTGATCAGATTCTTGAGAGTGTTGGCAAAAGCATTTCTGCCAACAGGCATGAGATGCAGCCCATCCCCTGCCAGAAGTCTCCCTCTTATGGAATTGCAGCCCATGATCTAAGAATCCAAATTGTTCTCGGCGACACCATCGGCCGAGTAAGTTGTTGTCATCTGCTATTTTCCTCTCTCTTCCTGTATCATGCCCTTCAACTGGCAGAAGAGACGAGATGACAATCAGCTTCTATCCAGAGCCTCATAATCCTTTCTGATATTCTGAAGGCTGTGTCTTCCAATGTCATTTGTTCCCAGGTGGACCAAAAGGAAGGGGTATTGGTCAGTAGGTTAGACCAGTCTTGTCAGCTTCTCTGTTACATCACAGATCTTTGCTCCAGGGAGACAACCACCTTCTGAGACATCTTGTCAGGCCTACAAATCACTGCTTCTGTACCCCTCAGCAAGGAGTTCCCCGCCATGATCACACGCCTCCTCCAAGGCATAGCAGTGACTGTTCTCTGTGGTGGAACTGCCAGGCTCCCCTGCTCTGTCCCTGAAGTCTGTCCATGCTGCTGTTCTTCATCCTCCTTGATAAGGGAAAGAGCTTCAAATTGATTCTGTAGCTGCAAACTCTGAGAACAATTCCTGGTTTCTCTACTTCACCAGAGCACTCAACACAATTGCTCCTGAGCGTCCTTTCCAGCCCGCTCCCAATCGGAAACCCTGGTACACGGAAGACCTCAGGGAAATGAAGTGGGCTGGACAACGACTAGAGTGCAAATGGCGGAAGACTCACCTCGCATCCGACAGAACTCACTATAGACTGCATCTTTGCAGCTATGGTGAGGCTTTGCATGCAGCGTGGAGATCTTGCTGCTCTGCACGCATTGCATCTGCAGAGTCCCGACTGGCACAGCTGTTTAAGGTGGTGGGGGAGCTGACGCAGGTTCCTCCTGCACCAAACTCCCTGCTAGAGCCCATGGCAGCCTGCTGTGAGGCGTTTAACACTCACTTTGCAGATAAAGTCTCTCAGATTAGAGCCGACTTGGATGCCAATATTTGTTCAGAGCCCGCAAGTGAGTTGTCCAGTCACTCCATTGATGCTAGTTTATTGGATGAGTTTCAATTGGTGAGTACTGATGATGTGGACAAACTCCTTGGCAGTACTAGGAAGACGACTTGCTCCCACGATCTGGCTCCATCTTGGCTGGTCGTCCAGGGAGGGGACGCTTTGAGAACTTTCCTTCCCTCAGGGAAGGTATTGTTCCATCATGTCTAAAGGAGGCAGCTGTAAAGTCCCTCCTGAAAAAAACCTCTCTTGATCCCCTGGATAGGAACAACTACAGACCAGTGTCCATGCTACCTTTTCTTAGCAAGGTCATCGAGAGAGCTGTTGACTTCCAACTCCAAGCAGTTTGGGATGAAGCCGATTATCTTGATCCTTTCCAAACCAGCTTCAGGGTGGGGTATGGAGTTGAGACTGCCATGGTTGCTCTGCTTGAGCGTCGACAGGGGTGGTGTGACCCTGCTCGTGCTCTTGGATCTCTCCACGGCTTTTGCCACCACAGATCATGCCATCCTTTTGGATCGGCTGAGAGAATTGGGGATCGATGGCACCGTGTTTCGGTGGTTCCGGTCCTTTCTCTCCGGTAGATCCCAAAGGGTGAGGCTCCTCTAAGATTGAGCTTAATTGGGGCATCCCACAGGGCGCCATCCTGTCCCCGATGCTGTTTAACATCTATATGAAGCTGCTTGGTGAGATCATTCGGAGGCATGGAGCTCAATGTCTTCAGTATGCTGATGACACTCAGATATATCTCTCCATGACAAGATCATCTGCTCAGACCTCAGATGGCGTCTCTCCTCTCAACTCCTGCCTTGCGGCAGTAATGGATTGGATGAGGGAAAACAAATTGAAACTCAATCCAAGCAAAACGGAGGTACTCACAGGCCTGAAACCAGGTTTGGGAATACAATCTCCAGTTCTTGATGGAGTCACACTCTCCTCTAAGGATTGTGTTCGCAGTCTGGGGGTCCTCCTGGACTTGTCACTTCACATGATTAGTCAGATGAATGTGACTGTCAGGAGTGCCTGTTACCAGCTTTGGCTGATCCGCCAGCTGTGCCCATTCCTGGAAATGAGGGATCTGGAAACTGTGATACATGCACTGGTAACCTCATGATTGGGCTTCTGTAATGCACTCTACATGGGGCTACCCCTGTGCTTAACTCGGAAACTACAACTGGTTCAGAATATGGCAGCCAGACTTATTACAGGTACATCTAGGAGAGAGCACATGACACCTGTGCTAAAATCTCTCCACTGGCTGCCGATCAGTTTCCGGGCACAGTACAAGGTGTTGGTTTTAACCTATAAAGCCCTACATGGCTCGGGTCCATTATATCTAAGGGACCGCCTCTCCCCGTACAAACCCCCCCCCCGCACGCTTCGATCCTCTGGGAGGAGTCTCTTACAGCCCATGAAGACTAGGCTGACACAGACCTCCCAGAGGGCCTTCTAAGCGGTTGCCCCCAAACATTGGAATGACCTGCCGGATGAGTTGCACCTTATTCCATCCACTGATAGCTTTAAGAAAGCCTTGAAGATGCATCTCTTCCAGCAGGCCTTCCCGGAAAATGCTTAATATCACCCGGCTCCAAACCTTTCACCAGTTCCTAGTCTTCATCACCCGATACAGCTGAAGGAACTTTTAGTTTGTTGTTGTTGACTGTTTTTTATTTGCACCATGTTTTAACTTGCTGGTGGTTTAATCTCTTTTTAATGGGGGGGGGGGAGGTGGGAATGGGATTGGATATTTTAACTGTGTTGGTTTTAACTTCATCCTGTACCCCGCCCCGATTGCTCGTTCAGAGGGGTGGGCTAGAAATAATAATTATTATTATTATTATTATTATTATTATTTCTCTGTGTGACATTCCTCCAGCTGTCTGCCTCCTGTGTATATGAAGTGACCTTCTCCTCCCCAGCAGCTTCCTTTGTGTTGTCCCCATCCAAGACCGTTTGTTCCATTATGTCCAGGTAGACATCTTGCTCCCTTATATGCTGAAGTGCAGCTACTCTGGACTCCAGCTGCTGGACTTCCTCCTCCAAGAGGGCTATCAGTTTGCATTTGATGAAAGTGAAGTTCCCTACATCTGTAGGCAAGAAGACAAACATCCCACAAGTGTTGCAGGTGACTACAGCAGTTTCCTCAGTGTCCATACTGAGAAGTCTTAAGTCCTTGCTGCCTCTGCTGTAATTTTCCTTGGTTGTCAAGAGAGTTGTTCTTTGCTGCCTCTGGGATAGAACTAAGTTTAATGGGTTTGTTACATTTTTATTGAACATTTTTTAAATCTTGATTTAACATTCGAAGGAACTTCTTGACAGTAAGAGCAGTTTGGCAGTGGAACTATTTGCCTAGAGAATTGGTGAGGTCTCCTCTAGATTTCTTTTTCTTTTTAAAAAAGCCTCTGGGAGACAAAATGGCATACAAAACTTCTTTATAAATATGGAATACACTTTTTCTGAATACAGGTTCTATGTTCATAGAATCATAGAATCATAGAATCATAGAGTTGGAAGAGACCACAAGGGCCATCCAGTCCAACCCCCTGCCATGCAGGAACTCCAAGTCAAAGCATCCCTGACAGATGGCCATCCAGCCTCTGCTTAAAGACCCCTAAGGAAGGAGACTCCACCACACTCCGAGGGAGTGTGTTCCACTGTCGAACAGCCCTTACTGTCAGGAAGTTCCTCCTAATGTTGAGGTGGAATCTCTTTTCCTGCAGTTTGCATCCATTGTTCCGCGTTCTAGTCTCTGCAGCAGCAGAAAACAAGCTTGCTCCCTCCTCAATATGACATCCCTTCAAATATTTAAACAGGGCTATCATATCACCTCTTAACCTTCTCTTCTCCAGGCTAAACATCCCCAGCTCCCTAAGGCGTTCTTCATAGGGCAAGGTTTCCAGACCCTTCACAATCTTAGTTGCCCTCCTTTGGACATGCTCCAGTTTCTCCACATCCTTTTTGAATTGTGGTGCCCAGAACTGGACACAGTATTCCAGGTGGGGCCTGACCAAAGCAGAATAGAGTGGCACTATAACTTCCCTTGATCTAGAAACTATACTTCTATTGATGCAGCCTAAAATTGCATTGGCTTTTTTAGCTGCCGCATCACACTGTTGACTCATGTTCAGCTTATGGTCTACTTGGACTCCTAGATCCCTTTCACATGTGGTCTCGTTCAGCCAGGTGTCCCCCATCCTATATCTGTGCATTTCATTTTTCCGCCCTAAGTGCAGAACCTTACATTTCTCCGTATTGAATTTCATTTTGTTAGCACTGGCCCAGCTTTCTAGTCTATTCAGGTCATTTTGAATTTTGATCCTGTCCTCTGGGGTATTAGCTACTCCTCCCAGTTTAGTGTCATCTGCAAATTTGATAAGTATGCCCCCAATTCTGTCATCCAAATCGTTAATAAAGATGTTGAATAGCACTGGGCCCAGGACAGAACCCTGTGGGACCCCACTGGTCACTTCTCTCCAGGATGAAAAGGAGCCATTGTTGAGCACCCTTTGAGTTCGGCCAGTCAACCAATTACAAATCCATGTAACAGTTAACTTGTCTAGCCCACATTCTTCAAGCTTGTTTGCAAGAATGTCATGGGGAACCTTGTCAAAGGCCTTACTGAAATCGAGGTATACTATATCCACAGCATTCCCTTCATCTACCAAGCTGGTAATTTTATCAAAAAAAGAGATCAGGTTCGTTTGGCATGACTTCTTTTTCTGAAACCCATGTTGGCTTTTTGTGATTATGGCATTGGCTTCTAAATGTTCGCAGACTCTCTGCTTAATGATCTGCTCTAGCACCTTTCCTGGAATTGATGTCAGACTAACTGGACGATAATTGTTGGGATCCTCTTTTTTTCCCTTTTTGAAGATGGGGACAACGTTTGCCCTCCTCCAGTCTTCTGGGACTTCTCCTGTTCTCCAGGAGTTCTCAAAGATTATTGCCAATGGCTCTGATATTACATTTGCTAGTTCTTTTAATACTCTAGGATGTAGTTCATCTGGTCCTGGAGATTTATATTCATTTAGGTTAACCAGGTATTCCTGTACTACCTCTTTACTTATTCTGTGCTGAATTTCCTCTATTCTGTCTCCTGTTCCATTATCCTTAGGTTGAGCACCCTTTGCCTTTTCTGAGAAGACTGAAGCAAAGAAGGTGTTGAGTAATTCTGCCTTTTCTCTGTCTCCTGTGAGCATTTTGCCATCTTCTGCACGCAGTGGCCCTACTGTTTCCTTCTTCTTCCTTTTGCTGCGGACATATCCAAAAAAGCCCTTTTTATTGTTCTTAACCTCTCTAGCAAGCCTGAGTTCATTCTGCGCTTTAGCTTTTCTGACTTTACCCCTACATGTGCTGGCTATTTGTTTAAATTCCTCTTTCGTGATTTCTCCATTTTTCCATTTCTTATACATGTTCCATTTAAAACTTAGCTCATTTGAAAGTTCCTTAGTCATCCATCCTGGCTTCTTGAGACATCTTCCATTTTTCTTCCTCATTGGAACTGTTTGAAATTGTGCCTTCAATATCTCCCTTTTGAGAAACTCCCATCCGTCTTGAACTCCCTTTTCTTTTAGTATTCCTGACCATGGGATCACTCCCAGTATTTCTCTAAGTTTATTGAAATCAGCTCTCCTAAAGTCTAGAGTGCATGTCTGACTATGCCTAGCTTCTCCCTTCCACTGCATAACAAACTCCAGGAGAACATGGTCACTTCCACCTAAGGATCCAACCACTTGCACCCCATCAACTAGGTCTTCCCTGTTGGTTAAGATCAGATCTAAAATGGCTGATCCCCTTGTTGCCTCTTCCACCTTTTGGACAATGAAATTGTCTTCCAGGCAAGTGAGAAATTTGCTAGACTTTGAGGATTTGGCTGAGTTTGACTTCCAGCAAATATCCGGATAGTTGAAGTCCCCCATCACTACTACATCTCTCCTTCCTGATTGTGTGGTCATCTGTTCTAGAAAGGCATCATCCAATTCCTCTGCCTGAGTTGGGGGTCTGTAGTAGACTCCCACAGTAACATCCCTGTTATTTCCCTCTCCTTTAATTTTTATCCAGATGCTCTCCAACTGGCTTCCAGTATTGACTTCCTGCATCTCTTCACTGGTGTATATATCCCTGACATATAATGCTATTCCTCCTCCTTTCCTGCTTGGCCTGTTTCTCTTAAAAAGGTTATACCCCTCTATTTCTACATTCCAATCATGAGACTCATCCCACCAGGTTTCAGTGATGCCTATTATATCATATTTCCCTTGTTGTGCTAGGAGTTCAAGTTCATCCTGCTTATTTCCCATACTCTGTGCATTAGTGTAGAGACATTTAAGACCATGTGTCCTCTTTACTTGCTGCTTTTGCACATTTTTTTGCCTCCTACTGTTGGGTCCTTGCACTGTTTGCCTTGTTCCCTCTATGCCACTTGGACTATTCTCTCCATCCCTTTTGTCTTCCAGTATAATGTCTCCCTCCCCCACATAACTCAGTTTAAAGCCCTCCTGATCAGATTCTTCAGACTGTTGGCAAAAACGTTTTTGCCAACTGGCGTGAGATGCAGTCCATCCCTTGCCAGAAGTCCCTCCTCATGGAACCGCAGCCCATGATCCAAGAATCCAAACTGTTCTTGGCGGCACCATCTACGGAGCCAGTTATTCACCTCTGCTATTTTCCTCTCCCTTCCTGGACCATGCCCTTCTACCGGGAGTAGAGATGAGATGACAACCTGTGCATCCATCTCTTTCAGCTTCCTTCCCAGAGCCTCATAATCCCTTTTGATATTCTGAAGGCTGTGCCTTGCAGTATCATTGGTTCCCACATGAACCAAAAGAAGGGGGTATTGATCAGTAGGCTTGACAAGTCTTGTCAGCCTCTCCGTCACATGATGGATCTTTGCCCCAGGGAGACAACACACCTCCCGAGACATCTTGTCAGGCCCACAAACCACTGCTTCTGTACCCCTCAGCAAGGAGTCCCCCACCACGACCACGCGCCTCCTCCGAGACTTAGCAGTGGCTGTTCCTTTTCGTGATACTCTCAGGCTCCCCTGCTCTGTCCCTGATGTCTGTCCCTGCTGCTTTTCCTCATCATCTCTGACAACAGAGAGAGATTCAAAGCAATTCTGCAGCTGCAAGCAGCTCACAGAACGTTCCCTGGTTTCCTTACTTCTGTGTGTGACCTTCCTCCAAGCATCTACCTCTGTTATATGTGGAGTGACCTCCTCCACCCCAACAACTTCCTCTCTCTGTTTCCCACCCAAGACATTCTGGCCTGTTCTGTTCAGGAGATTCTCCTGCTCTCTATGATGCTGGAGTGCAGATATCTGCTCCTCTAGCTGCTGTACTTTCTCTTCCAAGAGGGCTACCAACTTGCACTTGTGGCAGGTGTAGTTCGCCACCTCTGTAGGCAAGAAGACAAACATCCCACAAGTGTTGCAGGTGACTGCTGCAGGGCCTACAGTGTCCATACTGAGAAGTCTTAAGGAGGCACTGAAACAAGACTGTGGGCTTCCCTTGCTAGACTTGGCCTTTGTTCCCAAGCTCTGTCACTGAGTTCAAGTCACGGGGCCTATAGTTATGTAGAGAGCTCCTGGCTAAAAGCTCCTTCCAAAGGCAAGTCTCTGATTCACTTCCTCTGATGCTTCAGGCCGGCTCCTCTTCTATTCTCTAAACACCTCCTTGACTAGATTTAAAAAAATAAAAAATCAAAATTCGCGCGCCGTTAGGCGCGCGCTTCTGCTAGCCTTGAGTAGCCTTAAGTAGCCTCCCAGCACTGGCTCCCAGAATGCAATGGCTCAAGTGAAAATTAAATTAGATCTCACCCAAGCACATGGACTACAGCCTCCTCCTTTTCTTTCTCCTCCTTAAAGGAAATGCAGCTTCTGCTAGCCTTGAGTAGCCTTAAGTAGCCTCCCAGCACTGGCTCCCAGAATGCAATGGCTCAAGTGAAAATTAAATTAGATCTCACCCAAGCACATGGACTACAGCCTCCTCCTTTTCTTTCTCCTCCTTAAAGGAAATGCAGCTTCTGCTAGCCTTGAGTAGCCTTAAGTAGCCTCCCAGCACTGGCTCCCAGAATGCAATGGCTCAAGTGAAAATTAAATTAGATCTCACCCAAGCACATGGACTACAGCCTCCTCCTTTTCTTTCTCCTCCTTAAAGGAAATGCAGCTTCTGCTAGCCTTGAGATAGAATATGTTACAAAAACATTGACTGCCTACTTTTGAATGTAAAGTATTGGGCCATATTTCTTCCTGAGACAGGTATGTTGTTGTTGTTATTAATTGCTCTTAAGTCAACCCTGACTCATGGCAACATGAATGACACATCCCCACACCTCCCTGCCCTCCACTGTTGTACTTAGTTTCTGCAAATTTATACTTGTGACCTCCCTAATTGAGTCTATCCATCTAGCATGTGGTCTTCCTCTCTTTCTACCTCCCTCTTCCTTTCCTAGCATTATTGAATTTTTCTAATGGGCCAGGCCTTCTCATGATGTGCCCAAAGTACAACAGCCTCAACATCTGCTTCCAGGGAGATTTCAGGCTTGCTTTGTTCAAGGACACATTCATTTGTCTTTTTGCTATCCTTGGCGTCCTTAGCACTCTTCTCCAGCACCACATTTCATATGAGTTTAGTGCTCCATTGTATATCTTTTCACTTTAGGATATTTTCTTGTTCTTTCATAGCTGCCGTTCCCATTCCTAGTCTTCTAATTCCTTGACTGCAACCTTTGCTCTGTTCAGTGTTGATTCAAGGTATGGGAACTCTTTAAATATTTTTATTTCCTCATTGTCTAGGTTGAATATATGTAGCTCCTCTGTGGTCATTATTTTTGTTTTCTTTATCTTCAGCAGTAATCCTGCCTTTGCATTTTCTTCTTTGATCTTCCTTAATAATAGTGCCAAGTCTGTGATGTTTTCTGCTGGTAGTATCATATTTTAGATTCCTGATGTTCCTTTTGACTATCTCCACTTTCCTCTTTTCAGAGTCTAAACCTGCTCTTCATATGATATTTTCTGCATACAAGCTAAACCAATAATGTGATAATTTATAATAAAAAACAATATGAAACAAACAATTATAAACAGTTATTTAAAACCAATAATAATAATAATAATAATAATAATGCAGCCTTGCTTGACCCATTTGCCAATTTGGAACCATTCTGTTTCTCCATATTCTATTCTAACAGTAGCCTCTTCTAAGTACAGGTTCTGATCAAGGCTATCAGATGTAGTGGAACTTGCATGTCTTTAAGAGCTGCCATAGCTTTACATTCTCTATGCTGTCTATAAAGCACATGCTGATTTTTTTTAAAATGGAATTCTTTGATACGCTACATTAGCCATTGTGTGTTTGCTATGTCATCCCTAGTTCCTCTTTCTTTCCTGAACTCTGCACCTGTGGGGTTTCTCTCTCCATGTATCATTGAAGTCTGTGTTGGAGAATTTTGAACATAAATTTGCTTGCATGGGAAATGAATGGTATGATCCAATATTTGCTGCACAATCACAGATATGTGAAACATTCTGCAGTTATTTGTATGTGCAAATTAAATTATCATTTCACACCATCCTCTGGAGTTAAGGACTATCACTCGGGAGGACCAAAGACTGGGGGAGGGGGGCTGACCTGACATCTAGTGAAGCTCAGTTCTTACTCCATTTAATCCTAATAACCTTCCTCTCTCATTTAGTCATAATGTATAAATTACTGTTTTTTTTTCCACAGTTGCTGTATCAAGAATGGGCAAGATATGGCACATTTTACAAGTTTCAGCCTATTGACCTCATAAGGTAACCAAAAAAAAAATATTTAAGTTATGTTTATATTCAATAACCAGCCCATAGAGCAACACCAAAAACATTTTTTTATTTCAATCATGGACCAATATAAAAATAATAGAAATATTATATATTACACTTATTAAAACAAATCAGAAACAGAAACAAGGAAATCAGAATTGGTCTCTGTCAACTAACATCAGTTGTTACCAATCATCTCAAAGTGTGTTTTACATATAATGTAACAAAATGTTGCTATAAGAATTTGATTTTGACTGTCCAGCAAATAGCTTAGATCATAGAATCATAGAATCATAGAATCATAGAGTTGGAAGAGACCACAAGGGCCATCTAGTCCAACCCCCTGCCATGCACGAACTCCAAATCAAAGCATCCCTGACAGATGGCCATCCAGCCTCTGCTTAAAGACCTCCAAGGAAGAAGACTCCACTACGCTCCGAGGGAGTGTGTTCCACTGTTGAACAGCCCTTACTGTCAGGAAGTTCCTCCTAATGTTGAGGTGGAATCTCTTTTCCTGCAATTTATATCCATTGTTCCGTGTCCTAGTCTCTGCAGCAGCAGAAAACAAGCTTGCTCCCTCCTCAATATGACATCCTTTCAAATATTTAAACAGGGCTATCATATCACCTCTTAACCTTCTCTTCTCCAGGCTAAACATCCCCAGTTCCCTAAGGCGTTCCTCATAGGGCATGGATTCCAGTCCCTTCACCATCTTGGTTGCCCTCCTTTGGACCCGCTCCAGTTTCTCTACATCCTTTTTGAATTGTGGTGCCCAGAACTGGACACAGTATTCCAGGTCGGGCCTGACCAAAGCAGAATAGAGTGGCACTATTATTTCCCTTGATCTAGACACTATACTTCTATTGAGGCAGCCTAAAATTGCATTGGCCGTTTTAGCTGCCGCATCGCACATTTGACTCATGTTCAGCTTATGGTCTACTTGGACTCCTAGATCCCTTTCACATGTGGTCTCATTCAGACAGGTGTCCCCCATTTTATATCTGTGCATTTCATTTTTCCTCCCTAAGTGCAGAACCTTACATTTCTCTGCGTTGAATTTCATCTTGTTAGCATTGGCCCAACTTTCTAGTATATTCAGGTCATTTTGAATTTTGATCCTGTCCTCTGGGATATTAGCTACTCCTCCTAGTTTAGTGTCATCTGCAAATTTGATAAGTATGCCCCCAATTCTGTCATCCACATCATTAATAAAGATGTTGAACAGCATTGGGCCCAGGACAGAACCCACTGGTCACTTCTCTCCAGGATGAAAAGGAGCCATTGTTGAGCACCCTTTGAGTTCGGCTAGTCAACCAATTACAAATCCATGTAACAGTTAACTTGTCTATCCCACATTTTGCGAGCTTGTTTGCAAGAATGTCATGGGGAACCTTGTCAAAGGCCTTACTGAAATCGAGGTATACTATATCCACAGCATTCCCTTTATCTACCAAGCTGGTAATTTTATCAAAAAAAGAGATCAGGTTCGTTCGGCATCACTTGTTTCTCTGAAACCCATGTTGACTTTTTGTGATTATGGCATTGGCCTCTAAATGTTCACAGACTCTCTGCTTAATGATCTGCTCTAGAATCTTTCCTGGAATTGATGTCAGACTAACTGGACGATAATTGTTGGGATTCTCTTTTTTTCCCTTTTTTGAAGATGGGGACAACGTTTGCCCTCCTCCAGTCTCCTGGGACTTCTCCTGTTCTCCAGGAGTTCTCAAAGATTATTGCCAATGGCTCCGATATCACATTTGCCAGTTCTTTTAATACCCTTGGATGTAGTTCATCTGGTCCTGGAGATTTGAATTCATTTAGATTAACCAGGTATTCCTGTACTGTCTCTTTACTTATTCTGTGCTGAAATTCCCCCACTCTGTCCCCTTCTTCACTGTCCTCAGGTTGAGCACCTTTTGCCTTTTCTGAGAAGACTGAAGCAAAGAAGGTGTTGAGTAATTCTGCCTTTTCTCTGTCCCCTGTTAGCATTTTGCCATCTTCTGCACGCAGTGGTCCTACCATTTCCTTCTTCTTCCTTTTGCTGCGGACATATCCAAAAAAGCCCTTTTTATTGTTCTTAACCTCTCTAGCAAGCCTGAGTTCATTATGCACTTTAGCTTTTCTGATTTTATCCCTACACATGCTTGCTATTTGTTTGAATTCATCTTTGGTGATTTCCCCATTTTTCCATTTCTTATACATGTTCCGTTTAAAACTTAGCTCAGTTGAAAGTTCCTTAGTCATCCATCCTGGCTTCTTGAGACATCTTCCATTTTTCTTCCTCATTGGAACTGTTTGAAATTGTGCCTTCAGTATCTCCTTTCTGAGAAACTCCCATCCGTCTTGAACTCCCTTCTCTTTTAGTATTCCTGACCATGGGATCACCCCCAATATTCCTCTAAATTTATTGAAATCAGCTCTCCTAAAGTCTAGAGTGCGTGTCTGACTATGCCTGACTTCTCCCTTCCGCTGTATAACAAACTCCAGGAGAACATGGTCACTTCCACCTAAGGATCCCACCACTTGCACCCCATCAACTAGGTGTTCCCTGTTGGTTAAGATATGATCTAAGATGGCTGATCCCCTTGTTGCCTCTTCCACCTGTTGGACAATGAAATTGTCTTCCAGCCAAGTGAGGAATTTGCTAGACCTTGAGGATTTGGCTGAGTTTGTCATCCAGCAAATATCAGGATACTTGAAGTCCCCCATCACTACTACATCTCTCCTTTCTGAGTGTGAGATTATCTGTTCTAGAAAGGCATCATCCAATTCCTCTGCCTGAGTTGGGGGTCTGTAGTAGACTCCCACAGTAACATCCCTGTTATTTCCCTCTTCTTTAATTTTTATCCAGATGCACTCCACCTGGCTTCCAGTATTGACTTCCTGGATCTCTTCACTGGTGTAAATATCCCTGACATATAATGCTATTCCTCCTCCTTTCCTGTTTGGCCTGTTTCTCTTAAAAAGGTTATATCCCTCTATTTCTACATTCCAATCATGAGACTCATCCCACCAGGTTTCAGTGATACCTATTATATCATATTTCCCTTGTTGTGCTAGGAGTTCAAGTTCATCCCGCTTATTTCCCATACTTTGTGCATTAGTGTAGAGACATTTAAGACCATGTGTCCTCTTTACTTGCTGCTTTTGCATGGTTTTTTGCCTCCTACTCTTGGGTCCTTGCACTGTTTGCTTTGTTCCCTCTATTTCAGTTTGACTATTGTTTCCAGCCCTTTTCCCTTCCAGAATGCTGCCTCCCTTCCCCACAACACTCAGTTTAAAGCCCTCCTGATCAGATTCTTCAGACTGTTGGAAAAAATGTTTTTGCCAACTGGCGTGAGATGAAGCCCATCCCTTGCCAGAAGTCCCTCCTCATGGAACCGCAGCCCATGATCCAAGAATCCAAACTGTTCTTGGTGGCACTATCTACGGAGCCAGTTATTTACCTCTGCTATTTTCCTCTCCCTTCCTGGACCATGCCCTTCCACCGGGAGAAGAGATGAGATGACAACCTGTGCATCCATCTCTTTCAGCTTCCTTCCCAGAGCCTCATAATCCCTTTTGATATTCTGAAGGCTGTGCCTTGCAGTATCATTGGTTCCCACATGAACCAAAAGAAGGGGGTATTGATCAGTAGGCTTGACAAGTCTTGTCAGATCTTTGCCCCAGGGAGACATCACATCTCCCGAGACATCTTGTCAGGCCCACAAACCACTGCTTCGGTACCCCTCAGCAAGGAGTCCCCCACCACCACCATACGCCTCCTCCGAGGCTTAGCAGTGGCTGTTCCCTTTGGTGCTATTCTCAGGCTCCCCTGCTCTGTCCCTGACATCTGTCCCTGCTGCTTTTCCTCATCATCTCTGACAACAGAAAGAGATTCAAAGCGATTCTGCAGCTGCAAGCAGCTCACAGAATGTTCCCTGGTTTCCTTACTTCTGTGTGTGACCTTCCTCCAAGCATCTACCTCTGTTGTGTGTGGAGTGACCTCCTCCACCCCAGCAACTTCCTCTGTGTGTTTCCCACCGAAGACATTCTGGTCTATTCTGTTCAGGAGAATCTCCTGCTCTCTATGTTGCTGGAGTGCAGATACCTGCTCCTCTAGCTGCTGAACTTTCTCCTCCAAGAGGGCTACCAACTTGCACTTGGGGCAGGTGTAGTTCCCCACATCTGTAGTTCCCCAGATAAAAAGCATCAGTGTGTCCAGGAAATTTGGTTAGAAGAGGGTGTAGTAAAAAGGCCGATCTATCAGCCAATCATGAAGTAGCATGAGACCAGCCAATGGGAAGCCGGCTGGGCAGGGCAATAAAAGGGATTTGCAGAGGGTGAAAAAGGGGTTAGTTTTGGGTTAGTTTTTGAGGGAAAGAGTCACATCGAAGGGAGGGTGTACTCTTAGAGTTTCTGAGGGAACATTTTAGTTTGTTTGGTGACCATGAAAGGGTCTTAAGTATCCTGAGAGGGACAGTGTAGGCTTGAGGGAGTCTAGTAAGGAGAGGTTCCGAGCAAGCCAGTTATTTAAAAGATTTTGATCTTTGTATCTGAGATAAGATTGCCTGTGTGGCTGTACTGAAATTAATATTTTGAAAGAACCTTTGTAAATAAGTAATAAGACGAAAATACCAACTTTGAATCTACATTATAGTTTACTTTTTTATTTTACAAATAAACTTTTGTCAGCATTTAAGATACTACTTGGACTCCGTTTGATTCAAATCATGCTACCTAATATTAGTGACACAGAGTTGTTTTGTCATCTCAAAGAGCAGTGTAAGGATGAAGGTTGGCAGGAGTCCTTCACAGATTTTGGTGGCAGTGGTGGGATTAAAATTTCCATAGGGCTACCACAGTTGAGAATAGGTTGTGGGTGGACTGAGAGAGGGTTCACCCCATAATAAATTTGGTGGCAGCGGTGGGATGAAAAGGCCCAGGGTGCTGTCATCAGAGAAACGTAGTGGTGAAAGATAAGGGGTTCACCACAGAGGGGTGATCAGCTGATGACAAATGTCCTTATAAAATTGACAATACAAAGATCATGAGCTATAGTTTCTATTGCTCTAGTTTCACAAGGACAAAATCAGAGTTCATAAGGGATTTTCTTATATTTTCCTTCCAGTACAGCTGTAGGGAGAACATTGAATCGGGCTAATGATAACGCTCTCCTGAACTTAGGCACTGTAACATAATATTTTTTAAAATAACTTTTATTTCGTGTAAAATGCCACAGACAGACAAACATGACAGTACATATACATTCACATAATAGACTTGTTTTAAGCATACATAAAAAATCCTACCAAGTACATTAAAAACATATACATCAATATAACAAATACTTCCTATTACTTCAGGTATCCTGCTATCTACTACATCTTTTCAAATGTTTTGTTATTTTTATATTTTTTTTTCTTATTATTCTTTTTCTTGTTTTCAACATATTTCCCTCAGGCGTTATAAATAAAAAGTAAATAAAGCAATAAGAATAGTTTCTGTCTATGTTGTTATTGCCCATCAACTGATGAAATTTTGTTTTAAAGAAAATAAACCGCAATTTAGCTTTACCAATAAAATCCACTGTATCCCACATTGGATAGTAAACCAATATATAACTATTTCATACTATTTTTTGACAAAGTTCTATCTATTAAGGGATTTATAACGCCATTCCAATCTCCCATAATTATAGTTTGGACAAGATCCAAGTCAAGGAGTTTATTTGTCAAATTTTGATACAATTTAGTTTATTTTCCAAAGGACTGTATATGCCTGCTGTCACTGTCTTTTTTATTGTCTTTTTCTATTTCAATACCTATATACCTTCCATTGGTGTCCTTTAATACTTCTTTGGCTCGGATATTATTTTTCACATACAACACCAGCCCACTTCTTTTTGTTTTTCTTGCTGAAATAAACATTTGACCTAATTTTGGATTTCTAAGGTATTTTTCATCTTGTTGTTTGATACGTGTTTCCTGAATACAAATAATACTTGCTTGTTCCTTTTCTAAGATGGGAAAAATCTGTTTTCTTTTATGTAGAGAGTTCATTCCTTTAACATACCACGAGATCAACTTCATCATTGGTTTCCTATCCAGTTCACAAAAATTATACTCCTTTCACTTCTTTTTGTTTTTGTTTTTTTTTTGGTTTGTCCTTGTCGCTACCTATAAGTTCTTCGCTTTCAATCTCCAGTTGAAGTGACTCCTCCTTCCCTTCTTTGATTCAGATAACTTGGTCTTCTAGGTTCCTGTTATCATTTCCATTTTTATTAGCTCTTGCCTTTCTTCCGATCAAGTCTTTATTTAGTTTGTCGTACAGTTCCTTGGACTTTTCGAAAGAATTTATTCTTAGATCTTTACCATGCCATGTTAGAAGTAATCCTTCAATGGGTTCCTATCTGTACCTAATTTTCTTTTTTTAAATTAATTTTTATTCACAAAAATTTAAAAAGGGATCTAGCAGCCCAAGTAGACCATAAGTTGAACATGAGTCAACAGTGCGATGCGGCAGCTAAAAAGGCCAATGCTATTCTAGGCTGCATCAATAGAAGTATAGCGTCTAGATCAAGGGAAGTAATAGTGCCGCTCTACTCTGCTTTGGTCAGGCCCGACCTGGAATACTGTGTCCAGTTCTGGGCACCACAATTCAAAAAGAATGTGGAGAAACTGGAGCCGGTCCAAAGGAGGGCAACTAAGATGGTGAAGGGTCTGGAAACCATGCCCTATGAGGAACGACTTAGAGAGCTGGCGATGTTTAGCCTGGAGAAGAGAAGGTTAAGAGGTGATATGATAGCCCTGTTCAAATATTTGAAGGGATGTCATATTGAGGAGGGAGCAAGCTTATTTTCTGCTGCTGCAGAGAATAGAACGCGGAACAATGGATGCAAGCTGCAGGAAAAGAGATTCCACCTCAACGGTAGAACACACTCCCTCGGAGTGTAGTGGAGTCTCCATCCTTGGAGGTCTTTAAGCAGAGGCTGGATGGCCATCTGTCGGGGATGCTTTGATTGGGAGTTCCTGCATGGCAGGGGGTTGAACTGGATGGCCCTTGTGGTCTCTTCCAACTCTATGATTCTAGGAAACAGATTAGATCATCCGTGAATGTTTTTAACTTCCATTGATGTCCTTTAACTCTGATACCCTCAATATTGGAATCTTTTATTTTATTATTTAGTATTTCTAAGACTATTAGAAATAATAAGGGTGATAGAGGGCATCGTTGCCGAGTACCTCGTTCAATCTTTATAGATTCAGTCCTTTATTGATTTATTATTAACTGTGCTTTTTGATCCTTGTAAATAGCTTTAATCCAGGATAAAAATTTCATACCTGTATCCATATTTTCTAAGGTTTTCTGTAGGAATGTCCAATTGACTCTGTTGAACGCTTTCTCATGATCAATCATTATTAATGTGATTTTTTTTTCATTGTGCAGTTCACAGTACTCTAACACATTGATTACTGTTCTTACATTATTTTTCACATAACGATTTGGTAAAAATCCGTTTTGATCTTCATGTATATGGTGCTTCCAAATCTTCTTTAATCTTTCAGCAATGATTATTGTAAAAAATTTGTAATCTGCATTGATGAGAGAGATTGGTCTATAATTTGATGTTTCTAGTTTGTCTCTACCTTCTTTAGGAATTAGTGTAATCAGTGCCTGTTTCCAAGAATCAGGTATTCCTTCTTTTTGAATATAATGTGTCTTTTAATGTGTCTTTTAGAGGTCCAGGTAGAATTTCTTCTGTTTAATGTGTCTTTTAGAGGTCCAGGTAGAATTTCTTCTGTTTTCTTATAATAGATAGCTGGAAGTCCGTCAGGTTCTGATACCTTTCCGATTTTTAGTTTCTTGATTGCTTCTGAGATTTCTTTAATTGTGAAGTCTTGATTCAACATTACTTTTTGAGTTTTATTCAGCTTCGTTATGTTCTGATTTTCTAAGCATTTTTCAATTTTTTCTTTATCGAATTATTTATACCACCACCAAAGAACTTTATAAAGATTTTCAAAATATTCTTTAAATGTTTTTTTAATTCGGTCTTGTTCTGTTTTTACAGCCCCGTTCGTTCTCAATTCTGTGATTAATTTTTTTTCTTTAGTTCTCTTTAATTTGTTGGCTAATAGTTTTCCCACTTTGTTCTCAAACTCAAATTGTTTTTGTCTGATTGTTTTAAGTTTTTTTGCAATTTCATTTAATGTTAATGATTTTAATTGTTGTTGTAGTAGTGTTACTTCTATTTTTAATTTTTTATCTCCTTTCTTTTTCCAGTCTTTCTCTTTCTTTCTTAATTCCTCTATAATCATTTTTTCTTTAGTTTGTTGTCTTTTTTCTGTTTATTGTTTATTTTGATTAGTGTTCCTCTAATAACAGCTTTACTAGTATCCCAAATTGTTTTATTCTTCATTCCTTCTTTTTTTAAAAGTCTTTAATTCTTTCTTGATTTTTCCCACTATTTCTGTTTCATTTAATAAGTTTTCATTTAACCTCCAAATATAATCTATTCGTCTTTCTTTAATTTCAATCATTATTGGATTATGATCGTATGTTGGTTTTGGCAGTATTTCCATAGATTTAATTTGAGGTAAAATATTCTTAGAGGCAAGAAATAAATCGATCCTTGATAGGGAATTCTGGGCCTCAGAGTAAAAAGTAAATCCAATCAATGTATTGTATTTATATCTCCACACATCTGTCATATTGATGTCTTGTATAAGATTGGAGAAAGATTTAATGAAACATGCCAAAATATCTCTTGGTATTTTCCTGCCTCTTGCAGCAAGTGAATTTATTCTGAAGAAATTATCTAGTTCATATTCCATTCTCTCTGATTTTTTTTCAACTTCTTTTTGTGTTTTTGAAATATCTTGTGACATGTTTTCCATCTTCCTGCTGAAGTTGTCCAATTCTTTTTTTCAAATATCTTCCTCTTTCCATTCTTATCTCTTTCATTTCTTCTCGTGTTTCTTGACTCGACTCCCTTAAGTCCTCCTTCATTTTGTGTCTTAATTCTTTCATTTCTTGTCTTATTTTTCCTAATTTCATCCAAGGCCAACATATTGGGATCAATTACTTTCATGTATCGGCTGAATCCTGGCTTCCGGTTGCTACGCCGAGACGCTGGGAGCGTGAAGCTGTTGCTCCGCTTCCTTTTCGCTGGCGCTGAGTCTGTTTATGACCCCTCTCCTAAAATTGCGGAGGCAGGGGTCCCTAGGATGCTCAGGGCGAGGGAGACCTGAGCCGTGGGTCCGTAGGGGTCCTGAGAACGCCGTTACCCTCTCAGTCTTTGTTTTCCTTTACTGAGAGAGGAGCGGGTTCTGCAAAGGACGAAGGACAGCCGCGGCGTCAGCGACTTTCGGCTTTGAGCCTCAGTCTCAGGCACAACCTTTTAAACAAAAGACTCTTCCCGTTTTAGCCCAGCGGGAGGCTGTTAACACTCTTTGCTTTTTCTTTGTTGTTTGCCGTGGGAGTCCATACGACTAACTGTGCTGCTGGGTTTCTTCTCAAGGTCTGGAAGGTAGTAATATGATATGAAAGTGGTGTGTTTGTGAGAGACTGTTACTCATTTTTTTGCCTTCCCAATTATTAAGAACATTTCTGTAACTACCAAGAAGGAAGGTTTTTGTGAATTCCCTCTTTTGGAAAAAGGAAAGACTTTCTCTTTTTTGGACTCCCAAGAGTGAGAAACTTGGAGGACATTTGTTATAAAAATATATAAAAGACAAACAGTGAAGAATTTTGTGAGTAAAGAAACACTTTGATACAAAGCTCCTTTTGTTTCTATCCTTGCTTTTTTGTTTCCATTCTTCTGCTATTTCTGAGAAGAAAGTTTGTAACAAAGCGAGAATTAATTATCAGTAAACTCTAAGCTGTACTGATACTTTAACAGGACTCTAACAAGACACAGCTGTTAGAAACTAAAGTGGTGAATAAGAATAATAGAGACAGCTGTTACCTCTTTGTAGAAACTATACAGTTATACAGAAGCGGTAAAAGTAGTTTAATTAAACGGTTTAAAACACTACATGGATACAAGAAGCTCTAAAAACAAAAAAACAAATATGTCCTGGTCTCAACAAGGTGCAAGGCGAGACTCTTTAGATGCGGATGTCACAGCTCTAATCCTAGAAGAACTTAGAGAATTTAAGAAAAACTTTAAATCAGAAATCAGAGAAGAGCAAAAAATTTTAAGGGAAGAGTTCAAATCGGATTTACAGGTGGAGATTGATGGCTTAGCGAAGAAGATCGATCGGATTAACAGTGAAAAAAAGAAGTCCAAATAGTAACAAAAAAACCTGAAGATTTAGAAGAGAAAGTTACAACTATTAGAGAGCATCAACAACAAGAAAATTTTATGATTCAAGTACAAGAAAAAAGGTATAGAGATAGAGCTATTAAAATCAGAGGCTTGCCGGAGGTGGAAGATGAAAATTTAGAACAAAGAATCCTGCCTGCTATTTCTCAATTTATTAATACCCCAATCGACTTAATAGAAGCCCAAACAGATAAAATCTTTAGAGTCTCATCAAAATTTGCTCAAGAAAAAGGTTTTCCTCGAGATGTGATAGTTTGTTTTACTACTACAAGAATTAAAGAAAAATGTATCCAAAAAACCCTCTAAATCTAACCTAAAAATTGATGATACAGAGGTAACTATATTTAGAGATTTGCCACTGCAAACCCTAAAAATTCGGCAACAATATAAATTTTTGACAGTGTTTCTACAAAAAAACAACATTAACTATAGATGGAGCAACCCTGAAGGAATTTCTCTCATTTACAACCAGAAAAGATACAGATTAAATTTGGTAGAAAAGGCAAAAGAATTCTACAGACGTTTGATCCATAGGTCGGATACGAAAGTGGGGACCCCCTCGCCAGAGGAAGAAGAAGATTCAAATCCACAAAAGATAGATCCGAAAGACTTCTATACATCACAGCAATCTCCTGTATCAATCTCATCAAACAATCTGAAGTTATCATGAAATTGGATGACAAAAATTTGAACAGCCTTCTGGAATAGAAGGTGGGCGTCTGAATTGTTAAACTTTTGAATTGTACTATCTTTTACTATATATCATTTATTTGAGTTAAATAGAAGGAAATTGAAGACCAATTTATCTAGCTTTTGGGTTAGGGGAGACTTAAGGGGGAAGATTAGCTATTAGAAAACTGGGAAAAATGATTAATTTAATATCATGGAACGTAGGAGGTATTAATCAGGATAAGAAAAGGAGACAGATCTTCCATATTTTGGAAAAAGGAAAATACGACATCATACTATTACAAGAGATGAAAATAAGATTAGGAGATCAGAAATACTTGAAAAACCCAAAATTAGGCAAATGCTTTATAGTAGCTGAAAAAAAAAAGAAAAAGAGGCTTAGTGATATATGTCAACAACAAATTTCAAGCAAGAGAACTAATAAAGGATGAAGGAGGGAGATATCAAATTGTCGAGATAGAACTGAATAAGAGAAAGATAATCGTGGGTAACATTTATGGCCCTTTAGATAAAAAGGAAGGATTTTTCAAAAAAATTAATGAAGATTTAATGTTATTTGACCAAGACAATGTAATAATAGGGGGAGATTTCAATGGGGTATTTAACCCCAAAAAAGATAGGAAATCAGACAAGAAAATTAAAAACAATCAGGGGAAACTTTCCAGATCTGCTATAGACTTCATAGAAGAACATAATCTATTAGACTTATGGCGATTTAAATATGGGGACAAACAAGGCTTTACTTACTACTCTGAAGTTCATAAATCATGGTCGAGATTAGACCTGTTTTTAATATCGGGAAATTTAATTAATTTGGTAAATCGCGTGGAAATTGATGTCAGATTGATATCAGATCACAGTCTAATTGAACTCTCTATGAAAGAAGAAAGGAAACAAGAGTGTGATTGGAGGCTGAAAGAGCAGTTATTAGAAGATAGAGAATTTGTTGAGAAGATGAAAAAAGAGATAGCAACTTACTTTAGAATCAACGACACTCCAGAAATAAAACAAAAAATAATTTGGGAGGCAGGGAAAGCAGTTTTTAGAGGCTTACTTATTAAGAGATCAGCAGAACTTGGGAAAATCGAAAAAGAAAAAGAAAAAAAATTAACAGGGATGCTTAAAGAAAAAGAAAATCTTTTGAAATCTAACCCCTCAAACGAGAAACTAAGAATGGAGGTAAGAATTTTACGAAATCAATTCCAAAGTAAGATCAATTTGCAGATAGCTAGAGACCTTAAAAACTCTAAGCAAAAATTATTTGAAAATGGGAACAAAGTTGGAAGATGGTTAGCAAAGAAGTTGAAGAGAGATAAAGAACGTAAAGTAATAACCAAAATTATAGTGGATAAAAAAGAAGTTACAGACAAAGAAAGTATTATAAAAGCATTTAGAAATTTTTACAAACAATTGTATAAGGGTGGGATGAGGGAGGGGTTAGAGAAAATCAAACTAAGAGAATATATCAAGGCAAATATTAAGTATAAACTCTCAGAATACCAAAAGGACTTATTAGACACCAAAATCTCCAAATCAGAGATAATAACAGCGATAATGTCTATGAAAGAAGGTAAAACGCCAGGCATGGACGGGTTTTCTGCTTCCTTCTATAAGAAATTTAAAAATGAATTAAGTGATCATTTAATGAAAGTTTTTAATACTATAGAAAAGGAAGGAATACCCCCGTCTTGGGTGGAAGCGAAAATTGTATTAATACCAAAGGATGACAGAGAGATCACTCAGTTGACAAATTATCGTCCAATAAGTCTCCTGAATACAGACTATAAAATATATACTTTTGTTTTAGCTAATAGGTTAAAAGGCATTCTGAATTCTATTTTAGGCAAAGAACAAAACGGCTTTCTGCCGGGGCGCCAAATGAGAGACAATATCAGACCAGTCATAGATTGTTTGGAGTATTATCATATAAATAATGAAAAAAATGTGCTTTAATAGCCCTAGACATGGAGAAAGCATTCGATTGCTTAAATTGGAATTTTCTGTTAGAAACTTTATCTGAACTAAATTGTGGTAAATCCTTTATAGAGCAAATTAAGCATATTTACAGTATACAAAAAGCTCACATTTTCGTGAACGGCGAAAAATCCAAACAATTCAATATATATAGGGGTGTTAGACAAGGGTGCCCTATCTCACCATTATTATTTTTGATGGCTTTAGAAATTCTCATTTTAGCTATAAATAAGAACAAAAATATTCGAGGATTAAAAAAAGGAGGAAGGGAGTTGAAAATGAGAGTTTTTGCGGACGATGTGGCAAGACCCATGGAAGACCCAATCAAGGGTATGAATGAGTTATTGGCTGAATTAAAATTATTTGATCTAATGTCAGGGTTAAAAGTGAATGCTAACAAAACTGGAATGATAACTAAAAACCTTACGAAACCTGAGATTACAGAACTTGAAAAAATATCAGGATTTAAAGAAATTAAAAAACTCAAGTACCTAGGTATCTGGTTATCAAAAGACAATTTAAAACTCTTTGAAAATAATTATGTTGTACTATGGAAGGAAATTCAAAAAAATCTGATTAGATGGTCCCAACTCAATCTTTCTTTATTGGGAAAAATAGCAGTTTTGAAGATGTCAGTGCTTCCTAAGATTATGTTTTTGTTTCAAAATCTACCGATATTAATTAAAGACAGCATCTTTAAGGTATGGGAGAGAGAATTAAGAAAATTTGTTTGGGGAAACCAAAAACCAAGAGTTAAATGGGATGTTTTGAAAGACATTAAAAAAAGAGGAGGTTACGCTCTGCCAGATTTTCAAATATATTATTGGGCTTGCAGTTTGATTTGGCTGAGAAGCTGGATTAAGTTGGACGATCCTTTTATTTTGAATTTGGAAAACACACAAATGAAATTTGGCTGGCATGCTTTTTTATGTTACGGAAGTTTAAGGCAAAATCAAGACTTTAACAATCACCCATTTAGAAAATCCTTATTAATAACGTGGAAAAGAATACAAGAGAGATTTTACTTTAAACTACCTATTTGGACCTCATCTCATGAGGCTTTTTATGGGAGATGGTCGGACAAAAATAAGTGGTTAACTTACCAAAACTTAATATATACCGATGATCAGGGGAAATTAGATTTGAAAACAATGGATAGGTTAAAAATTGAAGGATTCGACTTATCCTGGTTTAGTTATTGGCAAATTAAAGCAAAATTTAAAGAGGACCTAAAATCAAAAGGAATCGAACCTAAATTCAATGAACTAGACGAGATTTTGTGGAACTCAAAAAAAAAAACAAACCTATAGCGGCTTTGTATAAATTACTATTGGAAAGGTCACTAGAACATTTAGTGGTTAAAGATTATATGATAAAATGGTCAAGAGACATGGATATGTCAATAAAATATGAGGAATGGGAATTGGCTTGGGACCACACATTATCTAATTTTACTGTTGCCCAGAATTTAAAAGAAAATCACTTGAAGGTCGTTAACAGATGGTATTTGACTCCATGGCGAATAAAAAAAATGTATAACTCTTCAGATGGCTTGTGTTGGCGATGTAGGGAACATAAAGGCACACTCTACCACATGTGGTGGCGATGTCCAGAAATTCAAAAATTTTGGAAAACTATCCATAGCTCAGTACAGAAAATGTTAAACATTAAGTTCCCTATGTGTCCCAAACTATATCTCTTAAACATTACTTCAGCGATTAATAAAAAGGAAGAGGTAAAATGTTGGGAAATTTTGCTTTATATGGTGACCGCAGCACGCATTGAAATAACTAAGATGTGGAAAACAAAAGAATCCCCAGAATGGAAACAGTGGATGTCGAAAATAAGTGAACTCAGAGAATTAGATAGGATCACATATATCTCACAAAATTTAAATAATAGCAAAAGATTAGAAAAATGGAGGGAAGTAGGGATTAGATATGAGAAAGAATGGGGAACAAACTTGCCCATGATTGAATTCTTTTGAACGGAAATGATGAATGGTTGACGTATTACCTTAGTCAGATTATTAAGAAAACTATATAGATTAATACATTTAATTTGTTCTCCTTTGTGTATATATTCCAGTACGGAACGGTCTCAATTCATTATGACATCAAAAGTGGAAAAATTTTCTGTATTGAAGAAGACCCGAAAGAAAGAGTCTTAACTTGATATAACCGATTGACAAACTTCTTCATGTAAACTCATTGTTTTGTTATTTCTCCCTATTTTCTTTATTCGAAAAATGGATAAACTTAAAATTTAAGAAGGAGAGGACAAAATTTATTTAACATTTGTGCTTAAGATTAAATCTTTTCCTTTATCAAACAAAGAGAGACATTTACTGTAACCACAGGATTTAGACATAATTTAGATAATTTTCAGTTTGGACTTCTCATTGGCGTTACCTCTGGAAGGATATGGGCGATATTGGCTATTCTGTTGTTTTTTTACAATGTTTGAAATACTATTTTCTTTTACTGTATATTGAAAACCTGAAATAAAGATTATTTTAAAAAAACAACAATTACTTTCATGTATCCTCTGTTGATCCTCTTCTTTGATTTTGATATTGAGATTGTATTATTGCTTTTTTGACGTTGCCATTTTTTCTTCCTTTAAATAATTTATTTCATAAAGAATACAAGTTTATATCAGCTATATATTATATTCCAATTAAGTTATATTCAGTTAATTCCGCTTAGCTAATAAGTTATCAGATCAACAATTAGCTAGTAATACTATTGATATATTACACCAAATAATTGAGTGTTCCCATTTTACCAATATCTAACATTTCTTATTTCACAACCAATTAATCCTGTATAATTTTATCAAGCTAAGACAAGTCTATCACCAATATGTTGTTTATCCTATATTCACAATATATTCACAAAGTTTATTTTTGTTTCATCAAATCAACTTTTCCTTTAACTGACATTCACATCCTTTTAGTTCATTCCACTATTGTAAAA
Organism: Urosaurus nigricauda; assembly: GCA_034509955.1. NCBI lineage: Eukaryota > Metazoa > Chordata > Lepidosauria > Squamata > Phrynosomatidae > Urosaurus > Urosaurus nigricauda. Next base: position 104,850,961 of record JAOEGL010000005.1, on the reverse strand, counting down.
ATACAATATGTGTCAAGTTAATTTTATCTCCTTTTTCTTCTCAAATTTCTATATGTATAATTTATGTTAAGCTCAATTATTTTATATTAATTCCATTAGCTTTGATGAAACATATTAATAACTTTTATTTCTGATCAGACATCTCAGTACAAAAAGGTCAATATTATATCTTGTATCTTATCTCAGTCTCTCTATTTCCCTTTTATATTATAATTTTCTTATTTTTACCTTTTCTTGTCTTCGTTTTGCTTCTCTTGTAAACATTAACCCCAATAAAGCTTCAGCTTTTCCTTTTTGATTCTACTCACTTCTGTCTCTTAATGTGTTCTCTTTTCTCCTTTCTTTCCCTCTTCTCTTTCAATTCTGATTTTCCCCTTCCTCTTCATCTTTAATTGCAGCTATGACCTTTTCCTTGGATCTTTCACAGTCTCTTTGGTTTTTCTCCTCCAATTCCGGCTCTCATTCTGTTACAGCTGCATCCTTTTCATCGGGTTGAATTGTCTTCTCTTTACAGTTCTCTTTATAATTTCTTTTTGGCTTTTTACCTTACAGGCAACTCCAGCCTGTAGCCTTTTTAGCTTTGTATCTTTAGCTTTTTATTTTTAGTCCTTTACCTTTTGTATTTTAGCAACCTTAGAGCATTTTCTTTCCCTTTTTCTTTTCTTCAACTATCTTTCAGCCAATTGCTTCTTTTTGGAGATGGCAGAAAATAAAATATGAAAGGCAAATTTTGAAGATATCCTTTGGCTTTATCCTTCTTTCTAGTTAGAGTCTTGTATTATTTGGAGTGTGGGTCTCAGCATGCCGACTTAAGTCAGCTGCTGCTGCGGGTGATTCAGCCTTTCAGTCTCATATATTCCGGGCCAAAGAAAGCCAGAATTGGTTTCTGGCACCGGCCTATAAAGACCCCCAACAGGCTACTGTTGGTAGACTCTCATATCAGAGAGACTACGGACAGGTTTTATGGTATCCCCGTTCCTTCAAGAACTGCTACAGCGAGGTTGGGTCAGAGCAACTCCAACCTGCAGCCTCTTGCCTGCTCTCCCACACAGGAAGTTGCCATCTGTACCTAATTTTCATAGTTTGTAGCAGTCTAGTTAGAAAGACGTATTCCCTTCTCTTCCATAAAATTTGGGAGGGAATATCCTTGAATAATTTGATTTCCGTGTCATTTATCACTACTCTCTTTTGGTAGCTTGCCTGAATGATCTGATCCCGTCTTCTTTCTCTGGTACAGCAAATTACTATATCTCATGGCAAGTCTCTTTTCTTAGCGACAACTGAGTTTATTCAATATATTTTATCAGTTTCAGCATTCATAAATTCTACTGAGATATCTATCAAATTTTCATTTTACTGCTCTTTTAAACCTCAAAGTTTAATAAATTTCCGTCTTTGTCTAGCTTCCTTCACTAAGTTATGTTGTTTTTCTTTATCCTGAGTCAGCTTGAGATCATTAGTTGTTTCTTCAAATTGTCTCATTTTTATCTTGCAAAACTCCTATATCCTTATGAATTTCTCTGACGTCTATTACTAAATATTTTATTGTTCCTTTCAATTCATCAATTTCTCTCTTAAAATCTTGTCTTATCTCTTCTCGAGATTCTTTCAAGTTCAGTCTAAATTCCACTTGCAAGTTTTGTATTGCCTCCAAAAATTTTAAATTTGGATCTGGAGTGTTAAGTTCAAGTGAGGCTCTTCTACCAGTTGAAGAGGATTGGGACTGAGCTAAAGACTGTGCATTTTTCTTGGGACTGGATGACATTTTAATCTTATGAGAAATATCAATAACATCTCTTAATCCCCCCCCCATACTCCTTTTTTCCCACCAAACCAGTACTACGAGAATATGTCTTTTACAGATATACAAATATCTTTTATCCCTCACACTTTCCTGTTTGAAAGTTTAAGCAATGTATATATAGATGATTATATAAACCACTATGAATTCTTCCAAATTTAGTTCAGCGCAAACTTAACACAATCTATTATTTAGTGTAATACCACACCGAGAAGAAGCAATTAAGAGGATATCAAGTTAACCAATATGAAAAACCTACAACATGTATTCCTACAGAAGAGATAATTCGAACCAATCCACCCTTCCTTAATAGATCACCCAGTTTTTATTTCCTACAAAGGAGGATATGTCTTTTTCCCTTCTCTAATGCCTTTCCATCTATGCTGAGTATTTTATTCCATTCTATCTTTGTCTTGCCCTTTTGTATGTAAATATGAGTGTATTTGTCTTACGTTATGTTGCTCTGGAACTCCCTTCCTACTATCCCTTATCTTACCATTCCTTCCCTTCCTTTCTCAATTAATATCATGAATTATTTCAAACCTCTCTGCCCCTAATCCTTCTGTCTTTATTATCCTTTCTTCTGGTCGTTTTATTTACTCCACTGTCTTTTTAAATATTCATCTCATTTTATCACTTTTTCTATCCTCTTTTTGTTTAAACCTCTGAACTTGTCCTCTCTTTTCTCTTCCTTCCCCTTCACACACAACCTCCCCCTCTTACTACTCCAGTCTTATCTTCCTTTGACTCTGCTGTCAATGTTTTCCTTCTAATTTCTTCTCGCCTTCTTTTGCCCCGATACTTGGCCTGACTCTCTCTCCCTCTCTCAGATTCAATCTGGTTTCCTCTCACCTTCCTTCCTTCACCTCTGCCCTCAGTCTCTCTTTTCTGGTTCCCTCTTGCCCTCCTTTGCCTCACCATTCGGCCCCTCTCTCTCTCAACTCCAAACTGGTCCCCTCTCACCTTCCTTTGCCTCCACTCTACATCTCACTCCGCTGGTCCCCACTGGTCTCCTCTCATCTTCCTTTGTCTTCACTCTCGGCCTCTCTCTCTTTCAATTCCAGGTAGTCCCCTCTCACCTTCCTTCGCCTCCACTCTTGATCTCACTCCTCTGGTTTCCTCTCGCCTTCCTTCGCCTCCACTCTAGATCTCACTCCACTGGTCCCCGCTGGTCTCCTCTCATCTTCCTTTGTCTTCACTCTTGGCCTCTCTCTCTTTCAGTTCCAGGTAGTCCCCTCTCACCTTCCTTCGCCTCCACTCTCAATCTCACTCCTCTGGTTTCCTCTTGCCTTCCTTCACCTCCGCCCTCAATCTCACTCCTCAGGTCTTGGCCTCTGTCTCTCTCCCTCCAAACTGGTCTCCTCTCACCTTCCTTCACCTCCGCTCTCAATCTCACTCCTCAGGTCTTGGCCTCTGTCTCTCTCACTCCAAACTGGTCTCCTCTCACCTTCCCTCACCTCTGCTCTCCGCCTCTCTCTCTCTCACTCCAAACTGGTCTCCTCTTGTCTTCCTTCGCCTCCACTCTCAATCTCACTCCTCAGGACTCGGCCTCTCTCTCTCTCTAACTTCAAACTGGTCTTCTCTCGTCTTCCTTCACCACTGTTCTCAGTCTCACTCCTCAGGTCTCAGCCTTTCTCTCACTCCAAACTGATCTCCTCTCATGTTCCTTCACCTCCACTCTCAATCTCACTCCTCAGGTCCCGTCTCTCCTTCCTTTGCCTCTACTTTCAGTCTCTTTCCTTTGGTCTTCTCTCGCCTTTCTTCGCCTTTACTTTCAGTCTCTTTCTTCTGGTCTTCTCTTGTCTTCCTTCGCCTCGCCCCTTGGCTTCTCTCTCTCTCAGACTTCAAACTGATCTCCCCTCATCTTCATTAGCCTCCACTCCATTTTCTAGGCACCACACAGCACCATATTGGGCTTGTATTGTGGAGGAAGTATAGACCCCGACTTTCTTTGCTTCCCCCTCCAATACTATTATCTTGTTATTGTTTCACCAGCACTGGTGAAAGCACTGATTAATTGCTCTCGACAGGTACTTAGAAACAATGATAATATCTCCCCTGACATCTAGCTTCTATGCAGTCATCCTACAAGGTACTCTTAAAAAAGAAAAAAGATATATATATATTAGATTACAATGGAAACAATTAGCACAAGCTGTCACAGAAAAGAATGAGAAACAGTTTGGGGATATTACTGCCTCTGGCATGAACAGGATCAGACCAGTTATTGTTGGGCACGTCACATTGCAACAATGGTATAGCCATTTTAGTAAACTCTATGGAGCTACAAATACAGATCATCACTCCTCTATTGCTTTAAAAACTACCTGTTTGCTTTACTGGCCCCCTGTTTTAGAGTATGAGATAAAAAAGTTGATAGCAGCCTGTGGTGCAAACCGAACGTGGTAACCCACTCTCTCTTATTCGCCGACCACCTATCTCCTACTGAGGCACTAATATCTTCGGTAGCATGTTTCAAAAGCTCAACAGAGGCCAAGCAGTATTTCAAAACAAGAATAAAGTTTATTTGTAAAATAAATAAATACATATTGAAATATAATTAAAGCTTTGTTTGTTTTGTTCCTTGGTTCCTTAAAACAACAACACTACAGCCACTCAGGCAACCTTACCTCCAGTATTAAGGCCAAAATCTTCCTTAAACCCGACAGGCTTATACTGAGCCTCTCTTTCTCAGACTCCCTCAAGCCTCTCTAGTCCTTACTGGACTTCTCAGACCCTTCCCCGGCCTATAAACTACCTTACAAATGTTCCCTCAGGAACCCTAAGAGCACACCCTCCCTCCTAGGTGTCTCTTCCTTCAAAATTCCAACAAAATAAACCCACTTTTGCTCCTTGTCAAGGCTCTTTTATAGCCTTGCCCAGACAGCTTCTCATTGGCTGGACTCCTGGTGCTCTGTGATTGGCTGTTTCCTCGGCCTGCTAACTACACAGCCCTGCCCCCAGGAGAAAATATGATTCCCCCAGAAATATTTAAAAACTTCTCTGAATGGTGGGCTCCAATATTGGCTAAGGTGTTTACCCAAATCAATAATACAGGGATAATTCCAGTGGGCTGGAAACAGTGTTGTTGTCCCCATATACAAGAAGGGTGATAATCAAGATCCCAACAATTATTGGCCTATAAGCCTTTTGGATGTTGATTCCAAGCTATATAGTAAACATCTGTTACATAGATTAGAGGAATGGGAATCTAGCAATCAGATCATTCATCCTGAACAAGCTGGATTCAGGGAAGGCCAGAGTACTATCGACCATTGTCTGACTCTTTATTTTTTAGCGCAACAAGGAATCGAGGGTCCCACAAAACATCTATTTGTTGCTTTTATTGATTTAGCAGCAGCCTTTGATTCAATTGATAGAAACTTATGGCATAAACTGGCCGATATTAATATGGACAATAGCTTATTGTTTCTAATCAAGGAAATTTATACCAATACAACAGCAAGGATAAGAGTTGGTATCTCTGGCTCATTAACTCCCACAAATAAAGGAGTCAAACAAGGATGCCTGCTGGCACCATCACTTTTTAATTTATATTTGAATGACATTATTCCAGCACTTTCCGGCCCAGAATTTTTCCCACCCACACTTGGGTCAAAAAAGATCTCTATTCTGTTATATGCTGATGACATGGTTTTAATTTCATTTACATGTATTGCTTTGAGAAGGCGAATTTCTAAGCTCGAGGTCTTTTGTTCTAAGGAAAAGCTTGCTTCAGTTATAATAAAACAAAGGTGATGGTGTTCAGGAAAAGACACTCTGATTTTCGCTGTTCTATTAATGGTCATCAGATCGAACAAATCAGAGTATTTAAGTATCTTGGCATTTACATTACAGAAAACCTCTCCTGGAAGCCCCATGTAGAAGCAAGTAGAGCAATGGCTGTGAGATCTAACAGAGCAATCCTTAGATTTTACAATCAGGCAGGGGGTCATCTGGTTGCACCAGCTCTCAAAATATGTCAGAGTAAAGTTATAGCCCAGATCCTTTATGGTGCTGCAGTGTGGGGATGGGATGATTCCCAATTGGTCATACTGGAGGCACTCCAGAATACATTTCTCCAGAAATTGCTTATACTTCCACTTGGCACGCCTGCAGCTTTGGTTCAGGCAGAGGTCAGCTTCCCTTCCGTCAGAGCTCATATTCATTTCACTTTATTTAATTACTGGAGATCTGCAAAAGACTCTCTGGTTAAAGTCTTTCCTAAGTTATGATTCCAATATTTACGAGCTGCAAAGTCTGGAGGTTAAGATACCATAAGTTGCTTGAATCATATCCTGCCCTAGTTGAAAACCCTTCTATCTGGAATGCAAGAGAGAAACTTCGTGAACACATTTTTAACCATGGTGTGTATCTGGATAGAGACGCTATTAACAATTCAAAAATTTCTAAATGGTTTAGATTATATAAATTTGACCACCAGATGGCTGTTTAATTAGAGAAGCTTACATTCCCAAAGCTTAGGCAGGCTTTTACAGCTCTCCGTTTTCAAACAATGTCCTCAGCCATGATTGATGGGAGATATTCACACACACCTAAGGACTCTTGTTTATGTGTTTGTGGAGCACCAGAAATTAAGGACCTGCCTCACTACCTGCTTTTTTTGTTCACTTTATACTGATCCAAGAACCAAATTTTTGGGATCTATTGGGGCTTTCTAGATTGGCAGGAAAGTGTGACATGAAGTTGCCTTTTCCTTAATGCTTAGCAGCTGCACCACAGCCTTTAGATGGAGCTGCGCTGTTCCACAGTTTTTAAAAAAGAAGCTGGGAAAACCAGCACCTTTTTAAAGGTGCTTCTTCTCCCCTAAAACTCAAAAAAAGCATTTTCATGGCACACTTTCCCTTTTTCTCATCTAAAGGCTAGAGTTTCATGCAGCCATGAACACACTTCTTTTTGCCAATCTAGAAAGCCCTATTCTGTCTAATTTACAGTCAAATACTATTTCTGAAAACTTTTAAAATCTTTTGTCTGATATTGATATCATGGTGACTTACAAGGTTTCATTGTTTGCCTCAGCAGCAATGAAAATCCGAGCTAGAGTTATAGAGGACATTGCAGTTGATTGCCATGGGGACGATTTTATCTAATCTATGAAGTTGTGTTTAATGTTGTGTTAGTTAATTGTCTGGGATTTTACTATGTCTTTTGTACGATTTTATCTAATCTATGAAGTTGTTTTTAATGTTGTTTTTTGTTTTGAGTGTCTGGAATTTTATTGTGTCCATTGTACAATATTCAGATGTTAATGACTTGATGGACCATTTCATAATAGGGAAATTTTGTTACTGGTTTTAAATATTCGTCATGTGAATAGCCTTTGGCTTAAGCATTAATAAAAAATTGATTGAAAGAATTTATGTCTTTTTTCCATTTTGAGAAAAAAACAAATTATTTTGGAAAATTGTTATGCTTTGAAAAAGAAATAATATTTTTGAATAATTGTCATTTTGATAGTGGCAACCCTTCCAAGCATTGAAAGTTTAAGATCATTCCATGTATGTAGGTTGTCCTTTATAGTTGCCCAACATTTTTATGGCTAATGTTAAATAAGTGAGAGAGTTTTTCGTCAATTCTGTTCCTAAATATTTTACTTTCTTGCGCACCTGTAAACCCGATAGTTTGCTTAATTCCATTTCTTCAGCAAGTTTCATATTTTTTGTCATGATTACAATGTTGTTCTTATTAATATTTAGTCCTGATACAAATTCAAAATCTTCAAGTTCCTTTTGTAACAAAGCAATATCATCTAGGGGGTTACTTAATGATATTAACAAATCATCGGCAAAAGCATGAGTTTTAAATGCAGAACCTTTAACTTTTACACTTATATTGACATTTTCCCTTATATTAATTAACATTAGCTCAATAATCATAATAAACAGAAGTGGGGATAGGGGACATCCTTGTTGTGTTCCCTTCTACACATTGATTGGACTTGTTCTTTCATCGTTGATGATAATTCTAGCTTTCTGCTTCCTATCAATTGCCATGATCCAATCCACAAATTTCGGGCCCATGTCTACCTTCTTTAGGATTTCTTGTATCAAGGACCAGTGAACATTGTCAAATGCCTTCTCAATATCTAGGAATATAAGAGCCAGCTTTCTCTCATTGTGTACTTCAAAATGCTCTAACAATCACAAGTCTGATGTTGTTTTTAAGTTGCTTCTTTGGCAAAAAGCCTCTCTGATCAGCATGGATCAAATCAATTAAGATCTTTATTCTGTTTGCTGGTATGTGTCTAAAATTTCCAGGATTAGAACAGTCTCGGCCTTCTTTCAGAATCAAAATATTGTTCGCCTCATCCCATGTGGAGGCAGTTTTCCTTTGTGAATGGCATTCATTGTCCGTTGCAAGGGCTCTGCTATAATATCCATAAATTCTTTATAATAAAGGACCAAGAAACCATCTGGTCCAGGCCATTTGCCAGATTTTAATGATCTTATGGCATCCTTAGTCTCTTGAACAGTGATTGGTTGATTTAACATATCTTTCTGTTGGCCACTAAATGATGTAAGCATAACTTTATCCAAATAATCTTTTATGGCTTTTATTTCAATGTCTCTGCTTTTGAACATATCCCCGTAGTAGCATTCAAAAACTTTTTTTAGTTTCCTTATTATCTGAGATAGAATTTGGTATTTGTTTTATTTTAATTATATGCATCTCTTCCCTCCCCCCCCCCCATTAGTTTAGATGCTTTGTTGGCAAATTGCAAATGGTGCAGTTTAGCTGATTTCAATCCTTGTTCAATCTCTTTGGTCCATTCTTGTGCAATTTGCTTTTTAAGGATCTTAAAATCTGTTCATAACTTTTCATTAGAGATTTTGCCGAAGTTCTTGTTCTTTCAACCTTATTAATTGAGTTATTTCTTGGGGGTTTTTTTCTCTTTGTCTTTTGAGTATAGACTTCTTTTGTATGAAGAAGCCTCTCTTTGTAGCTTAAGATGCATCCCATATTGTAGATTCATCTGTGTCTTGTTTATTGTTTTCCTTGAAATAAAGTTGAAGGATTTTTTTCACTTCTTCCAAAAAATTTTTATTTTGTAAAAGATAATCCTGTAATCTCCAGTTATATTCTCTATTAAAATGTCTCAGGGACACAACAAGTGGATTATGGTCTGAAATTGATTTGGGTAATATTTTAGCATCTGTCATATATTTGCATAATTTTTTTTGTCACAAAACACATCTATTCTTGAATATGAAGTGTGTTGGCTTGAAAAAAGTAAAATCTTTGTTTTCGTTTTTGAGTCTCCATGTATCTTGCAGTTCGAAATTCTCCAATAATGCCGAAAAAATAATTTGGGAGTTTCCCTTGCAATTCAATAATTTGTTTGATATTTTAGCAATTTTGGAGTTGATTATCCAATTAAAATTGCCTAACAAAATAATGTTATCATATGCCAATTTCTGAATTTCTTTAGAAAGGTGTGTAAATTCCTACAACTAAAATTTTCTCACTCTTGATTTCAGCTTCTATGACACATAGTGACCATTAGTGTCATTAAATAGTTCTTTACTTTTAAACCATTGACTAGTATATATCACCACACCTCTCTTTGCTTTAGTAGTTGAAGAGAGGTATTCGGATCCAAGTTTTGTGTTTTTGAGAAATTTAACAAATTAGATCCAGTTTCATTTTTCCAAGATAGTGAAAAACTTTTTTCCTTTTGATTGGGCCATTTATGCCTTTTACATTCCAAGTTAATATATTTAATTTGTTGTTAGCCATTACTTTTTAGTAAAGCAATTTTAAAAAAGATAAACACAAGAAAAAACGAGGGAAACAATTCACAGTATACTGAGTTATCAATCCCCTTTGTAAGACACCTCGGAGTAGCTAGCTCCTGTTTCTTCTTCCTCTTCTTCTTCTTCTTCTTCTTCTTCTTCCAGTTCAAATGAAGCTTTTACTTCTTCTACTTGGTCTTCCTCTATTTCTCCTACATCATCATGATTCACATCAAGATTTCCATCTTCTTCAGCTTCTCTAGAGTTTCCTTCTTTTGTTTGCACCTCTTCTTTTCTTTTTTGACTTCTAGTTTATACAGGACTTTGACTTTCATTTCTCTGAGGGCATGTTTTATTGTGTCTAAGAAACATATTCTGTATTTCTTGTCCATATTTTTTTCAGAAATCTTCAGCTTTTAGAATTGTGTTAAGTTTATACTATTTTTGCTTAAAATTTACAAAAATTCCCTCCAATTTTTCCCATTTGTAGAATATCTTTTTCTTACTCAATTGTGCAGTTAGAAATTTTTAGTCCTTCTGTTTTTTCAAAATCTTTTTTGGCATATCTTTATAAATTTTAATCAGATTTCCTTCAATAACAACATCTTTTTGGTAACTGAAAAAGTATATCATCTAGCTTTTTACCTCACAAAATAAACTATCGTGTCTCTAGGGATATTTTGTTCTCTTGTGATTGAAGAATTCACTCTGAAAGTTTTATTAATTTCCATATAATCTGCCAAAACTGTTACTACATAATCATGTAGATCTTCATTCCTTTGTTCTTTTAGTCCATGAATTTTTAAGCAGTTCTTGCTTAATCCTCCAAAGCCTTTTGATCTAAGTCTCTTTCATGTTGTGTTTCTAATTTCACTGTTGCTTCTTCTAATTCCTTTGTTTTGGATTCAAGATTTTTAATTATTGAATTAGCTTGTTTAACATCTTTCATCACCTCATTCAAAGACTGAGAAATGTTTTTAATTTCCAATTTAAAATATTGTTTTCAATCTGTTCTCAAGTCCTTAATCTCCTGTTGTAAATTCATTTGCATATTTTTCATTTTGGTATTTATTTTTCTGATCTCTTCTAAAAGTGAATTTTGTCCCACCGATCCTCTTCTTTGCTGCTGTTGTGCCCAAGCTGCTGTCACTTTTTTTTTTACTACTGTTGCCATTTTTATTGGATATCATTTAATTTCATGCAACATTAATGTTCATGTGACAATAATTAGTTACTGTTACACTTTGAATAATTAGTTACTGTCTTGAGGTTGTACAGCCAAAGTCCTTATTATATTTTCAATACGTTCTGATATTAAGAGATGTTTTCCCTCAGTTGAAAGGGATATTCACAAGTCACAAATCTTTCTTTATTACAGGCTTTCTTTTTCTAGTTAAAATTAATATTAGCTCCTTTTCTTGTTTTATTGTAGTTATAGTTGTTGCTTTATTAATGCAGAATTATTTCCAAATGTCCTTTTCCCTTATAAGGGAAACTATCCCCAAATATTTAAAGATCTAAACCTGCTCAACAGGCTGTCCATCCAAAAACCAACTTCTCTGTTTAGGATGTTTTGAAAAGGTAAGGATTTTAGTTTTGGAATAAATTATTGTCAATACCTCATCAGGATAGTAGCAAGCGATTTTAAAGCTCTCTTCAGGCTTATAGGAGTCAATGGCAGGACTACTGCATCATCTGCATATAGCAATAAATATTCCTGTTAGCTAATTTGGGGGGATGGAACATAGCATTAGATAGAGGGATTAACAAATTTAAATAATAGTTGAATAGAATTGGGGCCAACACAAAACCCTGTCTTACTCCCTTGTAGACTTGTATTTCCTTTGTAATGTCCTCAAATACTACATCTTACCTTCAATCTGATATTTTCATTGATTTTAATAAGTAACAAAAGAGGTATTTTTGAGTTTATCCCACAGTATGGATCTAGATGAGCTTGAACTCCTAGCACAACAAGGGTAATATAATAGGCATCACTGAAACCTGGTGAGATGAGTCTCATGATTGGAATGTAGAAATAAAGGGGTATAACCTTTTTAAGAGAAACAAGCCAAACAAGAAAGGAGGAGGAAGAGCATTATATGTGAGGGATATTTACATCAGTGAAGAGATCCAGGACATCAATACTGGAAGCCAGGTGGAGAGGGTCTGGATAAAAATTAAAGGAGAGGGAAACAACAGGGATATTACTGTGGGAGTCTACTACAGACCTCTGACTCAAGCAGAGGAACTGGACGATGCCTTTCTAGAACAGATGACCACACACTCAGAAAGGAGAAATATAGTAGTAATGGGTGACTTCAACTATCCAGATATTTGCTGGAATTCAAATTCTGCCAAATCCTCAAGGTCTAGCAAATTCCTCACTTGCCTTGAAGACAATTTCAGTGTCCAAAAGGTGGAAGAGGCAACAAGGGAGTCAGCTATTTTCGATCTGATCTTAACCAAGAGGGAAGACCTAGTTGATGGGGTGCAAGTGGTGGAATCCTTAGGTAAGAGTGACCATGTTCTCTTGGAGTTTGTTATACAGTGGAAAGGTGAAGCTAGGCATAGTCAGACACGCACTCTAGACTTTAGGAGAGCTGATTTCAAAAACCTTACAGGAATATTGGGAGTGATCCCATGGTCAGGAATACTAAAAGAGAAGGGAGTTCAAGACGGATGGGAGTTCCTCAAAAAGGAGATACTGAAGGCAAAATTTCAAACTGTTCCAATGAGGAAGAACAATGGAAGGTGTCTCAAGAAGCCAGGATGGATGACTAAGGAACTTTCAACTGAGCTAGGTTTTAAATGGAACATGTATAAGAAATGGAAAAATGGGGAGATTACTAAAGAGGAATTCAAACAAATAGCCAGCATGTGTATGGATAAAGTCAGAAAAGCTAAAGCGCAGAATGAACTCAGGCTTGCAAGGGAGGTTAAAAACAATAAAAAGGGCTTTTTTTTGGATATGTCAACAGCAAAAGGAAGAAGAAGGAAATGGTAGGGCCATAGTGTGGTGAAGATTTCAAAATGCTAACAGAGGACAGAGAAAAGGCAGAATTACACAACACTTTCTTTGATTCAGTCTTCTCAGAAAAGGCAAAGGGTGCTCAACCTAAGGATAATGTAGCAGAAGACAGAATAGGGGAATTTCAGCACAGAATAAGCAAAGAGATAGTACAGGCATACCTGGTTAACCTAAATGAATATAAGTCTCCAGGGTATTAAAAGAACTGGCAAATGTAATATCGGAACCATTGGCAATAATCTTTGAGATCTCCTGGAGAACAGGAGATGTCCGAGCAGACTGGGGGGGGGGGGGGACATTGTCCCCATCTTCAAAAAGGGGAAAAAAGAGGATCCCAAGAATTATCACCCAGTTAGTCTGACATCAATTCCAGGAAAGATTCTGAAACAGATTATTAAACAGAGAATCTGCAGATATCTAGAAGATAATTCCATAATCGCAAAAAGCCAACATCGGTTTCAGAGAAACAAGTCATGCCAGACAAATCTGATCTCTTTGTTTGATAAAATCACCAGCTTGGTATATGAAGGGAAGGTCAGTGGATATAGTATATCTTGATTTCAGTAAGGTCTTTGACAAGGTTCCCCATGACATTCTTGCAAACAAGCTTGCAAAATGTGGACTAGACAAGGTAACCGTTACATGGATTTGTAACTGGTTGACTGGCCACACCCAAAGGGTGCTCAACAATGGTTCCTTTTCATCCTGGAGAGAAGTGACCAATGGGGTTCCACAGGGCTCTGTCCTGGGCCCAGTGCTATTCAATATCTTTATTAATGACTTGGATGACAGTATTGAGGGCCTAGTTATCAAATTTGCAGACGGCACCAAATTAGGAGGAGTAACTAATACCCCAGAGGACAGGATCAAAATTAAAAATGACCTGAATAGACTAGAAAGTTGGGCCAAAGCTAACAAAATGAAATTCAATACAGAGAAGTGTAAGGTTCTGCACTTAGGGACGAAAAATGAAATGCACAGATATAGGATGGGAGACAACTGGCTGATTGAGACTACATGTGAAAGGAATCTAGGAGTCCAAGTAGACCACAAGTTGAACATGAGTCAACAATGTGATGCAGCAGCTAAAAAGGCCAATGCAATTTTAGGCTGCATCAACAGAAGTATAGCATCTAGATCAAGGGAAGTTATAGTGCCACTCTATTCTGCTTTGGTCAGGCCCTACCTGGAATACTGTATCCAGTTCTGGGCACCACAATTCAAAAAGGATGTGGAGAAACTGGAGCGAGTCCAAAGGAGGGTGACTAAAATAGTGAAGGGTCTGGAAACCATGGGTATGTTTAGCCTGGAGAAGAGAAGGTTTAGAGGTGATATGATAGCCCTGTTTAAATACTTGAAGGGATGTCACATTGAGGAGAGATCAAGCTTGTTTTCTGCTGCTCCAGAGAACAGGACCCAGAACAATGGATGCAAGCTGCAGGAAAAGAGATTCCACCTCAACATTAGGAGGAACTTCCTAACAGTAAGGGTTTTTTGACAGTGGAACACACTCCCTCGGAGAATGGTGTAGTCTCCTTCCTTGGAGGTTTTTAAGTAGAGGCTGGTTGGCCATCTGTCAGGGATGCTTTGATTGGGAGTTCATGCATGGCAGGGGGTTGGACTGAATGGCCCTTGTGGTCTCTTCTAACTCTATGATTCTATGATACTGTGTCAAACTCAGACTTAAAACCAATAAATGTAGCAAAAATTGTTCGACCAGTCTGATAATACTTCTCTACTTAATGCTGCAAGACCATTACATGATCTATTGTAGATCTCTCTGTCTTGAATCCAACCTGTTCTTCCCTCAAGATGTTTTCAGATTCCAGCCTGTCCAATAATTTAGCCTGGAGATGTTTAGTATACATTTTAGTTATCTGTCTTAATAAGCAAATTGGACAAGATTAGCTGGATCATTTCTATTGTCCTTTTTGTATACAGGAAGTATAATAGCAAGATTCCAATCTTTTGGTATTATAGCAGAACAATCTGTTACCGGAAAAAGAGAAGACAACACAGGAATCCACCAATCCAGACCATTCATTATTACCTCACTACCTTTGAATAGTCAGCACCAGACTCTTTCACAGGTTTAACTTGTTCAATAAGGGGCCGTACAGACGGGCAGGTCAAAGCCACCCCTGTATACTGCGGATCTGTGGAGCAGCACAGAAAATCTACCTGGAATTTCCCTGTATGTGCATACAAATCTGCAAAATAGACTTCCCAAATATTTGCTGAAACCTGAAATGTGGGAGAGAAGGGTTTTTTTTAGAGAGATGGTGCTACTAACCTCGAAAAATGGCAGGGTTATTTGAACTAGCTGCCACTATCACATTTTCCCAGGATGCCTGAATAGCACTCCTCCCCCCCCCCCCCCACAGATCACTTGTTTGTACTTTTTTTCCCAACCTCATAAGGTCTAACACTGAACTAATTGGAGAATCTTGACTGATTCCCTTTAAAAAAAACTTAGTGCTGCTGATTTTTGGGATGTCCATTTGGGTGTTATAACGTGACAGATAGGGAAGAATTATCATAAGCCTTCAAACACAATGTAGCAAGGAAGTGCTCACTCTCTGGGCAACTGACAATTGCAAACTAAGGGATGAAACAGATGGGGAGGGAAAAGTGGCTTGAAGCTGCCTTTTCTGAAGCCACATTGAAACCCCAGCAACCATGCCACCGGCTCCCCAGGCAGCTGGCGTGCTCATGCCATGACCACTCGACATGGCTTCAAGCCAGGAAGAAGCAGGAAAAAAGCTGCTTCTTTTTGAAGGCTTTCATGGCCGGCATCCATACTTTTTTGTGGAGCTTTCAGGCTTTTCTCTGCATAAGGACACTTTTCTGCTTTCTTCAAGACATGTGTCATCTAAATGCCATGCCTTCAAGCCAGCCTGAAAGCACCTCTTTTTGCCTGTCTGTTTAGTCCCTTAGACAGATAAGGAATTAAACTCTCAGAGATCCCCACATAATCTAACAGGGAAGGTGTCAGAACAGGGGTCCAGAATCCCAGACAATCAACCAGTCAGCTTTATGTAGAATAAACAGAACTTTATTGATGCTCCAGGATCAGCAAAACCACACCATTCAGCTTCTTAGCTGAGACTGACCAGTCCCCGCCCAGCACCCCTATATCTTCCAAAGGCTCACACCTCCCCCCTTCTCCCAAAAGCCCGCAAAACCTATTCCAGTATTTTTCCATAGGTTTCGTTTTCCACCTCATCTCCCCCCTTAGCTGAACGCTTCCCACCAGAAACTTCTGCATTCCAAGCTTAGAGCTGAGCAGCACCAAGGTCAACTGATAACTCCTCCTGGCACCGTTATGCACTCCTCCTCTCTATCTAGCAGCTAACTATGTACCATCATCCCCAACTACACCTACTAACACATATCTGGAAGAATACTACAAGGATTCTGACAGTCAGCCCCCCGAAAAGAAGACCCCCCCTGCACATGTGAAAAAGGGAACAGGACATGAAAGGAAACAGAAAAGGCAACAAAATATCATCTAGGTTTGTCAGGATACATCCGATGAAACTTAGCAATCAATTCAGGGGCTTTAACATGCTTAGCGAACACCCATTCATCATGATCCGCTGAAAAATGCTTCCAGCGAATCAGGTACTGCAACTTGTTTCTGTGCATTCTAGAGTCCAAGATTCTAGCAACTTCAAAATGCTGTTCCCCCTCAACCATCATGGGCAGGGGTGGTTCCTCGTCTTGTCTCCATCGTCCTGTGCTTCGGTCCGGTTTCAGCAAGCTAAAATGAAATACAGGGTGTAAATGTCTATATGATTTAGGCAAGTCCAATTCCGCTGTCACATCATTGACTAGTCTTTTCACCAGGAAAGGCCCTATGAATTTGGGTCCCAGTTTCTTAGACGGGTGCCTAGATTTCAGGTTCTTTGTGGACAAAAACACCCGATCCCCAAGTTTGATATCCCACCCCACAGATCTCTTGCGATCAGCATGTCTCTTATAGTCTGTTTTAGCCACCTCTAAAGCCTTGGCAACCTGGGACCAAGCAGCCTGGACCCTCTGCACCCATTGAGTCACAGTCACCGGGTCCGAAGGGTCGGCTGGCAAGGCCGGGAGGGTCCTGAGTTCATATCCATAGACAATCTCAAAAGGCGATTTACCAGTGCTCCGGTGCACCGAACTGTTAAACGCCACTTCAGCATGGGGTAATAAGTCATACCAATCATCCTGCAAATAGTTAGTGTAACATCGGAGGTATTTCTCGAGAGCCTGGTTCGTTTTTTCACATTGCCCGTCGGACTGGGGGTGCCAGGCGGTGCTCAGGGCCACTTCTACCCCCAATTTTCTTTGCAGCACCTTCCAAAAGGTTGAAGTGAAGGTGCTACCCCTGTCACTCACAATCTTGTCTGGCAACCCATGATGCTTATAAATGTGGGCTATGAACAGGTCAGCAAGCCTAGTGGCACTAGGCATCCCCTTGCAGGCTACATAGTGCGCTTGTTTTGAAAAAAGGTCCACAACCACCCAAATAGTGTTTCTCCCCTTGCTCTCAGGCAGATCGGTGATAAAGTCCATGGCAACGTGTTTCCATGGTCCCCCAGGAGTGGGCAGCGGCTGTAGAAGCCCCCTGGGCTTGCCGACGACTGGTTTGGCACGGGCACACACCGGACAGCTCTTCACATATTCTTCCACCTCAGCTCTCACCCCCTCCCACCAGTAAGTTTTCCGAACCTTGTGCCAAGTCTTTAAATATCCCCAATGACCTGCTGCCTTCGAATCATGGCACAATTTAAGAACCTCAGGCCGTATTGATGCAGGGACATAAACTTGAGAGCCCTTGGTCCACAACCCTTGTGAGTTCAAAACCAACTGATCTCTGTGCTTCTGAAGCCACTCATCTTTCCCGGCTTCCCCTTTTATCTTTTGCAGTAGCCCATCCAGTTGGGGCAAAGGGTTGACCGGTTTCTGCTTAGCCTGGCTACGAGTCACTACAGCTAGTCCCAACTGTTCAGGGGAGAAAATGGCTTGCAGGGGAACTTGCTCTTTCCCCATATGCTGGGGGAGCCTGGATAAGGCATCAGCTAAAATGTTTTGTCTTCCTGGGAGGAACTTTAGTTTGAATTTGTACTTGTAAAAGTCCTTAGCCCACCTCCTCTGTTTAGGAGTTAGCTTTCGGGGAGTTTGCAGAGCCTCTAGATTACGATGGTCCGTCCAAACTTCAAAAGGGTGAGGCGCCCCCTCTAAAAACTGTCTCCAACTATCCAGAGCATGCTTCACCGCAAACGCTTCCTTTTCCCAAGTGGGCCACCCCAGCTCCCCCTTTTGGAATTTGCGAGACAAGTAGGCACACGGCCTCAACAGCCCATTATTGTCCTTTTGTAGCAACACGACCCCTACTGCTTGGTCGCTCGCGTCCACCTGGATGACAAACGGCTTGTCGGGGTCAGGGTGAAGTAAAATGGGTTCTGCACTAAACAAGAGCTTCAACTGCTCAAATGCTCTCTGGCATTGATCTGTCCAGCGAATCGGGGTAGAGGGTTTGGGCTGTTTCTTTTCATTACCCTCCTTGCCCTTGCCCCCTTGGTTTTCAAAAGATCCGTAATTGGCAGTGCTATTCTAGCAAAGTCCGGGATGAACTGCCTGTAGAAGTTGGCAAAG
Source organism: Urosaurus nigricauda (assembly GCA_034509955.1). NCBI lineage: Eukaryota > Metazoa > Chordata > Lepidosauria > Squamata > Phrynosomatidae > Urosaurus > Urosaurus nigricauda. The sequence goes on along the minus strand of JAOEGL010000005.1, from coordinate 104,832,735 downwards.
CCCAGAAACTTTTGTACTTGTTTTCGAGTCTTAGGGGGGGCCCAGCTCAGAACAGTGTGCACTTTCTGTGGGTCCATTTCAATCCCCTGGGCCGACACCCGATACCCTAAAAAATCCAATTTGTCAGTATGGAAGTGGCATTTAGACAGTTTTATGTATAGCTGGTTATCAAGCAGTCGCTGCAACACCTCTCGCACCAGTGGCACATGGCTCTCCAGGTCCTGAGAGTAAATTAGAACATCGTCCAAGTATACCAGCACCCCTTCAAACAGCAAGTCGTGCAGTACCTCGTTTATGAGTCTCATGAAGACCCCGGGGGCTCCCGCTAGTCCAAAGGGGAGGACCAGATACTCATAGGCCCCTAGAGGGCAATTAAATGCAGTCTTATGTTCATCCCCCTCTTTAATCCGTACTCTATAATAAGCGTCCCTCAGGTCCAGTTTGGTAAACACCTTGCCCGTGGCCAACCGACCCAGCATGTCCTTCATTAAAGGTAGAGGGTACTTATTGGTGCTACAAATCCCATTTAGGTTTCGATAGTCCGTGACCAGCCGCAGCATTCCCTCTTTCTTTTCCCGAAAGAACACTGGTGCGGCAAAAGTGGAGGTGGATGGTCTGATGAATCCTCTCGCCAAGTTCTTTTCAATAAACTCCTTAAGTGTGGATAACTCCCGGGGGGTCATGGGGTACAGTTTTGGTTTAGGCAGGGGCGCACCGGGCTCTATCTCAATGGCACAGTCCGTCTCTCGGTGCGGTGGCAGCAGGTCACTCTCTTTAGATTCAAACACCTCCTTAAGATCTGCATAACAGTCCGGGTAGGAAGCCACCGCCTCCTCCGAGCTGCCACCCGGTTCCACTGCACCTTCGTCCCCTCCCCAGTTCACCGGCTCTAAGTGCGTGGCAGCCTCGCCCACCTGGGGCCGGGGTATTACCACCGACTGTTGCACTGGAGGAACTTTAATAGTAGGGTCCAACCGGTGGCCCTGGCAGCCTGGGTCATCAAAAATCAATAGTCTCTGCCTCCACTTAGTGTGGGGGTTGTGGTGATGTAGCCAATCGATCCCCAGCATGATGTGATAATGATACGTGGGTCCCACCACCAACTGAATCCATTCCCAGTGGTCTGCTATTCCCAGCCACACAGTGGTGGTTCGCTCCTTCAAAGCTTGCCCCCCCATCAGGCTGCCATCCATCTGGGAGAAAGGGATGGGGTCCTGCAGGTTTTGGGTTTTGATGCCCAAACTATTAACCACCTCTGGGTTGACTAAGCACCTAGTGCAACCCGAGTCCACTGCCGCTGTTAGGGTCATGGCTCTCTGCCCCCGTCCCACTACCAAAGTCACAGTCAAGGTATAGAGGGGAATGCCCCCACTCACCATAGGTTTGCGGCCGTCCCCACTCCCAGCCTGCCTCTGGCCGCTTTTTAAGGCAGGCTCGGGGAGTTTAAAGCCGGCTCCTCTCCATCAGCACTGTCGTCGTCGGTCCAGGCTTCCTCCTCGGCCGCCGTCACCACTTGAAACCCGCAATCGACGGGGCTTTTCACCGTTGCCTTCCCCTTCCCTTTCTTGGGAGCCTGCGCTGGAGGGGGCGCGGAGGGGAACGTTTTCTTCTCCTGGATACGATCCGGGCAGCTGGCGACCAGGTGGCCTTTGCGCCCGCAGCCCAGGCACAACCCCAGCCGGCGGCGTCGCTCTCTCTCTTCCCCGCCGGTCGGCCCAACCTTGCCTTTGCCTCTCTCCCCAACGATTTGGGTTTCTCTTCCCTTGCCCCCTTTATTCCTCCGCTGGGTTAGCATCCGAATCTCGTGCAGCACTGCCTCTGCCTCTCCAGCCAACCGAATCCACTCCATAGCCGTAGGGGGGTTGCCCAGGTTAAGTGCCCTGTTCACAATGTCGGGACGCAGTCCCTCCTTAAAATATTGGATCTTCATCCCCTCGGTGCAGTCTGGCACTTGGGCAATCAATCTCCGAAACTCCATAGCATACTCGGAGACGGATCTGGTGCCCTGGTCTAGGGCCTTCAGACTGGCCAGGGCGGTGGCAGCCCTGAACGGGTCTTCGAATCTGGCTCTCAGGGCTCTCATAAAGTCCGCCAGATTTCGCAGCTCGGCCGCTTGGCAATCGTACAGCTGCACCAGCCAGTTGGCTGCCTCCCCTTTGAGGTGCCTAGCCACACACTTCACCTTAGCCGCTTCTGAGGGAAAGGTAGGCCCCCATTCCTCCATGTGGTCAGCCACCTGGGTGGCGGTGCCTCGTCCTGTGCTAGGCCCTCTGGTGCAGCCGCCGCGACGTCAGCCCCTCGCCCCTCTCTCGTCCCATCCGGGCGTCCCTTGTGTGCAGCCAGCAGTTCCTTCATGAGGTCCTGCAAAATATCCACATCAGCCCGAAGGTAGGCCATCTGCTCGCCCAACTCTGCCTCCTCGCCCGTTTGTACTCTCAGGGGCTGCGTGAGACCCGTGTCCCAATCCGACCACCGAGTGGCCCTCCTCCGTTCTCGGGTCCGCATCGGAGCCACCGGTTGTCCAAACCACTGTCCTCCGCTCACCGGAGTCTGTAGCACTGGGGGTCTCGTGGCCTTTGGTAACGCGCCTGCCCCCGCTGCCGAGGCCTTGGCCTCCTCCGCCGCCTCCGCTGTCCGAGTTGTGAGAAGCTCCTCTGAAGTCTCCTGCTCCTGCATTGCTTCAGAGAGGAGTTGATGGTTTGGAGAGTCTCAGCTAACTGTCAGAACAGGGGTCCAGAATCCCAGACAATCAACCAGTCAGCTTTATGTAGAATAAACAGAACTTTATTGATGCTCCAGGATCAGCAAAACCACACCATTCAGCTTCTTAGCTGAGACTGACCAGTCCCCGCCCAGCACCCCTATATCTTCCAAAGGCTCACACCTCCCCCCTTCTCCCAAAAGCCCGCGAAACCTATTCCAGTATTTTTCCATAGGTTTCGTTTTCCACCTCATCTCCCCCCTTAGCTGAACGCTTCCCACCAGAAACTTCTGCATTCCAAGCTTAGAGCTGAGCAGCACCAAGGTCAACTGATAACTCCTCCTGGCACCGTTATGCACTCCTCCTCTCTATCTAGCAGCTAACTATGTACCATCATCCCCAACTACACCTACTAACACATATCTGGAAGAATACTACAAGGATTCTGACAGAAGGCCTGGCACCAGCCCAACTCAGCGGAACAATCATCACTTGTAGATCCGTTCAGGATCACTAAATTCAGCCTTGTGAAGATTTGCACTAGGCACAGACCTCTATAATCACTATATACATTCTTTGACTGACAGCACAAAATAGGGGGCATAATTACAGAAGATAAGGGCTGGCAGTTAAATTTGGCAAAAAGTAATATGTCATTTGCTCCAGTTCTTACACTGAAGTCTCCGGTTAGTATAATATGTGATTTAGCCATTAGGTTTTCAACATAAGTATTCAATCTATCCCATACATATTTTATCTTTGAACAGACTTGCAAAGGTGGGGTATGCACATTAATCAATAATAAAAGGCTATTTTTGAACTGGAGCAAGATTGTTAGGACATATTGATCTAAAGAAGATAAACTAATTACTTGGGCCTGTAATGAGGTAGATATTAGAATGCATAAGCCCCCACAGAGTCTCCCACAGCCCTTGCCTGGTACACCATTGAGAGCAATTGTCTTATACCCTTTTACATACAGATCTTCTGAATATTATTTTCTTGAAGAAAAATAATATTGTAACTAGAGATAAAGGACATGAATAAAGGATCTCTGCTTCTGGGTTTCCACCCTGCAATATTCCAGGAGATGAGGGACAAAAGGGTAGGATTTGTTGAATGTCAATCATTTTGTTCTGGCACAGTTGTTGGAGCTGATAGTTCATCAGGAATACTAAGGTCATTGAATTCCATATCTCCCAGGCAGTCAGTTACTATACTGGAGCAATTAAGGTCAATTAACTGTATATCTTTAGATGTAGCTAGAGTAATACCCTGTAAGTGCTGGCCTGCACTCTGTGAATTTTGTAGAACTATATTCTTGTCTCCTGTTCCTGTAATCAGATCGACTGAATCTCTAACTTGTGGCTTAGACACTTGGGTACAGTTGGGCTACATGAACTAGAACACCTTCTTTTTTTGTTCTTAGATAGAGTTGAGCATTCAGGAGACATATGAGTTAGAGGTCCAGCTGAGGGGCAGCTAGAAGGTAGTGGGGAGCTAATGCATTCTGTTGCAGTAGTCACAGATTGTAACATCGATTCAACTGTCTCTGATTTGTGCAATATAAGATGTTGTTGCTCAAGGGAAAGAAATCCAAACATCTGGGCGAGTACATCTTCATCTTCCATTTTTTTCCTGATGTCTGTATTCTTATCTTAATTGTAGCAATGATGTTGTAATTCTGATGAACATTTTCGTGACTTGGAGCAGACTGCTTATTGGGGGATTGTTAATTAAGATCACAGATTTTAGACCTTAAGGCAGCCTCCTTTATGGATTTCTCCTCCTTCCCAAAATTTAACAATGGTTAAACATTATTGTTATGAAAAACAGGAATTTCCTTAGTGATCTTCTATTTTAAGGATCATGGTGGGAAGAGTAGAATGCTTAAATGTCAATATAATTCTTTCAAAACTATTTCATCTGGGTAGCCAGGATACTTCTATGAGCTCATTACTGTGAAATCTATGATGGAAAAGTTGTGAAAGTGAGTAAAATACTATTCGTCTATTGTACCAGCTACCTCTATTAAGGGGGATAGTTGCAATCTGAAACAAGATCCTATTCTGCTGTAGAATTAGCTTACCTCTATTAGCTGTCCTGTGTGATGTATATTGAGCAATATGCAAAGGCTGAGAATGTTTTGGTTCAGCAGAGTTAGTAGTTAATTCCATGGGAGGTTTTGTTTCACACTTGCCCACAATGTCTTTCAGTGCATCTATTTTCTGATTAATGCTCAGTAATTGCTTAAAATTGCAATAACAGTTTTGGCAGTTAGCAGGCAATTCTTAGCTACTAGATCCAGATCAACATTTCTCTTGTTGTTTTTAGAATACTCACTCCTCCAACATCTGTGGAACCTTCCCCCTCAGTGAAGCATAGGATTTATCAGAGGAATTTATGAGGAATAAGGAATAAGCATTTCCTTAAGTTTACTGAAATCAGCTTTCCTAAAGTACAGAATGAGTGTCTGACTATGCCTGGCTTCTCCTTTACAAACTCCAGTAGAACATAATCACTCCCACCCAAGGATCACACCACATGCACCCCATCAACTAGGTCATCCTTGTTGGTTAGGATCAAATCTAAAATAGCTGATCTCCTTGTCACTTTTTCCACCTTTTGGACAATGACATTGTCTTCCAGGCAAGTGAGGGATTTGCCAAACCTTGAGGTTTTGGCTGAATTTGACTTCCAGCAAATATCAGTATAGTTTAAGTCACCCATCAGTACTACATCTCTCCTTTCTGAGTGTGTGGTCATCTGTTCTAGAAAAGCATAATCCAATTCCTCACTTTGACTTGGGGGTCTGTAGTAGACTCTCACAATAACATCCCTGTTGTTTCCCTCCCTTTTAATTTTTATCCAGACACTCTCCACCTAGCTTCCAGAATATAAGTCCTGGATCTCTTCACGGGTGTAAATATTCCTCCTTTTTTGTTTGGTTTATTTCTCTTTAAAAGGTTATACACCTGTATTATTACATTCCAATCATGAGACTCATCCCACTAGGTTTCAGTGATGCCTGTTATATTTGCTTTGTTGCGCTAGGAGTTTGTTTCCCATGCTCTATGCATCAGTGTAGAGACATCTAAGACCAAGGGTCCTCCTCACTTGCTGCCTGTGTAAGGCTTTTTGTCTCTCACTGTTGGATCCTTGCACTATTTGGCTTGTTCCCTATATAACAGTTTGACTATTATCTCCAGCCCTTGATGGACTCATAGAATCATAGAATCATAGAGTTGGAAGAGACCACAAGGGCCATCCAGTCCAACCCCCTGCCATGCAGGAACTCCAAGTCAAAGCATCCCTGACAGATAGCCATCCAGCCTCTGCTTAAAGACCCCTAAGGAAGGAGACTCCACTACACTCCGAGGGAGTGTGTTCCACTGTCGAACAGCCCTTACTGTCAGGAAGTTCCTCCTAATGTTGAGGTGGAATCTCTTTTCCTGCAGTTTGCATCCATTGTTCCGCGTTCTAGTCTCTGCAGCAGCAGAAAACAAGCTTGCTCCCTCCTCAATATGACATCCCTTCAAATATTTAAACAGGGCTATCATATCTTGCTTTCCAAAATACTGTCTCCTTCCTCCATATAATCCAGTTTAAAGCCCTCCTTATCAAATTTTTGAGGCTATTGGCAAAAATGTTTCTGCCAACTGGCATGAGGTGCAAACCATCCCTTGCCAGAAATCCCCCTTCATGGAACCTCAGCCCATGATCCAAGAATCCAAATTGTTCTTGGTGACACTGTTTGTGGAGCCAGTCCCTGCTGCTCTCCCTCATAATCCCTGTTAAGAGAGAGCACTTCATTAGCTGCAGGTTCCCAGAACAATCTCTGGTGTTCCTAGTTCTGTGTGTGACATTCCTCCAACTGTCTACCTCCTGTGTATGTGAAGTGACCTCCTCCCCAGAAACTTCGTCCATGTGTTCCCCAACCAGGACACTCCATTCTGTTCTATCCAGATAAACTTCTTGATCTCTAATATGGAGAAATGTATAAAGCCAGGCCTCCAGCTGCTGGACCTTCTCTTCCAACATGGCTACCAACTTGCACTTGGAGCAGATGACGTTACCCACATCCCTAGGCAAGAAGACAAACATCTCATAAGTGTTGCATGTGACTGCAGCAGCTTCCTCAGTTTCCATCCTCAGAAGTCTTAACGAGGCACTGAAATAGGACTGTGAACTTCCCCCTCAAACTGACTATTAAACACCCAGGAAAAAGACTGCGTTGGCCTGGCTTCTTCCTGAAACTCTGTGACTGAACTCAAGAGACTGATTTTATTGCTATACAGAGAGGTCCTGGCTGCTAGCTCCTTCTTGAAACAAGTCTCTGGGACCTCCAGTGGTGACAGCAGGATGATAAGACACCTGAGATGAGGCTTGTCTGAGTGTCAACCATAACAGGTGAATAGGGGAGAAGTATATCAATCAAACCCCAGATTAGGGGTAAGAGAGCAGGGATTCAAAAGGGGGAAATACTCCAGGTAGAAGAGAACAGTGGAAGCTTCCCTTCTGGGGCAATTCCCCAAAGAACAGCCATGTCTGTTAATGGCTGCCATTATTGGCACTGAACCCAGCCTGCCGTTCTTTTAAATGTGACTTTAAAACTATTTCTCTTAAAGTGCACAATAGCAAATTTCTTTCTATATTTGTGACTTTGGACTTTTATCTTATTTTCCCACTCATAAGCCTGCTGTAAACAAGGATCTTCCCAAGGAAAGTGGATTGGGCTCTTGCATATGTTTGGACATAAGGGAGTGAGTTGAGAAAAAACAAGGCAGAAGGGAGCAAACTTAAAATTAAAGTTTCTGTTTGCTTTTTATACCTCGGAGGACTTGTGAGTGGCTCTGCTCTTTTTGTTTTTACTATTTTTTTTTCTCATTTGTATTTGGCGATCTAACAGGAGAGAGGAGGAGAGAAGGGACGAGAGAAGAACTATCTATATAAGCTTGTTGAAGAGAGGAATGGCAGCTGGCATTTGAAATTGGGAAGCGGAGAGGAGGTGGCAGAAATAAAGCACAATAATAATAATAATAATAATTTATTTCTAGTCCGCCCCTCTGAACAAGCAATCGGGGCGGATTACAACAAGAGTTAAAAACAGTTACAGTTAAAATATCCCATCCTTTCCCTTACCACCCCCCTTAAAAAAGAATTAAATCACAATACAGTTAAAACATAGAATAGCTAAAATAGGCAATAAAAAACAGCAGCAGGGAAAACGGACCTAAAAAGTTAAAAGGCAAGAAAGAGTTCAGCGGAGAGAGGACTGGGGACGAGACATCAAAATTAGAAAAGAAAGGGAGATAATGAATGAATGAATTTTATTTACGGTCTTTGACCAAAATAAAGGGGAGATAATTTTGAGAGCCCCCCCCCTTTTTTTTTCCTTTTAAATACAACTGGGCAAGAAAGCCTACGATGGAAAGAGGACGGGGGATGAGACATCAGATGTAAAAGGAGATCTAAATGTGGAATGCAAGGGTAAAAAGCTATTGGAGAAAGGGGCAAAAGAAAGATAATGCTGGAAAAGGACGGAGCAGGAGACATTGAGAGGAAGAGAGGGAGAGACATTTGGAACTGGATTAAATCACTAGATAAGAAGTTAATAATACAAGGAGAATAACAAATATCAAACTGTGATGTGAAATAAATTTGATTTTTAGGGGGAATTGTACAATCAACTATTATAATTGATTTATGAGGAAATAATATAGCTGGAACTCAATTTAAGAATTTAAAGTCTTTTAAATTCTGATCAATTTACTGCAATAATTAACTGCAATAATAATTCATAAATTTTGGATAACATTTCATTGAAGAGGAAAATATTAACTATTGTGAATAATCAATTGTTTAATGTAAAGAAGGCATGTGGATTAATTGTGGGATCAAATAACTGAGTAGACTAATTAATTGCTTATATTGGGTGTCGTAATGAAATGAATTAATTATGGGTAATATTTCACTGTAAAGGGATAAGGCATTGAATGGAAAAGAGACAGTTAAAATCAGATTAAATTACTAGATAATAGTGATTTGGAAAGGGGAAAAATATTGACGTCTAATAATAATAATAATCTTTATTTATATACCGCCTTTCCTGTGATCAGGGCGGTGCACAACATATTTACAGTTAAAAACATTCCAATACAATAAAACTAAACAAACAGATAAAAACATTATCAACCCAATGCTGATGTTCGATGGTAATACTCCAAGCAGCTCATCTGGGGGGGGCTGTTACAATAGAAAGTCATAATTAAGGATAAGCGAGTTTGAATAGATACGTTTTCAACTCCTTTTAAAATTGGGTGAGAGAGGCAGCCCGACGGAGCTCTATGGGCAGCAAGTTCCAGAGACTCGGGGCGGATATGGAAAACGCTCTCTTAGCTGTAGTTGAAAGTCTGGTGTCTGGAACTTTTAATAAGTGTTGCCCGCTCGATCTAAGTGTGCAGGGCGAATTATGTGGGGAGAGACGGTCCTTTAGGTACTCTGGGCCCAAGCCATTTAAGGCTTTATAGGTAATAACCAGCACTTTGTACTGAGCCCGGAAGCGAATAGGCAGCCAATGAAGGTCTTTCAAAACCGGTTTTATATGGTGGGTCCTGGATACACCAGTGACCAACCGAGCTGCCATATTCTGCACTAATTGTAGCTTCCGAGTGTGATACAAAGGCTGCCCCATGTAAAGCGCATTGCAGAAATCCAACCGAGAGGATACCAGAGCGTGTACTACCGTTTCAAGGTCCCTCCTGTCCAAGTAGGGACGCAGTTGGCGTAACAGCTGAAGCTGAAAACAGGTGCTCCTGACCGTCGCATCCACCTGAGATGTAAGGTGGAGCGACGGATCAAGAAGCACCCCCAAGCTGCGTACAGTGTCCTTTACGGGAAGCGTGAGCCCGCTCAGGACGGGTGGAACCACCTCCATCCTTGGGCTGGGAGGACCTATCACAAGCACTTCCGTTTTCTCTGGATTCAGGCTGAGTCTGTTTTCCCTCATCCAGTCCATTACCGATTCCAGACAGGCCACGAGAGGAGCGACGCCATCCCCGGTCACTGCATCATTCGGAGACATAGAGAAGACTAATTGGGTGTCATCAGCGTACTGATAACCCCGCGCCCCATGCCTCTGGATGATCTCTCCCAGCGGTTTCATGTAAATGTTAAAGAGCATGGGGGACAGAATAGCTCCTTGGGGGGCCCCAAATTTTAGGGCCCTCCTATCAGAGCTAACATCACCCAACTGCACCATCTGGAACTTCCGAGAGAGGTAGGACCGGAACCACTGGAGCGCAGTGCCTCCGATTCCCACCTCTGCCAGGCGTTCCAGAAGGATACCATGGTCGATGGTATCGAAAGCTGCTGAGATGTCCAAGAGCACCAGCAGGGACACGCTACCCCTGTCGATGCCCAGACGGAGATCATCGACCAGGGCGACCATGGCAGTCTCAACCCCGTAGCCTGCCCGAAAACCGGTTTGAAATGGATCTAGATAATCCGTTTCATCCAAGATCGATTGAAGCTGGATTGCAACTGCCCTCTCGATCACCTTCCCCAAAAATGGCAGTAGCGAAACTGGCCGATAATTATTATATACCAGGGGGTCGAGGGAGGGCTTTTTCAGTATTGGTTTTACTATGGCCAATTTGAGATGTTCAGGAAACTGTCCCTCCCTCAACGATGTATTAATAATCCGGTGTAACAATGAGGTTACAACCGGTCCCCCCTGTGCCACTAGCCATGAGGGACGGGATTGAGGGAGCAAGTTGTTTTCCTAACGCTGCTAAGGATCTTGTCCACATCCTCGGTACTGACAGACTGAAACTGATCCAGTGCAACCGAGTCCACGGAAGCTCTGGATGCCTCTACTCTGGATTCTGCTTTAAGACTGGCGTCCAGACCTTCGTTTATCCGAAAGATTTTATCCGCGAAGAATTTGTTAAATTGGTCACAGCAGGCCTTAGTGGGTTCAAGGATCTGGTTCGGGGCAGGAGGGAGCTGAGTTAGCTCCCTCACTACCCTGAACAACTCTGCTGGACGCGACTCCGCGGATGCGATATGAGCAGCATAGAATGAATTCTTAGCTGCTCGTATCACCTCTCCATAGTCCTCCAAAAGGTGGTCTAGGAGAACCTTGTCAGATAAACGCTGGTGTTTCCGCCAGGCGCTCTAGCTGTCGCAGAACCTGCTTCCTGGCCCGGAGATCTTCTGTATACCAGGGCTTCTTTTTTGAAGCAGGCCTGAGAGGGCGCTTGGGAGCGATGCTATGTATAGCCCTAGAGAGATCTGTATCCCAGGTGTTGACTAGGGCATCAACAGTGTCCCCGTCACTTCCAACCATATATCCCTCTAGGGCTTCTTGGAACCTATCAGGTTCCATCAGCCTTCGAGGGTGGACCATTATAATAGGTCCGCCACCCCCGGGGGGGATCTGGGTTGATGCCTTGATGCTTGCCTCTATCAGGAAATGATCCGTCCATGACAAGGGGGAAATGTTGACAATTTCCACCCACGGAGTTTCCATGTCCGTACAGAAAACCAAATCAAGCGTATTCCCCGCAAAATGCGTTGGGCCCATAACTAGCTGAGACAGGCCCATGGCTGTCATGGTGTCCATGAATTCCCGAGCCGCACCAGATGGAACTACGTTGGCCATGAGGGGGATGTTGAAGTCTCCCAGGACTAAAAGCCTGGGAGACTCCAACACCAGCTCCGAGACCAACTGTGTCAGCTCGTTAAGGGAGTCAGTTAGCGCACAGGGTGGCCGGTAGACCAACAGAATCCCTAGACTGTCTCTAGCCTTCAGGGTCAGGTAAATACATTCGATATAGGTAGTCTGACGGACATGGTTCCTGATTAGAGACAAGGTGTTTTTATGCACCAAGGCAACACCCCCCCCACCTAACCTGTTCTGGTCCTTCACCGAGTACCCGGATGGGAGGATCTGAGCCCACACAGCATCCCCTTCAGGCCCAAGCCAGGTCTCGGTTATGCACGCCAGGTCACAATTATTATCCTCTATCAGATCTAGAAGAATGTGGGACTTGTTCTTAATAGACCTGGCATTGCACAGGAGCAGAGACAGGGTTTGTGGTATGGCTGGTGTGACCCTCAGGTCCCTTTGGATAGGAGTAGGGCTTGAAGAGGAGATGTCTTGAAGAGTCTTAAGGGGGGAGGTTGGGAAGGGACTTCTGTTGTTTTATCCTTGTATTTTTTTAATCTGCTGTACCCCGCTCCGAGTATTCCATTAGAGGAGCGGGTTATAAATAAACTTTATTATTATTATTATTATTATTATTATTATTAAACATCGATCTCTTCTTCTGTTGTAACACCGGCCCTTACACCTACCATCATACCTCCCCTTGCCCCACACAACTTGAATAGGAGCCCCAGTTATGTCAAGGGAGTTACCCTCTACCTCCCCAGCTGGTGCACCCTCTCCTCCCATGTCAATAACCCCTCCCTCCCTTCACAAGACAAAGGTGGTGGTAGGGAGGAGGATAGAAAGGAGTTAAGAGTTATTAAAAACACTATCCGATCAAAAACCATTGTCAGCAGAGGGGATAACAATTAACTAATAAACCGCTCAATCAGTTAGTGCCACTCTCGCTGGTGTCGCTGGCCTCTATGGGGGGAATTCATATAATTAATTATATATTTGGTCTATGAGGTAACTAATACAACTAGAAATTAATTTGAGAATTTAAGACTTTTTTAACCATTCTAATCAACTGATTGCAATAGTATGTTATAAATTTTGGATAATATTTTACCGAAGGAAAAAAAATAACTTTTGTGAATACTGTGTGGATCAAATACCTGTTTATATTAGTGTTGTATTGGAGGATAAGATTAATTAAAATTGGGAGAGTACATATATGAATGAGTTAATAGAATAATTACAGAACTTTGAAAGAATCAAATTTTGGATAGTAGAGCACTGTGGGGGGAAAATAACTAATATTATCGTTATTGTTATTGTGATCAATTGATGAGAATTTTAGGAAAGTACAAGTCTATTAGACAATTATTTGGGAATAACACTTCAAATTAAAAAAGAAAGATCATTAAAAATAGATACTATGGCTTCCAGAATCAAAAAACCTACTCAACCCTCCTTGGCTACTGCATCTGCTCAAAGGAAGGAATCCGATGCTTCAGCCAAAACAACAGACCTAAGTGCTTTCTTTATGGAAGAATTTAAGAAATTTAAAGAGGAAATGAGAGAAGAGCTACAACTATCAAGACAAGAAGCAAAAGCAGACCTACATCGAGAACTCAATGTCTTCAGGGGAAAATTGGACAAAATCACAAAGGATATTAAGGGATTACAAGCAAAAACGAAAAAGTTACACAGAATGATGGAATAACTGGAAGAGACAACAACTGAGTTGCAGCAAATCCGAAAGAAACAAGATGACAGAATCCTGAATCAGGACAGGGAGAGATGTTTGAAATTCCGAGGCTTTACAGAAGATTTAAATGATGACCTATATGGTAATGTTATACAAGACTTGGCAACATACTTGGAAGTTACTGAAGAGGAACTCAAGCTTTCTGTGGATAAAATCTTCCAAATTAACTCGGCAACTGCAAGAGAAAAGAAACCACCCAGAGATGCTGTAATTGTATTCACCAAATCTAAATATAGAGATCTAACTCTACAGAAAAGCTACACAACAGACCTTATGATGGGAGGAAATGTGATTAGGATCTTTAAAGACATCCTTGTGGAGATATTACGAAGACGTCAAGAATACAAGTTTTTAACAACTGAACTGTCAAGAAGGAATATTCCTTACTTGTGGGAGAGGATGGGGGGGGGGTCTCGGTCCTCTTCAAACAGAAGAAATATCACATTAACTCAATAGAAAAAGCCAAGGATTTCCTAAGGAAATTGAGGAAAGAAGATGAGAAAGCATCAAGAGGTGAACAGAAAATGAAGACAAGGAGTGTGGAACAAAGAGAAGAAGAGGAGAAAAAGAGGAAAAAGAAAGACCACACTGAAGATGACACTACCTCAGTAGATGAATCAGACATAGGAACCCCAGAAGAGGGGGAATTATTAATGATAAGCACATAAGGAACCTGAAACCATGGAAATTAAGATCAGATTGTGGAAGTAAAAGGACTACACTAGAAATATAAACAAAGCAAAACGTTTCACTAAGTAAGAAAAAAATGGATATCATATGTCTCCAGGAAATTAAAATAAAACAAAAAGATACAAAATATTTGAATAATCCTAAAATGGGACAATTATTTGTGTCAGCAAATGAGAAGAGAAAGAGTGCACTAGCAATATATGTAAACAACCAATATAATGTTAAGGAAATATGTTAGGATGATGGACATTTTTAGGTCTTGAAATCAAACTAGGCGGGATTAAATTTCTGATTCTAGGACTCTACATTCCCAATTTTTCCAAAAAAAAAAAAAAAAATAAGAGATCTGCTTAATAATTTGGATTATGCAAACATAATTCTAATTGGAGACATGAATGGAATCATCGAGCCAGCATTAGATCAGTCTTCAAGTAAAAGAATAAAGAAATCCCAAGGGAAACTACCTGCAACTTTTTTTGACATGAAGGAAGAATATGAACTTGGGGATGTCTGGAGATATCTCTACCCGAAGGATTTTGGACATGCTTTTTACTCAGAATCCCATAAAACAACTTCAAGAATTGATATGTTTTTGATATCTAGAACTCAAATGACTAAGATCAAATAAATTGAGATTTTACCTAAATTCATATCAGATCACAATTTGTTTACAATATCGTTGGAATTTGGGCATAAACAGTACAATTAGAGACTTAATGAATCATTACCCAATAATAAGGATTTCTTAGAAAAAGCAAAAAAAGAATTAAAGGCATTCTTCATGGATAACTGTACAGGAGAAATTATGATGAAGACGGTCTGGGACACCAGCAAGGCTATGAGAGGTATTTTTATTCAAAGAGGTACTAGAACATGAAATTGCAAAAACAGAAATGTGTTTGCCTAAAGATCCAACATCTGACAAGTTAGATAAATATCTGAAATACCTTAAGAAACAGTTGGATAATGTATTAACATTAGACATGGAGAAGAAGATGAAATACATCAGACAAAAACATTTTGAAAATGCAGACAAGTCGGGCAGGTGGTTAGCCTACAGACTAAGACAGAGAAAACAAAGGAAAATTATCTCGGAAATTATACAGAAAGGGAAAACAATAAATAACCAAGATGAAATCCAAGACGTCTTTTGGAACTTTTACAGTAACTTATACAAGAAAAAAGACATACCAGTGCAAAACATTATTCATTATAAAAATGAGCAGGACATTAAAAACATTACGCAACAACAACAACAGATAATGCTAAACGCGGCATTTAAGATCGAAGAGATATCTGAAGCAATCGATAGATTAAGGATAAACAAAGCACTTGGACCAGAAGGATTTACGGCATGGTATTACAAACAACTTAAAGAAGAAATTAAAACTCCATTACAGAGGATGCTGAATAAAATTCAACAGAAGGGAATACCCGAATCTTGGAAAAATGCAAATATAGTCCTAATCCCCAAAGAAGAAAAAGACATTAGACAAATTACCAATTACAGCCCTATTTCCCTACTTAATATAGATTACAAGATTTTTACATCAATATTATTGGAAAAATTCAAGGAAGTGTTAAAAGTCTACATCAATAAAGATCAATCTGGATTTCTCCCGGCTCATCAAATGAAAGACAACATAAGAACAGTACTTGACATTCTAGAATATTATAAGAAAAATATTGAATGAAAGCTGGCAATGATATTTGCCAATGCCGAAAAGGCATTTGACAATGTGAACTGGGACTGTTTATTAGAAATACTGAAGAAGATGGAAGTAGGTGAAAATTTCCTAACTTGGATTAAACAAATCTAAGAGAAACAGGAGAAGCCAACTGCTATTGAATTGAAAGAAAACAAAACAACTAGGAATCGAAAAACGAACCAGTAAAGGCTGTCCCTTGTCTCCCTTATTATTTATTACAGTACTGGAAATATTGAATAACCAGATCCAAGGAAAGAAAGAACTTCAAGGAACCAAATTGATCTTGGATGAACCTAACCAGCAAATGGATAACCTTTTTAAGACAATGGAGGAGTTCGGGAAAATTTCTGGATTCAAGATAAAAACAAAACAGTTATGATAACGAAGAATTTAAGCAAATGCGAAGAAGAGCAACTAATAAATCAATCCAATTGTCAAATTGTGAAGAAAGTGAAGTACTTAGGGATCTGGTTAACTAACAAAAGTATGGAGATATATGAAAACAACACTAAGACATGGAAACAGATAAAAAAGGACTTATGTAAATGGAATAAGCTAAATTTATCTTTGCCAGGTAAGATAGAGACAATTAAGATGATGGTCTTGTCCAAAATGAATTTTCTATTCCAAACTATTCCAATTCTAAATAATGAAGCCTCTTTTAAGTTATGGCACAAAGACCTAAGAGATTTCATTTGGAACCAAAAGAAACCCCACATTAAATGGAGAATTCTGACCAAACTGAAAGAAGGAGAAGGAACAGGTCTACCAAATCTGAAATTATATTACCAAGCCAATGTGTTAAATTGGATTTCAGAATGGATCATCTTGGAGAAAGAGGATCTCTTGAATCTAAAAGGACATGACAATAGATTCGGGTGGCATGCGTACCTTTGGTATGACAAAGTGGCTGTACACTATGAGTTTAAGCACTACATCATTAAAAGATCCCTACTACAAACTTGGACAAAGATCAAAAAGAAATATTATAGGAGAATTCCTTTATGGGTGTCACCTCAGGAAGGAAGATGGAAATCCTTGAACAGATGGCTTACTTACAAGAATATCTTATACAAAACTGGAACAAATGAATACGAAACGAAAGCAATAGAAGATTTGACACAGGTTGATTCAAATATACATTGGCTATTATATTTACAGTTAAAGGAGAGATTTAAAATGGATAGTAAATTAGAAGGGTTTGGAGAAGACATGACAGAACTGGATAAGGCTTTGTGCTATAAAGGGACAAAAAAATTGGTGAAGATCTATAAGATACTTCAAAAACTAGATCAGGAAGAAGACCCGATTTCGGAAGCAATGACAAAATGGGCTACGGATTGTGGGAAGGTGATAGATTTGGAAAGTTGGAATTATGCGAGGACTAGAACCAACAAATTCACTAAATCACAAAATATGAAAGAGAACTATTTCAAGATGGAGCAAATATGGAACTTAACACCTAGCAAAATGGCGCAGATCTATAAACTACCTTCGAATAAGTGTTGGAAGTGCCAATCTGCGGTGGGCTCTTGGATCCATGTCTGGTGGAGGTGTTGTAAAATATGAAAAATACTGGAAGGAGATACATAGATTTATTGAGAGCACTTTTCAAATTAAATTTGAACTTAAACCAGAAATCTACCTTTTGAATAAAATTCAAACATGGTTTGAGAGGAAACATTGGTGGATACCACTATATTTAATTACTGCAGCCAGGTTAGTCATTGCCCAGAGCTGGATGATTGGTTAATAAAGGTACTAGAGATGATGGAGATGGACAAATTAACATGTCTCAAACAATAATGATACTCAAGTGATAGTTAATCAATGGTCACCTGTGGTTAAGGCTTGTACAGTACTCAGAGGTGGATAGAAATCTAGACAGCAGAGAAAGAATGACAGGATGAAACATGTGGGTGCCAAAAACACTATTAGTGAATTGGACTGTTTCAACTGTTATAATATATACGTATGTTCAATTTTGTTATATTGAGGTGGGGAATAAGACATGTAACTAGCCAGATAAGCGGAATTTGTTACTGGGATGACTTTAGAAAGTGAGGGAATATAACGAATGAGGATTTGATTTATTCAATATGAATTGTTAAAGAAGGCCCGTACGGGGGCAAATGATCCTCTTGTAAGAAAACATGTATACTTTATTTTGTTATTTTATATTATATTTAAATAAATAAATAAATAAAACAAGTCTGACTCAATTGCTCTGAGCAAAAGCTCTTCACAAGCCCCTTAAAGAAAGAAAACAGTTACAAGAAAAGGAGAAGCCCTGAAACAAAATACTCTCTGCTCTAAGCTTGTTTAGTGAGAAATTTCACTTTGTTTTCCCTATCTGTTGACACATGTTGGTTAGCACTGGTGTTGATTCTCTTAATGTGGATTGAAGCAATTTAATAATAATAATAATAATAATAATAATTTTTATTTCTAGTCTGCCCCTCTGAACAAAGCAATCGGGGCAGATTACAACAGAAGTTAAAAACATAACAGATTAAAATATTCCCATTCATCCCCATCTCTCCCCTTAAAAAAGGATTAAATCAAATGATAGATTAAAACATATACAATAAAACATGTGCAATGGGTTAGGTCAAAAATGCCTAGACAAGGATTTCTAGCTCTAGTAGGGAAAGAGCACACGGGCGGACGTTGGGGAGGTCTATACCCTGATTTGGAGCCAGGGGTATTATCTAGTGTCTGGGAAGGCCTTCCGGAAGAGATGCATCTTTAAGACTTTCTTGAAGCCATCAATGGAAGTTATAAGACACGTCTCATCCGGCAGTTCATTCCACCGCTTGGGGGCAACTGTAGAAAAGGCCCTCTGGGAGATCTGCACCAACCTCGTCGTCATGGGCTGTAGTAGGTTCCTCCCAGAGGACCGGAGCGTGCAGGGGGTTCATACAGGAGGAGGCGGTCCCTTAGATAAGATGGACCCAAGCCATGTAGGGCTTTAAAGGTTAAAACCAACACCTTGTACTATGCCCGGAAACTGATTGGAAGCCAGTGGAGAGCTTTAAGCACAGGTGTTATATGCTCTCTCCTGGATGTTCCTATAATAAGTCTGGCTGCCATGTTCTGGACCATTTGTAGTTTCCGGGTTAAGCACAAGGGTAGCCCCATGTAGAGTACGTTGCAGTAGTCCAACCGTGAGGTTACCAGAGCGTGTACCACAGTTTCCAGGTCCCTCATCTCCAGGAAAGGGCACAGCTGGTGTATCAGCTGAAGCTGATAACAGGCACTCCTGACTGTCGCATTCACCCGACTAGTCATGCAAAGCGATGGGTTAAAAAGTACCCCCAGACTGAATTTGACTGGAATGTTATCTGTTCCTGGTGATTTATTTATTTTTCCCCATGTCTCTAATTGCAGTTTCTATCTCTGTTTTTAGCATTTGAGGCTCATCTTCATATGACTCTTCAATCGATACGTCTTTCATTTTGTTATCCCTTTTATATAGCTCTTCTGGGTACAGCATCCATCATCTTTTTATTCCTTCTTGATCTTGAATTATGTTCTTTTTCTTGTCGTAGAGTGTCCAGTCATTGGTTTGAATTTTCCTTTGATTTCCAAATTTTTTGGAATAGGTCTCTTCTTCCCTTTTTGTTCTTGTCTTCTATCTCTCTTCATTGATTGTTGTAGTATTTGTCTTTATCTATTCACACCATTGGTTGAATTGTAGCATTCATGGTTCTGAGTTTGTTCCTGTCTGCCTTTTGTTTTGCTTCTCTTCTTTCTTTTACTGCTTGTAGCATTTTATCTGACATCCATGGTTTCTTCTCTTTCTATTTGACTACTGTAAGTGTCTGTATGCATTCTTCTTTTATTATGTCCCTGGTTTTTGACAATAGTTCTTCTGGTTCTTGTGCTTAGTAGTTTATCTGTACTATTTACATTATATTCAGCACGTACCTCAACACTGATTCACTTCTGTACTCTCTCCAAATTAGCCTCCCTCTTCCTTTCACATTACATTCCCATGAAATGCCAGACAATATATTACCTTGGTTCATCCACAGGCACTACCCACAGTTGACTTGCTCCCCCCGCCCCCCACCATTATACTTAAACCCCAGCATGGCTATAACATACTTAAGCAGGCCTAACTAACATGACAGAGGGTGCCATAAGGGGTGACTCTGAGAAACAGCAGTGTATGTCTATATTTTTAAAAAAATTCTGAAGTTTACATCTCTTTACATGTGTGAGCTCTGAAGGAACAAGTTATTATTACTACTGTGAAGAACAGCAACAATTACATGAAACAACTAATTGGCATATATACAGGAATAAATACTAGCTGAGACTCTTTTTGGGTTTTTTTATAATGTATTGGAACCAGTAAAACACATTAGACAACTTTTTGGTTATATATTTGTGAAATTCATCTCTATCGTCCTCTTAATATCTTCCTATATGTGTTTTTTGATGGTCTTAGGCAACCCCTGTGAAAGGGTTATTCAACCCCCGAAGGGGTCATGACACACAGGTTGAGAACTGCTGATCTAGTGTGTGGCCTTCCTCTCTTTCTCTTTCCCTCCACCTTTCCCAACATTATTGTTTTTTTCCTATTGAGCCATGCCTTCTCATGATGTGGCCAAAGTATAACAGCCTTAGTTTAGTCATCTTGGCTTCCAGCGAGATTTCTGATCTGTTCTAGTACCCATTTGTTTGACTTCTTGGCTGTCCATGGTATCCTCAGCAATCTTCTCAAGCATCACTTTTAAATAAATTTATTTTCTTCCTATCTGCTTTCTTAACTGTCCACCTCTCTCATTCATACATGGTAATACAATGGCTTGTATGATTCTATCTTTGTGCTCAGTTGTATATCTTTACATTTTTTAAAATCTTTTCTAGTTCTTTCATAGCTGCTCTCCCCATTCTTAGACTTCTTATGGTTTCTTGACTGCAGTCCCTGCTGCAATCAATTTCTGATCCTTGGTATGAAAACTCTTACTATTTCCTCATTATCTTGGTTGAACTTGTGTAAATTCTCCGTGGTCATTATCTTTGTTTTCTTTATGTTCAACAATAAGCCTGCCTTTTCACTTCCTTGATCTTCCTTAGTAGTTGCTCTAGGTCTGTGATATTTTCTGCAGGTAGTATTGTGTCATCTGCATACCATAGATTGTTGATATTCCTTCCTCCTATTTTCACTGTGGCTGCAGAGGTGTGAAATTCTGATGGATAGCCTCTTCTGCCTCACTTAGGGTCCCTGCCCCATTGCTCTGATACCAGAGCTGGTGGCTCCCTCATTTTTTCCTGGAGGCTGCTGGGTTGGGGGGATCCTTCCCAAAAGGGCTGCTGAGCCCCAGCAATGTGGGAGCAAGCCAGCTTCTCATGTGGGCCAAGACAAATCTCTCAATTGTGTTCAGACTTGCACTGGACTCAGACACATTGCCCAAGTTGAACTCCCAGCATATCACCCTACAGGAGTTGCATTTCCCAGCCCATCAATGGAGCCTGGAGGAATCCCCCTTAAGCTTTATGTGGGGATCTACGAGGACCAGCCAGAGCCTGTAATTTATGAGGCCCTATCTAGCCCTGCAGCTTTGTGATGGCCACTTGTGGAAAGCGGTGTCATAGTCAAGGCATAAATTGCCTCGAAGACAGTTTTATTGCCCAAAAGGTGCAAGACACAAGGGGATCAGCTATTTAGATCTGAACTTAACCAACAGGGAAGACCTAGTTAACGGGGTGCAAGTGGTTGGATCCATAGGTGGGAGTGATCATGCTCTCCTGGAGTTTGTTATGCAGTGGAAAGGAGAAGCCAGACATAGTCAGACACACATTCTAGACCTTGGGAAAGCTGATTTAATAAACTTAGAGAAATATTGGGGTGATCCCATGGTCAGGAATACTAAAAGAGCAGGCAGTTCAAGATAGATGGGAGTTTCTCAAAAATAGATACTAAAGGAACAATTTCAAACAGTTCCAATGAGGGAGAAAAATGGGGGATATCTCAAGAAACCAGGACGGATGACTAATGAACTTTCAACTGAGCTAAGTTTTAAATGGGACATGTATAAGAAATGGAAAAATGGGGAAATCACCAAGGAGGAATTCAAACAAATAGTCAGAAAAGCTAAAGCGCAGAATGAACTCAGGCTTGCTAGAGAGGTTAAGAAAAATAAAAAGGGCTTTTTTGGGTAAGTCCGCAGCAAAAGGAAGAAGAAGGAAATGGTAGGGCCACTGCATGCAGAAGATGGCAAAATGTTAAAAGGGGACAGAGAAAAGGCAGAATTACTCAACACCTTCTTTGGTTCAGACTTTTCAGAAAAGGAAAACGGTGCTTAACCTGAGGATAATGGAGCAGAGGACAGAATAGGGGAATTTCAGCATAGAATAAGTAAAGAGATAGTACAGGAATACCTGGTTAACCTAAATGAATATAAATCTCCAGGACCAGATGAACTACATCCAAGGGTATTAAAAGAACTGGCAAATGTTATATCAGAACCACTGGCAATAATCTTTGAGATCTCCTGGAGAACAGGAAAAGTCCCAACAGACTGTAGGAGGGCAAAGGTTGTCCCCAACTTCAAAAAGGGAAAAAAGAGGATCCCAACAATTATCATCCAGTTAGTCTGACATCAATATCAGAAAAGATTCTAGGGCAGATCATTAAACAGAGAATCTGTGAACATTTAGGAGGCAATGCTGTAATCACAAAAATTCAACATGGGTTTCAGAGAACCAAGTCATGCCAGACAAGCCTGATCTCTGTTTTTGATTAAATTACCAGCTTGGTAGATGAAGGGAATGCTGTGGATATAATAATAAAATTTATTTATAGCCCGCTCCTCTAATAAGATACTCGGAGCGGGGTACAGCAGAATAAAAAGATACACAGTAAAAACAACAATTGCATCCCTCCCCAACCACCCCCCTTAAAACTATTCTTAGAAGTTACAGTATGTACAGAGCTATCTACAAACATCTACACAGTCCACCATCTATCCATAGAAGCAGCCACAGTCAACTGACTCCAACGGAATCCTCAGGCCAACTGTCAAGGCCAACTGTCAACAGAATCTTCAAATTCCCCCAGCCAGCGCCTGATTGGCCAATGTTCCTGGCAAGTGTTTGGCCACTACACATTGTACATTTTCCTTGGGACTCTTTATCCCAACAATGGCCATCCAGACACTTCTTAAAGGAGACTCCACCACACTCTAAGGGTGTGTGGTCCATTGTCAAACAGCTCTTACTGTGAGGATGTTCCTGTGGTGAACAAAACCACCACAATCCCTTCCTATGGTGACAGGCACCTGGGAGATCTTATCCCACTGCTGCCACCAAATTAAGTGGAGAATCCTCCCACACCTTAGTACTAAAAGATTCTAAGATACTGGTAGCGTTGACTGTTTTTAAAATCACCATAGGCCAAGTGATATTCAAAACAAAGACAAAAGTTTATTAAAACACAGAATGGAATGAATAAACTTTTTTTTTTTACAAAGAACGGTTACTGTTGTCTTCCTTAGTAACAAAATATTCAATGGATGGTTAAAGTTTCCGCTTATTTACTCAAGCCCCACAGGCTACCAATTTCAGTCAAGCATACACCACAGCCCTCTCTATTCTAGAGTCTGTGTGTGGCCCAAGTCCCTTCTTCTGGACTTCAATATAACCAAATTACAGTTCCCCGAGGAACTCCTCTAACCATAGCCCTCCCACTGGCTTGGATAGAACCCTATCCAAAACCTCAACCAACTCTGACTCCCAACTGTGAAAGCCCAGCTGTCAACCTGGAATCTTTAAAATTCCCAACCAGCAGCTGATTGGCTGGTCCTCAGCTGCCTTCTGATTGGTCAGCTAGGTGTTCAATGCACTACAGTTCCTCCTAATGTTGAGGTGGATTCTCTTTTCATGTAGCTTGCATCCACTGTTCCGTATTCTAGTCTCTGGAGCAGCAGAAAACAAGCTTGCTCCTTCCTCAATGTGACACCCCTTCAAATACTTAAACAGGGCTGTCATATCATAGAATCATAGAATCATAGAAATTTAGAGTTGGAAGAGACCACAAGGGCCATCCAGTCCAACCCCCTGCCATGCAGGAACTTCCAATCAAAGCATACCAGACACATGGCCATCCAGCCTCTGCTTAAAAACCTCCAAGGAAGGAGACTCCACCACCCTCCGAGGGAGTGTGTTCCACTGTCGAACAGCCCTTACTGTAAGGAAGTTCCTCCTAATGTTGAGGTGGAATCTCTTTTCCTGCAGCTTGCATCCTGTCCTGTTCTCTGGGGCAGCAGAAAACAAGCTTGCTCCCTCCTCAATGTGACATCCCTTCAAGTATTTAAACAGGGCTATCATATCACCTCTTAACCTTCTCTTCTCTAGGCTAAACATTCCCAGCTCCCTAAGGCGTTCCTCGTAGGGCATGGTTTCCAAACCCTTCACCATTTTACTCACCCTCCTTTGGACACGCTCCAGTTTCTCCACATCCTTTTTGAATTGTGGTGCTCAGAACTGAACACAGTATTCCAGGTGGGGCTTGACCAAAGCAGAATAGAGTGGCACTATTACTTCCCTTGATCTAGACACTATACTTCTATTGATGCAACCTAAAATTGCATTGGCCTTTTTAGCTGCTGCACCACACTGTTGACTCATGTTCAACTTGTGATCTACTTGGACTCCTAGATCCCTTTCACCTCTTAACAGTCTCTTTTCCAGGCTAAACATACCCAGCTTCCTATATCTTTCCACATAAGGCATGGTTTCCAGGTCCTTCACCATTTTGGTTGTCCTCCACTCCACCTTGTCAACATCCTTTTTGAATCATGGTGCCCAGTACCTGGACACAGCATTCCAGGTGAGACCTGACCAAGACAGAATAGAGTGGCACTACTACTTCCCTTGATCTAGACACTGTACTTCTATTGATGCAATCTAAAAATAGCATTGGCCTTTTTAGCTGCCGCATCACACTGTTGACTCATGTTCAACTTGTGGTTTACTAGGACTCTTAGATCCCTTTCACAAGAAGTCTCACGAAGCCAGGTGACCTGCATCCTGTATCTATCCAGTTCATTTTTTTTCCTACCTAAGTGCAATATCTTAGATTTCCCACTGTTGAAACACATTTTGTTAGTTTTGGCCCAGCTTTCTAATCTATTCAGGTCACTTTGAATTTTGATCCTGTCCTCTAGGATATTAGCTGCTACTCCTAATTTAGTGTCATCTGCAAATTTGATAAGCATGCCCTCTATTCCTTCATCTAAATCATTGATAAAGATGTTGAATAGCACTGGGCCCTATGGGACTCCCCTAGTCACTTGTCTCCATGACGAACAGGAGCCATTGCTGAGCACCCTTTGGGTTTGGCCAGTCAACCAATTACAAATCGACATAACAGTTGTATTGTCTAGTTTGCAAGAATACCATGAGGGACCTTATCAAAAGCCTTACTGAAATCAATATATGCTGTATCTACAGCATTCCCTTCATCTACCAAGCTGGGAATTTTATCCTTTATTTAAAAGGAGATCGCATTAGTCTGGCATGACTTCTCTGAAACCCATCTTGACTGTTTGTGAAGGTGTAATTGCTTTCTAAATGTTCATATACTCTGTTTAATGATCTGCTCTGGCTTCATTCCTGGTATTGAAATCACACTAACTTGACAATAATTGTTGGGGTCCTCTTTTCTTCCCTTTTTGAAGGTGGGGACAACATTTGCTCTCCAACGTTGGCCAATGGTTCTGAGATTACATTTGCCAATTCTTTAATACCCTTGGATATAGGTAATCTGGTCTGGGAAACTTAGGGCCAGTACAGACGGGTGCTTTGTGGTGCCCTGGGGCCAAAATTAGGACTAAATAGGGCTGGGCATCCAGATGCGCCCAGCCCTACTGTTGCTGCAGGTGCACGTGTCCATCCACAAGGCGGGCACCACAGCTGCGCAGGTGTGCCACAGCATACAGATGCTCTTTTTAAGTGTGCATCTTAAGTGCACAGATGTGCAGCATACAGGGGTAGCTTTGAGCCACCCATCTTTACTGCCCCTTAAATTTGTTTAGATTAACCAGGCATTCCTGTACTTGCTCTTTATTTATTCTGTCCTGCATTTCTCCTGTTGTGTGCTCTGCTCCATCAGGGTGAGCACACTTTTCCTTTTTTGATGAGACTGGGGCAAAGAATTTTGTTAGTTTTGGTCCATCTTTTTTATATCTGGATCATCTGCAAAAGCTTGTCTCACATGGCAGCACTGCTACCATCAGCATAGCCCCTTGCCTCACAGGAGCATACAATCCCACCACTATTGTTAGGTTAAATCAGTTTTCTCATCTTGTTCTTGTAGAGCCAGGTGAAATTATATATATATTTAAATAAAACCTAGTTTTTTCAAAGTTGTTTGTCCTTCCCTCTCAAATTTCCCAAAAGATTAAAAGGTAACAAGCCAAACATTTACGCTAATTACATATGGGTACTAATTTAATTTGTGTTACAGAGCTTCCTTAGAAGGTCCTGTCCTTCAAAACAAAAGGAACAAAAGGAGGAAGTATTTACAGTTTAGGTGGTGGGTACCTGAAATCTCCTCCCCTTTCTTCTGTTCTCCCATTTAAATTCTCAAAGAATAGAAAGGGGGAAGGGGCAACTTCCACCTGGCATTTAGGAATTCTGGAGAAATCCATTCCTAACACTGAAAGGAAGCCCAGGGCCCATCTAGTCCAACTCCCTGCAACCCCTGCAGGAATATACAGAATGGCCCCCACCTCTTACCATTCCTGTAACCCCTGCAGGAATATACAGAATGGCCCCCACCTCTTACCAAATGGAGGAGAGAATGTTTTCCTGGGTGTTCCCTCTGAGTGTTTTTGACTGTAGGATTCTGTATATAGCCTGCAACTGGAGGAGAAGCATGTACACACATGCATGCCTTTCTGGGCTACTCTCTCTCTGGCTAGCTTGTTTGAGCTAGCTAAGTTCTGCAAAGGGGAGGGGGGAAGGCAAGCTACAGCAATGGGAAAGGGACACTCCCACTCAGCCCTGAAACCTGGCCCTGGGTGACCTTGGCCAAGTCACATGCTCTCAAACTCAGGGGGAAGCAATGGCAAACCTCTTCTGAACAAATCTTTTTAAGAAAACCCCATGATGGTGTTGCCATAAGTTAAAAACCAGATGAAGCAGAGAGAGAGAGAGAGAGTTGATTGGGTAGGCAAATTCACATTTCCAGGTGTTGACTGCAGATCCCAGCATTCCTGGACTCAGATGCATTTCCTAGATATTTAATGTAGTTCTTACAGCAGTGTGTGTTCAAGAAAGTATGATACTTCAGGGTGAATTAGAAATGAATTTTATTTAAACATATAGTGGAAAATTTAGCAGATTTTTAAATATTTCTAAGTACACAATCATGAAAATGCCACTTCATTATATTATAAAATTATTAAATGCTATTATAAAAAACGATTGACCTGCATGGCCCTTAGGGTGTCCCCCAACTTGGAGGGACACAGCACAGCTTTAACCTGAAAATGCTTTCTTTAGATGCCTGAAACAAAACCAAGACAGCATTTTCAGTCCATCACCATAACAAAGCAACAGGTAAAAGCCAATATAAGCCTCTGGTAAGATCCTCTGATAACACCAAGTCTGAATTGTCAGTTCAAAGGTCTCATCCCTTCACTTCATTTGCAAATGATTTAAAAAAAAAAAAATCTTACTTCTTGGTCAAGGAGGTCCAAGAGTTACAGCTTTTT
This sequence comes from Urosaurus nigricauda, assembly GCA_034509955.1. Classification (NCBI taxonomy): domain Eukaryota; kingdom Metazoa; phylum Chordata; class Lepidosauria; order Squamata; family Phrynosomatidae; genus Urosaurus; species Urosaurus nigricauda. The sequence continues at coordinate 104,805,476 of JAOEGL010000005.1, read as the reverse complement.
AAAGAGCTTATGGAAGCATTGAGTAAAAAATATCTTGTACGTTTAATAAATAGTGATGAGAATTCTTTATATCACTACCCACCTCTCCACAGAAAAGTAGTACCATGGTGAGCTACTGCATTGGATATATACCTTTTACCATCACTGCTTTTAACTTTCAAAAGATTTTGAACTTTCAAAGTCAAGTTTGAAAGTCCCATTTCTTCTCTGTGCTTCAGTTCCACATCACTTTAATAATTAATAGAAAAAGCTTTTGGCATACAAATCACAGCGATTATGTTGTTATTGCACATGTAGTACTGGTTCTGGGGAGGGGAGAGATCTGACAAACAATGACATGATACAGTGAAATTGTTAAGGTAAACAAAGGGTCAATTAACCCATCCACAACCAATTATGCAAATCAGGCATTTGTAAAGATTTCCAATCAGATTTATTAATTCCAAACAGTCTTGTCTGCATGCAGAGGTTCAATCACGGGCTTCCCATGATCGAATGCCTCTAAAAATGGCGTAAACAGTTTTTATTAACCCACAAAATATTCATTGAGCATGCGTAGTTTAACATTCATCCATATATATATGTATTATCTCTGGGCTGGCTCTCAAGCTAGCCTAATTTGTAACATTAATGAATGCCTTACAGAAGAGAAACCTTATCAGCTTTGCTGTGGCCTTGAAGGAGGCTCACTAGCTTCTCAGTGAAGAGGATTTCACGCTTTAGTTCTTCCCTCCTCCCTTCTAAGGTGGGGGCTACAAGCCAGATTCAAAAGGACAAGTTTTTCCTTTAGCTCTGTTTCTTACTATGGCTGACCTGTTCATTATTGATCATTAATGGCAGAGATTATTGGTTATCAGTTGGTTATCAATGGCTTTATCAATTTCCACCTTAACAAAATTATAATTGTACTACATTGAAATTTCTCTCTCCCTAATCTGTAGTATTTCTAACTTGCTTTTCTCTAATATAATCAAGGCCACTGAAGGACAGAGTCTTCTAGATAATCTGTGAAGCCATCAGAATCTGCCGGATGATAGGGACCTCCACTATATAGTGTGTATAGTCTGGTACCTTGGTGGTAAAGTCAATAGTAAGCAGTATTGGCTTGAAGCTTACTTTTCAGCCCCTGAACACTGGGTAATCGCTAGAAAGCAGTTTTACCTTTTCAAACCAGTAGACGATGGAGGGGGCAAGACAATGATCTTTGTAAAATACCTATTGATGAAAACAGTGTATAAAAAGCCTATGGCTAATTTTTTGCATTTTATTTTATGTTTTCTTTCTTTAGAAAGTATTTTGGAGAAAAAATTGGAATGTATTTTGCCTGGCTGGGCTTATACACAGAGTTTCTTATTCCATCTTCTATAGTTGGAATCATAGTGTTCCTGTATGGATGTGTAACCATTGAAAGTGACATTCCTAGGTAAGATGGCATGTATATAATATGATAGTCAAGATTTGGGGTATACTGTCTGTGAGTCTGAGTGTTCTGTAAATAGGGGCTGAAATAAGGAGTGAAGGGCTAGAATGTAGGGCACCAGGGCATGAGTTCACAGTGATTATGTGACTTAATATTTACTTATTTCAGCTTCAGGGTGCTTCTGAATTCATTGCTTCAGATGACAACTCAGATAAGGGTCATGCAGATGGGACAAAAGGAGGAACCAGAGATGGGACCGTGGTGATTGCATGATCCCAGGCCCATTCTGGGACACTGCCACCATTCTGAATGGGACACCAGCAAAGAGCAGACTTTCCCTACACCTTTTGCCCAGCTTTTCTCAGCTGGGTGTGTCCTTTTTGCAACTTCTGGCTGTGTTCGAGGCATGCTTCATCTAAATGCCACACTCCCAACACCTTCTAAAGCTGGCCGTTTGGGCCTTACTGCTGCAGGCCTTAGATGTGCAGCCAGGGGTGCTTACTATCAGCTTCAGTTGATACACAAGGTGTGCCCCTGCCTAGAACTGGAAGACCTAAAGATGGGATGCACACACTGGTAACCTCAAGGTTGCACTTTTGTAATGCACTGTACCAAGTTTGAAAACTTCAATTAGTTCAAAACATGGCTGCCCAATTGATTCCTGGGACATCTAGGAGTGATCATATTACACCAATATTAAAATCACTCCACTGGCTGCCAATTAGTTTCAAGAAAATTACAAAGTGTTGGTTATTTCTTTTAAAGCCTTACATGGTTTAGGTCCTGATTACCCATAGGATTGCCTCCTCCCATATAATTGTCCATGTACACTCAGGTTCTCTGGTAGACATTTATTCTAGTCAGCTAGGACTAGATTGGCACCTGTCAGCCAAAGGACTTTTTCTTCAGCTGCCCATAGACTGTACGATGATTTTCTGGAGGAGATTCAATATCTGAATCTGCTGTCTGAATTTAAAACAGAATTGGAAACTAGTCTCTTGAAGCAAGCTTATCCAGATGATTTTTAAATTGTGAATTTAGATGATGAATTTTAAATGTGGATTGTTTTTATTCAAGCAGGCTTTTAATATTTATAAATTAAAAGCCTGCTTGAATAAGAACAATCCACATTTAAAATTCATCCTTTAGATTCACAATTTATAAATCATCTGGATAAGCCTGCTGCAAGAGACTTGTCTTCAATGCTGTTTTAAATTCATATTCAGCATATTTTCCTCCAGCATGTCATTCCACAGTCAGGGTGTCTTTCTTTTATATGGGGTAAGTGTTTTATTTACACTTTTTAACTTTTATATATTTTAATGTAATTTCATACTGTTTTTAGTTAAATTATTTTAATTGTTTTTTTTAAAAAAAATTTATTGTAAAATTCTAAAAAATGTTTTTATCTGTGAGATGCCTCAGGTCCCTTTCTGGAAGAAAGGTAGCATACAAATGAAATAACTAATAATAGTTTTAAAATGTATATATCTTTTTAATCCTTTTAAATTGTTTCATGTTTTTATTAATGTGTGTTTTAAATGATATTGTGCATTTTTGAGTTGTAGTTGTTGTTGTTGCCTGCCTTGATCCATGGGGAGGTAAGGTGTGTAAGAAATAATAAGAATAAGAATACATACATGAGCTGCATATATACTTTGAACCTTAGATTGTAATCTGGAAAGCAGAATTTGTGTCTGTTATATTCTATGAACAGACTTAAATTACTGAAGGACATAGGCAAAATATTATTGTTACAACAATAATAATAATAATAATAATAATAAAAAATAATTTTATTTCTAAGTCGCCCCTCTGCACAGTGGTGGCATACAACAGAGTTTAAAACAAGCAACAGTAAAAACATTCCTTAACCCATCTCTAACCCTCCCACCCCTTAAAACTAAATTAAACCAAAGCAGAATTAAAATACAATTAAAACAACAAGTTTTATTTAAAAACAAATAACAATGGGCAATTCAAACAGTAGCATCACTAGGAGACGGCAGCACTCATCACTGTAGAGACCGGGGGGGGGGGTTTACTGAGTCGGGAGATTGTTCTGGGAAGGCCCGCCAGAAGAGATCCATCTTTACTGCTTTTTCAAAGCTACTGAGAGTGGAAATAAGATGGATCTCGTCCAGCAGGCCATCCCATAGTCTGGGAGCAGTCGTAGAGAAGGCCTTCTGGGAGGTCTGTGACAACCTAGTCTTCATGGGCCGTAGCAGGTTCCTCTCAGAGGACTGGAGTGTGCGGCGGGGGGGGGGATCATATGGGAAGAGGTGGTCCCTGAGATAAGTTGGACCAAAGCCTTATATTACTACTAATAATAACTACAAGAATTGGAGAAGATAAGGGGCAGTTAATTTACACACTTAGTTCTGTTGTTGCTAACTGCTGTCAAGTCAGTTTAGTCAAGTCCCTATGAATGAGGGACCTCCTGGTCACCTTATCATCAACTGACCCAACTCTTGTTTATACAACTAACAAAAAGTACTATTTGTTTATTTGTTTGTTTGTTTCATTTATAGGCTGTCTTTCTCCCAGAAGGCACCTAAGGCAGCTCACAGATTAAAAATTTCTTTTAAAAAAAAATCACAATAAAATTTAAAACAATTGAAATCATCAAGGAAAAATATAAAATCACATAAAAAAATAAAAAAGTTAAAAGCACAACTGAAAAATACCTGCTCCATAAAAACATACTGATATGATTATATAGCAAACACCTGCTTAAATAAAAATGTCTTGGCTTGCTGACAAAAAGCAAGCAGGGAGGAAAGGGCATTCCAAAGGGTGGGAGCAGCCACTGAGCAGGCACTCTCTCCTGTCCTCACTAAGCGTGCCTGCTATGTTGGTGGGACGAAGAGAAACCCTTCACCCAAAGATCTTAGTGTTCTGACAGGTTTGTATGCGGAGATATGGTTTTCAAATAGTTGACCTATACTGTATAGGGCTTTATAGGTCATGACCAACACTTTGAATTGTATCTGGAGACGAATAGGTGGTCACTGAAAATGTTTCAACAAGGGAGTTATATGCTCTGTATAACTGGTCCTGGTCAGCATGGTCAGCTGCAGGGTTTTGCACCTTCTGAAGTTTCTGAACAATTTCCAACGTAGAGTGCATTACAGTAGTCCAAACAGGATGTAATCAAGGCATGTATCACCATCCTAGGATCTATCAGCACTGTTGGTACAATATGAATGTCCTAACTTAACTCTGTATTAACCATTAATATCATTTGGGGAAACACACTGCAAGTAGAACACAGATGACAATGATTAAAGGAAAAAGATCCTTTAATCTTTTAAAGAAAGCCTGAAAGAAAGAAAGAAAGAAAGAAAGAAAGAAAGAAAGCCTTAAGAAAATATACTTTTCTGTTAAAGAATATATTAGAATTTATGGCAAAATTGTATTATTAACACCCTCTACTGCCTTTTAGACCTAGAAAAATCTCCTTATTTTTAAAATTATCAATGTTACTGTTATATTTAAAAGAAAATTGCTATTTTTATGGTCATGGAATCCAGCCACTTCCTGACTACAAGCAAATACAATATAAATCCAATTGTTAGTCCCTACTAAAATAGACCCACCAAATCAATAGTGTTACCCAAAGAAAGCCAGCTTTTCCTGCCCCGCCATGGCTTTAAGGTCTTCTGGCAGCATGTGGTGTTCAAATGCCATGCCACTGAAGCACCTCGAAGCTGGCTGCCATGCAGGCAGCCAGGCAGAATGAAGCCAGCTTCTGGGCATCATTTGGGCATGCATTGTGTGTATGCCACATCCCCAAGCCAGCTGGAAGCTGGCTTTTCATGTCAGTGTACACTTATGGTGCTTTATAAATAAAGAGAAGAAGAAGGAGGAGGAGGAGGAGGAGGAGGAGGAGGAGGAGTATGTACCTGCCCAGTGGGAACCTGTTAAGTCAATACTTATACCTTGGTTGAGTAGATCTGCTCTTGTTAGAATTGCCAACTAGATTTAATTCATAGGATATACTTCTTTGTAATGTGTATTTTATTCTTTGTACTTGAACAACAGTTGCTAGTGCAGTTACCATTTCTATCAGATTTTTGTAAACAGAGCTGTCACCATGCATTGTTTTAAGGCACTTAAAGCTTAAAGTTATCAATTGGATAAAGGAGTTTTAATAGTCCAGGATTTTTAGGTGATGTCTTTCCATAAAAACAAATATTTTCTTGTTATAGGAGTACCCTAGGAATCTTGATTACAAAACACCAGCCAGGAAAGTGGTTTACTGACAGGCCACTCTAAGGATAAATTAACCTGCACGTGTATTTGCAAAGAAACAATTAGAAACTGCAGTCTAATGTGAGACTTAAAACTGGGAAGATTTGAATTGTGTTTTGTGAGTCAGTTCACAAAAATGGACATGAAAATAGGGCTGTTCGACAGTGGAACACACTCCCTTGGAGTGTAGTGGAGTCTCCTTCCCTGGAGGTCTTTAAGCAGAGGCTGGATGGCCATCTGTTAGGGATGCTTTGATGGAGAGTTCCTGCATGGCAGGGGGGTTGAACTGGATGGCCCTTGTGGTCTCTTCCAACTTTATGATTCTATGATTCTCCCACCCTAACTCCCCCCAACAATCTGGGTACTCATTTTAGCAACCTCAGAAGGATGATAATAATAATAATAATAATAATAATAATGATGATGTTTATTTCTTACCCGCCCCTCTGTAAAACAATCGAGGCGGGGTACAACAAGGTTAAAAAACAGATTACAGATTAAAATAATTCAAGAATTCCATTCCAACCTCCCCCCGCCATAGGAATAAACTAGTTAAGTTTAAAATTAAATTACTAAGAATAGAAATACAATACAACATAATACACAAATAAAAACTGCAATGCTGGCCACATCATGGGTAGCAACAAAATACAGAGGGGGGGATAGGGAGTTGGGAATCGGCTGAAAGATTTTAGGAGCCGGGTAGATTATACAGTTTCAGGGAAGGCCTGCCGGAAGAGATGTGTCTTTAAGGCTGTTTTGAAACAATCTAGCGATGTAATGAGACGCCTCTCGTCTGGCAGGCCATTCCATAGCCTGGGAGCAGAAGCAGAAAAGGCCCTCTAGGAGCTCTGCACTAACCTAGTCTTCATGGGCTGCAACAGATTTCTCCCAGAGGACTGAAGCATGCGGGGGGGCGGGTTCATATGGGGAGAGGCGGTCCCTGAGATAAGATGGACCCAAGCCATGTAGGGCTTTACAGGTTAAAACCAACACCTTGTACTGCGGCCGGAAACTAATCGGCAGCCAGTGGAGAGCTTTAAGCACAGGTGTAATGTGCTCTCTCCTAGGTGTTCCGCTAACAAGCCTGGCTGCCATATTTTGAACTAGTTGGAGTTTCCAGGATAGGCACAAGGGTAGCCCCATGTAGAGCATGTTACAGAAATCCAAACGTGAGGTTACCAAAGCGTGCACCACTGTTTCCAGGTCCCTCTGATCCAGGTAGGGGCGCAGCTTGCGTATCAGCCAAAGCTGATAACAGGCACTCCTGACTGCTGCATTCACCTGACTAGTCATGTGAAGCGACGAGTCAAGGAGCACCCCCAGACTGCGAACAGGGTCCTTCGAGAAGAGTGTGACTCCATCCAGGACTGGAAGATGTATTCCCAAACCTGGTTTCGGGCCTGTAACAGCTAGTACCTCCATTTTGTCTGGATTGAGTTTCAGCCTTTTTTCTTCATTCAATCCATTACCACTGCAAGACAGTCATTAAGAGTCAGCCAAATCCTCAAAGTCTAGCAAATTCCTCACTTGCCTGGAAGACAATTTCATTGTCCAAAAGGTGGAAGAGGCAACAAGGGGATCAGCCATTTTAGATCTGATCTTAACCAACAGGGAAGACCTAGTTGATGGGGTGCAAGTGGTTGGATCCTTAGGTGGAAGTGACCATGTTCTCCTGGAGTTTGTAATACAGTGGAAGGGAGAAGCTAGGCATAGTCAGACACGCACTCTAGACTTTAGGAGAGCTAATTTCAATAAATTTAGAGGAATATTGGGGGTGATCCCATGGTCAGGAATACTAAAAGAAAAGGGAGTTCAAGACGGATGGGAGTTTCTCAAAAGGGAGATATTGAAGGCACAATTTCAAACAGTTCCAATGAGGAAGAAAAATGGAAGATTTCTCAAGAAGCCAGGATGGATGACTAAGGAACTTTCAAATGAGCTAAGTTTTAAACGGAACATGTATAAGAAATGGAAAAATGGAGAAATCACGAAAGAGGAATTCAAACAAATAGCCAGCACATGTAGGGGTAAAGTCAGAAAAGCTAAAGCGCAGAATGAACTCAGGCTTGCTAGAGAGGTTAAGAACAATAAAAAGGGCTTTTTTGGATATGTCCGCAGCAAAAGGAAGAAGAAGGAAACAGTGGGGCCACTGCGTGCAGAAGATGGCAAAATGCTAACAGGGGACAGAGAAAAGGCAGAATTACTCAACACCTTCTTTGCTTCAGTCTTCTCAGAAAAGGCAAAGGGCGCTCAACCTAAGGATAATGGAGACAGAATAGAGGAAATTCAGCACAGAATAAGTAAAGAGGTAGTACAGGAATACCTGGTTAACCTAAATGAATATAAATCTCCAGGACGAGATGAACTACATCCTAGAGTACTAAAACAACTGGCAAATGTAATATCAGAGCCATTGGCAATAATCTTTGAGAACTCCTGGAGAACAGGAGAAGTCCCAGCAGACTGGAGGAGGGCAAACGTTGTCCCCATCTTCAAAAAGGGAAAAAAAGAGGATCCCAACAATTATCGTCCAGTTAGTCTGACATCAATTCCAGGAAAGGTTCTAGAGCAGATCATTAAGCAGAGAGTCTGTGAACACTTAGAGGCCAATGCCATAATCACAAAAAGCCAACATGGGTTTCAGAGAAACAAGTCATGCCAAACGAACCTGATCTCTTTTTTTGATAAAATTACCAGCTTGGTAGATGAAGGGAATGCTGTGGATATAGTATACCTCGATTTCAGTAAGGCCTTTGACAAGGTTCCCCATGACATTCTTGCAAACAAGCTTGCAAAATGTGGGATAGACAAGTTAACTGTTACATGGATTTGTAATTGGTTGACTGGCCGAACTCAAAGGGTGCTCAACAATGGCTCCTTTTCATCCTGGAGAGAAGTGACCAGTGGGGTCCCACAGGGCTCTGTCCTGGGCCCAGTGCTATTCAACATCTTTATTAACGATTTGGATGACAGAATTGGGGGCATACTTATCAAATTTGCAGATGACACTAAACTGGGTGGAGTAGCTAATACCCCAGAGGACAGGATCAAAATTCAAAATGACCTGAATAGACTAGAAAGCTGGGCCAGTGCTAACAGAATGAAATTCAATGCGGAGAAATGTAAGGTTCTGCACTTAGGGCGGAAAAATGAAATGCACAGATATAGGATGGGGGACACCTGGCTGAATGAGACCACATGTGAAAGGGATCTAGGAGTCCAAGTAGACCATAAGCTGAACATGAGTCTACAGTGTGATGCGGCAGCTAAAAAAGCCAATGCAATTTTAGGCTGCATCAATAGAAGTATAGTTTCTAGATCAAGGGAAGATATAGTGTCACTCTATTCTGCTTTGGTCAGGCCCCACCTGGAATACTGTGTCCAGTTCTGGGCACCACAATTCAAAAAAGATGTGGAGAAACTGGAGCATGTCCAAAGGAGGGCAACTAAGATGGTGAAGGGTCTGGAAACCTTGCCCTATGAAGAACGCCTTAGGGAGCTGGGGATGTTTAGCCTGGAGAAGAGAAGGTTAAGAGGTGATATGATAGCCCTGTTTAAATATTTGAAGGGATGTCATATTGAGGAGGGAGCAAGCTTGTTTTCTGCTGCTGCAGAGACTAGAACGCGAAACAATGGATGCAAACTGCAGGAAAAGAGATTCCACCTCAACATTAGGAGGAACTTCCTGACAGTAAGGGCTGTTCGACAGTGGAACACACTCCCTCGGAGTGTAGTGGAGTCTCCTTCCTTAGGGGTCTTTAAGCAGAGGCTGGATGGCCATCTGTCAGGGATGCTTTGACTTGGAGTTCCTGCATGGCAGGGGGTTGGACTGGATGGCCCTTGTGGTCTCTTCCAACTCTATGATTCTATGATTCTATGATTCTAAGAGGAGAGGCGCCATCTGAAGTCTGAACCGACGATCTGGTCATGGAGAGGTATATCTGAGTGTCGTCAGCGTACTGAAGACACTGAGCTCCATGCCTCCGAATGATCTCACCCAGCAGCTTCACATAGACATTAAATAGCATTGGGGACAGGATGGCGCCCTGAGGGATGCCACAATTAAGCAACTGTCCCCGAGCCTCACCCTTTGAGATCTCCCAGAGAGAAAGGACCAGAACCACCGGAGTGCGGTGCCCCCGATCCCTAACTCCCTCAGTTGACTCAAGAGGATGGAGTAATCTACCGTATCAAAAGCCGCTGAGAGATCCAAGAGCACCAGCAGGGTCACACTACCCCTGTCGATACTCAGGCGGAGGTCATTGGTCAGAGAGACCATGGCAGTCTCTACTTCAGGACCATGTCCTGAAGCCGGTTTGAAATGGATCAAGATAATCGGTTTCATCGAAGACAACCTGGAGTTGAGAGGCAACTGCTCTCTCAATGACCTTGCTCAAAAAAGGGAGCAAGGACACTGGTCTATAGTTGTTCCTGTACAGGGGGTGAAGAGAAGGCTTCTTCAGGAGGGGCTTAACAGCAGCCTTCTTCAGACAGGATGGTAAACTGCCTTCTCTGAGGGACGCATTGATTGTATCCCGAAGGAATACCCTCAGTGCGTCCCCTCCCTGGACGACCAGCCAAGATGGACAGGGATCGAGGGAGCAAGTCGTCTTTTTCATACTTCCAAGAAGCTTGCCCACGTCATCGTTACTCACAGGTTGGAACTCATCCAGCAACATGACATCAACAGAGTTGTTGGATGCCTCATCTATTGGTTCTAGTGGGAAATTGACATCTAAGTCGATCCTTATGCAAGAGATTTTATCTGCAAAGTAGGTATTAAACACGTCACAGCAGGCTGTCGTAGGGTCAAGTAGGGGATTCGACACAGGAGGGACCTGTGTTAGCTCCCCCACCACCCTAAACAGCTCTGCTGTGCGGGATTCTGCAGACGCAATGCGTGCAGAACAGAAGGCTATCCGCGCTGCACGCAAAGCCTCCCGATAGGTGCGAAGATACTGCCTATGGCGAGTTCTGTCGGATAAAAGCTGAGTTTTCTGCCACTTGCGCTCTAGTCATTGTCCAACCCGCTTCATCTCCCTAAGTTCTTCTGTGAACCAGGGCTTACAGTTAGGAGCGGGTTGGAGAGGATGCTCGGGGGCAATCGCGCTGAGAGCCTTGGGAAGATCGGTGTTCCAGGTGGTGACCCAGGCTTCGACGAGATCACCGGTGCTGCCAACCATTAAACCCTCTAAGGCCTTCTGGAAACTGATTGTTTCCATCAGCCTTCGAGGGTGGACTGATCTAATGGGTCCACCACCCCCGGGAGAACGGATAGCAGCTTTTAGCTCCAGTTTGATCAGGAAATGGTCCGTCCATGACAAGGAAGAGGTTTTAGTTACCTCTGCCCACGGATGTTGCTGTTCCTTACTAAAAATCCCATCGAGCGTATGACCAGCACAGTGAGTCAGCTTGTTGACCAATTGGGATAGGTTCATGCCTGTCATGGTATCCATGAACTCCCGAGCTGCTCCAGATAGATCAGAAGGGCTGGTCTTGAGAGGGATATTGAAGTCACCCAAGACCAGAAATCTGGGTGTCTCCAACAACAACTCAGAGACCAGCTGAGTCAGCTCGGATAGGGAGTCTGCTAGACAACGGGATGGCCGGTAGACTAACAGAATCCCCAAACTATCCCTGGACTTCAAGCTGAGGTACATGCACTCGATGTGGATTGTTTTCCGGACAGGTTTCCTGATCAAGGTTAGGTTGGTTTTATGGACTATAGCCACGCCGTCCCTCCCGCCCACTTTCCCTTACCTGCTCACTGACCGTGTAACCCACTGGGAGAGCCTGCGCCCACGTAGCAGCGCTGGCATCACCCAGCCAGGTCTCGGTAAAACATGCCAGGTCGGCCTGTTAATCCACGAGGAGGTCGTGGATGATACGGGTCTTGCTCTTGGCCGACCTGACATTGCAAAGGAGCAGGTTAAGGGATTGTGGAATGGATGGTGCGCTCTCCGTCTTATCTTGGGAAACAGAGTGAACTGAAGAAGAGATAGATACCAGACATCTATCCCTACTTCTTTTGTAACATTTGTTCACTCTGTTGCCGCCATACCTTCCCTGCCCCCGCACAACCTTGATGTCAGCCCCCAGGCTATTCCCGGCTCCATGCTCAGAAGAGGGTTGAAAACATGCCAGTTAAACCCAGTCCGGTCCTAGCTCTAGTAAAGGACAGAAGTATGTGGTGGTAAATGAAAAATGAGTTATGAGCTGGTACAATCAACCCCCACTCTCCCATAACTGCTGTGCAAACGATCGTAAAAATAGACCAGTACGAAATGTTGTGGAGCTTTGCTAGGGGGAGGGATGTCTTTGGGGCCTGCAGAGTCCAGGTAGTCCAGCCTAGTCCCTGCCCACTGCTCCACCGTGCCGCCGGCAGAAAAAGAGGATCCTGGGGCCTATTGAGGCCCTGTGATGACCCAGCTCCTCCTCTTGAAGGCTTCAGGCTCCTCCCTTGTTCTGCTGCTGGTGGAATGGGCTTGCAAGGGATGCTGGGAGTCTCTGGAAGGCTTCAGGCTCCTCCCTTCCTCTGCTGCCAGTGGAATGGGCTTGCAAGGGGTGCTGGGAGCCTCTAGAAGGCTTCAGGATCCTCCCTTCCTCTGCTGCCGGTGGAATGGGCTTGCAAGGTTTGCTGGGAGCCTCTAGAAGGCTTCAGGCTCCTCCCTTCCTCTGCTGCCGGTGGATTCAAGCCTGAGTCGAGCCTGAGTCCCTGGCTGGTATTGAACTCATAACCTTATGATTTGTGAGTGGCTGCAGTATAGGCATTTAACCATTGCACCACCTTATATAAGGGTACTAATAAGGGCTAGATACAATATTCACTGGAGTAAACTAGAGCTTAGATGATTTTCCTGGAAATAATAGGTTTGGGTGATTTGAAAGGAAAAAAACAATGGACAAATAAGTGATGCTTAAACTTTCCATTGCCTACCACTTCCCTCCATAACACATAAATACTTTTTGCTATACTCAGTGGGTTTTATAAGATTTTCATTATCTATTGTTAAGAAACAATAGTAAAAAAAAGCCCTAATTTTAAAATTACTTTTATTCCCTATAAGCTACTTTATTAATTTAAGAGATAGGTAGACTTTAATAGTTTCAAATATTACAGTTGGAAATAGGAACTTAAGTAAAAGCAAAGAGACTCCCAACTTTAGAAAATGTCATACTGTAAATACTCTGGTTCTGAACATTTATTATATTTAAATAAATATTAAATATTAAATATAATATTCAAATATTTAAGTGCTCAGTAGCTGAAAACAATTAGAAAAGTACTTTTTCTCAAAGATAAAATGTGATTCTGATATTTTGGGTTTTACTCTACATAGCAAGGAGATGTGTGACCATCACAATGCTTTCACTATGTGCCCTCTCTGTGACAAGACATGTGACTACTGGAATCTTAGCACAGCTTGTGCTACAGCACGTGCCAGCCACTTATTTGACAACCCTGCCACAGTCTTTTTCTCTATTTTCATGGCACTCTGGGGTAAGTTTTATTTTACATTTTCATATAACTGAGTAAAAATTAAGACGGGGAGGGATTAATAATAATAAGGCAGTACTGACAAAAGGCTCACCATGACATTACCTTTCTGCAGTGGTGGGACTGCTTGCTGCTGCAAGGTGAGAAACAACACTTACGCTGCTAGTAAGGTGTCCCGTATCAGACAGGCTTTTGATCAGGAGCCAGGTTAAATGTGCCTAACTGTTACTGGGCAGCAGTAGTAGTGACATTAGCAGAGGATCTCTCAGAGAGAACAACATGGAACCGTAGGTAACACATGTTAGTACTGTGCAGAAGGCACAATAAAACCTTCTATATGTCTTGTACCATGAAACCCCAAAGATAAGACAATCCAAAATGAAACAAGAAATGGTGTCTGAAGATGAGTCTCCCTGGGCAGATGGCACTCAGCAAGCTACTAAGGAAGAGCAAAGAACAAACTGATCACACACCAAAACAGGACTTCTTGTTAGTTATAGGTGATTGGAATGCAAAAGTAGGGAACACAGCAGAATCAAATATTGTAGGAAAAAAACTGACTAGTATCAAGAAATGAGGCAGAGGGTGATTGATTTGTTGTTGTTAACTGCCATCAAGTCGACTTCAACTTATGGCAACTGCACAAATAAGAGACCTCATTAACAGCCCTGTTCATATCTTGCAGACTCAAAGCCATGGTTTCATTGATTGAGTCTATCCATCTGGAATGTGGTGTTCCTCTTTTTCTACTGCCTTCTACCTTGCCAGGTGTCATTTACTGGCTGACTGCAGTTCACACAAGCCCCAGCAAAGTTAGAAAGCATTATTTTAAAAACAGAATTGATCAAGCTGTAACAAAGTTGTCAGGACTGAAGCATTTTTGGTTACACAATATTTTAAAAGCAGTTTGGATTTAAATGTTTTCTCATGCTCACACTCTATTCATCTTCATATCAAAACATTCCTTTCCCCAGAACTGCCTCTCCTTTTCTCTCTGTGCCAGGTTTTCCCACATAACTCACCTTGAGGCTTACAACTCATATTTACTCCACTTCACATCTGCTCATTACCCAGCTCTAAGGAAGAAAAACAATCTTTCCACTCAGCATCATCAATGTTGTAGTATATCCTATCATCCAGTATTACATAGCACATACAGATTGCAGAGTTAACAAGCATGGCAGGTGCTATGATCCTGCAATCTGAGCCCCCTAAACTAAGTCTACCCATTCCTGCTTCCCCTTTGGAAATTATTTCCATTGCACAAAATAATGTAATTTGCTCTTGTGAGTTCACAAGGAAAAGTCTAGAAATTTCAACACCTTAAAATAGTGATCCTTAACGATCAGGATTTTCTGATGATGGTAGCAGCTGTTTTTGGCACCACTGAATGAATTCGATAGCCAGTGTTAGCTCATTGAAATGGAACACAGTATGAAGGTGTTTGTAAGTTTTAGGCAAAACCATTTCTACAGTCAGTTCATTTAAAAGTCTTTTACCAACAAAGAGTCCCATATACCTTGGTACCAGATTTTTAGATGGCTGTAGGCCTTTCCAAAATTTGTAGACAAATATTAGGGAGATACCAGACCTTGCCACGGTGGTACATGACAGGTGTGGGCTGTACATGGGGCTGTCTTTGAAAAGTGTTCGGAAAGAGCTTGTGCCAGGCTGTTAACAAGGAGAGATTACAGAGATCATACAATGCCCCTGCTTCATTGGCTGCCAGTTTGTTTCTGGGCACAATTAAAGGGTCTAGTTTTCACCTATAAAGCCCTACATGGCTCATGTCCACACTATTTGGCAGATTGTTTCTCCTGGTATGAACTGGCCCAGACTCTGAGATCCTCTGGAGAAGCCCTTCTCTCTGTGCCAATACCATCACAATCACTGCTAGAGAGGTTAAGAATAATAAAAAGGGCTTTTTGGGGTATGTCCACAGCAAAAGGAAGAAGGAATTGGTAGGGCCACTGCATGCAGAAGATGGCAAAATGTTAAAAGGGGACAGTGAAAAGGCAGAATTACTCAACACCTTCTTTGCTTCAGACTTTTCAGAAAAGGAAAATGGTGCTTAACCTGAGGATAATGGAGCAGAGGACAGAATAGGGGAATTTCAGCATGGAATAAGTAAAGGGATAGTACAGGAATACCTGGTTAACCTAAATGAATATAAATCTCCAGGACCAGATGAACTACATCCAAGGATATTAAAAGAACTGGCAAATGTTGTATCAGATCCACTGGCAATAATCTTTGAGAACTCCTGGAGAACAGAAAAAGTCCCAACAGACTGGAAGAGGGCAAAGGTTGTCCCCAACTTCAAAAAGGGAAAAAAGAGGATCCCAACAGTTCTCATCCAGTTAGTCTGACATCAGTACCAGGAAAGATTCTGGAGCAGACCATTAAACAGAGGGTCCCTGAATATCTAGAAGATAATTACATAATTACAAAAAGTCAACATGGGTTTCAGAGAAACAAGTCATGCCAGACAAATCTGATTTATTTTTTTTTAAAATAAAATTACCAACTTGGTAGATGAAAGGAATGCTGTGGATATAGTTTATCTTGATTTCAGTAAGACCTTTGACAAGGTTCCACATGACAGTATTGCAAATAAGCTTGTAAAATCTGGGCTAGACAAGTTAACCGATACATGGATTTGTAATTGGTTGACCTGCCATACTGAAAGGTTGCTCAACAATGGTTCTTTTTCATACTGGAGAGAAGTGAAAAGTGGGTGCCACTAGATAAGATGAGAGTGAAACACTGGGGAAGCAATAATACTAATTAGCCAAAATCTACCAAAAAATAAACATGACTATAACAACATCGTGGTGTACTGAACTAGAAACACATTCAACATGAAGCCAGCAGTGGTCAGTGGTCTCAATCTGGCAAACAATCTTTTAGTCACGGAAGACAGCTACCTCCGGAGCAATGTGTGGCCGTCTTAGAGGTCTTCATCAGCATTTCAGTGTCATTTTATGCTGGATTAATATCCCACTATACTTCCATGCTGCCAAACTATAGATCACCCTGAAGGACTTTGTCACCAGTACAAAGACTGACTACAAGTGCCACAAATTACTTTTTTGTTTTGGTGACTGGACTTTTTGGGAGATATAGTATTATATTGCTTTACTTATATTGCTTTATATGACGCTCTATCCATTATTTTGGGATTATTAAAAGATACAGGAGATTTATTGCCTACTGCTGGCTTCATGTTGAATGTGTTTCTAGTTCAGTACTCCACAATGTTGTTATAGTCATGTTTATTTTTTGGTAGATTTTTGCTAATTAGTATTATTTTTTCCCAGTGTTTCACCCCCTTTTGGCAGTTGTACTGTAAACCTTGGGCTCGTTTGGTTTTTCTGTGCCACTAGATAAGCAAGCCAGTAGGGAAGTAGTCTCTCCTCCTCCCCAAAACTGAGACCAAGGGCAAAGTCAGTGTGTGGTGTGGTTGTGAGCTTTAAAATGTCTCCCACTCCCTCCTGGAAGACTGCGAGCCAAGGAAGCAACCTGCAAGCAAGCCAGCAGGGAAGTAGTCTCTCCTCCTCTCCAAACACTGAGACCAAGGCCAAAGTCCATGTGTGGGGTTGTGACCAATGTCTCCCACTCCCTCCTGGAAGACTGCGAGCCAAGCAAGCAAGCTGCAAGCAAGCAAGCAATTCGGCAGGGAAGTAGTCTCTCTTCCCCAAACACTAAGACCAAGGGCACAGTCAGCATGTGGGGGTGTGGCCATGAGCTTCAAAATATCTCCCCTTCCCCTCAGGAAGACTCAGCAAGCCAAGAAAGCAAATTGATCATGAATGTTAAGGATTTTACCACAGAACTAAGTGATGAGATGTCAAAAGTTTTGAGTAAATTTGAAAGACTTGCAGAAAGACTTTGAAAGATTTGTAGAAAGGCTGTAGTCTGTAGTCTCAAAATAAGATCAAGGTACGAATAAATTCTATCCACAGCCTTAGGTGGTAATCGTAAAGTAAAACAATGGCCCAAACTCATTTGTATTCCATAGCTACCCTCTCGAGATGGATGCAGATGATTTATCAGTTACTGAGTAGTTGGCCTTCATGACAGAAGATATCAAACAAATTGCAGATTGCAATAAGGCCATTACACTATTAGTAGAAATCTGAAAATTTGTAAATGATTTCAAATGCCCTACCTTTACCCCTGAGAACAATTCATCAAAAGAGAGCCACAGAACTGCTAAGGCTAGACTCAGTATAAAGAAGGCCACTAAATTCAATGTTAAACCCAGCAAAGTAAAGAAAAAAAGGACGAACTTTAAAAATCTTTATAATTTAAAAGAACTCTGGGATAACAACAACAACAGTAAGAAAGAAGCAGGAATCAACTAAACAATGCTCTTTGGTCTCCCCAAATTGGCCCCCAACATCATATACAGATTCCTTACAGGACTTACCAGTTCAAGACCCATGAGCACATGTTATGTCAGAAAAAAAAACAAAAAACAGAGTGACCAAGGAGGTGCCTTTGACAGATGGACATTGGAAATTAAAATTAATAATAATAATAATAATAATAATAAATATTTATTTATATTCCACCCCTCTGGGTGAGCAATCGGGGCGGAGTACAACATTTAAAAATACATACAGTTAAAATAACACTTCAGTCTCCTCTCCCACCACTTAAAAATAGATTAAACTAAGAATAAGATTTAAAACAGTGAAACATTAAAAGACAAACATTGGACAATAATAGCTCTAAAAACTGGGTAAGTGAGGGGCCTCAAGAGTATCAGTGTCTTAGTAAATGGGGCTGGAGGAACAGTAGATGACAGAGAGTTAATCATTTTCTGGGAAGGCCTGCCGGAACAGATGCGCCTTGGTGGCTCTATTAAAGCTGTCCAAAGTTGTAATAAGGCGCATCTCCTCCGGCAGGCCATTCCATAGCCTGGGAGCAATGGCAGAGAAGGCCCTCTGGGAGGTCTGTGCCAGCCTAGTTTTCATAGGCTGTAGCAAATTCCTCCCAGAGGACCGAAGAGTGCGAGGGGGCTCATATGGGGAGAGGCGGTCCCTAAGATAAGATGGACCTGAGCCATGAAGGGCTTTAAAAGTCAAAACCAGCACCTTGTACTGTGCCCGGAAACTAATTGGCAGCCAGTGGAGAGATTTCAGCACAGGTGTTATGTGCTCTCTCCTAGAAGCACCGGTAACTAATCTGGCTGCCATATTTTGAACCAGTTGGAGTTTCTGGGTTAGGCACAAGGGTAGCCCCATGTAGAGCGCATTGCAGTAATCTAAACGTGAGGTGACCAAAGCATGTACCACAGTTTCCAGGTCCCTCATCTCCAGGAAAGGGCGCAGCTAGCGTATCAGCCGAAGCTGATAACAGGCACTCCTGACCGTCGCATTCACCTGACTAGTCATGTGGAGCGACGAGTCTAGAAGTACCATCAGACTGCGAACAGGGTCCTTCGAGGAGAGTGTGACTCCGTCTAGGACCGGGAGTTGTATTCCCAGACCTGATTTCGGGCCAGTGACCGTCAGTACCTCCGTTTTGTCTGGATTAAGCCTCAATCTGTTTCCCCTCATCCAATCTATTACCGCTGCCAGGCAGTCATTGAGAGAGGAGACGCCATCTCCATCTTGTCATGGAGAAATATATCTGAGTGTCATCAGCATACTGATGACACTGAGCTCCATGCCTCCGAATGATCTCTCCCAGTGGCTTCATATAAATGTTAAATAGCATCGGGGACAGAATGGCGCCCTGAGGGATGCCACAGTTTAGCTCGATTTTAGAGGAGCAGCTGTCCCTGAGCCTCACCCTTTGGGACCTGCCAGAGAGAAAGGAACGGAACCATCGCAAAGCGGTGCCTCCGATACCCATCTCTCTCAGCCAGTCCAGAAGGATGGCATGATCTATAGTGTCGAAGGCCGCTGAGAGGTCCAAGAACACCAGCAGGGTCACACTACCCCTGTCAATGCTCAAGTGGAGGTCATCTGTCAGAGCAACCATGGCAGTCTCAACTCCATATTCTGCTTGGAAGCCGGTTTGAAATGGATCAAGAAAATCTGTTTCATCCAAGACGGCTTGGAGTTGTGAGGCGACTGCTTTCTCGATCACCTTGCTTAAGAATGGCAGCAAGGAAACTGGTCTGTAGTTATTTCTGTCCAGGGGATCAAGGGAGGGTTTCTTCAGGAGAGGCTTTACAGCCGCCTCCTTCAGAGAAGGTGGAGCAATACCCTCCCTGAGGGACGCATTGATGACATCCCGAAGGAATGTCCTCAGTGTATCCCCTCCCTGGACGACCAGCCATGATGGACATGGGTCAAGAGAGCAGGTTGTCTTCCTCACGCTTCCAAGGAGCTTGTCCACATCATCAGTACTTACAGATTGAAACTCATCCAGTAAGGTGACAACAACGGAGTCGCTAGGTGCCTCATTTGCAGATACTGCAGAAACATTGGCATCTAAGTCGGCCCTTATCCAAGAGATTTTGTCTGCAAAGTGGGTGTTAAATGTGTCACAGCTAGCCGTCGTGGGGTCAAGCAAGGGATTTGGTGCAGGGGGAACCTGCGTCAGCTCCCCCACTACCTTAAACAGCTCTGCTGAACGGGACTCTGCAGACGCAATGAGTGCAGAGCAGAAGGATCTCCGCGCTGCACACAAAGCCTCCCGATAGGCGCGAAGTTGCTGCCGATGGCGAGTTCTGTCGGATAAGAGACGAGTCTTCCGCCATCTGTGCTCTAGTCGTCGTCCAACCTGCCTCATCTCCCTGAGTTCCTCTGAGAACCAGGGCTTATGGTTGACAGCAGGTTGGAGAGGACGCTCAGGGGTGATTGAGTCGAGAGCCTTGGGAAGATTGGTGTTCCAAGTATTCATCAAGGTTTCGACGGAATCGCCGGCATAGCCAACCATTAGACCCTCTAGGGCCTTCTGGAAACCAATTGGATCCATTAGCCTTTGAGTGCGGACCATTCTAATGGGTCTGCCACCCCCGAGGGGACGAGGCACAGCTTTAATATCCATCTTGATCAGGAAATGATCCGTCCATGACAATGCGGAGGTTTTGGTTACCTCCGCCCACGGATATTCCTGTTCTGTACTAAAAATCCCATCGAGTGTGTGACCCGCACAATGGGTAGGCCCGTTAATCAATTGAGATAGGTTCATGCTTGTCATGGATTCCATGAACTCCCGAGCTGCTCCAGATAAGTCGGAAAGGCTATTCTCTAGAGGGATGTTGAAGTCACCCAAGACCAAAAGTCTGGGGGACTCCAGCAGTAACTCAGAGACCAGCTGAGTCAGCTCGGTCAGGGAGTCTGTTAAGCAACGGGGTGGCCAGTAAACCAACAGAATCCCCAAACTGTCCCTGGTCTTCAAGCTAAGGTACACACACTCAATGTGGACTGTTTTCCGGACAGGTTTCCTGATCAAAGTTAGGTTGGTCTCATGGACTATAGCCATAAGTCATCATTTAGACATAAAAGGTCTCAATAGCCCACAAAAAAAGGAAATATGTATACCACTGCTTGGGAAAATTGAAATCTGATTTTACCTGTCTACACAAAATGCACATTAAGAAGTTGGAAATAAAATATCATTAATTGGAAACTTGGCAAAGAATTTGTATCTGCAAATGAAAAAAGAAAAAAAAGAGTGATGATCTATATAAACAAAAAGATAAATGCAAAAGAAATTTTCAGTGATCCAGAAGGAGGATATTTGGGAATAGAAATTGACTGGAGAAGACACTAATTGTGGATATGTATGCACCAACTCACACTAAAGAGAGATTTTACAAAGAAATGACAAAAATGTTGACTCGATTATGCCAATATAATTTTAATAGGAGATTGGAATGGTGTGATCAATCCAGACATAGACAGAAAATTGGAGAGACCAATAAAAAAAGGCAAGGGAAATTTTTCAAAATGTTTTTCGAAATGAAAGAAATGATGGTGTTGCTAGATATATGGAGGTTAAAATATGGAGATACAATGGACTATGCATATTATTCTGAATCCCATAAATCATGGTCTCGCATAGTTAAGATTTTCTCATCTATAACCCTCAAAATAGACAAATTGGAGATACTGCCTAAAATAATTTCAGACCACAGCCCAATTACAATGGAGGTCAAATTCCCGAAAAAAGAATTCAGTTGGAGACGGGAAGAAAATCTATTAAAAAATGAAGAAATTTTAGGGCAAGCATGAAAAAATCTACAATATTTCTTTCAAGAGAATCTTAACAACGAAGTAGAAATACAGTTGGTTTGGGATACATCCAAAGCTGTGATGCAGGAAACTTCATTCAGAAAACTATGGAGAAAAGGAAACAAAGAGGTTTAAAATTGGAAAATGTATTAAAAGAATTAAGAATCAGAGAAACCCAACTAAAGATAACTCAAGCAAAAAATAATTAACTGAAGAGATTCAAAAACTTCAAAAACCATTTGCCATGATTATGGTAGAGGACACCGAGAGAAAAATAGTATATACAAAACAAGAGCAATTTTAGTTTGTGAACAAACCCAGCAGATTGCTTGCTTGGAAACTTAAAAGAAATAAGGAGAAAAAGAAAGGAGGATTCTAAAATTTACACGGAGCAAAACTAAATAAAAAGTGTTCCAAGATTATTATACAAAGCTTTACACACACAAAAATAATACAAATATAGAACAATTAGAAAATTATCATAGAATCATAGAATCATAGAGTTGGAAGTGACCACAAGGGCCATCCAGTCCAACCCCCTACCATGCAGGAACTCCCAATCAAAGCATCCCTGACAGATGGACATCCAGCCTCTGCTTAAAGACCCCTAAGGAAGGAGACTCCACCACACTCCGAGAGAGTGTGTTCCACTGTTGAAAAGCCCTTACTGTCAGGAAGTTCCTCCTAATGTTGAGGTGGAATCTCTTTTCCTGCAGTTTGCATCCATTGTTTCGCGTTCTAGTCTCTGGAGCAGCAGAAAACAAGCTTGCTCCCTCCTCAATATGACATCCCTTCAAATATTTAAACCGGGCTATCATATCACCTCTTATCCTTCTCTTCTCCAGGCTAAACATCCCCAGTTCCCTAAGGCGTTCCTCATAGGGCATGGTTTCCAGACCCTTCACCATCTTAGTTGCCCTCCTTTGGACATGCTCCAGTTTCTCCACATCTTTTTTGAATTGTGGTGCCCAGAACTGGACACAGTATTCCAGGTGGGGCCTGACCAAAGCAGAATAGAGTGGCACTATAACTTCCCTTGATCTAGAAACTATACTTCTATTGATGCAGCCTAAAATTGCATTGGCTTTTTTAGCTGCCGCATCGCACTGTTGACTCATGTTCAGCTTATGGTCTACTTGGACTTATAGATCCCTTTCACATGTGGTCTCATTCAGACAGGTGTCCCCCATCCTATATCTGTGCATTTCATTTTTCCGCCCTAAGTGCAGAACCTTACATTTCTCTGCATTGAGCCATCTGTACTCCCGGTAGAAGGGCATGGTTCAGGAAGGGAGAGGAAAATAGCAGAGGTGAATAACTGGCTCCGTAGATGGTGCCGCCAAGAACAGTTTGGATTCTTGGTTCATGGGCTGCGGTTCCATGAGGAGGGACTTCTGGCAAGGGATGGGCTTCATCTCACGTCAGTTGGCAAAAACGTTTTTGCCAACAGTCTGAAGAATCTGATCAGGAGGGCTTTGAACTGAGTTATGTGGGGGAGGGAGACATTATTCTGGAAGGCAAAAGGGATGGAGAGAATAGTCAAAGTGGCATAGAGGGAACAAGGCAAACAGCGCAAGGACCCAACAGTAGGAGGGAAAAAAATGTGCAAAAGCAGCAAGTAAAGAGGACACATGGTCTTAAATGCCTCTACACTAATGCACAGACTATGGGAAATAAGCAGGATGAACTTGAACTCCTAGCACAACAAGGGAAATATGATATAATAGGCATCACTGAAACCTGGTGGGATGAGTCTCATGATTGGAATGTAGAAACAGAGGGGTATTTACTGCTAGCCTTGAGTAGCCTTAAGTAGCCTCCCAGCAATGGCTCCCAGAATGCAATGGCTCAAGTGTAAATTAGATTAGATCTCACCCAAGCACATGGACTAGAGCCTCCTCCTTTTCTTTCTCCTTTGTTAAAGGAAATAAACCTTCTGCTAGCCTTGAGTAGCCTTAAGTAGCCTCTCAGCAATGGCTCCCAGAATGCAATGGCTCAAGTGTAAATTAGATTAGATCTCACCCAAGCACATGGACTAGAGCCTCCTCCTTTTCTTTCTCCTTTGTTAAAGGAAATAAACCTTCTGCTAGCCTTGAGTAGCCTTAAGTAGCCTCCCAGCAATGGCTCCCGGAATGCAATGGCTCAAGTGTAAATTAGATTAGATCTCACCCAAGCACATGGACTAGAGCCTCCTCCTTTTCTTTCTCCTTTGTTAAAGGAAATAAACCTTCTGCTAGCCTTGAGTAGCCTTAAGTAGCCTCCCAGCAATGGCTCCCGGAATGCAATGGCTCAAGTGTAAATTAGATTAGATCTCACCCAAGCACATGGACTAGAGCCTCCTCCTTTTCTTTCTCCTTTGTTAAAGGAAATTATATAAATAATGAATCAATTAGAATGTTAAAAGAGAACCAACGGGAAGAACTAAACAAACAGATTACTTTGGAGGAAGTAAAAGGAGCAATTAAAAAGTCAAAAACTGGAAAAATGCCTGGACCAGAGGGTATCTCTTCTTTGTATTACAAAAAACTACTAGATGTCGTGATCAAACCTTTGCAGATGACAATGAATAATATTCTGGACAACAAACTATCTGAATCTTGGAAATTGATGTTTATGACTCTCATACCAAAAGATGATAAAGATCCAGAAGATCCAAAAAAAATACTGCCCTACTCAGTTCAGATTATAAATTTTTGCATCAATATTGGCAGTCAGGTTTAAAAAAAAAATTGAAGGAATGGATAAATATGATCAATGTGGCTTTTTGCCCAAGAGACAAATGAAAGAAAACATAAGACATGTGATAAATATTATAGAATACCATGAAAAACAACCAAATAAACATAGAGAAGAGAAGACATTTTGATAACCTAGACTGGGATTTTATGTTAGAAACATTGAAAAGAATGGATATAGGGGGGAAAACTTGAAATGGATTCAGGCAATATATAAAGATTAATGTGCTAAAATCTTAATCAACAATGAAACAACAAAGAGCCTTCAACTACAGACGGGTACCAGACAAGGGTGTCCAATTTCACTGTTACTGTTTCTAACCGCTTTAGAAATATTGAACAAAAAATTTGAGAAGAAAAGTCAATTGTGGGAATTAAAATTAAAATTTTTGAATATAAAATAAAATCCAATGCAGATGATATGGTAATCACTTTGACAAACCCATTAAAATCTATATTGCCACTGCTGGAAAAAAAATAAAAGAATATGGCAAATTTACTGGTTTAAAAGTGAATGAAAATAAAACCAAAATGTTAGCACTAAACATGAACAAGAAAGATACAGACAAATTGGCAGAAATATCTGGATTTGAGATAAAAGACAAAATTAAATATCTTGCTGTGCAAATCACTAAGAAAAATTTAGACTTATTTAAAAATAATTATGTTTGGTAGGGAATTAAAAAAGACTTACAAAAACGGAACAATCTGAATTTATCCTGGCTTGGAAGGATATCAGCAATCAAAATGAAGGTGACTTCCAAGTTAGTATTTCTATTTCAAGCATTACCAATTATTATAAATGATTACCAATTATTATAAATGAATGGGACAAGGAAATTAACTCCTTTATCTGGAACAAAAAGAAAGCCAAAGTCAGGTTAAATTTTTTATAAGATAAAAAAGAAAATGGTGGAGTTGCAGTACCTAATTTCAAATTATATTATCATGCCTGCTCCCTGGAAGCAATTAAAGATTGGATCCAAATAAAGAATGACAAACTACTTGAATTGGAAGGATGCGGCAACTTATATGGATGGCACGCATATCTAATTTATGACAAACTAAATGCAAATAAAGGAAACCATTATTTAAGGAAATCACTGTCAAGATTCTCGATAAAATACAAAAAATATTGTATAGTAAAGATTCCAAAATGGACTTCAATCAACAAGGCATATTTCAAATGGGAAAAGATGAAAAGTAGTGAATGGATTACATATGAAGAATTATTGACTTGGGAAAATGGTACATGCAGAATGAAGACAAATAAATAATTTTTGGATCAGGGATTCAAATGCAACTGGTACTTATACAGACAATTATATGAGAGATTCAAAAATGGACATGAAATTACAGCAAACTGAAAAAGAAGAATTGGAATTTAGCAAATTAATCACGCAAAACTCTGACCATCTAATCTCAAAACTCTACAAAGTTATTAAATTTAACAATAGAAGATGAGACCATAAAACAATTTATGATAAACTGGGCGCAGGATATCAAGATACCGATAATGTTGGAAAACTGGGGGGGAAACTGGAAGCAAAGGATAAAATGCACGCTCACTTACAATATAAAAGAAAATTACTTTAAACTACAATATAGATGGTATCTCTCTCCAGAAAAATTATCTAAAATATACAAAAACAATAAAAAAGAATGTTGGTACTGTCCAGACAAAATGGGATCCTTCTTCCATATGTGGTGGGTCTGTGAAAGAGCAAAACCAAAGAAAAAGAAAAAAGGAAAGGAAAATTATCCAATATGGTGAACTAGAAAAATTTTTAGAGATTAAAATAAAATTAGGCCCTACTTTTTACTTATTGAATATGATGGATGACATGGAAGAATAATCTTTTACATGATTGTGGTAGCCAGGATAACCTTTGCGAAAAAATGGAAAAGTAAAGATGAACCTGTAATAGAAGAATGGAGAATTAGATTATGTGAAATGATGATCTCTGACAAGCTTACCTTTCTGTTAAGAAATGACAGTAATAATAGATTTATCAAAGACTGGGTTCCAATAGACAAATACATATGTGCTAATAAGAAACTAGATAAGCAATTTAGTCTATTACTCTAAAGAAAAATATGTATCTGGTACTAGAATAGGAAATACGGAATATATGGAACATGAAATGTTATGAATTAAAAGCAATAGATTATGTACATTTTGTTATATCTAAAGATCTGGTGAAAGGGTAGTAGACAGACAATTCAAGAAAATATAAGAAGAGCTATCTAACATGGGATGATTAAGAATATTGAAAATACTGTGTAAATAATGTGTAAATAATCAATGATGCAATAATAGATGAATAATGATGAATGTTAGAAGAATAGATGGATTAAATAACTAAAGAAAGTTGCAAAATGAAGAAAAGAAATTCAGGATAAGGGACAGGAAGTCATTTTAAGCATTTATTTTTGTGAAATGTGTGTGTATTATGTTTGATGTGTGTGTTTAAGCACTGCGTGTTTTTTTCTAATTTATTTAATAATTTTTTTTTTAAAGGAAATTAAAATTAAGTCAAACTAAGTTAGTCCTACTCACCTATCCAAAGCCTACAGGAACCTTATCCCATGAAGAGCGCAAAATCCACTTTTGGAATGTATAAGGGGAATTTCTCCCTGGTGCTCTTAACAATATTGCAGATCTAACACATATTGAGTACTTACATTCAAATGGCTTTCATGTAAGGGTAGTGGTCACATTTTGAAAACAAAGAACTACCTCAAGGGTGTACAATCACAGAGACAAATTGTAGTGGAGAGGTATAGGTGTCACAAGATTGTTCAATAATGTGGCACCACTAATAATAATAATAATAATAATAATAATAATAATGTTTATTTCTAGTCTGCCCTCTGAACAAACAATCGGGGTGGATTACAACAAGGGTTAAAACAGTATCAATTAAAATATCCCATCCTTTCCCTTACCACCCCCCCCCCCTTAAAAAGAAATTAAATCACAATCAGATTAAAACAGTAACTGGCTAAAATAAACAATAAAAACAGCAGTAGGGAAAACGGACCCAGAACCTAGGTTGTGTAGAAGTGGAAACAGGAAAGGGAAGGTGGTGGTGGTGGGGGCAACCACTCTAAAACCTAGGTTTGGAGCCAGGGGATGTTCGCATTCTCTGGGAAGGCCTACCGGAAGAGATGCGTCTTTAGGGCTTTTTTGAAACTCTCTAAAGATGAAATTAGACGCATCTCATCCGCATCTCATCCATTGCTGCCACACATTGCACCCATTTCAAAAATCCCACAAGTTAAAGTTTGTCAAAATCTGATTGATACTGGTCTTACTGATGGTAATTCTATAGCTGTAGCCAAAGCGAATGCCAGTCTTGGGATACAAAACCCTTGCACTCGATGATTCCTGGAAAGGATCTTTTCGATAAAATCAAAAAAGATTTGTTGTGTCCCTTCAGCATCTTGCCCCTAGAGGCTCATAATGATATCTTATTCAGATTAGACTGCTATCTTACTTGCTAAACATAATGGAAGGGAAGAACACCCCAAAAGGGCAAAATTCACTCTGGACACCAGAATCAATTGAGCAAGCTTACTATAATGAGTTGAAATTGTGGGCCAAGAAACCACCCACCCATCACCACCAAGTTACTGTGGAAATAAATCCTCTTCTCCAGAACTATGAAAAAACAGATGTATCTGAAGTCTCTGCAATCAAGACATGCCCTGTAGACATGGGTAAGGACACTACATCTGTGTTGCTCTCAATGAGAGAGCTTGGAGAATGGGAACTAGAGTCTCCATACAAATCAGCTGACATACCACCATGTAACACCATTAAGCCACAAATGTGAGCAAATTAAATACCTCCTCTACAACTATTGAACATGCTTTGGAAGAATCTGCCACTTCGGGACTGCCTGAGAGTCGTCTGCTTCCCCAAACAAAGAGTAATATGGTAGTTAATAGGTCACCAGAGACAGTTCCCGCTCAATGGCCCTATGTGCACTGAGGTGAAGAGAAGGTCTCTCTTTAAAAAAATAGCACCGTGGAACCTTGAATTGCAGGTCTTCAATTGCAGGTTTGATATGAGTCAGCTCAGCAGAATTGTCAATTACCATTTCTATCTTGGAATATTGCAGGTTGGCGCAGTAAGTGTGCCAACTACTCATTTAACAATTTTATAAGAAAATTTGACATTATTTTCTTAGAAGAAACTTGGGAATGTAAGAACTTGGAATCAAATGACTTTGAGACATACTCCCTGAAATCAGAAGCTAGTGTAAGGGTTGGCAGTAACCATGGGTGGCCTTGGGATTTTGATTTCTCTAAACTGTGTGTTTCTGTTTTAATATTAAATTTCTGCACAATGTTGCAATTGCCATGGTTGTTAATCTGTGCCCAGTTCCACTGCTGCTTGTCAAAGTCCATTCTCCCCCCCCCCCAAGAAAATTAATTAAGGACAGGTGGCTTAAATTGCAGGACTTTATCGATAATATAATTGTAGCACATCCAGACATCTCTGTAATTGCAGGCGATTTGAATGCCAGACTTGGACCTAGTGATGAGGTAATCTATAATCATTTTGGTGAGCACCTTCCTGAAATAGAAGAAAATCATTTGACACCTATCAGGCAATCCAAGGATAATATATGCAATTTCTCCGGTCTCTGCCTCCTGCAACTGACAAACTACTCAGACCTAGTGATATTAAATGGAGGTATTGAGGGAGATAAACATGGAAATTTTACATTTGTCTCCGGAAACGGAGCTTCAACCATAGATTACTTAACAGTATCACATAGTTTATTAAACTGGATCTCAGAATTAAAGGTGATAATTTGAATAGAAAGTCACCACCTTCCTTTGCTTGTTTCTTTAAATCTGAGAGTACAAAATATACATGTTGATTTAGTACCAGGGTTAGATCTGAAAGTGGCTCCTAATTTTTCTCATGTAAAATGGTCCCTTAAATAGAGGAAGCCATAAATAAGTTTCTTCACTCAGATAGCTCCCTTAAATTAAGAGAGTCTCTCCTTTCAGAAAGTTCATCAGAACAGATCCTAAGCTCTTATCTGAAGTTAATAGAACATATTCAAAGCTGTCTACTTGCAAACAACACTACTACACACCATTCTCATCACTCAAGGAACAACCCATGGTTTGATAAAACATCCCCAGCTCCCTAAACATCCCCAACTCCCTAAGACCTAAGAAATTTCATTAATTCATCCATTTCAATCATATCATAAATTTTAATTAACCAATCTTTTATACTCGGGGGGGGGGGGCGGTCTTTCCATTTTAGAACTAGTGATATTCTTGCAGATGTAATTAAGTAGAGTAAAATTTTCTCAAATTCTTTATCTAAGTCAGAATTGTCTAATTTCACTTATTTTCACCAATAATTTTGACATATTTACATGTCCACAGGCAATGAAAAAGTGTACTTGGTTCCTTTTTGTATTTCCAGCACAGATTATTTTTAGTTTTATATATTTTAGATATCTTGTCTGGTGATAAATACCAATGAAAGTACCTCTTACAGACGTTTTCCCTAATGTTTGGGATGCCGAATATTTTAGTCTTTTTCTCCATACAGATTCTCATAGTTCCAGCTCTATAGGATATCCAAATATTTTTGCCCACCGAATCATGTTTTCTTTGACAACTTCTTCCTCTTGGTTCCAATTCAATAATAATTTATAAAAACAGCGTATCCACTTTGTTTTATCTCCCAAACAAATTTTATCAAATTCATGCTAATTTAAATCAAATCCTTGCAATTTGGAGTCTATCTTATAAAGTTCATAAATTTGTCTATAGCCAAAACAATCAATAGTATATCCCTCATCAATCAATTCTTTTTGTGTTTTTATTTCATATTTGCCCGATTTATCCTTTTTTTAACCATTTTGCATACATTATCCAGTTTGTCTTATCTCGACTTTGATTTGTTTCTTGTGGTGAGACTCATGGGGGGAATTTTGATAGGATTCTCATTCTATATTTGTACCAAATTCTTAATAGTGATCGTCTGATACAATGTGTGTTGAATCATTTATTTGCTTTTACTTTGCCATAACCTAAATAAGCATGCCATCCAAAAGGGAAGTCATCTCCTTCTAATTCCAAAAGTTTACTGTTTTCGAAAATAATCCATCCTCTAAGCCACATGAGACAGCATGCACCGAAGCATAGTTTTAAGTTCGGTACTCCTAGCCCCCCTCTCTCTATAGAATCCTGCATCAGTTTGAGTCTTATTCTCAGTCTTTTTTTTTTTTTTGGCCAGATAAAGTTGCTCAAATTTTTATGCCAATATTTAAAGAAGGAATCTTTCACCATTATAGGAAGCATCTAAAATAGAAAAAGCATTTTGGGGAAAATAACTATCTTGAAGGCAGCTATTCTCCCCATCAACGATAAATGACATTTATTCCAATTATTCAGTTTCTTTTTGATTTTTACCCAGATTTTCTTACAGTTATTGTCAAATAATTCAATTGGTTTTTTAAAAAACAATTATATCTAGGTATTTTACTTTATTTTGTGCTTTTATACCCAATATATTGCTTAGTTTATTTTCTTTTTCTTTTGCCATATTTTGGTGACATTTATTTATTTTTCCTTATTTAATTTACAACCAGTTATCTCACCAAATCTCTCTAATATTTCAATTCGATTTTTGCCACTCTTGCAAGGGTCATAAAAAAAAAAAAAACAACCACCACACAACTAATTCGTTTGTAAAGGCCCATATTTTAAAATTGCACTTTCTTATTCTTATTCCTTGAATTGTGTTATTATCTTTAATCTATTATTATTATTATTATTATTATTATCATCATCATCAGCATCATTATCCTTTATTTATATAGAACTGTAAATTTACACATCAATTTCATCAATCTTTCTATAACAATCAAAAAAGTAAACAGGAGAGGGGGCAGCCTTATTTAGTCCCTCTGCCAATTTCAATGAAATCTGTCTTTTCCCCCACTAACAATATTTTTTACTTTTTGTTCTTTGTATATTTCTTTAATCCACCTAATAAATTTAGGGCCTAATTACATTTCCCTCATAATTCCAAAAAGTGTTGTCCAATTTACTGTATCAAAAGCCTTCTCCAAATCAAAAAAAAAGTAAGCTCAATTTCCTTTTGTTGTGCCTCTCATAAAATTCAATCACATCAAGAACCACTCTTACATTGTCACGCATTTGCCTTTGTGGTAAAAATCCTCGTTGGTCTGTGTCTTTTAGAAAAAATTTTAATCGAGTTGCCAAAATTGAGGCGAATAATTTAAATCCGTATCTAGGAGGAAAATTGGCCTGTAATTTTTAACCTCGTTCAAATCCTTGTCCTCTTTGGGTAACAAAATAATATCTGCTTCTTTCCAAGATGTTGGTATACCTTCTCCTAAAATGGAATTCATTGTTGCTTGTAAAGGGCCACATAATTCGTTTGCAAAAGTTTTATAAAATAGGGCGGTAAACCCATCTGGACCCGGTGATTTTCCAGGTTTACATTTATTAATTCCTTCCATTACTTCAGAGTTGGTAATAGGTCTATTTAGATCTGCAAGCTGATCTTCATTCGATGCTTTGAATTCTTGCTCGTCTTGTACTGGTGATTTTTTAAAATTTCTACAGGCTGCATTTGATATAATTTGGTAAAAAAATTATGAAATGCCCCCTTTATTTAACTATGTTGGTTTATTATTCTTCCTCCTCCTCCTATTATCTCTAATATTGTTCTCTTCTTGTTTTTCCTTCTTAAATTTTCAGCTAATCCCTTCCCTGTTTTCTTGGCATATTCAAAGGTTTTTTTAAAATACTTTTAATTTTTTACCAATTTCCAATGTACATCCCCTGTCCTCTTGTTTCTTTAAGACTTTTATTTCTTCTAGTAATTTCTTGTCCCCAGTTCATCTACAAGTTTTCTTTTTGTGTTATTAAATTTAGTAGTTTCTGTTCCTTTTTTAAAACATATATTTCTAGATTAATAAGAAACCCTCTAATAACCACCTTACCGGCATCTCAAATGGTGGTCATTTTATCTTGTGTGGTATTTTCTTTGAAATACAATCGTATATTTTCTTTAATTTTTTCAATTATATTTTTGTTCTGAATTAAATAATATTTGATACTCTGATTGTAGCTTCCTGGTTGAGAAAAGCAGAGTCAAAATAACTTGATTGTGATCTGATACACTTGTGGGTAGGATGACTGTTGATTTAATGTATTTAATAATTGTTCTGGGAATCCAAAACATCAATTCTGGAGAAAGAATGATGTCTATTGGAGTAAAATGTATAGCCATTCTCTTTTTTGTAATTACAATAAAAAGATTAAACAATATCAGTTAAAACATCCCATCCCTTCCCTCACTGCCCCTCCTTAAAAAGAGAAACCACTATATAATTAAAAACATAAAATAAAATAAATTACAACAGTAAAAAGCAGCAACAGGGAAACGGGCCTGAAAACCTAGGCTGTAAAGGGGTGGAAAAGACACTGGAAAAGGACAGCTGGAGAGGCACTAAGGCCTAGGTTTGGAGCCGGGAAATGTTTGCATTCTCTGGCCGTCACATTCACCTGACTAGTCATGTGGAGCAACAGGTCAAGGAGTACGCCAGACTGCAGAGTCCTTTGAGGAGAATATGACTCCATCCAAGATTGGAAGTTGTATTCCCAAACCTGGTTTCGGGCCTGTGACTGTGAGCACCTCCTTTTTGTCTGGATTAAGCTTCAATCAGTTTTCCCTCATCCAATCCATTACCGCCGCAAGGCAGTCATTGAGAGAAGAGATGCCATCTGAGGTCTGAGCAGATGATCTGGTCATGGAGAAATATATCTGAGTGTCATCAGCATACTGATGACACAGCTCCATGCCTCTGAATGATCTCTCCAAGTGGCTTCATATAAATGTTAAATAACACTGGAGACAGGATGGCGCCCTGAGGAATGCTGCAGCTAAGCTCAATTTTAGAAGAGCAACTGTCTCCAAGTCTCACCCTCTGTGATCTGCCGGAGAGAAAGAACCGGAACCACCGGAGTGCAGTGCCACCAATCCCCAACTCTCTCAGCCGATCCAAGAGGATGGAGTGATCAATTGTGTCAAAAGCCGCTGAGAGGTCCAAGAGCACCAGCAGGGTCACACTACCCCGTTGATGCTCAGGCAGAGGTCGTCAGTCAGAGCAACTATGGCAGTCTCCACTCCATATCCTGCCCTGAAGCCGGTTTGAAATGGATCAAGATAATTGGTTACATCCAAGACAACTTGGAGTTGGGAGGCAACTGCTCTCTCGATCACCTTGCTAAGAAAAGGTAGCAAGGAAACTGGTCTGTAGTTGTTTCTGTCCACGGGATCAAGGGAAGGCTTCTTTAGGAGGGGCTTGACAGCCGCCTCATTAAGACAAGATGGAACAATGCCTTTCCTGAGGGACGCATTGATCACCTCCTGAAGGAATGTTCTCAATGCGTCCCCTCCCTGGACGACCAGCCAGGATGGACCCGGATCGATGGAGCAGGTCATCTTCCTCACACATCCAAGGAGCTTGTCCATGTCATTGGTACTCACCGATTGAAACTCATCCAGTAAACTGACATTAACCGAGTTACTGGATACTTCACCCATGGACACTGGACAAATATTGGCATCCAAGTCGGCTCTAATCCAAGAGATTTTATCTGCAAAGTGAGTGTTAAATGCCTCACAGCAAGCTGTTGTAGGCTCTAGCAGGGGGTTTGGTGCAGGAGGAACCTGCCTCAGCTCCCCCACCACCTTAAACAGCTCTGCCGGGTGGGACTCTACAGACACAATGTGTGCAGAGCAGTGAGATCTCCACGCTGCATACAAAGCTTCTCCATAGCTGCGAAGGTGCAGTCTATAGTGAGTTCTGTCAGATGGGAGGCGAGTCTTTCACCATTTGCACTCTAGTTGTTTTCCAGCCTGCTTCATCTCCCTGAGATTTCCGTATACCAGGCTTTTTGGTTGGAAGCGGGCTGGAAAGGATGCTCGGGAATGATCGTGTTGATAGCCCTGGCGACATCGGTGTTCCAAGTGTCAACCAGAGCCTCAAGAGGATCACCCGCATTCCCAACCAGCAAACCCTCTAGGGCTTTCTGGAAACCAATTGGTTCCATGAGCCTTTGAGGGCGGACCATTTTAATGGGTCCACCACCCCGGGGGGACGGAGAGTGGTCTTTAGCTCCAACTTGATCAGGAAATGATCCGTCCATGACAGTGCAGAGGTTTGTTACCTCCACCCATGGATCCTCCTGTTCCGTACTAGAAACTCGATCGAGAATATGACGTGCACGATGTGTGGGTCCGTTGACCAATTAGGAAAGGTTCATGTCTGTCATGGAGTCCATGAACTCCCAAGTTGCTCCAGAAAGCTCAGATGGGCTGGTTTCAAGAGAAATGTTGAAGTTGCCCAAGACCAGAAGTCTGGGCAACTCCAATAATAGTTCAGAAACCAGCTGAGTCAACTCTGTTGGGGAGTCTGCTAGGCAACAGGGTGGCCAGTATACTAGCAGAATTCCCCAAACTATCCCTGGTCTTCATGCACTAGATATGGGCTGTTTTCCGGACAGGTTTCCTAATCAAAGTTAGGTTGGTCCTATGAAGTAAGGCCACACTGCCCCCCCCTCGCCCACTTTCCCTTATCTGCTCACTAACCATGTAACCCGCTGGGAGAGCCTGCGCCCATGTAGCAGTGCTGGCATCACCCAATCAGGTCTCAGTAAAGCATGCCAGGTCAGCCTGTTCATCCATGAGGAGGTCGTGGATGATATGGGTCTTCCCCTTGGCCGACCTGACATTGCAGAGGAGCAGATTAAGGGATTGTGGTGCGGTTGGTGTGCTCTCCACCTTATCCTGGGAAACAGGGTGAACTGAAGACGGGATAGATACTAAACATCTATCCCTACTTCTTTTGTAACATCTATTCACTCTGTTACTGCTGTACCTTTCCTGCCCCCACACAACCTCAATGTTCGCCCCTTGGCTGTGTCCGGCTCCATGATCTAATAGGTGGTCAGAGCACTCCAGCTAATTCCACCCAGGGATAACCCAGTACAAAATTACAGCAGTGCAAAAGAGCAAAGTTTTCATAAATAACAATATCAACCCAGTCCAATCCCTTAGTTGCTGTCCACGAGATATTACACAAAACGTCCTCCAATGATAAGAGAGGAAGGCACTCATGTGGACGAATGGCCACCAAGAAGGGCAGTTTGACTCCAGCTGGCATCCTCCTCCTCCTCCTCCTCCTCCTCCTCCCAATGGCGTGGGGAGGGTGATATGGGATGGAGGGCCTAGTGTGACCGAGGAGAGTCCATGCCACTCGCCGCCAGATTCCGCCGCTCTGCCACGTGGTTGGGGGGGGGGCAGTAGATCTTCTGGGGGCTAAATAAGCCCTGCTGAGTCCTGGCTCTGCCTGGTGTCCTCCTCCTTCTCCTCTCGATGGCGTGGGGAGGGTGGTATGGGATGGAGGGCCTAGTGCTGCCCAGGAAAGTCCGTGCTGCTCGCCGTCGGATTCCACTCCTCTTCTGTGTGGTGCTTGCTGGTGCTTGCCTCTGCTACCTTATATGTCCCCTGGATGGAGTTTGGAGAGGAGAGAATGTCAGGAAATGACATGGATGTGACCATGAAATGACATGGATGTGAACACAAGATTGTGCTGTAAGCTTAGTAATGAAAGAGGCAAAGCTTCAGTGGCAGGTGTGTGTGGGTTAACTATTGGTAATATGCACACCTGGGATGGGTGATGCAATGAGCATTTGAACCACCTATATAAGGGAAATGGGAAACGTCTCCAGTGTGGGTTTGTTGTGGAGTGGTGGTTGGCAAAGCAGTTTGTTGGTGAGTGTGAGATAGAGAGTATTTGAGACGGCTGTCCAATACTCTATGTACATTTCTTTGTATATATTACAAACAAAGATTAAAGCCCTCATATTGAGTGAAGACTGGCAGTGGCTGTGTCTTTATTCAGCAAGCAGTTTCCTTCCTGGCCCGAAGACTGTTGCAGTTATCTCTCCAGAGATCTTCGTCTTGGTGTCCTGTCCACATGGCTCCATTCTGCAAGTGGTCGTAGTGGACATAGAGAGTCTCTCTACATCCCTAACAGAGAAGGCTGCTTCTGGGCTGGTTCAGCTCTTCTGCCTGCCTGGCTGATCTTCCTGAGGGCTGGGGGAGTGGGATTTAAGACTTACCACTCCTGATCACACCCTCTTGCTGGTGCTTGCCTCTGCTGCCTTCTATGGCCCCTGGATGGAGTTTGGGGAGGAGAGAAGGCTGTTTCTGGGCTGGCTCAACTTTTCTGCCTGCCTGGCTGATCTTCCTGAGGACTGGGTTAGTGGGCTTTAAGGCTTACCACTCCTGACCACACCATCTTGCTGGTGCTTACCTCTGCTGCCTTCCATGGCCCCTGGATGGAGTTTGGGGAAGAGAGAAGGCTGCTTCTGGGCTGGCTCAGTGGAGTGTCCAAATGTCATTTAATTCATAACTTTCGGACAAATGAGAAAAGGTTTTAGGGAGCTTTAATATTAATGTCTGATTTTCTATTTAGATAGGGCTTCATCATACCATTGAAATCTCCAAGTAACAATATCTTTTCATAATCCAGATTTGAAATTTCTTAATGTAATTTTTGATAAAATACTCCCTTATTGTCTTGCGGGCCATATATTCCAATTAACAGTATCCCCCCCCCTTTCCAGCTCAGTTCAGTTCCTACATAATGTCCAGCTGAATAATTTAATACCTCCATTGCTGGAATTTGATCTCTTATATATATATTACTATGCCCCTTTTTATTTTCAGCAGCCAAAATAAATTCTTTCCCTATTTTTTTTATTTCTAATCAATCTTTTTTTTTTCAGAATTTTTTAATACAGGTCTCCTGAAGGCAAACTATGTTACATCTTCTCTTCTCTATAAAGTGAAAGACTCTTTTCCTTTTTACAGGTGAATTTAATCCTTTAACATTGAAAGTTAACAATTTCATTCTTGAGTTTTCACACTCCTAATTTAAACAAAAATACAAAGGATATTGCTCCAATTTCAATTTTATATTCCCAATTTTCCAAATTTTCCAAATTTAAGCATATCAAGTTGGAAGAGAGAGGAGAAAGAAAAAAGTTAGTTCTTTATTCATTCTTCTCTTAAATTTTCTATTTCTCCTTCTTCGGTCAGTCCTTCTCTATTTTCGTCCTCGTTTAGAGAGATTCCCTCTCCTTCAGCTGTAATTTTAGTTCTGAATTCACCTAAATCAGATTCTCAATTTCCTCCTTCTTTCTTTCTGTCCTCTTCTGTTTGATCATTTTCTTTTCCCCTTTCGGAGCTCATTTGTTTCACAATTTCTTTCCTATATTCTTTCCAGAATGTACTTGCTTTCTCAATTGAGTTTAATCTAATTCTTTTCTGATTCCACATTAATGACAGTGCTGCTAGTTTTTCCCATCAGACGGGAATTCTGTAGCATTTTAGTTATTCTGTTATAAATTGGTAATCCTTCCTCCTTCTCAAAATCTGTGAGGGGATGTCTTTAAACACTTGGATCTCTACTCCACGAATTACAAATCTGGTTCTATAGTTTTCTTGTAAGAAAGCATCTTTGATGTATTTTCTCCCCCAATAAATTACTACATCTCTTGGTAATTTTTTTGTTTTGGCTGTATTTGAATTTAGTCTATACATTCTGTCAATTTCTCCATGCATTTGTTGTAGAGGTATTATTATTATTATTATTATTATTATTATTATTAACCTTTATTTATATAGCACTGTAAATTTACACAGCACTGTACATACAATGATTTAATTAGACGGTTCCCTATCTAGATATTTAGCCAAATATGGGAGTAAAGAGTCATATAAATTTTTGTTGGGCTGTTCCAGTAATCCTCTAAGTTTGATGTATTTTTCTCTCTGTTTAATTTCCAATTTTAATAATGCTTCTTAGTCTTCTTGTTGGAATTTATTTAAATCTTCTATTTTCTTCTCAATTCCTTTCGTTTTCGTTTTTCCATATTTCCCATCTTTTTTTCAATGTCTTTGTAAATCTTATCCAGATTGTGTCTTAGTCTCCTCTATTCATATTTCAATTTCTTTCTTTTTTCCCTCTGTAGATTATCTGATTTCCTGGTGTGTTTCTTCTTGTGAATCCCTAATTTCATTTCTTAATTTCAAAATGCAGTCTTTTCATCTCTTCAATGAGATAGGAGTTAGAGTCTGAACTCTTACCTGATGCTTCTATAGACAATCTTCTCTGATTAGACATTGCTTCTGATTGGGCCTGTCTCTCTCTTTCTCTTCTTGACATAATTTTTGTTGATTGTTGATTATTCATAGTGATACAGTTGTTTGAAGTTTTGTTGTTATAGTTCTTGTTTGCTAAGTAGTACAAATATTGGGAGCTAGAAGTTCTTAAATCAACATATAAATATTGGAAAAGTCTTTTCCAATTCAAATTCCCTTCTAAATCTTTATTTCTCTATAGTTTCTTGTTGCATACCTTTTCCTAGTTAAATTGATAACCCTGTAAGATTTTTCTTTTCCCTTCTTCTAGCTTCAGTAGTTAGCTCAGTAATTAGATATCCACCACTACTTCTTCACGAATAAGCATGAGGCGTTGGATAATGCTGCCATTGGAGACATAAGTGCCTCCCCTCCCCTCCTCCTTCCCTCCTTCTTTCTTGCCTCCCTCACTCTGTCGTTCACTCCCTGTCTCCTTCCCTCCCTCCTTCCCTCCTTACCTCCTGAGTCGGGCTGAGGAAAACAAAGCTGCCAAGAAAAGGCTAGGGTGCTCAGCCCAGTCCTCTCCTCCCCAGTTTTGTTTTTCTCATCCCAACTTAGGAGGTAAGCAGGGAAGTAGGGAGGGAAGGGGATGGGGAGGGAACAAAGGAATGAGGGAAGGAAGGAAGGATGAAAGGAAGGAGGGAAGGAGAACTCCCTTTTGGCTGAGGAAAACAAAGCCATGGAAGAGAGGCCTGGGCCGAGCACCCAGGCCCCTTCTTAGGACCTTCCCATAGGCCAAAAAACCATGAAAGCTGTGCCAGGATCCCTGATATGGCAACCCTAGCCTGAAGGGAATCAGTCCTCCCTTCGGACTGAGCACTCAGGCCTTTTCCTCAATGGCTTCATTTTCCTCAGCCCAAAGAGAGTTCGCTAAGCACCCAGACCTCTTCTCAGTTTGCCTGAGGAAAATGAAGCTGTGGAGGGGAGGCCTGAACTGATCACCCAGGACTCTTCTCAGCAGCTTCATTATCCTCAGCCTGACTCAGGAACTAAGCAAGGATGGAGGGAAGGAGACAGGGAGGGAACAAATGAGTGAGGGAGGGAAGGAAGGAGGAGGGAAGGAGGAAGGAGCGTGGGCGGGAGGGAGGGAGGGAGGGAGGGGAGGCAAGGGACTTTTGTCCCCAATAATAATAATAATAAATTTTATTTCTGTTTTCCCGCCTCTTCCTTCGGATCGAGGCGGGATTCCAACAGATTATTAAAATAGTATCCAAATTAAACAACAATTAAAAACCCCAATGGCAGTGCGGATGCATGTGCACCATCATTGGCGACAATGGGACCTTCTGGATTATCTGACATTTTCGGCTATCCGCCTATCAGCTGGCCTGTTTATGTTGGATAACCAAGACTCTTCTGTATGCAAAATATATAATATAATATGCAAACAGCATTCCTTCAGTTAAAGCTGACAATCCATCCAATACAGGTATCAAGATATTTCAAATTACTCTAGTTATTCCAGTTCAAATTTTTCAATATATTCCAAATTATTCAAGATTTATTTGAGCAAATTTTATCCTTGATCTTATCCAATCAAATTTCCTTATGTATCTAAATATATGTTAGTTTTTTAAATGTTGTTATCTATTGTCCTAAAGAGAAGAGAAAGCAGTAAAAAAGTCAATTTTACTTACATAAATTCAGTTCTAAGTGCAGCCTCTTTACACTCAACTTTTAAAGACAGTGGGAGAGGCTTTGTCCTTGCTGCATTGTCCTTGCTTAGAACAATCTAATAAATCCATAGTATAGAAAAGCCTTTACTCTGGCCAAATGTAATGCACTTCCATCGTCCTTACTTGCAGGGAGATATAATAACTGTTTTGTGAACATTTATGTCCTTGCAGCTCTGGGGAGGTAGAAACAGTGGGGCTTGTCTTATTGTATTGCACCCTTTACTGGGATCTACAGCATTGTTTTATAGCACCAATTTTACAAAAAATACCAGGTAAACCTGATAATTTATATTGGTTACTTTCTGGCCGACCAGCAGCCAGGGACTACAACCAAGGGGGCAGGTTTTTGCATTGCTGCAATAGCTTGCCGATGCAGAACTGATTTCATCTAGTATTTGAAGGGTTTCTACGCTATATAGTTCCTTGAATTTACCTAGGTTTTGATCCATTGATAAAATTGATTAAATTTGATGCATAATTTTACCCATCCTAAATTGCCATTTTTCATTATTGTTTTATAGCATCAGTCTTATGAACAATATCAGGTAAATCGTATTGCCTCTGGGATGACCGTCAGCCAGGATTTATAGCCAAGGCAGCAAATTTTTGCATCGTCCCAACAGTGTGCCAACACAGAATGGTGTTTTAATTTTAATTTTAATGATCCTATTTACTATTTGAATAGTTTTTTATTATAGAGTTCTTATAATTCATTTAGCTTCTGAATTACTTAGAAAATTGATACTATTTGATGTACAGCATTACTTATCCCAGTATCTTTTGACCCTTGTTTGAGGCATCTCCAAGCTGTATTCCTTTCGTATTTGAACTGTACTGCTTGCATTGTTTTTTCTATTGGTCATTGTATAATATTTTACTGTATTATATTGTTGTGTGCTGGTCACCAACTGTAATAAAATTTTCATTTCATTCTTGAATGAAATACCATCAGGACTCTTGATAAGGAGAAGGGACTACCATTTCTTGGTGGAAAAATGGGAAAGAAGGAGAATATTATTTAGCTTGGACAAATTGTAGGGAGTTAATTTTGCTTTCAAGGGAGAAAGATACAATATAAACTCCTTAAAGTAGAAATTATAATAGGTGAGGGTAACATGAATTTCAGTTTCTTTAGAACCAATGTCAAAGGAATTAATACTTTTTTTTAAAAGGATATTGATATTCCACTATATGAAAAAATTAGTATAGATATTGTTTGTTTGCAAGAAATTAATATGCTAACTCATTAATCCAAAAAAATCTGGGTGAGGCATTTGTCTCTGTAGATCAGATGAAGAGGAATGGAGTTGTAATTAAAAATAAATTGGCTCCTAAATTAATATTGGCTGATGAGAAGGAAAGGTTTGTAGGTATTGACGTTACTGTTAAGTTACTGCACATGATGGTAATTGACATCTATGCTCCTGTGAAGGAAAGAGGGGAAGGATTCTGGAACTCAACTAAAATAATTGGTGTATTCCTGGGGACCTTAAAGGAGGGATAGACCCCCCAATTGGATAGATCATTAAAAGAAACTGATTAAGAAAAACCAGGAAAAATTGGCCAAAGAATTGTTTGATATAATAGAGAGACTGCAGCTCTTAGACACATGGAGGGCAAAGGAAAGAGATAAAAGAGATACTTTTATCTCTTTTTATACTTTTTATCCTTTTTATTCATATGACCATGAATCACAATGTAGAATATATATTATTTGGATTTCTAAAATAATTATAAATTTAGTAGGCAAAGTGGAGATATTAGATAAGTTCTCTTTAGTGTCAAGGAACCGTGCTGGGTTCAGCGAACACAAGCAGAGTTTATGGTATGTGGACAAGAAGCCCAGAAGAAGGCCTGTGAAGAATCTGAGTTGTGTGCCAAATTTCCTCTCACACACAAATGAATCTCATAATGAGGTTTCTCTCAAATGAGGGTTCTTTAATCTTTGTTACTAAACTATTTACAAAGATTACAGAGAGTCTTATATACTCATCAACAAGTTGTTTTTACCAACCAACAGACCATAACCAACCAGCTCTGAGGGAGCTACTCTAACACCAACCATCTCACAGACTCTCTCAGTCTCAGTGACAGTTAACAGTTGACAGTTGAATCAGCCTTCCCATGATGCACTGTTTCAAAATGCAGTTTCATATGACTACCACTGGAACTGTTCTTTAGTTCCACTTAGTGGCCACATCCATGTAATTTTATCAGACTTGTTTCAACATGGTCCTGACATTTAGATCATAATCCCATGAGGATGTTATTAAATAGAAAAGTGAGAAAGCCATGCTGAATATTAAATGAATTATTATTTCAAAAAGAGCAAATACTTAGAGATGGTAAGAATAAGATTAAAGAATATTTTTATTTAAATATGAATAAGGGGGTAGATAGTTTGGGATGAGGAAGGCAGAAATTTTTGGTTTATTTATTCAAAAGCCTATTGAGTGGAAATATAAACTGCAAGAAAAGCAGAATAAGGTACTGGCTGGACTGAGGTTGAAAGAAGAAGATTTTGTAAAATTCCATCTAATGGTAAAATGATTAGGTAGATTAAAATATTACAGAAACAAACCTCACTAAAAAAAAACTGGATTTTACTAAACAAAGAAGTTTTGAATGGGAAAACAAAATGGGAAAGAGGGTAGTGGTGAGATTAAAGAAAGAAAAGGTTAAAAGGGTTTTTTTTAAAAAAAAAAACCATGAACTGTATTTTATTATGGACCCCACTGTATTTTTTCTTCTTCCTTTTCTTAAGTTTCTTTATTGAACTTAAAAACATACACAGTTTGAGAATCCACAATGAAAAGAAAGGATCAATTTACAGAGAATACTAGGCAGAGACAGAAATCTTTGTTAACAGCCAAGTTTCAATCAATTGTGGGTCCTTCTTCCAGCAGAAGCCTTCTGAGATAGTTAGATTTCGTATCTTCTTTCCATAAACTACTGCTAAATAAATTCACCTATAACTAAAATGAAGCTACTTCCTCCACCTGAGAGCATTACAGCAAGTAACTCTTTTACATCCTGACAACCCCCTTCCTTGTACAGCATTTGAAGTACAATGTTAATACTGGTCTGTCTTCATTTGTCAATGGGGTTTTATCCCCTAACTCAAAGGATAAATTACATCAGACTAGTCATATTACCACCTAACCCTGCTGTAGCTAATTCCTTCCTATAGAATGTTTCCTGAGGGGATACCCAACCTGCAATATTGGTTCTAAATCTTTTTTTTTTTTTGTATTTATTCCACACTTAATAGTGCCTTTCTAATAATGTGATATTTAAAGTCAACATTCTTCCTCACCTTCCCGTACCACAAATACGCATTCTACCCAAATCATAGCTCATCTCCCTCCAAATCAAATAACCTAATATTTTCTAATACAATCCAGTCCAATAGCCACAATATTAAGTCAAAATATAAAAAGACAAACAATTGGGTACTAGAATAAATGAAACCTGAACTTTCCCTGGAAGCCAAAATGACTAAATTGAGGCTGTTGCCCCTTCTCTTGCTTTTCTTCACTAACGAAGTTTCAGGAAGGACTCATCCCATGCTTTCTACAAGCGAGTTGGTGACTAAAAAGGCCAATCTTAGATAAACAAGTCCGGTTGCAGAGAGCACAGCAAAAAGACTCCTTGCGTGATGTTTCCAAGTTGTGTTTTTTCTGTGTTGTCATTTCTCTTCTATACTCGTTTGGTGTGAGTTCTCGAAAGAGACTGCAGCAGTGTGGATAGTGCATCTCCATGCCTCCCAATATGAGGCCAGGGCAGACCATTGTTGGTGATCAATTTGACCAATCTTGATATGTTGTTTCAGGGAATCCTTGTATCTCTTCTTTGGGGCACCCCTCTTACGCTGACCCATTGCAAGTTCACCATAGAGTACTATTTTTGGGAGATGGTGGTCCTCCATCGTAGAAACGTGCCCTGCCCAGTGCAGCTGTGTTTTCAGTAGCATGGCCTCAGTGCTGGTGATCCCTGCTTGCTCCAGGACATCAACATTTGTCACCTATTTACTCCAGACCCTTTTGTGAAGACTTCCGAATGCACTATATGCCTTTGCTAATCTGTGATCGATTTCTTTATCAATCTTGACATCTGTAGAGATTTGCCTATCGTGACGTGGGGATGATA
Organism: Urosaurus nigricauda; assembly: GCA_034509955.1. Lineage (NCBI taxonomy): Eukaryota > Metazoa > Chordata > Lepidosauria > Squamata > Phrynosomatidae > Urosaurus > Urosaurus nigricauda. Next base: position 104,761,253 of record JAOEGL010000005.1, on the reverse strand, counting down.
GTGCTCTTCCTGTGGTGCAGGCTGGTAGAAAACTTCCATTTTCTTCAGGCTGACTTCCAGCCCAAACAGCTCTGCAGCCGTTGCAAAGCAGGATGTTAGGCGTTGCAGAGCTGCTTCTGTATGGGCAACAAGGGAAGCACCGTCAGTGAAAAGCAGCTCACAGAGTCTTTGTGCGAGCCTTCAGACGGCTTAAGTTAAACAAGCTACCATCAGTACGGTAACATATATAGATGCTGTCTTCTTCTTTGAGATCTGCCGTAGCCCTTTGGAACATCATACTGAAGAAGATTGTAAATACAGTTGGAGCGAGAACACAACCATGTTTCACACCATTAGTTATTAGAAAGGGCTCTGAGAGATCATTGCCATATCTGACTTGTCCGTGCTGGCCCTCATGCAGCAAGATAATCATTTTGAGGAATTTTGGGGGACATCCTCGTTGTTCCAGGATCTGCCACATATCTTTTCTACTCACAGAATCAAAGGCTTTGGTAAAGTTGACTAATGTTACATAGAGTCCTTTGTTCTGCTCTCTACATTTCTCTTGCAGTTGTCTAAGAGCAAATACCATGTCTGTAGTGCTCCTATTAACTCTGAAGCCACATAGGCTTTCAGGGAGAGGTTCTTTTGCAATAGCAAGAACTAGAGTGTTGAGGAGTATTCTTGCAAGGATTTTTCCAGCAATGGAGAGCAGTGTCATACCTCAATAGTTTGAGCAATCAGATTTTGTTCCTTTTTTTCTTATACAGGGTGATGATAACTGCATCATGGAGATGTGATGGCAGTTCACCTTTTTCCAAGCAACTCACAAGGAGCTCATGGGATTTAATATTATTATTAACCTTTATTTATATAGCACTGTAAATTTACACAGTGCTGTACATACATTTAGCATGAGTACATGACCTCTGTGTTTCCAGGCTTCAGATGGGATTCCATCAATCCAGGCTGCCTTGCCATTTTTCATCTGCTGTATGGCCTTGAGGGTCTCTTCCAAAGTGGGAGCTATGTCCAGTTCATTTTTCATTGGATGTTGTATCATATATTGGATAGCTGAGCCTTGTACTACTCAGTTGGCACTGAATAGACTTTGGAAGTGTTCATGCCATCAATTCAGGATGGAAGCTTTGTCTGTGATTAGTGTTTGACCATCTGTGCTATAGACTGTTGCATTTTGGCCACATCACGAGAAAAGGCAATGATCTGGGGAAGGTAGAGGGTCGTAGAAAGAGAGGAAGACCACATGTCAGATGATAGATTCAGTCAGGGGACCATGGACCTGAACCTACTGGATTTAAGCAGAGAGGCAGAGGATAGGAATATTTAGAATCATAGAACCATAGATTTGGAAGAGACCATGCCATGCAGGAACTCTCCATCAAAGCATCCCAGACAGATGCCCATCCAGCCTTTGCTTAAAGACCCCCAAGAAAGGAGAATCCACCACACTCTGAAGGAGTGTGTTCCACTGTCGAACAGCCCTTACTGTCAGGAAGTTCGTCCTAATATCTAGGTGGAATATCTTTTACTGGAGCTTGCATCCATTGTTCCGGGTCCTTGTAATTGGTTGACCTGCTGAACCCAAAGTGTGCTGAACAGCGGTTCCTTTTCATCCTGGAGAGAAGTGACCAGTAAGGTGCCACAGAGTTCTTTCCTGGGCCCAGTGCTATTCAACATCTTTATCAAGGACTTGAATGACAAAATTGGGGGCATACTTATCAAGTTTGCAGTAAACAACAAATTAGGAGGAATAGCTAATACCCCAGAGGACAGGATCAAAATTCAAAATGACCTGAATAAACTGGAAAGCTGGGCCAAAGATCACAAAATGATATTCAACACAGAGAGATGTAAGGTACAGCACTTAGGGCAAACAATTTGAAAAACATAGATATAGGATGAGGAACACCTGGCTTAACGAGACTACATGTGAAAGGGATCTAGAACTCCTAGTAGAGCACAAGTTGAACATGAGTGTGATGCGGCAGCTAAAAAACACCAATGCAATTTTAGGCTGTATCAATAGAAGTATTGTGTCTAGATCAAGGGAAGTATTACTGCTACTGTATGCTGCTTTGGTCAAGCCCCTCCTGAAATGCTGTGTCCAATTTTGGGCACAAAAATTCAAAAAGGATATTGAGAAACTGGGTCATGTCCAAAGGAGGGCGACTAAAATGGTGAAAGTTCTGGAAACCATGCCCTATGGGGAAAGACTAAGGGAGCTGGGGATGTTTAACCAGAGAAGAGAAAGTTAAGTAGTGATACGATAGCCCTGTTTAAATATTTGAAAGGATGTCATATTGAGAAGAGGGCAAGCTTGTTCTCTGCTGCTCCAGAGAACAGGACCCGGAACAATTGATGCAAGCTATAGGAAAAGACATTCCATCTCAACATTAGGAGGAACTTCCTGACAGTAAGGGCTGTTTGACAGTGGATCTCACTCCCTCAGAATGTGATGGAGTCTCCTTATTTACAGATTTTCAAACAGAGGCTGGATGGCCATCTGTCAGGTATGCTTTGATTGAGAGTTCCTGCATAGCAGGGGAATTGGACTAGATGGCCCATGTGGTCTCATCCAACTCTTCGATGACTCTATGAAATCATTTTGTGGAATGTTTATGTAGAAGACCTTCACCCTTTGGACCACACTTTCACTCTACCTTGTCTATATAACATTAAAATTGGTATCAGCAGAGTTTCACTGGCTAAACCAGCTCAAAAAGTGCTGTGGTGTCTTCTCAGTCCCCCATCCATGTTGTATCATCTAAGTTTATTCCCTGAAATTCAATTATGCTGGGCACTGGAATTGACCTCCATGAGCCCTTCTTAGTCCCCTTTTAAAAGGGGATAATTTTCAGTCACTTTTGATTCCCTTTCTATTGGCTAACTGCCATGTTTTGGCACTGCTTGGCACCAGCTTCTATGCCCAGCAGCTTTCATTCTGCCATCATACTTGATTCCACTGCTTTCCTCCAACAACAGTTTTGTATTGTTTTAAACTCTCTGCTGCTACTTAATGTTCTTTATCCCAGCTGTAGATCTTTATGGAATAGGATATAAATGTTTTTTATAAATAAAAATAATAAGAAAAAAAGTTATTTCTGTTATTTGATATAATATCTACTTAACTTAACTTTACAAGCTCACACATTCCTCCCACAAAGAACCTGTATTCACCACAAAAACAAGATTCACATTTACATAACAGTTTTACTATCAGTGATTTTCTGGGATGTATGATATTAACAGGCAGTCAAAATAAATGTGTAAGAAATCTTCACTCTGATATCCTCATTTAGACTTAAAGGGGTTATCTATTAAGCATACATCTTTATGAAAATGAGAACTTTTACTATAAAGTAATACCTGAACATTTGCCACATTCCCCTGTTGTCAGACTTGCCCAATCCACAGATCTCTTTCAGACATAAAAGACATCTTCTGTGAAGAACAGCTTTTATTGCAGTAACAAAATCATAAGAGATTTGTCCGGACTGAAGTAACACATATGAAATACACTTTTATAATGATACATGACAACTCTACCCAATCAATCAATATAGCAATATAATTGGCTAGGCTTTCCTGTGGTTTGTTTTCAGCAGTGATGTAATGTTAAAATGTTCCAGGTTCAGCATTCTAGCAGGATGCCTGGGAACATACTTCTTCCCAGCACAGTTAGTCAAAACAACCTAACAATAACCTGCAACTGTAACCTTGGCATGGCTTAACATAATAACACATTTTATACAGTCATCTACATATCTCTATATTATAGTAGTAGTAGTAGTAGTAATAATAATTTATTTCTAGCCCGCCCCTCTGAACGAGCAATCAGGGCGGGTTACAACAAGGTTAAAAAAACAATACAATTAAAATATACCATCCCATCACCCAACTCCCCTCCCTTAAAACAGGATTAAATCACAACAACATTAAAATCAATAAATGAGCATATAAAAATAAAATAAAAACAGCGACAGAAGTTCCAATCTGGAAACCTTAGCTGTATAAGGGTGAAGTAATGCTGGAAAGAGAGATGGAAAAGTATATATATCTATATTGTTATAAACATTATTAAACTTATTTCTATCATCTAAAAATATATTAACTATGGCCAATATGAATATAGATCAATGATAACAGTAGAATTAAATCAACCCAATTTATCACACCTCCTTTACAGAAGAGGACTTCAAAAGAAAGCAAGCCTCTGCAGCTTTTCTATTAGTAGTAGTAGTAGTAGTATTAAACTTTATTTGTATAGCATTGTAAATTTACAAAGCGCTGTACATAAAATCTTGTTAATTAGATGGTTCCTTGCCCTTAGGCTTACAATCTAATATTTTCTCCTCCGCATTCCTTCCTAGCTAGTTCCAGAGATCTTGAAATGAAAAATTAACCCTTACAGCTATACTGTCCAGTCAGGTCCCTTCTCCAACCTTCTAGAATATTCTATTTAAACCCTATCTTTTATTCTTAACCAACTGTAACCCTGTCATCCTTATTTTTATGAAAATGAGAACTTTTACTTTTATTTTAATTGTTTTTTTATTGTAATTGTGAAGAATTCTGTTTTACAAAGTTTGTAAGGGTATATGGACTGTAGTCCTTTTTAATAATTGCACCATTGCTGCCTTAATATTTTAGTATTTTTTTTCTTCCAGGGTAGAGTTGATTATTGTTAATTGATTATGTGCCATGTTATACTTTAATTAGTACTATGTTATGTATTGTATTTTGTATGTTTGCATTTTTCATATTTTTCTTTTTTCCTGTACCTTGGTATTAGATTATAAATCTGTTTGTATGTGTTCTGTATTATTTAGATATTTAATTTATTTGCTTATGTAAATCATTTATGTATTTTGTGTATTTGTTTATCTACTTTTGTAAACCTCTTTGGTCTTGTTTGGAAAGGCGGTATATAAATAAAATTTATTATTATTATTATTAATTTTAAACCTTAATGGCAGGAATTTATTCCTACACCTGTTCACTTTTGAGATGATCGGATGGAGGAAAAAGCCAAGAGTAAAAGGCATACTCCTGGCATAATCATCCAGTCGTGCTGAAGATTTTCGGATGATGTTGCACTCATCCAGGATTTATCTTGTGAAGATCTAACAATGCTCCAGCAACAAACCATTCATAGGGAAATCCTAGGAATGGTTTAGTTGCAGGAGCATTCTGAGATCTTCACAGGATAAGTCCTGGATGAGTGTGAGGTGTCTGAAAATCTTCAGTGCTATCACATGATTATGCCGGAAGTATGCCTTTTACTCCTGGCATTTTCCCCATCTGATAATCTCCATTGTAGAGCCATTGAAACAATTGTGATCTTGACAACTCTTGCCAAGAAAACCCCATGATAAGTTCATCTTAGGGTCACCATATGTCAGAAAGGACTTGAAGGCATACAACAACAACAACAAATTGTCAGGGTTGTACATGAGGAGGATTTTTTTTTAAATGAACAAGAGAAGTTCATGGACAATAACTATTACTGATAATAAATCAATACAATGATTTTTATTATACATATCTTATTATCCGATTCCCAAGGCAAATAATGGAGGTGAACTATTTGCTACCAAAGCTTGCTTGTAGTATTTCCACGTATTTCTGACAATGCAAAGGAATAGCATATATATATATATATATATATATATATAAAATCAAGGAGATAGATTGTTGGAATTGACAAGAGAAGATAGCAGAAATGAAATAGCATAAGATAGATGAGATGACTCCATAACAAATATACTTTAAAAAAAACTGCATAACTTAAACAGTTGTCCTCTTTTGGTATGCAATTCTTTTAAGAAACATCTTAGTTATAGAAAAAATCAATTTTAAATTATCACCTCTTTTTACAAACTGGTATATATATGGACAAGCCAGTTTCTGATTTATGGCAGGCCTCACAGCCTTCTTTTTATACCCATAGGCACTGAAAGTGGGAAGGGCCCATGGGAATGCATGGGACTATAAATTCAAATATGTTCTGGCTTTTTTCTTTTAGAGTTATCAATCTAAAGTGGGCCAGTGCTTTGTGCATAGGATTTGCTCTATGGGAATGGTGCGTTTCATCAGTTTTCATGGAAGAAACTCAACATATATAGATAAAACTCTCTTTAGACTGATGATGATGTTGATGTTAATGATAATATTGATGTTGGATGGATATGGCTAGTGTATGGCATCCTGTGGAGGGCCCAGGAGTAGCCCTGCACGTTTTTCAGGCTTCTTCATGCCCTTCATTACCGATTGGTTAGGACTGTTTACATTTTTAATATATCAGAATATAAAAATAATTGTGTTGTGATTATTCTGAAGTTTTACTGGAAAATAAATATTTTTAATCTTATTCTTATTATTCAGCCACAATGTTTCTTGAAAACTGGAAGCGTTTACAGATGAGGCTGTGTTACTTCTGGGACCTAACAGGCTTAGAAGAAGAAGAAGTAAGTTTTATTTAAAAGTCTTCAGTTTCTGTTATGTGTGCAAAATCTAAATCAGTTGTTAAATAATAGTAGGACATGGTACAGATACTTGGTATTTATATTAAATAGAGTGTTGTGCATCCAGTACAATATATGTCAGCTTGTGGTAGAAAAAGGATATAAATATTCAGGATTCTCTGGTAAAATTAAAAAAATAAAACTTTACTGTTACAGGAAATCCATCTAGGAAAGAAAAGAATAAAGACAAAAAAGTTTACCAGTACTTTAGTACAACAGTCCGTAAAACTGACTCTCATGTGTCGATGTGAGGAATTCTGAGGCAGAAGCCTCATGGATGCTCCCTTCCAAATGAAAACTTGTAAGACTAATTGACCATGCAAAAGGAGGGAAGTGACCTCTATTGTTGTTGTTGTTGTTGTTGTTGTTGTTGCTATACTCTTCTCCCAGGGCTGGGACTCAGGGAGATTTACAACATTAAAAAAAAAACCATCCAGCTAAAAACATACAAATTAGGATATTCTAATAGAATTAAATTACTACAATAATTAAAAGAAATTCCATGCTAAAATCAAGTACTTTAAAAATATTAAAATGTTTAAAATACATTAAAACAAGATAACAACACCCCATCACATGCCTTAACAACTTTCTGTTTTAAAAGTAGACAACCGGCAGAATGATAGCAAGGAAGGTGCCATACTGGCCTCCCTGGGCGGGGAGTTCCAGACTCTAGGGGCAGCCACAGAAAAGCCCCTCTTTTGAGCCCCAACCAAACATGCTTGTGATGTTGGTGGGATGGATAAGGGCCTCCCTGAGGATCTCAGAGCCTGGGCCAGCTCGTATAAAAAGATATAAAATATAGCTTGGGACCTGAGCCAGATAGAGCTTTATAGGTCATCACTAGCAGTTTGAATTGTGACCAGAAACAGGGTGGCAGCCAGTAGTAGAGCTGTTTTAACAGGGGCACTAGCCTGATAGTGTCAGACTTCACCAGCATAAGAACTTCAAATCAATTCAAGCAGCACTCCTAAAAAAGTAACTACTTTATTGAAAAGAAGGAAATGGGTAAGAAGTAAACTTCCATTGACCAGACTGAGTAAGAACTACATATACAATATTTTTATAGGCTTTTACCAACCACCCTCCCCCCAGAGTCAATATGATCCAGGATTGGACCTTTCTTCCCACGCGCAGGTCAAGTCCGTGATGTAATCCCAAAGTCCTCTGGTCCGGGGAACTTGGCACAGTCTTCCCAAAACAATTAAGTTCCCAGGCACCAATATCTCTACCCAGGCACCCGTGACCTTGATGTAACACCACCCAACATGTTTAAGCCTATACATTTTCCCTAATGAACAATGTAAATCTATGTGTACCAATATAGCAAGAACTATAGTCTCGATCTACAACCATATATATATTGTTCCCCTTCTACAACAACTAAACAACACATTATTGCCTATATCTCTCCTTAATCCTCCTTCCACTGAAGGCCTTGGCTTCAAACCTCTGGCTGGCAGAGCAACACCCCTACACATTCCTAACTAACAAGCTTGCATTTCCAAAGCAGTTACAATTACACTCATGCTCTGGTCTATTCCAGCATCCTCTAGATTAACCCCTTATTTTCCATCTATATCTATATCTATTCCCCCCTTACAACTCAATCCCATAAGCCTAATGGCAGGAATCCTAACCATAATAACTAAACAGGATTCATGACAGATAGAGACAGCCCAAAAGGGCTGTCTGTGCAGCGTGATTAGGGTTAGGGAGGGCGCATCATCCGCACCCTCCCTAACTCTAGTATGTTTAAACAGTGCCATTTTACAATGGCGTCGTCCATAAGCCCACGCCATGATAACGTCATGGTGTGCACCGTGTTTAGATAACGTGATGCGTGCCTGATGTAATGGCGCCCTTTCAGAAGCACCAAAAGGAGCACAAAATGGAACTCCTTTTTGCACCTGGTCCTTGGTGTGGCCTTTACACGGCCATGCCAAGGACCCCAAGGGGAAAGGGGTCAGGGCGGCAGCCCCTTTCTCCCTCGGCAGTGCCAGGGATGGCAGGGTGCAGTGGGCGCTCAGGGAGCAGTTCAGCGCTTCTCCATGGCCTGGAGAAGTGCCAGGATGGGGCCTCTGGGGCTGCTGGTGAGGCAGCTCTGGCCCCATCCTGGTGCTTCTTTGGGCGCGTACAGTCCGCCCCTTTTGGGCAGTCTGTACAGCCCCACTGTGTGATCTCTATAACTTGTCCCTGTTAGCAGCCTGGCTGCAGCTCTTTGGACCAGTTGGCAGCCCCATGTAGAACGCATTACAGTAGACCATTATGATGTAACCAAAGCATGTACCACTGAGGCCATATCCTGTGTCTCAAGGAATGGGCACAGTTGGCACACAAGTGTTAAATGTGCAAGAGCACTCCTTTAGGCAGAGAGGAATCAGAAAAGGCTTGAATACATAAATCAAGAAACAGAGAGGTAAATATCAAAAGGGCATTCATGCACTTTGGAGTTCCCTGTTCCCTCTGTCCCTATTTATCCAGAGTAGAGTGCAGAATGTGACCTGTCAGAATTACTTTTTCACTGTTTTTCAAATAGGCTTGTTAGGGGCTTTTGGTTGTTTTTAGCCACATGCTCTTCCTGAGCAAATTGTCTGAAGGGGTGGGGCTTCTGTCACCCCAGAGAAAGTGCAGGGCACCCTGGGAGTGACACCACAGGGAATAGCCACTGCTAAGTCTTGGAGGAGGCGTGTGGTGATGGTGGTGGAGAACTCTTTGCTGAAGTGTACAAAAGCAGTGGTTTATGGGCCAGACAAGCTGTCTCAGGAAGTGTGTTGTCTCCCTGGAACAAAAAATCCATGGTGTGAAGTGAGGCTGACAAGACTTGTACAGCCTACTGATCATTATCCCTTCCTTTTGGTCCATGTGGGAATCAATGAAACTGCAATGCACATCCTTAAGAATATTATATTTTCCTCACAGAATCATAGAATCATAGAATACAGGCCAACCCCCCTGCTATGCAGGAACTCTCAATCAAAGCTTCCCTAACAGATGGCCATAAAGCCTCTGCTTAAAGACCACCAAGGAAGGAGACTCCACCACACTCAAATGGAGTGTGTGTTCCACTGTCAAACAGCCCTTACTGCCAAGAAGTTCCTCCTAATGTTTAGGTGGAACCTCTTTTCCAGGAGTTTGCATCCATTGTTCCACGTTCTAGTGTCTGCAGTAGCAGAAAACAAGCTTGCTCCCTCCTCAATATGACTTCCCTATTAAATATTTAAACAGGGCTATCAAATCTCCTCTTAACCTTCTCCCTTCCAGACTAAACATATTCAGCTCCCTAATTCATTCCTCTTAAGGCTTGGTTACCAGGCTGTTAACGATTTTAGTCTCCATCCTTTGGACACACACCAGTTTCTCAATATCCTTTTTGAATTGTGGTGCCCAAAAATGAACACAGTATTCAAGATGGGGCCTGAGCAAAGCAATATACAGAGGTACTATTACTTCCCTTGATCTAGACACTATACATCTATTGATGCAGCCTAAAATCACATTGGCTTTTTTAGCTGCCACATCACACTGTTGTCTCATGTTCTACTTGTGGTCTACTTGGACTCCTAGATTCCTTTCACACATAGTCTCGTCCAGCCAGGTGTCCCCCATCCTGTATCTGTGGATTTCATTTTTCCGCCCTAAATGCAGTACCTTACATTTCTCCATATAGAATTTCATTTTGTTAGCTTTGCCCCAGCTTTCTAGTCTATTCAGGTCATTTTTAATTTTGATCCTGTCCTCTGGGCTATTAGCTACTCCTCCTAATTTGGGGTCATCTGCAGATTTGATGAGTATGCCCCCAATTCTGTCATCCAAGTAATTGATAACGATGTTGAATAGCACTGGTCACTTCTCTCCAGGATGAAAAGGAACCATTTTTGAGCACCCTTTGGGTTCGGTCAGTCAACCAGTTACAAATCCATGTAACGGTTACCTTGTCTAGTCCACATTTTGCAAGCCTGGAATTGATGTCAGACTAACTGGGCGATAATTGTTGGGATCCTCTTTTTTCCCCTTTTTGAAGATGGGCACAATGTTTGCCCTCCTCCAGTCTGCTGGGACTTAGGCAGAGCACCCTTTGCCTTTTCTGAGAAGACTGAAGCAAAGAAGGTGTCGAGTAATTCCGCCTTTTCTCTGTTCCCTGTTAGCATTTTGCCATGTTCTGCACGCAGTGGCCCTACCGTTTCCTTCTTCTTCCTTTTGCTGCGGACATACCCCAAAAAGCCTTTTTTTATTGTTCTTAACCTCTCTAGCCAGCCTGAGTTCATTCTGCGCTTTAGCTTTTCTGACTTTATCCTTACACGTACTGGCTAATTGTTTGAATTCCTCTTTGGTGATTTCCCCATTTTTCCATTTCTTACACATGTTCCATTTAAAACTCATTGGAACTGTTTGAAATTGTGCCTTCAGTATCTCCCTTTTGAGGAACTCCCATCTGTCTTGAACTCCCTTCTCTTTTGCTGTACCTGACCATGGGATAACCCCTAATATTTCTCTAAGTTTATTAAAATCAGCTCTCCTAAAGTCTAGAATTTGTGTCTGACTATGCCTAGCTTCTCCTTTCCACTGTATAGTTGGATGGGTGTGTCTAGCTGGGGAAGCTAAGGTCATGCAGCTCAGTGTAAAGTTTGCCAAGCAAAGGCAGTCTTGGGAAGTAATAAAAATAAAAATAATAATAATTTATTTCTAGCCCGCCCCTCTGAAAAAGTTAACCCAGGATGAGGTAGCAGCACTATAAAAAAAACTCTGAGACAGGCAGGGTTTAAGCCAACAGACCCAGAGACAGAGAGACAGACGAGGCGGTGGGGAAGGTCACCAGGTTGCCAATTGCCCAGAAACTGGCCCATCCCCCTCCTCAAGAGGAAATGATCTAAAGACCAAAATAATAATAATAATAATAATAATAATAATAATAATAAACACCCCAAGGGCCTACATGGGACAGCATTGGGATAAGGCAAAGGAAAAGCTGCGAAGGTGAGTGCTCAAGCTACAGGGGAGGATGTGTGGAATGAAGGCCAATTAGGCTCCCATGAAGATGAAGGTGTGTGTTCAGAAAACTAATAGAACCTGCCTTAAATGGTGCTGAGTGGCAGGCTTATGACAAAAGGCACCTGGAGGCGACAGTGAGTGGATATCCTACTCTGTTCTTTGTACAGGTGAGACTTTGGGTCCCTCAAGGAGGGGAAAAACTGGACATTGTTGGCATGGTGCTCAAGTTGTGCCAGATGTCTGGTCATCCTCGTGATAGTCACTAGACAGCCTGCAGGTGAAAAAGCTACCCCATTTGAGATGTGGTTCTGGAGAAGAATGCTGAGGATCCCATGGACAGCCAAAAGGACAAACAATTGGGTCCTAGAGCAGATCAAGCCAGAAACCTACCAGGAAGCCAAGATGACCAAACTGAGGCTGTTGTACTTTGGGCACATCATGAGAAGGAAGGACTCATTGGAAAAGACAATAATGCTGTGAAAGACGGAAGGAAATAGGAAGGGAGGAAGGCCACATGGAACATATATGGACTTTATTAAGGAGGTCACGGTTTTGGGGTTTCAGGAATTAAGCAGAGCAGTGGAGAACAGAGGGTCTTGGAGATGTCTAATCCATATGGTCATCATGAATCAAGATCAACTCGAGGGCAGTTCACAACAAGAAATCCCAAACAAGACCTCACCCCTGATTGCAGGTCACTAAGAAAGATCTAATTTCCCATATCTGAAAAGTGGATGCCATTAACCTAGTAGAGCTCTGGCCTTTGACAAACAATAGCAGGATGAGGTAAATAATAACCCAGCTCTCTATGTAAATCCTGCCTTATCTCATTGTTAGCCCTGCAGTGTGCCCTGTTAAGTCGCTTCAGGTCTCCACCACAATGCCAAACCAAGCATGGAAGCAGAGCTGGTGACATTATCATCACCCGATGCCACCACTCCTTAATCAAACTCAGGTCATGGATGGCTTGTAACACTAGAGCTTTCCCTTTCAACAGACCCAGGTCATTGTCCCCCAATGAATAACCAGAATATGTGGTGGATGCCCATGGCACTCCTGAAACAACCATGGTAGTAAACCATGCCAACCAAGACCCCTGTTGCCCATCCATTCAGTAAACTCCAGAGTGGCAAGACCTAGTCTTTGCTTGTCAGGCTGTATATCATGTGGTGGCCACATAGCAGCACTTGGAACCTAAAACCTGAAAAATAAAGAACCAACATATTAGAAATGAAGGGATCAAACATAATTGTGGTATGCCTTGGACTTCCAATGACTAATCTTCTGAATGGCATAAAGGCTCATTCTCAAAGCCATCACTGTGGATGCAGCCCCAATCCTGAAAGAATCAGTACAAAATTTAACACTGGGCAAACCAATAGTGGAAAGCTCCTTGGAGGTAAGAGACCAAAACTGGAAATTGGTTAGTGAGACCCTGTCATATTATAATTTGGTTAGATCTCTTTTGGAGGTGGGGTGGGAGCTCCTCCAGGCTCTTTGTACTGGTATTGGTGTCTGGCAGCACCTGCTTGGAATCACCCTCTGGGACAGTTCCAAAAGGAATGGAACATTCCTTTTTAAATTTGCATATGGAACATTCATGTTTAAATCTGCAGCTTTTGTGGGTGCATACTCTCTGGGAACCAAATTGCCAGTACAACAACCTGTTAGTTTGGCCAGGCATGCTGGATGGATAAAAGACATTGTTAGCACCAGAACAATGTATCAAATGGCCACTGTGAGATTGCTCATCTTGCTTGAATCATGAGCTGTGTTAAAAGTTGTGAATTCAACAAATCCCACCTAAGAGAAGAATAAATAGCTGCTCTCATACAAAAAGCTTCATCATATAATAACCAATCCAATCCATAGGCTCTATGAATAATGTCCATATATTGTATGAAAAGGGCAGCCCTAATGGGCTGAACACTAGCAATGAATCCAGCATAAATGAAAAACAAACAAAGAGACAACTCATTGAACCAGTTCCATATCTAATTGATCCTTATCATACTTTTCTAATTCACAATAAAGAAGTGAGAATATATCATCATATTCTCCCTTCAAAGTCCCTCATAGCCTGTGACAAATGATCATCAAGGGGAAGAGTGAGAGCCTCATAAGGGATAACAGCTGATGGAGCCATATCAAAGCTGGCTGGAAACTGAGGGCCAAAACCATAGTCTTGGAACCATGGTAGGGTTGGTGTGGCCCCCATGGATTAAAACCAAGTTAAGGGCAATGATAAGGAGAAAAATGACAACCTGATTGTATCATGGGCATAGGGGCTGGTGGAACATTTGAAGAATTTGGACCTGCAACACTAGCATGTAGAGTGAAAGGCTCCATAAATCCCCATGGCCAAGAAAAACAAGGTCTAGTATTATCACACAAATCAGGAGACTCACCTGACCCCAGTGAAACAAGTGACAGGTTGGGAGACTTCATAGCTTGGTCACAAGGTTCTGGATCCACCTCATCATCCACATCAAGGGTCATAGGCACCAAGCAACTAGCCTGGACCAGCTCTCATTCTAAAGCATCGTGATGAGCAAAACTGTAGTTAGCCACCTGCTGTTTTGTAGGATCTCTAGCTGTCTTGTGTGTAGGGGGGGAGAAGCTGTGCAGGAGAAGGGTGTTTTTTGTTTTTGTTTTTTTGTTTGTTCTAAAGCTTGAATTTTTTTGTTCTAAAGCTTGAACTGGGAGCGGGGAGCTCCCAAAACAGGCAGCTTCCAGGTCCAAAAGGGGGAAAGAGGGTGGGGAGACAATTGAGCAAGCCACATTAGGAGCTAAAGGCCAGCCACATGATCCCCAGCCACATGGCCCATACTGGATCTAGAGTTAGAGAAAGTACCCCAACCCCTGTGAGCCTTACCACCAGATCTCCTGTGAGAATATAAGAACTATGATGGCATGGATACAGACAGTGATGGTCATTTTAGAAAGTTGTAATTTAATGATTTTATTGCTTGATTTTTATATTGCTGTTTTTACTGTCACATTTTATATTGTTCTTTTTCATGTTGATCCGCAGGGAAAGGCAGGAAATATAAATACAAGTTATTATTATTATTTTATTAAATTCTTAAGGTAAAAATAATAAGGAAATCTCCAGACCAAAGTTTAGTTTCTCCAGATAGCTTTATTGCATGCAAGAGGCCCAGGAGAATATTTTCTCCAAAATGAGCCCCAGCACATGGGGGCAGGGGTCTTTTATTAGTTCACAGAAAAAAAGATTACATTTCAATGGTCATGCACATTACATCAGTTCTTCAGTTCATAAGTTTCATTTCTCCAATATCTATATTCCAGTATTTTCCAGTTTGCATCTTCTCAACTATGTCTGTGAACCTGTCTTAAAAGCATTTTTGTTACATTTTCTTTCTGTTTTCCATGAATGCATTCATACACTCTTCTTATCAAACTGGCTTTTCAAACTGACCTTGAGAGTCTCAATCTTCAGTCAGAGCTTCTTTGTCTAACTGAAACACTCTTTCTCCTTTCCCTCCTTCTCTCTGTGTTTGCTCCTCCTGTTCATGCCCACAACTCATGCTTCTGTCTAAAAAGCACTTTTCTAGTTTCTTTAGCCATGCTTCTATTCTACCTATACTAAACCAATATACAGTATTCCCATTAATGGCACAGTTAGATTACTGATTTCTTACATCCAAAAAATCATACACATATTGATCCTGAACACTGACTTACATAGTTCAGAATAGTTCAGAATAGAAGGTATATCATTTTGTTTATGCATATAGTATAGACCAGAATCACAGAAATCCAAATTTTCTGTCAATTAAAAAAAAAATAGGGAGCCTTCCTTGATTTTTTCTTTTTCTGTTATTCAAAAGTTTTGTCTTGCATAGGTTGTATTACCCCATTCCAATCTCCCTTAATCAATATTCGATCCTTGACACAGTATACTATTTATTTTCTGAGTTTTATGAAAAAACTTTCATTGGTCCTAAACACTCTATGGAAATAATCCAGTTCAAGACCTCTTTAACTGTCCTGGCTTAGTGCTACTGATTTCCTGGGAATTGTAGTTTATTTCCTTCGAATTGTAGTGTGAGCCATTTCCTTTGGTTCATTCGTTCTGTTTAACTGCTTGCAGAGGAACTCTGGGACATACCTAGCCAAGGGGAAACCTGGTGGTTCTCTGTGTCCATTTTGATTGGGTAAGAGCTTAAAATTTGAAAGTGTGAGCCATTTCCATACCTAGCCAAAGGGAAAAGGGAAATTTTTCTTTTCATACTCATTTTTATATTTGATAGCCAAGGCGGGTTGGAAGTACAGAGGAGAAAGTTGCCTAGGCAAACTGTTGGAGGCAACTCATTCAATCTTTATACTTTTCTTTTCACTATTCCCTTAAAGGGGTTGTGGGGATTCAGAGGAAATGAATCAGGGACTTGCTTCTAGAAGGAGCTAGCAGCCAGGAGTTCTCCAGATAACTATAGGCCCGGTTGATTGAGCTCACTTACAGAGCTTGGGGACAAAGGCCAGCCGAATAGGGATTCTTTACACTGTTGTTTAACAGGAGAAGCCCACAGTCTTGTTTCAGTACCTCCTTAAGACTTCTCACTATGGACACTGAAGGACCTGCTGCAGTCACCTGCAACACTTGTGGGATGTTTGTCTTCTTGCCTACAGATGTGGGGAACTTCACCTGCCCCAAGCGCAAGTTGGTAGTCCTCTAAGAAGAGAAAGTACAGCAGTTGGAGGCCCAGGTGTCTACACTTCAGCATCATAGAGAGCAGGAGGTTCTCCTGAACAGAATGGACCAGACAGTCTTGGACAGGAAACACACAGAGAAAGTTGCTTGGACAGGAAACAGACAGAAGTAGATGGTTGGAGGAATGTCACACACAGAAGTAGGGAAACCAAGGTTTGTTCTGTGAGCTTACAGCTACAGAATCTCTTTGAATCTCTCTCTGTTATCAGAGACGATGAGGAAAAGCAGCAGGGACAGACATCAGGGACAGAGCAGGGGAGCCTGAGAGTACCACGAAAGGGAACAGCCACTGCTAAGCCTCGGAGGAGGCGTGTGGTGGTCATGGGGGACTCCTTGCTGAGGGGTACCAAAGCAGTGGTTAGTGGGCCTGACAAGATGTCTCGGGGGGTGTGCTGTCTCCCTGGGGCAAAGATCTGTGATGAGACTGACAAGACTGGTCAAGCCTACTGATCAATACCCCTTTCTTTTGGTTCATGTGGGACCAATGATACTGCAAGGCACAGCCTTCAGAATATCATAAGGGATTATGAGGCTCTGGGCAGGAAGCTGAAAGAGATGGATGCACAGGTTGTCATCTCATCTCTGCTATTTTCCTCTCCCTTCCTGGACAAGAAGAGGTGCATAACTGGCTCCATAGATGGTGCCGCCAAGAGCGGTTTGGATTCTTGGTAATTCTGCCTTTTCTCTGTCTCCTGTTAGCATTTTGGCATCTTCTGCACGCAGTGGCCCTACTGTTTCCTTCTTCTTCCTTTTGCTGCGGACATATCCAAAAAAGCCCTTTTTATTGTTCTTAACCTCTCTAGCAAGCCTGAATTCATTCTGCGCTTTAGCTTTTCTGACTTTATTCCTAAGTTCCTTAGTCATCCATCCTGGCTTCTTGAGACACCTCCCATTTTTCTTCCTCATTGGAACTGTTTGAAATTGTGCCATCAGTATCTCCCTTTTGAGGAATTCCCATCCATCTTGAACTCCCCTCCCTTTGAGTGTTCCTGACCATGGATCACCCCCAGTATCTCTCTAAGTTTACTAAAATCAGCTTTCCTAAAGTCTAGAATTCCTAGCTTCTCCTTTCCACTGTATAACAAACTCCAGGAGAACATGGTCACTCCCACCTAACAATCTGACCATTTGAACCCCATTAACTAGGTCATCCCTGTTGATTAAGATCAGATCCAAAAGAGCTGACTCCCTTGTTGCCTCTTCCACTTTTTCAACAATGAAATTTTCTTCCAGGCAAGTGGGGAATTTTCTAGATCTTGCAGAGTTTGCTGAGTTTGACTTCCAGCAAATATCAGGATAGTTGACATCACCTATCACTACTATTTTTCTCCTATCTGAGTGTGTGGTCATCTGTTCGAGAAAGGCACCATCCAATTCCTCTGCCTGTGTTGAGGGTCAGTAGTAGACTCCCACAGTAACATCCCTGTTGTTTCCTTTCCTTTAATTTTTATCCTGATGCTCTCCACCTGGCTTCCTATATTGATGTCCTGGATCTCTTCACTGGTGTTAAGTATCTCTGACATATAATGCTATTCATCTGAAAAAGGAAAATAACTCCTGAAAAGGTTATACCCCTCTATTTCTGCATTCCAATCATGAAACACATCCCACCAAGTTTCAGTGACGCCTATTATATTATATTTCCCTTGTTGTGCTAGGAGTTCAAGTTCATCTTGCTTATTTCCCATGCTCTGTGCATTAGTGTAGAGACATCTAAGACCACGTGTCCCCTTTACTTGCTGCCTGTGCACTTTTTTTGCCTGATACTGTTGGGTCCTTGCCCTGTTTGCCTTGTTCCCTCTATGACAGTTTGACTATTTTTCCATCCCTTTTGCCTTCCAGAATGCTGTTTCCCTTCTCCACATAACTCAGTTTAAAGCCCTCCTGGTCAGATTCTTGAGACTGTTGGCAAAAACATTTCTGCCAACAGGCGTGAGATGCAGCCCATCCCTTGTCAGAAGCCCCCCCTGATGGAACCACAGCCCATGATCTAAGAATCCAAATCATTCTCAGCAACATCTTCTGTGGAGCCATTGTTGACATCTGCTATTTTCTTCTCCCTTCCTGGACCATGCCCTTCAACTGGCAGGACATACGAGATGACAATCTGTGCATTCATTTCTTTGAGCTTCTTACCCAGAGCCTCATAATCCCTTGATATTCTGAAGGCTGTGTCTTGGTGTGTCATTCATTCCCACGTGGACCAAAAGCAAAGAGTTTGACCTGTCTTGTCAGCCTCTCTGTCACATCACAGATCTTTGCCCCAGGGAGACAACACACCTCCCAAGACATCTTGTCAGGCCCACAAATCACTGTTTCTGTTCCCCTCAGCAAGGTGTCCCCCACCACAATCTGAGCTGTGCTTAGGGGCAGGGCTAGTTGGCTTCAGTATATTTTTGTGATGGGATGATGGGAGCAGTTAGTACTGATCTAAACATTTTACTGGTCACTGTAGTCCATGTTCTGCAATAAAAGTTTTGTTGTTTCATCACACTAAGGCTGATTGTCTGAATCTATGGAGTAAAGTTGGCTCGTACTAACAGAAGGGAGTTCTACAGTCCAGGGGCAGCCACAGAAAAGACTCTCTCTCACAACCCCAGCAACCTTGCTTGGGATGGTTGTGGGATGGATAGAGTCCATTATGAATCCCCTCGCGGATACCAAAATCTGCATATGGTCAAGTCTCAATGTACCAAATGGTGGCATGTGCACATAGCTGTGCCGCCATTAGGATCATCCCACTTTGTCCCCAGTGGTGCCACATGCATGTGGCAGCATCACTATTAGGGACAACAAGACTTCAGCTAAGCCTCCACTGTCCCTAGTGGTGGCATGTGCGTGTGGCTTCACCACCATTGGGGACAACAGGTGTTCAGTTAAGCCCCCCTCCTGTTACCCTAATGGTGGCACAGCCACAAGCATGCACTGTTGCTAGGGACAACAGGGGCTGTCTCTAATGGTGGAGTGACCACATGTACGTGCTAGCACTGGGGACAATGTGGGTGTGACGACCACTTTAATTATCACCAATAAGTTTCTCCTATGACTGCACCCTGGGCCTATTTATCCTACAGCTGTCATATAAATGTTATGAGCACTTGTACTTTTAACCCCAAACAATGTTTGAATTGGTAGTAGTGTGGTAAATATTCAAGTGCCAAACAAGCCTCTACTAAGTCTGTCATTTCTGACTACTTGGCATCTGACTATCCGTTGTCAGATCATCATCTAATTTCTTTTACTCTTACTTATATCCCACCTCCTCGTCATGTTGTTCAACGCACCTTTCGTAATCTTCAGTCTGTTAATACTGATCATCTCAGTCAGAGCTTGGATTCTTCTCTCTCTTCTCTAAATCTTGGGGACTCTGCTGACTCAGCAATGTCTTCATTCAACTCCACTCTTTCTTCAACCCTTGACAGCTTTGCCCCTATATCTGTTTGCATGTCCTCCTCTATGTCTAGGCCTCAGCTCTGGCTCTCTCCCACAGTTAGGTTTCTCCGGTCTTGCTCTCGAGCAGCTGAACGCCTTTGGAAAAAGTCCAGGGACTGGGCCGATTTTATTCATTATAAATTTGTTCTTTTATCCTTCTCTTGTGCCTTGTCTATGGCAAAACAGAATTACTATAAATCATTGGTCTGCGCCAATGAGAGGTGCCCACAGCGTTTGTTCTGCTGCTTCAATACACTGCTAAAACCTTCTTCTCCCCCTGTCTTCTCATTTTCCCCAACTGACTTCGCCAACTACTTCCTCACAAAAGTCACTACTATTCGATCTGAAATTGTTCCTCCTGATTTGCCCCCTACCACTAATCTCCTGGTACCTTCTACTAATAAACTCTCTGTGTTTCCACCTGTTTCTCTGGATGAACTCTCTACGCTGCTACATTTTTCGAAATCTACAACTTGTTCTCTTGATTCTATCCCCTCCCATCTTCTAATCTCTATAAACCCTTCTTTTCTGCCCTCACTCCTCTATATCTTTAATCTCTCTCTCTCTCTGCTGGTTCCTTCCCTTTGGACTTCAAACATGCTCTCATTTCCCCAATTCTGAAGAAACCCTCTCTCGACCCCTCTTCTTTGTCTAGCTACCGTC
Source organism: Urosaurus nigricauda (assembly GCA_034509955.1). Lineage (NCBI taxonomy): Eukaryota > Metazoa > Chordata > Lepidosauria > Squamata > Phrynosomatidae > Urosaurus > Urosaurus nigricauda. Next base: position 104,740,907 of record JAOEGL010000005.1, on the reverse strand, counting down.
CGATCTCTGTTCTTCCTTTCCTTTCTAAGATTCTGGAATGAGTCGTTTATTCTCGCTATCTTGAGTTTCTTGAGGCCAATTCCATCCTGGACCCTTTTCAGTCTTGTTTCCTCCCACGGCACTCTACTGAGACAGCCCTCACCAAGATCTCAAATGACCTTAGGACTAAGGAACTTACAACTGAGCTAAGTTTTAAACGGAACATGTATAAAAAATGGAAAAATGGGGAAATCACCAAAGAGGAATTCAAACAAATAGCCAGCACATGTAGGGATAAAGTCAGAAAAGCTAAAGCGCAAAATGAACTCAGGCTTGCTAGAGAGGTTAAGAACAATAAAAAGGGCTTTTTTGGATATGTCCGCAGCAAAAGGAAGAAGAAGGAAATGGTAGGACCACTGCGTGCAGAAGATGGCAAAATACTAACAGGGGACAGAGAAAAGGCAGAATTACTCAACACCTTCTTTGCTTCAGTCTTCTCAGAAAAGGCAAAAGGTGCTCAACCTGAAAACAGTGAAGAAGGGGACAGAGTGGGGGAATTTCAGCACAGAATAAGTAAAGAGACAGTACAGGAATACGTGGTTACTCTAAATGAATACAAATCTCCAGGACCAGATGAACTACATCCAAGGGTATTAAAAGAACTGGCAAAGGTGATATCGGAGCCATTGGCAATAATCTTTGAGAACTCCTGGAGAACAGGAGAAGTCCCAGCAGACTGGAGGAGGGCAAACGTTGTCCCCATCTTCAAAAAGGGAAAAAAAGAGGATCCCAACAATTATCGTCCAGTTAGTCTGACATCAATACCAGGAAAGATTCTAGAGCAGATCATTAAGCAGAGAGTCTGTGAACATTTAGAAGCCAATGCCATAATCACAAAAAGCCAACATGGATTTCAGAGAAAGAAGTCATGCCAAACGAACCTGATCTCTTTTTTTGATAAAATTACCAGCTTGGTAGATGAAGAGAATGCTGTGGATATAGTTTACCTCAATTTCAGCAAGGCCTTTGACAAGGTTCCCCATGACATTCTTGCAAATAAGCTTGCAAAACTTAACTGTTACATGGATTTGTAATTGGTTGAGTGGCCGAACTCAAAGGGTGCTCAACAATGGCTCCTTTTCATCCTGGAGAGAAGTGACCAGTGGGGTCCCACAGGGTTCTGTCCTGGGCCCAGTGCTGTTCAACATCTTTATTAATGATTTGGATGACAGAATTGGGAGCATACTTATCAAATTTGCAGATGACACTAAACTAGAAGGAGTAGCTAATGCCCCAGAGGACAGGATCAAAATTCAAAAAGACCTGAATATACTAGAAAGCTGGGCCAGTGCTAACAAGATGAAATTCAACACAGAGAAATGTAAGGTTCTGCACTTAGGGAGGAAAAATGAAATGCACAGATATAAAATGGGGGACACCTGGCTGAATGAGACCACATGTGAAAGGGATCTAGGAGTCCAAGTAGACCATAAGCTGAACATGAGTCAACAGTGCAATGCGGCAGCTAAAAAGGCCAATGCAATTTTAGCCTGCCTCAATAGAAGTATAGTGTCTAGATCAAGGGAAGTAATAGTGCCACTCTATTCTGCTTTGGTCAGGCCCCACCTGGAAAACTGTGTCCAGTTCTGGGCACCACAATTCAAAAAGGATGTGGAGAAACTGGAGCAGGTCCAAAGGAGGGCAACTAAGATGGTGAAGGGACTGGAAACCATGCCCTATGAGGAACGCCTTAGGGAACTGGGGATGTTCAGCCTGGAGAAGAGAAGGTTAAGAGGTGATATGATAGCCCTGTTTAAATATTTGAAGGGATGTCATATTGAGGAGGGAGCAAGCTTGTTTTCTGCTGCTGCAGAGACTAGAACGCGAAACAATGGATATAAATTGCAGGAAAAGAGATTCCACCTCAACATTAGGAGGAACTTCCTGACAGTAAGGGCTGTTCGACAGTGGAACACACTCCCTCGGAGCGTAGTGGAATCTCCTTCCTTGGAGGTCTTTAAACAGAGGCTGGATGGTCATCTGTCAGGGATGCTTTGATTTGGAGGTCCTGCATGGCAGGGGGTTGGACTAGATGGCCCTTGTGGTCTCTTCCAACTCTATGATTCTATGATTCTATGACCTCTTGCAGGCCAAGGCGAATGGCCTCTACTCTATTCTCATCCTTCTTGATCTGTCTGCAGCCTTCGACACAGTGGATCACTGTCTCTTGCTTGACTTACTTTCTAACCTCAGGTTCTCTGACTCTGTTATCAACTGGTTTAAATCTTACTTATCAGACAGATCTTTTGCAGTGGTCACAGATGGCCAGACCTCTTCCTCTGTCCCCTTATCTGTTGGAGTTCCTCAGGGCTCTGTCTTGGGTCCCCTTCTGTTCTCTCTTTACACACTGTCCCTAGGCAAACTCATCAGTTCTTTTGGTTTCTCCTATCATCTGTACACCGACGACACTCAGCTATATCTTTCCACCCCTGACCTCTCACCAGGGCTTGAACAGCAAGTTTCATCTTATCTGGCTGCCATCTCTCAGTGGATGTGGCATCGGCGCTTGAAGCTCAATATGTCTAAGACAGAGCTTCTTGTCTTTCCACCTAAGCCCACCCTTCAATACTCCTTATGACACTTCTATTCAACCAGTTCAGCAAGCCCACAGTCTTGGTTTCATCTTTGATTCCTCTCTGTCATTTATCCCCCAGATTCAGGCCACCACCAAGACCTGTAGATTCTCCCTTTACAATATTGCTAAAATCCGTCCATTCCTCTCAGCCTCCACTGCCAAGACTCTGGTCCATGCCCTGGTGGTCTCACGACTTGATTATTGTAACCTTCTTCTGACAGGGCTTCCTCTCTCTCACCTCCATCCTTTAATCTCTGTTCAGAACTCAGCTGCACGTATCATCACATCTACTCGCCACTTTGACCATGTTTCTCCTCTCTTATCCTCACTTCATTGGCTCCCCATCCCCTTCCGCATCCAGTACAAGCTTTTAATATTGACATTCAAAGCCCTCCACGGACTGGCCCCTCCTTACTTGTCTGAACTTCTTTCTCCTCACACTCCTTCTCTTCTCCTCCGTTCTGGTAGTCAAGGTCTCCTGTCCCAGCCGAGGATTTCCACTGCCCTGTCCCAGATTCGTCCTTTCTCACTTGCTGCCCCTCACTTCTGAAACCTTCTTCCTCTACATGCGCACCTTATCACTTCTCTAACCAGTTTCAAAACTGAGTTTAAGACTATATTGTTTAGAGAAGCGTTCCCAGATGTGTGACTTTGTCTGGCCCATTTTAACTGTGCATTATGAAGCCGAGCCCTCCCTCTAGTCCATCTGCCTTGGTCCAGGCCTCAGAGGGAGAGAAGATCCACTGGACCTGATACCCTTCCCCATTACCTTTCCCTTCTCCTTTTGTGTCGTGTCTTTTAGATTGTAAGCCTGAGGGCAGGGAACCGTCTAATTATAAGTTTATATGTACAGCACTGTGTAAACCTACAGCGCTATATAAATAAAGGTTAATAATAATAATAATAATAATAATAATAATAATTTGAAACAGGAATAAAACTTTATTTACAAGGTTTAAACGGTATTTTGCTTATTGAGATACTTTCAGGTATTATTTTCCTAGTTTTATTCAGTTACAGATTTAGTTAACACTCTCTCCTGCAGTTAACAAACTTATATCCAGGACCCTCACATTGTCCTTATCTTTTGTTCCCCCCAAGCTTCCCTGCTAAATAATCATGCAATTCCTGTTTGCCTTGCCTGTATTGCCAAGCTCCAATTGTCTTCCTCAGCTATTGAAGTATGAGGAGTGCAACCAGTTGTATAGAGCTAGTGTAATGTCTGCTGTTAGAATCCAATCTGGTAAGAATCCAAACAGAGTCCCATCTCATGTGAGAGTGATAAGTTTATTCAGCCAAGAGCACAGCTAGTCCGAGGAGAGTGAGATGAGGAGGAACTCTATCCCATACTCTCCAATCCTTTAAGTAGTATAAACATACTGCAGCTGATATCACTAAGGGCTGTGTCTTAAAGGTACCTTACATTACATCTCCTTTTCATACAAACATGAGAAATAATAATTATACACTTTGGTAAACAATGCATTTTATACAAAATATTAAAAACATAAGTAGAAAATATAAATACAAAGAATGCAAAGAAAATCATTTCACATTTAACACACAGTCTTTCTCATTGACTTAACATGCACAGATCATAAAAAGTCTAATTATCATCTTAGAGCCAAAGGTTCATTTTCAAGGAGTATATCTCTCTGGCCTAAACACTTGTCTACCATATGATGTTATATATGTTGGTTGCCTATTTCTTGTTGGTAATGTTTGCAACTCATCATTGCTCTCAGGAGCCCCATCATATCCATCAGTTAATCCATCTTGCCTTACACTTCTATCACTATTAATTTCTGGCATCTGTTTTCTTTATTGGCATCTATTACGCCGATATATCCTACCATTAAGAGTCTTTATTTGATATGACCGTGGTTGTTTACATTTTTCTATAACTATGGCAGTAAGCCATCTTTCCTTGCGGTCATTAGATTGCATCCACACTGCGTCTCCCTCTTGTAGTGGTAGAAGTGGTCTGGCTGTTCGATCATAAAAATGTTTTTGTCTTTTCTGAGCTCTTTGTAGATCTTGATGCACATTAATAGGAATCCTAGGACATAATAACCCAGTTGTTATAGGAAGTTTACTTCTCAACATCCTGCCCATCAACATTTGTGCAGGCGAATATGACAGCCCTGTAATTGGTATATTGCGATATTCCAACAATGCTAGATACAAATCGCCACCAGCCTTCCCTACTTTGTTCATAAGCTGCTTAATAGACTGAATTGCTCGTTCTGCCATTCCATTAGATTGTGCATATCCTGGACTGCTAAAACATTGTTCAAATCCCCATTCTTTAGCAAATGTTTTAAATTCTTGACTAGCAAACGGCATGTTGTCACTCACCACTATTCTTGGTATCCCATGACGAGCAAACACAGACTTAAGCCTGAAAATTACTGCTTTTGCAGTTTTATCAGGTAGACTTATTATTTCTGGATATTTTGAAAAATAATCAATTATCAAAAGAAACGGACAACTATCCTGTTCAAAGATATCGATTCCCACCTTTTCCTATGGTATTTCGGGAATATCACGTGGTTTTAGTGGTTCCTTTTGATTATTTGGAGCAAAACGTGCACAAACACCACAGCTTCCTACAACCAATTCAATATCTCTTGACATACCAGGCCAGTACATTAACTTCCTTGCTCTTTCTTTTGTCCTTTGAATCCCTTGATGGGACTCATGAAGTTGTGTAAGAACATTTTGTCTTTGACTTGTTGGAATAATCATTCTTTCTCCCATAAAAAGAACTCCATCCTGACACCACACATGATCTTTAACTGGCCAGAAAGATTTTGCCATCGGACTTACATCTCTTATATACTATGGCCATCCTTGGTCTAGGTATGTTTGGACCATCTTAAGCTGGGGATCACATTTTGTTGCCTCTTGCATTATACAGACTTTGTCTGGATGCATTGCTAAAGTGTTCACCTCGTGTATTACTTTCTCATCTCCCATGGAGTTCTCCTCATTGAGAGGAGGATCTACAGTGGCTCTTGACAAGGTATCAGCAAGATACATAAGTTTACCTGGCGTATATCCAACATTAAATTGATACCTTTGAAGCTGCAAAAGCATTCGTTGCAACCGAGCAGGAGCACTGCCTATCGGTTTTTTACGAATGGATTCTAAAGGCTTGTGATCAGATTGAACTAACACAGTTTTGCCAAACACATATTGATGAAACTTTCGTACCGCATATACAACCGCAAGCAATTCTTTCTCTATTTGTGCGTAATTTTTTTCTGCTGAATTAAGTGACCTTGAGGCATAAGACACTGGTTTATTGTCCTGAAGCAGACATGCTCCTAAGCCATCTTTTGATGCATCTGCCTGAACAACAACTGGCTTTGTCACATCAAAGTATTGAAGCACAGGTGTACTACATAACTTTTGTTTGATAGCATCGAAAGCTTTTTGATGTTCTGGCATCCATTGAAAAATTATATTCTTTTTCAATAATTTTCTCAATGGGGCTGTCAGCTCTGCCTCTTGTGGAATATACTTTGCCAAATATTGTATTGACCCTAAAAATCTAAGCACCCCCTGTCTATCATTGGGCGGTTTCATTTCTTGAATAGCCCTCACTTTCTCAGAATCTGGTCTGACTCCTTCAGCAGTCACTATGTGACCCATATACTTTACAGAGTCTACCTTAAACTGGATCTTTTCTTTGTTAAATTTAATATTGTTAGCACGTGCTGTTTTCATAACCTGATGTAAAATTTCATCATGCTGTTCCACTGTTTCTGCAGCTATAATCATATCATCTGCTATCATATGTACACCTTTTATATGTCCAAATATTTCTTGGTTCTTTTGTTGAAAAACCTCACTTGCAGATTTAAGCCCGAATGGAAGCAATTGAAACAATACCTTCCCCATGGCGTATTAAATGTACATAATCTGGAGAATGCTTTATCTAGTTTTACCAGCCAATAGCCATCTTTCTCATCTATGATTGTAAACAATTTCTTTCCAGCTAGTTGACTAAGAATTTCCTCAACTGTTGGGATGGTATAATGTTGTCTTTTAACTGCTTTGTTTAAATCTCGTGGATCAAGACAAATGCGCAAAGTGCCATTCTTTTTTTCTGTGATGACAAGGCTACTCACCCAATCTGTAGGTCCTACAACTTTTGTTATAACTCCTGTATTTTCCATCTGACAGAGTGTATCCTTTAATTTATCATATACTGCAAAAGGTACTCCCCTACATCCTTGGCCACAGGAGCAACTGTCGGATCAATGTGTATATGATGACATCCCTGAAACTACCCAAACCTTGGAAAATCTCAGGATATAAGCTAAATAATTTTTCTTGTGTTAACGACCCAGCTGTGTGTATGAGATCTATCCGATGAACTAACTCTAAATTCTCACAAGCTGGTCTACCTAGTAAAGGAATTGTTGAGCAATCTGTTACATAAAATGATAATTTATGCACCCCTTTTTCTGTATTGCATTCAAACTCAGCTATTCCCATTGGTTGTATTCTTGTCCCACCATATGCTACAAGAACTGCATTGCTCTTAATCCATGGCTTTGTCCCAGGTATCTTAGAAAATATTTTAAATGGTAACACATTTGCTTCAGCCCCAGTATCTAACTTAAAATTAACTGTGTAGTCGCTTATAGAAATATCAGCATACCACCCTGTATCGTTCACTCCTTTATCTAATTTCGCTATCAATAGGTTACTTACAAACAGCTCATGAATATGTTGTTTTGTTTGTCTATTCTCAGGTTTAGCCATTTTTGTCCTACATAACTTGGCATAATGTTGTTGTTTTTTGCCACACTTATTACAAGTCTTTCCAAATGCTGAGCATCTCCGAGGTTCATGAATTGTGCCACAATAACCACACTTATTTTGACTGTTCCATTTGTCTCTGTTTCTTAAGTCTTTTACTCCCAAAGCTTGATTTGCAATTCCCTCATTATCTCTGTTTGCTGTTCCTCTGATATCTCCATGAGCCTCCTTCACACACTCCTTCGAGAGCTGTTGTCATTGTTGTCAGCTGAGCTCTTGTTATCTCATCAACATGGCATATTTCAACAGCCTTCTTAAGTGTAAGGTCTGTTTCTTTCAAGAGCTTTTCTTTCAGCCTTTCTTCCTTTATGCTGAAAACAATTTTATCTCTTATCATGTCATTAATTGCAGTTCCAAATTCACAACTGACTGCTTTCAATTTAAGCTCAGCAATAAATTGTTCATTTCTCACTCCAGGACTCTGTATATGGTTCCAGAAACAGAATCTTTCAAAAACAACATTCTTTCTAGGCAGAAAATAAATTCTGAACTGTTCTAGAACCTCTGAAATGTCTTTTGGATTCTCGTCAACAAAAACAAAGGTGTTATACACAGAAACTCCTTCTTCTCCCACACAATGTAGCAGGATAGCTATCTGCCGCTTCTTTGCTACATTGTCAAGTCCTGCTGCAGTGATATATAACAGGAAAGCCTGCTCCCATTTTCTCCAATTTTGAGCCATGTTACCTTCCATAATTAGTGGAGGAGGAGGCCGAAGTGAATCCATATCTTAATGCACTCTTCCTGTAAAATATACAAATTCCAAGTTGCAGTACAGGAAAGATTTACTTCTGACACCATGTAATGTCTGCTGTTAGAATCCAATATGGTAAGAATCCAAACAGAGTCCCATCTCATGTGAGAGTGATAAGTTTATTCAGCCAAGAGCACAGCCAGTCCGAGGAGAGGAGGAACACTATCCCATACTCTCCAATCCTTTAAGTAGTATAAACATACTGCAGCTGATATCACTAAGGGCTGTGTCTTAAAGGTACCTTACATCACAGCTAGGCTGCTAGCCCCTCTCCTAGTGACTCAACAGAACCCCTCTTCTTTAGACTATGTTCTCAGGAACAGCACATAGTTAGAAACAAACCTACCCACCTGAGCCTGAAAACACACCCAGTCAAGGATGTCCTCCCAGACACAGCATTTCTTCTCCTTCCTGTACACATGTATGGGTAACTCTTAGGAGAGTGGGAAAGGAATGGGATGCCTTTATAAATGTAATTATGGTAAGAACAAGAGCATTCTTACTGAAATTCTCATTGTTTTCATTGCTCATTACCACATTGTTCCTGATACAAATACAAATTTAGATCTAAGGACATTTTCATTGTTTGCTGGGTTGACTGGGAAAATTCTGCTTTTTGAGTAGCTGTAGAGTGTCAAGGAATTTATGTCCAGCTGAAGTGTTCTCACATGGGCCTTCCCTTGATTTTGAGTTTAGTAAATTATATAAGTTATATACATTTGAGATTTATGTTCTATAATCATTTGGACAAGCTGTGTTTTTAGACATTCCAGGTTTGTGTATCTGAATCCGAAATTAAAGCATTTTCAGATTCAAAGCTGTTCCTGATATAGCTGCCAAGCTGTTGTTAGCTAATGTTTTCATTATTTTCATGAATTTGTGACAAGAATAAAATTATTTTATATGTATGATAAGCAAAAGAAAAGGCAATAATTGCTGGTAAGCTAGAAGGTAGCAGGAAAAGAGGAAGACCATGTTACAGCCAGATAAAAACAATCAAGGCCCTGGCCCTAAGTCTTTAAGAGCTAATCCAGGGCTGTTGACAATAAGATGACTTGGAGATCTCTCATTCATAGGGTCACAATAGGTCAAATTGACTTGATAGCAGTTAATAGCAACAATGATAAAGTATTTGCTTAAATGAGCTCTCTCCCTTTTGATTGTCAGAGTGTACCAAGGAGCATGTAAAGATCTGATTTCTTTTTCCCTTTTCATAACTATGGAGCGAAGCAGATGAGTAGCTCGCAATGTCATCTGGTCACTCCAGCCATAATCACCCTTCAGTCGGCCTGGGACTGCAGCGACTGTAGTCCCGAAGCCAGCTGCTGCCATGGTCCTAAACAGACTGCAGGCAAGGAGCGACTTTTTGCCGCTTCTTTTTGGGCCAGCTTTGGGCCACCTCAGGCAGCCTCAGAGTGGCTTCTGGCTTGAATGAGGCATGCATCATCTGCACGCCATGCCCCCAAAGCAGCTGAAAGCTGCACCTTTTTGCCTATCTGTTCTGGGCCAAAACCTGTGTTTTCAAAGTGTTTGCTATCAAATCAGTGTGTGTTTAAACTGTGAACTGTATAGTGTTTTGGTATTTTTTTAATGAGTGCTAAGTGATTACACTTTGTTGTTGTTGTTGTTTGTGAGTGCTAAGTTATTACATTTTCCTCATATTTTAAAATTGTTTTAGGAACATCCCAGACCAGAATATGAAACCAAACTACTACAGAAGAAGTCGAGAACTGAAAAAAGCAAAATAATAAGTCAAGAGGAGGTAGGACTTCTTCTTCTTCTTCTTCTTCTTCTTCTTCTTCTTCTTCTTATTATTATTATTATTATTATTATTAGTCTCCCCCCTTCATACATTGCATTTTTGCAGGCCTGTCTGTGTTAACAGGTTTAGCTGCAGTTTAATTATTTAAGACTGTAATTCATTAATACCTTTTAGTCAATGAGAAAAATTTAGTAAGCAGGGGCTTAGGAACTGAAAAATGTTTCTTTTGAAATCTTGTATTTGATTCTGTTGTATTGTAGTAGTTATATAGCTGGACTATGTTTAGGGCCCCATTCAACCATGTGGTTCTGGGGACTTCAACATCCATGTTGAGAGTACTCTGTCAGGAATGGCTCAGGACTTCATGACTTTCATGACAACCATGAGACTGTTCTAAGCAGGATCTGGACTCAATCATGCAGCTAGGTACACTCTGGATTTTGTTTCTGTGCTGGATGGAGTTATGATGATCTTCCTGTAGAAGTGCTTTGCTTACTTCACTTGCCATAGAGGGAATGCTACTTGGTCAGGTTTAGGCTTACTGGAATTCAGAAAAACCATAAGCACACAGCTCCAATCCAGGCTGCCGCCACAGTCCTGAACAGGCCACTGAAAATGAGTGGTTTTTTTCTGCTCCTTTTTGGCCCAGCTCTTCCATTTGGGGTGGGCTCAGGGTGGCTTCAGGCCACATTTGGGGTATGCATTGTGTAAACACCACACCACCAATGCAGCCCAATGGCAGACCTTTTTGCCTATCTGTTTGAGGCCCTAGTGAAGATTTACATCCCAGGGGTTGCATCTGCACTGCTAAAGTAATCTGGTTTGACAGCACTTTAACTGCCATTTCTAAGTGCTATGGAATTTCTGGGATTTGTAGTTTGTTCTTCCCACAATTCAATAGCAGTGAGCCATGACAGTTAAAGTGGTGTCAACCTGGATTATTTTGGCAGTGCATATGTAGTCTGTCTCCTACAATTAGGATGCCTTGAAAGAGTCCCAACAAGGATATATGCTAGCAGATTAATAACATTCAGAAATTCCCTTCTAAGATCTTACATTAGTTTTGCTATTTGATCCAGAGTCATCAACATAGAGTTATTAGAAACAGCTAGGTTTTTTTTCTTGGCAATTGGTTTGTCCCTTGTTTCATTTTCTCATTGCTATGTCATGGGAAAGAAATTAGTTTATGGATCATCTTTAGAGCAAACAGATTATTGGTTTTTTGAGGTCTTGTGTGTTGGAATAGTCAGTGATTGCTCTTATTTGGTACAATGTCTGGGTGAGTTTTGTAAAGCTTTGTTGACCAGCCATGAAATAATGTGACCAGATGTGATTAGCTGGATTAAACAAGGAGCATTTCATTCACCTAAAACCTATTTAGCTGTTTGTTGTCTAGGAATAAGCAAACTTATAAACAAGGAAGGAGCAACCTGGTGCAAGTCCAGCTGAGGGCCAGCTACCTCTTGGGTGAAACACCAGACCCTGAAGGCAATCCAAAGAGATGGGTTGCTTTCTCAGACAATCATCTTTGGAAGGCCAAAACATGGAGATCTCCCTCTGAAGCCCCATGAATTATAAGAGAATAAACCCAAATCAGCCCCAAAGGCAGCCTCCTTCCCAAACACCCCAATTGCAGGCCCCGTTGGGGGCAATTCCAGAAGCCAAGCGTCCGCCCCAATGGGGTGGAAAGGTGTACAGAGATCTAATACCTTCTCCCCCATTAACTGCCATGGAAAAGAGACAAGTGTCTGCTTAGTCCCTTTCCCCCGCCAGGCCAGTTGAAACAGCCCCCACCCATTTGCAAGTGCTCTAGGAACTATTGCAAGTCCTCTAGGAATTTATTATCATCATCATCTTTCATGAGTCAGGAAGTTATTTAGGAAACTCTGAATCCATCCAATTAGACAATTACTACCAGATCTGCAATTTTGTGTGGATTCGCCATGTATCTTCCATGAGCCTTCCAGATAATTAAGTCATTCTTTTAATCTCCAATCCCACTTTTTCCTTTCCTAGATCTTCCTCTAACGTTTGTTTAATTTCCCCAAAACTTTTCTGCATTTCTGTTAAAACCTCTCTGGCTGAATTGGTCCCTGTTCCTGCTCATATGGGGCAATATCAGACCTTCCTAATACTTCAGGGTTCCAGGATTAGATCCAGAAAAAAAAAAGGGAGACTGACAATAATCCAGATGCCACAATCTCATAAAATGGAGGGTGGGACACTGTAGGAGCTCCAGGGTCAGTGGGACTGTGAGCACCAGTGTTGACACCAATGGCATCAACATTATTGGTATTGCTGTCAAAGGCTCCCCTCCCACTGGTGGTGAACTCCCCTGCAAAGGAAAGTTAGAGGTGGTTGACATGACAAAGGGAGGGGCGTAACTCAACAGGTGACACCAACAATCCCACACCATCTTCTTCCTCCACTTGTTACTCTTTCCCTGTCTATAGTCTGGTGGCTACTCTGTTTTCTTGTTGGCTCTCTTCTATGTCCTGCTGATGTGCAGTAACAAAAACACAATCCCACGAGGGATTTCTACTTACAGCACTGTCTAAGGTAAACACTCTCAGACGTAGCTAACTGTAGCAGAGAACAGAAGCACCAGTTCAGCTTAAGTATTTGCAGTGCACTGGCCACTTGAATAAAGTCACAGGCACTTGCTAATATCTTCCAAGCCTTTGGAAATTCTTTATCTTAAGTTGCAATATATACAGATATGTACAAACATTCCTCACAACTCCTCTCGATATTTACTGTCTGTAGTTCAACAATCCAACCATCAACAACCACTATCCTCAACCCACTTTCTTCATCAACCCACACATGCATTGAGTCTTAGTGCATTTATATACAATCTGGGCTAAGATTCATCACCTGGTGCTACTTAGCATGATGCAATCTCTGTTGAAAGCTTTTGCTTCATCCCAAGTGCTCTGATTTAGCAATTCTTGTCATACAACGTATTTTACCACATTTTAAATGAACATTGTTCCTACAATCCCCTCCAAAATATTTTGAATTGGCTAACTGTAAATAATAGAACAAAAACAAAGTCAAACACATCAGGTTACAAAATTACATTATTATTCACAGCACTTATATATGCCAAGCAAGGTAAACATTTTCCATGCCTCTGTGCTGGCAATGTTTCTGTGAATATGTCAGTCACCTTTTCTCTCTGTCTCACAGTATTCATGTGTCATGACTTCTTCTCTGTGTCACTTGCATAAAATTTGTATTCCTTACAGCTGAGTATTTAGTTCTGTTATTTGAATTCTCTGCCTCTGCCATCATTATGCAGGTCTGAGAATACATATTTATCAATACCTTTACACTTGCTTTTACTCAAAACTAGTTCTCCTTCCTGAGTCCTAATCCTTCCCCTGTGATTGGTACACCCATTTGGCATATTCTTCCCTTTGTGTACCAGTTTTCTTCCTTTTCTCTCTAAGATTCTGGAACGATTTGTTTATTCTCACTGTCTTGAGTTTGTCAAAGCCAATTCCATCCTGGACCCTTTTCAGTCTGGTTTCTGCCCACGGCACTCTACAGAGACAGCCCTCACTGAGACCTCAAATGATCTCTTGCAGGCCAAGGCAAATGGCCTCTATTCTATTCTCATTCTTCTTGATTTGTCTGTGGCCTTCGACACCGTGGACCATTGTCTCTTGCTTAACTTACTTTCTGACCTCAGGTTCTCCAACTCTGTTCTCAACTGGTTTAAATCTGACTTGTCAGACAGATCTTTTGCAGTGGTCACACAGGTGGTCAAACCTCCTCCTCTGTTCCCTTATCTGTTGGAGTCCCTTAGGGCTCTATCCTGGGTCCCCTTTAGTTCTCTCTATACACATTGTCCCTTGGTAGACTCATCAGTTCTTTTGCTTTCTCCTATCATCTTTACGCTGATGACACTTTCACCGGGGCTTGAAACAGCAAGTTTCATCTAGTCTGGCTGCCATCTCTCAGTGGATGCGGCATCGGTGCTTGAAGATCAACATGTCTAAGACAGAGCTTCTCATCTTTCCACCTAAGCCCATCCTTCAATACTATTCATCCGGTTCAGCAAGCTGGCAGACTTGGTTTCATTTTTGATTTCTCTCTTTCGTTTATTCCCCAGGTTCAGGCCATCGCCAAGACCTGTAGATTCTCTTTACAACATTGCTAAAATCCGTCCATTCCTCTCAGCCTCCACTGCCAAGTTCATGGCCTGGTGGTCTCATGACTAAATTATTGTAACCTTCTTCTGACAGGGCTTCCTCTCTCACACCTCCATCCTTTAACCTCTGTCCAGAACTCAGCTGCATGTATTATCACATCTGCTCACCGCTTTGACCATGTTTCTCCTCTCTTATCCTCCCTTCATTTGGCTCCCCATCCCCTTCCGCATCCAGTACAAGCTTTTGTTGTTGACTTTCAAAACCCTCCATGGACTGGCCTCCTCCTTACTTGTCTGAACTTCTTTCTCCTCACACTCCTCGTACCCTCCACTCTGGTAGTCAAGGTCTCCTGTCCCAGCCTAGGATTTCCACTGCCCCGTCCCGGATTCGTCCCTTCTCACGCTGCCTCTCACTCCTGGAACCTTCTTCCCCCACATGTGCACCTCATCACTTCTCTAACCAGTTTCAAAATTAATTTAAAGACTATATTGTTTAGGAAGGCATCCCCATGATTGTGCCAGACTTAGGCTGAGTCTTGGGGATAAGGACATTTGCAAACTGGACAAAAACTCTACGATACTTTAAACAAGATTCCCTGCCATACAACATGAAATAGGGTGCGTGGTTAATACTGGAACTCCAGACCCTGTTCACGAAATGGTTGGCACATGTAATTGCTTCACTCAACTTACCAGTAATCTTTTATGGATTGCAGCAAACCCACTCTTTGTTCAGCTAAACCATTTTCAGCTGAGCTATGGGGGTTTGTCATCTTGTGCTGAATCCCTTTTGTCCTTAACCAAGGCTAAAAAGCATTCCCAAGAAATTCCCCACCTCTTCAGAGATGGAAGTTCCAACTGTTGGAATAAAGAGTCCCAAGGAAAATGTACAATGCGTAATGGAAAACCGACTAGCTAGGAACATCGACCAATCGGGAGCTGGCTGGAGGAATTTGAACATCCCGTTGACAGTTGGTCTTGACAGCAATTGGGCTGAGGATTCTATTGGAGTCAGTTGACTGTGTGATAGATGGTGGACTGTATAGATGTTTGTAGATAGCTTTGAACATATTGTGACTTCTAAGAATAAAAGCCTCATCGTAGAGACCTTTGTCTACAGTGTCTCTTCAGTTATTCTTGAAGAGGAGAAGTACTTCTCTAACTCACAAGGTGCTGCCTACACTACAGTCACGAAGGGGATCCTGGCACCAAACGTAGCCGTGGTACCTCATCACAGACTGTGCAACAAATACTAACAAGGGTTATGGGCCCAGCACACTTCTGCTGCACCAGTGGATCTGCCCAAGCACCTGAGTGAGAACCTGTTTTGTGAGCAATTGTCCAGAAGAGCAGTTCAAACTTTTTGAGGGCCAGAAGGCAAAAAGGTAAGGAGCCTAGCTGCTGGCTGTTGCCTCCTTATCATCAGCAGATAGTGAGAGTTGGGAAGGCTGCCAAGGCTGAGCATTTATTGTCAGCATGGAGTTTGCAAAGTTCCCAAAGTTAAATGACAAAAATTTCAGCCAGTGGGCTGTCTATGATGAAGCAGTTTTGGTAAGAGAAGGACTTTGGGATGTTATTGAATAAGGTCCAACTACGGAAAATGCAGAACGAGATAGAAGAGACAGAGCTACGTTGTGCCTCATTCTGGAGCCCAGTCAGACTATGTGAGGGATAGGTATCTGCCAAGGAGTTTTGGAATGCACTGAGAAATGTCCATCGATCTGACTCTGCACTGTCCAAAATGCTCTGGAGCAAGAGACTGTATGCTTGTTAAATGCAGAAGAGACAATCCCCAGAAGGGCACCTGTCCACCATGTGACATTTATTCCTAGAGGCAGAAAACAGAAGAATAAAATTGGCTAAAGAACAAAAAAACATACATCTTACTAGGCAGCTTATCCAGTGAATTTGATCACATACTGTACAGCTTGCAGGGGGTTCCAGAAAGCCAGCTTACAATGGACTTGGTGTCGACACGTGTCTTAGAGGAATTCAAGAGATGGCGTTTTGAGAAAGGCATTCAGAGATAGCAACATGCCGAACCAACGCCAGCAAATACACCATTGGAGGCAGTTCAACAAGCCGAGAGTGCAACTGTTTGCAAAGTTGAGCGATGCTACAACTGCGGACAGCCAGGACACCTTAAGAGAAACTGCAAGAATCTGTCTTCTGCCAGAAAGAAGAAATAGCACTGGACTCCTGGGAACAGGAAGGGAGCTGTTTTGGCAGTGAAGAACAGTGACTGTCAATCCCATCTGGCTGTTGCAGCCAAATACCTTTGGCTGGTCAACAGTGGTGTGACACATCATTTGGCCAACCGAAAATCCTTGCTGAAGAACAGGAAGCCCTCATGTGTTGACTCTATGGGTTTAGCTGACGGGTAATTCAAGCCAAATAAGGGACATGGGGACTGTGCATTTTCCTGGGTTGCCAAGGACTTTGAGAATGTGTTCTGTGCTCCCAAATTGCAAAAATGTCTGGTCAGCGTGTCCTCACTGACCACAGATGGGTATGGCCTACATTTTGAGGAGGATGAGTGTGTCATCACAAAAGGGGGGCAGGTTTGTGCAAAAGCACACAAACACAACAGATTGTACTTTCTAGATGACCATGCAGTGTGTGCAACAGTGAGCAATGTTCCACTGCACTCAAATTGTGCACACTATTTTCATAGGGTGCTGGGACACACTAGTTTTGATAATTCCTTTTGCCAAACAGTGAAACATTGGTCTCTAGTCAAGATAGGGAGGTTTATGAACAAATACAACAACCGGGGTAAGATATGGGTTTTAATAGTCGCTACTCTACCCAAGAAAGATAACCTTAATTTGGACCAAGAAATTAAATCTTTTTGAATATCTTTCCACAACCTAATATAATTATTTTCATATAAATCAATATTTCTATTAGTTAAATATATACCTAGATACTTAGCTTTTTTAACCACTTTATATCCCGCTTTCAAACTTAATTCTTGATCTTCCTTGGTTGTTAAATTTTTAGTAATGATGTTTGTCTTATCTCGGTTAATATTCAAGCCAGATAATTCTGCAAATTCATACAAGATTCTATTTAGATATTCTATTTCAAATAAAGGATTCTCTAGAAAACAGATAAGATCATCAGCGAAAGTTCTGGCTTTATAAACTTGATTCTTAATTCGTACCCCACTAATTTTTGGATTTTGTCTTATTTTATTAATCAGAACTTCAAAAGCAATTATAAACAATAAGGGTGACAACGGACACCCCTGTCGTGTACCACGCTTAATTCGAATAAATTCTGTTCTTTCCCCATTGATAAGGATTTTTGCCTTTTGTTCTTGGTAAATGGCTTGTATCCAATTGAATAACTTCTCTCCTATATTCATCTTTTTTAGTGTTTCCATTAAAAAGGACCAACTCAACCTATCAAACGCTTTTTCTTAATCGATCAACAACATTGCTAGTTTTTTTTCATTATTACGTTCAAAGTGTTCTATGATATTCAGTACAATTCTCATATTATCCTTAATCTGGCGTTTAGGTAAGAAACCACATTGATCATCCTGAATATGAGCAGATAAGGGTCTTTTCAATCTCTCAGCTATAATTTTACTATATATTTTGTAATCAGTATTAGTGAGGGAAATTGGTCTATAGTTATTAATATCATTCTTAACATTCTCATTCTTGGGGATCAATACTATTAAAGCTTCTTTCTATATCTGGGGTACCATTAATATGTATATCATTTATAGTCCGTTTTAGATATGGAATCAAAATTTCTTCAAATTTCCTATAATATATTAAGGGAAATCTGTCAGGACCTGGAGTCTTATTAATTCTCATACTATGTATTGCTTTACTAATTTCTTCATTCGTTATTTCATGATTTATATTTTCTTTTTCCTCATCTTTCAAAATCAAAGAATTTTGATCCATTAAATACTTTTGTATCTTTTCTCTAATTGGTTCATTATCCTCAAAATTCTCATATATCCCCTCAAAATATTCTTTGAATAAGTTTTTGATATCCTTTTGTTCTCTAAAAGATCTTCCTTTATAAACAATTTCAGATATTATCTTCCTTTCACTATTTTTCCTTAATTTATTTGCTAGAATCTTCCCCGCCTTGTTCCCATGTTCAAAATGCTTTTGTTTTACGCTTAAAAGTTTTTTTATTTGAGTAGTTTCTAAAGTTTTCAAGTCTTGTTTTAATATTTCCAATACTGTTTTCATATTCTTATCTCCCCTCAATTTCCATTCTTTCTCCCTCTTCTCTATTTCACTTCTCAGTTTCTTTTCTTTCTCTTGTTCTTCCTTCTTTTTTTCAGCATTCAATTTAATAAGTATTCCTCTGATTACCACCTTACTGGCATCCCATAACACTTTATCTTTCATTCCTTCTGTTTCATTTTCTTTAAAATAAAATTGAAGAGACCCTTTCGCTTTAACAAAAACTTTCTTATCTTCCAACAAATCTAAGGGCAATCTCCAAATAAAATCATGTTTTCCAATGTTTAAATTCATCACAATAGGACAGTGATCCGAATAGGAAAGAGGAAGAATATCCATAGAGCTAATCCATGGAAGAAGCTCTTTAGATGCCAGAAAAAGATCAATTCTGGCCCAAGAATCATGCACTTCCGAATAAAAAGTAAACTCCTTAACCAAATTATATTTATATCTCCAAACATCTTCCAAATTGTGATCCCGAATAAACTCAAAAAAAGATCTCGGCAATTTCCCTTGATTTTCTTTATAATTTTTACCTCTATTAGATTTCCTATCAATTTTGGGTCGCAATACAGCATTGAAATCTCCAAGTAGTAATATATTTTGATAGTTAGAACATATCTTATTAATTTCCTCATGTAAGAGGGCAAAAAAATAATCTTTGTTTTCATTAGGGGCATAAACCTCGACAACTAATATTTTCATTCCTCTCAACATTATTTCCACAGCTATGTATTGACCTTTTTTATCTTTAATTACCTCTTTAACTTCAAACTTTTTATTAACGTAAATAGCCACCCCTTTTTTCTTTTTCTCCTGAGAGGAACAAAAATAATTACCCAATTTGGGGTTTCTCAAAAGTCTTTCCTCCTTTAACTTAATTTTTGTTTCTTGAATACAAATAATGTCCCCTTTAGTTTTCTCTAACTGATGAAAAATTAAGCTTCTCTTATATTTAAAATTTATACCCTTTACGTTCCACGAAATTATCTTTGCCATTTTCATAGATACCTACTCCACTTTACAATAACAATAGAAGAAGAACAACAATTCTAAAAAGTAAAGATATACCTCGTTTATTTATTATTCCCACCCCTCTCCCTTATCTTTATTTCTAAAAAACTTCAAAAGGAATAAGGAGAAACACAAAGGAGAATTAAAAAGACAGGGAAAAAAAGAGAAAAGAAAAAGGGAACAAATTCAAAAATATTGAGGGGTCCAACACTTGAGCTTAATCAAAGGAATGGTATATCAGTAAGATATATCAAAATTATACATTATAATGGTATATCAGTAAGATATATCAAAAGGGGCCTAATAAGTCCAAGTTGGGAGACAGAGATGTTTCACCCTCTCTAGTTATTTTATTGCCGCTGCCCTTCTTGTTTAATTCTTCTTCTCCTGTATTGACATCATTTTTCTCTTCCTCAATTTCTCTTTCCTTCCCAGAATTCAATTTCTTTTGTTTTCTGTTTTCCTGAATATCTTTCCGGATTTTACATTCTATATCTTTAGCCTTTTCAATACTGTCAATACAATACCTCTTTTGAAAATAAAAAAAGGACAAACCTTCTGTTCTTTCCCATTTAAAATCAATTTTTAGATTTCTCAGCAAACTAATATCCTTAAAAAATTTCACTTCCTTTTCATCAATAACCAATTTGTTGTCATAACTAAGTTGAATAATTAAGTCTCTTATGCGTGTTCTTACACAACAAATTACAATGTCACGTGGATAATCCATATCTTTGACTATATTAGAGTTCACGCGAAAATCTGGTCTATTTCGGATTCCATCTTTTCCGGGGGAAGGTCAAGAAATGCAGCTAGAAAGTTGTATTAGTCTTGCAAATAAGTCCTCTTTTGGTTTTTCCAACACTCCTCTAATTTTAACTCGTTTCTCGCGAAGCTTTAAATCTTGATTTAAGTCTTTCCATTGCAATTGTTCATGTTTACTACTTAAGTCCGTGGTTGTTTTTTCTAGTACAAGTGTCTTTTCTTTAACCACCTGTACCTCTTTTTGGGTCTTGGAAAGATCTGGATTTATCTTTTCAATTTTTCCCTAGACAATCCAATTCCTTCTTTAAATCTTTTCTAATTTCCGCTCTTGTCTCTTTGATCTCTTCTCTCGTTTCCTGACTTGATTCTTTAATATCCTCTTTCATCTCAGCCCTAAGCTCTTTCATTTCTTGCCTGATTTTTCTTATTTCATCTGATACTAACATATTAGGATCCGTTACTTTAATGCCATCTTCTACAGATCCCTTCTATTTGATGGAATTTGAATTTGGGTTTGATTCCAACCCTTTTTACCCATAACCATAATATCACTGCTTCTGTTCGAAATATATTACAAAGAGAAGAGAAGAGAAATAGTTAAGAAAAAATATTAACTGTTTAAACTTCAATATTGCTTAACAAGCTTTCTTAACCAATTATATCTCTACTGGCAGAGCAAGAAGAGCAGCACACACCAAACCGTATAACAGGGAGCAATCTAATTATCTAGATATCGATAAATTGTATATTTGTAGATTTATAGATTTAGTGATTTATAATGAATTAACCCCTCTTCCCACACTTGTATATTCTTATACAGTCAAACACTTCCCTTTCATGTACAGTCGATTCTGTTCTTACTTTCTCTTTTCGGCGTGTTGAACTTCTAGTTTCCATACACGTTCTTAACCCTCTACAATATTACATTAAATACTAAAAGACTGGGGGTTAGCAAAATACAAAAATTATAGTTATCAATTGCCCATCCACAAACAGGATTAATTCTTTCCAATCCCTTTTAGCAACTCCCAAATATTTATATCCATCTAAATATAAATATATAATTCCCAATTATTTTATCCATTTACTTTCCATCACCACGTCTCTTCATTCCCACTAGTCCTAATTTTCCTCCTTCTTCTTGACTCCTCTCACCCCAAGACTCCTATACCTCCTGTTTCCACCTTTCCTTGTAACTTCAGTTCTTCCTTCTTATCTCCGCTTCTTCCCCCTCTCAATTCATCATTCCATTACATAGATCAATTCCTATCTACCTCCCTCCTTCCAGTTCCTTCTCTTACTTACCCCCACGTTTTTCTTCCCTTCTGTAACCCTTCGCTTTAATTCCTTTCCTCCCTTGCTTTCCACCTCCGTATCTTCCCTTTCCACCTTTCTCTCTCTCCTCCTCCTTTTCTTTCTCAGTTCCACGTCATTCCTTTCGCATCCCTTCGCTTCCCCACCCCAATTCCTTCTCTCTCGATTCTATATGTCTTCTCTTTCCACCTCTCTGCTCTCAGCTCTTCTCACTCTTTATTCCGTGTCTTTACTCTGCGTCCTTTCTTCTCTCTGCATTCAACACCTTCCCCGTCTCGTTCTTAGCGTCTTTGCTCTGCATCTTCCTTCTCTCTGCATTCAACACTTTCTCTGTCTCATTCTCCGCGTCTTTACTCTACGTCCTTCCGTTTCTCCGTTCTCAACCCCTTGTCCGTCTCATACACCACGTCTTTATTCTGCGTCTTTCCGTCTCTCTGTTCTCTGCTCTTGGCCCCTTCTCTCCCGTCTCCATGACCTCCCTCTGCGTTCCTCTGTCTTTCTGCCCCCCGCACTTTCTTTCTCACCTCCGTCTCTCCGAGCCTCCGTATCCCTCTCACCATCACTCTGCTTTGGCTTCTTCTTACATTCACCTCTGCTTCTTCTCCTTCGTAATTCCACCTCTCCACTTCGACTCCTCTCTCTCCTCCTTATCTTCGTCTCCACCTTCAACTCTTCCTCTCTCTCCCACTCTCCTCTGCGTTTTTCCTTCTCCGCCTCCCAACTTATAACTTTTAATTTTCTCCACAGCTTCTTCATCTAATAGCAACACAATCAGTTCCAGCTGTTTCTTCCAACGCCCGGCGAAATTACTCCTTCTTCCTAATTAATGATTATCTTACAGGTCTTCCAAAAACAACACGTCTTTCTCCTCCTTCTCTTCTCCAATCAAAGTATATGTAACCAAAAACAAAAACAGCACTGAGGTTCAAGCCACTAGAACGAACAACAAAAATATTCAAAGTCACCTTTCCTACCAAATATAAAAAATCACTAGCTCCCCAGGTGAAGAAAAGGGAGGTGTGGGTTAAAGCCTACCGCCACCAGGACGGTTACAGCTACGGGAGGCAAAGTTCTTTGGCCCCTCCAAAGCAAGTTTAGCTTGGAGCAAGAACCAAGTCAGCTCCAGCAAAAGTAGACTCACTTCTGGGCCCCCAACGAACTTCCAAGTATACCCCCTCTTCTCCGAGTAGGGTATGGATGAGTAGATAGAGTCCCCATTCCTCCAAGAACCGTATCTGTGGAGAAGCTGTTAGGAGCAGACCTAACTTGTGTCCTCCTGCTAAGCCCCTCCACTGGAAGTCACTAGTTTCACTAGTTTGGGAAAACTGGGAAGTGTTTGTCCTGGGCTGAAACTGAATGATTGCAGGAACCATCTGGATTGTTCTGTGTGCTAAAGGCTTTTCCTGTTGCCAAGAAAAGCAAATGCACCACCTAGAGGCCTTTCCAAATGATGCATGCTGATCTGTGGGCAATAGTAGATATCTGATGGTAATTGTTGATAGGCACACCAGATACTCCTATGCCTACACACTCAGGGAGAAGAATCAGGCTGCTGCCACATTCAAGAACTGGGTGGAGATGGTGGAAAGGGAATTTGAGTACAAGGTTGGTGCTCTGGTGACAGATTGGGGTGGCGAGTTTTTGTCCCAAAGCTTGACCAATTGGCAGAAACAAAAGGGCATCTGCCATAACAAATGTTGACCAATTGTGCTACTATGGTAAAACTAGCATGTCGAAGTACATGGTGCAGATAATGCACACATTGACCATGCAGAAACATATTGGACATAGTTGCATTGACACATTTGGCTTGTCTGCCTGTGGATGTATATTATACAGTCTGTCTCTTTTTTCACCTTTACCATGCTTTGTAATTATACATTTTTCTCAAACATCACTTTATATCCATCACCACTTAAGGTAGACACACTAAGGAAAAAAAAATTTAAACTGTGTGCAAACAAAACATTGGAGAATTTCTCCACTTTCCTTGGAGCTCCATCTGTCAAGTCCACCTTGGAGACTGTTGAAGGCTTTACATTCTGTAGTACCTCCAATCAGTTCGCAATATTGTTAGGAAGGATCAAATTAGGGAAATTTTTAATTATCTCAAATTATGCAAGAGTAAGGTCCTAACAACACCTTATGGGGTGACTGTTATGTATATCCAGAAACTAAAGACCCTGGCGATAGACAATGCAACAACAACTTCTTCAATAAATCTGTTATGTTTATGGCTTCCTGGATTGATGCGGAGGTGGGAGGAGCGTCCTCGCGGAGCTCCGTGAAGGCGCCTGCTTCGCGCTGCAGTGCTGCGGGGAGAAAGGGTCTGTTTAAAACATAGAGGACTCCAAGGCAGCAGTTTCACTCCCTGGATAAATCGGAAGCAATGGAGGGACGCCCACAGAGGCCCTGGAAGGCAACGGCCCTGGAGGAGAAAGAAGAACTCGGAGGTGGTGGGGGCCAGAGAGCCGAGGAGCTGAGGAGCCAGCCCAGGCGGAGACTGGGCTGAACCCAGCAGCGCAGTAGCAGCCAAATAGGCAGAACCACCAAACACCAGTCTTTCAAAGCTACAAAGAACTACAAGAAAGGCATTGAAAAGCCCTTAAAATTACTGGGGTGAAGAAGGAGTAGGACACTGCTACAATTTGGCCTCTCAATACAACAGTGCACAAGCTGGTAGGAGGGAAGTTGTTTCCCATTTTCCATTTACTGGATAGTGAAGCTTGGTTTTGTTAGCTCCTGATATATATGAAACTATATTTGAAAGAAATTTAAAAGAAATGATATGAAATGAGAAGTACAGCTGATGAAATTAAAAACACAGAGCTGCATGTGTGGTAATCAATAGAAAGCATTTTGATTATCCTGGAACTACTTTCAGCATTGTGGCTGGATAGGAAACAAAGGACACAAAGACAGTAGGTGTTAGAAATGTTTCCAAGGTTTGGATTTCAACTTTGACTGTTTGAAACTGGGTTTACACTCTGTGCTACTTGGAACTTTGCTTAATTTCACTTTTATGATTATACTCTACCATATTTTTGGACACTGTGAAACCTTGAGTGTAACAAACAAAGTTTTCTCCTAACCTGTTCTCAACCTACTCTCAACCTACTCTCAGCCTGTGTCCTTGCAAATCTACTGAGTCTCTTCCAACCTGCTGAGTCTCCTCCAACTTACTGAGTCCCTTCCAACCCACTAAGTTTTTTCCAACCTATTGAGTCTCTTCCAACATACTGGGCTCCCCCCCCCCAATCTACTGAGTCTCCTCCAACATACCGAGTCTGTTCCAACCTACTAAATTGATAATGGCTACAGCTGCTAGAAAAGGGCCAGCTGGCTCACAAACACATTATTCAAGTCAGGCCTCTAATTACTCACAGAGGAGATATTCCATGGAGCAACCTTCAGTGCTAGAGGAAATTAAGTGGCTGAGAGCAGACATGGAACAAAATTTGTCAAGAAAAATAAAGAACCTGAGGGCGGACATAAAGAAAGATATGAGGGCGGAGCTGAAGAATATTAGGCAAACCTTGAAAGCTGTAACAAAGGAGATAAATCAAGTAAATATCAGAATCCAGAAATTGGAAGAAAGACCCTGACAATAGAGCATGCAATGACAACTTCTTCAATAAATCTATTACAGTGGTCCCCCGCCTTACGAATCCCCCGGGTTACGAAAACCCCGGAATCCAAAAGGCGGCGGACCGGCATTGTATCCCCCGGGATCCGAAAGATCCCCAGGGATACGAAATGAAAAAAGCCGCACGGCCCCTTTAAATGGCCGCGCGGTCCGTTTAAAATAGTGGTCCCCCAGGAAACGAAAGCTTCCGGGTTACGAAGGTAATCCCGGAATGGATTACCTTCGTAACCCGGGGGACCACTGTATTTTTATTAGGGGCAAAATGCATACACACAAATACGGCACACACACACATACATACTGCACACTAGAAGGAAGGGAGGAAGCGGGGATAGTTGGAGATAGACTCTGCTGTTGAAATACTCATTCTAGCTGGCTTCTCCTGGATGAATTTATGGTAGACAGTGATGTTGATGATGGGACTCAGCCGCCAACGTGGGGAAAGGATGGCTGAGGGAGATCGGAACGCAGAGTGACATGAAGTCCACTGCACTCCGAGAGGGTCTCTCAGAGGGTCTCAAAACCCGGCTATATTTATAGGAAATTTCTAGCTGCAGGCTAGAGTTTAATGGTCTAGCCTCAGTTGGACAAAGGCTGAAGCGACCTTGCCATTGTTAAGTAAAGGTTTAAGATAGTCTAAACAATGTGCAGGGCCTTGATGCAATCAAGGAGAGAAGGCAGAAGAATAGGTGTGTCATTACTGTTAATGACTTGTCGCAATAAGTGTGATTTTGGAGGACAGCAAGTGTGATTTTGGTGGCCACCAAGCTGATGACACTCAGATATATCTCTCCATGACCAGATCATCGGCCCAGACTTTAGATGGCGTCTCTCCTCTCAATGACTGTCTTGCGGCGGTAATGGATTGGATGAGGAAAAATAGATTGTAGCTAAATCCAGACAAAACAGAGGTACTAACAGTTACAGGACCGAAGCCAGGTTTGGGAATACAACTCCCAGTCCTAGATGGAGTCACACTCTCCTTGAAGAACTCTGTTCACAGTCTGGGGGTACTTCTAGATTCGTCACTTCACATGACTAGTCAGGTGAATGTGATGGTCAGGATTGCCTGCTATCAGCTTCGGCTGATACGCCAGCTGCACTCTTTCCTGGATATGAAGGACCTGGAATCTGTGGTACATGCTTTGGTAACCTCATGTTTAGATTACTGTAATGCACTCTAAATGGGGCTACCCTTGTGCTTAACCCGGAAAATCCAATTAGTTCAAAACATGGCAGCCAGGCTTATCACTGGAACATCCAGGAGAGAGCACATAACACCTGTGCTTAAGTCTCTCCACGGGCTGCCAATTAGTTTCCGGGTGCAGTACAAGGTGTTGGTTTTAACCTTTAAAGCCCTACATGGCTTGGATCCATCTTATCTTAGGGACCGCCTCTCCCTGTATGATCCTCCCCCCCCCCCCCGCACACTCCGGTCCTCTAGGAGGAATCTCCTGCAGCCTATGAAATCTTGACTGTCACAGACCTCCCAGAGGACCTTCTCTACCACCACTCCCAGGCTATGGAATGGCCTGCTGGACGAGATGCATCTTATTACATCTCTCGATTGTTTTAGAAAAGCTACAAAGACGTATCTCTTCCAGCAGGCCTTCCCAGAAACACCTTCATTCCCAGCTCTTGAATTGGGATATGTTTTTCCCCCACCAGCTCCTGATACTTTGTCCTATGCTGCAACAGTTTACACCGCCCATGGAATGGTTAGTTTGTTTCTGATATTGCCTATGTTTTTAATTGTCTTTCTGGTTTTAACTTGCTGCTAGTTTAATCTAATTTTAAGGGATGGGAAGCTGGGTAGTGGGTTATTGGAATTGTTTTATTCTGTAATTTTTTTATCTGCTGTAACCTGCTCTGATTGTCTTGACAGAGGAGCAGGCTATAAATAATAATAATAATAATAATAATAATAATAATAATAAATTTGTTTGGCTTCTTACATCTACATGAAAGTCCAGCTTGGCAGCAACCAAGAACTGGTTTTATAGGGAAATTCTGCTGTATAAATAAACTCTTTTTCTTGTCTATGTGGGCTCTCATCTGGGTTTATGCCTGTCTCCTTGCAGAGTTCATTCTGGGGTCATAATGGTGGATTCCACATGTTTAATAAGGAAAGGACTTATGCTAACAGCTGCCTCTATTGGGAGGCTCTGGGAAAAAATACTTTGGTTTTTAAATGGCTCACATCTCCCCTGCACTATTTAATGTTCCTCCCAAAAATCCCAGAGTAAATTTGTTTAGGGCATTTTAGAAAATCCATGAGGCTCCCAAAAGCCCAAGGGGCCAAAACTGTCCCCTCTGAATCCACCACAGCTGCACACTGCAGCTGGCAGAGGTATCAGCCATTCTGTCCAAACTAACTTGGTCTCAAATGGGCAGTCATTAAGCATGTCTCTTGTAATGTTCATTGTCCTTGATTGCCCACCTGAGATCAAGTTAATTCAACCAAACTTCACATTTCAAAGTATCTATCTTCAGGGGAAATGTGGATAGCAATGACACCATTGTTCCCATTAAAGATGAGGTTCCAGTGGTTGCAAATTTGCACTCACTTTAACCAGAATTCTCAGTAAGGAGTCAATGGTATCATTTTGGGTAGGAAATGAAGCTACAGACCTTATTGCAACACACAGCTCTCCAGATATTGCTAGATTGCAAGTCCAAGCATCCTCTAGCTGTTGTAGCCAATGCTAAGAAATGCTAGGAGCTACCGTCTAACAACATCCAGATCATGGAAGATGTACTAGTTGAATGTGCCTGTGTGGAGACCACACACACATGCTGGATGGCAGAAGAGGGTTGGACTGGATGGCCCCTGGAGGTTCCTTCCAATGCTAGGATTCTATGTATTCCTGCATGCCAAAGGGGGTTGGGCTGCATGATCCTTGGATCTCTTGCAATTCAAGCTTTCTGTGTATTCCTGCATAATAATAATAATAATAATAATAATAATAATAGGTTTATTTATACCCCGCCCAATCAACATGGAAACTGGGCGGCTTACAACAGTAGAAAATAAAATAAGAGTACAATAAATACAAGTCAGCCCATTACAGTTCCTAACCAATGCATATAGAACAAATGCAATAAACAATATAATATGCTAGCAATCAAAGAAAATACAGTAACAATAAAATACAATACAGTAAAAATATATATCCTTGTTCCCTCAACATAAATTCAAACATTTGCACAAATTACATTCAGAGCATAGTACAATACAGAGTATACAAAATCCCAATACAAACATTCTACCTCATAATTAATCCCAATTAGTGTAAAAACAAAACAGAAACAATATGAACTATACAGTCTTAAAAGGGGGGGGGGGGGGAAGAGACAAGACTCCTCAAGTCCAGCAGCCAAGGCATGGGTGTATCCCAGGTGGAAGGAGGGCAAGCATACACTCTCTCAGCTGGGTCTTCACTGGCAGATGTTGGAGAGGAGGAAAGGAGGGCCACTCCTCCTCCTCAAGTCCAAGAACCCAGGCATGGGTATAGCCCAGGTGGAAGGAGGGCAAGCAAACACTCTCTCAGCCAGGTCCTCACTGGCAGATGTTGGAGAGGAGGAAAGGAGGGCAACTCCTCCTCCTTAAGTCCAGCAGCCAAAGCATGGGTGTAGCCCAGGTGGAAGGAGAGCAAGCATACACTCTCTCAGCTGGGTCTTCACTGGCAGAGGTTGGACAGGAGGAAAGGAGGGCCACTCTTCCTCCTCAAGTCCAGGAGTCAAGGCATGGGAGTAGCCCAAGTAGAAGCAGGGCAAACAAACACTCTCTCAGCCAGGCCTTCACTGGCAGACGTTGGAGAGAGGATTTTGATTGGATGGCCCTTGGGGGTCCCTTCCAACTCTATGGTTCTATGTAAATGCAAGCAGTGCTCCCTAGGACTCATCTCTTTGCCTCTCTGATGTTACAGGGCCAGATATCTGGCTACATGGGCTGCAGAAATAACAAAGTGTGTGTGTGTGTGTGTGTGTGTGTACGCGTGCATGCACACACATGCGTGCACACACTTTCAAAAAGCCCATGAACATTTGGTGAACCTGTGAATTTCCTAGGGTTTTCTTAGGTGAGGGTGATTTTATCAGTTCCTTCCTCTGAAAGCTAGCCTACAACGCCTAGTATTATTCCCTGGCAGTCTCCCATCCAAGTACTAACCAGGGCTGACTGACCCTGAATGGCTTCCAAGCTCAATCCACATGATGTAGAGAATGAGTATAGTCATAATTGAATAAATTTGGGCTGGAGGTATAGCAGACTAAGAAAAAGATAAAAAGAAAAAGCCACCTCTGAACAAACCTTACCAACAGGTTCACCATAGCATCACTGGAAGTCTTAAATTACAAGAAATAGTTCTGTGCAATCCCCTACAGATACAAAGAGAAGGAAAATTAAGAGACTGGATCTATAATAGCTGACTTGTCTGGAGAAGTAAAGGCGTAGATCTATATGATATAGAGAAGCAGTATAGTCATAATTGAATAAATCCGGGCTGGAAGTATAATAGACTAAGAAAAAGACAAATTTCCCAAGCAGGAGAGAGAAGGAAAGTTAGGATCTATAATAGCTGACTTTCCTGGAGAAGTAAAGGCGTAAATCGAGAAGACATGGTACAGCTTGAGTTGGCTGAAAAAGGAACTGTGAAAGTAACATAGAGAGGATTGGGAAAAGACTGGCACAGAGGATGATTGCGGAGGAGAGGACCAGGCAGAGAGGATGTGAAATAGACCAGGATCAGGAGGGGTTCAGCATGGAGGACGATGGCGGAGGAGAGGACTAGGCAGAGAGGATCAGGAAGAGACTGGCACAGAGGGTGATCATGGAGAAGAGGATCAGATAGAGAGGATCAGAAGGAGAACAAGGCAGAGGATGATGGCGAAGAAGCAGTCCAGACAGAGAGGATTGGTAAGAGACCAGACCGGAGGATGACGGAGGAGAAGATCAAGCGGGAGGATTGAAAGGATAGGGGAGGGAGGATAACTACAGGGGAGAGGACTAGATGGTGAGAAGTAGAAAGTGACTAGAGTGGAGATGACAGTAGAGAAGAGGACTGAGTGGAAAGGATTGGGAAGCAAGGGGGTTGAAGTTAGAAATAAAGATGATGATGATGATGATGATGATGATTTGTGGACTTAAAGAATAGAAAAAAGGCAGTGAAAAAAACAGAAAAAAATGGGGGTGATAAAATAAACAGTAAAAATAGTAACTGGTGTAGAAGGGTGAGAGACTGAAAGTGAAATAAGAGGAGTGCAGCATGGAAGGGTAATAGGATGGGTAAGAGGGTTTAAAAGGGGAAACAGAGACAGGAAGAAGTATCAGGACTCCAGAAACAGAAAGCATTCTGGGATTTGTAGGCTCAAATTAAATACCGTAATGGGAAAGAAAGTTTTGCTTTAAGAATAGACAAGAAATGAAGAATAAAAAGAAAATTATAAAAAAAAGGGAATGGAATAGATTTGCTTTTTGGAACACCCCAAGTATAGAAAAGGGAAGGGAAACCATAATAATAATAATAATAATAATAATAATAATAATAATAATAATGGCGGGACCTCCAAGGAAAAAGATTGGTTATTTACAGTTAACATAAGATAATCTATCACAGTGATGGGCAACCTTTTGAGCTTGGTGTGTCAAATTTCACCAAAAAACTGAGCGTAACTCGGGTGGTGTGTCACTTTGAGAGAAAAAAACATTATTTTGCAATATGTATAGTTTAAATCACTTATTTTTATAGTTTATATATTTATAGTTTAATCACTTATCTCAGTAATCATGGATTAGAAATCTATGACACCCCAGAACAGTAGATAATGGTTGCTGTGGTTAACTGCTATTTGGTTACTGGTAATTGCAGGGCCCCCAGAGTGTAATGAACGAGTGTGTTCCGGGTGAGTGTGTTTCAGTTGAAAATATGGTCCTGAACCAAAGGAAATGACTGCACGTGTTACATGGCTGAAGGAAGGATTTGGAGACTAAGAATCAAGAAGTTCTGACTTGGCCAGGGAAGAGAGTTTTTCCAGCAATGGAGGTGGGAACATCCTATATCCTGGGTTGATTCCGTCTCATTGATCCAAGTAGGCAGGGAAAACAGACTTGAAGGAGTCACCACCAGAGGGAGCAACCCCCACCATCCCTCAGTCTTTTTCCTGCCTCATCAGAGTAGGCTGTGTTTTTCCTTCTCTCCTTCCTTTACTTTGTCTAAAGACTTTAATATTTCTTCTAATATTTATTCTATTCTTCCTATATTCATGTTCTGTTCTCTCCTGCCTTCGCAACCATGTTTCTTTAGTCTGTGCTCTATTCCTTTGCTTTTCTAACTTCTAAAGCAAAACCAGGCAGGGAGAGACAGTTCAGAAGCTGCTGTGCTGGGAGGCAACTAGGCCCAACTCCAGCATTAAAGAAGAAGACAGTCCAAGTCCAGCCATGTCTGGCTGAAGGGGCTGAAAGGCCAGAGAGCCCAGGTGTGGCAGGAGGAGGGATATCCCTCTGTCTTTGACCAGATGTGCTCCGCAGCAGACTTCAACCCCAGCAAAGGGTCTGGCAGCAAGATGGAGGTCCTAAAAGGAATTGGCGCAGTGGAGGAAAGATATCCCTAGTCCTTACCCAATAGGCGCCACAGCGCGGACACTAGCCCCAGAAGGGGTTTGGGGCAGTGAGATGGAGACTCTGACAGACCTTGGCGCGGCTGGAGGACCTGTCCCTGGCCAGATTGTGCCCCACTGCAGACATCAAACCCGGCAAGAGGTTTGGACAGTGGGAGAGAGAGAGAGGAGGCAGATTTCAAGAGGTGAGTGAGGATTCAATCCTTAATCCTATGTTTGTGGGTTAAGCTTTACCCCAGAGGTTTGTTTCTGACTTGCATTGCCAGCTTTGAAGGAGACTTCAGTTGCTTCAGAAATTCAAATAGAGAGTTTCCCTCCAAAACCAACTGCCTTCTCCTCTCCTTCCTCCAAGATCCACTCAGACTGAAGGGATTAGAGAGGATTAACAAAAGGATTTCCAGGTGCAGGGAATCTCCTTCTGCCCCATCATCCCCTAGTCTGGAGGTTTCAATCACCCCTTGGGGAGAATTTCTCCAAGACATTTATTTATTCTGCTTGCCTCTTTAAAAGAAGAGGCAAAGCTGGAACTGAAGGTGCAGCAGCCATTTTAATTAAGGGCAGCAAGGCAGAAGAGGAAAGGCCTGCTGCTTCTGCTAACTAATATGCCTCTTGTAAAACAAAGGAAAATAATACTTATAGCTCATTCCTCAGAAGAGGAATGTGATGTGAAAAAGAAAGAAATAAAGAGTTAAAAACAAAATAAATAAAAAAATAAAGGTGAGGGCCTTTCAGTACCTCCTGAAAGCTCCTGAAATCTGTTAGACTTTTGGGGACTGATTATCTTTCATTATTATTGTATTTGTTTATTATTATTGTGCTTGTTTTTATGATATTATTGTATAAAACAATTTATATATTGGAGTTTAATGTCAACTGACCAGTTGAAGCTAGAAGATGATCCATTCTGATCTTCCTCAGGGGAAGGATTCTCCTCCCCCCTCCGAGCCTGGGCCTTCAACACCAGATATACCATTTCATGCATATTTTATGAAGGTAAATAAGGCCTCCATAATTGTTATTGTGAGACCAAATCCAATGGCTGGTATGTATGTATGTATTTAGTTACAACTCACCTCAATTTGTCATGGGAATGAACAGATCCCACTTGTGGCTGCCAGAGTTTATGCTCAATGAGAGGTGTCTCTGCTATTTCCATTTTTGCTAGAGGTAAACGTGTGTGACTTAGACCACTTGTTAAAAAACAAAAGCAAACAAAGTTCTGCCAGGGCATTAACAATGGTTAAAGGTAGTGGCTATTTCTGGAGACACTAGCCTAAATGAGACTGGATGGAATCCAAGACACATCAGGTACAGTTCCATTTCAAGGACAGACTTGACTAAAGAACTGAACTGACACATAAATGCCCATTACAAACAAAACCTAACATTTCCACCTCTAATTGAAGACAAATTGTTTGGAATAATGTCTCTTGACTGAGACTAAGAATAAGAAGACCTTACCATATTTTATTGAAAGAAAGAAAGGGCTATTTTCTACAGTACATTCCTCAAATGAAGAATGATAACAGGGCCCAGACCTTCCTATATTGCCTAACTATGACACTGGGGAGTCTTTGGAGACAAAGAGAGCTCTGATGCAGGGATTCCATCTGCTGACAGGCTACTTCTGACTGAGCATTATGCAGTGTTACTACACAATGATGTTAAGATCTTGGAATTATATTTTTGAGGCCACCCCTCCACTCCAATGAGTCTACTATGGACAGTCCTGATTTGCCACAAGACAAAGGTGGCTTTTATTAGACCAGGGCCTTCAGTACTGGAGACACTCTCCAGAGCTGTCTTCATGAAGGTGTCAGGAAAGAGTGGGTTAAACCTGCCACATTACACCAAAATCCTGTGTCTGTTAATAAGCTTCATCAATTACCTTGATAGGTAATAGCAAACTACAAATCTAATAGATAACTCAATATAAGCCCTAGTTTCTCTCCCATTTATACTTAAATTGGAGAAGACACACATTTCCTCTCTCTTTCACATGCATACATATATACATGTATATATACATGCACTAAGGAAAGATCAGATGTGGTGCTTAAAAGTTCATAAACAGCATCCTCCTTGGCAATTAGGGCTGCTTCAGCTATATCATTATCTTAAGGGCCTACCTTATGTCGGCTAAAGATTTTATGAGAAACCTTCATAATCAGGTTAACATAAAATTATATCAAGACAATGCAAGTTACTCAAAATGGCCGCTTTCTCAGCTGATGCCAGGCCAGATGAATTTCAGATTGGCAAACAGTCAGCCTCTACATGGGTCAAAAGGCAGATTTTAAATAAAAATAATCAAATAAACAAAACCACTGGCATGTAGATGCCTGTTTTAAACAAAAATTTGATAATTTGATTGATGACAAACTCATTCAACAATCACTAGGTCCATTATTGTTAGAGATTAATGAAAGGGAAAGCATTTGCTTTTTTCACATAAAAATAAAAGAGAGGTCCCTTCATCAGGGACAGTCCTCCCCCCTCCCCCCCAAGATATGATCATGGTACTTGTTGTACATGAGACAATAGATTTGGGAGACAGTGGTCTGACCTTTATTACCAACCTCAGCAGTAGTTCCAGGCACTGCTTCACCTGACCAAATAACAACAATGTCATTGGCAATACCTATCTTGTTAAACAATGATAGAAATATCCCAAATCCTGGCTGATTGGTGGTAAAGGGTGATAAGAAGACTTTGCTAAAAATTTGACTGGCCTATGGGTCTTCTCAAGTCTTTAAAAAAGATACTTTGGTATATTTTCTATATCATTTTCATGACTATTTCATTGCTTCCTTAAGGTACAGAAAGGCAAAAAACATAAGCTGATATAAAAGTCACAAAATATCTGATCAATATTGGGGCCATAAAAAACTATACTATCTTTCTAAAAACAAAAAGCAGTTTTTAGAGTGTTTTTAGAGTTTTTTGAGCTAGAGCTCAAATGGGTCAATTGGGTTAATAATCACAGGTTCTGACTGGAGACTCTCCACACAATTCTGGAGGCACTTCACCTCCAAGCATTTTGTGTGTACCTGTTTTTGGTTGTAGTTTGTTTCCACAGCCAAATCCACCACTTCATCACAAATATCTTACCAGGAGAAAACTTTTTCCATACAAGGCTCTACCATTCAGTCTGTTGTTTTTTCAGTGACATTCACTAAACTGATAGACACACCTTGGAAACAGTGGGACCTTCATATAGACCCATAATTTCACAATGTCCTGTTCAGATCTGATTCTCTCCCATAGGTTATATAAGATGTCGAGTTGTGGTTTCCTTCCTGTCCAGACATGGTTGTTCTGGTAAAGTACGAAAAGAACAACCTAGTTCCTTTTTAGAACCTACATCACTTTGGAACAGTTGTAGACATGTTGCTGACCAGAGTCTACCTGACCAAGCAAAGGGTAAGCTCCATTAAGAACACCCTCAAGCAGGTAGGATGTTCCCAGTTATTGGACCTAGTGTTACTGGTGCACCTACAGTGCCTGATCTGCTTCAGTTAATAGTTTGGCATGAACACCATTTCATCCCAGGCATCTTCAGTCGTTCCTCTAGCTGAAACAAAAACAGATGGTACAGATAAATCACCTGTTCTGACATACACCAAATAGGTCAAACATATTTGAATGGTGGTTATTGCTGCCAATTGAAGAGGATTGTCTGATTTAGGCTTTCTAGATTGGCAGGAAAGGGAGACAGGAAGTTGCCTTTTCCTTAATGCTTAGCAGCTACACTGCAAGCCCCAGGTGTGTAATAAAAAGGCATAGGGCAGCTACACTGAAGAGGTGTGGGGACAATTTATCTGAAGTCTTTTCTGTTGCTCAGCAACTACATCGGAAGCTGTCAGGATGCTAGAAACACAGGTGGAGCAGCTGCACGGGTGGCAATGAATGGGGCTTTTGGCCGCACTGAACCTTTAATATATATTTTTTGTTGCCGGCTGTGAACTGCACAGTTGCACCGCTACATCATACAGGCAATTGTATTGCCAGCTGCAAACTGCGCAATTTCACAGGTACATCACACATGAACTGTGCAGTTATGAAGATCTGACAAATTACCATTGTGGTTTTGCTTCCCTTTTTTAAGTGCGCAGTTGCATCGGTGCACCATGAATGAACCCCTTTATTTTATAATAATAGTTATTATTATTATTATTATTATTATTACCCCACCCCTTTGAGATCAATTCAGGTGGTTTACACATTAAAATACTATTACATCAATAATACAAATTGCATCCCTCCCCCCTTGAAAAGATATTAAATCTGTTACAATTTAAGTTTATGAATAAACTTCTTTATTTTATGAATGAATTGACATTTTATGCACAGTTGCATAACAGTTACAGCATCCCAGAGTCCCTACTGCACATGTCTAGGGTTCGGATTAGAGCTGGAGCTAGGGTTTGGGAGCTTTAAAAAACTGCAGAGTTGCACTGCGTATCCTATATATATCACCTCCACATTGTAAACTGCCTTGGGCTACCATCAATAGTATTGCTTTCAACCACAACTACTAACAGCTGAAATCTGATTCAAATTAACATTAAAGTGTCAGTTAACCAAGGAATGACCCAATCCAGGTCACTGATGACAAAACCAACATTTCTGATAACTTGATTCAAGAAATGATTTCATCATCTTTTTGTCACAATCCATTTTTTTTAAAAAAAATGGAGTTGATTAAATTGTGGCTGTCTTGGATGCATTTTAACATGCTACAAGAAAATTGTGGTATCTCTGTGGTGACCAGTTGTTGATCACTCCATTAAAGTGGAGCTACTTTCTCTGCACTAGCAACAATCCCATCCATCTTAGATAAATGTAGGACAGTGACATGGCCTTCATTTTCCACATTTACATGCCACCACTGTTGGGTTGCCTTGAATCAAAATAGGCTTCCTTTGGAAGACACATCTTGTGGTTCTCACATAGGTGATATGCCTCAGTTCACCCACCCGTTGGTCGGGGAGCTTTGGTAAGTCCCAGGATATAGGATGTTCCCACCTCCATTGCTGGAAAAAGGAACATTGGGTTTTACCTGTGATATGTTCATTTTCAGCCATGTAGGTGGGAATATTCTCCCCACCCAGAACTGAGGAGGCTGTTTCCCTTGGCTCTGCAAGGGTGGTTGTTAATTAGTTTCTTTTAGTTTGAGTTTGTGATAGTTTCTAGTTATTCATGCTTATATTTACATTTAATGCTCTCTGAGCTTGTTTTCTATCCTCGGCTGTAATAGTCAATATTACAGCCGAGGATAGAAAACAAGCTCAGAGAGCATTAAATGTAAATATAAGTGACATCAGCCGAGGGATGGTGGGGGTTGCTCCCTCTGGTGGTGACTCCTTCAAGTCTGTTTTCCTTGCCTACTTGGATCAATGAGACGGAATCAACCCAGGATATAGGATATTCCCACCCACATTGCTGAAAATGAACATATCACAGGTAAGACCCAATGTTCCTTTCTACAAAACAAGAAGAATTTGCACAAACGGAATGTACCCTGAGCTGCAAGGACTATGGCAATCGTTGTGACATCAGCCGAGGTCTCACAACTGACAACATGAACATTTTCCTGACCAACTCATGTCAGCATTAGAATAACATTCTCTGTGTTCCAATAAACAATTCTCTTTGTTCCAGTAACATGGACCAAACTTTCAGAACTGAGAACATGCACTGTAAATGACAACCAGGAAAACCATGTCTTGCTCAAGAGATGAGAAGAAGAAAGTATAAAAGAGGAGGATTTCCAGCCCCTCCTTGGTGATTCCTGCCCAACCGTTTGAGGGCGAACTGGCCACTCGTTCGCAAAGGGACCATGTGTATGGGTCTCTGTCTGTCTGTCTGTGTGTCTGAGTGTTTATGTGTGAGTATGAAAGAGATCTCTCTTAATACTTCCTTGCCTTATATGCATAGTATTTAGGTTATTTGCTTGTCTTATGTGCCTTAGTAAAAGTAGTTTAAATCCAGATCTGGTGTCTCAAAGTGTCTGTTTCAACTTGACTTTGGGGTAGGTCTTTTGAAAGAGGGAATTTACATTTATACACTCTCAGGAAACAAAGAACTGCCCTACAAAAACTTGGACATAACAAGAGAGGCATCCCCTGCTAATGTTCCGTTGCTCGCTGCTCCGTCGGCGGAAGTGAGGGCAAAGATCCCAGCTTAACCAGAAATCCCAGAACTAGACACTCTGTGGTGGTCTTCTGTTGTTTTGACCTATGAATCTCCAGCACAGAGTGTCTAATAGGGGAGGCTGAAACATTTTCAACTTATTTCATCCTCAGGAGCGGCAAATGTTTCATCCTCCCCTATTAGACACTCTGTGCCAGAGGTCTGTAGGCCAAAACAACAGAAGTCCATCACAGAGCATCTAGTTCTGGGACTTCCGCTCACTTCCTCTGGCAGAGCAGGGAGCAGCGGGACGCAACACGGCCAAGTGCAGTAGCCAAGGATGAAACATTTGCAACTAGAGTTTTATTCATCCTTGGCTACTGCACTTGGCCGTCCTCAGGAAACATCCTCAGCGGCCACGTGTCATCAAAAATGGCTATGCCTGTCAATGCTGACATGCATGTCATAGGTTCGCCATCAGTATCAGGACTGACAATGTAGATCAAATATAGAGAGGTCATATATTCAGTTCATATAAATATTCACAGTCTATATGTATTAAATATATAATCCTTATAATGTAGTGAAGTGATGTAGATGGGGGTTGGAATAGCTGTAGTGGTTAGGAATTGCAGTTGCTGTTAATAATTGGGGAGGGCTGGTAGAGCCTGGTTGGAATGTGAGATAACGGGAGGCTCCAAGGTTGTACGCTGGTGGGAACATTTGAGTTGCTATGGTAATGAAGCTATGGTTAGTGTGGTGCGGAAGCTGAGGGGTGGAAAAGGAGGGGGGATTTTAAAACAGTCACTTTTTTCCTTTGAGTCTCAGACTCTACAAAGACGTGTATGTAATCATTACTTTCCAGTGCTCTTACAATAAACATTTCTCTACTTGGAGCAAGTCTGTTTATGGATCATTGGGTAGAGGATTCCAACTCTACAAACTGTGAGTCTCACCCACCTATTCCAAAAGATGTCAGATGAAGAAGGGCAACAGACTATGTCCCTGGCAGACGCCAGGGCACCCGAAGACCAGCTGGTGGAGACAACCCCCGGAGAGCTGCTGGGGGCCAGGCCCAAGAAAGGGACAGATGTAGCAACTCCAGCTAAGGACCTGTGGTTCCCCCCGCCGAAGCCCGACCAGGAGCGCTGCAGGGCAGGACGACTCACCGCCTGGGACCAGGCAGTCAGAGAGACCCTGAGGTCCCGACCCAAGGAAGAAGACCTTCCGGAGGACATGGCCAATTTGAAGACCAACATGAGTGAAGTGAAAGCTATACTGACCTGGGTTGTGACCACGCTGCAGGAAGTGGCTGGGGACAGAGCGGGGGCCGCCCCAGCCCGGCAACCCCAGGTACGGGAACCAGAGGATGAGACAGAAGCCGGAGAGCTCGAGGAGGAAGGTGAAACTCTGCCCCGACCAGAGAGATGGGGGAGAGAACATCGTGGTGGAAGGGAGGAGGTGGAGGCACTGAGGGAGCTTCTAGCTAGCAAACTGGAAGCTTGATTCAATGGAGATCCAGAGCAGCTTCCTTTCTTCCTGTCCCAGGTGGCAGGACACATGCAGACTCAGGGAGCGTACTGTGACGAACTCGTCCCTGTTCGCCACCACCTATCTCCAACAAGGCACTGATAACTCTGGTAGCGTGTCACAAATGTTCAATAAAGGCCAAGTGGATTTTCAAAATATAAATAAAGTTTATTAACAAAATAAAGAAATATCTAATAAAATATTTTTAAGTTTTGCTTGTCTTTCTTAGTTACAGAAGTTCCTTACAATACAAGTACTACCACCACTCAGGCAACCTTATTAATATTACTACCTTAATATCTTTCTTCAACCTAACAGCTTGCTATGAGTCTCTCTTCTACTCCTCAAGTCTAATTAGTTCCCTATTGGGCTCTTCAGACCCTTCCCTGGTTTAAAAATGAACCTACAACTGTCCCCTCAGGAACCTAAGAGCACACCCCCCCCCTCTGTGGTGTCTCTTCCCTTCCAAAATCCCAATCAACTAACCCCCTTACTCTTTTTCTTTCTCTGCAGCAAGGCTGGATGGTCATCTGTCAGGGATGCTTTGATTGGGAGTTCCTGTTTGGCAGGGGGTTGGACTGGATGACCCTTGTGGCACAGTGGTTAAATGCCTATACTGCAGCCACTCACTCAAAACCATAAAGTTGGACGATTCTGATTTTAGTGTTCAGATGTATGTCTTTACTCTTTAGGATTTTACCTAGTTCTTTCATAGCTGCCCTTCCCATTCCTAGTCTTCTTATTTCTTGACTGTAGTCGCCATTCTGATCAATGTTTGATCCTAGTTACAGGAACTCTTATATTGGGCAGGATAGAAATAGTTTAATTAATAACTAAAATTTCCAACAGTCAACCACAACAAATTATAGATATGACAGGCCAGGAAGCTAGTGGTTTTATCTTGTTATACTTTCTGTTTCAACACAGAGCAATTTGCAGGAAGAAGGTTTTCATTCAGAAGACGAAAAGACTACAATTATGCAGATTAATGTGCATGCAGATAGGGAGATGGTGAAAAACTATGTTCCTGCCTCTATTAAAATTTTCTGATGTTACACTTTTTCCTGAGTTAAGCAGAGGGCACACCTTTTTGTTAATGAAAATGTTATCAAACTATAACCATAGATGTACTTTTGTTGTAGCTAGCAGTTGGCATCATAGTTCCATCATTCTCATTTCTTGAAAGGCAAGTTATAGATGAAATATTACAAAGTGCTAAGATTTTCAGCAGAAGTTACTCAATGGGTTAATTATTACTCTTGGCTACATCTTATTCTAACTTATAATGATATGGGGGAAAAAACAGGAATATTTAAATGAATGCTATTAACCCAGCCCTCATGATATACAGTCCAGATTAAGAGGCACTGCTAGAAGACGAACAGTATCAGAACAGAATTGGCCATGATAGCATTCTACAGTAACTGCTTTATCACACTAGGGGGCAAACAGGATTTAAATGAGAGTTAAATGAGAGTTAAACAGGAAATGTCCTGTGAGAAACATAGGGCATTTCTTGTTTAACTCTCATTTAACTCTCGTTTAAATCCTGTTTGCCCCCTAGTGTGATAAAGCACTCTTTCTGTTATGCATGAATTCATTAAATACAAGGCATGTTCAAAGAAA
This sequence comes from Urosaurus nigricauda, assembly GCA_034509955.1. NCBI lineage: Eukaryota > Metazoa > Chordata > Lepidosauria > Squamata > Phrynosomatidae > Urosaurus > Urosaurus nigricauda. The sequence goes on along the minus strand of JAOEGL010000005.1, from coordinate 104,699,920 downwards.
GAAACACAAAATGTATTTATCATAAAATTTGGGTGCTGTTCCTGACTCGTGTCTTACTTAACTGGATGTTGCCACTATGACATAATTTGTGAACTATTAAACTAAATGCAGCACATTGGCCATGTATTTTAATTTATCTGGTATTTGACAAACTCATCTTTGTGTGTTGTGTATTTTCTGTGTTTTGCAGTCCCAAGAAAACATCAAAACCAGGAGGTACAGCAACCATCTGATGATGTGCTATATATTATTAGTGGGTTTTCCTCTTAAGGTTTGCCACATAATCAGATTAGCCAGAAAAAAAAATGGATTCTGGGAATTCTAACCAATACTTTATGGAACATTGGCTAGCTGGGGAAAAAGTCAATTTCTGATTCATCTGGAAGCAGAGTTAAACTGCTTCCAGCCCCATAGTCCTGGAAGAGACAAGTTTGTGCTTACCTTAGCTATCACAGTGTCATGCTTGGATAAAAAATGCAATTTGTGGGCAAAACTACCATATATACTTGCCAGACTAGCAGTTTGAAAGCAAACAAATACAAGTAGATAAATAGGTATTACTTCAGTAGAAAGGTAACAGCGTTTGGTGCAGTCATGTTGGCCACATGACCACTGGATTGGTCTTTGGTCAATGCTGGCTCTTAGGCTTAGTAATGCAGATGAGCACCACCCCCTACAGTTGGTTATGAGTAGATATTCATGTCAAGGAACTACCTTTACCTTTATACTTGTCTCTAAGTTGACATTGTGTATAAGTTGACAGCAGGTTTTGGGGCCAAAATTAGGGATTTTGATATGACCCATGGATAAATCAAAGGTAAAACTTAGGGTTCCTCCCCTTCTTCAGTCCAGCTGTCCCTTCGGGAGACAGCGAGGCTAAGGAGGAAGCTTGAGGGGCAAGTGCTTGCCCTTCCACATCCTCCACACCCGGGCTGTCTCTTCAGAGGACAGCCAGGCTGGGGATCAGGGGAGAAGGCAAGTGTTTTGGCCCCCAAGCCTTTCCCTAGCCTGGCTTTGGAAGACAGCTGGGCTGGGGAAGAGGCTTGAATAGCAAGCCTATTGGCCCATGTATAGGTCAACCCAGAATTTTTGGGTGAATTATTTTGCAGTTTTCCCCATTATGCCAAAGTATATATGGTAGACTCTGCAAAAAGCAAATATGTTTGTTATGGAGCTACCAGCACACCAGCTTGCAGTGGAAGGACATGACATTTATTATGGGGTTTCTAGAACAATCTTAAATTCTATTTTATTTTCCCTAGGTTTCTTGAAAGCTGAACTGGGTTTTCCCAGGTGAAGAAAGTCAGGAAGTCTTGAGAGACTTTCTCAAGTGAGAGAGACTTTCTCAAATGAGAGAAAGTCAGGTGGGAGATAGATGGAGAGAAGGGGGGGAGGGTAGATGCTTGCTGTGAGTCTTAGATTTCTTGTAATTGGTATCAAATAAGAGACAATAAACAATACACAGAAGAATTGTGCAACTGTGAGATGACAAAATGCGGGACTCATGGAACGAAGAGCCATATGAAGATGAACCCCAAATTCTAAAAAGTGAGATGGGAACTGCAATAAGAGAAACAGCAAAAAACAGCAAAAAACAAATCACCAATAAAAGATGATATTCAAATTGAACTGTTGCAATTCACATTGATAGAGTCAACTCTAGTGCTACCCAACATATGTCAACAGATATGGAAAACAAAACGATAGCCAACAGATTGGAAGCAATCAATATACATCCCCATCCACAAAAAGGAGACACAAGAGACTGCAGCTATAGGACCGTAGCACTGATCTCCCATGCAAGCAAAAGCATGCTCAAAATTCTGCAACATAGACTCCAACCATACATGGAGAGAGAAATCACAGAGGTTCAAGCAGGATTCAGGAAAGGAAGAGGCACTAGGGACCACAATGTGAACATAAGATGTCTAATGGAGCACACCAGGGAGTTCCAAAATAAAATCAGCATGTGCTTTATAGACCATAGCAAAGCTTCTGACTGCATAGATCATGAAAGGCTATGGAACACCCTTAAAGACATGGGAGTGCCAAAACATCTGATAGTCCTGATAAGGAATCTGTACTCAGGACAAGATGCTACCATCAGAACACAACAAAGAGACGCACAACAATCTAAGATATGCAGATGACACCATAGTACTAGCAGAAAACCTCACAGACCTGGAACATCTACTAAGGAAAATTAAAGAAGAAAGTGCAAAGGCAGGCTTAATGGTGTACATAAAGAAAACAAAAGTAATGACCACTGAGCACCTTTACAAGTTCAACCTAGACAATGAAGAAATAGAAATAGTAAAAGAATTCCCATACCTGGAATCAAACATTGATAGAAATTGGGACGGCAGTCAGGAAATCAAAAGAAGATTAAGAATGGGGAGGGTGAGTATGAAAGAACTAGAAAAGATTCTAAAATGTAAAGATATATAACTTAGCACAAAAGTTAGAATCCTACAAGGCATTGTATTCTCTATTACTATGTATGGATGTGAGAGCTGGACAGTTAAGAAAGAATATAGGAAGAAAATCCATTCATTTGAGATGTGGTGCTGGAGAAGAGTGCTGAGGATTCCATGGACAACCAAAAGGACAAACGGATCCTAGAGGAGACCAAGCCAGAAACCTCCCTGGAATCCAACATAACCAAACTGAGGCTATCGTACTTCAGACACATAATGAGAAGGAAGGACTCATTGGAAAAGACAATAATGCTGGGAAAGGTGGGGGGAAGTAGGAAGAGAGAAAACCTACATGCTAGATGGATGGAGTCTATTAAGGATGTCACAGGCATGAGGGTTACAGGAATTAAGCAGAGCAGTAGAGCACAGAGGGTCTTTGAGATGTCTGATCTATTGGATTGCCATGAGTCAAGATCGACTCAAGGGGAGTTAACAACAAACAAGAAAATAAAAAATGAAGTTATTTTAGAAATTCTAATTCCACATTAATTGCTTGGGTATATGGTTTGGCCTTTCAAACTCTTTACTCAGATACAATTATAGAATAATAAAATCATAGAGTTGGAAGAGAGCTCAACGGCCATCTAGTCCAACCCCCTGCTGTGCAGGAACTCAAAATAAAAGCACTCTCAACAGATAAATCCAGCCTCTGCTTAAAGACTTCCAAAGAAGACTCCAAGAGAGCGTGTTCCACTGTCGAACAGCTTTTACTGTCAGGCAGTTCCTCCTAATGCTGAGGTGGAATCTCTTTTCCTGTAGCTTCCATCTATTGTTCTGGGTCTTATTCTCTGGAGTAGCGGAAAACAAGTTTGCTCCATCCTCAATATTACACCCCTTCAAACACTTAAAAATGGCTATCATATCATCTCGTAACCATCTCTTTTTTAATTTTTTTAAAAAATTATTTTACAAAGATATACAATACAATTCCGTATAACATATAACATAACAAAACCAACATATAACATATAACAGTATATAGCATATAACAAATCTAATGCCACCACCAAACATTCTAATAAAGATCACACTTATATTTACAAAGATAATTGTTATCCTGTTTCCTTCTACCATCACTTCCATTACAATGGGATATACTTGAATCCTAGCCATTAAAACATTCTCCCCATTCTGAAATACTCAACTTCCATGTTGTTTATTTAATTATTCCAGAAAATCATAGAACCATAGAATCAAAGAGTTGGAAGAGACCACAAGGGCCATCCAGTCCAACCCCCTGCCATGCACGAACTCTCCATCAAAGCATCCCTGACAGATGGCCATCCAGCCTGTGCTTAAAAACCTCTAAGGAAGGAGACTCCACCACATGAGGGAGTGTGTTCCACTGTTGAACATTAGGTTCCTCCTAATGTTGAGGTAGAATCTCTTTTCCTGGAGTTTGCATCCATTGTTCCGGGTCGTGTTCTCTGGAGCAGAAGAAAACAAGCTTCCTCCGTCCTCTATGTGACATCCCTTCAAGTATTTAAACAGGGCTATCATATCACCTCTTAACCTTCTCTTCTCCAGGCTAAACATTCCAAGCTCCCTAAATCATTCCTCCTAGGGCATGGTTTCCAGACACTTCACCATTTTAGTTGCCCTCCTTTGGACACGCTACAGTTTCTCTACATCCTTTTTGAATTGTGATTTCTCCCAGTTATCTAATGCAGTAATTTTATTTAAATTATGCACCTATCTTATCATAAAATGTTTAACCAGTTCATTTTATAAGCTTCTTTCTTTCAGCAATTTGTAGTATTTAGATATATGTTTCCTTATTCTTTCAGGAAACCAAATGTTTTGTTATCCTCTTGAAACCGACTTTTCAGTTGAGTATATAGAAACCAATCTCTTGCATTTTTTTTCCAGATATATTTGTTCAATTGATTTCATGGTAAATTTTCCTTCTTGGTTTTGTGTGATTAAATCTTGATACCTTAGCCATTGTGTTTCTTTATTTTTAGTTCTATTAAAATATTTTATAATAATGTATTGAGACCCTAAGTGGTATTTTATCATAAAATTGGTGTTTTACATTGTTCCAAACCTTTAATAATGATCTACAAATCAGGTGACAATTGAAGATGCTATTCTTTTCAGACATAATATACCACATATGGGCATGAAATTCCTAGATTCGTATAGGAACTTTCTAGATTTAAAAGATTTAAAAGATGGTCATTATCCAGTTTGATGTGTTCCTCCAGCGATTTAAGACAAGTTGTGTTATAGAATCATAGAATCATAGAATCATAGAGTTGGAAGAGACCACAAGGGCCATCCAGTCCAACCCCCTGCCATGCAGGAACTCCAAGTCAAAGCATCCCTGACAGATGGCCATCCAGCCTCTGCTTAAAGACCCCTAAGGAAGGAGACTCCACTACACTCCGAGGGAGTGTGTTCCACTGTCGAACAGCCCTTACTGTCAGGAAGTTCCTCCTAATGTTGAGGTGGAATCTCTTTTCCTGCAGTTTGCATCCATTGTTCCGCATTCTAGTCTCTGCAGCAAGAGAAAACAAGCTTGCTCCCTCCTCAATATGACATCCCTTCAAATATTTAAACAGGGCTATCATATCACCTCTTAACCTTCTCTTCTCCAGGCTAAACATCCCCAGCTCCCTAAGGCGTTCTTCATAGGGCAAGGTTTCCAGACCCTTCACCATCTTAGTTGCCCTCCTTTGGACATGCTCCAGTTTCTCCACGTCTTTTTTGAATTGTGGTGCCCAGAACTGGACACAGTATTCCAGGTGGGGCCTGACCAAAGCAGAATAGAGTGGCACTATAACTTACCTTGATCTAGAAACTATACTTCTATTGATGCAGCCTAAAATTGCATTGGCTTTTTTAGCTGCCGCCTCACACTGTTGACTCATGTTCAGCTTATGGTCTACTTGGACTCCTAGATCCCTTTCACATGTGGTCTCATTCAGCCAGGTGTCCCCCATCCTATATCTGTGGATTTCATTTTTCCGCCCTAAGTGCAGAACCTTACATTTCTCCGCATTGAATTTCATTTTGTTAGCACTGGCCCAGCTTTCTAGTCTATTCAGGTCATTTTGAATTTTGATCCTGTCCTCTGGGGTATTAGCTACTCCTCCCAGTTTAGTGTCATCTGCAAATTTGATAAGTATGCCCCCAATTCTGTCATCCAAATCGTTAATAAAGATGTTGAATAGCACTGGGCCCAGGACAGAGCCCTGTGGGACCCCACTGGTCACTTCTCTCCAGGATGAAAAGGAGCCATTGTTGAGCACCCTTTGAGTTCGGCCAGTCAACCAATTACAAATCCATGTAACAGTTAACTTGTCTATCCCACATTTTGCAAGCTTGTTTGCAAGAATGTCATGGGGAACCTTGTCAAAGGCCTTACTGAAATCGAGGTATACTATATCCACAGCATTCCCTTCATCTACCAAGCTGGTAATTTTATCAAAAAAAGAGATCAGGTTCGTTTGGCATGACTTGTTTCTCTGAAACCCATGTTGGCTTTTTGTGATTATGGCATTGGCCTCTAAGTGTTCACAGACTCTCTGCTTAATGATCTGCTCTAGAACCTTTCCTGGAATTGATGTCAGACTAACTGGACGATAATTGTTGGAATCCTCTTTTTTTCCCTTTTTGAAGATGGGGACAACGTTTGCCCTCCTCCAGTCTGCTGGGACTTCTCCTGTTCTCCAGGAGTTCTCAAAGATTATTGCCAATGGCTCTGATATTACATTTGCCAGTTCTTTTAATACTCTAGGATGTAGTTCATCTGGTCCTGGAGATTTATATTCATTTAGGTTAACCAGGTATTCCTGTACTACCTCTTTACTTATTCTGTGCTGAATTTCCTCTATTCTGTCTCCATTATCCTTAGGTTGAGCACCCTTTGCCTTTTCTGAGAAGACTGAAGCAAAGAAGGTGTTGAGTAATTCTGCCTTTTCTTTGTCCTCTTTGAGCATTTTGCCATCTTCTGCACGCAGTGGCCCCACTGTTTCCTCCTTCTTCCTTTTGCTGCGGACATATCCAAAAAAGCCCTTTTTATTGTTCTTAACCTCTCTAGCAAGCCTGAGTTCATTCTGCGCTTTAGCTTTTCTGACTTTACCCCTACATGTGCTGGCTATTTGTTTGAATTCCTCTTTCGTGATTTCTCCATTTTTCCATTTCTTATACATGTTCCGTTTAAAACTTAGCTCAGTTGAAAGTTCCTTAGTCATCCATCCTGGCTTCTTGAGACATCTTCCATTTTTCTTCCTCATTGGAACTGTTTGAAATTGTGCCTTCAATATCTCCCTTTTGAGAAACTCCCATCCATCTTGAACTCCCTTTTCTTTTAGTATTCCTGACCATGGGATCACTCCCAGTATTTCTCTAAGTTTATTGAAATTAGCTCTCCTAAAGTCTAGAGTGCGTGTCTGACTATGCCTAGCTTCTCCCTTCCACTGTATTACAAACTCCAGGAGAACATGGTCACTTCCACCTAAGGATCCAACCACTTGCACCCCATCAACTAGGTCTTCCCTGTTGGTTAAGATCAGATCTAAAATGGCTGATCCCCTTGTTGCCTCTTCCACCTTTTGGACAATGAAATTGTCTTCCAGGCAAGTGAGGAATTTGCTAGACTTTGAGGATTTGGCTGAGTTTGACTTCCAGCAAATATCAGGATAGTTGAAGTCACCCATCACTACTACATCTCTCTTTTCTGAGTATGTGATTATCTGTTCTAGAAAGGCATCATCCAATTCCTCTGCCTGAGTCGAGGGTCTGTAGTAGACTCCCGCAGTTACATCCCTGTTATTTCCCTCTCCTTTAATTTTTATCCAGATGCTCTCCACCTGGCTTCCAGTATTGACTTCCTGCATCTCTTCACTGGTGTAAATATCCCTGACATATAATGCTATTCCTCCTCCTTTTCTGCTTGGCCTGTTTCTCTTAAAAAGGTTATACCCCTCTATTTCTACATTCCAATCATGAGACTCATCCCACCAGGTTTCAGTGATGCCTATTATATCATATTTCCCTTGTTGTGCTAGGAGTTCAAGTTCATCCTGCTTATTTCCCATACTCTATGCATTAGTGGAGAGGCATTTAAGACCATGTGTCCTCTTATAGTATAGTTTTAAATTAGGTAGACTGCATTCTCCCCTAATTTTGTCTTCTGTTAGCAGTTTCCACTTCACTCTAGCTTTTTTACCCTGCCAGAGAAATTTAGATAAGTCTTTTTGCCAGGTATCAAAGCATTTTTCATGAAAAATAATCAGAATGTTGGTAAACAAGTAAGTCATTCTAGGAAGGACATTCATTTTGATTATCGCTACTCTCCCAAGAAAAGATAAATTGTATTTAGTCCACTTCTCCAAATCTTTTTCTTTTATTTCAGACCAAACTTTTTCATAGTTGTTGTGGTATAATTCAATATTTCTTTTAGTTAGGTATATACCTAAATATTTTACCTTGCTTTGAATATTGAATCCAGATTTTTTTTCAATTCTGTGTCCTCTTTATTTGTTAAGTTTTTGGTTAATATCACAGTTTTTTCAACATTAATTTTAAACCCTGATAATACACCAAACTCATTTATGATAGAAATTAATAATTTAATGCTTTTTATTGGATCCTCCAAGAAAAAAATATCATCTGCAAAAGCTTTTAGTTTTATATTGGTATTTTTTATCTTAACACCTCTGATTAATCTTCTTCCTCTGTAATCTTATCATTCAATATCTCCAGCATCAAAATAAATAAAAGTGGGGATAAAGGACATCCTTGTCGAGTACCCCTTCTGATCTTAAAACAGCTAGATTTTTCTTTGTTAATTAATAGAAATGCTTTCTGGTCTTTATATATAGTCTCCATCCACTTTATAAATTTCTCTCCCATTCTCATTCTTTTAATGGTCTCCCCCAGAAATTCCCAATCTACCTGATCAAAAGCTTTTTCACTGTCCAATAAGATACGAACCAGTTTTTTGTCATTATGATATTCATAATATTCAGTGATGTTTAGCACCACTCTCTTATTGTTTGAGCCATGTCTTTTGGGGAGAAATCCATTTTGGTCTTCGTGAATAAATTCATACAGAATTTTCTTTAATTTTTCAGCCAAAATAGATAGAAAGATTTTATAATCACAATTTGCAAGGGAAATAGATCTATACTTTTAAATTCATTTTTTATATCTGTCACTTTTTGCTATAACAACAATCAAAGCCTCCTTCCAGGAATCTGGTATATCATTTTTATAGATACTATTCAATGTATTCTTCAATGGGGCAATTAATTCTTCCTTGAATTTTCTATAATATATCACAGGCAGCCCATCAGGCCCTGGAGCTTTTCCTATTTTTAATTTCTGGATAGCTTCTTATATTTCTTTACTAGAAAATTCCAGATTCAGATTCTTTTCTTGAGCTTCTTTTATTTTCTAATATTTTGTTCATTCATATATTTTTTCCTCTGTCTTATGTTCTATATCAGTCTTATCACTATAGAGTTCTTCAAAGTAATTCTCAAATGATTTTATAATCTCACTCTGGGTTATATAACGTTTTTCCTTGTATCTTATTTAATTGATTATCCTTTTTTCTTTGGATTTTCTCAACTTTTGTGCTAGTAATTTCCCAGCTTTATTTCCAGATTCAAAATGTCTTTGTTTTATCAGTTTTATCTTTTTTGCTATTTCTTTAATTGTCAAAACTTTAATTTTTTTTCTTGTAATATATCCACTTCTATTTTCAATTGTTTGTCATCCTTATTTTTCCATTCCATTTCCTTCTTTTTTAGCTTAGTTCGTAATTTTGGCTCTTCCATTTTCCTTTTCTTATTATGTTCCATAGCTATTTTAATAAATATGCCTCTAGCCACAGCTTTACTTGCATCCCATATTGTTTTCATAGGTATATCATCCATTTGATTCTCTTTAAAGTACCTTTTCATCTCCTTTTTGACTTGATTCACCACACTATCTTCATTTAACAAGCTGGTATATAGCCTCCAGGAATATTCAATTTTTCTCTCCTGTAATCTAATTTCAATAGGGTTATAATCTGAAACGGGTTTCTCCAATATTTCAGTTGATTAAATATGAGGTAGCAAAATATTGGATGCCAAAAATAAATCTATTCTAAAAAAAAGAATTGTGAGAATCAGAAAAAGTATAATCTCTTAGCTGGCCATGTTTATATCTCCATACATCAAATAATGAGAATTCTTCCATCAATGTAAAGAAAGGCCTAGGTAATTTCCCCTGATATTTCTTAATGCCTTTGCCTGAATTTGATTTCCTACCAATAGAATGATTAATTACAGCATTATAATCTCCAAAAACCAAGATATCACATGACGTTTCCTCTATCTTCGTAAGGCACCTGGATGAGTTGCATTAATAAATTATTCCAGAACAATGTTTTTTTAAAAATTAACCATTTTTTCCCAGGCTAAACATACCCAGATCTTTCCTCCTAAGGCATGATTTCCAGGCCGTTCACCATTTTGGTGGCCCTGCTTTGGACATGCTCCAGCTTGTCAACATCCTTTTGAAATTGTGGTACCCAAAACGGGATACAGTATTGTAGGTGAGGCCTGACCAAGGCAGAATAGAGTGGTACTATTACTTCCCTTGATTTAGACACTATACTATATTGATGCAGCCTAGAATTGCATTAGCCCTTTTAGCTGCTGCATCACATGGTTGACTCCTGTTCAATTTGTTGTCTACTAGGACTACCCTTTCACATGTAGCCTTGTTCAGTCAGGTGTCCCCCATCCTATATCTATGCACTTCATTTTTTCCCCTAAGTGCAGTATCTTACATTTCTCTGTGCTGAAATTCATTTTATTAGCTTTGGCCCAGTTTTCTAATCTATGAAGATCATTTTGAATTTTGATCCTGTCCTCTGAGGTATTAGCTATTCCTCCTAATTTGAAGTGATCTGCAAATAAGCATGCCCCCTATTTTTTCATCTAAGTAATTGATAAATATGTTGAATAGCACTAGGCCAGGACAGAACATGGCACCTCTCTAGTCACTTCTCTCCAGGATGAAGAGAAGCCATTGTTGAGCACCCTTTGGGTTCGGCTAGTCAACCGATTAAAAATCCATGTAACAATTACCATGTCTAGCCCACATTTTACTAGATTGTTTGCAAGAATGTTATGGGGAGCCTTGTCAAAGGCCTTACCTTACTGAAATCAAAATATACTGCATCCATAGCATTCCCTTCATCTACCAAGCTGGTAATTTTATCAAAAAAGGAGATCAGATTAGTCTGGCATGACTTGTTTTTCAGAAACCCATGTTGACTTTTTGTAATTATAGCATTCTCTTCTAAATGTTCTCAGACTCTCTGTTTAATGATCTGCTCTAGAATCTTTCCTGGTATTGATGTCAGACTAACTGGACGATAATTGTTGGGATCCTCTTTTCCTCCCTTTTTGAAGAGGGACCAACATTTGCCCTCCTCCAGTAAGCTGGGGCTTCTCCTGTTCTCTACAAATTACAAATTTGATTCTATACTTTTTGTAATTATTAACAAATAAATCTGAGTTTTTAGTTGTTAAAGTTATGCCTAGGTATTTAACCTTATTATCTAAATTAAATCCTGAGCGCTCCCCTAATTGTTGTCTTTCTCTTGCATTTATATTCTTTGTCAGTATGGTTGTTTTAGTTTTATTTATATGTAAACCTGCCTCTTTTCCAGAATCTTTTAGTTTTTCAACAATGTGTTTAAATTTGTTCCTGGGTCATTTGAGAAGACTTCTAAATCATCCATGAAAGCACGGATTTTTAGTTCTGTAGTTTTAACTTTTACCTGTTAAGCTCTTTATTATTTCCAATTTTATTCAATAAAGTTTCCAGGACTGATATGAATAATAAGAGAGACAGGGGGCATTAAAACACGCTGATAAAAAAGACTTTACTTTATTTTCAGATCAACATCATACATACTCTAAATTAAATATGTTTTTAATAACTAAACACCTAGACAGCAGTGTTAGCAAATTGGAAATTATAGCTAAGATAATAATAATAATAATAATGTTTATTTATAACCTGCTCCTCTAATGAAATACTCGGAGCAGGGTACAGCAAGAGTTTAAAAATACAGAGTAAAATAACAATCATCTCTCTTTCCACCCCCCCCCCCCTTAAAATTAAATTAAACTAAGGCTTATTAAAATTGACAACAGTTAAAGTTAAAATCAGCAACAATTAAAACAGATATGATCTCATGGACAGTGCATGTGCAAAACCGCAATAGATGAAATCCAAAAGTTTAAGCAGGGGGATAGCAAACATTATTTCCCCAGTTTCATTTCCTTTTTCCAGAGCCGAGAGTTGATATTTCATTTTTTTTTTTCCCTTTCAAGGAAAGGCTTGCCGGAAGAGATGCATCTTTAAAGCCTTTTTGAAGCTGGCCAGTGATGTAATAAGATGCATCTCATCTGGCAGGCCATTCCAAAGCTTGGGAGCAGTAGCTGAAAAAGTCCTCTGGGTGGTCTGCGACAGCCTAGTTTTCATAGGCTGTAGCAGGTTCCTCCCAGGTGATCAGAGTTGCGGGGCGGTTCATATGGGGCGGACATTGACAGATCACAACCCTATTCTGTTTATGTTAAAAAATAAGCCTAGAGATTTTATTTGAAACTAAATGATAACCTTCTGAAAACCCCTGGCTGAGTTTGACTTTCAGCTAATATCTGTCATGAATCCTGTTTAGTTATTATGATCTAGGATTCCTGCCATGAGGATTATGGGGTTGAGTTGTTAGGGGGGAATAGAGGTAGATTTAGATGGGGAATAATGGGTTAAGATAGAATAGGCTAGGACAGACAGAGCCAGAGTGGAATGGGTAATGCCTTTGGAATGTAAGCTCATTAGCCAGGAATGCCTTGAAAGTTAGCTACCAGCTGAGGCCTGGTTTTGAAATGGACATTTAGTGTGTGGAGGGGATCTGATGGGATATATGTAGTTATTTTATAGAGAGAGTAACATAGGTATCTTTCATAAATAATGGGGATTAGTAGTTATAGAGTCAATTGTACACACACTGTTGGTTGTTAAGATGTATAGACATAAACAATTTGAACTGTACAACCTCAAGGCCACAGGTGCCTGGGTAGTGATAAGGGTGCCTGGGAAACTTAATTGCTTGTTAGAGACTTGCCAAGATCCGGGGACCAGAGGTGTGATGAATTACATCATGGTTTTCACCCGTGTGCGGGAAGAGAGATCCAATCCTGGATCATTTTGACTCTGGGGGGAGGGAGGTTGGTAAAAGCCTATAAAAGTATTGTATATGTAGTTCTTACTCAGTCTGGTCAATGGAAGTTTACTTTCCATGTCATATTCCTTATTTCAATAAAAGCTGTTACTTTCTAAAAGTGCTGATGGACTTGATTTGGAGTTTATATGCTGGGAAGTCTGACAATATCCGGATAGTTGAAGTCACCCATCAAGATTACATCTCTCCTTTCTGACCGTGTGGTCATCTGTTCTAGAAAGATATCATCCAGTTCCTCAGTCTGACTTGGGTGTCTGTAGCAGACTCCCACAATAACATTCTTGTTGTTTCCCTCCCCTTTAATTCGTATCCAGATGCTCTCCACTTGGCTTCCATGATTTCAGTTCTGGATGTCTTCACAGGTGTAAACATCCTTGACATATAATAAAAAACAAAACAAACAGCTTCATTTATATACTACTTCATACCCTTAAGGAGTGTCTAAGCGGTTTACAATTGTAAGCTATTTGCCCCCCAAACAATCTGGGTACTCATTTTAGTGACCTCGGAAGGATGCAAGCCTGAGTCGAGCTTGAGCCCTTTTGCTGGTCTTGAATTCGCCACCTTATGGTTTTGAGTGAGTGGCTGCAGTACAGGCATTTAACCACTGCGCCACCAAGGCTATTCCTCTTCCTTTCCTGTTTGGCCTATTTCTCTTAAAAATGTTATACCCCTCTATTACTACATTCCAATCATGAAACTTATCCCACCAGGTTTCAGTGATACCTATTATATCATATTTGCTTTGTTGTGCTAAGAGTTTAAATTCATCTTATTTCCTATGCTCCATGCATTAGTGTAGACACATCTGATATCATGAGTCCTCCCTCACAGCTACCTGTGGAAAGTTTTTGCCTCCCACTGTTGGGTCCTTTCACTATTTTCCTTGTTCCTTCTATAGTGCCACTCTATTCTGCTTTGGTCAGGCCCCACCTGGAATACTGTGTCCAGTTCTGGGCACCACAATTCAAAAAAGATGTGGAGAAACTGGAGCATGTCCAAAGGAGGGCAACTAAGATGGTGAAGGGTCTGGAAACCTTGCCCTATGAAGAACGCCTTAGGGAGCTGGGGATGTTTAGCCTGGAGAAGAGAAGGTTAAGAGGTGATATGATAGCCCTGTTTAAATATTTGAAGGGATGTCATATTGAGGAGGGAGCAAGCTTGTTTTCTGCTGCTGCAGAGACTAGAACGCGGAACAATGGATGCAAACTGCAGGAAAAGAGATTCCACCTCAACATTAGGAGGAACTTCCTGACAGTAAGGGCTGTTCGACAGTGGAACACACTCCCTCGGAGTGTAGTGGAGTCTCCTTCCTTGGAGGTCTTTAAACAAAGGCTGGATGGCCATCTGTCAGGGATGCTTTGACTTGGAGTTCCTGCATGGCAGGGGGTTGGACTGGATGGCCCTTGTGGTCTCTTCCAACTCTATAATTCTATGATTATTATTTCCAGCCCTTGATGAACCTCTGCATTCCAAAATATTGTTTCCCTGCCCCCATATTGTTGTTAACTGCCTTCACGTTGATCTCGACCCATAGTGACCCTATGGATGAGACATCTCCCGGTCCCCCGTCCTCTACTGCTCTGCCCAGCTCCTGCAAACTCATATTCATGGTCTGTTTAATTAAGTCCATCCATTGGGAAATTTCAAGGTGGGGGTTAAGAGGTGGGAAAAATGTAAGGGAAAAGGTGGTAAACCTGGATGATTGATCACAAAAAGCCAACATGGGTTTCAGAAAAAGAAGTCATGCCAAACGAACCTGATCTCTTTTTTTGATAAAATTACCAGCTTGGTAGATGAAGGGAATGCTGTGGATATAGTTTACCTCGATTTCAGTAAGGCCTTTGACAAGGTTCCCCATGACATTCTTGCAAACAAGCTTGCAAAATGTGGGATAGACAAGTTAACTGTTACATGGATTTGTAATTGGTTGAGTGGCCGAACTCAAAGGGTGCTCAACAATGGCTCCTTTTCATCCTGGAGAGAAGCGACCAGTGGGGTCCCACAGGGTTCTGTCCTGGGCCCAGTGCTGTTCAACATCTTTATTAATGATTTGGATGACAGAATTGGGGGCATACTTATCAAATTTGCAGATGACACTAAACTAGGAGGAGTAGCTAATACCCCAGAGGACAGAATCAAAATTCAAAATGACCTGAATATACTAGAAAGCTGGGCCAATGCTAACAAGATGAAATTCAACACAGAGAAATGTAAGGTTCTGCACTTAGGGAGGAAAAATGAAATGCACAGATATAAAATGGGGGACACCTGGCTGAATGAGACCACATGTGAAAGGGATCTAGGAGTCCAAGTAGACCATAAGCTGAACATAAGTCAACAGTGCGATGCAGCAGCTAAAAAGGCCAATGCAATTTTGGCTGCATCAATAGAAGTATAGTGTCTAGATCAAGGGAAGTAATGGTGCCACTCTATTCTGCTTTGGTCAGGCCCCACCTGTAATACTGTGTCCAGTTCTGGGCACCACAATTCAAAAAGGATGTGGAGAAACTGGAGCGGGTCCAAAGGAGGGAAACTAAGATGGTGAAGGGTCTGGAAACCATGCCCTATGAAGAACGCCTTAGGGAACTGGGGTTGTTCAGCCTGGAGAAGAGAAGGTTAAGAGGTGATATGATAGCCCTGTTTAAATATTTGAAGGGATGTCATATTGAGGAGGGAGCAAGCTTGTTTTCTGCTGCTGCAGAGACTAGGACGCGGAACAATGGATATAAATTGCAGGAAAAGAGATTCCAACTCAACATTAGGAGGAACTTCCTGACAGTAAGGGCTGTTCGACAGTGGAACACACTCCCTCGGAGCGTAGTGGAGTCTCCTTCCTTGGAGGTCTTTAAGCAGAGGCTGGATGGTCATCTGTCAGGGATGCTTTGATTTGGAGGTCCTGCATGGCAGGGGGTTGGACTGGATGGCCCTTGTGGTCTCTTCCAACTCTATGATTCTATGATTCTATGATTCTACCTTTCCCCTTAAATCTCCCTCATGTTGGATAGGATTTAAAAGTCAACAATAATGGGTCATTCCTGATTAATCTTTGTATTAGTTATACATTTTTCATACTAAATGGCTGACTCACCCTTAGGGAGAAGTACTATCAATTATGTGATAAGCAGTCCTGATTTGTTGAATTTAATTGTCAATTTTTATATTTGTTACAGGACTGAAAATGATCTTTTACCCTTATACTGTATGTCCCTCTGGATTTATCTGAATCAGTTTCTCAATCTTCTAGAAACTATTTGACGGCCCATAGTTATGAGAGATTGAACTGTATTCGTAGGGATCCTAAAATGGAAGATATTATTAGCAATCATATTAAGGTTGTTCAGGTTTTAAATGGATTTAATGTTCTAACTACTAGCATTAGGATAGACAATGCCTTGTTGACATATATTGATATGGTGACTATATTTCAAAATGAGGCCTCCTATCCTTTCAGTCATATGAAAGGTAGAAGAACATGGTTTGATAAGAGCTGACTTATCTGGAAAAGGAAATTAAGACAAATGTTCCATCAGGCTTTGGCCAATCCAGAGTTTAAACTTGGGCCTTATTACAAGGCCCGTAAAGAATATTCTAATCTGGTGGAGGGCAAAAGTGAGGTATTTTTCCAACAAAATTGGGCGTCTCTGGATAACACTTTAAAACTCAAAGATGTTAAAACCTTTTGAGTGGTAGTTAGAAAACACATGAACAATGACAACTCTAAGGTCCTTCCTACTATATCCCATCAGATTTGGTTTTCATATTTTACTGATAAAATGGGAACCCAATCATTTGATAATAATCGATGAATAAAAACCCTCCTAATTTATGGAGCTCAGTTTTGGCTGATGAGGTACATCAGTTGATCCTTATATTAAAATGTAGTAAATCCCCTGGATATGATGACCATGTAGCAGAAATTTTGAAATTCTGCCCTGAGCAATGGACAAAGTCATTGGCTAATTTATTTACTCTTGTAAATTATTCTGGTGAGATTCCAGCCGATTGGAAGGATTCCATCATAATTCAAATCTTTTAAAAGGGGGATAGACAGGACCCCAGCTCCTTAGATGGTGCCACCAAGAACTATTTGGATTCTTGGATCATAGGCCGCATTTTGATTAGGAGGGACTTCGGGCAAGGGATGGGCTGTATCTCATGCCAGTTGGCAAAAATGTTTTTGCAAACAGTTTGAAGAATCTGATCAGGAGGGCTTTAAACTGAGTTGGGTGGGGAAGGGAGACAGCATTCTGGAAGGAAAAAGGGCTGGACAGAATAGTCAAACTGGCATAGAGGGAACAAGGCAAACAGTGCAAGGACCCAACAGTAGGAGGCAAAAAAACGTGCAAAAGCAGCAAGTAGAGAGGACACATGGTCTTAGATGTCTCTACACTAATGCACAGAGTATGGGAAATAAGCAGGATGAACTTGAACTCCTAGCACAACAAGGGAAATATGATATAATAGGCATCACTGAAACCTGGTTGGATGAGTCTCACAATTGGAATGTAAAAACAGAGGGATATAACCTTTTTAAGAAAACAAGGCCAAACAGGAAAGGAGGAGGAATAGCATTATATGTCAGGGATATTTACACCAGTGAAGAGATCCAGTAAATCAATACTGGAAGCCAGGTGGAGAGCATCTGGGTAAAAATTAAAGGAGAGGGAAACAAGAGGGATGTTACTGTAAGAGTCTAATACAGACCTCCGTCTCAGGCAGAGGAATTGGATGATGCATTTCTAGAACAGATAATCACACACTCAGAAAGGAGAGATGTAGTAGTGATGGGTGACTTCTACTATCTTGATATTTGCTGGAAGTCAAACTCAGCCAAATCCTCAAGGTCTAGCAAATTCCTCACTTGCCTGGAAGACAATTTCATTGTCCAAAAGGTAGATGAGGCAACAAGGGGATCAGCCATTTTAGATCTGATCTTAACCAACAGGTAAAACCTAGTTGATGGGGTGCAAGTGGTTGGATCCTTAGGTGGAAGTGACCATGTTCTCCTGGAGTTTGTTATACAGTGGAAGGGAGAAGCTAGGCATAGTCAGACATGCACTATAGACTTTAGGAAAGCTGATTTCAATAAACTTAGAGAAATACTGGGGGTGATCCCGTAGTCAGGAATACTAAAAGAGAAGGGAGTTCAAGAAGGATGGGAATTTCTCAAAAAGGAGATAGTGAAGGCACAATTTCAAACAGTTCCAATGAGGAAGAAAAATGGAAGATGTCTCAAGAAACCAGGATGGATGACTAAGGAACTTTCAACTGAGCTAAGTTTTAAACAGAACATGTATAAGAAATGGAAAAATTGGGAAATCACCAAAGTGAAATTCAAACAAATAACAAGCATGTGTAGGGATAAAGTCAGAAAAGCTAAAGCGCAGAATGAACTCAGGCTTGCTAGAGAGGTTAAGAACAATAAGAAGGGCTCTTTTGGATATGTCCGCAGCAAAAGGAAGAAGAAGGAAACGGTTGGGCCACTGTGTGCAGAAGATGGCAAAATGCTAACAGGGGACAGAGAAAAGGCAGAATTACTCAACACCTTCTTTGCTTCAGTCTTCTCAGAAAAGGCAAAGGGTGCTCAACCTAAGGATAATGGAGCAGAAGACAGAATGCAGGAATTTCAGCACATAATAAGTAAAGAGATAGTACAGGAATACCTGGTTAACCTAAATGAATATAAGTCTCCAGGACCAGATGAACTACATCAAAGGGTATTAAAAGAACTGGCAAATGTAATATCGGAACCAATGGCAATCATCTTTCAGAACTCCTTGAGAACAGGAGAGGTCCCAACAGACTGGAGGAGGGCAAACGTTGTCCCCATCTTCAAAAAGGGGGAAAAAAGAGGATCCAAACAATTATCATCCAGTTAGTCTGACATCAATTCCAGGAAAGATTCTAGAGCAGATCATTAAGCAGAGAGTCTGTGAACATTTAGAAGCCAATGCCATAATCACAAAAAGTCAACATGGGTTTCAGAGAAAGAAGTCATGCCAAACAAACCTGATCTCTTTTTTTGATAAAATTACCAGCTTGGTAGATGAAGGGAATGCTGTGGATATAGTATATCTTGATTTCAGTAAGGCCTTTGACAAGGTTCCCCTAACATTCTTGCAAAGAAGCTTGTAAAATGTGGGCTAGACAAGTTAACTGTTACATGGATTTGTAATTGGTTGACTGGCTGAACTCAAAGGGTGCTCAACAATGGCTCCTTTTCATCCTGGAGAGAAGTGACCAGTGGGGTCCCACAGGGCTCTGTCCTGGGCCGAGTGCTATTCAACATCTTTATTAATGACTTGGATGATAGAATTGGGGGCATACTTATCAAATTTGCAGATGACACTAAACTAGGAGGAGTAGCTAATATCCCAGAGGACAGAATCAAATTTCAAAATGACCTGAATAGATAAGGAAGCTGAGCCAATGCTAACAAAATGAAATTCAACGCAGAGAAATGTAAGGTTCTGCACTTAGGGAGGAAAAATGAAATGCACAGATATAAAATGGGGGACATCTGGCTGAATGAAACTACGTGTGAAAGGGATCTAGGAGTCCAAATAGACCATAAGCTGGATATGTCAACAGTGTGATACGGCAGCTATAAAGGCCAATGCAATTTTAGGCTGCATCAATAGAAGTATAGTGTCTAGATCAAGGGAAGTAATAGTGCCACTCTATTCTGTTTTGGTCAGGCCCCACCTGGAATACTGTGTCCAGTTCTGGGCACCACAATTCAAAAAAGATGTGGAGAAACTAGAGCATGTCCGTAGGAGGGCAACTAAGATTGTGAAGGGCCTGGAAACCATGCCCTATGAGGAACGCCTTAGTTAACTGCAGATGTTTAGCCTCGAGAATAGAAGGTTTAAAGGTGATATGATAGCCCTGTTTAAATATTTGAAGGGATGTCATATTGAGGAGGGAGGAAGCTTGTTTTCCGCTGCTCCAGAGACTAGGACGTGGAACAATGGATACAAATTGCAGGAAAAGAGATTCCACCTCAACATTAGGAGGAATTTCCTGACAGTAAGGGCTTTTTGACAGTGTAACACACTCCCTCGGAGTGTGGTGGACTCTCCTTCCTTAGAGGTCTTTAAGTAGAGGCTGGATGGCCATCTGTTGGGAATCCTTTGATGGAGACTTCGTGCATGGCAGGGGGTTGGACTGGATGGCCCTTGTGGTCTCTTCCAACTCTATGATTCTATGATTCTGAGAAGTCTTTCATCAGTAGTGGGCAAACTATATGCCAGTTATTTGGATTTGAAATTACTGAGTTGGATGAATGCCCAAAGTTTGATAGGTCCAGAGCAACCGGGTTTTAGGAGACATATGTCAACCGTGGATCATATAACAGTGCTTTCATTCCTTGCAAATAAATACTTGTTGGACTTCCGGTTGGGAGCGACAGCCTGACGGGTGCAACTCAAGGAGGCTCCTGAGAAATGCCATCCACTAGAGATGAATTCCAGCCATTATTTCCAACACGGTATGGAAAAACCCCACACTTTGGCATAACGTGGGAGAAGGGGTTTATTTTTGCTCTGTTTCCTGCTTTCAGTCACCAGAGAGAGCCTGAGTTGGGGTCCCCACAGCACAGGCACCCTGGTATTCCAAGCAGATCAGGTTGAAGCAACCCGGCATCCTTATTGGCAAACTATAGGAACAAAGGCTGCCACCAAGAAAGAATCTAACAATATAAAGAAAATCTATCTGGGAATTAGGTTAATGGAAAGATTATCTGCATTGAATTTTTGTTTACAAACAGATTATACATACGGAGCCATAGAGAGAGAAGACCTAAAGTGGTAAACAAATTTTACTCACTAATAATAATAATAATAATATATTTATAGCCCGCCCCTCTGAACTGGCAATCGGGATGGGGTACAACATAGTTAAAAACAGCACAAGTTAAAATACAACAATCCCATTCCCCTCACCCACCCCTTAAAATAGAATTAAATAGCTAAGAATTAAAAGCATAGTACAAATAAAACATATAAAAGTAACTGCCCAAAGCTGTATGAAACAATTTTGAAGGGGGGGAGGAACTAGGAGAAGGAGTCAACAGTGGGTATGGAGCCGGAAAATTAAATGTTATCTGGGAAAGCCTGCCAGAAGAGATGCGTCTTTAAGGCTTTTCTAAAGCTGTCAACAGATGTAATAAGACGCATCTCATCCAGCAGGTCATTCCATAGCTTGGGGGCTATGGCTGGAAAGGCCCTCTGGGAGGTTTGTGTCAGTCTGGTCTTCAAGGGCTGTAACAGATTCCTCCCAGAGGACCGGACTATGCAGGGGGGATCATATGGGGAGAGGCAGTCCCAGAGATAGGAGGGACACAAGCCATGAAGGGCTTTAAAGGTTAAAACCAACACCTTGTACTGAGCCCGGAAACTAATTGGCAGCCAGTGGAGAGCTTTAAGCACCGGTGTTATGTGCTCTCTCCTGGATGTTCCAGTTATTAACCTGGCTGCCATGTTTTGGACTAACTGCAGTTTCTGAGTTAGGCACAAGGGTAGCCTCATGTAGAGTACATTACAGTAGTCCAGGCGAGAGGTTACCAGAGCATGTACCACATTCTAGGTCCCTCATTTCCAGGAAAGGGTGCATCTGGCGTATCAGGCTCTCCTGACCGTCGCATTCACCTCTATGTAGAGGCTTTTAAGCAGCTGCTGCAAGAAGATAAAATCTGAAGTTAATTCATTTGATGTGTGGCAGCTGGGAAGGAAATTCTCAGACAAAAAAGGAATAGAATGAAGGGAGAAGAGAAGGAGATTTGGAAGAGAGTGAAGGAGGAAGGTTGAAATGGGAGGGGAAAGTGGAAGGAGATGAGAAGAGTTGAGATGAAGGAAGAGGCTGAGGAGGTGTCAAGGCGAATGGGGAAGTGAAGCAAGTATAGTGTAGAAGGGAGAATCAAAACAAGCGGAAAGGAGGATGAAGGGCCGAGGTAAAGAGTGAAGCCAAAGGGAAACCAGGCAAGTGGAAAGGAGGAAGAAGGGCCAAAAAGAAGGGAGAAACCAAAGGGGTACCAAGGCAAAAAGAAAGGAGGAGGAAGGACTGAGGCAAAGAGTGAAGCCGAAGGGGAGCCTAAGGGAATGGAAAAGAGGAGGTAGGGCTGAAAAGAAGGGAGAAGGGAGATGCCGAAGAGGAGCCGAGGTGAGAGGAAAGGAGAAGAAAGGGCCAAAAGAAGGGGAAAGCCAAAGGAGAATCAAGGCAAGAGGAAAGGAAGAGGAAAGGCCGAGGCATAGAGTGAGAATGAAGGAGATCTAAGGCAAAAGGAAGGGAAGAGGAAAGGCCAAAAAGAAGGGAGAAGTCAAAAGAGAATCAAGGCAAGAGGAAAGAAAGAGGAAGGGCTGAGGCAAAGGGTGAAACCGAAAGGGAACCAAGGCAAACGGATGGGAGAAGGACGGACTGAAAAGAAGGGAGAAGCTAAAGGGGAGTCAAGGCGAATGAAAAGGACGAGGAAGGACCAAGGTAAAGGGTAATGTAAAGGAGAACCAAGGCAAGCGGTAAAGAGAAGGAAGAGCTGGAAAGAAGGGAGAAGTCAAAAGGAAGCCAAGGGGAGAGAAAAGGAGGAGAAAGGGACGAAATAAAGAGAGGAGTGGAACGGGAGCCAAGGTGGAAAGAAAGAAAATGGAGGGTCTGAGGCAGAGAGAAGCTGTGTGGAAAGGATAAGGAAAGACTGAGGCACAAGGAGAACTTAAGAGAGAACTAAGGTGGAAAGAAGGCTGAAACGAAAAGGCAGTAGTCAAAAGAAAGTGAAAGGCAAACAAAAAAGAGGACGGTAAACTAAGGCGATGGTGTAGTGGAGAAAAGAGTCAAGGGAAAGGGAAAAGAGGAAAAATAGCTGTGAGGAGAAGGGGAAAAAATCCAAATAAGTAATAACAATAAGTAAACAAAAGATAAGAAAACAAAATAGAGAAGGAAAATAAATTAACAGACATAACTACAAGAAGAATAACAGAACTACAAACATCTCAACAAAGGAGACCATCATACGAAACAGCACCAAAATCACAAGACCAACAGAATTTATTAGAAGAACTAAAGGCACTATATATGGAAATGAAGGAAGATACAAAGGATATAAAATCAGATATGAATGCCATGAGGAGAGAGATAAAACAGGAAATATGCCAAGAGATCAGGATGTAATTAAAAGGAATAAAAGAAACATTAAATAAAGCAACAGAAGACATAAAGAAAATAGACAAAAAAAATCTTTAAAATGGAGGACAATACTGAATAGGAGAGTCTCACACATAGAAGATACATATGAGAAAGACCTAGATGAGACTTAAAACAAAGAGAACTTGAATAAAGATCAGAGGACTGAAAGAAAAAGAAAACAAGGACTTATATGAATATTTAGTACCAATATTAGCTGAATATGTGGGGAGGGACAATGAACAATTCCAGCACGATATAAATAAAATTTACAGATTAAACTCCAAAATCGCAAAACAAAGAAAACTTCCAAGAGACATTGTAATTTATTTTATGAGGAAAAAGATTAGAGATGAGTTAATGCAACTCAATTATGAAGAAAAATTGGAGTTTGAGGGGAAGGAGCTGATTATTTACAAGGACATCCTGCTTAGAATATTAAGGAAAAGCAACAAATATAGACTACTAACAATGTTAAAACAAAATAATATAAGTTAAAGATGGGAAAGACTAGAGGGTGTGACTTTCAGATACAAATCAGACATATTCAAAATAAACTCACCAATGGAAATGCACGATTTTTTGAAAAAGTACAAAAAAGACTTGGAAAAAAGGAAAGATCCCAAACAGAACGAAGAAGAAGAAAAAGAGAAGAATGGAGAATTAGAACAGAAAAAATTAGAAGGAAATATGAATTCGGGAAAGACTGAAGAAGGAAAAAAAACGGAAAAAGAAGACGAAGAAGAAGAGGAAAGAGAAGAGAAAGACGGAATAGATATAGACTTTTAACATACAGATATCAAGGGAAAGTTACAACCAGAATATGCAGAAGATAAAAATTCTCTCATGGAATGTGAGAGGAATGAACTCTCCGCAAAAAAGAAAGAAAATCTACCATTATTTAGCCAATCAGAAAGCAGACATTATATGCCTCCAAGAGACACATATAAGAGAAAAAGATGTAAGGCTTCTCAAAAATGAAAAATATGGTAATGAATTAATATCAAAATCACACAAAAAGAAAAGAGGTCTTGTCATGTATATCAATTAAAATATGGTGTAAAAACTTTGTTTAATGATCAGGAGGGAAGATATATAGGTTTAGAGGTCAAAATAATGGGTCTAAAATATTTGATAGTTGGAGTGTATGGTCCACAAGAAAAAAGGGATAGATTTTATGACAAATTGAATGATCAGTTAAATGAATATGGTTATGAGAAAACTTTAGTGTTAGGAGACTGGAACGGAGTGATTTCTCCAGAACAAGATACAAAATCCAAAAAAATCGATTAAAAAGTCTCAGGATAAATTGCCCAAATCTTTTACAAAGATGATGGAAATGCACTACTTGGTAGACGCATGGCAACACAAATATAAGGATGCAAAGGAGTTTACATATTACTCGGAGAGACATCAGTCTCTCTCGAGGATTGATATGTTTCTTACATCTAAATCCTTATGTAAAGAAATAATCAATATAGGAGTTGAACCAAGGAACATGTCAGATCATAATCCAATAACAATAACCCTGAAAAGTAGACCCATTGATTTTTCATGGAAATTGAATGATACATTTTTACAAAATGAAGAAACAGGAAAGGAAAAGAAACACTAAAGCTGTATTTTGAGGAAAATCAAAAAGAAAATATGAATATCATAACAATATGGGAAGCTCCAAAGCGGTTATCCGGGTTTTTTTTATACAACAGAGTTGTATTTTATATAAGAGAAAGAAAGAAAGAAAGAAAGAAAGGGCAAATTATATAAAACACTTCAAGAAAAAGAGAAAGAATGATGTCAAAATGTTACAAATAAGAAAGTAAAGAAAGAGAAGATCTCTTAAAAACAGATAGAAATTGAGGAAACAAAAGAAATTCAGAATAAAATAAGATTTTTTAAACAAAAATATTACGAACAAGTTAATGGACCAGGAAAATGGCTGGCATATAAAATAAGGAAAACAAGGGAAAGAAATGTTATCACAGAGATAAGAAAAGGTGCAGTTTTCACTTCCAATCAAAATAAGATTAAAAAAGCATTCCAGGAATTTTTCTCTGACTTGTACAAAGCAAAAATCAGACTGCCTGATTCAAAACTTCAGCATTTTCTACATAAAGCTAATCTGTCACCTCTATCAAAAAAGCAAAGAAATTTATTGAATAGTCCAATAACGATTGCCGAGATAGTGGAAGTAATTAAAAATAGTAAAAAAGGAAAAGTACCTGGTCAAGATAGTTTCAGAACTAGTTATTATAAAATATTTCAAGACCAACTATTGATCCCATTTAACGCAGTAATTAACACCATTAGAGAAGACAATTACCCTGACACATGTAGACAGGCTAACATCACACTTATGCTAAAAGAAAACAAAGATCTCGCTGAGGTTAAAAATTACAGACCCATATCACTTTTAAATACCGACTATAAACTGTTCACATCGATTCTCTCAGAAAGATTGAAAAATGTATTAATGGAATGGATACATAAAGACCAGCCAGGGTTCCTACTACATAGACACATGTATGATAACATTCGTAACATCATTAATACACTAGAATACTTTGAAAGACAATGAAAAAAATGGCACTTATTTTCATAGACTTGGAAAAAGCTTTGGACAACTTAGGATGGGAAATGATGTTTAAGACATTGGAACACATAGAAATAGAAACAGCTTTTATGAGATGGATTATGGCAATATACAAGAAACAGAAAGCTCAAATAGTTGTGAATTCAGAAAAAACAGAGGAAGTCAGCATCACAAATGGTATGAGACAGGGGTGTCCCCTATCCCCGCTCTTGTTTATACTAGTTTTAGAATCACTTAATAATACAATACAACAATAAAAAGCAATCAAAGGTATAAAAATAAAAAAAAATCAGAACTTAAAATGAATCTATTTGCTGATGACACTGTATAAATATTGGAAAACCTGGAGGATAGTATAGAAATACTGCTAAAGATATTGTTTGAATTTGAGGAAATTTCTGGTTTGAAAATCAACAGAGAAAAAACTATAATTATAACAAAGTTATGGAAGAAGAAGAAGAAGAAGAAGAAGAAGAAGAAGAAGAGGAAGAAACAATAATAATATTGGAACTAAAAAGTGGGTTAAAAATAGAAAGAAAGGTGAAATACTTAGGAATTAATATGACAAGCAAAAACTCCTATCTATTTCATAACAATTATGAGATTATGTGGAAAGAGATAAAGAATGAAATGATAAAATGGGATGTAGTGAGCAGGCCAAGGAAACAGCCAATCACAGCGCACCAGGAGTCCAGCCAATGAGAAGCTGGCTGGGCAGGGCTATAAAAGAGCCTTGACAGAGTGCAAAAGTGGGGTTATTTTGTTGGAGTTTTGAAGGGAAGAGACACCTTGGATGGAAGGTGTGCTCTTAGGGTTCCTGTGGGAACATTGGTAGGTTAGTTATAGACCAGGGAAGGGTCTGAGAAGTCCAGGAGGGACTAGATAGGTTTGAGGGAGTCTAGGAAAGGGAGGCTCAGAATAAGCCTGGAGGTTAAGGAAGATTTTGGTTTTAATATTGGTGATGAGGTTGCCTGTGTGGCAGTAGTATTATTGTTTAAGGAACTTTTGTAACTAAGGAAATAAGACAAACAAAGCTTTAATTCTATTTTATAATTTATTTATATTATACAAATAAACTTCATTCTTGTTTTGCAATACTGCTTGGCCTCTGTTGAGCTTTTGAAACATGCTACCAAAGATATTAGTGCCTCAGTAGAGATAGGTGATGGGCGAACAAGAGAGGGTTATCACGTTCGGTTCACACCACATGGGATAAATTGAAACTGTCCTTAATGGGCAGAAAATCTTTAATACAAATGAGTTTACTTCCAAAAATGCTCTTTCTATTTCAAATAATTCCAGTAATACAAAATGACAAACCAATAAACCAATGGCAGAAAGAGATATCAAATTTTATATGGAATAAGAAAAAAGCCAGAATAAAACAAAAAAATATTTGTGATGAAAAAAAAGAAAAGGTCTGGGCTTACCCAATCTAAAACTTTACTTTGCAGCTTGTTGCCTCATGTGGATTAAAGACTGGATACTATTGGAAAATACAGATTTATTAAACTTGGAGGGTGAGAACTTATGGTATGGATGGCACAGATATCTATTATATGGAAAAGGAGAAGTGAACAAAGAATTTAAAAATCACGTAATAAGGAAGGCATTAGGTAAAATATGGGGAAAATATCAGCATTATCTCTACCCTCAGATACCACAATGGTGCTCACCCCATGAGGCTTTTTATGGAAGGGAAGGCATACATGCGAATAAATGGCTTAAATACAAAGATCTTATTAATGAGATTCAGGGAAAGCTTGAATTTAAATCGCATGAAGAATTAAAAAGTTCTGATATTGACTGCGATTGGTACTTATACAGACAACTTAGAGAGAATGATGTAGAAGAAGGTGTGCAATATAAGCTTTTTTGTTTATCTGTTTGTCTTTGTCAATTAATTTAATATGGAATAGCTTGGTAAATATTAATATTTGGAATTATGTATGTATGTATGTATGTATACATGTATATATGTGAAAAATCAATAAAAATTTTTAAAAAGTAAATAAATATTTGTCATGCCCTAAAGGTAAACTATATGCGGCTTTTATTGATCTGAAGGTTGCTTTTGATTCAATTCACCGGCCTTTACTATGGGACAAGTTGGGTAGGCTTAATATAGATCCTTAATTGTTGTTTCTTTGTATGCCAACTTCATACAAATAATAAATGTAGAGTGAAATTTTCTGAAACTGGCCTACTAACAGACCCTATCTACTCTGGTGTAGGAGTCAGATAGGGTTGTGTATTGATTTCTCATCTGTTTAATCTATTTGTGGCTGATCTACCTGCCTTTATGACCACAGTAGATTCTCACCTACCTTCACTGGGAAATTGTCTGCTTTTTGTACTCCAGTACGCCATTGTTACTCTCTCTATCTCAGGTGGGTATGGCAAGAGCACTGAAAAGATTCTCTGAATATTGTGATAAATTTAATCTATTGGTAAACTTTGATAAATCCAAAATTCTGGTATTTTCTAAGAGATTTGCACCAAGAACATGGAAGGTTGGTAATCAGACAATTGAACAGGTTAAAAAGTATGTTTACCTTGGTGTCCTTTTTCATTTTAACATGCAGTGGAGTAAACAGAGAGATTTGATACCCAACCATGGAATAAAGAGACCAGACATATAAATTGAATGAATAAAGAACCATTTATTTGACCTATATCCTATTTAAAGTTAAGCACTTGAACCTCAACCTTTAACATCAAAGTCTGAGAAAACTGATTAAAGTGAAAATCCTGGTGTCTGTCCAGCTGAAGCCAGGTGTCAGTCTTAGACCTCCTCTTCAGCCTTCCCTTTGGGCACAAACACCAAACCCTGCGGTGAATCCGATGATGCAGATTGCATCCTCAGCCAGTCCTCGGAAAGTAAATATAAGGCACTTTCCCCCAAACTCCCTTGAGTTTGTAAGGCTGAGCAAAACCCCCATGTCTACCCCAAAGTCAGGTTCTTTCACAACTCCACATCTCTTGAGGTGTCTAAGCTGTTCAAGAGCTTTCACCACAAAGGGGTGTCAATGGTGCATACCAAACAGTTATTTAACCCCATATGGGCCAATGAAATTTGTTTTACAGCCATCCCAAGGCACTTACCAATCCCTGCATACAGTATGGGGTAGGCAAAAAAAAAAGCGGGGGGGGGGGGAGAAAATTCTTACCCAGCTCCAAAGGGAACAACAAAGTTCATACTGTATTTAGGGTGTACTGTATTTAGGGTGGGAGAGTGGACTGCGTCATCAAAAAGAGGCAAGATGGGAGGCGGACTGCCTTAAAATATCAACTCCGCCCCCTATCACATGCCCAAGCTAAGTCCCATTGGGCGTTGCTTATTTTTGAAACTCCTGGTCTCCTCATGGAGGGTATCAAAGCCCCACGCTCCCTCAATGGCTCTGCCAATCATCCTGGTGTGAAAAAATAATACAAACAGGGAAAAGATTGTTGGTGGTTATACAATCCTTTAATTATAAAAAAAGGCAACCAGGATGTCCTTAAAAATTTATAAAGCCAAATTAAGACCTCTTAGAGTGTCTTCTCCAGCAAAGCCTAGTATTCCCTAATTGCAGGGTAGGATTCCGGATTATGTTCAAACCCTTTCACTGTTCATGTGGAGGAAGGCCTTTTTATTTGCAAGGCTGAATGTACACCCCTCAAATGTAACCAGTTTGAATGTGTATAAGTTCTCTGTAGTCATTATTTTTGTTTTCTTCATGATTAACGGTAAACCTGCCTTTGCACTTTCCTCTTTAATCATTCTTAGTAGTTGTTCCAGGTCTGGGAAGTTCTCTGCTAGTATTATGGTATTGTCAGTATATCTCATATTGTTGATATGTCTTCCTCCTGTT
The DNA here is from genome assembly GCA_034509955.1 of Urosaurus nigricauda. Taxonomy (NCBI): domain Eukaryota; kingdom Metazoa; phylum Chordata; class Lepidosauria; order Squamata; family Phrynosomatidae; genus Urosaurus; species Urosaurus nigricauda. The sequence continues at coordinate 104,670,562 of JAOEGL010000005.1, read as the reverse complement.
TCATTCCTCTCTCTTCCATGTCCAAGACGGCTTTCCTTACGATATATTCTGCATAGAAGTTAAATAGGTAGGGTGATAGGGTGCAGCCTTATCTAACTCCTTTGCCAATTAGGAACCATACTGTTTCTCCTTGTTCTGTCCTGACCATAGCCTCTTGTTCTGAGTACAGATTCCTCATTAGGACTATCAGATGTGTTGGCACTCCCATGTCACTCCCATGGTGTTCCATAACCTTTAATGATCTATGCAGTGAAAGTCTTTGCTATAGTCTGTAAAGCACATGCTGATTTTCCTTTGGAACTCCCTGCTACACTCCATTAGCCATCATATATATATATATATATATATATATGCAACCTGGTCCCTGGTGTCTCTTCCTTTCCTGAACCGTGCTTGGACCTCTAGGATTTCTCTCTCCAAGTACAGTTGGAGCCTACAGTATGTTGCAGAATTTTGATTATGATTTTGCTTGTATGTGATATGAGTGCTATGGTTTTATATTTGCTGCAGTCTCTTGTGTTTCCTTTTTTTGTGAATGGGGAAGTATATTGATCACTTCCAATTTTTTGGTCATCATTTTGTTTTCCATATCTGTTGACATATGTGGGGCCATATGGGGTCATACATTGACATATGTGGGGCCAAGCTGCCACAAATAACTCAGTTTAAAGCCCTCCTGATCAAATTTTTCAGACTCTTGGCAAAAATGTTTCTGCCAACTGGTGTGAGGTGCAAGCAATGACTTGCCAGAAGGCCCCTTTCTGAAACTGCAGGCCATGATCCAAGAATCCACATCATTCTCTTTGGCACCATCTGCAGAGCCAATTATTCACATCTGCTATTTTCCTCCCTCTTTCTGGGCCATGCCATTCAACTGGTGGGAAGAGATGAAATGACAACCTATCTGTCCAGCTCTTTCAGCTTTCTATCCAGAGCATCCTAATCCCTGATGATATTCTGTGCATTGCAGTATCATTGATTCCCACATGGGCCAAAGGGAAGGGGTAACAGTCAGTAGGGTTGACAAATCTTGTCAGCCTCAATGTCCCATCATGGATTTTCCTCAGGGAGGCAACACACCTCCCAAGACATCTTATCAGGCCCACAAACCACTGATTCTGTATCCCTCAGCGAGACGTACCCACCATCACATGCCTCCTCCAAGTCTTAGCAACAACTGTTCCCTGTGGTGGTAGCTGTAAGCTCACAGAATGATCCCTGTCTTCGCTACTTCTACTTTTCACATTCCTCCAACTATTTACCTCCTGTTTATGTGAAGTGACCTCCTCCCCAGGAACTTCCTGTGTGTTCCCCCTCCAGGATCGTGCTCCATGAAATGTTGAAGTGCATATACCCAGGTGTCCAGCTGCTGGACCTTCTCCTCTGACCGGGCTACCAACTTGCACTTGGTGCTGGTGAAGTTACCCACATCCACAATAGCACCATTGACAATCAGGATTCTGGGCTTCTTCCTCAAATCTCCCCTGTGAAACACCAAGGTAAAACACTGTGGTTTGCCTTGCCTTTACCCCAAGCCCTGTGAACAAGCTCAAGAGACTGGGGTTATAGCTATATAGAGAGCTACTGGCTGCTAACTCTTTCCACAGGCACATCTATGACTTGCTTCCTCTGATACAAGTCCTCCATTATGATACTAAAATTCAGGTCAGACTGGATTGTGCTGGATTACTATCAAACCCAATATCAACTACTCAAGGTGTCTGTCAAGGCTGCCTGTTAGCACCAGCATTGTTTAATGTTTATGTTAATTCATTGATTTAAGAGATAATGACAACTATGTGCCACCTAAATTGGGACCTAAGAAAATATCATTTCTCATGTATGCAGATGATACTAACACATTCCACGTCTTTTCCCATCAGTTTCTGTCCCCCCCCCCCCCGGCTCCCTCCTTAACTGCTCTCTTCCCACCAAACGCTGTTACATTCCTAGCCTCAGAGCTACAAGGTCAACTGATAACATCCTCCTGGCACTGTTATGCACTCCTGTCTAGCAAAATCTAGCTATGCCTAACTCTATATCCATCATCCCCATAACTACCACAAAACTATATCTGATAGAAGACTAAAAAGATTCTAATAGTCAGCCCCTCTAAAAGAAAACCCCCTCCCACAATATAACATAGAATAAACAGATTGCAAGTTACAATTAGAGATTACAAATGCGGCTTATTAGGATAAGCCTGATGAAATTTGGCAACTAAGTCAGGGGCCCTGACATGCTCAGCATACACCCACTCATCATGGTCCACTGAAAAGTGTTTCCAACGAACCAGGTACTGCAACTTTTTTCTGTGAATCCTAGAATCTAAAACTTTGGCAACTTCAAAATGCTGCTCCCCCTCAATCATAATGGGGAGGGGTGGTGCCTTGTCCCGTCTCCATCGTCCCATGCTCCGGTCTGGCTTCAGCAAGCTAAAATGAAAAACAGGATGCAAATGTCTGTAAGATTTGGGCAAGTCTAATTCCGCCGTCACTTCATTGACCAGTCTTTTCACCAGGAAAGGCCCGACGTACTTGGGCCCCAACTTTTTCGACGGGTGCCTGGTTTTCAGGTGCTTAGTGGACAAAAACACTCGGTCCCCAGGTTTTATATCCCACCCCAAAGACCTCTTCCGGTCAGCATACTTTTTATAGTCCCTTTTTGCCTCTTCTAAGGCTTTGGTGACCTGTGACCAAGCCCCCTTGATCTTATCCACCCATTAGGTCACAGTTACCGGGTCGGAAGGTTCAGCAGGCAAAGCTGGGAGAGTCCTAGGCTCATAACCGTAGGTGATTTCAAAGGGCGACCGACCAGTGCTCCAATGGTCAGCACTGTTGAATGCCTCTTCGGCATGGGGCAACAAGTCATACCAATCATCCTGTAAGCAGTTGGTATAGCATCGAAGGTACCTCTCAAGGGCCATGTTCGTCTTCTCACATTGGCTGTCCGATTGGGGGTGAAAGGACGTGCTCAGTGCCAATTCCACTCCCAATTTTTTCTGCAGCACCCTCCAGAACTTAGAAGTGAAGGTGCTTCCCCGATCACTCACAATCTTGTCTGGCAAACCATGATGTTTATATATGTGCATAATAAATAAGTCAGCAAGCTTAAAAGCACTGGGCATTTCTTTGCAGGCTACATAGTGCACTTGCTTAGAAAACAAGTCCACCACCAACCAAGTGGTGTTTCTCCCCTTGCTTTCAGGCAAGTCCGTAATAAAATCCATGGCAATGTGTTTCCAGGGCCCGTCTGGAGTGGGCAGAGGCTGCAAAAGCCCTCTGGGTTTCCCCATGACCGGCTTGGCTCTAGCACAAACCGGGCAGCTTTTCACATACTCCTCCACCTCTGTTCTCACCCCCTCCCACCAGTATGTCTTTCGAACCTTGTGCCAAGTCTTTAGAAATCCCCAATGTCCAGCTGCCCTTGAATCATGACACAACCTCAATATTTCTGGCCTCATTGCAGCAGGAACATAGATCTTGGAGTCCTTAGCCCACAACCCTTGTGCATTTAAACTCAACCGATCTTTGTGCTTTTGTAGCCATTCGTCTTTCTCAGCCTCCCGTTTGATCTTTTGCAGCAGACCGTCTAATAGAGGCAAAGGTTTGGCCTGTTCTTGCTTAGCTTGGCTACGGGTCACCACAGACAGTCCCAGTTGTTCAGGGGAGAAAGTCCCAGTTGGTCTGTAGAGGGACTTGCTCTTTTCCCATGTGCTGATAAGGCATCAGCCAAAATGTTTTGCCGCCCTGGGAGGAACTTCAGTTTAAATTTGTATTTGTAAAAGTCCTTTGCCCACCTCCTCTGTTTGGGTGTTAGCTTTCAGGGGGTTTGCAGGGCCTCCAAATTACGATGGTCCGTCCAAACTTCAAAAGGTTGGGGCGCCCCCTCTAAGAACTGTCTGCAACTGTCCAGAGCATGCTTAACAGCAAATACTTCCTTTTCCCAGGTGGACCACCCCAACTCCCCCATTTGAAACTTGCGGGACAAATAGGCACAAGGCCTCAACAATCCATTATTGTCTTTCTGCAATAACACTGCTCCGATTGCATGGTCACTGACGTCCACCTGGATGACAAATGGTTTGTCAGGGTCAGGGTGTAACAAAATGGGTTCCTTACTAAATAACTGTTTCAGCTGGTCAAAGGCCCTTTGGCACCTATCAGTCCATTGAATCGGGGTCGAGGGTTTGGGTTGTTTCTTTTCCTTAGCACTCGTGCCCCGGGCTCCCCTTTCCTGGGTTTTTGTCTTTAGTAAATCAGTGATTGGCAGTGCTATTTTAGCAAACTCTGGGATGAACTGCCTATAAAAGTTGGCAAAGCCCAAAAACTTTTGCACTTGTTTTCGATTCTTGGGCGGGGCCCAATTTAACACAGTTTAGACTTTCTGTGGATCCATCTCGATTCCCTGGACTGACACCCAATATCCCAAAAAATCCAGCTTATCGGTGTGGAAGTGGCATTTAGCCAACTTCACATATAGCTGATTATCCAGCAACCATTTCAACACCTCCCGTACCAGTGGCACATGACTCTCCAAGTCCTGGGAATATATTAAAACATCGTCCAAATACATCAGCACCCCCTCAAACAACAGATCGTGTAGCACTTCATTGATAAGCCTCATGAAGACCCCAGGAGCCCCCGATAATCCAAAAGGAAGGACTAAATATTCAAAGGCCCCCAAGGGGCAATTGAAGGCAGTCTTATATTCATCCCCCTCCCTAATTCGCACCCTATAATAAGCGTCTCTGAAGTCCAATTTAGTGAACACCTTGCCCGTGACCAGTCGGCCCAACATGTCCTTCATTAATGGCAAGGGGTACTTGTTGGTGCTACAAATCCCATTTAAATTCCGATAATCGGTAACCAAGCGCAGAGTCCCATCTTTCTTTTCTCTGAAGAACACGGGTGCCGCAAAAGTGGATGTGGATGGCCTAATAAAACCTCCTTGCCAGGTTCTTTTCTACAAACTCCTTGAAGGTGGACAATTCCCTAGGGGTCATGGAATATAGTTTAGGTTTGGGCAGGGGCGCCCCTGGTTCTATTTCTATGGCACAGTCCGTTTTTTGATGCGGCGGCAGCATGTCACTTTCCTTAGACTCAAACACCTTCTTGAGATCCTCATAACAATCAGGGTAGGAGGCCACAGCCTCCGGGGTGTTGCCATTCATTCCCACTGTTTTCCCTTCCCAATCATGGGAGGCCTTGCCCCCCCCCCCCCGCTGCTCACCGGCTCCAAGTGGGTGGCGGTCTCCCCCGACTGCAGCCGAGGTATCTCCACAGGCTCTTGCACGGGAAGGACCTTAATAGCTGGGTCCAAGTGGTTTCCCTGACAGATAGGGTCATCGAAAATCAACTGTCTCTGTCTCCATTTAGTGTGGGGATTGTGGTGGTGTAACCAATCTATCCCCAACATGAGGTGGTAATGATAAGTGTGTCCCACTACCAACTGGATCTGTTCCCAATGGTCTGCTATTCCCAGCCACACCGTAGTGGTCCGTTCCTTAGAGGCTTGCCCCCCCCCATCAGGCTACCATCCATTTGGGAGAAGGGAATAGGCTACCGTAAGTCCTGGGTTTTTATGCCCAGTCTCTTGACCACCTCCGGGTTAATTAAACACCCAGTGCACCCAGAGTCCACTGCCGCCGTAAGAGTCATGGCTCTCTGCCCCTGTCCCACCATCAAAGTCACAGTCAAGGTATAGAGGGGTATGCCCCCACTCACCATGGGTTTGTGGCCGTCCCAACGCACAGCCTGCCTCTTGCCGCTTTTTAAGGCAGGCTCTGGGAGTTTAAAGCTGGCTCCTCGGCGTCGGTGCTGTCACTGTCTGTCCAGACTTCTTCCTCGTCCTCCGTCACAGCTTGAAGTCCGCAGTCAGCATGGCTTTTTTCCTTGGTCTTCCCTTTCCCTTTCTTGGGAGCGGTCGCCGGCGGGGTCGTAAAAGGGGCTGCTTTCTTTTCCAGGTTTCGGTCTGGGCAGCTCGCAACCAGGTGGCCTTTACGCCCGTAGCCCAGGCATAACCCCAGCCGGTGGCGTCGCTCTCTTTCGTTGCCTGACATTTGCCCCGACTTTCCTTTGCCCTTTTCACCGGCCGGTCGGTTTTCTCTCCCTTTGCCCCCTTTATTTTTCCGTTGGGTCAGCATTCAGACCTCCTGCAGCACTGCCTCCGCCTCCCCAGCCAGCCAAATCCATTCCATGGCCGTGGGAGGGTTCCCCATGGTGAGTGCCCACTTCACAATCTCAGGACGCAGGCCCTCTTTGAAGTATTGGATCTTCATCCCCTTGGTGCAATCTGGCACTTGGGCAATCAGTCTCTGGAACTCCATGGCATACTCGGAGACAGATCAGGCTCCCTGGTCTAGGGTCTTCAAGCCGGCCAGAGCCGTGCTTGCTCTAAAGGGGTCCTCAAATCTGGCTCTCAGGGCTCTCATAAAATCCACCAGATTTCACAATTCTGCCGCTTGGCAGTCATAAAGCTGCACCAGCCAGCTGGCTGCCTCCCCTTTGAGGTGCCGCACTACACACTTCACCTTGGCAGCCTCTGTGGGGAAGGTGGGCCCCCATTCTTCCATGTGATCAGCCACTTGGGATAAAAAATAGGGCAAAGTCTAGGGATCCCCATCATACTTAACTCCCAACTTTCGGGCCTGTGGTTCCAGCTGGTGGTCTGGGGCCAGGCGGGCTGGCTGACGGTCAGGTTGCGGTGCCTCTTCTCGTGCCGGGGCTGCCTGGACGCCAGCAGTGCCTCCAGCCTCTCGCCCGTCTCTCACCCCATCCGGGCGTTCCTTTACTGTGGCCAGCACCTCCATCAGGAGGTCACACAATTCATCCATGTCAGTCTGGAGGTGTGTGACTCGTTTGTCCAGATCTGCATCCTTGGCAGATTGCACTCTCAGGGGCTGAGTGAAGCCCGTGTCCCAGTCGGACCACCAGGTGGCCCTCCTCCATTCCCGGGTGTGCACAGGGACCCTAGGCTGTCCAAACCAGGGCCCTCCACCCACCGGAGTCTGTAGCACAGGGGATCTCGTAGCCTTCAGCAGCGCTCCTGACCCCGCCGTCGGGGCCGTGGACTCCTCCGTGCCCTCCGTTGTTTTAGTGGTGAATGGCTCCTCTGAAGTCTCCTGCTCCTGCATTGCCTCAGAGAAGTTTTGGTGAGTCTCAGCTAACTGTCAGAACAGGGGTCCAGAATCCCAGACAATCAACCAGTCAGCTTTATGTAGAATAAACAGAACTTTATTGATGCTCCAGGATCAGCAATACCACACCATTCAGCTTCTTAGCTGAGACTGACCAGTTCCCGCCCAGCACCTCTATACATCCCAATAGCCCTACTCCTCCCCTCTCTGCCAAAAGCCCGCGAACTAACACATTCCATGTCTTTTCCCATCAGTTTCTGTTTCCCCCCTGGCTCCCCCCTTAACTGCTCTCTTCCCACCAAATGCTGTTACATTCCTAGCCTCAGAGCTAAGCAGCTACAAGGTCAACTGATAACATCCTCCTGGCACCGTTATGCACTCCTCCGTTCTGTCTAGCAAAATCTAGCTATGCCTAACTCTATATCCATCATCCCTATATACAACCACAAACCTATATATGATAGAAGACTAAAAGGATTCTAACAGAAATGTTGAAATTTGGAAACAAAACACTTTTATCATGGAATCAAGAAATTTTACAACTTATTGATTCATATGGGCTCTCAAAGGACTTGCTGTGCTCTTTAAATTATGATAGATGATGATGATTATTATTATTATTATTAGCTTTATTTATAAAGCGCCGTAAATGTACACGGCACTGTACAAAAACCAAATAAAATCAAGAATATGTAAAAAGCCTGCCTATGGCGTACAATCTAGATATTAAAACAAGTTAAAAACATCATAAGAAACAAGTTAAAACAGCAGATATCAAATACAGTGGTCCCCCGGGTTATGAAGGTAATCTGTTCCGGGATTACCTTTGTAACCCGGAAGCTTTCGTTACCTGGGGGACCGCTTTCGCGGACGGACCGCGCGGCCATTTAAAGGGGCCGCGCGGCTTTTTTTCCTTCGTATCCTGGGGGATCTTTCGGATCCCGGGGGATACAATGGCGGTCCTGCCGCCTTCGGATCTCGGGGTTTTCGTAACCCGGGGGATTCGTAAGGCGGGGGACCACTGTATTAATCAGGCATCAAAACAACCAGGTCACAGTCACAAACGTCCTGGGAATGCTTCCCTAAACAATATGGTCTTTAACTCACTTTTAAAACTGATTAGAGACATGGTGACAGAATGGAGGGAATGGGTGGGAATGGAGGGAGAAAGAAGTTCAGAGAGATAGGGAAGGGCCAGCCCATGTAGGGCTTTGAAAGTAAGCAGGACAAGCTTGTACTGAATGCAGAAGGGAAAGGGGAGCCAGTTGAGGGATGACAATAGGGGACGGACATGGTTGTACCAGCAAGCGAGTGAGATGATGTGAGCAGCTGAGTGCTGAACAGAAATTAATGGGTGAAGTTGAGAGAGAGGAAGCCCTACGAAGAGAAGGTTACAGTAATCTAATTGTGAGACCACTAGGGCATGGACCAAAGTCTTTGCTGTAGAAGCCGAGAGATATGGACGGATTTTGGAAATGTTGTAGAGAAAAAAATTTACAGACCTTGGCTGTGGCCTGGATCTGAGGAATAAATGACAGAGAGGAATCAAAAATGAAATCAAGACTGCGGGCTTCCTGAACCGGCTGAATAGAGATATTGTTGACAGAGATAGAAAAAGAATATTGAAGGGTGGGCTGAGGAGGGAAAACTAGAAGCTCTGTCTTGGACATGTTGAACTTCAAGCACAGATGGCACATCCAGTGGGAGACAGCTGGCAGGCAAGATGAAACTTGCTGCTTGAGCCTTGGAGAAAGGTCAGGGGTGGAAAGGTACAGCTGAGTATCATCAGCATACAAATGATAAGAAATGCCAAAAGAACTGATAAGTTTACCGAGACACAGTGTGTATAAAGAGAACAAGAGGGGACCCAAAACAGAACCCTGAGGAACTCCAACAGATAGGGGAACAGAGGACGAAGTCTGTCCACCCAAGACCACTGCAAAAGATCGATCCGACAAGTAGGATCTAAACCAATCGAGAACGGAGCCCAAGAAGCCAAGGTCAGAAAGTAAGTCAAGTAAGAGACAGTGGTCCACAGTGTTGAAGGCTGAGGACAGATCGAGAAGGACAAGGATAGAGTAAAGGCCATTCGCTTTGGCCCACAGAAGATCATTCAAGACCTTAGTGAGGGCCGTCTCTGTGAAGTGCCATGGGCAGAAACCAGACTGAAAAGGGCCCAAAATGGAGTTGGCTTCAAGAAACTCAAGACAGCGAGAGTAGATGACTCATTCCCAAGCCTTAGAAAGAAAAGGAAGAAGAGAGATCAGGCGATAGCTTGACAAGGAAGAAGGGTTGAGAGGAGGTTTTTTCAGAATAGGGGAAACTAGAGCGCGTTTAAAGAGGGGAAGGAGCCCATGGAGAGAGAGATGTTGACGATGTAGAGGAGGGAGGGCAATAAAGAAGGAGCTATGGAGATTAGGAGACAAGAAGGAATTGGGTCAAGAGAACAGGTTGTGGGTTTGGAAGAGTTCAGCAGCGTAGAGAGTTCATCCGGAGAAACAGGATAAAACACAGAGCATTTGTTAGTAGGAGGAACCAGGAGATTGACGGTAGGAACCAAATCAGAAAGAGTCAACTCTGACCAAATACTAGTGATCTTTGTAAAAAAAATAATTGGCAAAATCGGAAGGAAAAAATAATGAAGGAACAGGGGGAGCAGAAGGTTTTAGTAGTTGCTGCAGGCGCCTCTCGTTGGCGCAAATCAATAGTTTAGAATAGTTCTGTTTTGCCATAGATAAGGCGTGTGAAAAAGAAGAGAGAATGAACTTAAAATGGATAATTTCGGCCCACTCCCTGGACTTTTTCTAGAGATGTTCGGCCGCTCGAGAGCAGGACCAGAGAAACCTAACAGTGGGAGTGATCCAGGGCTGAGGCCTAGTCATGGAAGAAGAGGAGGGCACGCGCATAGATACAGGGGCAAAGCTGTTGAGAGTTGAGGAAAGAGTGGAGTTAAAGACATAGCTGAGTCTGCAGAGTCCCCTAGATTAAGAGAAGCAAGAGATGAATCCAAGGACTGAGTGAGATTAGAGTTAACAGATTGGAGATTACAGAACTAGCGGAGAACAGCATGGCGAGGGGGTGGGATATAAATGAGAGTAAAAGAGATTAATTGATGATCAGAGAGAGGGAAGTCAGACACCAAGTAGTCAGAGATGACACACTGAGTAACAAGAACAAGGTCGAGACAGTGACTGAGAGAGTGAGTTGATGAGTTGGAGTGAAGTAAAAGATTGAAGGAGGCTAAGAGAGAATTGAAGTGAGAGGTTGAAGAATTTGTAGGATCATCAATATGGATATTAAAGTCATCAAGAATCAGAGAGGGAACAGAATCCGAAAGAAAAAATGTGAGCCAGGACTCAAAATCAGAAAGAAATTGGTTGGCAGAACCAGGGGGGCAATAAATGACGGCAACACGCAGCTGCAAAGGAGAAAAGAGCCACATTGAATGACATTCAAAGGAAGAAACGCAATAGCCGGGGAGGGGAGGGAGAGAAAGAAGTTGAAATTGGCAGGAGTTGGACAATAAGATGCCGACCCCTCCTCTGCCCTCAGGGCGACTTGAATGAGTAAATGAAAGACTGCCATAAGAAAGGGCGGCAGAGGTGACAGTGTCGTGGGCTGGGAGCCAAGTTTCAGTCAGAGCAAGCAGGTTGAGAGACAAAGAAAGAAAAAGATCATGAAATACTGCCGCTTTTGGAACAGCAGATCAACAGTTCCGAAGTGAACAGAAAAAGAGAAAAATTCAACTAATTAGACTTTAAAACCGTTAGATTAATAGAAGGTTACAATTGCACATAGTTTACATATTACCAAATTAAACAGCGCTTTCTAGCTGATTTACAAACCAACAATATTAAAGAGGCAGACCCAAATTTTTAAAAAATTCTTAAATCCCCCCAAAACCACCGAATAAGAAAATATTACAACTGCTGTTGAACTATGAAATGGAGGAAGAAAGTGTGAAACCACAGATGTTCAAATGGGCCCAAGATTTAAAACAAAATATTCAACTAGCTCAAGGAGAAAAAACCTTGTCTAAAACATTAAAATATACACTAAGCTACAACATTAGAGAAAATTATTATAAAATGCTTTATAGGTGGTATATCACTCCAGCAAAACTAGCCAAAATCTATAACAATCAGAGTGATCGATGCTGGAAGTGTAAAGACCACTTGGACACTTTTTATCATCTGTGGTGGGAATGTAGATATGCTAAGCAATACTGGAGAAATATCCACGAAACTATGGAGAAAATATTAGGTGTATCTTTATGTTTTTCTCCTAAAAGATATCTATTGTGTATAAATGAGGAAGAAGTGTTGGAAAAAAATTATGGAAGACTCATATTTTATCTAACATCTGCAGCTCGAATTATATACGCTTCAAAATAGAAAGAGAAGGGAATCCCAGAAGCTAAAGACTGGGTGAATAAAGCATATGATTTTATGCAATCTGACAGATTGACACAATTACTACAAAACAGAGAAATGGAAATATTCTATAATGATTGGCAACCATTTATTAAATATTTGAAAGAAACTTGGGGAGGAAAGTTTGTAACGAGCCTGTATGAAAAGTAATAATACTGTTGGTTATGGGGGAGAGAGGATGTTATTTCAAAGGTTAAATGATTTGGGACGATATTAGACTCTCAAGGTATTATTGATTTTAACTGCAGAACAGGGGGGAAGAAAACAGTGACAACAACATTTACAAGATATGGAGTCTTGATAGGAAGGACTATGTTTATTTGTAGGATATGTCTCTTTTATGTTTGTTTGTTTGTATGTTTTTAAATAAATAAAATTAATAATAAAAAAAGAAAAAGGGGAGCTGGGAAGTAGGGAGAGGACGGATAGGGATTAGGTTGGGGGAGATGTGTGGAGCCATGGGCAGGCTGGTCTTCAAAAGGTGGGGGGAAAGAGTGGAGCAGTGCCCTTTTAATGAAAAAGGCTTCAGGCCACGCCCAGCTCACTGCTGGTGTTACTCCTGCTTTCAGAGTCCCGATGGAGTGGGAGCTGGTGTTGCTGCAGGGAGGGCTTATGAGGCTTTAAAGGCTTACCCCTCCTGGCCATGCCCACTTTCAGTGCTGGATGCGTTGGCTGCCTTCAGGTCCTGGCTGGAGTTGGGGAAGGGAACAGGCTGCTTCCCTGGAGCCTTAGCGTCCTTTGCCTGGGTGGCTGTTGTTTCTGGGGGCTGGGGGTGGCTTTAAAGGCTTACCTCTCCTGGCCACGCACACTCTCAGTGCTGGATGCCTTGGCTGCCTTCAGGTCCTGGCTGGAGTTGGGGAAGGGAACAGGCTGTTTCCCTGGAGCCTCAGTGTCCTTTGCCTGGGTGGCTGTTGTAGATTTGTAAAATATATGAAGTCACATATTTTGAAACATGACTTCCAATTAGATTGTACCTCTTTTGGTCTATCAAAATGTGTTCCTTGGTATTCCAAATTCCCTTTTCAAACAAGTTACCCACAATTTCTAAACAATATAACTAACCTCAAACAGAGATATGCCTTCACAGCCCTTCGCTGTCACACTGGCCGTGGTACAAGGACCATCTTGAAAGAAAGAGTCTGCCCATGTGTCTCCAACTCAGTTGAATAACTTATTACTTTTTGGAGTGCCCAACTTATAAAGATATAAGAAATGTCTTATACAAAGATGGAGGGTTGGTACCGAACAACTCTGACTCATTTCTTTTCACTTTTTTTTACGTGGGGATACTGAAACAAGCATTTCTGAAAAGGTAGCCTGTTTTGCTTTCAAAGCCTCATTTATAAGGAGGAAGATCTGTAAATGGTTGGTTTACAGGATAGATTTGAATCCCAACTATTCTTGAATATCCTCAGCTTTACAAACCAATGCTATATAGTGTTAATGTATCTGGCCCTTATGCTATGTGGATTCATCTGAGCCCTCATGTGTTTTTTTTTAAAAGATGATTTTAACTTTGTAATGCAATGTATTATTTTTACAATGTATTTAATGTTTATATTTTATGCTTTATATGGATTACTTTTTGTAATGGCATACACTATACAAATAAACTAATTTATTTACTTATACTTCCTTTGAGAAAAAAGCCTTGCCTACATGAGACCAGGTATTCAGGACCTGGGTCTACACCAGACAAGCAGACAAAAGCCTGCAACAAGCCGCTTAACAGATAAAAAATTGTGAAAACATAAAAGAAAACCCCTCAACCACAGTTCACAGCTCACCTTCTCCTGTATGCCCTGAGTAAACTGCTTTATCACACTAGGCGACAAACAGGATTTAAGCGAGAGTTAAACAGGAAATGCCCTGTGATAAACATAGGGCGTTACCTGTTTAACTCTTGTTTAACTCTCGTTTAAATCCTGTTTGCCCCCTTGTGTGATAAAGCAGTTAGTAAAACTTCCTCTGGCAGCAGTTATATACAGTAACACACTCCAGTGACTCACAGAAGCCCCACCCCATCAGATGTCAGGAACAAACACATTCACCTAATCCTGAAAACACACCCAGCCAAGGATGTCTTTCCAGACACAGCTCTCTTTCTGCTCCCTGTGCAGGGACTGAGCATGAAAGCCTCTATTAACAGTTATATAGAGGTATATACAATGTATTTAATCAGTCCCATTTCTTCTTATTAAACCAATGAGCTAGGTGCAATGGCTGTCTGACAAGTCAGTGTTGAGGGCTTTTTTTCTGGAATATAGATGTTTTGCCTGGATTGTGTAGTAGGAAACAGACCCTGTGGGAATTTTTATGCTTTAGGATGTTTCTCTTTCTCTCTCCTAGTCCTGTGTAGCTGGTGCACTTGATGGATGTGGCAATCTAGAATGCTAGTGTCCTACATCATTTTTGGGGAACAAATGTAGGGGTGGGGAGGAAATTTTTATGCTTTAGGATGATGATGATGATGATGATGATGATGATGATGAACCACACTAGGAATTTATGTGGCCACTTTAGATGGTTCCTGTCTTGGTACTAATGTCTACAATATCTCTGAAAGGGAAATTTGTTTAGAAAAATTTATGAATCATAGTCACGTGATAAATTCCATAATCAAACTGTCAGAACCATGATTCTGTCAGGGGTTTATAGGTGGCTGGATAGGGTAATAGAAATATGAAGGAGGGTGATATAGTATTGTATTTTAGTTACAGTTGCCCCTTGGAACTCATGGGGGATTTGTTTTGGACCTCCCCTCACAAGTTCAAAATCCCATGCATATTCAAGCCCCATAGGCCTGAATGGGGCGTATGCATGCAGGGGGCATGGCATGGGTCCGTGCCCCATTAAGGTTAATGGTGGTCAACCCTCTGTGGATTTCCAAGTCCACAGATTTCAAGTCCATGGACTTGGAGGTGCAACTGTATTTGTTTAAATTGATATGGTTGGGTAGGTGGGCTGTAGCTGTGGAAAATATTGGGTACAGTTAGGATTAGGTGTTGATGGGGAATGGGCAGAGTACAGCTGGTAGAATGGTCTTGAGAAAGTGAGGTTTGGCTCTTGTGTGAAGGAAGTGGTGACGTCTGGTACTAAGAGCAGGGGGGCAGGTGGTGGAATTTTTTGTGGTCAAGAGAAATAATGTTGGTGAGAAGAATGAGAGGCAGGGGGGTTGGACTAGAGTGGTTTGGATCTGTGGGAACTGGAGGAGTGTGCAAGGTTTCACACCTTTTGGGGATTGGGTGGAGTTTGGATTTGGATTGTTTGGATTTTGGATTTTGGGGGGTTGTTATGGCTTAATGCTGTGGATACAGTATATCCTGATTTCACCAAGGCCTTTGACAAGGTTCCCCATAACATTCTTGCAAACAAGCTTGTAAAATGTGGGCTAGACAAGGTAACTGTTACATGGATTTGTAACTGGTTGACTGGCCGAACTCAAAGGGTGCTCAACAATGGCTCCTTTTCAACCTGGAAAGAAGTGACAAGTGGGGTGCCACAGGGCTCTGTCCTGGGCCCAGTCCTATTAAACATCTTTATTAATGACTTGGATGACAGAATTGGGGGCATACTTATCAAATTTGCAGATGACACTAAACTAGGAGGAGTAGCCAATACTCCAGAAGACAGGGTCAAAATTCAAAATGACCTGAATGGACTAGAAAGCTGGGCCAAAGCTAACAAAATGAAATTCAATGCGGAGAAATGTAAGATACTGCACTTAGGGCGCAAAAATGAAATGCACAGATATAGGATAGGGGACATCTGGCTGAATGAAACTACGTGTGAAAGGGATCTAGGAGTCCAAGTAGACCACAAGTTGAACATGAGTCAACAGTGCGATGCAGCAGCTAAAAAAGCCAATGCTATTTTAGGCTGCATCAATAGAAGTATAACATCTAGATCAAGGGAAGTAATAGTGCCACTCTATTCTGTTTTGGTCAGGCCCCACCTGGAATACTGTGTCCAGTTCTGGGCACCATAATTCAAAAAAGATGTGGAGAAACTGGAGCGGGTCCAAAGGAGGGCAACTAAAATGGTGAAAGGTCTAGAAACCATGCCCTATGAGGAACGACTTAGGGAGCTGGGGATGTTTAGCCTGGAGAAGAGAAGGTTAAGAGGTGATATGATAGCCCTGTTCAAATATTTGAAGGGATGTCATATTGAGGAGGGAGCAAGCTTGTTTTCTGCTGCTGCAGAGACTAGAACACGGAACAATGGATGCAAGCTGCAGGAAAAAAGATTCCACCTCAACATTAGGAGGAACTTCCTGACAGTAAGGGCTGTTCAGCAGTGGAACACACTCCCTCGGAGAGTGGTGGAGTCTCCGTCCTTGGAGGTCTTTAAGCAGAGGCTGGATGGCCATCTGTCGGGGATGCTTTGACTGGGAGTTCCTGCATGGCAGGGGGTTGGACTGGATGGCCCTTGTGGTCTCTTCCAACTCTATGATTCTATGATTCTATGAAACACTTACTACTGAATTTCTGCCTGTGTGTATTCAATAAAGTTTTTCTTGGTTCCAGAAACCTTGGAGTGGTTGATACACATTAGTTCTGAATTTGCTAAAGTCTGACACCAATAAGGTTTTAAACTTGGATTTCTTGTTCCAAGTCCACCCTTTAAACATCACTCAGCTAATTGTCCTAGAACAATAGTTGGTATAAAAATTATACAAAGGGAGAAGATTAATGGTAGGAAAAAGAAAGATTAAAGTTTTCAGTTTGCACAATTAGGTTGTAAATTGATGCATGCATCATTGTAATAATTTGAAGCTGAGGCCAGATGGATCCTGAGACCAGCACTTACCACCAGCCCCACCCTTTTGCTTTGCCTCTACTATGAAACCTGCAAGCAGAAGAGATTGAGAGGAGGCAAGAGAAGCCTACCACTATATATATATATATATATATATATATTAAGACCCCCTTCTCTCAAAAAACTGAATCCATAATTTTAAAAATAATTAATAAACCTTACTCTTTCCAGTATCTATTCTAAATCCATTTATATTCCATTTAAAGATTAATAATAATATAATAAATATTTATTTATAACCCGCCCCTCTGAATGAACAGTACTTTATTCCTTTAAGTACTAGTTACTAATATTCACTCATTTGCTTAGTCTCTCCATTATTACAGACAGAGCCAGGCATGTTCTTTTGTTCAAAGTAGCCATTTTAAATGCACATTATTCACTAAATATTGATCATAAAACCCATCCATCACATTTCCTCCTTTTGATGATTTCATCAATATTTCATATTGCATAATATTATAAACCATCTTGGTTTTTCATAATCAATATTTAATCAGGTAATTTCACCACACAATACTCTCTATTCTCCCTGGGCTTTAAAATACCTTTCAAACCTTTTCCCCATTATCAACACCTGAAAATCTAAAGCATAGCATTTATAAATATTCTTTGTCTAATCCATGTTAAAACATATATACCTACAAACAACCTGGTATCAACAACACAACCATCAACAAGAACCCAACTTTGCAATTCATTCACATTTTACTTAGGCTTTCTATTCTCTTTGAAACCTTAAACTTAATTGGGAATGTCAAAACAACCATACAAATTAACTAAATACATTGATCTTGTTTCTTCTTTTTCGGTGGAGTGTACACAGGGCACCCAAAATTCAAATACTTCTCCCAGGACAGGTGCAGTAAGCTCACTTGATTGTAGAGCAAAGCTGTGCATTCTAACCAGCTTCCGGTGTGGTTAGATCAGAGCCTACACTCCTCTATAATATCTACTTATCCTTTCTATAGGACAATACAACCCATTCTGGTCTCACAAGGCAAAACTTTTAAACCTTCACTCCACAAGAAACAAAAAGTAACTTTTGGAAGGTGGGCAGATGAGTCTTAAATGTATTCTTGTATTTCTTGCCTGATTGCTTGAAATTCATGTGTATCAACCAATAAGAATTCATTTTTGGAGATTCTTTGTGTGAAAAATTATAAAACCCATCATTTTTGGAGATCCTTTGTGTGAAAGATTATAAAACTCTGGGTCCTCTTGCCTTACTTCACTCTGTCAGGTAAGGATTTGCGTAAGCAGACCTAGCCAAAAACATTATCCACAACATATTGGTGCCAGAGGACCCAGAGTTTGGTTGAGAGTTCAGGTTTTATTCAGCCAGCAGAATCCCCAGTGGAATTGAGTTTTCCAAAGACTAAGGCCCAGAACCATACAAAATGATGGGTTTTATAATCTTTCAAGCAAAGGATCTCCAAAAATGCATTCTATTGGTTGATTCACATGAAACTCAAGCAATCAGGCAAAGAATACATGAATACATTATAATACACTTAAGACTCATCTGCTCACCTTACAAAAGTTACGTTTTGTCAGCAAGAAGCCCTTGTACAGAGTTACAGAGTTGCACTCCACTTATCTGGTGTTTATATTTTGACTTAGTGTTGGCGCCTCTGCTTGGAGTAAGAGGGCAAACTTCCACTGTTCTAGTTTACTTGCCTGATCAAGTTTTATTATTCATTCTCCCAGAAATCAGCATTCCTGTTCTTTGGTTCAAAGTAACCATTTTAAAATGCACATTGTTCACTAAATATTGATCATAAAACCCCATTACACTAGGAGTCTTGGTGGGACACAGGGTGAACATCAGTCCGCAATATGATGTGGCAACAAAGAATGCCAATGCAATTGTTATATGTATCCATAGGATGAATGGGTCTCTCCTGTCCTCGCTGAGTGCAGCATTTGCTGGATTTTCTTGGTCAGTTTGTAGACCACTTGGAGGTTGTGTTTCTTCACCAGTTTCCCTATTCTGTCTGTGACGCCTTTGATGTATGGTAAAAATACCTTCCCTTTGGGTGGTTGTTTGTAACCATTAGCCTGTAGAGCCCAGTCTAGGTGCTTCAGTTCATCTTCCAGGAAATGGGGTTCACAGATCCTTTTTGCCAGGTCTACTAGTGTTTTCATTGTGCTTCTTTTTCCTCTTGAGTGATGGTTGGACTTCTTGTGTAGGTATCAGTCCATATATGTAGGTTTTCTCTATACTGTGTGGCCCAACCATTTGTTCGGTTTGTGGATGACCACGGCATCCAAAAATGACAATGTTCCTTCCTTTTCTTTTTCCATCATGAATTGGATGCTTGGGTGGATGTTGTTCAGATAGTTCAAAAACATGGTCAGATCTTCTTCTCTGTGGCTAAAAGAAAGAACATCCTAATAGGTTAGAGCTGTTAACACACAACCTTGGAGTGTTGGGGAGTTGTCTTTTGAGGTTTTAAAACAGAAGATGAATGGTCATCTGTTAGCAGTGCTTTGATTATGTATTCTTCCATGGCAGGGGTTGGACTGGATGACCCTTGTTGTCTCTTCCAACTATATGATTCTATTATTCTAAAGACAGTTTCAATGAATCTTCAAATGTTAGATATAAATTAGCAAAATCTTATCAAAACTCTCATGAGACAAAGTATTACTGAATGACATCATCACATTATATTAACTTGAGCTGGGTCACTACTACTTTATTTTTAAAACAGAACAATTACATAAAATTTTCAATACATTTCATTATTTAGCATTATAGATTATAATTGTCACTTTTGTCATTATGTCTTATACCAGGATGAAAAGGAGAAACTGACTTGGAAAGATCGTACCCCTGGTTATCTGGTGAACTTTGCATCTATCTTATTTATGGTAATTTTTTTTGCATCATTTATTTTATTTCCACGTGAATCAACATATTCAGATGTTTATTCTAATGTGCTATTTCCCATCTACATAAACTTACTTTCAATTAAATTAGTGACAGAAAAGAAATAGAAATGGACTTTCCCTCACAATTGTGGTGCCAATCATGTTTAAGACATGAACAGATTTGTCCTTTTGCCAAACAAATTTAGATATTTGAGATATGCCAACCATTTTGTTCGTGGTTTTTTTTATGCTACAGATATTACCAAGGGTATTTCTCTGAACTAAAATACAGATGATTCATAGTAGACTTATAAATTTATACAGTGTGATTGTTTCTTGGAGCCAGTATACATGCTGTTTTCACTATTCAGATGCTGCCCTTGAAAGACAACTTGCCCATCAGAAGGATGTAGGGGGTCCTTTATTCTGAATCATACCATTGTCCCTTCTAAACCAGTGGTTCACACTAGCTGGTAGCTATGTAGCATTTCAGGCATGATTCTTTTCCAGCTCTACCTGTAGATCTTTGGATATTTCCTAGCAATCTCCCAAAAACTTAATAGACTCAGGTCAGCTTATTTTCCAAAAGCAAAGAAGAAGGAATGTATTTGGAATGGTGTGGCAGACACCATCTTTCTTTCTTTAAAGAGGAATAGCTACAGGAGAGTGTTCAAAGTTTCAGATGGCATGCTTAGCTCACACAAACAAGAATGAGATCATGTATAACTGGACAGCAGTCTATGTGATCTGACTGAGCACTGTTTAGCATTCTATACATGGAGCTTGGTATGTTTAGCCTGGAGAAGAGATGGTTAAGAGGTGGCATGTTAGCCCAGTTTAAATATTTGAAGGGATGTCATGTTGAGGATGAAGCAAGCTTGTTTTCTGCTGCTCCAGTTTGTAGTTTGATGCAAACTACAGGAAAAGAGATTCCACCTAAACATTAGGAAAGGCTTCCTGACAGTAAGAGCTGTTTGACAGTGGAGCACACTCCCTTGGAGTATGGTGGAATCTCCTTGTTTGGAGGTTTTTAACCGGAGTCTGGATGGCCATCTGTCAGGGCTGCTTTGACTGTATATTCCCACATATATGGTGGACTGGTTGGCCATTGACATCTCTTCCAGCTCTGTGATTCTATATTTCTGTGAAATCTTTGGGAGCTAACTTTTTTGCAGATTGTTGTCTACAGGTTACATGAAATACCTACCAAAATTATTTCAGACCAGGCTACACAGTTTACCTACCAATTTTGGAAAGTGTTTTTGAAATAGTTGGGCATTGAATGAATTTGTATGAGCTAAGCCCATTGTCCCTAAAGTAATGGGCAGACAAAGAGAGTGAGTCAGGTATTAAAACAATATCTGAGATATGCAAATTATCAGCAGGACATTTGGGTTGGCCTCCTGCCCTATGCAGCAATTGCTTATAAATGCGCTTTTCATCAAAACATGGGACATTTGCCCTTTTAAATAGTCTTTGATTGCAAAAGATTCCTTCTCCCAAACAGGCCAAGAAATCTCACTTTTTTTGGAATTTCCTGGACAAATAAGTGCATAGCCTTAATGCTCCTGACTTGTCCCGTTGTAACAGCACTGCCCCTATGGGATAGTCACTACCGTGTTTCCCTGAAAATAAGACATCCACAGAAAATAAGACCTAGTAGAGGTTTTGCTGAATTGGTAAATATAAGACCTCCCCCAAAAGTAAGACCTAGCAAAGTTTTCTTCCACCAACCCCAATTCTACAGCCAGCCATCGCCTGCCACCATCCCCAAAGAGAGCCAGAGACAGAAAGAAAGCAAGTGGAGGATGAGGCAAACAGTACCATAGCAAGAAGCAGGGCGAGAGAGCTGATTCAAGCAGCTGCAAGGGGTGCCTAGCTGCTTGGAAAATCTACAAAGGGTGCCTAGGATCCCAGCCGCCACTCATGCTCCTGCTCCTCCTCCTTCATTCTCTTCCTGCAAGAGAGAAAAGGAGGAAGGAGAGAATCAGAGGGGTCGTTCATACTGCATTTTAACCATCCGATTCCTGCCCTCATGCCACCTCCGACTGCCTCCTGCTTCCTGCTCCTGCCCTCATGCCACCTCCAATTGCCCCCTGCATCCTACTCCTGCCATCATGCCACCTCCAGTTGCCCCCTGCTTCCTGCTCCAGCCCTCATGCCACCTCTGATTGCCCCCTGCACCCTGCATGGTATGTTAGTAACAAGAAATTCTTGATAAGATTCACAGTTTGTCTGCTTATGCTGGTTTGTGATAACAACTACTGTACAGTATATAATGAATGTTCTTTCTTTTCTTTTTTTCTTTTTTGTTCAACAATAAATGTGACTTCTTCTTCATGGAAAAATAAGACATCCCCTGAAAATAAGACCTAGCACATCTTTGGGAGCAAAAATTAATATAAGACACTGTCTTATTTTGGGGGAAACAAGATAGCATCCACCTGTACCACAACAGGTTTGTCTGAGTCTGGATGTAACAGAATTGGTTCAGAACTGAACAGGTTTTAGTTGTTCAAAAGCCTGTTGGCAGCAGTCAGACCAAGCCACAGGCATGGAGGGTTTTGGTTTAGTCCCCTTTCCTATGCCTCCTGGCCCCTTCTCAACTGTCACTCCAAATTCAGCAAATCGGTGATGGGTAAGGCAATTTCAGCAAAGTTAGGGATGAACTGTTTAAAGAAATTGGCAAATTCCCAAAAATTTTGTACTTGTTTTTGAGTTTTGGGGGGTGTCCAGTCTAACATGGTTTGTACTTTGGCCGGGTCCATCTCAATCCCTTGGGCCAACACCATGTACCCCAAAAATTCGAGATGGTCTGTGTGAAAGTGGCATATAATAATCAAAGTGGTTTACAAAGTTATATACGAACACATAAAATACATAAACGATTTACAAAGCACATAAATAAAATACCTAAACAGTGCATAACGTATACAAACTAAAATTCCATCTCACATCCCTTAACTAAAATACAGCCATCATTAAAATTAAACAAAATTACATAAACAATTGCAAATTCATTAGATATTTAAAATAGATAAATTTAAAATAAGTCTTAAGAATGCTGCCACCAAGCTGCCTCAGGTGATGGAGTTGCTGGAAGGGGCAGGGCAGATGTTTTAAAGGCTCAGAGTCCCAGGGACACTGCTGCCAGGTTGCCTCAGCTGATGGAGTTGCTGGAAGGGGCAGGGCAGATGTTTTAAAGGCAATTTAATGTATAACTGATTGTCTAATAGTCTTTTAAACACCTCTCTGACTACTTTTACATGGGATACCAAGTCCTGGGAATGAATCAACACATCATCCAGGTAAACTAGAACTCCCTCAAACATTAGATCATGTAGAATCTTATTAACCAAATGCATAAAAGCTCCAGGAGCTTCTGTGATACCAAAGGGCATTACAAGGTACTCCAATGCCCCTAAAGGGAATTGAAAGCTGTCTTGTATTCATCTCCCTCTTTAATCCGCACTCTTAAGTCCAATTTGGTAAATATCTTTCTGGTCGCCAACCTGGCAAGCGTGTCTTTCATTAAAGGAAGGGGGTACTTATTGGTACTACAAATCCCATTCAGGTTGCTATAGTCAGGGTGCCATCCTTTTTCTGCCTGAAAAAGATGGGGGCCACAAAGGTGGAAGTCAATGGACAGATAAAACAACTTGTCAAGTTCTTTTCTATGAATTCTTTGAGGGTTCTTAGTTCCACAGGGGTCATGGCATAAAATTTTGGCTTGGGGAGGGAGCTCCTGGCTCTATTTCGATGGCACAGTCCGTTTGTCAGTGGGGTGGCAGCTCATCGTTTTCACACTCCTCAAACACCTCCTTCAGGTCTTGATAGCAGTCAGGGTAGGCTGCCTCTGCCTCTGTCCTTTCGACGGTTGTCCCTGTTGATGTAAACAAGCAGATGCACAGGTAAAGCAATCTCCGATGCCTTCGGAACTACCGGCGACCTTGGAGCTGTTCAGCTTTATCAGGAATTCCTCCTGCCTGCTGCTGATGAAACAGACTGGAGCCAAATCTCTCTCCTCAAGAGATTTTATTCTTAAAGTTGCTGTATTTACAAATATATACACGCTCGTCCAACAAAACTCTCCAACCATCTATCCACTCCGACTACCCAACAACCCACACTGCGGTGTGCAGGCTATTTATAGATTTGTGCCATGCGGTCACAAACCCATCCTCTTCTGGTGACTCTTTTTCCTTGTGCCACCAACAATGTTGTCCCCTCAGTCAGGAAGACTTTTGATGTTACCCAGACTTACGTGCAATCAAGCACATATCTGACCTTGAACACTGTCTACTGTTCCAGCCTTCAGCTGCAGACAATTATGCCCATGATTCCTGGTTTCCTTTTGTGCACATCTGTACATTTCATAGTCGGGCCTCAATGCCTAACATGCCCCTCCATAATGTACAGATGTGTATCTTTTTGCCACATATGTGTTTGCCATCTTCTGATGTTTACATTTGTTGAACAGCCAAACTCTGTGCTTATTGTGCCATGCCTATCAAACATGATAGTTGTTCATGCCTTTCAATTGGCAAAGCTTTTGTGAGAACATAAGCAATGTTGTCCCTGGTGTCAATGTACTCCAGATTTATGATTCTGTTTTGAACCATCTCTCTCACATTCTGATACCTCACACCAATGTACTTTGTCCTACACTTCAAGTTCTCAGCTTCAGACATTGCAATACATAATTGTGAATCCTCATGGACTACAGTAGCCTCTTCACACTTTTCTCCCAAATCCACAAGCAATTGCCTTATCCATTGGATCTCTCCTGCAATTTCAGACAATGCTGCAAATTCTGCTTCTGTAGTACTTAAAGCCACACAGTTTTGCTTCCTGCTGCGCCAAATTATTGGACTACCAGCAAATCTTACAAGCAAACCTGACACTGACTTTCTGTCGTGCAATTCTGATGCGAATGAACTGTCCACATAACAATCCAGCTGTTGTTCACTGCCCTGTATCACCAACTTTCTTTCTTTGGTTCCTTTCAAGTATCTCAGCACATGTTTCACTCTAGTCCAGTCTTCTACTTTTGGAACACTTACTTTTCTGCTAAGTACTCCAACAGCAAACGAAATGTCTGGCCTAGTGTTGTTTGCAATGAACATCAAGCTACCTACTACACTTCTGAACAATTCTGGATTCTCAAATTCCTTTGATGATTCTGTACTAGAAGTTCCAGAAGTCATTGGACTCTTAACAACTTTTGCATTCTGCAAGCCACCTTTTTCAATCAGTCTTTCAATCTTTTTCTGTTGGCTCAACAAACACCTGCCATCCTCAGTCCACTGAAGTTCAATCCCTAAGTAAGTCTTGAGATTTCCCAAATCCTTAAGCTTAAACCTCTTAGACAACTCTTTCTGAACTGATGTAATTTCCCTCTCTGACTTCGCTGCGACACACAATTCATCAACGTAAATCACTATGGTCACATCACCTTTTGTATACACGCACGCATCCGCAATGCTGCGTTTGTATCCCAGTTTGACCAACTCTTCATGAATGCAAAGGTTCCAGCAACGTGCACTCTGTTTCAAACCGTACAATGCCTTTTTCAACTTGTAAACCTTTCCATCCCTGTCCTTGTCAAAACCTAAAGGTTGTT
The DNA here is from genome assembly GCA_034509955.1 of Urosaurus nigricauda. Classification (NCBI taxonomy): domain Eukaryota; kingdom Metazoa; phylum Chordata; class Lepidosauria; order Squamata; family Phrynosomatidae; genus Urosaurus; species Urosaurus nigricauda. The sequence goes on along the minus strand of JAOEGL010000005.1, from coordinate 104,645,673 downwards.
CCATAAAAACCTCCTCATCAAGATGAGCATTCAAATATGCAGTTTCAAAATCAAAGTGTCTCACTACTTGATTCTTCCTAGCTGCTAAAGCTAATACCAGCCTTAAACTTTCTGGCTTTGCAGTAGGTGAAAAGGTTTTGTCAAAATTTTCAAACCTCTGCTGCGAAAAACCTTTTGCAACTAGTCTTGCCTTGTATCTATGGGCTCCATCTGGCATTTCCTTCCTCTTGAAAACCCATTTGCAACCTACAACCTTGTGGTTCTTAGGCCTCTCCACAATCTCAAACACTTCCTTATCTAGTAAAGACAAGTACTCCTGATCCATGGCAGAAAACCATTTCTCCTGCTTCTCCTTAGGATATGACTGCAATTCCTCAAAACTCTCTGGCTCATCTGCCATCACTGAACAAGCTCTTGCACCCTGCACTACGAATCTATCTGGAGGTCTCCTCACCCTCTGAGTTCTCCTTGGCACAATCACTTTTGTTCTGCCTTTTTCATCCTCACTGTCAGAACTAGTTTGCACCTCTGTGTCTTTCATGGACACCTTTTCAAACTTTTGTGTAGTGACTGGTGAGTGCAAAGTTGGATGTGTTTGTGTGTGATGGTGTGCAGAAGTACTGGGTTCACTTTCAGTAGATGCTTCTTGTTTTAGCACCCCTCCATTTCCAGCACCTATGTCACTCTGCCCCAGCTTGAGGAAAACCTCTTTGTTGGCATGGAGCTTTTCCCAACCTGAATGTTTTTCAAATTTGGCACTTCTGGACAGCAAGATTTCCCCATGACCTACATAAAATCTATAGCTGTTCCCAGAATACCCCACCAACATCAACCTTCTCCATTTAGGATCCCCCTTTTCCCTGAAGTTTGCAGGTACATACACATTTGCATACTGCCCAAAAACTCTCAGGTATTTGAGATTTGGTGGTCTCCCATATAGCATGTGATATGGAGTTTTCTTTACAAAAGAATTCCAAGTGCGATTGGCAACATGGTTTGCTGTCAAAATTGCTTCCCCCCAAAGCTGCTCTGGTGCTTCTGCATCGAGCATCATGCAATCTTTTATTTGCTTTAAGACTCCAATATGTCTCTCCGCTAAGCCATTCTCCTGGGGAATGGCCGCGTTCGTCGTGTTGTGGCGGATCCTTTTCCTCCTCAACCAATTTTTCAGGTTATTAGATAGGAATTCTCCACCTCTATCTGTAACCAAAGATCCTACTTTGTATTCAAACTCCCTTTCAATCATATTGACCCAATTTTTGATGTGTTCAGCAGCTTCACTCTTTTCCTTCATGAGCATCATATATGAAAACCGTGTGTGACGATCCACAATGACCATGAAGTACTGATTTTTGCCCATGGTTTTGGCCAAAGGACCAGCCAAATCAGCATGCACAACCTGAAAAGGTCTTTGTGTGGTGCATTTGCTGCGTTTGGCCACAGGAAAAGCCTTCAGCTTTATCCTGCTGCAAACTGAACAATCCAGGTGGTTTGAACAAGTGGACATTTTAAATTCTGGACACACTTCCCCCAGCTTCCCCAAACTTGTGAAGCTTGTATGTCCCATGACTCTATGGTAGTAATGAGCACAGTCTAAGTGCAAAGGCACATTGTTGACTACTGAACATTCTGCCTTGTCAACCATATAGTACATTTTGTCTCTTTTGATTGCTTTAGCACAAACTTGGTCATTTATGCTAATAGTACAATCATCCCCTTTGAAACTCAATGCATACCCACTGGTGGTTAATTCAGACACACTAACCAAACAGTTTTGCAACTTGGGAACACACAAAACATTTGAAAAATCCTTTCCAAAACTTGGGATGAACACAGTTCCCATCACTTTTGCCTCCCTTGATGCACCATCAGCCAAAGCAACTGAATGTACATTAGATGGCACCTTATCTTTCAGGAGCCTATCACAATTAATCATATGCGACGATGCTCCGGAATCTAATAACCAAATGGGGTCTACAGCCTGATGGGCTTTATAGTCATTGTTCTTTACTACAGCAACACCTTTCCTGCTCACAGGATCTTTAGGCTGTTGTTTCCTTGCTGCTGCCAGCTTTCTACAGTCCTTCTTGAGATGGCCTGGCTTCCCACAGTGGAAACACTTTCTCTCCCTGGACACAGCTGCCTTCTCTGGTTGCAGCTCCTTGAAAGCCTCGGTTGGGTGTGTTTGTCTTGGTACTGCATGCTGCCTCTGGAGCCCTGCCTCGTACTGCCGACGTTGGCTCTCTTCCAAGACACGTGCAGCCACCAGTTCCGCAGTAATCTGTGATTCATCAAAACACTGAAGACTCCACAGAATATTCTCAAAATCATCAGAAAGACTCCCAAGCAGGATGTATGCTTTCTGCTCAGATGCAAGGACGACACCTCTCATCTGCACCTGGCTGAACAAATCAGCCATGATCTCCAGATGCTTCTCTGGCGATTGTCCTTTCTGCATTTTGCAGGCATATGGCGCCGCCCGACTTACCGGGCCGGCGCTGTTGCCGTGCGGGGGAAGCACCGCATAGCTTTCCCGCCGCGGTCTCCGTCCCGGCAGCCAGTGCGGGGGTGGGCTCCTCCGTGATTGGTTGCCGGGAGGGAGAGCGCGGGAAGACAGCTCGCCAAATCCTGGGCCGGACTTCAAGTCCCAGGATGCATTGCGGGAAGAGGCGAGCGGCCTGATTGGCTCTTGGCGGCCCGCCTCTTCTCCTGATTGGTGAATATGCACCGGGGGCGGGGCCGCACCCATAAGGATGCCTCCGATTGGCTGGGGGCTCTTTGAGGCGGGCCTGAAGGCAGGGAGATTCGCCATTGCCTTGTTCGGCTCTCCCACCCTCCCTCCCTGGGAGTTGATAGTCACAACTGGTGTGGGGGTGGCAGCATAGGCCTGGATCTGGGGTGAGGGGTTTCCAGGGCTCGATGGCTCTGGATCGGGAGTCCTCGCGACCCGGGTGGATGGAACGTGCTGATGTGGCCAGTGCGGGGGCCACAGTCAATTGACACCCGGTGACTAGAGTGCCTTGCAAATCGATTGGTAGCAGCACAGTTGCCCGACTGTGCAATAGGGCGGGGCTTGGCACCTACCTCATCCCGATGCTTGGCGACAAGCAACCATACATTAGCCAATGGGGGTTTGGCTGATGTCCAGATCCAGACCTTATGCTTTGGGCCAACCCTATTGTTTGTTTTGGCTTTTCAATAAAGTTGTGGCCATGTTCTCTCCAGACATGTGTTTGTGTTTTTATGTGGCGCCTGACCTGCGAGGCAAACAGTCTCCTACACCAAATCATTCTTGACAGAGCTGTTTTAGATTGGTGAATCTCCCTCAAAGCATCCCAAACTGCCTTTGAGGTTCTTTTCTCTCAGACATGGTTGATCTGCGACGGCGTGATTGTAAGCAAAATTGTAGTTCTTGCTCTCTTATCTCGATCAAGAGTATCTGCTGTGGGTCCTCTCTCAACAACATCCCACAGTCCTTCTCTGACCAGCAAAGCCTCACAATAGGAACTCCAAGCTGCATAATTAGTTTTGTCTAGTTTGGGAAATTTAGCTGCCTCCATCATTAAGCAGTGTAAAGATAGAGTCCTGGCAGTTTTCCCAGCTTCTACTGTCAATTGTGATAAAACACAGACAACAGTCCAAAAATCTTACCATCCAGCCTTCTGGCACTGACAGCACATCACAGCAACAAAGTACCTCTCTCACACAGCCAGTTGAACTCTTCAGCACAAACGGAGATGCCTTATCAGATAACGATCTGGGCCCATAACCCTTGTTGATGTAAACAAGCAGATGCACAGGTAAAGCAATCTCCGATGCCTTCGGAACTACCGGCGACCTTGGAGCTGTTCGGCTTTATCAGGAATTCCTCCTGCCCGCTGCTGATGAAACAGACTGGAGCCAAATCTCTCTCCTCAAGAGGTCTTATTCTTAAAGTTGCTGTATTTACAAATATATACACGCTCGTCCAACAAAACTCTCCAACCATCTATCCACTCCGACTACCCAACAACCCACACTGCGGTGTGCAGGCTATTTATAGATTTGTGCCATGCGGTCACAAACCCATCCTCTTCTGGTGACTCTTTTTCCTTGTGCCACCAACAATGTTGTCCCCTCAGTCAGGAAGACTTTTGATGTTACCCAGGCTTACATGCAATCAAGCACATATCTGACCTTGAACACTGCCTACTGTTCCAGCCTTCAGCTGCAGACAATTATGCCCATGATTCCTGGTTTCCTTTTGTGCACATCTGTACATTTCATAGTTGGGCCTCAATGCCTAACAGTCCCTTCTGGGGAATGGGTTTCTCTTGTCATGAGGGAGTCTTGACTTTCTGCCATGGCATCACATCAGCTCTGGCACTTCCCCTCCCGGCTTTGAAATCGGTTTTGAAATCTCAGTGCGTTTAAGATTAGATGCCAGAACATGTTCTTGGCATATTGGATCGTTAAACACCAGTTGTCTGGGTCACCAATTAATGGAAGGATTGTGATGGTACAACCAGTCTATTCCTAACTTGAGGTGATATTTGTGGGTGGGTCCCACCACCAGCCGGATCTTTTCCTAGTGTTCTGTCACCCCAAGCCATAATTACAGTGTGTTCTTGAATGGGTTGCCCCCCCCCCATCAGAGTCCCATCCATCTGGTAAAACAGAACGAGGGCTCCCAGTTTCTTAGTCTGGATTCCCAGTTGTTTGACCACCTCGGGGTTAATTAAACACGTGGTGCAGCCTGAGTCAACAGCTGCTTTGAGTTCTATGGCCTTTTGACCCTGTCCCACCATTACTTGGACTGTTAGAATACACAAAGGGATGCCCCCACTCATCATGGGACCACAGCTGGGTCTGCTCCTAGACTGCCTGTTGCCGCTGTCTAAGGCAGGCTTTCGGAGTTTAAAGCTGGCCCACTGGGTTGATCCTCTTCACTGTCAATCCAATCATCAGGCAACTCGCTCCCCTCCTGTGCTGCTGCTTGGAAGCCTTGATCTCTACTCCCCCCTTTCCCTGCTTGTCCTTTTCCACTTTTGCTGGCAGTAGAAAGTGGGGGGTCTGGGCTGCAACCCATCTTTGAAGTATTGGATCTTCATCCCTTCAGAAAGCTCTGGCAGTTGAGCAATCAAGCTCCTAAATTGACCAGAATACTCCGATATTGATCTGGCCCCCTGATCCAGGGTCTTCAACGTAGCTTGTGCTCCATCAGCCCTGAAAGGGTCTTCAAACGGGGTCTTTAAAGCAATCGTGAAGTCCTACAGACTTTGCAATTCGGTTGCATTGCTGTCAAGCAACTGCAGCAGCCAAAAGCCTGCTTCTCCTTGGAGATGCTTAGCCACACACCTCATCGTTGGGGAAGGTTTCCCCCCACTCCTGCATATGTCCAGCTACCTGGGACAAAAAATATGGCAACATCCAAGCTTCCCCATCATATGAAACTCCTAGTTTTGGGGCCTGTGGATCCTGTGTGTGGGCATGTGGCGATCTTGCAGGTTGGAGTGCTGGCTGCTCTACCTGTCCTGGCTCTGGGCCAGGGGGAGCCGCTGTGGCCCTGCCAGTCGTGGCCCTACCAACTCCTCCTCCAGTCCCAGTGGGCTGGCTTTTAGGATATCCATTATCTCTGCCAAGGTGGTGTGTACTCCTTCCATCTCTTCCCGCATTTGTAGAACTTGACCTTCCAGATCTAGGCTCTCTGTAGGGCCTAACCTGAATGGGTCAGACAACCCAACGTCCCAAGCTGACCATCACATGCCCACCTTCTTTCTCTGGTACCAAAGGGTGCTGTGGGATTCAGGAACCACACCTGTCCCCCTCTTGCTGTGGGAGTGGAGGCCACCGGCCGCCAGGCCTCTCCAGAGGGTACTTTGGCTGTGATTTCCCCCTCTGTGTCCACTCCCAAGTTCTCCGTTGCAGTGTTGAGTTGTTGGGTGTCCCCCGCAGACTTTTGCTCCTGCATCACCACAGAAGTTCAGGAGGAGTCTCAGCTTACTGTCAGAACAGTCAGTCAGTTCTTGGTCAATCAATGAGTCAGATTTGTGGTAAAACAAACAGCACTTTATTGAAGGCTCCAAAGACAGCATTTGTGACTTATTCAGATTCCAAGCTGAGACTGCCCATCTCCAGCAATTACAATACATAAAATCCCCAGCAACTGCACCCCCAACATTTCTCCTCCTCTCTTCCCATCTACAAAATCCCCCTCGCTCCCTCTCTTTTATGCTTAACAGTTTCTAACACCACGTTTCACTGTACTGACACTCAAGGCCTCTTGCAATTAATAACAAAGTATCAGTATTTGCCCTCCCCCTAAGCCTATCCAGTCTACAGCTAATGTAAATATTCTTGGCTCACAACTGTTATATCTCCTAACCTATTATCCCCAACCTTTCTAATATCTATTTACTTCTGATAGAATCCAAGGATTATAACATCTTTATACTATTCTTTGTACTCCCTATTGTCTTCTAATCTCTTTGCTACAATCCTTCCTCCCTATAGTTTCCCCCCCTATCATTTCTATTCTCTCAAATCCTTATTGGTGTTCTTGTCATTTCTTTATCGTTATGCCTTATCTCCTCCTTTCTCCTTCCAATTCTTTAATTTCTTTAATGTTTTAAATGAAATTTACTAAACTTTCCCTTTTAATCTATCAGACTTATAATTGCTAGTTCTCCCCACTGTTTTCTCACAAATTTAATTACCAAATCCCAATCCTTATTGAATTTCTCCAAAGAATTATCTTTCAACAATTGTGAACTTATCCATTTCCATACTGTCATATAACTTCCATAACCAATCTTCTTTTGTGGGTATTATTCCCCCCCCCCCCCCCAATTTTGGGCAAAGACAATTCTAGCCACTGTAATTAGATATAATATTCCTAACAAATATGTTTCTGGTTTTATTTCTGTTCTTATTCCTAATATTTCATTAATTAAATTATTAATCATTCTCCAATATTTTACGGCAGCCCTGCACTTCCACTAACAATAGTAAAATGTTCCAGGTGTACCCTTACCCTCACATTTCCAACAGCCATTATTAGTGTTTTTACAAATCTTAGCTATTTTGTCTGAGGACAGGTACCATCTTTTGTAGCAGTTTTCTCTCAATCCCTGACAGGCTGTATATTTCTGTCCCTTAGTCAAAATTCTTTCCCACTGCTCCATTGGTACAGGGTGTCCATCATCAATTGCCCATTTAATCATTATGGGGCTTTCTAGATTGGCAGGAAAGTGCAACATGAAGTTGCCTTTTCCTTAATACTTAGCAGCTGCACTGCAAGACCCAGGTGTGTAATAAAAAGGCATAGGGCAGCTACACTGAGGCGGTGTGGGGACGACTTATCTGAAGTCTTTTCTGTTGCTCAGCAACTACATTGGAAGCTGTCAGGATGCTAGAAACACAGGCGGAGCAGCTGCACGGGTGGCAATGAATGGGGCTTTTGGCCACACTGAACCTTTAATATTTTTGTTGTTGCCAGTTGCGAACTGCACAGTTGCACCGGTACATCATTCAGGCAATTGTATTGCCATCTGCGTACTGCACAGTTGCACAGGTACATCACACATGAACTGTGCAGTTATGAAGATCTGTCAAATTACCATTGTGGTTTCACTTCCCTTTTTAAAGTGTGCAGTTGAATTGGTGCACCATGAATGAACCCCTTTATTTTATAATAATAATTATAATAATAATAATAATCACCCCACTTTTTGAAATCAATTGAGGTGGCTTACACATTAAAATACTATTACATCAATAAAACAAACTGCATCCCTCCCCCCTTAAAAAGATATTAAATCTGTTACAATTTAAGTTTATGAATACACTTCTTTATTTTATGAATGAATTGACATTTTATGCACAGTTGCATAACAGTTACAGCATCTCAGAGTCCCTACTGCGCATGTCTAGGGTTCGGATTAGGGCTGGAGTTATTTGGGAGCTTTAAAAAACTGAACAGTTGCACTGCAGCATTTAGACGCAGTTGCGCTGTTACACCCTTTTTAAAAAGAAGCTGCGAAAAGCAGCTCCTTTTTAAAGCTGCTTTTTCCCCACTAAAATGCAAAAGAAGTGAGTCCATGCCAAACTTTCAGTGTGGATCATCTAAAAACTACACTTTCATGCAGGCATGAACACACCCCTTTTGCCAGTCTAGATCAGCCCTATATGTTTCATCACCTCTTTTTCTATATGCCATTCTAATAATTTTTATATAATATACCTATCTTTTTTTCATATAGGATTTCTTCTATTTCTGTCTTTCCTTCCACTATTCCCTGAGTTCTAATATCTAATTTTACCCTTTCATAAATCTGTCTATAGTGAAACCACTCAAGTTTTAACCCTTTATCTTGTAATATTTCTTGCTTCATTATTTGGTTTTCCTTTCCTTGTTTTTCTATTATGTCTTTGTATGAGGACCATTTATCATCTCTTCCCATTTCCTTCCTGTAAAAGGCTTTCTGGGGTGATAACCACATAGGGATCTCATTTATTATCCTGTTTTTATATATATTCCAAATTTTTAAAAGGGATTTTCTTATACAATGTTTGTTAAATGCCTGTATTGTAAGCAAGATATGTATGTAGGCCAATTTAATCCCTTCTCCTTCTAAAAGTCTCTTGTCTTCCAATTTTGGCTAATCTTTAATCCAAATCAAACCACATGAATAATGGTATAAAATAAGTTCAGGTAAGGCCAATCCTCCTCTTTCCTTAGCATCTTGGAATGTTTTGAGGCTTACCCTGGGCTTCTTCCCTTGCCAAATGAATCATGAAATATCTCTGTGCCAATTCGTAAAGAATTATTTGTTATGTATTATTGGTAACATCTGATACAGAAATAATATTTTTGGTAAAACTACCATTTTAATTGTTGAAATTCATCCTAGAAGAGAAAGCTTCAGTTTGTTATGTTTTATTAAACCTTTTCTAATCTCTTTCCATAACCTAAAGTAATTATTTTCAAATAATTCATTGAGGTTTTTTTGTTATCTGAATTCTTAAATATCTCACCTTTTTCTTCATTTCTCTACCTGACTTTCCATGTAGTTCTTCCTCTTCTGCCTTCTCCATATTCTTTGCAATAATCGCTGATTTTGTCCTATTTATCTTCTCTGTATCATTCCAATTTTAGTATACATGCTGCTGAAGCACATTATTTTTGTTCTGAATGCTATTTTTCAGTGACGTGTAGTGTTGCCCACTGTTGCTCTTTCAGTGTTTTGGTAAAATTACTGATATGGGCAACAAAAAAAGCCGTAGAACAAGCCCTGATATAAACAAGCACAATAAGGCCTCTAAACAGTTTAAGATCGACAACTTACTTGCTAATGAGGAAACTGTGAGTATTCCAACTACACCTGCAAACTTGAATTTGGAGTTTACAATTCCAACTGCTAACAACTTCTTTGTGCTGGAAAAAGAAAATGAGCCTTTATCTGAACTTTTAGTATCTTCAGGGAACAAGCCGGCTATTATTCATGATGGAGTGTCCTTGGAGCTAAATGAGTCTTGGGAGAAACTGTCAGATACTGAGAAGGAAAAACTTACAAAGCAAACAAAGTTAAATCCTGCTGACTTCATGACAAAACAATGCCTTTTAACAGCTCATACTGTTATTTCAATTTATGAGCGTTTAGGGAAGATTGAGCATCAGGTAGAGCTTCTCAAACATTCTTTTGAGACTTTCATGCAGAAGCAAGTAGTGGTAAAAGAGAATTTGGATTACACCAACAGAGAAACATCTAATAAAGGGGGGAATCCCAGTATAAATGATCCTAGGGGAAGTCTACCAGTAACCCCTAAGGAGATGGGGAAAAGAAACCATAGCAGAATTTTACAAGCAAAGCTAGTTATGTTGCAAATTGCTTACAACAGAATAAACAATGGCAGATGAATGTCTAACAAAGCCATTAGATCTTCGCTAAGCCAACTTCTACAGGTACCCCCCTACCATACTGATATCCTTGCTCTGGAATGGCTTCCTATTTCTCTTGAATCCTGTTATGTCTCCAAATTCCTTCTTTATTTCCACTAATGTTTCTATATTTTCAATTGGGTTCTCCAGATACACTACCAAAATGTCAGCATAGGCTTTAATTAGAATCATAGAATCATAGAATCACAGAGTTGGAAGAGACCACAAGGGCCATCCAGTCCAACCCCCCGCCATGCAGGAACTCCAAATCAAAGCATCCCTGACAGATGGCCATCCAGCCTCTGCTTAAAGACCTCCAAGGAAGGAGACTCCACTACGCTCCGAGGGAGTGTGTTCCACTGTCGAATATAAATAATTTCATATTTATATTTCTTAATTTTCATCCCCTGCAATTTATCCTCCTTGTTAATTTTCATATTTAGTAATTCGATTGTCAACAAAAAAATTAGTGGTGACAAAGGACATAGAATCATAGAATCATAGAGTTGGAAGAGACCACAAGGGCCATCCAGTCTTGACATCCGTGTCTTGTACCTCTATTTAAAGTAATAAAATTTGTTTTAATTCCATTAAAAACTATATATGCTCTCTGATTCTTATATATTTCTTTGATCCACTTTTGAAAATTTCCTCCTAAATTCATTTTGTTTATAATTTCAAATGCCATTCAATAAACTGAGTCAAACACCTTCTATAATTAAAAAATAATAATCCCAATTTTTTTATCTATATGATTTTTCATAATATTCGATAATATCCAACATATATTTTAAGTGGTCCTTCATGTATCTGCCAGATAAAAATCCTCTTTGATCCTCATCTATTAATTCCATCAAGCAACTTTTAAGTCTCTTTGCTAGGACTGTTGTAAAAATCTTATAGTCTACATTTAGTACGGACATTGGTCGAAAATTTTCTGGGTCTTCTAGATTCTTCTTTTCTTTTGGAATTAAAATCATAGAATCATAGAGTTGGAAGAGACCACAAGGGCCATCCAGTCCTACCCCCTGCCATGCAGGAACTCTCCATCAAAGAATCCCCGACAGATGGCCATCCATCTTGAGCTTAAAGACCTCCAGGGAAGGAGACTCCACTACACTCCGAAGGAGTGTGTTCCACTGTTGAACAGCCCTTGCTGTCAGGAAGTTCCTCCTAATGTTGAGGTGGAATCTCTTTTCCTGCAGTTTGCATCCATTGTTCTGCATTCTAGTCTCTGCAGCAGCAGAAAACAAGCTTGCTCCCTCCTCAATATGACATCCCTTCAAATATTTAAACAGGGCTATCATAGGGCTATCATATCACCTCTTAACCTTCTCTTCTCCAGGCTAAACATCCCCAGCTCCCTAATTCGCTCCTCATAGGGCATAGAATCATAGAATCATAAAATCATAGAGTTGGAAGAGACCACAAGGGCCATCCAGTCCAACCCCCTGCCATGCAGGAACTCCAAGTCAAAGCATCCCTGACAGATGGCCATCCAGCCTCTGCTTAAAGACCCCTAAGGAAGGAGACTCCACTACACTCCGAGGGAGTGTGTTCCACTGTCGAACAGCCCTTACTGTCAGGAAGTTCCTCCTAATGTTGAGGTGGAATCTCTTTTCCTGCAGTTTGCATCCATTGTTTCGCGTTCTAGTCTCTGCAGCAGCAGAAAACAAGCTTGCTCCCTCCTCAATATGACATCCCTTCAAATATTTAAACAGGGCTATCATATCACCTCTTAACCTTCTCTTCTCCAGGCTAAACATCCCCAGCTCCCTAAGGCGTTCTTCATAGGGCAAGGTTTCCAGGCCCTTCACCATCTTAGTTGCCCTCCTTTGGACCCGCTCCAGATTCTCCACATATTTTTTGAATTGTGGTACCCAGAATTGGACACAGTATTCCAAGTGGGGCCTGACCAAAGAACAATTAATACCCTTGATCTAAACACTATACTTCTATTGATGCAGCCTAAAATAGTATTGGCCTTTTTAGCTGCCGCATCGCACTGTTGACTCATGTTCAACTTATGGTCTACTTGGACTCCTAGATCCCTTTGACACATAGTTTCATTCAGCCAGATGTCCCCCTGTGCATTTCATTTTTGCGCCCTAAGTGCAGTACCTTACATTTCTCTGCATTGAATTTCATTCTGTTAGTGTTGGCCCAGCTTTCTAGTCTATTCAGGTCATTTTGAATTTTGACCCTGTCTTCTGGAGTATTGGCTTCTCCTCCTAATTTGGTGTCATCTGCAAATTTGATAAGTATGCCCCCCCAATTCTTGCATCCAAGTTATTAATAAAGATGTTGAAGAGCACTGGGCCCAGGACAGAGCCCCATGGGACCCCACTGGTCACTTCTTTCCAGGTTGAAAAGGAGCCATTGTTGAGCACCCTTTGAGTTCGGCCAGTCAACCAGTTACAAATCCATGTAACAGTTAACTTGTCTAGCCCACATTTTACAAGCTTGTTTCCAAGAATGTCATGGGGAACCTTGTCAAGGGCCTTACTGAAATCAAGATATACTATATTCACAGCATTCCCTTCATCTACCAAGCTGGTAATTTTATCAAAAAAAGAGATCAGATTTGTCTGGCAGGACTTGTTTCTCTGAAACCCACGTTGCCTTTTTGTGATTATGGCATTGGCTTCTAAATGTTCACAGACTCTCTGTTTAATGATCTGCTCTAGAATCTTTCCTGGTATCGATGTCAGACTAACTGGACGATAATTGTTGGAATCCTCTTTTTTCCCCTTTTTGAAGATGGGGACAACATTTGCCTCCTCCAGTCTGCTGGGACTTCTCCTGTTCTCCAGGAGTTGTCAAAGATTATTGCCAATGACTCCGATATTACATTTGCCAGTTCTTTTAAAGAAAGTGTTGAGTAATTCTGCCTTTTCTCTCCCCTGTGAGCATTTTGCCGTCTTCTGCACGCAGTGGCCCTACCGTTTCCTCCTTCTTCCTTTTGCTTTGTACATACCCAAAAAAGCCCTTTTTATTGTTCTTAACCTCTCTATCAAGCCTGAGTTCATTCTGCGCTTTAGCTTTTCTGACTTTACCCCTACATGTGCTGGCTATCTGTTTGAATTCCTCTTTGCTGATTTCCCCATTTTTCCATTTCTTATACATGTTCTGTTTAAGGCTTATCTCCGTGGAAAGTTCCTTAGTCATCCATCCTGGCTTCTTGAGACAGCTCCCATTTTTCTTTCTTATTGGAACTGTTTGAAATTGTGCCTTCAGTATCTCTTTTGAGAAACTCCCATCCATCTTGAACTCCCTTCTCTTTTAGTATTCCTGACCATGGGATCACTCCCAATATTCCTGTAAGATTATTGAAATCAGCTCTCCTAAATCTAGAATGTGTGTCTGACTATGCCTGGCTTCCCCTTTCTGCTGTAAAACAAACTCCAGGAGAACATGGTCACTTCCCCCTAAGGATCCAACCACTTGCACTCCATTGACTAAGTCATCCATGTTGGTTAAGATCAGATCTAAAATAGCTGATTCCCTTGTTGCCTCTTCCACTTTTTGGACAATGAAATTGTCTTCCAGGCAAGTCAGGAATTTGCTAGACCTTGAGGATTTGGCTGAGTTTGACTCCCAGCAAATATCTGGATAGTTGAAGTCCCCCATCACTACTACATCTCTCCTTTCTGAGTGTGTGGTCATCTGTCCTAGAAAGGTGTCATCCAATTCCTCCGTCTGACTTGGGGGTCTGTAGTAGACTCCCACAGTAACATCCCTGTTGTTTCCCTCTCCTTTAATTTTTATCCGGATGCTCTCCACTTGGCCTCTAGTACTGATGTCCTGGATCTCTTCACTGGTGTAAATATCCCTCACATATAATGCTATTTCTCATCCTTTCCTGTTTGGCCTGTTTCTCTTAAAAAGGTTATACCCCTTTATTTCTACATTCCAATCGTGAGACTCATCCCACCAGGTTTCAGTGATGCCTATTATATCATATTTCCCTTGTTGTGCAAGTTCAAGTTCATCCTGTTTATTTCCCATACTCTGTGCATTAGTGTAGAGACATCTCAGACCATGTGTTCCCTTTACTTGCTGCCTGTGCAATTTTTTTCGCTTCCCACTGTTGGGTCCTTGCCCTGTATGCCTTGTTCCCTCTATGTCATTTTGACTATTTTCTCCAGCCCTTTTGCCTTCCTGAATAATGTCTCCCTCCCCCATATAACTCAGTTTAAAGCCCTCCTGATAGATTTTTGAGACTATTGGCCAAAACTTTTTTGCCAACTGGCATGGGATGTAGTCCATCCTTTGCCAGAAGTCCCTCCTCTTGGAACCGCAGCCCATGATCCAAGAATCCAAACCGTTCTTGGCAGCACCATCTACGCAGCCAGTTGTTGACATCTGCTATTTTCTTCTCCCTTCCTGGACCATGCCCTTCCTCTGGGAGAAGAGATGAGATGACAACCTGTGCATCCATCTCTTTCAGCTTCCTTCCCAGAGCCTCATAATCCATTCTGATATTCTGAAAGCTGTGCTTTGCAGTATCATTGGTTCCCACATGAACCAAAAGAAAGGGATAACGGTCAGTAGGCTTGACATGTATTGTCAGCCTCTCTGTCACATCATGGATCTTTGCCCCAGGGAGACAGCACACCTCCCGAGACATCTTGTCAGGCCCACAAACCATTGCTTCTGTACCCCTCAGCAAGGAGTCCCCCACCACCACCACATGCCTTCTCCGAGGCTTAGCAGGGGCTGATCCCTTTGGTGCTATTCTCAGGCTCCCCTGCTCTGTCCCTGATGTCTGTCCCTGCTGCTTTTCCTCATCATCTCTGATAACAGAGAGAGATTCAAAGCGATTCTGTAGCTGCAAGCTCACAGAACGAACCCTGGTTTCCTTACTTCTGTGTGTGACATTCCTCCAACTGTTAAGGTGAAAACTAATAAAGCCATTGATAACCAAATGAAGCCAATAATCTCTGCCATTAATGATCAATAGTTCAGCCATAGAGCAAAGAAAAAACTTGCACTTTGAATTAGGCTTGAACAGTGGCCTGAGCAAGGAGGGGGGAAAGAAGAAAACTAAGCATGAATTTCTCTTCACAGAGAAAGACGGGCCTCCCTAAAGGTTGCTGTAGCTAGAAAGCTGATAAGGTTTCTACTACAAAGACATTCCTTGATGTTGCAAGTCAGGCCAGAAGAGCCTGCCAGTTAGACTAGCTGAACAATAATACAGATATATATATGGATGAATGCTAAACTACACATGCTCAATGAATATTTCATGGATTGATAAAAACTGGTTACGCCATTTTTAGATTCATTCAGTCAATGAGATGACTTTTGGCTGAACACTGCATGCAGACTAAGACTGTTTGGAATAAATGAATCTGATTGGAAATCTTCACAAATGCCTCACTTGTATAATTGGTTGTGAATGGGTTAATTGACCCTTTGTTTACCTTAACATAATTTGGCGCCCGAACAGGGACTCAAGAGGTCAACACCTCTGCCCCTGACCCCGGCTTTGTGAAGAGATCCAAAACAGGGAGGTTTCCACCTCGCATCACTTTGAAATATGCAGGACTCCGGTGTTATCGATCTTATCAGGAATGTGGCCACCCCAGAATTTTTCTGGTGCCTGTTGAGCTGGAGACCGCTGGAGAAGCCCACATATTAGCAAAGTGACCTTTGAGGGATTCAGCTCCAAACAGCCTTAGAATCCAGCGCTGGAGAAAGGGGGGGGGGGAAGAGAGAAAAAGAAAAAAAAGAAAAAATCACGTGCTGGTCTGGTGAGTAGGAGGAAAAAGGGTTCTTTCTGATTCTGGACTTTCCTCAAATAGGTTTTGGCCCGGTTCAAGCGAACCGAAGAGGGGGCTGGATCCACCCCCTGCTAGAAAAAAAAAAAAGAGGAAAGGAAAAAAAAAACAGTATTTCTGCTTTCTCTATGGGGAGGAAACGGGTTGTGGGTTTCTTGTCGAGAGATTGTGTGTGTGTGTGTGTGTGTGTGTGGCTACATGCTTGCCAACCATTTGGTGCCTGGGGGCGGCCCTGGGTAAATTGGTATTCTGGGAGGCATTGCATAGCAGTGAATGAGTGAATTCCTGACCCCCTTCAAGAGTCCAACTCCCCCAATTCCTATAGTTGGCTCGATCCCCGGTCAAAAATCCCTTTTGTGTCTGTCGATCTAAACTTGTTAGACAAATAAGATAGGCAGGTAGGAAAGAGGGATGGTGGGAGGTTTCCTCTCTTTTTACCTTTTTGAATTTAGGGATGCAACGCCATAGAAGCCAGAAGAAAATGGCGATGGTGCACGAAACCCTTTCCCTTTGGCACAGAGCCATAAAAGTCTGAAACAGGTCTTTTTTGAAGATGGCTCAACTCTAGTTCCCCGCTACCTCCCACCTCAGGAATGTGATGATAAGAAAGCTTGAAGTGTTCAGAGAATGGATTTTAAGTAAGCCATGCTTCCAAAAGAAGCCCAAAAGCTAAGAAAGAAAGAAAAGAAAAAGAAAAGAAAAAGAAAAAATAGAAATAAAAAGGGAACATTAATATTGGAGTGAATGTGCGCATGCACATGACCTACTGGGAGGATAGAACAATGAACAAAGAAACTTTAGCCAGCTACTATCTTGCATGGCTCAGCTTTGAAGCCAAGGAAGGTCCAGACTTGATACATTGCAACTGATTATGGACCACTGAACATGTGCGGATGCAAACCAATCTAGAAGCGATCCTGAAAGCAAAAAAGAATAATAATAATAATAATAATAATAATAGAAAGACTGAAAGAGAAAGTGGGCAGCATAAGCTTCCTGGACTGAAGTCCACTTCCTCAGATGCATTTGGATATAATGATGAAAATAATTATTATTATTAATAATAATAATAATAAATGATAAATAATAATAACTGGGCATACATGTTACCTGGTCAGATATGTCCAGATGCTCTGCAGGAGACCAAGATGGTTTCGCTCAGGAAATAAAGAAGGGATGGAGACACAAGATAAACCCTGAAGACCCCAAGGCAGATGTTTCCCAAAATGCCCCTGATGTTAGAAGGAACCACAAAAGACAGAAGGCTTTAGAAGAGAATGTTTTCAGTCCAGTTGAGGGCCCTGACAAGTGGATACACAAGAGATAAGCAAGTGAGATGAAGGGAATAGAGCAAAGTTACTGACAGCTTCAACTTAGGATCAAGAAGGAAAGCCAAAGCTGCCAGAGAAAAGTGTGATGGGGAGAAGGCATACAAAGATGTGGATGTAGATGAAAAGCTGGAAGAGACCCAAGCTCCACCTTGCCAGCACAGCCTGCAGGAGAGATGTTAATGAAGCAAGAGAGATACTATTGAAGGAAAAAGGTGCATTTTGAATTCAGCTTCAGAAAGGAGAGGCCGCAGCCCACCATTTCAGATGGGAGGGGGAGTACTTCACTCCAGTAAAACAAAGGGAAGCATTTCACTCCAGCGGGCCTCTCTCAAGGTTACTGCCAGTCAGCTAAGCTGATAGAGACATTCCTAGCTAGCTGCTCTTGTTTTCATGTTGGAGCTGCAAATTGGTAACTGTAAAAGTTCAATCAGGACATGAGTTCATTTTAATTCCAATTTGCCTATGCTATTGAGTAATAAAGACTCACTTTGCAAAGTGCAAGCAATCCTGCCCTTTCACCCTGAAGGCACAGCCTCAGGCACTGCAGGTGGACAAACCATATCCATCACCTGCCCCTTGAGAGAAGCTTGGAGAGTGAGGCCAGCAATGAGATGAAGCAAGCTCAATACCCCTTACCCATGACTGCATGGCAAACTGAAACTCAACACAGATACTTATCCTTGCTTTCACCTGAGAGCACCCTTATAATGGATGCTTCCCTTGAGGACTAAGATGTTCTCCCATTCTGTTTGAGGCAAGAATTAACCTAAAGATTTGCAACAGTTCCAAGAAGAAATAGAGCTTGTGCTACGGTATGTGAATAATCTACTTTAGTAATGCAAAACAAGAGAGAAATGCCTAAATGGCATCAGTGAACTGTTCAGTTAGCCTGAGACTGGATAGGCTTCTTTTGTGTGTGAAGTGACCTCTTCTTCCCAAGCAACTTTCTCTGTGTGTTTCCTGTCCAAGACCGTCCGGTCTGTTCTGTTCAGGAGAACCTCCTGCTCTATATGATGCTGAAATGTAGACACCTGGGCCTCCAACTGCTGAACTCTCTCTTCTAAGAGGGTTACCAACTTGCACTTGGTGCAGGTGAAGTTCCCCACATCTGTAGGGAAGAAGACAAACATCCCACAAGTGTTGCAGGTGACTGCAGCAGGTCCCTCAGTGTCCATAGTGAGAAGTCTTAAGGAGGCACTGAAACAAGACTGTGGGCTTCTCCTGTTAAACACCAGCGTAAAGAATCCCTGTGTGGCTGGCCTTTGTCTCTAAGCTCTGTTAGTGAACTCAATCAACTGGGCCTATAGTTATCTAGAGAGCTCCTGGCTGCTCTCCAAGCAGTTGTATAGAATGAGGTTTTCTACTTCCTCCTCCCAGTGAGCCAAAGGAAATGGCTCCCACTTTTACATTTTAGCTCTTACTCAATCAAATGGAGACAGAGAATCACCAGGCTTCCCTTAGCCAGGGATATCCCAGAATTTTAGTTCACTATTTATTCACAAAATATTAACTAAATATTGATTATAAAATTTGTCCACTACATTCCCTCCTTTTGATAAATCATCAATACTTCAATTGCATGATTCTATCAACTATCTTAATTTTTCATAATCATTTAGTCAAGCAATTTCATCACCAAAAAACCTCTCTGTTTCTCTTGGATTTAAAAACTTTCTCATTATCAACACTTGGAAATCTATAGCATAGCATTTATCAACATTTCATATTGCATTCTGTTATCAATTTTGATCTTAGCTTTCATAATTAATATTGACATAACACTCCCACAATTCTATCCAGATCAAAGGAAATCAGTGGTTAGCATATGCAAACATTTTAGCACTATAAAGTAAAAAAGAACAAGAAACATCAAACAAAACAAATCTTAATGAACCATAGGCACCACTCAATCTAGCATTTTCAAATTCAAAACTATTTCCCTTGGAATCTCCCTCTGAACAGGTGTTTGCAATCTCACTCAATCTTGATTGCTGAGCAGAGTTGTATAAATGCAGTCAGCTTCCTGGAGTGACTTGCAGTGGAACTCTACATCCTCATGGAAATCTTCAGTTAAGCCAAGTTCATTTGGGTTCCCTTGGGTATTTTCTCTGCAAAGTCTCTTTGGATTAGGCAAATAAATTCTTTAAAGTCCTGATGTCTCATAAACACCATGTAAAATCCACATTAAAAACATACATGATAATCTTGGTACTTCCCAATAACAGAACTCAAACTTCTGGAATAGAAACATAATCTGCAAAGACACTTAAAAGAACTTTAAAATTGTAAAGAACAGACAGGCATCTTAAACTTTACTATTGACTATTTATTATTGCATTTAAGGCATAATCAGAGCATTGTTCTTTAGAAAATGAACATTAGCAAAACATTTGACTCTATGCAAACTCACAGACAGGCAGGAACACAAACAAAAGATTGGGGCTCAGCATCCTGTATCTGAATGAAAACACTTAAAGAAAGATTATTAACATCTTTGAGGACACATTGGAATTTGTTATATTCTTACATTCTTCTTTTGAAATAAGTTGAAATACGTCTCTTAACAACATAACCAAATCCACTTTAAAAAACCAGAATCACATTTTTTAAAATGTTGTACTCCGCCCCGATTGCTCACCCAGAGCAGAATATATTATTATTATTATTATTATTATTATTATTCATGATGTTTGGATGGCAACACCAAATGAAAACCTTAGACAAGAATAGGAGAGCTCACATGCTTTCATGTCATCTTTTGGAAAAACTTCATATTAGTTAAAGCTTCTTTTGCAGCTGGCACATAGCAGTGGTTGCTTTGGTTTGGTTAAAATTTGGCATCATAACATTAAATACTGGGAAAGTGTCCTTTTTCAAAAAATAAAACTCAAAAATCCAAACCAGTTAGCAAAAATTATTGAATAATCAGTCCCATGTTTCTTACAAAGCCATTGCTAGCTTTCTAAACTTTAAAAACAGTAATTAGCAAGAGTCATTAGCAAAACTGCATCAGCAGAGCAGCAAAACTTCAAGTTTCAAAGACACAAGCAAAATCTTCTTCTTTTGCAGCTTTTCAACCAGTAGCATGGAGTTTCAAAGGAAAATATGACTTTGAGCAAGAAGAGGGAAAATTCAAGATCTTACATTGTTTAAATTGCACATTCTAATACAGTCCTAGAAAACGCTTCTTTATAAGCCTTCCATTTCAGCTTTCATTTCTTCCGTCCAAACATGTTGTGCAATTTCCTAAAATTCCTCTTGAGTTTCAACATATTTATTTCTTTTGATGTTAATTTCAGTAGATTAAAACAGTAGTACAGTACATACCAATTCATCAGAGGTCTAGTATAGCTTAGTTCAGCTTCTCAGGTCTAGCAAATGCAGTCAGAATAAAAATAAATTGTAATGAAGAAAAATAGCTGGGGCAGCCATACTCAAAATCATGATTACTTAAAGCTTTTAGGTCAGGATCTTTAAAATAGTGTCTCTTTGGCAACTTCAAAATATATTAAAACAATTCAGATTTGGCAAACCTTTAATACTTTTCAAGTACTGTTATTCGAATTCCATGTTCTTTTCAAATCTTACGTCCAACAGCCTTTATTTCCCCACCATAATCTTCCCTTCCAGATCTGGTCTTCCTGTCCTCTAAGAGTAGATTTGAAGATGAGGCTTCAGCTTAGATCCTGGGAAATTATCTCAGAAGCAAACATGTTAGCTGTGTTGGCAACCAATATTACATTCCAAATATTATCCACTTGAAGGTTCTAATTCTTAATTTCTAGTTGTCAGCGCAATACTTAGTGTCTTTTTGTACTCTGAGACAGTCCACAAAATTTCAACCAAATCTAAAGACTTTAGAAAAAGTTCAGACTCCAGTTTTTCCATGGCAATGGACAGAAAAACTCTTGCTTTCTTTAGAGTTAAGCAGTTAAACAGTTAAACAGTCTCTAGTGTTCATTTCAAAGTACTACACAGGAAAAATCTCAGCCATGACTCAAGCCCAAGAAAAAACTTCTTTAAAATCTGGTGTTTACATTCCTTTTCTGGTAAGAAATTTACCTTTGACATACTCATTTAGTCTCAAGCAGTGGGTAACTTAGCAACCAAAAAGAAAACCTCATTCCTCTTACCCCCTCCTTTTGCTAGCGGGGAATGGAAGGAAAAAAACCAAAGCTGCGCTGTAGATGCAGAGTCACCAATTTTAGCGACTCGCAGCTGCAAAACTTACTCTTTATTCTAGATTTTCAATTCTGGTAAGTAACAATTTCTCTCAGGGCCTGCCAGCTTCCCTTTATTTATTTATTTATTTTTAACATATTGGTTGTCGCTTGTTTTGCGCTTTTTTGAGCGCATACTTTTTTTTAAAGGTAAACTATTGTCAAGGGTTCTTCCATGGGCATTTTGAAACTGTTCTTTTCTTTACTTCACATTGGCACAGGCAAATCATAGCTCACAGTATACTTAAACAGTTCAATTTGCTGGCAACAGTAACACACAAATATCACTGTTTGCATTTTAGGCAATCTTTTAAGCTTTTAAACAGTTTGAGACTTTACAGCTTAACACACAAGATTTCAACTCACATGTTGTCAATTTTAAAATTATTATTTAGTAACCTTTTGTATTTTCCTCTAGCATTCTAGAATCTAGCAAACACAACAAAACAAACACAACAATTTTTCCATGCTTCAATTCAAAATGTCATTACAAAAAACATATGCATCTCTTTTGATTTTTGCTTTCTGATGTTATTATTTAAACTGTAAAATCAATGTGCTTTTTCTCTAAGGTTCAGTTCCTTTTCAACTATCAAGTATTTTTGCTTTCTTCAGGGCAACAACTTTAAACATATTTTATTTCTCTGTTTCTCTTTCAAACTTACAAAAAACCTTCTACAGTACATGTAATTTCTCTGTTTGCTTGTACAAAACTTTCCCATTTTTTTTTTCCAAACTTGCTTTTGCTTTACAAATATAAACTTTCTCCTTTCAAATTCTTTTAAAGCTGTTTCTTTAAAAAACTTTTTACTTTTTCTTGAGAAATTAAAACTCCCAGGTCCTCTGCTTCAATTTCACCATTTTTTTCTGGCATCCACTGCATCTCCCATCTGCCTTTCTCTCGATTGTCTATTATCTCTCTCTGGAATTTCTTCCATTCTAATTTCTTCATGACACTCTCTCAACCAGTTTGGTCTTTCCCGCACAATTTTGAACCATATGAGAACATACAAAAATTGATCCAACAATGCTCGAGATGCAGCCTTATAATATATTTTCATGATAACATCAATGTCCAAAGTCCCCACAGAAGGCCAATTTTTCTCCAGACTGGGCTAATTTCTAGAACACAGAACTCTCAATCTTTCTGGACTCAAAAACAACCCATAAGGTTTCCTGTATTCTTCTTCAAAATGTTCCAACATGCAATCTAAGGGAGTTTTCTTTTCCCCCTCCTTCTGTCATTGTTCCCTTATTTTCAAAACAAAACACAAGTACTTCTGGGGTTGTTTTCAGCAATTTCCCAAAACCCACAACCCAGACTGCTGCTGTTGTTCTCTTCTATACTCCCACTTTCTTCAGCACAGCATATATTGACAAAGGGGCTTTCTAGATTGGCAGGAAAGTGTGACATGAAGTTGCCTTTTCCTTAAAGCTTAGCAGCTGCACCAGATGGAACTGCGCTGTTCCGCAGTTTTTAAAAAAGATGCTGGGAAAACCAGCACCTTTTAAAAAGCGCTTCTTCTCCCCTAAAACACAAAAAAAGCGTTTTCATGGCACACTTTCCCCTTTTTCTCATCTAAAGGCTAGAGTTTCATGCAGCCATGAACACACTTCTTTTTGCCAATCTAGAAAGCCCCTTTACACACACAGAGGAGTTAAATTGTTAGTCAGGGAAGGTGAAACACAAGGCAAACACTTCACTCATAGCTCTCACCTATCAATGACCGGGAGATGGCTCTGCCTCTGCCATCTTTTTGACAACACAGAGACAATCTCACTCATACTTCTCATTCATAGCCCAACTGGTTTGCAATTTTTCTTTTTTCCTCCCCCCCCCCCCCCTTCCATGACCCTGGTCCCCAAAGTTTCACAATCCCTCCTTTTCAGCCTTTGTTACTAGTTTGGCAGACCTGAGAGGAGGCCTCTTCTCTCACTTTGCACTCTATGAGCCGGAATCTAGGGTCACTACCAGTGCACTTTCTACCTTTTTCCCATTTATTACTTACCAAGTTCTTCAGTTCAAACTCAAGCGCGCTCTCTTCTTTTTTTCCGTCTGAGTTGTCATTCTTCTGAATGGTCGCCAAGTTAGACTTTGCTTTCCCCTTCAGGCCAAATCCTCATGTATAGCTCCTTCTAGTCAATAGGCTAGAATGGTGCACCAGAGCTTTTGATGAGGATAGTCCCAAAGTAGGAAAACTTATCCAGCATTGGAAAAGAGGAATCTCTCCATGATTTGTCTGTCCTCCACCTATCCTCCAAATCCGAGTCACAGCACCAAAATATGGAGTGGATAATGGGTTTGGCTAGGACTGCTTACTCAGTCCTCCACATGACACAGTGAAGGAGACAGCAGACCCAGAAGCATGAATTGAGAACTCAGTTTATTCTGCCGGCAAAGTCCTCAGTTTCCAAAGACACAAAATGATAGGCTTCATAGTAGTTTTACACAAAAGATCTCCAAAAATGCTTTCTATTGGTTAATCGTAACTCTAAACACATGAATCTCAAGCAATCAGGCAACAAATACATGAATACATTAAAATCCACTTATGATTCATCAGCCCACCTTACAAAAGTTACTTTTTCCTGTCAACAAAAAATGATATCAGAAAGCCTTGTACACAGTTACAGAGTTGCATTTCTACTTATCTATTGTTTTGACTTTTACCGTGGTGCCTCTGCTTTAAGTGAGGGCATCTTGTACCTAAACATAATCTCTTGTTTTCTCTTCTTTCTTCAGCATTTCTTGAAAACTTTCAGTTGGCCCTAGTTTATACATGCCAGTTAGGGTTTTTCCATTCTCCCAGAAATCAGAGAATCATAGAATCACAGAGTTGGAAGAGACCACAAGGGCCATCAAGTCCAACCCCCTGCCATGCAAGAACTCTCCATCAAAGCATCCCCGACAGATGGCCATCCAGCCTCTGCTTAAAGACCTGTAAGGAAGGAGACTCCACCACACTCCGCGGGAGTGTGTTCCACTGTCGAACAGCCCTTACTGTCAGGATGTTCCTCCTAATGTTGAGGTGAAATCTCTTTTCCTGCAGCTTGCATCCTGTCCTGTTCTCTGGGGTTCTCTGGGGTTTATTGAAATCAGCTCTCCTAAAGTCTAGAATGCGTGTCTGACTATGCCTAGCTTCACCTTTCCACTGTATAACAAACTCCAGGAGGACATGGTCACTCCTACCTAAGGATCCCACCACTTGCACCCCATCAACTAGGTCTTCCCTGTTGGTTAAGATCAGATCCAAAATAGCTGATCCCCTTGTTGCCTCTTCCACCTTTTGGACAATGAAATTGTCTTCGAGGCAAGTGAGGAATTTTCTAGATCTTGAGGATGTGGCTGAGTTTGACTTCCAGCAAATATCCGGGTAGTTGAAGTCCCCCATCACTACTACATCTCTCCTTCCTGATTGTGTGGTCATCTGTTCTAGAAAGGCATCATCCATTTCCTCTGTCTGACTTGGGGGTCTGTAGTAGACTCCCACAGTAACATCCGTGTTGTTTCCCTCTCCTTTAATTTTTATCCAGATGCTCTCCACCTGGCTTCCAGTATTGATGTCCTGGATCTCTTCACTGGTGTAAATATCCCTGACATATAATGCTATTCCTCCTCCTTTCTTGTTTGGCCTTTTTCTCTTAAAAAGGTTATACCCCTCTATTTCTATATTCCAATCGTGAGAATCATCCCACCAGGTTTCAGTGATGCCTATTATATCATATTTCCCTTGTTGTGCTGGGAGTGCAAGTTCATCTTGCTTATTTTCCATGCTCTGTGCATTAGTGTAGAGACTCTAAGACCATGTGTCCCCTTTACTTGATGCCTGTGCATGTTTTTTTGGCTCCTATTGTTGGGTCCTTGCATTGTTTGCCTTGTTCCCTCTATATTAGTTTGACTATTTTTTCTAGCCATTTTGCCTTCCAGACTGCTGTGTCCCTTCCCCAGATCACTAAGTTTAAAGCCCTCCTGATCAGATTCTTCAGACTGTTGGCAAAAACGTTTCTTCCAATTGGCGTGAGATGCAGCCCATCCCTTGCTAGAAGTCCCTCCTCATGGAATTGCAGCCCATGATCCAAGAATCCAAATTGTTCTCGGGACACCATCTGCGGAGCCAGTTGTTGACATCTGCTATTTTCCTCTCTCTTCCTGGACCATGCCCTTCTACTGGCAGAAGAGACGAGATGACAATCTGTGTGTCCATTTCCTTCAGCTTCTTCCCCAGAGCCTCGTAATCCCTTCTGATATTCTGAAGGCTGTGTCTTGCTGTGTCATTCGTTCCCACGTGGACCAAAAGGAAGGGGCATTTGTCAGTAGATTTGCCCAGTCTTGTCAGCCTCTCCGTCACATCACGGATCTTTGCCCCAGGGAGACAACACACCTCACGAGACATCTTGTCAGGCCACAAGTCACAGCTTCCGTACCCCTCAGCAAGGAGTCCCCCACCACAACCACGCGCCTCCTCTGAGGCTTAGCAGCAACTCTTCCCTGCGATGGAACTCCCAGGCTCCCCTGCTGTGTCCCTGAAGTCTGTCCATGCTGCTCTTCCTGATCCTCCTTGATAAGTGAAAGGGCTTCGAAACGATTCTGTAGCTGCAAGCTCCTACAGCTATCCCTGATTTCTCTGCTTCTCTGTGTGACATTCCTCCAGCTGTCTGCCTCCTGCGTACATGAAGTGACCTTCTCACCCCCAGCGACTTTCTCTGTGTGGTCCCCTTCCAAGATCGTTCCTTCCGTTGTGTCCAGGAAAACCTCTTGCTCCCTGACATGCTGAATTGTCGCTACCCTAGATTCCAGCTGCTGTACTTTCTCCTCCAAGAGGGCTACCAACTTGCACTTGGGGCATGTGAAGTTCCCCACATCTGTAGACAAGAAGACAAACATCCCACAAGTGATGCAAGTGACTGCAACCGCTTCCTCAGTGCCTATACCGAGAAGTATTAAGGAATAACTAAAAGAGGACTGTGGGCTTCTTCCTCGAAGAATATCCTCTGGTAAACACCAGTGTCAAAGGCCCCTGATGTCCTGGCCTATTTCACCAATTTCTGTCAGTGATTTCAACCTACTGGGACTGTTACTTTATACAGATACCCTGGTTTCTAACTTGTATTCACTTCCTCTGAGGTGGAGGGGAACCCCTCAAAGGCACTTTTAAAAAGTGGGAGATATAAAGGAGAACCTCTAAAACAAAGTTTACAGCTCCTCTGCTCCTTATGTTGTGCTTTACCCTGTTTGGGAGGGGGGCACGGCTCTCTGAGCATTTCTTTATAGCTAGTCTCCTAGCTCCTCCCACTTGTAACTCACAGATGTGACTCACAGAAGCTCCTCCTCCTCTGCAACAGACACACTCCCCCAAGAGATTTAAAAAATCCACACACTTACCACTTAAAATGGCTGCCAAAAAGCTGCTCTTCCTTCTTCTCTCTCTCACTCCAACTGGTCTCTACTGGTCTCATACACAGTTGGATAGGGAAATGAAGATAATTAATCGAATCCAAGGAAAATATCTGTGCTGTTATATAACTTTTCAGCAAACAAACAGATAACTTCAACCCTGTTTTGCAGCTGGAGTAGGTTACAAAAATTAAAGAAACGTGGACAAAGATTATGTCAGCATTAGACTTTGCAAGTGTGAAGTGGTTATATGTTTGTTTTTAGGTCTTTTCAGCCAGTTCTGGCAAATGCTTGTCTACCGTGCTGAGCTTCTCAATAAAGCCTTTTTTGTTCACTCATGGAGCCTGGTTATTGAGTTAGTTAGAGACGGGGTCATCACAGGGTGGACAGTGGTTGTAACAATCCTCAGGGCTTGGCACCAACTGTTGGCACCAACAGTTAAGGCAGCTCCTGACATAGTTTTCTAAATAATAATAATAATAATAATAATTGTATTTGTATCCCACCCAATCAAAGAGGAGGAAGAGGAGGAGTAAGAGGAGGAGGGAATGGCCACAGTGGCAGCTGGGAGAGGAA
This sequence comes from Urosaurus nigricauda, assembly GCA_034509955.1. Taxonomy (NCBI): domain Eukaryota; kingdom Metazoa; phylum Chordata; class Lepidosauria; order Squamata; family Phrynosomatidae; genus Urosaurus; species Urosaurus nigricauda. The sequence goes on along the minus strand of JAOEGL010000005.1, from coordinate 104,618,449 downwards.
GAGGAGCTAGGAGGAGGAGAAGGAAGAGGCGAGAATGGTTGTGGTAGTCAGAAGAGGAAGAGGAGGGAGGAGGGAGGAGGGGAGAAGGAACAACCATGGCGGCAGCTGGGAGAGGAAGAGAAGAAGGAATAGGAGGAGGGAATGGCTGTGGTGGTGGCTGGGGAGGAAGAGGAGGAGAAAGGAAAGAGGCAACCCCCTGCCATAGTAAGAGCAGAAAGGCAGGCTTGTTGGGGGGGGGGCAGGGATGGTGAAGTCCCATTTCTCTAATGGTGGTGCAGCCATGTGACCGCATCACCATTGAGAACAATGGGGCTTGATCATCCACAGATTTTGGTATTCACGGGGCATCTGGAATGGATCCCCCATGGATACCCAGAGCCCACTGTATGATGATTAGTCCAGAAGGGTGAGGCGCTGTCACTCAGTACTCTCACTAGGATTCTAATGCCCATTTAATAGCAGGTGCTTCCTTTTCCCAGCATGGCCAATACAATTCTAGGTCACTAAAACTTTTTGAATAATAAGTGCATGGCATTAGTGGCCCTTCCAGGTCCTTTTGTAAAATTATGATTCCCCAGTGTAGAATCACTTTTCCATGGGTACAGGCATAGAAAATTACAAGAGACAGAAAATTATGTTGCGGCTGTCCTACCTATGCAATGGCAAAAAAGTGAGGGACATGCCCCAAGGATTGTTACAACCACTGCCCTACCTGGTTTCACATTAGTATGACATCATCATCATTATCATTAAATTTATTTCTTACCCACCTCTCCCCATGGCTCAAGGCAGGGCACAATAACAATTGACAAAAAATCACTCATTTCCCAGAAAGCCAGGAATAATTCCTGTCTGTGTAGTCATTGACCTATTCTCCAAGCAGGCAGACTTTGCAACATGAATGGATGAAAGAAGTTGGGGTATTTCAAGCCGGGTTCCAAACAGAACAAAAAATTTAACTCTTTGAATGCTTTTTGACTCTCTGGCATTCAAACAGGAACGTAGGGAAGAGGGAGGGGTTAATGTGGTCGAGACAACCCCCCCCCCCCATTAGTTCCTCTCTATGATGACCTAAGCATGGAATCTGGATATAGTGGCTTCCCAGTAGCGTGGGAAAGAAGCCTGGGATTCATTATGTAAATAAACTTATTTTACAACAGAACAAACCAGATGATAGCAAAGAGTTGCGAAATGGATAAATCACCTAGAGGCACAGCCTTCAGAGGTGACTAAAATAGTTTCATCTCCTTTCCGTTTGGCAAGGACTGCCCTGATTGATGGGTGATCAATCTACATACATGCCAACGAGTACCAAAACATGGCATCTAGCCTTACAAGCAGTGGTCCCTAGGAAAGTGCCAATAAAAAGATGCTGTGGGATTATGGCACGTGAATTTCTCTTTTCATATTCATATTTATTTTTGTAGCCAAGAAGGGTTGGGAGTACAGAGGAGAAGGTGACTAGGCACAGTGTTAGAGGGCAACTCATTCCATTTTTTATACTATTCCCTTAAGGGGCTGTGGGGATTCAAAGGAAGTGAATCAGGGACTTGCCTCTAGAAGGAGCTAGCAGCCAGGAACTCTCTAGGTAACTATAGGCCCAGTTGATTGAGCTCACTAATAGAGCTTAGGGACAAAGGCCAGCCACACAGGGATTCTTTACACTGGTGTTAAACAGGAGAAGCCCACAGTCTTGTTTCAGTGCCTCCTTAAGACTTCTCACTATGGATACTGAGGGACCTGCTGCAGTCACCTGCAACACTTGTGGGATGTTTGTCTTCTTGCCTACAGAAGTGGGGAACTTCACCTGCCCCAAGTGCAAGTTGGTAGCCCTCTTAGAAGAGAGAGTTCAGCAGTTGGAGGCCCAGATGTCTCATAGAGAGCAGGAGGTTCTCCTGAACAAAAGGGATCGGACGGTCTTGGACAGGAAACACACAGAGAAAGTTGCTGGGGAAGAAGAGGTCACTTCACACACAACAGAAGTAGATGGTTGGAGGAATGTCACACAGAGAAGTAGGGAAACCAGGGTTCGTTCTGTGAGCTTGCAGCTACAGAATCGCTTTGAATCTCTCTCTGTTATCAGATATGATGAGGAAAAGCAGCAGGGACAGACATCAGGGGAGCCTGAGAGTAGCACAAAAGGGAATAGCCTCTGCTAAGCCTTGGAAGAGGCGTGTGGTGGTGGTGGGGCACTCCTTGCTTTTCAGTAAAAATCTCTGTGAGGCCTGCATAGACAGCCAGAAAGTATCTTGGCTCCTCCTCCATAGTCCTGCCCCCCCTCCCAGTCTCAGTTCTAGCAGTTAACTTTTTGCTTCCAGTAGTAGTAGTAGTAGTAGTAGTAATAATAACAAGCTGCCTCAAATGCTGGTGTTGCTGGAAGGGGCAGGGCAGATGTTTTAAAGGCTCCAGGGCCCCAGGAACGCTGCTGCCAGGCTGCCTCATTTGATCCTTGGCCAAAGCTCAGCAATTGGCCTTAATGTGAGCTGAGCAAATTGGGCTTGGCTCACACTATGTGTGGATGGGCCAGCAGGGCCAATGTAGTTTGAGACCATATGTTAGTTGCTCTGTTTCTCTTGAAGAAATGTGAAAGAAATGGGGAGATTCATAACTTTGGGGCTTTACAGACTGCCCCAGAAGGGTGGTCTGGAGCCACCTCTTTTTCCTCTGCATCATCGCCACAGCAACCAAACGGCGCAATGATGATGTAGAGGAAAAAAGGAGCCTGAAAAACCAGCTCCTTTTTACATTGCACCTGTGATGCAACAAGCTCTGTCAGGCATATCAATGACATTGTAGGTGCGCTGCACCGTATTGACGCTGCGCACCTGCGACATCATTGTTCTATGTGCCATCTGTATGGTGCTGCAGAGCAACGACATCCTGGCCACGTGCTAGGGTTGCAGAGCGTCTATTTGCTTCACCCCTGGGCAACCCTAGCATGTTGCCAGGGCACGCAAAAGTGCCCGTCTGTATCGGGCCTTTATTTCTCTACTAAATACATGAGACACATCACAATGGTGATATTCGACCCAGTGCGTATGGTCACCATTGTGGTCAGTCTGGGCCAGTCCAGGGCATAAAGCTCTGGACTGGCCCCAGATTAAGTAGCCACTAGTGTAGATGTGCCCTAAAATAAATCCATCAGCTTCAAGAAGTAACAGCTTCACCAGCAGAAGAATCTCTGGAAGAGAAACAGTAGTGCTGGGAAGTGACACTATTAGGCAGCAGCAGTAAAGGGACAGTGGCAGTATTGTTAATACTGTGCAAAAGACGGTGCTGATAAACCACTTATGAATATCTTTTATCAAACAAAAAACAAACAAGAAATACTGCTGGAGCATGAAACTCCCAGATCAGAAGGCCTTCAATATCAGGGGAAGAAAAGAACAAGTAGCACTGTGTCTATTTAAACAACTGGACTCCAGCCGAAAGGGCATTCAGCTGCTGATGTTCTCAGATGTTCTCAGATGTGAACGGAATGTCTGGTGCTATATAGTGCATATAATAGGAACACTGCATGTGCAAACATGAATCAGGGGTAGCTAATAACTTCAAAATAAGAAATAAAACATAGAAGCATCATAATTCATGGTGTGAACAAAGTAAATTGGTATGGAATATTTTCAATCTGATAATTATAGCATTTTATTAGAAATGGCTGTCTTAGAAGAAACAGAGTGAAGCAGGATGTAACAAAAAGATTCAGAAGATACTGTATTATACAATGTCTGACCAAATGACAGCAGTAAAGCTGCGTGTAAAACCTATCAAAATAACATTCCAAGTTTATGTTCCAACTATAGAGGCAGCAGAGGAGGAGATTTATACATCTTAATGGGAGTTCAGAAAGAAACTGATCATATATCAAAACAGAACATGCTGATTGTCCTAGGTGACTGGAATTCAAAAGTAGGCAACAGCATAGAACCAAACTTTGTAGAATTGGTTCTACATAGTTTCAAGAAAAGAAGCCAGAAGAACTTACATCAACAAGAGGTTCATTGCCAGTATAGAATATGAAGAAACAAAAGGGTATCATTGTCAAAGTGAGTCTAACAATGATGTCTGTTTAATTTATAGACAGAAAGTAAAATATGAAAAGCGGGATCACAGTCAGAGGAAGGAGGTGAGAAACTGATAGGGAAAACTGCAATTTAAGAGAGGCCAATGTTGGCATATTAGTAGCAGAAAACATCAAGGACAGAGAATGAGTATTGCAAAAGCCTAAGGGGGAAAATGGCCATCATCATCATCATCATCATCATCATCATCATCATCAATTGTTTTTCTTTCCTGCCTCTCCTCAAGGCTTGAGGTGGGATACCACATGTTGAAATACACAACACAATTAAAAACACATAACCCCACAATTAAAATACAGTGCTATACAACCATTAAAACACATTCATAAGAGTGCATATACAAATTAAAAAGTCATGATTTAAAATTTACTGGATAGGTCTGCTGGAAGAAAAGTATCTTTAATGCAGTCAGCATTTTCAGTTGTCGTATCTCTTCCCGCAGGCCATTCCACAGTCTAGGGGCAGCAGACGAAAAAGTCCTCTGGGAAACCATTGCCTGTATAGGTTATAAAGTTGATGAAAACACAGAATTATCAAATATTCCATATTCTCTATTTCTTGGATCAATCATCAATCAAAGTAGTTACTGTGGGGAGAAAAATCAGAAGATTCTGAAGGAAAGCTATGACGAAACTAGGTCTGATCCTCTAGTGCATTATTTCTCAAACTTTGGTTATCTAGATATTTTGGACTTCAACTCCCAGAAGCCCCAGCCAGCTTGTCCAACTTTCAGGAATTATGGGAGCTGAAGTCCAAAACATCTGGAGGACCAAAGTTTGGAAATCACTGCTCTAGTGTAAAGATTTATCATTGAATACCAAAGTTAGCTTCATCCAAGCCATGGTATTTCTGATTTCAGTGAAAGCTGGACAGTGAAAGCTAGACATTAAAGAAAGCTGTTGGGGGGGGGGGGGTCAAGTCATTCAAAATTATTTTTAATGGTTTTATTTTTATTTTAACTAAAGTATTTTATATTTCTATTTATTATATTAGCATGGTGTTTTAATTGTGTTTTAAATTTGTGTTGTTATACTGTTGTTGATTTCAAGCTTTTGTGAGCTGCCTTGTGTCCAATTTGGGAAAAAGCTGGCATACAAACTAAATAAATAGTGCTGGAGAAGAGTTTTATGAATGCCACAAACCACCCAAGAAGCAATTCAATCAGTCTGAAAGCTAATCAAGCCTGAACTTTCAGTAAAGGTCAACATGACTAAAATTAAGCTATCATGATAAGGCATGATTTATTGGTACATGTGATAATGCTGTCAAAACTGAAAGGAACTGAATAAAGGAAGCCACTATCCTGAGATTTCAAGAGCTGGACAGGTCTGTTATCAAGAGACACTCTTGCAAGGTCTCTCATTCAACAGCATCACCATAATCAAAGCCAATTGGACAGCAACAAGTAGATTTGCAGTCCAGTATGTTACCTTAGCCAGACGATCCAATCTTTTCCTCTCCTCCCTCTTCCCAGCAGACCCCTTACGCTCTTTCATCTGCCCTGTAAATTCAGCCTCAGATCAGATCCTTTCTTCACAACATCTACTCAAATATTTTCTCCATAGCAGATGCCTCTGCTCTCTATCACATGTACTTAAAAACATATATACATAAAAGCATAACATTAAAGACATTAATAATAGTAAACAATTTCCCTTACCCTAAAACATTAATAAATACCCAATCTCTGATCTCCCCAGCATGTAACTTTTCTTTCTTCCATAGTCTCCTTCTACTCTTGCAGTCCCCTCACGACAGCATAGCTGCTTCCTTCTTTTCCTCTGTCCTCTTTGCTTGGCAGTTCTCCCTTGCCATCCCACTTGATAAATATTAATAAACAATGAATATTCTAGTCTTCCCTGCTCCTTCCCACCACAACCTCGCCTCCAATCCTATAAGGACACTAGCATCTCCCTCCCTCAGTCTCTGACATCTACCATCTCAGTCCTCATTCTGTTCATCATCAGGCTGGAGTTCAAGACAGACTCAATCACAGACAAGTTTGCATAGGATGTTAAATCTGATGGCCAGCAGACCAATCAGGAAAGCCAAAGAAATGATAGGCAAGGTACACAGTTCACTCACATACTGCTGCTTACTGCAGTTCTCCCCATACCACCCCTGGGTGTACATGCACTAACCTTACCATTCAGCCAGTCCACATCCTCCTCTTCATTGACTGACAAGGACAGGTGGATGCAGGACAGAGCAAGTTTTCCCTGCCGCTGAATGCTGATGTCAGTAGAGAGGGAGGATGTAGAGAGGAGTTAGCTAAGTAAGCATACATACTCTGGAGAGTCTCTTCAAACTGTAACAACTTGACTGAAGTCAATTAAGCCTCACAAATTACAGGAAGCTGCATAGCTAGCAAAAGGACCATGGTAGACACGGGGGGGGGGGAGGAGTGAGAGAGTGAGAGCCAAAATCTTGCCAGATTTTTACACAAACACCCCACACACCCTGCCATCCAAAGGTTACCCCATGCAACTTGTAATTCTTGGGCCCTGCCTAGACATCTGTCAACCCTATTAATAATACCTTTGATTTATTTTTCTGCTCCAAGAGCTGTTTGATAATGTTGTCAGATGGACAGTGGAGAAAACAATGCACAATTATGTGAATATCCAGTAGTGCTCAACAATGATATGACATATACATTCCCATGTGATTGCTAGCATGAATTCCTAAATCTTTTTTCCCTTGCTCTTTAACAACACTCAACTCTGTTAGTTATTAAGTTATAAAGGGCTTTTCTAAAAGAATGTTATACCTCTGTGTTTCTTTTCAGATTTCACTGACGTTCTCATTAGTCTTTGGTGTGATTGTATATCGGATCACTACAGCAGCAGCACTGTCAATGAGTACCAATGAATCAACCAAGTCAAATGTTCGTGTTACAGTGACAGCAACTGCTGTCATCATTAACCTCATTGTGATACTTATCCTAGATGAGATTTATGGAATGGTTGCCAAATGGTTAACAGAAATGGGTAATGCTGCTTCTCTCTAACACACACTTTCTGGTTCTTCTAATAATGTATGGATAGTAAATCTTTTTATCCTACAAAACACGCCCTTTCATTCATTTTGTACTATTCATTTCTCGGTCTGGGATTTTCCAAAACACTGAGGTTCCTCAGAAGTGTGTCACAGGTTCCTCATTAAGAATCTCAGGGAATATCTACCCAAGGGGGAAAGCCTGTACTCACCTTGAACCTGGTGCAATTAGTTTAGATGACATATGGCCAGATCAGCATCAAAGCTGTTTCTTTATCCTGTAATCCAGTTTAAGAAAATATACTGGATACCCTTGAGTTTCCAGGAAATCTTATGTTACTTCAGTGTTTTGAAGTGTGGACAGCTGGACTGGGTTGGATGCAGAACAACCCAGTTGTCCACACATCACATGCATCCACTGGAACACTTTGATGCTGGTAGGTATCATTTTCTGTTCCCTTCACCAATCAATGCTGGAAAGCTTCCTGGGGCTGTTGCCACTGCCACTACTTCCTCACTGGCCAAGCGACTCTTTGGCAGAGCTTTGCTGGTGATGTCAGAATTCGGTGCTCAACCAAGAGGGGCACTTTATCCCTTCCTCATTGATCACATGGCCAGGCACCAGCAAGGCTTTGTCATGGAGCTGCTTGGCCAGTGAAGCAGCAGCAGCGTTGGCCTTGAGGAGCACATGCCATCAGTACCAATGAGGACTGGCCTGCTGGCTGTCTAGACAGCACGGTAGCTTCATGCTGGTATGTATGACATTCACACAGTGAATCCTGGGGTTGGGGTTGGGGGTTCTGGAGCAGAATACTCTGGAATGCACCCAAGATTATATTAGTGGACTACTGGTTTTCCCTTGCAGGCACATGCCATGTGGATGTATTCTAGATCAGTAGCGTTGATCTTCCAGATATGTTGAACTTCAGCTCCTAGAATCTTTTGTGACTGGCCATGATGTCTGGAGCTTGAATTTAAAAAAAAAAAACATCTGGAGGATAGTAAGATGACAAGTTGAGAACCACCACTGTAAATCACACACTCATTCTTTGGACAAAAAGTTACAAAAATCTGTTGATCACATTCGCTTTTAATTTTTTCAGTTTTTCCACCAACTTTCTTACATGTAAGGCTTCAACACATGCACTTACTGGTGTGGAAATTCATGTGTAACTTTGTATGTTTTTAATACGCATTTTTTGCATTGAAGGAACAGTATTTATTTGTATTTTTCAGTTTATAGTTGGGATGTACTTATGACTTTACAAGCCTTGCAGATACACAGATGAGGTTAGAAATTTGTTCTGTTAGCAGCTTCAGGGATACAAAATGGGTATTTCCATGTGGAACTGCAAACCCAACAAACTGTAGAACTGTCTACTGAGAAACCCAATAGTTCTGACTAACACTGAATGTCCTAGGCTGCATCAGCACTGCAGAAATAATCTCGGTTGGCACCACTTTAACTGCCATGGCTCAGTGCTGTGGAATTCTGGGAATTGTAATTTGTTGTGGCACCAGAGTGGAGTTCTGGTTCTGTAATAAACTAAAGTTCCCAGATTTCCATAGCACTGATCCATCGCAGTTAAAGTGGTGCCAAACTGAATTATTCCTGCAGTGCAGATGCAGCTATAGAACAGTAATGTTCAAGTCAAGGGGTCTGTTTCGCTATGATAGAAACTTTTTTTCTGTCTAGGACATGAATATATTTTTACAGCCAGTCTAAATTTATCATTTATGGTATGTTTTAAAGACATAAAATGCAGTAATTTTGCTGGAAGTAAACACAAAAAAAAATAATTCCATTAAGAGTTTAAAGTTGTAATAATGCTGTTGTCAATAATGTGTGAAGTTGTAACATTAAAACATGGATAAGAAATTATTTAATCACCAACAAAGCCTGTAATTGAATATCATAGATTAACATATCAATTCTTGAAATAATATTTGACTACTTTAACTTGAAGAGGTTCTTCAAGATGAAAATGGTTTCAAATTTTAAAAAAATAGAATCAATATTTGGTGTATGCATTTGAGTAGCTCATAAGAAGTTGCACCCTCATGAGAAAAACAGTGAAGTAAACCCTTGGTATCCACTGGGGTTTGGTTCCAGGACACCCCTCTCTCACACACATACACGTGGATACCAAAATCCATGGATGCTCAATTCCCATTATATACAATGGCATACTGAAATGGCATCTCTTATATAAAATGGCAAAAACAATGTTTGCTTTTTGGAATTTATATATTTTTGGAATATTTTCAAGCCATGGATGCTTGAATCTGTGAATCTGTGTACAGAGAAGGCTTACTGTAATGTAACTTTAATTTGATATAAAATTCAATTTATGGATATGATGGAACCTCAAAAGCAAAAGGAAGACTGTCATTAGACACAGGGTAAGGCTTTGTCATTTTGCATAGTTTGTTCTGCCCTATGACTAATATTCACAGCTCCTTCCCATATTAAGTCTGGCTCTATTTAGAGCTTATACAGACCTGCCTTAAAAATAGAATCTGTGTCTTGGGAATTGTGCAAAGTTATGTATGAAGCCAAGCCTGTGAAGATGACATTAGCCCCAATGCACAGTAGAGGCACAACTTTGTTCATTTCATAGGAGACTGCAACCCGCTATATGAGCAATTTGGAGAGGAAACAGGAAGGAAATATCACTAGGACTGGAAACAGAAGGGAAATATCACTAGGACTGGAAACAGAAAGTTCATATTGGCTGAAAGACATTTCTGTGGCCCTTCTCAAAAAAGTAAAAATTGAAATAGTGAAAAACTATGGGCTATACAGCCCGCCCCTTCAGGGGTGGCATGCACCCATCCCTTTCCATGCTGGATTGGTGCCAGGGCAGCCTCACCAGCAGCCCAGAGGCCCAATCTGGCACTTTTCCAGGCCCCGGGGAAGTGCCAAAACACCGCTTCTCCATGGCCTGGAAAGGGGTGTCCTTGGGGCTTCATGCCCCCAGACACCCTGACAGCCACAGCCATGGGAGAAAGGGGCTGCTTGGCCCCTTTCTCCCATGGCTTCGTTCCTGCAGCCATTTGCTTGCTGCGGGAACGAAGCTGGCAGCACCGTGGAACAAAAAGGAGCTTCCTAGAGCAGCTCCTTTCCTGTGGCACTGCAACCAGGAAGTGGCGCTGTTATGACGCCACTTCCTGTCCACCACGTTTGGGTGCTCAGCAACAGCGCCAGCGTCATGGCAGCCCCCGTGTGGACGGGAAGCTGCCATGACCCCAGCACCATGCCATACTAGGGTTAGGGACCATGCAGTTGGTGCGCGGTCCCTAACCCTAGTATCGCCGCAGCCACACCCAAAGTGGCCATCTGTATCATCCCTAAATTAAGTTCATTTTGACCACACAGTATAGCATTGCTGAATCAGTATATGGCTATTATATTTCAAGTTATCCATTGCAATAGAACCCTGTCCTAAAAGTAGTGTGGATCACAGGTACTTTGTTGTGCTTTAGTGCTGTTTACCAACTCATTTTTCTGTTTGTTTTCTTTCTGGTAGAGATACCAAAAACAGAAAAAGCCTTTGAGGAGAGGTTAATTCTGAAGGCTTTCCTGCTGAAATTTGTCAACTCCTATGCACCAATTTTTTATGTGGCATTTTTTAAAGGAAGGTAGGTTGAGTGTGATTTCTTAGGATAAAATTAATGTTATGTCCATGTTATAATATTCCAGCACACATAAAGCATATTTTCTGCATTCCACCAGTATTTAGAGAAAATCACACTACAGTATTGCTTTGCTGTTGATAATTTAAGTCAAGCTGGTTTAGCTGGAACAAAGGAATTCTTAACAAAGGGAAACCAAAGAACTGAGACTTAACTGTTTGAGGTTTTCTACCTCCAACAGAGATAAAACTCTTTCACTGGGAAGTTTTAGCTATACAGTACCTAAAAGTTTTTTCTAGATGTAACAGTATTTTCTAGATGTAACAAAATTCAATGTTCTGTGACAAATCAAGGAGCAGTTTACACAGGACTGGACAGCTGGGTCGCAAGATAAGTTACTTTACAGCTGCTAACAGTGTTGAAATTTTATTATCTGTCTTTTATTGCTCTTTATCCCAAGTCCTCCTATGGGCAATAATTATTTATGGTGCTGAAATCCCTCAGTACCATTTTAACTAGCAACATCTCAGATTAACCGTAATACTAGCCCACATTCCTTAATTTTTGTACAGAAAAAAAAATTATACACACACACCACTTAGTTAGTTGCTAAATCCAATGTTATTAATGTCTCCTTTCGACACACAAAAGATTTGATTTGTAATAAGTTTCAAAAATAATCATTAGTATGGCCACCACAAATAAATGCATTTGTCTATAAAAAATAAGGTTCATTAATATACACGAAAATCTTTGCCTCATCATATGTTTTTCTTCCTTCCAACTATTAATTTAACTTAATAACTTGTTTTTCTCTAAACCTTTTAAAACATTCCCAGTCTCTTTCTGTTTTCTCCTTATTTCTATCCTTCATTAATGTCATTAATATATCTATTTCCATTGCTTCCTCTAATCTAATCATCCATTCTTCTTCCGTCAGGATTTGTTTTTCTTTCCAATATTTAGCATATGTAATTCTTGTGGTAGTGACCATATATAATAAAATATGTATAAATTTACTCTTTACATTTTTGTCTAGTATACATGTCATATTCAATAAATAAATAACAGATTAAATGGAATCATCATATGTAGCATATTAGAAATAAAGCTGTAAATTTTCTTCCAAAATCTCTCAGCTTCTTTACACCTCCACTATAAATGGAAGAATGTTCCTTCCAATTTTTCACATTTCTCCTTTCCCTGTTTTAAACATGTTATGTAGTTTGCTAGGTGATAGATACCATCACTATAACATCTTGAAATAATTTTCTTTATAGTTTTGGTATAGAGTGAACTTGAAGATTTTCCTGTATCGCTGGTAAATCATTCCCCAAAAGATGCTAAAAGGGAAAATAAGCCTCTGTGTCTGAATGCTGGGAGAGCTCATAAATCATCATGAAAACGGAGCTGGTCTCTAGCATTCTTCAAGTGTTGAAAGAGAAGCAGAGAAGCAGAAAGAAGAAATCTCCCTGCTTCCCCGCATCCTTTGGAATGATTGACAAACGCTAGAGGCCAGTTCTGTTTCCATGGCGATTAATGAGCACGCCAAGCATTCAGACACAGAGGCTTATTTTCCCTTTTAGCAACTTTTGGAGAGAATTTACCAGTGTTGCAGGCAAGTCTGAAAATCTTCCTTGTCAGTATCCTGCCAGGATTTTCCCCAAAAATCTAATTCTATAGAATCCCCAACATCCTGCGACCACATAATCATAGAATCAGAGAATCATAGAGTTGGAAGAGACCACAAGGGCCATCCAGTCCAACCTGCTGCCATGCAGGAACTCCCAATCAAAGCATCCCTGACAGATGGCCATCCAGCCTCTGCTTAAAAACTCCACCACACTCTGAGGGAGTGTGTTCCACTGTCAGACAGCCCTTACTGTCGGGAAGTTTCTCCTAATGTTGAAGTGGAATCTCTTTTCTTGTAGCTTGCATCCATTGTTCCGGGTCCTAGTCTCTGGAGCAGCAGAAAACAAGCTTTCTCCCTCCTCAATATGACATATATCATATCTCCTCTTAACCTTCTCTTCTCTAGGCTAAACATCCCCAGTTCCCTAAGGCGTTCCTCATAGAGCATGGTTTCCAGACCCTTAACCATTTTAGTCGCCCTCCTTTGGACACGCTCCAGTTTCTCAGCATCCTTTTTAAATTGTGGTGCCCAGAACTGGATGCAATATTCCAGATGGGGCCAGACCAAAGCAGTATAGAGTGGCACTATTACTTCCCTTGATCTAGACTCTATACTTCTAATGATGCAGCCTAAAATAGCATTGGCCTTTTTAGCTGCTGCATCGCACTGTTGACTCATGTTCAACTTGTGGTCTACTTGGACTCCTAGATCCCTTTCACATGTGGTCTTGTTCAGCCAGGTTTCCCCATCCTATATCTGTGCATTTCATTTTTCCGCCCTAAGTGCAGGACCTTACATTTCTCTGTGTCGAATTTCATTTTGTTAGCACTGGCCCAGCTTGCTAGTCTATTCATGTCATTTTGAATTTTGATCCTGTCTTCTGGGGTATTAGCTACTCCTCCTAATTTAGTGTAATCTCCAAATTTGATAACAAGGTCCCCAATACTATCATCTAAGTCATTAATAAAGATATTGAATAGCACTGGACTCAGGACAGAGCCCTGTGGGACTCCACTTGTCACTTCTCTCCAGGATGAAAAGGAACCATTGTTGAGCACCCTTTGGGTGCGGTCAGTCAACCGATTACAAATCCATGTAACAGTTACGTTGCCTAGTCCACATTTTACAACATTGTCTGAAAGAATGTCATGGGGAAACTTGTCAAATGCCTTACTGAAGTAAAGATATACTATATCCACAGCATTCCCTTCATCTACCAAGCTGGTAATTTTATCAAAAAAAAAGAGATCAGATTTGTCTGGCATGACTTGTTTCTCTGAAACCCATGTTGGCTTTTTGTGATTATGGAATTATCTTCCAGATATTCACAGACTCTCTGTTCAATGATCTGCTCCAGAATCATTCCTGTAATTGATATCAGACTAACTGGACGATAATTGTTGGGATCCTCATTTTCCCCCTTTTTGAAGATGGGGATAACGTTTGCCCTCCTCCAGTCTGCTGGGACTTCAAAAATTCTGAAAGATTATTGCCAATAGTTCCGATATTACATTTGCCATTCTTTCCCTTGGATGTAGTTCATCTGGTCCTGGAGACTTATATTCATTTAGATTAACCAGGTATTCCTGTATTATCTCTTTACTTATTCTGTGCTTAAATACCCCTATTCTGTCCCCTGCTCCATTGTACTCAGGTCGAACACTCTTTGCCTTTTCTGAAAAGATTAAAGCAAAAAGGTGTTGAGCAATTCTGCCTTTTCTATGTCGTCTGTTAGCATTTTACCAAATTCTCCACACAGCGGCCCTATCATTTCCTTCTTTTTCCTTTTGTTGTGGATATATCTATAAAAGCCCTTTTTATTCTTCTTAACCTCTCTAGCAAACCTGAGTTCATTCTGTGCTTTAGCATTTCTGACTTTATCCCTACAGGTGCTTGCTATTTGTTTGAATTCCTCTTTGGTGATTTCCCCGTTTTTCCATTTTTTATACATGTTCTGTTTAAAACTTAGCTCAGTTGAAAGTTCCTTTGTCATCTATCTTGGTTTCTTGAGACATCTCCCATTTTTCTTCCTCATTGGAACTGTTTGAAATTCTCCCTTCAGTATCTCCATTTTGAGGAACTCCCGTCCATCTTAAACTCCCTTCTCTTTTAGTATTTCTGACCATGGGACCATCCCCAGTATTTCTCTAAGTTTTCTAAAATCAGCTTTCCTAAAGTCTAGAATGCGTGTCTGACTATGCCTGTCTTCTCCTTTCCATAGTATAAAAAACTCCAGGAGAACATGGTCACTCCCACCTAAGGATCTAACCACTTGCACCCCATTAACTAGGTCATCCCTGTTGGTTAAGATAAGATCTGAAATAGCTGATCCCTTTGTTGCCTCTTCCAGCTTTTGGACAATGAAATTGTCTTCCAGGCAAGTGAGGAATTTGCTAGACTTTGAGGATTTTGCCAAGTCTGACTTCCAGCGAATATCCGGATAGTTGAAGTCACCCATCACTACTATATTTTTCCTATCTGAGTGTGTGGTCATCTGTTCTAGAAAGGCATCATCCAATTCTTCTACTTGAGTTGGGGGTCTGTAGTAGACTCCCACAGTAACATCTCTGTTGCTTCCCTCTCCTTTAATTTTTATCCAGACACTCTCCACCTGGCTTCCGGTATTGATGTCTTGGATCTCTTCACTTATATAAATATCCCTGACATATAATGATATTCCTCCTCCTTTCCTGGTTTGCCTGTTTCTCTTAAAAAGTTTATACCCCTTTATTTCTACATTCCAATCATGAGTCTCATCCCACCAGGTTTCATTGATTCCTGTTATATCATATTTCCCTTGTAGTGCTAGGAGTTCAAATTCATCTTATTTCCCATGCTCTGTGCATTAGTGTAGAGACATCAAAGACCATGTGTCCCCTTTGCCTGTGCACATATTTTTGCCTTCTATTGTTGTGTCTTTTCACTGTTTGCCTTTTTCCGTCTATGACAATATGACTATTTTCTCCAGCACCTTTGTCTCCCTCCCCCACATAACTCAGTTTAAAGCCCTCCTGATCAGATTCTTCAGACTGTTGGAAAAAACGTTTTTTTTCCAACTGGTGTGAGATGCAGCCAGAAGCCCCCTCTCATGGAACCGCAGCCCATGATCTAAGAATCCAAATTGTTCTCGGCGACACCATCTGCGGAGCCAGTTGTTGACATCTGCGATTTTTCTCTCTCTTCCTGGACCATGCCCTTCAACTGGCAGAAGAGATGAGATGACAGTCTGTGCATCCACAGAATGCTTTACTATTTTGATTCTAAATCCCTAGATTTCAATAATTTATATTTTTAAATATTACCTTCACGTCTATAAAGGAAAATGGTATCTAATTCTATTTTGTGTTTGTAAATCCTAATTCTTTCTTGTCAGTTTTATATCTTTCCAAAATTTGTCTGTAAAAAACCCAGTTTTTATTAATTTCAGTTCCTACTTTTTCCTATAGGCTTCAAAATTAGATCTTTGCCCTCTCAGATCAACAAATCTTTGTATGTTAACTATGTATTACTTTCATCTTTAGTTCTCCTATAAAAGGCTTCCTGAATTGAGACCCATAATAAAATATTACTATAAAATTGTCTTTTTATTTTAACCCAAACTTTTAATAATGCATTTCTTATGAAATGATGACAGAATTCTTTGTTATCTTTAACCTTATTGTACCAAAGGAATGTATGAAACCCATATTTCATTTTAGTACTTTCTAGTTTTAACAACTTAATATTATTTAATTTTACCCACTCTTCAATCAATGGAATGAAGAGTGGGTAAAATTAAATAATGTTAAGTTGTTAAAACTAGAAAGTACTAAAATGAGATATGGGTTTCACACATTTCTTTGGTACATGCCACATAATAATATAACTTTAAATTTGGCAGGCCACAGCCTCCTTTTCCTATTTCCTCTTGCTTTCTTGACTTCCCATAAAAAGTTGGATAGTATCTTTTGCCATTTCTCAGAATAGTTCTCTTTCATTAAAATAGGTAAATTCTGAAATAAATATATAAGTTTGAGAAATAACTCATTATCTTATCAACTGAGGAATTGCCATAAAGGACTAGAAAGATTGTAAAAAGAAGTAAAATCCAGTGAAAGGAAGAGAAGAGAAAGAAAGAGGAGGGATTTTGTATAACATGGTAAGAGAGAACAATGCCCAAGACAGACTTGGAAAAGGGAAGCAGAGACAAAGACAAAGAGACAAAGAGAAACATACTGTGGTGTTGGGGGAGAGAAGGAGATGATGGGAAAATCAAAGATTAAAGCAGAGACACGTGGAGTTTGTCAGGGAGGAGAAGAGGAGAGGTAACACTCCAGATAAACTTAGTGGGACAAGAGAAGATAAAGAGAAGAGAAGAGAAAAGGAAAGGAAAGGAGTGGTGATTAGAATTATGGACTACAGGCAAAAATGTGTAACGTGGTGAAGAGTAACCAATGCATTAGAATTTATCATAAGAACAGAACTGAAGTTCTCTAGCTTGAAAAGTGAATAGATAATTGGTAGAGAAACTGGTGGAAAGAGAACACAGAGAACAAAGAGAGCAAAGAACTGATATAAGACTAATTTATATACGTAGATTGGAGATCTAATGTGAAGACATAAGGAGATTTCTCACTGATATTTGATGGAAACAAGAGACTCAAAAAAAGAAGAGAGAGACTGGAGAAGATTGAAAAGATGGTATCAGTTAAAAAGGGACTATCTAAGCCACAACTACAACACCAAAGGAGAGGATCGGGAGATGATATACTGAAAGTCATTGATCCCATTATGCTTCTACTACAGTGTTTCCCTGAAAAAAAGACATGGTCTTATATTAATTTTTGTTCCCAAAGATGCGCTAGGTCTTATTTTCAGGGAATGCCTTATTTTTCCATGAAGAAGAATTTTATTGTTGAACAAAAAGAAAAAAGAAAAAAAAGAACATTTATTATATACTGTTTATATATTTATATACAAAAACTTTGCTAGGTCTTACTTTCAGGAGAGGCCTTATATTTAGCAATTCTGCAAAACCTCTACTAGGTCTTATTTTCTGGGGATGTCTTATTTTCGGGGAAACAGGGTTGATGAAGTCAAGAAAATTAGACGAGATAAAGGAAAATAGATAAGAAATGAAACAAGATCTAAAAGAATCAAATCAAGAAAAAAAAGGAAATTAAGGAGGCTGGATGAAAGATAAGGTAAGATATAAAAAAGGAACTGGACACTATTGGGAAAAGTATGAAGAAAATTTCTCAGGACATAAATAAAAATCAAAAAGAGGTAGAAAAAAATAAAGGAGAAGACCTTGGCCTTGGAGAGGACATCAAAAGAGGTTGTAAAAAAAAACCAAAAAACAAGAATACCAACAAGTTATAGAATGGACTAATAAATTAAGATCTAGAGAAATATGTATTAAAATAAGAGGCTTAACAGAAATGACGAATGAAGACTTAGGAGAAAGAATAGTTCCAAAAAATGTTGAATGTATGGGAATTGAGATTGAAAAAAATGGAAGTTGGAAATTGATAAAAGTTTCTGCATAAACTCCCAAGAGGGAAGGGATAAGAAAGTACTGTTGGGATAAAGATTCCCAAGAAAAATATATAATGTGTAATGGCCAAACACTAGCCAGGAACATTGACCAATCAGAGGCTGGCTAGGGGAATTTGAACATTCCTTTGACAGTTGGTCTTGACAGTTGGCTTTTGACAGTTGGGCTGAGGATTCTGTTGGAGTCAGTTGACAGTGTGGCTGTTTCTGTAGATAGATGTTGGACTGTATAGATGTTTGTAGATAGCTTTGTACATACTGTAACTTCTAAGAATAAAAGCCTCATCTGAGAGACCTTTGTCTACAATGTCTCTTCAGTTATTCTTGAAGAGAAGTACTTCTCCAACTCACAAGCTGCTGCCTACACTACAGTCGTGTAGGTGATCCTGGCACCAAACGTAGGTGTGATACCTCATCACAGAGTGTGCTACAAACACTAACAAGGGTTATGGGCCCAGTGTGCACCAATGCATCTGCCTAAGCACCTGAGTGAGAACCTGTTTTGTGTCCAGAAGAGCAGCTCAAACTGTCTCAGGGCTGGAAGGCAAAGAGTTAAGAAGTCTAGCTGCTGGCTGTTGTCTCCTTATCATCAGGAAAGGTTGAGTGTTTATTGTCAGCATGGAGTTTACAATGTTCCTGAAGTTAAATGACAAAAATTTCAGCCAGTGGGCTGTCTATGCTGAAGCAGTTTTGGTAAGAGAATGACTTTGGGATGTTATTGAAGAAGGTCCAACTACGGAAAATGCAGAGCCAGAGCTATGTTGTGTCTCATTCTGGGGCCCAGTCAGTTAGACTATGTGAGGGAAAAGGTATCTGCCAAGGAATTTTGGAATGCACTGAGAAATGTGAATCAATCTGACTCTGCACTGTCCAAAATGCTCTGGAGCAAGAGACTCTATGCTTCTAAGATGCAGAAGGGACAATCTCCAGAAGAGCATTTGTCCACCATCCAACATTTATTCCTAGAGGTAGAAAACAGAGGAATAAAGTTGGCTAAAGAACAAAAGGCATACATCTTGCTAGGCAGCTTATCCAGTGAATTTGATCACATACTGTACAGCTTGCAGGGGGTCCCAGAAAGTGAGCTTACAATGGACTTGGTCTCGACACATGTCTTAGAGGAATTCTAGAGACGGCGTTTTGAGACAGGCATTCAGAGACAGCAACATGCCGAACCAAGGTCAACATACACACCATCGGAGGCAGTTCAACAAGCTGAGAGAGCAACTGTTTGCAAAGTTGAGCGATGCTACAACTGCGGACAGCCAGGACACCTTAAGAGAAACTGCAAGAATCTATCTGCTGCCAGAAAGAAGAAACAGCACTGGACTCCTGGGAACAGGAAGGGAGCTGTTTCAGCAGTAAAGAACAGTGACTGTTAATCCCATCTGGCTGTTGCAGCCAAATACCTTTGGCTGGTCGACAGTGTTGTGACGCATCATTTGGTCAATTGAAAATACTTGCTGAAAAACAGGAAGCCCTCGTGTGTTGACTCTATGGGTTTAGCTGATGGGTAATTCAAGCCAAATAAGGGACATGGGGACTGTGCATTTTCCTGGGTTTGCCAAGGACTTTGAGAATGTGTTGTGTGCTCCCCAATTGCAAAATTATCTGGTCAGCGTGTCCTCACTGACCACAGATGGGTATGCCCTACATTTTGAGGGGGATGAGTGTGTCATTACAAAAGGGAGGGGGCAGGTTTGTGCAAAAGCATACAAACACAACAAATTGTACTTTCTAGATGACCATGCAGAGTGTGCAACAGTGGGCAATGTGCCACTGCACTCAATTGTGCACACTATTTTCATAGGGTGCAGGGACACACTAGTTTCAATAGTTTGGGGAAACTGGGAAGTGTTTGTCCTGAGCTGAAATTGAATGACTGCAGGAACCATCTGGATTGTTCTGTGTGCATCAAGATAAAGCTGAAGGCTTTTCCTGTTGCCAAGAAAAGCAAATGCACCACCCAGAAGCCTTTCCAAATGGTGCATGCTGATCTAACCAGTCCCGTCACTAAATCTGTGGGCCATAGTAGATATCTGATGGTCATTGTTGACAGGCACACTAGACAAACCTATGCCTACACCCTCAGGGAGAAGAATCAGGCTGCTGCCACATTTAAGAACTGGATGGAGATGGTGGAAAGGAAATTTGAGTACAAGGTTGGTGCTCTGGTGATAGATTGGGGTGGTGAGTTTTTGTCCCAAAACTTGAGCAATTGGCTGAAACAGAAGGGCATCCATCATAACACCACTAATGCAGCTACTCTGCAGGAAGATGTTCTGGCAGAAAGAAAGATTGGGCTGTTAAAACAGATAAAGGATCGCACACCACTTGATGCAGGGCCCCCAGAAGGACTTTAGGGGGAGGCAATCCTGGCTGCCTGCCACATCACTAACCGGGTCTGGAATTCTGCTGTGAAACAAACGCCCTACTTCATGTTATATGGGAGGCCACTCAACCTCAGCTACCTAAGGATGTTTGGGCACTATGCCAATGTCTATGTTCCTCAGAATTTCAGGAAGAAAGGTGACCCCAAGTGGATGAGCCTGATGTTTGTGGGCTATCAGGGGAACAGTTACAGGTTTTATCTGGGGAATGGCTGCATCCTGTTGTCCAGGAGTGCAAATTTTGAAAAACACTCTGGGTGGGAGAAGAGCCACATGAACCAGGAGGTGTTTTTGAGAGTTGGACAACAAGGAGTCAGTACTGGAACTGGAGGGGTGAGAACACCAGAGATTAAGCCAGCTGGCCAGCCTAGCATCTCCAGGGAACCCACAAGTACACAGACCTCACCCATCACTACAAGAAAGTTTGAGAGAGTGCCATCTGCAGATGCAGAGGTACAGACCAGTAGTGATAGTGTGGATGATAGGGGGTGCACAGAGGTCATAATTCCCAGGAGGACTCAGAGAGTCAGAAGGCCACCTGACCGTTTTGTGTTGCAGAATGCCAGAGTGTGCACTGTTGTGGCTGATGAGCCGGAGAGGTACCAGGAGCTTCTCACCTATCCCAAGGAAGAGCAGCGAAGATGGTTTGAGGCCATGGAGAGTGACTTCTCATCCCTGGTGAACAGGGAGGTATTTGAAGTGGTAGAAAGGCCAGGAGACAGGAAGGTCATAGGTTGCAAGTGGATGTTTAAGAGAAAGGAGATGCCAGATGGAACCCACAAATATAAGGCCAGGTTGGTGGCTAGAGGATTCTCTCAGCAGAAATTTGAGAGCTATGATAAGACATTTTCTCCAACTGCAAAGCCAGAAAGTCTCAGTTTAGTGTTATCATTGGCTGCAAGGAAGGGCCAGATAGTTAGGCACTTTGATTTTGAGGCAGCTTACCTGAACGCACAGCTGGATGAGGAAGTGTACATGGAGCAAGCACTAGGGTTTGATGATGCCAAAGGGGGCAAGGTGACAAGCTCAGAAAAGCTCTTTATGAGCTTAAGCAGAGTGCATGCTGTTGGAACCTCTGTATCCATGAGTTGAGGCTGGGATACAAGCACAGCTTTGGAGATGCTTGTGTGTACACAAAAGGAGGGGTCACACTTGTGATTTATGTTGATGACCTGTGTGTGGCTGCTAAGACTGAGCAGGAAGTTAAGGCTGTGCAGGAGGAGTTAGCGAGGAAGTTTGTGTTGAGGGACTTTGGAAACCTCAAGGCCTACCTCGGGATTGAGATGGAAAGAACACAGGATGGTAAGATCTTGCTAAGTCAAACTAAGAAAATTGAGAAGTTGGTGGAGAAGTGTTGCTTAGAGAGTGCCAAAGTGGTAAAGAGCACCATGACTCCTGGCTATTACAGTAGTGAGTCAGACAAAGTGTTTGAACATCCAGATTTGTACAATTGTTGCCAATAACATCAGGCCAGACATTTCCTTTGCTGTAGGTGTCTTGAGCAAGAGAGTCAGCAGTCCAAAGATGCAGGACTGGACAGCGGTGAAGAGGCTACTCAGATACCTGAAAGGGAGCAAGAAAAGGAAGCTATTACTGCAAAGATCTAAAGCACAGCTGGAGTGTTTTGTGGACAGCTCTTTTGCCTCAGAGTTACATGACAGAAAATCTGTAACAGGTTTGCTGGTCAAGTATGCAGACAGTCCAGTGGTTTGGAGGAGCAGAAAGCAGAGCTTTGTGGCACTGAGCACCTCAGAAGCTGAGTTTGCTGCACTATCTGAGATGGCAGGAGAAGTGCAGTGGGTGAGGCAATTGCTCGAGGACTTGGGTGAGAAGTTTACAGGCCCAGTAGTTGTACACAAGGACTCACAATCTTGCATTGCCACGTCTGAGACAGGACCAAGTACATAGGGTTGCGGTACCAGAATGTGAGGGAGTTGGTGCAGAATGGCATTCTGAGTCTGGTCTACATTAGTTCGGAGGACAATGTAACTGACTTCCTCACAAAGGCCCTACAGATAGACAGACACGAGAGGTTGTCAGTACAGTTGGACATGGCACCATGAGTGGAAGCTCAAACCCCAAGGTACTGTGTGGTACGGGAAGGTCTATGTGAACATACGCCATGTAAAAGCCAAGCTTTATGCACACATTGTTCATTTTGGAGGGGATTGTTGGGATAAAGATTCCCAAGGAAAATGTACAATGTGTAATGGCCAAACACTAGCCAGGAACATTGACCAATCAGGTGCTGGCTGGGGGAATTTGAACATTCCTTTGACAGTTGGTCTTGACAGTTGGCTTTTGACAGTTGGGCTGAGGATTCTGTTGGAGTCAGTTGACAGTGTGGATGTTTCTGTAGATAGATGTTGGACTGTATAGATGTTTGTAGATAGCATTGTACATACTGTAACTTCTAAGAATAAAAGCCTCATCTGAGAGACCTTTGTCTACAGTGTCTCTTCAGTTATTCTGGAGGAGGAGAGGTACGTTCTCCTGCCCAGAAGCTGCTGCCTACACTACAGTCGTGAAGGTGATCCTGGCACAAAACGTAGGTGTGGTACCTCATCACAGACTGCGCTACAAATGCTAACAACTACCATGTGATGTCATAGTTTTCCTGTGTTAGAACAAGATTAAGGGCCTGTACAGATGGGTTCTTTGTGCCAGCCTGAGTCCAAACTAGGATTGTGTGGGGGCTGAGTGTTTATATGCGCATCAACCATACTGCATACCCTGGCTGCCATAATGGTGCATGCCCATCCATACAGGGCACGTCATGATGACATCCCTGTGGCACAACACCCAAACTGGGCCACGTCATGCAGACATCATCATGGTGCATGAGCGCACTAATGGCACCCCAAGTGTGGCCTAAAAAGAACCCGCTGGCGAGTGGGTTCTTTTTAGACCTTTGGAGTCCACAGTGTTTGGTTGCTGCAGTCTCCATCAGGGGCAGAATGGGGCAGCATCTCACCATCCCTTTCTGCTAGTCTGTCCAGCCCCTAAGAGACTTTATTATACAGACAAATTATGAGAGTACCTTGATAGTAGAAGATACAGAATTGAAAGTCTTCAACTCATGATAGAGAGACAAAAATATAAGTCTCTGGTCTAAATGCTGAGACTTTTAAGGATCAACTTTAAATGAGAAAGAATAGAATGATTATCCTTTACTTATAAACAAAAGAGATACAAAATTGACAACACAAGCAAGGCAGAAGAGATGGAATTGAAGCTTTAAAAAGAAATAAAAGACAAGGAGAAGATAAGGGAGAGGCAAGAGAATGGAGATCAAGTAACTGCAAAGGAAATAAGAAAGAAGAAGAAAAGAATTTACTAGAAGGCAATGATAGGGAAGAAAGCTTGAATAAAATATCCAACTCAATTGACCAAGAAGAAAAGAGGTTGACTACAGATCAGGAAGAAGACAATAGAGAAGAAATTGAAGATAGAATATGGAAGGGTATTATGAAGGAAGGAGATCATCTAATTGAACTAGAAGAATTCAGTGAAGAAAAAAAGTTGTGATAAATTTGAAACCTTACAAATAAATAAATAAATAAGGGAGGAAGGGGTAGTACAATAATAATAATAACAAGATAATAACCAATAACCAATTGCCTAACAATATATTTATAATGGTTAAGTAATATCTTGGAATGTTAAAGGAATAAATTCAAAACATAAGAGGAGCATTGTATTTCACCAGCTGGAAAAATCTAAAAGTGATATTATAAGCATCCAATAGACAAAGATAAAGACAAATGAAATTAAATATGTTAAGAACCCAAAATTGGATCAAAGCTTCTCTTCAGCGTGGGGGGGGGGGATTACATTTTACATGAGTAAAAAATACCAAGCTAAGGAAATATTTAACGATAATAATGGTACCAACGTAGCTCCTTCAGAATATTATTATTCTAGTGGTGGCTATTTATGCACCGTGGAAAAAATCAAGAAGCATATTTTACTAAGTTACATAATGAATTAAAACCCATTGCTTATTACAATGTTATTTTATTATGTGATTTTGACACTGTGTTAGATCCAAGACATGATAGAAAATCAAATGAAAAAAATAAGATACGAATAAACCAGGGTAAATTTTCTAATTTTTTTTTGAGCTGATGGAAGACTATGCTTAGATAGACATACGAAGATATAAACATGATGATTCAAATGGGTTTACTTTTTTTTCAGAAGCACATAATTCTTTTCCCAGAATAGATTTGTTTCTCACATCCAAATTGCTACTCTCATTAATACATTAGATGGACATAATGCCAAAATATATACCCCAATCCAATTGTATTGAAGGTTCTACCAAAAAAAAAAAGGAAACAATATATATTGAGATTACAAGCAGATTTGTTAAATGAGGATAGAACCGCAAATAAACTTAAAATTATACTTTAAAGAAAACAAATCAGAAGAGGTTCAGAGTAAAACAGTTTGGGATGCAGGGAAGGCAATAATCAGAGGACTATTTATTACGATACAAGCAGAACAAAGCAAAAGAGAAAGTGAAAAAGAAAAAAAAATAATTTTAGAAGATCTTAAAAAGAAAGAAGAAGAATGGAAAAGAAATGGAAACAAGCGACTCAAATGTGAAATCAATTACCTGCACCAGCAATTGAAAATACTTGTGGTGAAAGAAATTGAAAAGAAATTTAAATTGATTAAGCAAAACCATTTTCAGTCAGGAAATAAAGCAGGTAGATTATTTGCAAGCAGGTTGAGAAGAGAAAGAGAAATTATATGAATTATATGATGATGGGAACATAATCACTGACCAAAAGAATATAAAAATAGCATTTGTGAAATTTTATAAGAATTTATACAGGAATCCTTGCAACACAGATAATCTTAATGAAAATATAATTAAATTATTAAATTTAGGAGATCAAAAATTTATGGATTTGAATGAAGAGCAAAGAGAAAGTTTAAATCAAGCTTTCTCTACTGAGGAAATATCAGAGTTTATTAGGAACTTGAAACTACAGAAAGCACTGGGTGCTGACAGCCTCTCAGCTATATATTATAAAAAATTGGAAGAGGTATTAATTGAGCCGTTAAAGGAAACAATCAATTATATTTATTTAAATGGAATACATGACTCATGGAAAATGGCTTCCATACCTAAAGGGAACAAAGAGAAACAGGAGACCAAAAATTATAGACCGATTTCATTAATTAATACATACTATAAAATATTTGTATCAATTTTAGCAACTAGATTAAAATATATTAAAATCGATTATACATGAAAACCAAAATGGATTTATTTCAGGAAGACAAACAAAAGATAATATAAGAACTGTCTTGAACATAATTGAACACTTTGAGCATCACAATGAACGGAAATTGGCTATGATTCTGGTGGATATGCAAAAAATCTTTCAATAGGATCAACTGGTATTTTATGTTGGGAATGTTTAAGAGAATGAATATGGGCAAGAAATTTCTAAGTTGGACATCTGAGATATATATGGAACAAAAACCCAAATCATAATTAATGAAGAGAAAACTGAGAATATTATAATAGAAAGAGGGACCAGACAGGGATGTCCAGTATCACTGCTTTTATTTATCCTGGTATTAGAAATGAGAAATGCCTTAGGTAGCTGGGGATGTTTAGTCTGGAGAAGAGAAGATTAAGAGGTGATATGACAGCCCTGTTTAAACACTTGAAGGGATGTCATATTGAAGAGGGAGCAAGCTTGTTTTCTGCTGCTCCAGAGACTTGAATAATGTAACAATGGATGCAAAGTGCAGGAAAAGTGATTCCAGCTTAACATTAAGGGCTGTTTGACAGTGGAACGCTGTTCCTCGGAGAGTGGTGGAGTCTCCCTCATTGGAGGTCTTTAAACAAAGGCTGAATGGCCATCTGTCAGTATATTTTGATTCAGGGTTCCTGCATTGCAGGGGGTTGGACTGGATGGCGCTTGGGGGTCTCTTCCAACTCTATGATTCTATTCTATGAAAGTGTTTA
Source organism: Urosaurus nigricauda (assembly GCA_034509955.1). Classification (NCBI taxonomy): domain Eukaryota; kingdom Metazoa; phylum Chordata; class Lepidosauria; order Squamata; family Phrynosomatidae; genus Urosaurus; species Urosaurus nigricauda. Next base: position 104,592,184 of record JAOEGL010000005.1, on the reverse strand, counting down.
AAACAGACCATTAACCAGAATAGTCCCTTCGACTTTCCTCCTTTCTTACACACCTTCTTGCAAACATACTCATAACTTCTCTCAATTTCTGCAGCTTCCTTCCACCTTCTCTGGTTTCTTCAATCATTTTAATTTGCCTCTGCTGTCTTCAGGGCTCTTCCAGATTTACTCTGTCCTGTAACTCTATTTTAATTTAGGGAAAGAGGATGGGACAAACCCCAAAAAGTGTAAAAAGAAAAGAAGAAGAGGTCCAAAGCCTAGGAACACTCTTTAAAGGAAAACAAGATAAGAAACCAAAAGAGAATGGTATACACACCAAAAATCTGTCAGTATGTGATCTGTAGTCTACTGGAAAAGAAAAGAAAAGGTGAAGAAAAAAGGGAGATTATTCTCTAATCTGGTTTTTTATTCTTAACAATTTTTAAAAATAGAAAAAAAAAATCAAAAAGAAAAAATAGTACTGAATAATAATAATAATAATAATAATAATAATATAAAACAACAATACACTGGAAATAATGGTGGGAAGAGGAAAGGAAAAAAATAAAGAACCACGATCCCTCACAAGAAAAAAACAATAAAGGGAAAAAAGGGGGAAGGAAATGATGATTAAACTTTTATGTAATACATTTCAATTTTTCAATCTCTCCAGTATTTCCAGTGAAGCCATGTTTTCAAGGACATATCCTTGGCAGATTTTCAACCTCCATATGTTCCTTTAGTGTCCTTCAATGTTTTAAATAAAAAGAGTTAATTTCTGCCCCTTCCATTTCCCTTGTTGAATCTTTCAGTTTGTAACAGTACCTGTTAAATATATGTATATGAAAAGAGAAGGAGAAAAAACAACAATAAAAATCATAACTCTATGGTGCTATTAAGAAGGGGCTGGGGGGGGATCTTTTTCCTCTTCTCCTTCACCAAAGCCAATTCAGAGAGCAGATAGTTAGCCAGACCCCAGCTTCCAAATTTTGTCATGAAATCTCAGTTTAACCATTCCAAAAAAGAATTAAAGGAAAGTTTGGTTTAAAAAAAAAACAACCTTGAATTTAACACAAAAGGGTTCTTCACACAGGCAAAAAGACTCAGCTTCCCCCCAGGTTTGTGTCATCTAGATGACGCAGGCCAAAATAGTCAAGACAGGATCAGGCCCAATTCTGCCTGTCAAACACAGATCCAGATGATCTGACCTGACCCCAGGGTAAAGAGCCTTTACCATGGGGTAATTAAACCTTGATTTTTCATTGAGCTTCTAAGAAATGCTCTTTACCTCCTTACACACCAGTCCCATGTTCACGGTTGATGCATGCAAGAACAGGTATATGAACACCTGCTTACCCTCGTGAAAACTTAGAGACCAACATGGATGAGCACCCGGGCCAGGAAAGCACAGGCTCAGCTCAGCGCAGGCCCTTAGACAATTAGGTCTGCTCAGGCCCTTAGGCAATTACCCTTCAGAGAAGGAATGTGTCTATCTCTTGAGCATAATCTTCTCCTCCTTATTTTCTTCTCTTTAAGGGCAAGATAGGCAGGCTGAAACTCTCCAACTCACTCATTTCACTCAGCAATGACTGCCCAGCCACAGTGTTACCTGGTGCATCCTGCTGCTTTCAGACACATTGGTCTGTGCCCCTCAAGCAAGAAAACCATCTTCTCTGCCATTTTTTTAAACAGTGTTACTCCCCAGGGTGAAGTTCAGTCTCCTCCCCCACCTCCAAATTATCCTCTGAGATATATTATAAAAGCCAGAGCTCTGTTTTGATCTTTACTTGCCCATTTTGACCCAAACTGGAACATTTCTTCATATATTGATCATGAATCTAGAGTGTAACCTTATGGAGAGAAAAACCATTTCAAAAAGAAGCAGCTTCCCCCCGCCACCTACTTCTTCCTGGCTTGAAGCCATGTCCTGTGGTCATGACATGAGCACTCCAGCTGCCTTGGGAGCCAGTGGAATGGTTGGTGGGGTTTCAATGTGGCTTTATAAAAGGCAGTTTCAAGCCACCTTTTCCTGCCCATCTGTTTCGCCCCTTCGTATGGTTTTGCATACTTTGATATTCCTCCTAGGATGACTACACCTGGAATTCTAGACTCTTGATCAAGTTGAAACTGATGAAGGTATTTATTTCAGCTTCTGACATGCTCAGGTTCCCTCTTTGCATTAATGTATGCAGCCAAGAGAGGAAATATAGTGATATAATGTCCTAAATTCCAACTAAAGTAGACCCATTGAATGAACAGGATTTACATATGTGTTGACTCACTATTCAACAATCAATTCAATCATTCTTTTCTAATTATGGCTCCCATAGAATCTATGATTCTATGAATTGATCCAAGTCAATATAACTGTGTTACATTTATTTCAAAATCTAAAAGATATTATTTAACATTTAGCCACACAAAATAAATATTTGATTTTAATTGTATGAATTTTTCTCATACTGATTTAATCAGTACATTAAATCTGCATCACTTGTATGTTGTTCTCAGGTTTGTTGGACGACCTGGCAAATATGTCTATGTGTTTGCTGGTTACCGAATGGAAGAGGTAAGTACCCAGACATAAACTGTTATTCTTCCATTTTCAAACATACTAGTACTGAAGGAGGTACATCGCAGATCTGTTTTTACATGAAAATTTATGCAATATATCTAATCCTTATTATCAGAAAAGAAATTGTCAGTATCAGGTATTACTACTAGAATTCAAGGACAACAGACAAAATTTATTAGCATATACAATACATTTTCTTTACATCTTTCTGCTCATTGTAAGTCAAGCTTCTTTTGGCTTTATACATTTGGTCAAACAGGTTTACTTGACATCGAAGCCAAGTATCAGTGGCATCACTAGGGTTGGTGTCACTCAGTGTTTTCATCAAGTGTCCATTGATGAAAATAATTATGTCATGATACAGCAGTGCATAATAAAGTCCAAAAAGCTTTGATCATCATAGTTGGATGGACTTGAAAAAAACACTCTCTTGAATGCCCCCTGTTAGCCACTGAGTGTTACAGAAACAATAAGAGTAGCATGGGTATTAAACTAGTGTCGCACACATGCTGCTATTCTTGCCTCTATTGTACTGATCATTTGTTGTTTCCCTTCAACTTTAGTGTGCTCCAGGAGGATGTCTAATGGAACTCTGCATTCAGCTGAGCATTATAATGTTGGGGAAACAGCTGATTCAAAACAATGTTTTTGAAATAGGAGTCCCGTATGTATTCAAATCAAAATCATACTGTTATTTCTCTAATGTGTATCATGGGTTGGTTTAGATTTGTTGAAATCTATGGAAATGTGTGAACCCTGACTGAAGCAACTAAGAAAACATAGAATCATAGAAGCATAGAGTTGGAAGACACCACAAGGGCCATACTTTAGACTGTGATAAAGTACTGGAATTTTTTTTTCTTTAATGAAGATAAGCATCTGAGCAAACTGATGAAACTAAATTGTTTCCATACTTTAAACAGAGAATTGTAAAACTGTTTTAGGAAACAGAACAAAATACATAGTAGTCAAGGTAAAGCATAGTATAAGAATTCCTCATGCGATACTACACTATAGCTTCCCTGTCACCACCACTAGAAGTCTCATTTTTGCTGTGATAACCCCCCTCTGTGGACATGACATTATCCACTAAATTCTCCAGATGAGCCCAGTGGATTTTGAAAGAAATTATCCTTGTTCTGCATTTAACCCCCCCCCTCCCCTCCCATTCTCCACCAGCAATAGAATGCCAATGGGTGAGCTATTGCAGAGAAACAGTGGGGCTAAACAGACAGGCAAAAAGAGGTGCTTTCAGGCTGGCTTGAAAGTGTGGCATTTAGATGACACATGCCTTGAAGCCAGCAGGAAAATGCCCTCTAGGCGCCTTATGCAGACAAAAGCCATTTCAAAAAGGAGCAGCTTTTTTCTGCTTCATCCTGGCATGAAGCCATGTCATGTGGTCATGACATGAGCACTCCAGCTGCCTTGAGAGCTGGTAATGCAGTTGGTGGGGTTTTAATGTGGCTTCAGAAAAGGCAGCTTCAAGGCACTGTTTCCTGTCCATCTGTTTCGCCCCAGTGAATCTGATGACACTTTCTTTTTGTTTTTTTATAATTAATTTTTATTAAGTATAATTGAGACATGACAGCATATAACAACAACAGTGAAAACATTATTGTGTGATAATATTTTTCAAGGGCATTAGCCAAATTGCTAGCTTACTACAGAAACAAAATACTCCAACATTCTTTATTTCATAATTAAATATCATCCTCTATTGTTCTAACCAGACAAACTTTTGAAGATCCATATAGCATTATATTGTCTTAAATTATTTCTTGAGAAATATGTACATAATACTGAGTACTGGATATTATTCTATCCTAATTTCTTGTTCATTGTCTGTACACCTTATTTTAACCTTATATGTTGTATGCCCAACTTTATGTTTCTATTGCAATTTTCCCCTCTCTATTCTCTTCATTCTTACCGAGTTGTAATATCAAATTAGTTCTTCTTTCAGATTGCATTTTTTAAACCAGTATTTTTCAATAGGTTCCCATTCCTTCATTACCTTATTTTTAGGTTTATTATTTATTGATGCTGTTATTTTGTCAAATTCCTTAACTTCCATAACCTTGTAAAACCAGTCATCTATTGATGGAACCGGGTTTTTTTTTTCCATTTTCTTGCCAGGAGAATCCTGGCTGTTGTAATCAAAATAAGATGACCCTCTAGTGCTTGTTTTCTATTACAGTACCAAAAAAAGACGTCATATTCAATAAGTATAATTCTGGGACAAACAAAAATTTAATTTTGAAAATTTCTTGAATCTTTTCATGTATTTTACACCAAAACTTTTTGACTTTCGGGCATGCCCACCACATATGGAGATAAGAACCTTTATCTTTTTGACACTTCCAACATTGGCACTTTTTCATTCTATAAATTTTTGCAATTCTAAGTGGTGTATAATACCACCTGTTAGATACTTTTATATAATTTTCCTTGAGGTCTTGTGAAGCTGTAAATCTGTTAGATTTATTCCAAGCATTTTCCCAGTTTTCAAACTCTATATTACATCCTAATTCCTGTGCCCATTTTATCATATCTGGGGAGACCGTCTCATGTTCTAATTCTCTGCTTAATAAAAGTTTATAAATTTTAGAAATTTTTCCTTTGTCTTTTTCCCAGAATAGTTTGTCAAGTTTGTTTAAGTCTTTTTCAATGCCAATATTCTTTTTATCTTCATTAATTTTTTGTGATATTTGTAAATATCCAAACCAATTAATTTGGATTCCTCTTTCTATAAGTTCTTCCATTGATCGGATTTCCGGTTCTCCTTTTGGGTTTGTCTTTAATACATCTTTATATCTGATCCAGTTTCCCCCGCCCTCCCATCTGCCTAGGAAGGCCTCTTGTACCAACACCCATAGTGGTAGACCACAGTAAAATTTATCCTTTAAGATATTCCAGGTTTTTAAAAGTGTCTTTCTCACAGAATGGTTATTGAAGTCTCTATTTACTATTTCTTTACTATACCAGAGGTATGCGTGCCAACCAAACCTTAAATTAAATGATTCTATATCTAACAAGTGTTTATCTGACAGTTTTATCCACTCCTGTAGCCATAATACATTACAAGCTCTATAATAGGTTTTCAAGTCAGGCAATGCGCATCCTCCTAAAGATTTGTCTTTCTTCAATGTTTTCCATTGTATCCTTGCTTTTTTACCTCTCCAAACAAATTTGGAGATCACTTTTTCCCAGTCTTTGAATATCTTTTGTTTGGTATTATTGGGAGGTTTAAAAAAAGAAACATTAAAATTGGCATTACACTCATCTTAATTACTGCAATTCTGCCCATCAAAGAAAGGTTATAATTGTTCCACCGCTTCAGATCTTTTTCAATATTTTTCCATATACCTTTATAATTGTTTTCAAACAAACTCATATTTCTATCCATAAGCCAGATTCCTAGGTATTTAACCTTCCTTTCTATCTTGATACCAGTCCTGGATGATAATTCTGTTTTTTCTTGAATCTGATGGCACTTTGTATGTTGTGGATAGAGGAAAAGTATACCAACATTCCTACCAACCAAAAAAGAACGAAAGAAAGAGAAATACCCTAACTTAAGGTGGAATTGCATGGGCATATGTAAGTAATAGGATGCTAGCAAGACTTGAAGACATTTGAGACAGGAGTGCACAGCGTTAGTGCAAATGGGCTACAGTCCTTGCCTTTCTTCAAAAGCAGAGTTGTCACCCAATTGTATTTGAAGCAGGAATTAAAGGTAAATTTGGAATCATTTCCTTGACAATAGCATGTAAGAAAATCTGAGGGTAGCTCAAAGGGTTTTAATAAGTATTATTATTATTATTATTATTATTATTATTATTAATATAGTGCTGTAAATTTACACAGTAGAATATACATAATTTACATAAGTAGAATATAATGTGTGTGTTCTTCACATCCCTAAAGGCAAATCTGAAGAACTAAGGTCAGAAACAGATGGGCCAAATACAGCAACTTCCGGCTGCTTCGGGTGCATTGGCATGCCTCCGATGTGGCTGGAAGCCACTCTGAAGCTACCGAAGGTGGCCTTAAGCCACTGGCAAAAAGAGTGGATTTAATCAACTCGTATTGGTGGTCCATTCAAGACTGCAGAGGTGGCCTGCTTCAGGAGCAGGCCATCCAGTTGCTGTGGTCTCAGAACAATTGCGGCTGAAGTGGCCTCTGCCTGCTCCTTTTATCCCATCTCCTTCACTCCTTAGTCAAATTTTCCAGCAAATCATTATGTGAAACATTCCGGAAAATATTCTTTTTGAAAGCCACTTTGAAAGCATGAAAAGACCTGGACAGGTAGAGTTTCTGTTAGTAGCCTGTGAGATAGTTTATATAATCTGGAATGAGGAATTTTATAACTCTGGACAACTGTGGGGTGGGGAATAGCAAATGCTAAAGTAAATGATAAGAGAATATTCTGCAAAACTAACCTCTTTTTCAAATTGACTTTTTGTGATTATGGAATTATCTTCTAGATATTCACAGACTCTCTGTTTAATGATCTGCTCTAGAATATTTCCTGGTTTTGATGTCAGACTAACTGGACAATAATTGTTCAGATCCTCTTTTTTCCCCCTTTTGAAGATGGGCACGTTTGTTCTCCTCCAGTCTGCTGGGACATCTCCTGTTCTTCAGCAGTTCTCAAAGATTATTGCCAATGGTTCCGATATTACATTTGTCAGTTCTTTTCATTCCCTTGGATGTAGTTCATCTGGTCCCGGAAACTTATATTTATTTAGATTAACCAGGTATTTCTGTACTGTCTCCTTACGTATTCTGTGCTGAAATACTCCTGCTCTTGTCAAGGAAGGATGACGGTGCGTGTTGGGTTCATACGCACATAAGCAGAGTTTATTGTACGTGGACTAGGTGCCCAGAAGAAGGTCTTTTAGTTTAACCAGGTATTCCTGTACTTTCTCTTTACTTATTCTTTGTTGAAATTCTCCTATTTTGTCCCCTGCTCCACTGTCCTCAGGTTTAACACCCTTTGCCTTTTCTGAGAAGACTGAAGCAAAGACGGTGTTGAGTAATTCTGCCTTTTCTCTGTCCTGTTAGCAGTTTGCCATCTTCTCCACACAGTGGCCCTACCATTTCCCTCTTCTTCCTTTTGCTGTGGAGATAGCCCCAAAAGCTCTTCTTATTGTTCTTAACCTCTCTAGCCAGCCTAGGTCTGCATTTTAGCTTTTCAGACTTTATCCCTAAACATGCTGGCTATTTGTTTGAATTCCTCTTAGGTGATTTCCCCGTTTTTCCATTTTTTATACATGTTCCATTTAAAACTTAGCTCAGTTATAAGTCATCCATACCAATTTCTTGAGACATCTTCCATTTTTCTTCCACATTGGAACTGTTTGAAATTGTCCCTTTACTATCTCCCTTTTGAGGAAATTCCATCCATCTTGAACTCCTGTCTCTTTTACCGTGTTTCCCCGAAAATAAGACAGTATCTTATATTAATTTTTGCTCCCAAATATGCTCTAGGTCTTATTTTCTGGGGATGTCTTATTTTTCCATGAAGATGAATTCACATTTATTGTTGAACATTTATTATATGCTGTATATATATTTATATGAAAAAACTTTTCTAGGTCTTACTTTCAAGGGAGGCCTTATATTTAGCAATTCAGCAAAACCTCTACTAGGTCTTATTTTCTGGGGATGTCCTATTTTCGGGGAAACAGGGTAGTATTCTTGACCATGGGATCACCCCCAGTATTTCTCTAAGTTTATGGAAATCAGCTTTTCTAAAGTCTAGAGTGCGTGTCTGACTATGCCTAGCTTCACCTTTCCACTGTATAACAAACTCCAGGAGGACATGGTCACTCCCACCTAAGGATCCCACCACTTGCACCCCATCAACTAGGTCTTCCCTGTTGGTTAAGATAAGATCCAAAATAGCTGATTCACTTGTTGCCTCTTCCACCTTTTGGACAATGAAATTGTCTTCGAGGCAAGTGAGGAATTTGCTAGACCTTGAGGATTTGGCTGAGTTTGACTTCCAGAAAATATCCGGGTAGTTGAAGTCCCCCATCACTACTACATCCCTCCTTTCTGCTTGTGTGGTCATCTGTTCTAGAAGAGCATCATCCAATTCCTCCGTCTGACTTGGGAGGTCTGTTTTAGAATCCCACAGTAACATCTTTGTTGTTTCCCTCTCCTTTAATTTTTATCCAGATGCTCTCCACCTGGCTTCCAGTATTGCTGTCCTGGATCTCTTCACTGGTATAAATATCCCTGAAATATAATACTATTCCTCCTCCTTTCTTGTTTGTCCAGGCTGCTCTTCCTGCTCTTCCTTGAAAAGTGAAATGGCTTCAAAATGATTCTGTAGCTACAAGCTCCCACAGCTATCCCTGATTTCCCTGCTTCTCTGTGTAACATTCCTCTAGCTGTCTGCCTCCTGCGTACGTGAAGTGACCTACTCATCCCCAGCGACTTTCTCTGTATGGTCCCCTTCCAAGATCATTCCTTCTGTTGTGTGCAAGGACCCAACAGTAGGAGGCAAAAAAAGTGCAAAAGCAGCAAGTAAAGAGGACACATGGTCTTAAATCTCTCTACACTAATGCACAGAATATGGGAAATAAGCAGGATGAACTTGAACACCTAGCACAACAAGGGAAATATGATATAATAGGCATCACTGAAACCTGGTGGGATGAGTCTCATGATTGGAATGTAGAAATAGAGGGGTATAACCTTTTTAAGAGAAACAGGCCAAGCAGGAAAGGAGGAGGAATAGCATTATATGTCAGGGATATTTACACCAGTGAAGAGATCCAGGAAGTCAATACTGGAAACCAGGTTGAGAGCACCTGGATAAAAATTAAAGGAGAGGGAAATAACAAGGATGTAACTGTGGGAGTCTACTACAGACCCCCGACTCAGGCAGAGGAATTGGATGATGCCTTTCTAGAACAGATAATCACATACTCAGAAAGGAGAGATGTAGTAGTGATGGGGGACTTCAACTATCCTGATATTTGCTGGAAGTCAAACTCAGCCAAATCCTCAAGGTCTAGCAAATTCCTCACTTGCCTGGAAGACAATTTCATTGTCCAAAAGGTGGAAGAGGCAACAAGGGGATCAGCCATTTTAGATCTTATCTTAACCAACAGGGAAGACCTAGTTGATGGGGTGCAAGTGGTTGGATCCTTAGGTGAGAGTGACCATGGTCTCCTGGAGTTTGTAATACAGTGGAAGGGAGAAGCTAGGCATAGTCAGACACGCACTCTAGACTTTAGGAGAGCTGATTTCAATAAACTTAGAGAAATACTGGGGGTGATCCCAAGGTCAGGAAAACTAAAAGAGAAGGGAGTTCAAGACGGATGGGAGTTTCTCAAAAGGGAGATATTGAAGGCACAATTTCAAACAGTTCCAATGAGGAAGAAAAATGGAAGATGTCTCAAGAAGCCAGGATGGATGACTAAGGAACTTTCAAATGAGTTAAGTTATAAACGGAACATGTATAAGAAATGGAAAAATGGGGAAATCACAAAAGAGGAATTCAAACAAATAGCCAGCACATGTAGGGGTAAAGTCAGAAAAGCTAAAGCGCAGAATGAACTCAGGCTGGCTAGAGAGGTTAAGAACAATAAAAAGGGCTTTTTTTGATATGTCCGAAGCAAAAGGAAGAAGAAGGAAACGGTAGGGCCACTGCGTGCAGAAGATGGCAAAATGCTAACAGGAGACAGAGAAAAGGCAGAATTACTCAACACCTTCTTTGCTTCAGTCTTCTCAGAAAAGGCAAAGGGTGCTCAACCTAAGGATAATGGAGCAGAAGACAGAATAGAGGAATTTCAGCACAGAATAAGTAAAGAGGTAGTACAGGAATACCTGGTTAACCTAAATGAATATAAATCTCCAGGACCAGATGAACTACATCCTAGAGTATTAAAAGAACTGGCAAATGTAATATCGGAACCACTGGCAATAATCTTTGAGAACTCATGAAGAACAGGAGAAGTCCCAGCAGACTGGAGGAGGGCAAACGTTGTCCCCATCTTCAAAAAGGGGAAAAAAGAGGATTCCAACAATTATCGTCCAGTTAGTCTGACATCAATTCCAGGAAAGGTTCTAGAGCAGATCATTAAGCAGAGAGTCTGTGAACACTTAGAGGCCAATGCCATAATCACAAAAAGTCAACATGGGTTTCAGAGAAACAAGTCATGCCAAACGAACCTGATCTCTTTTTTTGATAAAATTACCAGCTTGGTAGATGAAGGGAATGCTATGGATATAGTATACCTCGATTTCAGTAAGGCCTTTGACAAGGTTCCCCATGACATTCTTGCAAACAAGCTTGTAAAATGTGGGATAGACAAGTTAACTGTTACATGGATTTGTAATTGGTTGACAGGCCGAACGCAAAGGGTGCTCAACAATGGCTCCTTTTCATCCTGGAGAGAAGTGACCAGTGGGGTCCCACAGAGTTCTGTCCTGGGCCCAGTGCTATTCAATGTCTTTATTAATGACTTGGATGACAGAATTGGGGGCATACTTATCAAATTTGCAGATGACACTAAACTGGGAGGAGTAGCTAATACCCCAGAGGACAGGATTAAAATTCAAAATGACCTGAATAGACTAGATAGCTGGGCCGATGCTAACAAGATGAAATTCAATGCAGAGAAATGTAAGGTTCTGCACTTAGGGCGGAAAAATGAAATGCACAGATATAGGCTGGGGGACACCTGGCTGAATGAAACTACCTGTGAAAGGGATCTAGGAGTCCAAGTAGACCATAAGCTGAACATGAGTCAACAGTGCGATGCGGCAGCTAAAAAAGCCAATGCAATTTTAGGCTGCATCAATAGAAGTATAGTTTCTAGATCAAGGGAAGTTATAGTGCCACTCTATTCTGCTTTGGTCAGGCCCCACCTGGAATACTGTGTCCAGTTCTGGGCACCACAATTCAAAAAGGATGTGGAGAAACTGGAGCGTGTCCAAAGGAGGGCAACTAAGATGGTGAAGGGTCTGGAAACCATGCCCTATGAGGAACGCCTTAGGGAGCTGGAGATGTTTAGTCTGGAGAAGAGAAGGTTAAGAGGTGATATGATAGCCCTGTTTAAATATTTGAAGGGATGTCATATTGAGGAGGGAGCAAGCTTGTTTTCTGCTGCTGCAGAGACTAGAACACGGAACAATGGATGCAAACTGCAGGAAAAGAGATTCCACCTCAACATTAGGAGGAAGTTCCTGACAGTAAGGGCTATTCGACAGTGGAACACACTCCCTCGGAGTGTGGTGGAGTCTCCTTCCTTAGGGGTCTTTAAGCAGAGGCTGGATGGCCACCTGTCAGGGATGCTTTGATTTGGAGTTCCTGCATGGCAGGGGGTTGGACTGGATGGCCCTTGTGGTCTCTTCCAACTCTATGATTCTATGATTCTATGATTCTAGGAAACCTCTTGCTCCCTGACATGCTGAAGTGTCGCTACCCTAGATTCCAGCTGCTGTACTTTCTCCTCCAAGAGGTCTACCAAGTTGCACTTGGGGCACGTGAAGTTCCCCACATCTGTAGACAAGAAGACAAACATCCCACAAGTGTTGCAGGTGACTGCAGCCGTTCCCTCAGTGCCCATACCGAGAAGTGTTACGGAATCACTAAAACAGGACTGTGGGCTTTCCTCCTCAAAGAATATCCCCCGATAAACACCAATGTCAAAGGCCCCTGATGTCCTGGCCTATTTTACCAACCTCTGTCAGTGATCTCAATCTACTGGGAATATAACTTTATAGATATCTCCTGGTTGCTAACTTGTATTCACTTCCTCTGAGGTGGAGGGAAACCCCTTAAAAGCACTTTTAAAAAGGGAGAGATTTAAAGGAGAACCTCTAAAACAAAGTTTACAGTTCCCCTGCTGCTAATATTGTACTTTACCCTGTATTGGGGGGGGGGGGGGAATCCACACACGTACCACTTAAAATGGCCACCAAGAAGCTGCTCTTCCTTCTCCCTCTCACTCCAACTGGTCAGCAACTGGCTCTCTAAGCAGTTCTTAATAGCTAGTCTTCTAGCTTCTCCCACTTGTGATTCACAGATGTGACTCACAGAAGCTCCTCTATCTTCTCTGGTTGCAGCAACACTGTCTCTCTGCCAGTTTGCTAAAGAAAAACCACCAAGAAGCTCAAAAATCACAAGAAAAGTTCCAATCAAATGGAGCACTAGTGCTTGAATTGTTTGTTTCAGATATGATTTCTTGGCACACATGTACTCAACATGGGTTGCCTGGCCACATTCTCCACCAAACAATATGGTGTGCTGATTTACTAGTTTTGGGGGAAAGCTCTCCCAGACTGTAAGATCTTACAAACTAAAAGAATATTGCCACTCTATTTTGCTTTCATCAAGCCTCATCTGGAATACTATGTCCAGTTCTGGGCGCCACAATTCAAAAGGACATTGAGAAACTGGAGCATGTCTAAAGGAGGGCGACTAAAATGGTAAAGGGTCTTGAAACCATGCTCTATGAGGAATTCCTTAAGGAGCTGGGTATGTTTAGTCTGGAGAAGTTTCAAGAAGGGCAATGCGTATGATAAGAGGTATGGAGAACAAAACATATGAGGAGAAATTGAGGTATGTAAGACTGTAAGCCTGAGGGCAGGGAACCGTCTAAAAATAATAATAATAATAATAATAATAATAATAATAATAATATGATGTTCCGGGCATGTTCTGCTTGGTGAAGAGAAGACTGAGGGTGACATGATTGCAAAAAGAGGAGGGTACTGGTGTGTTCTTTGCTGCCTCAGGGGGTAGAACTAGGTCTCATGTTACAGGAGTTAGATTTTGAGTGACGATTAGAAGGAACTTCTTGATAGAGATTATCACAGGGAGGAGACAAGCACCCTTCTCCTGTAATTAAACTGTATTAATCACATGAACGGGGGTAAGATTATTATATCCCTGCATGCTTATCCCGTTCTTCTCTTGTCCATAAACAATAATGTACCCATCATTTGGAATTAACCGGAGTTTCCATTAGTACCAAATGATGGGCCCATTACTGTTTACGGACAGGATACAAATGGGATAAGCACACACAAGGGTGTGATAATCTTCCCCCAAAACACATGATTAACATTGTGTAACAACAGGGGAAGAATGCTTGCCTCCCATGTAATAATCTCCAGACAGAATTGCTTAGTGTGGTGGTACTGTCTCCTTCTTTGAATGTCTTCAAAAGGAGGCAGGAGAGCTACCTACTAGAGACACTCTAACTGGAGATCACACATTTGAACAGAGAATTGGACCTGATGGCCAACTCTAGGATTCTATTATTCCATGTGTCTATAATAACATTTAAGACGATGCTTATAGGTGTGCCCATATCGTCTATATGCAAATGACTGCAAAAATCCACAGCTGCCTAATGCTCTGAAGAGTCAAGTGAAAGTTTTGTAATGATGTGATCTTTTACAAATATACATATAACATAAAAAACTTTAATCAAATTAATTGTCTACCCTTTTAATTCTACAGTAAATTAAAGAAACTGTTTCGTAAACTGAAGGATGAGAGGTCTGAGACAAAGGAAAGTGATTCTAATCTCTCCAACCAACCTCGGCAATGGGAACTAGATTATGTCTTGGAACCTTTCACTGGACTGACTCCAGAATATATGGAGATGAGTAAGGTCTTTGAATATACTTTCCATCTACCAGACCCAAACTGATGTTTTTCTCAAAAGCCATTAATTCATTTGGTAAAGCATATTAATTTTATTCTTGATCTAATTATCAGAACATGAATACCAGAATTATTGAAATTATTGAAAGCAGTAGTACTAAGTGACTTGCTCTGTCCAAAGCAATTTTATTTTGTGTGTCTTGTGAAGCTAATACATGTAGAGTTAAATGGATGAAAAATGATGAGATTCAGACAGCAAGGTGTAATTTGTCTAATGAGTTAAATAGCTAAACAAACTTAAGTTGATTATCCATTATAGGGATCCGCCTTTAACCAGTGAGGGCAAGGACAGATTAATTATCTGTAACTGTAGTTCTAGAGTGGTCAACTTTGAATTCACACCAATGGATTATCAGCACCTGAACATTCTAGAGCTATTGTATAAGGTTTTGGAGAGAAGCCCTGCCCAATTCACATGTGTCTAACAGATGCATTTCCCTCTTAACCCTCAGTTCTATGGTTTGCAAAGCAGCAGCCAAGGATCTAAGGACTGCCATGACATAATGTTAGGAGAATGGGAGGACTGTGAGTTCACAGATGACACTCAAAGAACTGTAGTTACAGATGAACAACCTGTCCTTCTTCATGGTCCTTGTGATTGACAGAGACTTGCAAGCAGTTAACCATAGGAGGAGGGAGTGCCATGCCAGGGAAGAGAACAGTACAGCCCTTCCAGAGGCATCATGCAAGACAGAAATACAGCACAGGTCTCATAAATGCAGAACTAGCCCTAGAGCTCACATGTAGTGTACAAAATGGTCAAAGGCTGTGTAGCCATTCTGCACACATCCTCCAAAAGCACACCTCTCAGAAAGGTGAATGACCTGGCCATAGCCAACCTAGAATTACTACAGATATGGGCTGGAGGGTCTTTCTTAGCCAGTTCATGGAGACCACTCACATCACAAATCGCTGTGAAGAAACAGGCAACCCTTTCTTCTTTGAGGAGGAATAGAATGAGAGTATTTCTGAAGTTCAGAAGCCTGCAGCCCTATGATCATAGAAGGCAAGGGCCCTTCTTACATCAAGGTAATGTTGGTTCCACTCCAAATCTGAGGTAGGATTCTGCATCAATGCATGCAACACAATGTCCTGATTAATGTGCAACACTGTCACAACCTAGGGTAGAAATGTAATGTCTTTTCTGAAGATAACTTTGTCCACTCTAAGGGCATATAGCTCCCCTGCATGCCTGGCTGATGTAATCTCCACAAATAAGGCCATCTTCTATGTAAGTAGACAGAGAAAACAAGACACTATTGGTTCAAAGATATCCTGGAGAGTTAGAACAGCTTGAACTCTAATTTCCATTGTGGTGTTGGTCTTAAATGTGGGGGGTGGGGGGTGGTGGAGGTTCTTGTCACCTCTCAGAAGCCTCTTCACCAGTGGGTCCTGCAAACAGGAAGATTTAACAATGAACTCAAAATTAGCTGAAATCATCACCAGATAACAGGGAGAGACAAGGAAAAAAGAAACTCCAGCACATGCTTGATGTTTGCTGCTCTGGAGATCCCACTAGGTGACAAGAAATCAAGGAATTTCTTCCACTTGTACACATTTGTTGCATGGCATGATTAGGAGTGCACTTCATCTTTTCCTTGTGAATCTTTGCCAGCACTCTGGTGTTGAGTGGAAATGGATGAAAAGCATACACAAGGGTGCCATGTCAATGAAACAGGAAGAGCATCATTGCATGTACCCTTCCTCAGAAAACTCTGGAGCAGCAGATCCTAGAATGTTCTCTGCTGAAGTGAAGATATTTACTGCTCTCTTCCACAGAGAGGGCCAATGCAGCTGCCACTTGTTGAAAGACTTTTGGGTTTGCCTCAGCACCTGTAAATAATAATAATAAATAAAAGCTTTATTTTTACCCCACTTCTCTGTCACAAAGACAATCGAAGCAGCTTACAGTTAAAATTCCATACAATACAATACATAGTATCCCAATCTTCCCTCCCCCCATAAAACAACAATTAAACACATTCCTAGTTAAAATAATCCATTAAAATAATCAGAGATGGGTGATGGGTTTACAGAATACGCCATGGGATGGTAGGCTCAAATTTGTGGCCAGTGTTGTTATTCAGGAAAGGCCTGCCAGATGAGATCCGTCTTGACAGCCTTTTTAAAGCTGTCTAATCTGGTGATATGAAGGATCTCCTCCGGCAGGCCATTCCATAATCTGGGAGCGGTTGGAGAGAAGGTCCTCTGGGTCATCGCAATCAACCTAGTCTTTATAGGCTGCAACAGATTCCTCCCAGAGGACCTGAGGGCACAGGATGGATTTAAGGGGATCCTGTAAATAGGTTGGACCCAAGCTATTTAGGGCTTTAAAGGTCATGAGCAACATCTTGTACTGCACCTGGAAACCAATAGGCAGCCAGTGAAGTGATTTTAGAATAGGTGTTATGTGATCACTCTTGGTTTTTCCAGTGTCCAGCCTGGCTGCCATATTCTGAACAAATTGAAATTTCCAGACTAAGCATAAGGATAGCCCCATGTAAAGCGCATTGCAGAAATTGAGTCGTGAGGTTACCAGTGCATTTAGCACAGTTTCCAGGTCCCCTGATTCCAAGAAAGGACAAAACTGGCATATCAGATGAAGCTGATAACAAGTACTCCTGACCGCACATTTACCTGATTTGTCATCAGAGCGACGAGTCTAGGAGCATCCCCAGACTGCAAACACAGTCCTTTAAGGGGAGTGTGACCCCATCTAGGACCGGCTGATATATCTGAGTACCAAGATTAGGGGCCCCTACTGTGAGTACCTCTATTTTGTCTGAATTCAGCTGTTTTTCCTCATCCAGTCCATTAGCGCCTTAAGACATTCTTTGAGAGGGGTGTCATCAGCGTAGTGATAAGACCCCACCCCATGTCTCCAAATGATCTCTCCCTTGTCCACATCCTCAGTACTCACAGATTTAAACCAATTCAGTATAATATCATTTATGGAGTTGCTGGACACCTCATCAGTCGATTCTGCTGTAATACCGGTGTCCAAGTCAAATCTTATTTGAGAGATTTTATCTGCAAAATGGTTATTAAACATGTCTCAGCAGGCTGTTGTCAGGTTAAGCAATAAGTTGTGAGGAGGTGGTATTTGTGTCAGATCCCTTACCACCCTAAACAGCTCTGCCTGATGGGAATTTGCACACTCTATAAGTGCACAGCAGAAGGATTTCTTTGCTGCACATATTGCCACTCCATAAGAAAAAAAAAATCCTTGTCAAATAAGAGTTGAGTTTTCTGCCAGTGATGGTCTAATCATTGTCCAGTCTACTTTCTATTCCTAAGTTCTTTTGTATACCAAGATTTTCGTTTTGGGCTGGAAAGGTCGCTTGGGAGCAATTGTGTCAATAGCCTTAGTGAGATCACTGACCAAGGCTTCGGCAGAATCACCAGCTTTTCCAACCATTAAACCCTCTACGGCTTTCTGGAGTCCTACTGGTTCCATTAGCCTTCATGGGCAGACCATGCTAATAGGCCTCCACCCACAACAGGGCAGACATTGGCCCTTGGTTCAACCTTGACCAGAAAATGATCCATCCATGATAATGCGGTGGTACTGATTACCTCCGCCCATAGATATTTTTATTCTGTTCTAAAGACCACATCAAGGGTATGACCCTTGTCATGGACTCTATGAACTCCCAAGCCGCACCTGTTAGATTTGTCAAACTGGTCTTGAGGGGATGTTGAATTTGCCCAAGACTAAAAGTTGGGGCACCTCCAACAGCAATTTTGAGACTAGTTGCATCAGCTCGGTTAAGGAGTCTGTTAGGCAAGGAGTTGGACAGTATACACTCGAAGTGAGGGCATTCTCCAACATTTGCACTTTGTGAGTTTTCTCAAGCTGAGGAACCCAAGTCAGAGCCGGCCTGAAGCATCAGAGGAAGTGAATCAGAGACTTGCTTTTGGAAGGAGCTTTTAGCCAGGAGCTCTCTACCTAACTATAGGCCCCATGACTTGAACTCAGTGACAGAGCTTGGGAATAAAGGCCAAGTCTAGCAAGGGAAGCTCACAGTCTTGTTTCAGTGCCTCCTTAAGACTTCTCAGTATGGACACTGAAGGCCCTGCTGCAGTCACCTGCAACACATGTGGGATGTTTGTCTTCTTGCCTACAGAGGTGGGGAACTACACCTGCCACAAGTGCAAGTTGGTAGCCCTCTTGGAAGAGAAAGTACAGCAGCTAGAGGAGCAGATATCTGCACTCCAGCATCATAGAGAGCAGGAGATTCTCCTGAACAGATCAGACCAGAATGTCTTGGGTGGGAAACAGAGAGAGGAAGTTGTTGGGGTGGAGGAGGTCACTCCACATACAACAGAGGTAGATGCTTGGAGGAAGGTCACACACAGAAGTAAGGAAACCAGGGAACGTTCTGTGAGCGGCTTGCAGCTACAGAACCGCTTTGAATCTCTCTCTGTTGTCAGAGATGATGAGGAAAAGCAGCAGGGACAGACATCAGGGACAGAGCAGGGGAGCCTGAGAGTATCACGAAAAGGAACAGCCACTGCTAAGCCTCGGAGGAGGCGTGTTGTCGTGGTGGGGGACTCCTTGCTGAGGGGTACCGAAGCAGTGGTTTGTGGGCCTGACAAGATGTCTCGGGAGGTGTGTTGTCTCCCTGGGGCAAAGATCCATCATGTGACGGAGAGGCTGACAAGACTTGTCAAGCCTACTGATCAATACCCCTTTGTTTTGGTTCATGTGGGAACCAATGATACTGCAAGGCACAGCCTTCAGAATATCAAAAGGGATTATGAGGCTCTGGGAAGGAAGCTGAAAGAGATGGATGCACAGGTTGTCATCTCATCTCTACTTCCGGTAGAAGGGCATGGTCCAAGGAGGGAGAGGAAAATAGCAGAGGTGAATAACTGGCTCCATAGATGGTGCCGCCAAGAACAGTTTGGATTCTTGGATCATGGGCTGCGGTTCCATGAGGAGGGACTTCTGGCAAGGGATGGACTGCATCTCACGCCAGTTGGCAAAAACGTTTTTGCCAACAGTCTGAAGAATCTGATCAGGAGGGCTTTAAACTGAGTTATGTGGGGGAGGGAGACATTATTCTGGAAGGCAAAAGGGATGGAGAGAATAGTCGAAGTGGCATAGAGGGAACAAGGCAAACAGTGCAAGGACCCAACAGTAGGAGGCAAAAAAATGTGCAGCAGCAAGTAAAGAGGACACATGGTCTTAAACGTCTCTACACTAATGCACAGAGTATGGGAAATAAGCAGGATGAACTTGAACTCCTAGCACAACAAGGGAAATATGATATAATAGGCATCACTGAAACCTGGTGGGATAAGTCTCATGATTGGAATGTAGAAATAGAGGGGTATAACCTTTTAAGAGAAACAGGCCAAGCAGGAAAGGAGGAGGAATAGCATTATATGTCAGGGATATTTACATCAGTGAAGAGATCCAGGAAGTCAATACTGGAAGCCAGGTGGAGAGCATCTGGATAAAAATTAAAGGAGAGGGAAATAACAGGGATGTTACTTTGGGAGTCTACTACAGACCCCCGTCTCAGGCAGAGGAATTGGATGATGCCAATCTAGAACAGATAAACACATACTCAGAAAGGAGAGATGTAGTAGTGATGGGGGACTTCAACTATCCTGATATTTGCTGGAAGTCAAACTCAGCCAAATCCTCAAGGTCTAGCAAATTCCTCACTTGCCTGGAAGACAATTTCATTGTCCAAAAGGTGGAAGAGGCAACAAGGGGATCAGCCATTTTAGATCTTATCTTAACCAACAGGGAAGACCTAGTTGATGGGGTGCAAGTGGTTGGATCCTTAGGTGGAAGTGACCATGTTCTCCTGGAGTTTGTTATACAGTGGAAAGAAGAAGCTAGGCATAGTCAGACACGCACTCTAGACTTTAGGAGAGCTGATTTCAATAAACTTAGAGAAATACTGGGAGTGATCCCATGGTCAAGAATACTAGAAGAGAAGGGAGTTCAAGACGGATGGGAGTTTCTCAAAAGGGAGATACTGAAGGCACAATTTCAAATGGTTCCAATGAGGAAGAAAAATGGGAGGTGTCTCAAGAAGCCAGGATGGATGACTAAGGAACTTTCAACTGAGATAAGCCTTAAACAGAACATGTATAAGAAATGGAAAAATGGGAAAATCACCAAAGAGGAATTCAAACAGATAGCCAGCACATGTAGGGGTAAAGTCAGAAAAGCTAAAGCGCAGAATGAACTCAGGCTTGTATAGAGGTTAAGAACAATAAAAAGGGCTTTTTTGGATATGTCCGAAGCAAAAGGAAGAAGAAGGAAACGGTAGGGCCACTGCATGCAGAAGATGGCAAAATGCTAACAGGGGACAGAGAAAAGGCAGAATTACTCAACACCTTCTTTGCTTCAGTCTTCTCAGAAAAGGCAAAGGGTGCTCAACCTAAGGATCATGGGGAAGAAGACAGAATAGAGGAATTTCAGCACAGAATAAGTAAAGAGGTAGTACAGGAATACCTGGTTAACCTAAATGAATATAAATCTCCAGGACCAGATGAACTACATCCTAGAGTATTAAAAGAACTGGCAAATGTAATATCGGAACCACTGGCAATAATCTTTGAGAACTCATGGAGAACAGGAGAAGTCCCAGCAGACTGGAGGAGGGCAAACGTTGTCCCCATCTTCAAAAAGGGAAAAAAAGAGGATCCCAACAATTATCGTCCAGTTAGTCTGACATCAATTCCAGGAAAGGTTCTAGAGCAGATCATTAAGCAGAGAGTCTGTGAACACTTAGAGGCCAATGCCATAATCACAAAAAGTCAACATGGGTTTCAGAGAAACAAGTCATGCCAAAGGAACCTGATCTCTTTTTTTGATAAAATTACCAGCTTGGTAGATAAAGGGAATGCTGTGGATATAGTATACCTCGATTTCAGTAAGGCCTTTGACAAGGTTCCCCATGACATTCTTGCAAACAAGCTTGCAAAATGTGGGATAGACAAGTTAACTGTTACATGGATTTGTAATTGGTTGACTGGCCGAACTCAAAGGGTGCTCAACAATGGTTCCTTTTCATCCTGGAGAGAAGTGACCAGTGGGATGCCACAGGGTTCTGTCCTGGGCCCAGTGCTATTCAATGTCTTTATTAATGATTTGGATGACAGAATTGGGGGCATACTTATCAAATTTGCAGATGACACTAAACTGGGAGGAGTAGCTAATACCCCAGAGGACAGGATCAAAATTCAAAATGACCTGAATAAACTAGATAGCTGGGCCGATGCTAACAAGATGAAATTCAATGCAGAGAAATGTAAGGTTCTGCACTTAGGGCGGAAAAATGAAATGCACAGATATAGGCTGGGGGACACCTGGCTGAATGAGACCACATGTGAAAGGGATCTAGGAGTCCAAGTAGACCATAAGCTGAACATGAGTCAACAGTGTGATGCGGCAGCTAAAAAAGCCAATGCAATTTTAGGCTGCATCAATAGAAGTATAGTTTCTAGATCAAGGGAAGTTATAGTGCCACTCTATTCTGCTTTGGTCAGGCCCCACCTGGAATACTGTGTCCAGTTCTGGGCACCACAATTCAAAAAGGATGTGGAGAAACTGGAGCGTGTCCAAAGGAGGGCAACTAAGATGGTGAAGGGTCTGGAAACCATGACCTATGAGGAACGCCTTAGGGAGCTGGGGATGTTTAGTCTGGAGAAGAGAAGGTTAAGAGGTGATATGATAGCCCTGTTTAAATATTTGAAGGGATGTCATATTGAGGAGGGAGCAAGCTTGTTTTCTGCTGCTGCAGAGACTAGAACGCGGAACAATGGATGCAAACTGCAAGAAAAGAGATTCCACCTCAACATTAGGAGGAACTTCCTGACAGTAAGGGCTATTCGACAGTGGAACACACTCCCTCGGAGTGTGGTGGAGTCTCCTTCCTTAGGGGTCTTTAAGCAGAGGCTGGGTGGCCATCTGTCAGGGATGCTTTAATTGGGAGTTCCTGCATGGCAGGGGGTTGGACTGGATGGCCCTTGTGGTCTCTTCCAACTCTATGATTCTATGATTCTATGATTCTATGAGAGGCAGAATCAGAACTGGAAAAAGACAAGGTGGAATTGCATGGGATGTGATGTGTATGGGATGGAGAAGAGGGATGGCTTGCAGGTGAGTTTGACTATTACTGCCAACTCCAAGGACTGCAGACATGGATCATACAATGAAGGAACCATAGAACTGGAAGAGACAAGGGCCATTTAAGTTCCTGCCACACAAAATCAAAGCACTATTGATTGATAGCTATCCAACCTATCTTTAAAAACCTTGAAAACAGACTCCACTCTGAAACAGCACATTCCACTGTCAAACAGGTCTTACTGTCAGGTCATACTGTCAGGAAGTTCTTCCTAGTGTTTAGGAAGAATCTCTGTTCCTGTAGTTTGAATCCATTGTCCTAATTTCTAGTTTTGCTCCATCTTCAATATGTTGTTGTTTCTGTTGTTAACTGACCTTGAGTTGACCTCAACTCATGGCAATACTATGGATAAGAATTCTTTAAGATTCCCTGTTCTTTTTCTCCTCTGCTTCAATCCTACAGGGTCAGACCCATGGCCTCTCTGATTAAGTCCATCTATCTGGCATGTGTTTTCCCTCTCTTTCTGCTTCCATCTGCCTTAATTAGCATTATTATTTATCTAATAATTCATGCCCTCTCATGATGTGGCCAAAATACAACATCAGCAATTTAGTCATTCTGGCTTCCAGGGAGAGTTCAGGCTTGATCTGTCTGAGAACAGCAATAGCAATAACTATAGCAATAACAAGTACATTTCTCTACAGCTTACCAATGTACTAAATAGTTTACAAAGTGTAAGCTAATTTCCCCCAACAAGCGGGATACTCATTTTAGCAACCTATGGCAGGATGCCAGGCTGATTCAACTCAGAGCCCCTGGCTGGTATTGAACTCAAAACCTTGTTTTTTGTGAGTGAGTAGCTGCAGTACAGGCATTTGACAACTGTGCCCATTTAATTGTCTTATTGACTATCTACAGTATCCTCAGTATTTCTCCAGTACTAGATCTGAAAAAATACTACATCTGAAATCCGTTTTGTTAGTTTTAGCCCGGCTTTCTAATCTATTCAGGTCATTTTGAATTTTGATCTTGTCCTCTGGGGTATTAGCTACTCCTCCTAATTTGGTGTTATCTGCAAATTTGATAAGCATGCCCTCTATTCCTTTATCCACATCATTGATAAAGATGTTGAATAGCACTAGGGGCCAGGACAGAACCCTGTGGCAACCCACTGGTCACATCTCTGCAAGATGAAGAGGAGCCATTTCTGAGCACTCTTTGGGTTTGGCCAGTCAACTAATTACAAATCCAGCTAACAGTTGGATTGTCAAGCCCACATTTACTAGCTTGTTTGCAAGTTTATTATGGAGACCTTGTCAAAGGCCTTACTGAAATCAAGATATGCTACATCCACAGTGTTCCCTTCATCTACCAAACTGGTAATTTTATCAAAGAAAGAGATGAGATGAATCTGGTATGACTTGTTTCAGTGATTATGGCATTCCTTTCTAAATGTCATGACCTCATTCATTGTGTCATGTTAAATAAATGAATTAAATTAAATGGGAATCATTATAGAACCTCAGGGAGCACTCTCGTTTAAATGCCAGGAGTCTTCAGGCACCATATTCCTTCTGATTATCTCAACTAAACAAGAATGAATGGAAGCAATATCTTACAGTAGCCCAGTTCCCAACATGGACAAACCATTCAGATGTATCTAAAAGTCAGTGTTTAAATGTCAACAGGAGATCTAGGACAATTAACAAAATAGTTAATTTTAACAAAATAGGAATACTGTGTCCAGTTCTGGGCACCACAATTCAAAAAAGATGTGGAGAAACTGGAACATGTTCAAAGGAGGGCAACTAAGATGGTGAAGGGTCTGGAAACCATGCCCTATGAGGAACGCCTTAGGGAACTGGGGATGTTTAGCCTGGAGAAGAGAAGGTTAAGGGGTGATATGATAGCCCTGTTTAAATATTTGAAGGGATGTCATATTGAGGAGGGAGCAAGCTTGTTTTCTGCTGCTTCAGAGACTAGGATGCAGAACAATGGATAAAAATTGCAGGAAAAGAGATTCCACCTCAACATTAGGAGGAACTTCCTGACAGTAAGGGCTGTTCGACAGTGGAACACACTCCCTCGGAGTGTGGTGGAGTCTCCTTCCTTAGAGGTCTTTAAGCAGAGTCTGGATGGCCATCTGTTGGGGATGCTTTGATTTGGAATTCCTGCATGGCAGGGGGTTGGACTGGATGGCCCTTGTGGTCTCTTCCAACTCTATGAATCTATGATTCTATGATTCTATTCTGAAATTATGATAGTGATTTCCTAAGTGGTTGGCATGCCTCCCATAGGCAGTGGTAAGATAAGATGGGTGGGGGACAAAGGAAAAGGGGTGCAGCAGGTGGTGGAAAATAGGGTAGCAGCAGGACTTCAGTTAAAATATTGGTGTGCAAGAAAGGCACTGGCAACTAGTGGCCTTTAGAAACATGGTGGGGATCAGGGTTACATGAAACTCCTTTCAGGGTCCCTTAAAAACCATGCACAGTCTCACTTCATGTAGTGGTGTCTCCTGCGGTTCACTTGCCCTCATGAATTCCATGGTGGTGGTTGCAGTAGGAAAACTCTTACAAGGCTTGGGTGCAGGCATTGTTTCTGTGGCTTGGAACAGCACCATTTTGAGACAGACTGACTGATTGGAGCAAGAAGTTAGAAGACATGGCAGTGTGGCAGTAGCAGTGGCAAAAAGTAGCTTTCAGATTTAGGATCCTGCTTATGCTTTGTGATCTTTGCTGGGAATTGGCTTGCAGATTGGAGCTGCATTGCTCTTCCTGATTTGTTTCATTAGACAGGTTGAGAGAAGGGGTAGAAGAAGAAACAATCTGTTTGTACCAGGAGGGGTGACTTGAAGCTATGTGGGGAAGACACAGGTCTAGGGAAGGAGGGGGGATTTTCTGGTGTTAATTCTTGTAAAGAGTCCATTTTGGAAGGGCTTCTGTTTGACACCACTTTAACTGTCATGATTAAAATCTCTCTCTTTCCCAACCCCTGCCATTCTCCATCCCAGAGCATGTGGACTCTTTAAACCCCCTACAGACACTGGCAGTGCCCCTCTCTGCCCCAGTGAAAAAGGCTTGAGAGTCCTTCCTCCCTGGGTAGAAACATGTCCCGTTGTACCTGGTCATTTTGGGAGCAACAACTGGGTGGCTGGCTGAACAGCAATTGAGAGACCTCTTGCCCTCACTGGTCTTTGCAACAAGGACAGCATGGGTGAGAGGCTTCTCAGTCACTGCTGAGCCAGCTTCTTGGTTGCTGTTCCCAGGGTGAAAAGGTGCAAAGGAAGCAGTGACTGAACAGCCACTTGATCAGCCACAAGGCCACCACAAGAGAGAAGCAAAGGGAGCAGCAATTGAGACTGGTTGTTTTGAACTTTCAGTAAAACAGTAGACTTAATATCAAGAAATTAACATGGGAGAAGCTACTAAAGTTGTTGCCCTAGACATGTGGTTTTCAGGGTGTGGTACTTTGAAAAAGTTTGGGGACTACTGTAATAGGGCAACTAAGGCAGCCACAAGGCCATAATTTCAAAAATTTAATGCATGAGGATATATATGATGATATGATGTTCTGATGTTCTGAGGAACAATGCTTTTCTCTTTTCTAGTCATACAATTTGGCTTCGTCACACTCTTTGTTGCTTCCTTTCCTCTGGCCCCAGTGTTTGCCTTGCTCAATAATGTTATTGAAGTCCGCCTTGATGCCAAAAAGTTTGTCAGTGAGCTAAGAAGGCCTGATACAGTAAGAGCAAAAGATATTGGTATGTGTTTTTTAATTTAAAATTTATTTAAAATTATGATAGAGATAATTTGTAGGCAATAGAAAAGATGACACTAGCACTCAGCACATGAATACAAATAAGAGATTTTAACAACGTACTGTCTTCTCTTACAGGGATTTGGTTTAACATTTTGAGTGGCATTGGAAAATTTTCAGTTATAATTAATGTAAGTATAGGCTCATGATTATTTATGCAGTGAAAACAGCACATTTGATTCAATCATGCCTGATCTGATTTAATCTGTCAATAATTTAATTCCTTGGTTTGATGTCTAACTGCATAGTTTTTTTGTGGGGCTTTCGGGCTATGTGGCCATGTTCTAGAAAGGAACTCTTCTAGAACATGGCCTCATAGCCCGAAAACTCTACAAAAAACTTGAAAACCTTTGACTTTAACAGCATAATTTGAATAAAATTGCTGTGTTTGAAGAAATTAAATAAATAAATAAATAAATAAATTAAATGAGTGTCATAGGGGATTATCACACCAGTTTTTATTCCCATGCTAGGCACAGAATGTAAATGCACAGTGACGGATTCTATCACACAGCTCTGTCCCCAGGCAGTACTCATCCTGTACCCAATCTGGGCTTCTCCCAGACCATTTAAAGAATGGGATTTTCCTGTTCTTTAAAAGGTCTGTGAGAAGGCCAGATCAGGTATGGGATGAGCATTGCCCGGGGACAGAGATGTGTGATAGAATCTGTCCCTGTGCATTTACATCTTGAATCTAGTGTGGGAATAAAAACCTGTGATAATCTCCTATGGCACTCCTTTTATTTTATTTATTTATTTATTTAATTTATTCAAACACAGCAATTTTATTCAAATTATGCAGTTAAAGTCAAAGGTTTTCAAGTTTTTTGTAGAGTTTTCGGGCTATGAGGCCATGTTCTAGAAGAGTTCCTTTCTAGAACATGGCCACATAGCCCGAAAGCCCCACAAAAAAACTATGCAGTTAGACATCAAACCAAGGAATTAAATTATTGACAGATTAAATCAGATCAGGCATGATTGAATTGGGTTTTATCTACAGTGCAAAATTAATGAAGTTTGACACAGCTTTAATTGTCATAGCTCAGTGCTATGGAATTCTGAGATTTGTAATTTTGTGAGATATTTAGCCTTCTCTGTCAGAGATTGGTTGCCACAACAAACTACAAATCTCAGAATTCCATACGATCCATGAGAGTTAAAGCAGTGTCAAACTGTATTAGTCAAATTGCATAGTGGTAGCAGCCATATTTAATACTGTTGATTGGCTACATATTCCTGACATTTTCTCCATGTTTGTGGGTCTTATTCAACAATCTGTTTTTTGGGACTGCAATCCAGTGGTGTCTGGTACAATCTAATACAATAATAGATAAAAAATAAGCACCATGAAGCACCTCAAAGAATATAAAAGTTACTATAGAGAGGAGGAGGTGGAGAAGTATTGCTTGAAGAACATAGGAAATGAAAGTCTTGGTAGTCCCTTCTGTTTTTCTGAAAGAACTGCAGTACAAGCAAAACCAACAATGGTTAAGCAAATGGTTAAACAAATAAGAGAAGACTCCTTTAGCTCTGGCATAAGGAACAGACAGGTTTTCATGGGTTTGGAAAACAGCCATTGAGAAGCAGTGGTGGGTACTTGCATATCTCACCTTGCACTTCACTTGAAATCATTGAATTAACTAACACAGATTATATATATATTACAGATAAATATGTTTGATTTTAGCTCTGTTCAGTGGCCCAAGGCTCATCATTCTATTATTGTTTCTAGTTCCTTCACTGTTTAAAATAAAGAATTCTACAGATTTTCCTTTTAAAATAAAGAATTCTACAGATCCCAAATAATGGCAGTAAAAAGCCATCCAAGGTATATATTTTAAAGGGCACAAAACACATACCAGACTCCTTAGCCTGCCATCTACTAAAATGGCTACTTTTATTCAGCAGATAAAATAGTGGAAGTGTTACTGAAAGCAGGGAATGTCTTTTCAAATTGCCTTGGAAACATATATATGTTTGAAGATTCATCTAGAACTGCTACCAAACTATTTATTTCTCTCTGGATGGCTGGAAATCTTATTGATCTACCATTGTGACCACCACGTAAAGTGACATCAAAGTACATCACAAGAATTTGCAAGTTCATGTGCATTTTTTCTTGCTTTTTCCTCCCAGGCATTTGTCATTTCTGTCACTTCTGATTTCATTCCACGCCTTGTCTATCAATATGCATACAGCTTTAATGGAACTATGCATGGCTTTATCAATCACACCCTCTCATACTTCAATGTCAGTGATTTTAAGACTGGAACGGAGCCAGAAAACTCACAGTTTCAACAGGAAGTTTCCTTTTGCAGGTAAAGGTAACCCTGACATTTATTTATTTATTTATTTATTGGATTATAATGCTATCTTTCCCCCAAGATGGGATCCAAGGCAGGTTCTACTACTACTGGTGCTATTGACAGATGTCTTGGATTCTTCCTGTCCTTGAAGGACTCCGCTATATATTCCATCAGAGTTTTGGTTATTTTGGAGGTTTCTTTTATTTTGCTCAGGCTCAATGTGCCCAACTCTTTCAATATGTCTCATATATTTGTTTTCTGTGAGAGAAATATTATATTTCTTCTTTAATCATTTGGAAACAAATATAAGATAGATAGGGGCTTTACAGACTGCCCAAAAAGGGCAGTCTGGCACCACCTTTTTAACTGCACATCTTTGCCACAACAGCTAGGCGGAGCGGTGAAAGTGCACAGTTAAAAAGAAGTGGGGAAACCTAGCTTCTTTTTTTTTTTTTTTTTGGTCGTAGTTGCGACGCAATAAAGACAAAAGGCACCATAGGGCACCTTTGCAACATTGTGCGCCATGTAAATGGCAGTCTGCAGCGATAACGCCCCCGTCAAATGCTAGGGTTGTGGGGCATGTGGAAGCTCCACCCTGAGGAAACCCTAGCACATGACAAGGGCGCCTCAAAGGGCCAGTCTGTACCAGCCCATTGTGCCCAATTTATTAGAGGGAATCACTATTTTGTGATCCCTAACCCATATAAATTACTGTTCCTCTATACAGTAAAGAACCTCATGTGGATGGATGTGCACTGACATATGTATATCTACATAATGTAGGGCACAGATGATTCACATAAAGTGGTGAGATTCATGTGAATTATTAAGCATTATAATATTTTGTTAAGACAAATTTGTGTGTATGGGCCTCTTCTCAGGAAGACATCTATGATCTGAGAATAGGGCAGGGTTCCTCTCCTTTCAGTCCGGGAAAGCAGACGTTGGGATATTTAGAGGCCAAAAAAACAAGGTGGGGTGTAAATTAAATGTACAAAGAAACAAGCAAACAAATTCCTAAAGGGAAAGCAAATGAGAATAAATGGAATTTGGGGTTGGGAACAGAAGGGGCTTCATTGTTTTCTTTTTTATGCTCCAGCCATTATTCTTCCTTCTCAGACTGCTTCTAGGAAAAGTGGTAGCCTGTTTGGATATAGCATAGTGATGTAAATAATTCTCATCACTCTTTGTTGAACCGTAGAAGATATTTGCTATTCAGTGCTTCCATAACCTTTTAAAACACTGCAAGACTCAGATCTCCTCAATCAAGGAGGAAACTTTTTTAAAAAAAATCATTAGCAAAAGAAGTGAAGGGATGCCACCCTTGAATTGACAATTAGATGAGCAGGATTTTCATCATTTGCGTAAGCAAAGCAACCATTCGGACTGGGTGTCCCTAGAGGATCTTACTAGAGGACATTGGCTTTATTATGGTAATGGACTGAAAATGCTCTCTTGGTTTTATTGCATGCGTCTATAGAAAGCTTTTTAAAGTTAAAGCTAGAGTTGGAAGGGATCCCAAGGGGCTATCCAATACAACCACAGCAGCATCTCTCTTACAGAACCCTGTGATTTGTCATTCATTGAGGCAGACCAGGCTCAACAAAGGCAGAGAGGGAAGGGGACACCTGCCTCCCCTTTCCCTGTGGTTTGGCTGGCAGTTCAGTTCCCAATGTACAGACAAACAGTATTATTGCAATGAAAAACAAAATGGCTTTATTGAAGACATCAGGATAGAAGTTACCAGCAAAGAGATTAGGTTAGAACTAAGGTTTCCTGTCTTCCCATCATAGTAATAATGCTCAAACTAACTAGCTCCACCTACTCACAAATTTGTGAGCAAAACTTTATTCTCAAGCAAAATCCTAACCGTTCCCTTTATCACCCAATTGCCTTGCTATATAGCATACCTCAGCTCTAACTTTCTGTTGCAGTAAAAAAACAGTCCTCCATATTCCTACAGTTTCCTGGAAGAACAGGTGCCATCTCTCAACAACTAAATCCAAGACACTACATACCATTGTCCAGCCTTCCATGCCAGTTTATCTGTATGGAAGCTGCAGTTAGATAATTTGACATACAGCTGGTGGTCTAAGAGGCATTTCAACATCTTCCTTGTCAACTTTACATGAGTGTCCAAGTCCTGAGAATAAATCAGGATGTCATCTAAGTATACTAAGACCCCTTCAAATAGCAGTTCATGCAGAATCTCATTCACGAGTCTCATGAAGACCCCTGGTGCTCCTGATACCCAAAATGGAATCGCTACATATTGAAAAGCCCCCAGAGGGCAATTAAATGCATTCTTGTGTTTATCTCCCTCTCCACTCCATACTCAGAAGTAAGCACTCCTTAAGTCCAACTTTGCAAAGATTCTTGAAGGGGCCAATTCCCCTTGTTAGTACTACATATCCCAACTATTGAGGTTGCAATAGTCTGTGACTTGTCTCAACAACCCATCTTTTTTGTCCCTGAAGAACACCGGGGCCACGAACATAGAGGTTGAAGGGCAGATGAAGCCCCTAGTCAGATTTTTTTCTACAAACTCTTTGAGGAATTTCAGCTTAAGAGCGGGTCATCACAGGGCTTAGGGGTTTGTGCCCCAGGTTCCAATTCAATTGCACAGTCAGTCTCCCAATGAGGAGGAAGCTGGTCACTTTCCTTTTCCTCAAACACCTCTGCTGGGTCTCAATAGATGAGGGAGTAGCCAAAGTGCTCTTCCTTTATAGCTCTCCCCTCCAGCTCTCACAAAGGGGCCAGACAGATCATGCAGCTAACACTTTCCTTTCCCTTCTTTTTTTTAATTTGTATTTTTAAATTTTTTATAATACCAATTATAACACATTTTCATACAATTATATGCTTTTACACTTTCCTTATTTTCTAACTATATATCATCTCAGTGCTCCCCTTCAATGGAGCCATTCCCATCCATATACTCCAACCAAAATTTTAATCCATCTCATGAAGGTAATTTTCCATCTTTTCTTAATACTTTTTAATAATTTATTTCCATATTACATCGAAATCATTTCTTTTCCATAATCCTTTTTTCACTTTCAATTTACATGTTAACTTATCATTTATCACTAATTGCTAATCTCTAATTGCTTGCTTTTGGTCCATGTGGGAATCAATGATACTGCAAGGCACAGCCTTCAGAATATCAGAAGGGATTATGAGGCTCTGGGTAGGAAGCTGAAAGAGATGGATGCACAGGTTGTCATCTCATCTCTTCTGTCAATTGAAGGCCATGGTCCAGGAAGGCAGAGGAAACTAGCAGATGTAAACAACTGGCTACAAAGATGGTGCCACCAAGAATGATTTGGATTCTTGGATCATGGGCTGCGGTTCCAAAAGGGGGGGACTTCTGGCAAGTGGTGGGTTTCATCTCACACCCAGTTGGCAAAAAGATTTTTGCAAACAGTTTCAAGAATTTGATCAGGAGGGCTTTAAACTGAGTTATGTGAGGGAGGGAGGGAGACAAAAGGGCTAGAAAAGATAGTCAAACTGGCATAGCGGGAACAAGGCAAACAGTTTAAAGATGCAACAATGGGAGGCAAAAAAAAAACTTGCAAGGGCAACATGTAAAGGGGACACATGCTCTCCAGTGTCTCTACACTAATGTACAGGGTATGGGAAATAAGCAAGATGAACTTGAAATCTTAGCACAACAAAGCAAATATGATATAATAGGCATGACTGAAACCTGGTGGGATGAGTCTCATGACTGGAATGTAGAAATGGAGGGGTACAATCTTTTTAAGAGAATCCAGGGTATCAATCCTGGAAGCCAGGTGGAGAGCATCTGGATAAAAATTAAAGTACAGTGGTCCCCCGCCTTACGAATCCCCCGGGTTACAAAAACCCCGGGATCCGAAGGCGGCGGGACTGCCATTGTATCCCCCGGGATCCGAAAGATCCCCCGGGATACGAAAGAAAAAAAGCCGTGCGGCCCCTTTAAATGGCCGCGCGGCATCAGCTATTTTAGGTCTGATCATAACCAACAGGGATGACCTAGTCAAAGGGGTGCAAGCGGTGGGATCCTTAGGTGGGAGTGATCACGTTCTCCTGGAGTTTGTTATGCAGTGAAAAGGAGAAGCCAGGCGTAGTCAGACACACATTCTAGATTTTAGGAGAGCTGCTAAAGTTCCAACTGTCAATTCCCAACTGTCAGGGTTTGAGGGAGACGGTATCAGAGATTGAGTTGGTTGGTGTTTGAGTTGTTACCTCAGAGGTTTCTATGGTGGGGTGTTTGAAAAGTAACTTGTTGATGAGTATAAAAGACAGATATCTTCTACTCTGTAGTCTTTGTAAATAGTTTAAGTAACAAAGATTAAAGAACCCTAATTGGAGAGAAACCTCATTGTCTGGAGATTCATTCCTGCATGAGAGGAAGTCTGCTATGTGACTCAGATTCCTTACAGACCCTCTACTAGGTGTCTTTTCCATGTACAATAAACTCTGCTTATGTGAGTATGAACCCAGCACGCACCTTCATCCTTCCTTGACAGTGGTTATGGGCCCAGTTGTGCATGTAGACAATTCTTGAGAGGTTGTGTAAGATCAAGTTCTGCAAGTTGTGTGCAGTTTGAATCTACTGGGGGCTGTTGGCTGTTTGCCCAGAAGTTCTTCTGCAGCTGTTTGTTTGCAGAACTCAGTGCAAAGATGATGGATGTGGCCATGAGGTTTGAGAAGGTGAATGAGAGAAATTTCTCCAGTTGGAAAACCTACATGCAAGCTTTATTGTTAAAGCAGAACTAGTGGGACATTGTGAGAAAACAACCTGCTCCTACTGATGAGGCTGAGGTAGAAAATGACAGCAAGGCAAAGATGACAATAATCACATCAGAGACAAGCAGACGGCTAATGATGCGTGGGAAGGTCTTCAAAGAGTTCATCAGCCTGCTGGAGCCTTATCTAAGATGATTTGCAGTAGAAAGCTTTATGACTGTAAATTGCAAGAAGGAGCCTCTGTTATTGACCATCTCAAAAGAATGTGAAGCATCTTCGTAGAGTGCAGTGAGCATGGCATTCAGATGGAAGAATCTCAAAAGGTCTTCATTCTCCTGAGTAGTCTGACCAGTGAGTGGGTTGCAGAGTCTCTGCTGTCAAGAAAGGATGGTCCTCACAAAAGAAAAAGGCCCAGGATGGGAGGGGGCTTATTTCTTCTGTGAGAGTTGAGAGTGGGAAAATAATTCTGTCTGGATTTTGGACAGTGGGCGTTCTTACCACATGACACCAGACAAAGGGAAACTACAGAGCCCAAAGCCAGCACCAGTAGATTCTGTGGTGTTTGCAGATGGTGAATCTGGCAGTGTAGAGATGGTAGGGCCTGTATTCTGGGGAAAACATTTAATAATTTTTTGTGCATCAAGACTGCAAAACAGCCTTGTGAGGGTGGCATCCCTTACTAGTGATGGGTATGAGATCAATTTCAAAGGTGATGAAGGGGTGATCTCCAAGGGAGGGGCAGTGTGTAGTAAAGCTGTTAAAAACCACATTTACCACATGGTGTCACAGGTGCAGTGTGGCAGTGTAACCACTGCATGTGAGTGATGGGACATACAAGTTTTAAAAGGTTGAGAAACTTGGCGAAGGTGTGCCCAGAGTTCAAAGTGGAAAAATGTAACAGCTGCCTAGACTGTGCAGTGTGCAACAGGGTTAAAGTCAAAGCTTACCCATTGCCAAAGTAAGCGAATGTGTTACCCAAAGACCTTTTCAGGTGGTACACGCAGACTTGTCAGGGCCACATCAAGTTAAGAGCATGGAAGGAAACAGATTTACTTTGCTCATTGTGGACAGACATACCCAGTTTTCTTTTGTTGCCATTCTGAAAACCAAGGGTGAACCTGCTGGTCATACCAAAAATGCCATTGAAAGGGAGTAAATGCCATTGAAAGGGAGTTTCCCTATAAGGTGGGCACTTTTGTGACTGATAGAGGTGGGGAGTTCTTCTCTAACAGTTTGCAGCAGTGGTCTGGGCAAAAGGGAATCCAGCACAAAACCACCAATCCAGCCTGCCCTACTGAGGATGGTTTAGCAGAGAGAAGGATTGGCATGATTAACCAGATGCGAGATTGCATGCTGGAAGATGCTGGGGCACCACCAAATCTGTGGGCATAGGCAACTAAGGTAGCTTGCCATACCATTAATAGGATGTGGTGCAGCGCAATCAACCAGACACCATTTTTCCTAATACCTGGGAGGACACCCAGTCTTAAGTATTTGAGGGTCTTTGGCCAATTTGCCTCATTACTAATTCCACCTCAGAATTAGTGCAGAAAAATGAACCAAAGAGCACCGATCGGCTTCCAGAAGGTCTTAGAGGGTTTAATGGTTGGCAACGCCAGTGATTCTGTCGAAACCTTGGTGAACACTTGGTGGTTCTGGTCCTTTCTCTCCAGCAGATCCCAAAGGGTGATCTCAGGGCGCCATCCTGTCCCTGATGCTATTCAATATCTATATGAAGCCGCTGAGTGAGATCATTCAGAGGCATGGAGCTCAGTGTCTTCAGATATACCTCTCCATGACCAGATCATCGGTTCAGACTTCAGATGGCATCTCCCCTCTTAATGACTGCCTTGGAGCGGTAATGGATTGGATGAGGAAAAACAGATTGAAGCTAAATTCAAACAAAACGGAGGTACTAACAGTCACAGGCCCAAAACCAGGTTTGGGAATACAACTTCCATTCCTAGATGGAGTCACATTCGCCTCGAAGGACCTTATTCGCAGCCTGGGGGTACTTCTAGATCCGTCGCTTCACATGACTGGTCAGGTGAATGCGACGGTCAAGAGTGCCTGTTATCAGCTTCGGCTGATATGCCAACTGTGCCCTTTTCTGGATATGAAAGACCTGGAATCTGTAGTACATGCTTTGGTAACCTCATGCTTGGATTTCTGTAACATGCTCTACATAGAGCTATCCTTGTGCTTAACCCAGAAACTTCAATTGGTTCAAAACATGTCAGCCAGGCTCATTACTGGAACATCTAGTAGAGAGCACATAACACCTGTGCTCAAGTCTCTCCACTGGCTGCTGATCAATTTCCGGGCGCAGTACAAGGTGTTGGTTTTAACCTTTAAAGCCCTACATGGCTTGGGTCCATCTTATCTCAGGGACTGCCTCTCCCCGTATGATCCCCCCCCCCGGCACACTTTGGTCCTCTGGGAGGAACCTGCTACAGCCTATGAAAACTAGGCTGTTGCAGACCTCCCACAGGGCTTTCCCTGCTACCGCTCCCAGGCTATAAAATGACCTGCGGGATGAGATGCGTCTTATTACATCTCTTGACTGCTTTAAAAAAGCTCTTCTGGCAGGCCTTCCCAGAAACGTCCTAGTTTCCCGGCTCTGGAATTGGGTTATGTTTCCCCACCAGTTCCAAACACCTTGACCCATGATGCCATAATTTAGGCTGCCCATGGAATGGTTAGTTTTCTTTTCCATGACAAAGTTTATGTTTTAAATGTCTGCTTGGTTTTAATATATTGGTAGTTTAATTTTAAGGGGTGGGAGGTTAGGTAGTAGTCTATTGGTATTGTTTTAAGTTGTAACTTTTTAATTTGCTGTAACCCGCTTCAATTGCTTAGACAGAGGAGTGGGATATAAATAAAATTTAGTAATTTTTATTATTATTATTAGAGAAAGAGAAGTTTAAGGGGCAGGTTCAGAAGCCAGACACCAAGACCAGAAGCAGCAGTGACACTGGGGGTTGTCGAGACACATTCCTGATTCCCAGGAGGTCTCAGTGGGACAGGAAGGAGACAGAGTTCTTTGGTGTGAAGCAAGACAAGGCTAGACAAGGTAACTGTTACATGGATTTGTAATTGGTTGACCAGCCAAACCCAAAGGGTGCTCAACAATGGCTCCTTTTCAACCTGGAAAGAAGTGACAAGTGGGGTCCCTAGGGCTCTGTCCTGTGCCCGGTCCTATTCAACATCTTTATTAATGACTTGGATGACAGAATTGGGGGCATACTTATCAAATTTGCAGATGACACCAAATTAGGAGGAGTAGCTAATACCTCAGAGGACAGGATCAAAATTAAAAATGACCTGCATAGACTATTATTTTATTATTATTATTATTATTATTAAGCTTTATTTATAAAGTGCTGTAATTATACTCAGACTAGAAAGCTGGGCCAATGCTAACAAAATGAAATTCAACACGGAGAAATGTAAGGTACTGCACTTAGGGCGGAAAAATGAAATGCACTGATATAGGATGGGGGACATCTGGCTGAATGAAAGTACATGTGAAAGGGATCTAGGAGTCCAAGTAGACCACAAGTTGAACATGAGCCAACAGTGTGATGCGGCAGGTAAAAAGGCCAATGCTATTTTAGGCTGCATCAATAGAAGTATAGTGTCTAGATCAAGGGAAGTAATAATGCCACTCTATTCTGCTTTGGTCAGGCCCCACCTGGAATACTGTGTCCCGTTCTGGGCACCACAATTCAAAAAAGATGTGGAGAAACTGGAGCGTGTCCAAAGGAGGGCAATTAAGAATGATCTGGAAACCATGCCCTATGAGGAGTGCCTTAGGGAACTGGGGGTGTTTAGTATGGAGAAAAGAAGGTGAAGAGGTGATATGGTAGCCCTGTTTAAATATTTGAAGGGATGTCATATTGAGGAGGGAGCAAGCTTGTTTTCTGCTGCTGCAGAGACTAGAACGCAGAACAATGGATGCAAACTGCAGGAAAAGAGATTCCACCTCAACATTAGGAAGAACTTCCTAACAGTAAGGGCTGTTCCACAGTGGAACACACTCCCTCAGAGTGTGGTGGAGTCTCCTTCCTTTGAGGTCTTTAAGCAGAGGCTGGATGGCCATCTGTCGGGGATGCTTTGATTGGGAGTTCCTGCATGGCAGGGGGTTGGAATGGATGGCCCTTGTGGTCTCTTCCAACTCTAAATTTCTATGATTCTAAGACACCCAGACTACCAGTGGCAGTGACACTGGGGAGTATCAGGGCACATTCCTGATTCCAATGAGGTCTCAGAAGAACAAGTTCTTTGTTGTGCAACAAGCACAGACCTGTTATCTGATAGCTAGGAAGACAAGGAACACCCAGGAAATGCTCAGAAAGACATGTACTTAGCAGTAGAGGTGGAAAGGAGCCAGAGCTCTTGTGTGTGTGGCTGCACCTAGCCAGAGTATGTTTGGTTGTTGAAAAGCCCTGAAGGGTATAGAGTGACTAGGGACAGGCAGAAGAAGTTGGAGCCTGATAGCACCAAGGAGGCAATGAGATCCAGGATGGAGTCTACTGGTCATCAGGCAGGATTCTAAGGCAAGAGGATCAAGAGTGGCAGAAACCAGGACAGAGGTGTCAGGGTGTGCCAGAGACTGGATGTGCTAGGATCACAGAGAGCCAAATGCTTGAGCTTGACACTGAAAGGATTGGAACACAGATCCAGAGCACCTAGGGCAGCATCAGATGGAGAGGCAGGTACTGATTTGACACCCAGTAGTCCTGGAGGTCTCATCAGCTGGAGGTCAGAGTCAAGCAAGCAGAGTTGTAAGACACCTGGGACAATGGAAGCAGATGTTGCTGCGTGGTCTGGTGGTGTGAGTACAGGACAGTGGGCTAGACAGAAGTCATGGGGAACACTGTGGCACAGCAACTGGAGTGGACAGGAGCTTATGGACATGTAGGAGACATGGCAGAATCTCAGGCTCTGAGATGTAGGTCCAGGTAGATTGTGGGGAGTTACCAGAAGTCAGGAAGCTTGTGCAGAATGGTGAGCTCACGCTGCAGCATATTGGTTCATAGAACAACATTGCTAACATTTGCATACAGCAGACACCTGTAGGACGTCACACATGGGTGACTAGCAGGGAAGGTGCACACAATGAGGCAAAGCAAGGACACATGGGACAAATCATGGGAGGGGATTGTCAGGACTATGTGGCACACTGGTCTGGAAAATGACATGAATGCAAGGCACTGTAGCTGGCAATTAAATGTGTCTGTATTTCAGACAGTGAATCATTGGAATGTTGGTGCCAGTTGCCAACTGCAAAAGTTCCAGCTGTCAATTCCCAATTGTCAGGATGTGAGGGAGACAGTGGGTATCAGAGTGGGTTGGTAGGTGTCTGAGTTGGTACCTCAGAGGATTTTGTGGTCGGTTGTTTGAAAAGTAACTTGTCTTTTGACTTATACTTTGTAATCTTTGTAAATAGTTTAAGAAACAAAGAATAAAAAACCCTAATTGGAGAGAAACCTCATTGTCCAGAGATTCATTCCTGCATGAGAGGAAGTCTGCTACGTGACTCAGATTCCTCTTAGACCTTCTTCTGGGCATCTTGTCCGTGCACAATAAATTCTGCTTATGAAACTAGCACGCACCGTCATCCTTCCTTGAAAAGAGCAGGGGTATTTCAGCACAGAATACGTAAGGAGACAGTACAGGAATACCTGGCTAATCTAAATTAATAAAAGTCTCCGGGATCAGATGAACTACATCCAAGTGTATTAAAAGAACTGATAAATGTAATATCAGAACCATTGGCAATAATCTTTGAGAACTCCTGGAGAACAGAAGAAGTCCCAGCAGACTGGAACAGGGCAAATGCTGTCCTCATCTTCAAAAACAAAAAAGAAGAAGAAGAAGTAAAAAAGAAAAAAAAAGAAAAAAAGGGGATCCAACTATTGTCCAGTTAATCTA
Organism: Urosaurus nigricauda; assembly: GCA_034509955.1. Lineage (NCBI taxonomy): Eukaryota > Metazoa > Chordata > Lepidosauria > Squamata > Phrynosomatidae > Urosaurus > Urosaurus nigricauda. The sequence goes on along the minus strand of JAOEGL010000005.1, from coordinate 104,553,043 downwards.
ACATCAATACCAGGAAAGATTGTACAGCAGATCATTAAACAGAGGGTCTGTGAACATCTAGAAGGCACTTCCATAATCACAAAAAGTCAACATGGGTTTCAGAAAAACAAGTCATGCCAGACAAATCTGATCTCTCTTTTTGATAAAATGACTAGCTTGGTAGATAAAGAGAATGACATAAATATAGTATATCTTGATTTCAGTGAGGGATCAAGGGAATCAAGGGAAGATCAAGGGAAGTAATAGTTCCACTCTATTCTGCTTTGGTCAGGCTCCACCTGGAATACTGTGTCTAGTTCTAGGCACCACATCTCAAAAAGAATGTGGAGAAACTGGAGCATGTCCAAAGGAGGGCAACTAAGTCTTTAAGACTGTAAGCCTGAGGGCAGGGAACCATCTAAATATAAGATTCTATGTACAGCACTGTGTAAATTTACAGCAGTATATAAATAAAGGTTAATAATAATAATAACTAAGATGGTGAAGGGTCTAGAAACCATGCCTTATGAGGAACGCCTTAGGGAGCTGGGGATAGTTAGCCTGGAGAAGGGAAGATTAAGAGGTGATATGATAGCCCTGTTTAAATACTTTAAGGGATGTCATATTGAGGAGGGAGCAAGCTTGTTTTCTGCTGCTCCAGAGAACAGGAATCAGAACAATGGATGCAAGCTCCAGGAAAAGAGATTCCACCTCAACATTAGGAGGAACTTCCCAACAGTAATGGCTGTTCTACAGTGGAACATACTCCATCAGAGTGTAGTGGTATCTCTTTCCTTGGAGGTCTTTAAACAGAGGCTAGGTGGCCATCTGTCGGGTATGCTTTGATTGAGAGTTCGTGCATGATGGGGTTGGACTGGATGGCCCTTCTGGTTTCTTCCAACTCTGCGATTCTGATCCTAAGATTCTAATTCTAACACTGAAAATGTTTCTTGGGAAAGTGGTTGTTCAATGTGGTATCAAGATTTGGAGGATAACATAATAACTAGAAAGATAAAATGACTAGCTTGGTAGATAAAGAGTGGCTGAGGGCTTGCCAAAATAAACCACATTTACTGACAGTGATACCAAGAATTCCAGCCCCATTCCACAGTTTAAAGAGAAATACAGTAACAGTAAAAGCTAGGGCATATATATCTGGAACTGGACAGGAGGAATGTGTCCATATTCCACTGCTGGGCCAGTCAACAGCTTTTTACATGTTCAGTTATGGTATTATTCTGTGGAATCTGTCTGAATTTGGATGCATCATTTTACAGTAGCTTTGGAAAGGTGGAAAAAGTCAAAAGATTTTCCTGAGATTTTTCTTGTTCAACACTCTGTCCATTGGTCTGTTGTGTTCCAGAGAGTTCCATTTTATTCCTGATTGTATTAATGTGACCATAAAACTGCTGAGAAAGGTTGCTGAGAACTGGTCCAATTAAACTGGTCCAATAATGTGAAAACCATATACAGGGAGCACAGAAATGGCCAGTTCAAACTGTTGATTATAACCTATAAGTGACTTGGGACTAGGCTGTTAGAAATGTGAAGGAGCTATGAGACTGCCTGGGTTTTAATACTTGAAGCAGTGGTGGAGATGTGAGAAATGACTTTCTTGTTGGTTGCTCCTAGGTTTAAGAAGTCCTATTTTATTGTTCTTCCACCTGCAAGCAAAAATATTTTTAGTCAGACATACAATTCTATTTGTTTTTATGTGAATTTAATCACAGCCACTCCATTTTGTGAAAAAATGTGCATTATACATTTAATAATTAAATATTCTGTATTAAGAATTTAAAAAGCTATTTTAACAATGTGATGCTTAATTAAGTGTATTTAGTCAGTCAAAATATTTAACGCACCAATCTAACTTAAAAATTGACAAAATGCTGCAATATGACATAACATGCATGAGATTATGATTGTTAAATTAAACTTTAGAGACAGTATTCAGAATTCTGTATTTTACATAATCCTGAAGGTTAATCTCAGAATGTCTTTTGTTGGAAATAAATTATGCTAATTATATAGCTGATGTAGAACTGTTTAACAAGGCACTTCTTGATGTGTGTGATGCAGGCAAGATGCTACTATCAAATGTACAATTAAATACAACGGCTTCATTTTACAGATTCAAGGATTATAGGGAACCTCCATGGTCTGAAAACCACTATGGATTCTCCAAGCAGTACTGGTCTGTTCTGGCTGCTCGTTTGGCATTTGTCATTATTTTTCAGGTAAACCTTTTGTTTGTTTCATATATATATAGATGTACTGATGTCTGCAAAATATGTATACTCATTTGACTATTGCTCTCTATTGCATGGCAGGAGTTGGACTGTTTGGCCCTTGTGGTCTCTTCCAATTCTCAGATTCTATGATTCTATGATTTATATTAAAACTTTTGTTCATAGAATCATAGAATCATAGAGTTGGAAGAGACCACAAGGGCCATCCAGTCCAACCCCCTGCCATGCAGGAACTCCAAGTCAAAGCATCCCTGACAGATGGCCATCCAGCCTCTGCTTAAAGACCCCTAAGGAAGGAGACTCCACTACACTCCGAGGGAGTGTGTTCCACTGTCGAACAGCCCTTACTGTCAGGAAGTTCCTCCTAATGTTGAGGTGGAATCTCTTTTCCTGCAGTTTGCATCCATTGTTCCGCGTTCTAGTCTCTGCAGCAGCATATTTCATACCTATCACTCATCAATGTACTGGTGACTGAACAGATTGCCAGAATATTTTAATGGTTTTCCCCAGGTGGGTATTAATTATTTCCTTGTGCAATTTATATCCTCCTACCAGCTTTAAAGTCATTAACAGTCAGAGAGGAGGCATCCTGTCTCCACCCAGACCAAGCTGTGATTGTGTAGCTGGGATAACACAAGAGATTGCAGGAACTATAGGACCATAGCATTAATTTTACATGCAAGCAAAATTATGCTCAAAATAAACAGAACATGTATAAAAAATGGAAAAATGGGGAAATCACCAAAGAGGAATTTAAACAAATAGCCAGCACATGTAGGGATAAAGTCAGAAAAGCTAAAGCGCAAAATGAACTCAGGCTTGCTAGAGACGTTAAGAACAATAAAAAGGGCTTTTTTGGATATGTCCGCAGCAAAAGGAAGAAGAAGGAAACGGTTGGGCCACTGCGTGCAGAAGATGGCAAAATGCTAACAGGGGACAGAGAAAAGGCAGAATTACTCAACACCTTCTTTGCGTCAGTCTTCTCAGGAAAGGCAAATGGTGCCCAACCAAAGGATAATGGGGCACAGGACAGAATAGGGGAATTTCAGCACAAAATAAGTAAAGAGACAGTACAGGAATACCTGGTTAATCTAAATGAATACAAGTCTCCAGGACCAGATGGAGTACATCCTAGGGTATTAAAAGAACTGGCAAATGTAATATCAGAACCAATGGCAAACATCTTTGAGAACTCCTGGAGAACAGGAGAAGTCTCAGCAGACCAGAGGAGGGCAAATGTTGTCCCAATCTTCAAAAAGGGGAAAAAAGAGGATCCCAACAATTATCGTCAGGTTAATCTGACATCAATAATGACTTGGATGACAGACTTCAGGTTGGTAATGGCATCCGATTAAGAAGCCTCTTTGCAAACAGCGAATAGGCTTCTCTAACTTCGGGGGCAGCGGTGGCTGAGAAAGCAGTAAATAGCCACAAAACAAAGCTCCTTGGGAATGAGGAGTCCTAGCAAATCTGGAGAAGGTCTATTCCTGTGATCCTAACCGCGGAAAGCCTGGATGTTGACGGATCCAAGCTCCGAAGGAAAGGACATCAGAGGTGACCAAGAAGGTAAAATGGCCCCGCAGTTTCAGAATCGTCAATAGGCGAAAGCGATGCCACCAATTTTAACTATTTGTTTCATATGATTTATTTCGCATTTCAAGTCAAAGACTTCAATCTATCTCAATACTTCTGACTCTTAACTTTTTGAGTAACGAAACAATCCTTTGAAAAGAAGAAAGCGTGGGCTATAGAGAAGGAGGAAATAAAGTCGTGGATCAGGCAAAGAGTAATGCTTTCATCTTAGATTTCCTCCAAAAACAATATATCAATATAAATAAACGAACTGACCCGCAATCTCAGGACTTTAGACTTTTGGAACGATTTATAAGACAAGGAAGGTGGGATCCAAGGGGGCGCTTAACACAAGGAAGGCTCCGGGAGGAGGAGAGGTGTATAACGTGGCGTTCAGCGCAAGGGAAAACACAAGGGAAAAGCGGTTGGACGGGGTTCCGAAAGAAGAAGAGATGGCTAACGCGACGTCTAGCGCATGGAAAAGTGACTTGTATAGAACTCCGGGAGGAGGTGAGATAGATACCGCTGTGGTTAATACAAAGAATAAGCTACTGACATAAGACCCCGAGATGAAGAAAAAAGCGACCTGCGCAGAGCTTGGAGAGAAGGGGAGACTTTCAACACGACAGCCAACACAGGGGGAAAGTGACCTGTGTGAAACAACAGGAGAAAGAGAGGCGTCCAGCGCGGCTCCCAGCATGAAGGGAAAGCAGGTTATACGGACTTTTAGAAGGAGGAGAGGCGACCAGCGCGGCATCCAGTGAAGGAGAAAAGTGGCTTGAGTGGAACCCCGATAGGAGGAGAGACAGCTAACGTGGCGGTCAGCATAAAGAAGAAGCGACCTGCATAGAGACTCGGAAAGAACTCCAAGAGGAGGGAAATGATCAACGTGGAAATCAGTGCGAAGGGAAAGCGGCCCGCGCAATTTTTTGAGGAGGAGTAGAGGAGACCAACGCAGCATCCAGCGCAAAGAAGAAGCGACCTACACAGAGACTTGGAAAGAGGAGAGACGTTCAACGCGGAAACCATCGTAAAGGAAAAGACCTGAATAAAGCCGCCGGACAAGGAGAGGTGATCCGCGCTGAGACCACTGCAAAGAAAAAGAGGTCGGTATAGAAGTCGGGGGTGAGGAGAGGTGTATAGGGAGACGCCCAATACGAAGGAATGGTGGCCTGAACACAGACTAAGGAGACTAACGGAGGGAAGCATTCAGCATAACGGCCACCATGAAGAAATAAATAGATTGTATAGAACCCTAAACAGAGGAGAAGTGACTAATACGATGGACAAGGCAAGGGGATTTGATTTGTGAAGGGTTTAAGAAGAAGGGATGGCGACTAGAGTGATAGATAAGGTGAAGGGAAAGCGAAATACATAAGGCTAGAAAGTAGTTAATGCTCTCTGTTTCTTCTTTTACTTTACGTATGTTATATGTCGCCACACTCTATATAAATAGATTCTGATAAACAGTTAAATAATAAGGAAAAGTGGTGACATCATCTTTAAAAAAAACAAAAAAAACCCATAAAATAGTAGTTAAACCTGAGTACTAACTGTATAAGTAGATACTGATTAAACAAAAGTTGGGAAACCTCAAAATGGCTTCAGGCACAAGAAGTAAAAACCAAGCTTCCAAATATCAAGCGCAATTACAATTTACCGCTAGAAGAACATCTTTAGAGCAGCAAGCCTTAGAACCCTCAAATCAAATCCTCCTAGAGGAAATAAGGAAATTAAGAGCAGAATTGCATCAAGAAATGAAAGACTTTAAGGCGGAAATAAGACACGACATCCGATCCGAACTGAAAGAAATAAACCAAACTGTAGAAAAATTGACAAATGAAATGTCTTTAGCAAATCAAAGAATTAATATGTTAGAATCAAAGAATTAATATGTTAGAAAGAAAAGCAGAAAAGACAGAAGAAGAATTTCAAAGCAAGGAAAGAAATGGAATTAGATGAAAAGGCAATGTGGGACCAAAAATTAAGAGAGAGATGCTTAAAGATTCGCGGTCTTCCGGAACAAAAAGAAGAAGATTTAATGCAAATTCTCTTACCAAAATTGGCAGATTTTATGGAAAAAGAAGAAAAATTATTTGAATTAGAAATTGACAGAATTTTTCGTCTCAACTCTGAAATTGCTAAAAAGAAAAAACTTCCCCGCGATATAGTCATTTATTTTGTAAGAAAACAAACGAGAGACGATCTTCTGAGGATACACAATGAAACACCTTTAACTATAGATGGCAGTGAATTGCAAATATTTAAGGACATCCCAGCTAGATTGTTAAAGAAGAGAAAAGAATACACATTCCTGACGTCCCTTTTAAGAGAGTCCGAAATACAATACAGATGGATACAACCAGAGGGTTTAACCTTCTGGTTTAAAAAGAAAAAGATAACAATTAAATCACCTGAAGAAGCCAGAAGATTTCGGGATTACTGGGAAAAGATTAAGAGATTAGAAAGAAAAGAGAAACAAGTAAGACAAGAGAAACAGAGAAAACAAAATGAACAAGAAGGACAAAAGGAAGACGACAATTATCAAGATTTCAGATTAGATGGGTAAAAATCTACAACACTTGATTCACCAAGTCAACTATCACCAAATAATGAAGAAATACAGGAATTTAGATCTGCTATAATAGAAGAAGTGAAACGATTTGAAATCTCAATGACTACAACAACAGAAGATGACCTAATATTAATGCCACGGACAGAAGAAGACATGGAAGAAGATGAGGAAGAAGAAGAAGAAGACGACAACGTAATGGAAGAAGAGATACCCGAACTAGAATGGGAATTGGAAAAGTTTAAAATAAAATAAAGTTGATGATATCTTTTGAAGAGAAAAAATGTTAAACACAACCAAATTCTTAACCTGGAACATAAAAGGATTGAATTCCCCCCAAAAGCGCAAAAGAATATTCCACCATTTGCAGAAACAAAATGTGACATAATTTGCTTGCAGGAAACCCATATAAAGGAAAAAGATATTAAATATCTAAAGAATAAAAAATTAGGAAACGAATTTATCACGGCTGAAAAAAGGGGGGAAAAAAGAGGGGTCGTAATATATGTAAATGACAGATTTCCAGCAAAAGAAGTTAAAAGAGATATAGATGGTAGATATATTTTAGTTGAAGTAACTTGTGAAATAAATAAAATACTTCTAGTGGGTGTATATGCTCCTTCAATAAATAAACGTAAATTCTATAAGAAATTGATGAACGAAATCGAAACAACAGAGTACGATACAATAATAACAATGGGTGATTGGAATGGGGTAATGAACCCAGAAATAGATAGACATTCCAAAAGGAAAATTAAAGAAACACAAGGGAAACTACCTGGAACTTTTTTCAACATGTTAGAATCTCTGAATCTAAAAGACGCATGGCGAACAAAAAATAATAATAAAAAAGATTTTACATTTTTCTCCCACAGTCAGAAATCTTGGGCAAGACTCGATATGTTTTTTATCTCCTCACATTTAACTGTAAATATCAATAAGGTAACAATCTTACCAATGATTTGGTCTGATCACTATCCCGTCTTAATGACAATAAATAATAACCCTAAGGCATATAGATGGAGACTAAATAATCAGCTCTTGAAAAGAGGAGAAATAATTGTAGAACCAACTTAATGACTTATTTAAAGACAACTTAGATAACGAAGTTAAATCTTATGTTGTTTGGGATACAATGAAAGCTTACATAAGAGGCTTCTTCATTAAAAAAAAATAGTGAACTAAAAATGAAGAGAACCAAGAAAATAAGAAAAGTAGAAGAAGAAATTAAAAAAACTGAAGAAACTTTAAAAGTGAACCCAAACTGCAAAGAGTCAATTAAGGATCTTCAAACGCTACAAAAACAGATCACAACTTTGACAATGGAAAAACTAGAAAAAAATGAAATACATTAAACAAAACTATTTCGAATCAGCAAATAAACCAGGTAAACTCCTAGCATATAAACTGCGAAAAGAGAAAGAGAAAAAATTAATACACCAAGCCAGAAGAGATGGAAAAATCTTTAATGACCAGAAATCAATAAAAGAAATCTTTTATAATTACTTTGCAAACCTGTCAAAGGAATCTGGTATTAAGGAAAAAATATTGTGAATTATTCAAAAGAGCAAAAGATCTCAAAACTTACAGAACATCAAAAAGAACATCTAAACAAAACAATATCAATAGAAGAAATCAATAAAGCCATCTCTAAACTTAAAATGGGAAAAGCTGCAGGACCAGACGGATTCAGTCCTGAATTTTACAAAACTTTCAAAGATCAAATTATTCACCCACTTCAAGTAGTTATGAATTCTATATTAATAGATGGGATGCCAAAGACATGGTACCAAGCAAATATGATTCTCATTCACAAAGAAAATAAAGACAGATTAAACCCAGAAAGCTACAGACCTATCTCTCTTCTAAACTGTGATTATAAACTCTTTGCAAGTATATTAGCGGAAAGATTAAAACAAATATTAGTAAGCTGGATTCACAAAGATCAGGTAGGTTTCCTTCCAAATAGATATATCAAACAAAATATAAAACACCTCTTAAATCTGATTGAATACCATAGAAAACATATTGATAAAAAACTAGCTCTACTATTTATGGACGCAGAAAAGGCTTTCGATAAATTAAATTGGAAATTTATGATGAATGTTTTGTATAAAATGGACGTGGGTACAGAATTTGAGAAGGATTGGAAATATATATCAAAATCAAGAGGCCAATTTAATAATAAACAATGATCTTTTAAAGGGCTATAGAGTTGAAAAAGGAGTGAGACAGGGCTGCCCACTTTCCCCTTTGTTATTCATCACATCATTAGAAGTACTAAACAATAAAATAAGAGAAAACACAAAAATTGAAGGGGTGAAAATTAAGAAATCAGAATATAAATTACGAGCTTTTGTGGACGATATCATGATTTCCTTATCAAACCCTAATGACAATATAGAAGAACTAATAATAACCTTCAACGATTATTGTAAGGTCTCTGGCATGAAAATAAATGAGGAAAAAACATCAGTATTATCAATGAATTTATCTCATCCTGAAAAGCAACAGTTAGAGAGAAAGACAAATCATCCTTCCTTGAAAAGAGCAGGGGTATTTCAGCACAGAATACGTAAGGAGACAGTACAGGAATACCTGGCTAATCTAAATTAATAAAAGTCTCCGGGATCAGATGAACTACATCCAAGTGTATTAAAAGAACTGATAAATGTAATATCAGAACCATTGGCAATAATCTTTGAGAACTCCTGGAGAACAGAAGAAGTCCCAGCAGACTGGAACAGGGCAAATGCTGTCCTCATCTTCAAAAAAAAAAAAGAAGAAGAAGAAGAAGAAGTAAAAAAGAAAAAGAAAAAGAAAAAAAGGGGATCCCAACAACTATTGTCCAGTTAATCTAACATCAATACCAGGAAAGATTGTACAGCAGACCATTAAACAGAGGGTCTGTGAACATCTAGAAGGCACTTCCATAATCACAAAAAGTCAACATGGGTTTCAGAAAAACAAGTCATGCCAGACAAATCTGATCTCTCTTTTTGATAACATGACTAGCTTGGTAGATAAAGAGAATGACATAAATAAAGTATATCTTGATTTCAGTGAGGGATCAAGGGAATCAAGGGAAGATCAAGGGAAGTAATAGTTCCACTCTATTCTGCTTTGGTCAGGCCCCACCTGGAATACTGTGTACCAGGAAAGATTCTGGAGCAGATCATTAAACTGAGAGTCTGTGAATATCTGGAAGATAATTCCATAATCACAAAAAGCCAACATGGGTTTCAGAGAAACAAGTCATGCCAGACAAATCTGATCTCTTTTTTTGATAAAATTACCAGCTTGGTAGATGAAGGGAATGCTGTGGATATAGTATATCTTGACTTCAGTAAGGCATTTGACAAGGTTCCCCATGACATTCTTGCAAACAAGCTTGTAAAATGTGGACTAGACAAGGTAACCGTTACATGGATTTGTAACTGGTTGACTGACCGAACCCAAAGGGTGCTCAACAATGGTTCCTTTTCATCCTGGAAAGAAGTGACAAGTGGGGTGCCACAGGGTTCTGTCCTAGGCCCAGTGTTATTCAACATCTTTATTAATGACTTGGATGACAGTATTGAGAGCCTAATTATCAAATTTGCAGATGCCACCAAATTAGGAGGAGTAGCTAATACCCCAAAGGACAGGATCAAAATTCAAAATGACCTGAATAGACTAGAAAGCTGGGCCAAAGCTAACAAAATGAAATTTAACACAGAGAAATGTAAGGTCCTACACGTAGGGTGGAAGAATGAAATGCACAGATATAGGATGGGGGACACCTGGCCGAATGAGACAACATGTGAAAGGGATCTAAGAGTCCAAGTAGACCACAAGTTGAACATGAGTCAACAGTGTGATGCAGCAGCTAAAAAGGCCAATGCAATTTTAGATTTCATCAATAGAAGTATAGCGTCTAGATCAAGGGAAGTAATAGTGCCACCCTATTCTGCTTTAGTCAGGCCCCACCTGGAATACTGTGTCCAGGTCTGGGCACCACAATTCAAAAAGGATGTGGAGAAACTGGAGCGTGTCCAAAGGAGGGCGACTAAAATGGTGAAGGGTCTGGAAACCTTGCCCTATGAAGAACACCTTAGGGAGCTGGGGATGTTTAGCCTGGAGAAGAGAAGGTTAAGAGGTGATATGATCACCCTGTTTAAATACTGGAAGGGATGTCATATTGAGGAGGGAGCAAGCTTGTTTTCTGCTGCTCCAGAGAACAGGACTCGGAACAATGGATGCAAACTGCAGGAAAAAAGATTCCACCTCAACATTAGGAAGAACTTCCTGACAGTAAGGGCTGTTCCACAGTGGAACACACTCCCTCGGAGGGTGATGGAGTCTCCTTCCTTGGAGGTTTTTAAGCAGAGGCTGGATGGCCATCTGTCGGAGATGCTTTGATTGGGAGTTCCTGCATGGCAGGGGGTTGGACTGGATGGCCCTTGTGGTCTCTTCCAACTCTAAATTTCTATGATTCTATGATTCTATGATTCTACTACATAGACTCCAGTCACACATGGAAAGAGAAAATTCAGAGGTCCAAGTGGGTTTGAGGAAATGAATAGGCAATAGGGACCACATTGCAAACATACAATGGCTAATAGGGCATAGAAAGGAATTGCAGAAAAAAATAAGCATGTATTTCGTGAAGTATAGCAAAGCATTTGACTTCATAGATCACAAAAAAACTATGTATGGTTCTTAAGGACATGCAAATGCCACTACATCTGATAGCTTTGTTGAGAAATCTGTACTCAAGACAAGAGATTACTATTAGAACAGAATATGGAGAAACTGAATGGGTCCCAACTGGCAAAGGAGTCAGGCAAGATTGCATTCTATCACCCTATTTGTTGAACTTATATTCAGCAAATATCATACGAAGAGCAAACTTAGACTTGGAAAGTGGAGAAGTAAAGATAGTTAGATCTAAGATATGCAGATGATACCATACAATTAGCAGAAAATATTACAAACTTAGAACAATTATTAAAGTAGGTCAAAGTAGAAAGTGCAAAGAAGCTTACTGCAGAACATAAAGAAAACAATAATGACCATGGAGTACCTACACACATTCAGTCTGTAGAGGGGCAAAAAACCCAAGAATAATAGTCTTTATTAACTGAGAGCTGCAGCAGAATGGCAGTCGGGGCATGGCATAGGCACAACACACGCCCCAAGACTCCTGAAAGCTGGCTTCATGTCACACGTGGGCATCCTCGTGGGCATCCTCTGGGTGCTCCAGCCACACAGCATTTAGATGCCACATACCACACGAGTGCCCTAAAGCCACAGTGGGGTGAGAAAAGCCAGGTTTTTTTCTGGCACAAAAAGAAGCAGCAATTTGCCATTTCCTTTTGGGTTGCTATGGCCCCAATCCAGCTTTCTTTGGGTAGCTTCAAGCTGCCTCTTCATGGAAGTCTGTTTCACCCCAAAATCTAAAAACGGGGAGGATAAGCTTTATCAAACTTGAAGCTTTATTATTATGCCAGTAGGAGCACATTAACCAATTCAAAATTATTAAATTTAGAAGGTTGAATCCTGCTTGCACCACTGGGAGTTCTCTCATGTATGGCTGGAGTCTATGTTGCAGAATTTTGACCATCATTTTGCTTGCATTAGAGATTAGAGCTATGTCTCTATAGTTGCTGCAGTCTTTTGTATCTCCTTTTTTTGTGTGGATGGGGAAGTATAATGATCATTTCCAATCTGCTGGCCATCGCTTTGTTTTCTATACCTGCTGACATATGTTGGGTAGCATTGGTGTTGATTCTGGTAGTGTGAATTAAAGAAATTTGACTGGAATATCATTTGTTCCTGGTGACGATGATAATGATGATGATGATGATGATGATTTATTTCTAGCCTGCCCTTCTGAACAGGCAATCAGAGTGGGTTACAACAAAAAGATTAAAACAATATCAGTTAAAACGTCCCATCCCTTCCCTCACCACCCCCCCTTAAAAAGAGAATTAAACCACTATATAATTAAAAACATAAAATAAAACAAATTACAACAGTAAAAGCAGCAACAAAGAAGCGGGCCTGAAAACCTAGGCTGTAAAGGGGTGGAAAAGACACTGGAGAAGGACAGCTGGAGAAGCACTAAGTCCTAGGTTTGGAGCCGAGAAATGTTTGCATTCTCTGGGAAGGCCTGCTGGAAGAGATGAGTCTTTAGAGCTTTTTAAAAGCTTTTTAAAGATGGAATGAGACACATTTCATCCAGCAGGTCATTCCACAGCCTGGGGGCAACTGCCGAAAAGGCCCTCTAGGAGGTCTGCACCAGCCTGGTCTTCATGGGCTGTAGCAGGTTCCTCCCAGAGGACCGGAGTGTCCAGGGGGGTTGATACGGGAAGAGGCGGTCCCTAAGATAGAGAAATGGGGGAAAATCAGGTCCATCCTAATTGCAGCTTCCACTTCTGTTTTTAGAATTTGGGATTCATCTTCATATGACTCTTCAATCCACATGTACTTCATTTTTTTATCCCTTTTATATAGCTCTTCTGTGCACTGCATCCAGCATCTTTCTTCCTGATCTTGAATTATATTGTTTTTATTGTCCTAGTCATTGGTTTGATTTTTTTTTTTATTTCCCAGATCATTTGGAATAGGTCTCTTGTTCTTCCCTTTTTGTTGTTGACCTCTATCTCTGTGCATTGATTATTGTAGTGATTGTCTTAATCTATTTGCACCATTCATTGAACTGTAGCATTTGTGGTTCTGAGTTTGTTCCTGTCTCCCTTTTGTTTTGCTTCTCTTTTTCTTTTACTGCTTGTAGGGCTTTATCTGACATCCATGGTTTCTTCTCTTTCTTTTTGACTATTGTAAGTGACTGTCTGCATTCTTCTTTTATTGCAGTATGTCCCTGGCTTCTGATCATAGTTCTGGTTCCTGGTCTATTGTACTTAGTAGTGCAAAGATATTCCTTATACAGTGGTCCCCCGGGTTGCGAAAGTAATCCGTTCCAGGATTACTTTCGTAACCTGGAAGTGTTTTGCAACCCGGGGGACCGCTTTAGTTAATGCACAGCGCGCCGGAAGCGCGCTGTTTTAAAGGGCCCGGGTTGCTTTTTTTTTCACAACCCGGGGATTTTTTCGGATCCCGGGGGCTTTTTTTCGGCCCTGGCCGTTTCAGGTCCCGGGGATTTCGTTCCCCGGGGTCTTTGTATCCCAGGGGACCACTGTATTGACAATAAATTCTCTTGAAATATTGTTTAGATCAAATTTAGGTATCCTGACTGGTTTTGTTCTTTTCTTAAGTTTTACTCTTATTTTTGAAATATGAAATTTGTGGTCTGTCCCACAGTCAGCGTCCACTCTAGTCTTGGCCATCAAAATGGTGCTTCTCCATGGCTGTATGGAAAAGGTGTTTGCAACAAATAGATTGTTGGCTTCACAGAAATCTATCAGACACTCACCTGCTTAATTTCTTTTGCCTAATCCATATCTGCCTACTGTTTTTGATTCCTTTTTGCTTCCAGTTTTGGCATTCCAGTCACCTATGATTAGCTTAATGTCCTGTGTTGTTTCTTCCTGGACTCCTTCGTAAAATTTCACTATTTCTACCTCTTTTGCATCTGTGGTTGGTGCATACACTTGAATTATTGGTGTGTCTTCCATGAAGCCTTATTGAGATGATTTGGTCTGGTTTGGCATTATATCCCTTTACTGCTTTTGCCACATATCTCCTTAGTTTTAATGCCACCCCATTCCTTTGTGTATTCTCATATGAAAGATATAGATATAGATATCAAAAATATCCATATTTCCCTTTATTTATCAAGCTGGCAAATTCATATATATATATATATATATATATATATATAAACAAAATCAAATTAGTCTGGCAAGACATGTTTTTGAGAAACCCATGTTAACTATCAGCATGGTTGAATTCTTCCATGACTTCTACTGTATATATCTCTTTAAAAAAATATTTGTTTTAGGAAGGCATCATCCAAAACTTCAGTCAGATGGGGTGGGCTATGGTTGCCATGTACTAACTCACCTCAGTTCAGAGACACAGGCTTCAGTAAAAAAGAAAGCTTTATTGAAAAAACTAAATGTTTTCATAGTATGATGTTATTGTTTGGACTGAGGTACTCTGGGTTACAAAGTATATTAAAAGCAATTAGCAATTCAAACATTTTTGTGCTCACCACCCATTCATTTTTAAACCAAAACATTCCCATTCCAAGAGCTACCCCTCCTTTCCTCTCCACACCAAGCATTCCTATCCAATTGACCTTCACAGTTCAAAGCACATTCTTCCATACCTCACATCTGTTTATTAGCCAGCTTCAACAAAGATAAAATATTCTTTCCACACAGCATCACCACTTGTGTTGTAGAATTCCATTACCCAGTATTACAAGCAAAGAGTATACATTATACAGCCAGCAACTATGGCAGGATCATGACAATGGTAAACCCATGCAATGAGTTAACTGTTGTTTCACTCCCTTTTAATTTTTACCCAAAGGCTTTCAACCTGTTTTCCATTTTCCCATTACTTATCGTCTCACAGATATACACATCTTTGACATACAGTGCTGCTGTGTAACAAAGGATATTCCTTTCCACTACCCAATTTCATTTAAATTAACCCATTATTTCTTTAAATGAAATGTATCTCTCTATGGCTGGCTTGCTATATTATACTGGAACTAGCTAAGATGGCTGCTACCAATAAAAAACAACAACACACAATTGTTTCCAGGACCCAGATTCAATAGAAAGTGAGTGAGGAAATAGGAATGCTAACAGTTAAAGAAAATGATCCTAATGCTTAACTAGTGTAATATTGCTAACACTTTTGCCTACAATGCCTGAATAATTATTTTAAAAGGATCAGTGAAAATTGGTGAAAGTCATTTTCTGAAATGTTGCCTGAGTCTAGATGTGACACACGATCAGTGGGAGTGGGAAGAGAAGGAGCACAAAGAAGGAGGAGTGAGGGAGACCTGGGATATTTCAAGTATGAGTTTGAATGTAAAACCATAAGTATGCCATTAAAATCAAAACAAAAAGAACTAGAAAGTTTCAATACTTCCAGGGACTTTTTTGTTTTTGCATAAGACCTTAGTGGATTACAGCTGCTAAGAATTCCCACCAAGATTTCACTTGAAGTAAAATCTCATGTGAATTTTTCATTGCATTGGTATCCAGAAACATTTCTCAAAATATCTTGACTATCCCTAGGTTATCACCTGAAAGTAAATTTTTGGGAGAAATTTTTCAGGAATATTTAATTTTGAGATAGTGGAATTTTGATAATGTTAGCAGTGTTAATGTTAATACACCTCAATGTGTGTCATTTTGACTGCCCTCTTTCACCATGGATTTATTTTATGACAGAACCTGGTAATGTTCCTTAGCATGCTTGTTGACTGGATGATCCCAGATATTCCCAAGGATATCAGTGAACAGATCAAGAAGGAGAAGAGTGTCCTGGTTGACTTCTTCCTGAAAGAAGAATATGAGAAATTGAAACTGATAGAAAATTTTATAATGCAAGACAAACAAAGTAGTAAGAGTGACAGAAGAGGAAAGAGAAATCGGGCTGCCAGTTTTTGCCAGTTCAGCCACAGTCAAAGAGGCAGTTGTACATCTTTTAGTTCACAGCATACAGATGTGTGATCTCTACAAGCTAATTATTTATTCCCTCTCTACAGAGAATCTTGAGAACTGTAGTACCATGAGAGGAGCTTGAGTTCTGTGATCTTGTTCTCATCTTGCTACAGTTCCCAATATTCTTTCAGAAGGGAAACCATGAACATTAAACTACTATAAAACAGAAAGGCATATATGCCTATATATATATGCCTTAAATAACTGTCCTAATGAACCATATGGAACATTTGTATATCTCTTGTATGAACTGAATTTGAAGGAGGAATGGTGGAAATGAGTGAGAAGAGCAAAACAGTTATAGGTCTAGCCAAGGAGGTCATATTGATTTTTCAGTAACACCATCTTTTAACACTATATAATATCCAACTTCACAAAGTAAATAATAATAATAATATTTATTTATACCCCGCCCCTTTGAGATCAATCAAGGAGGCTTACACACAATATTAGTGATACAATACTGTACATCACATTTGGTATTCTGTTTGGTGCCATGGGAATCCTGATTGTTCTTGCTGAAATAAATTAACACAGGTGACCCTCTATAATATATTTAGATTTCAGCAATAATTTCACCTGATACAGTTACCTGATGCAAAATCTTACTTTGATTCTGTGCTTTTAAAAGTAAGCTGGCACAGACCAAAGAAGCAGGAAAAACCTTCCCATAATTTTATCTCTATGTCCAAAAAAAAAAAGTCTGCTGCTAACCTTATGAATGTCACTGAGGCAAGACTGGTCAACCTAGGTAAAGCACTAATTATCCTGAAATGAAAATAACACATTTATAATTGTAGAGCACTTAAAGTAGTTAAAGGGACAATACATTTCCCAGAGACACGTTGTAATTCTGTGAAGGCAATAGGTCATAGTCTGGGCAAGATCGCAGGATTAGACATCCCCCCTGTTCAGACCATGAGCAGACATTCTCCACTTGCCACAAATCTACCATTGTCAGAATTCCTTTACACAAATCATTACATCAAAATTGTTATAAAATTTCTATAGTTTAGCTCTGATATACCGAAAGAACATAATAAATTTGTGATGTGCACAAATGTACAGTTTGTCAACACTTATGAGGCAAAAATTCCTCTTGGTGCTTTCAGTGGCATCTCTCCATCAGACACCCTTTGAACTCTGTGCCGTAAACATGTGGGGCTGAAACATATGGAGCTCTTAAAGAACAAATATATATGGTCATCAAGCAATTTATTATTCTATAATGATGCTATTCACTTAGCAATAGCATAATTAAATTTACTTATAAAATAAAAGTTTTGCTTCAAGATTGACCTCTTGTCTTGGAAATGTAAATCCATTCATTTTCACTTGCATAAATGAAAGTGTATCACACTATTCATGAAGTTCATTAATGTGTAAATTAGTCTGACACATTGCAACACCTGTACCTGTGTAATAGGCTGCTTCTATTGTACTCCTTTGTTCCTTCCCAGTGCATTGCTCTCCCACTCCATCTCATAAAGTGGAAGACTAACAATCATGTCTGTTGATCCAACCCAAGAAGGAATTGGGGTAAGAGTACAGCAGTGGGAATCCTATCCTTCTAATAACTGCAACTGAAAATTAGGTTAGTTAGATTGATTGTAAATTATTTTTGTAACCCTTTTCTCTCTCCCCTCCTTCTCTTGTCTTCCCCATTTTTAATTTGCTTTTTAGTGGAGATAAATGTTTATTGTTTACTTTTTTGATTTGAATGTATGTATACCAAAGCCATTATGAATGAAATAACAGCTGTAGCTTAAAAGATGGATTTTTCTCAAAATCTATACAAATGATGGGGCAAGGATCTAGTCCCCCACCCCTTTTCACATGCAAGGAGAAAACAACGGCAGTTTTTAGAATGACAACAAATGGTATTGTGCACAATTCATGGTACAGAAAGACCATAAACCAACATAAATCAGAGCAGGTGGTAAATATATTTTATGCCTTTTATGTTACACTGATTTAACTAGAAGAGATTTAAGAATGTGATTTTAAGCATTAAAACCAATGCCACTTTTAAGGGGTTTAACTTTGGCTGGATTACATTTATCATTTGCTGTACATTTATAATAACTGAGATGTTACTATGCATGTATTTTGTTCACAAAATCATTGGTTAGGAAATGATTAAAATATATGTAATGAATATTATTTTTCTCTTTGAAAAAAAATTCTTTTAACAAGTTATGCCTTCTTCAATGCTTCTTATTGATACACTAATTGTACCCATGGAGTGAAACAGGAATGCACATGTCCTCCTTATACAAAACTTTCCTTTGTTTGTTTGAAGGAAAATATTAAGTTTGTTCAAGTGCATGCAATTACAGAGGACTCTTTCAAACGTGGGAAATTGGAAGTATAATCCAAGGGCAATCCAAACGCAATCCTGGGGTTTCACGTTATTGCGAATTAAAGTATCTCACGCAAATTCGGGCAAAAGGGAAGTCACTCCGAATGCAATCATGGGTTTAACGTTATTGCGAATTTAAGCTTCTCACGCAATTTCGGGCAAGGGGGGGGTTATTTTCGGGTAATGGGAAGTAATTCCGAATGCCTTCCGAATGGAGCAGGGGTTCAGGTAAATTCGCTAAACAAGCGAATTTACATGAATCCGCATTGGCTCCATTCGGAATTGGGAGAAATTCCTCCCGTTTGAAAGAGTCCAGAGATATGTGTGACAAGGATAAGGCAGCATTCCTAATCATATGAAACTTTGTAACTGCATTAAGATGAGCATGGATACATTTTCTCTACAGTAGTCCTGGTAAACATTCTTGAATTCAGAGGTGGAGATGGTTGAGTCACATAGCTCACATGTCCATTGCCATCTAAAGGTGTCTGAAAGGTTGTTGTGGTTTTCTGTAAAACCTTACAACTGGCTCAAAAGTCTTCCCTTTTTTGTAATCGGAAGTAGTCATTCCTTTCAATGGCTACATCTGCAACAGCTTTTAGGAGCACTCTCCTAAAACAGGACTCTAGGTTCCTGTTTCAAATACTGAGGCCCATTGTTCACATCATAGCTTTTGTTTCCTGTAGCAAAAAAATGAGATCACATGCTGGGAATTTTCACTACCAGTCAAAACTGCACCCTGAAAGAGTTTGTTACATATGATCATATTTTGGTCTTTTATGTTAGTTGGGTACAAAAGTTCAGAGACTGGGGCTGTATCCAAATCAGCAAAATAGATTGGCTCCATTGTGCATTATTCTGTACCAGCTTTGCCCCTATTTTGCCTTGTTAGCATCATATGCACCTGCCATAATCCAGATTTAATTTTGTTTTGAGCCACATATTTCCTTCACCTGAAGTCACATTGGTAAAATATAGTTAATTTGTCCACATGTACACTGGGTTGGATTATTGTCCACAAAACCATGGCAGCAGCTGCACTTTCTTTTCCTCCCCAGCATGCATTACAACTATCAACAAAACACCTTCCTTGTTTTCCTGTCAATCATACTTCTTACACTCTAATTGGAGGCACCTCCGTCCAATCTCCTTCTCCCCTTCACGCCCCAGTGAATATGCAGCCTTGAGGAGAAGCAGAAAATAAAATCAAAATAAAATAAAGTGTATCTTCCTTCACTTCTGTCTCTACTCCAAATCTTTAACTGAATTAAAATACATATCAAGCTAATTCTTCACTGTGTGATGTTAGGTGAAAGTGCTGCTTCTCCTGCCCTTTCTACACTCTGCCCACTTTTTCCATATTAATCATGTTTACATTCAAAATCTTGCGTAAAGTTCCTTTTTTATTTCTGTCAGCTTCATTTATTAACACACATTCACATACACGTGCTAATCCACTATGAAAGAATAAAAAAGACAAGTCAAGACAAGGCTACTGTTTGGTGGATTTGTAATTGGTTGACCAACCAAAGGCAAAGGGTGCTCATCAATGGTTTTAACAGATTTATTGGAAGAAGGAAAGTGGATAGAAGATGGATGATGAGGGACATCAACAGAAGGAAAGGAAAAGGAACTGATTTAAGGAATAAGAGAAAGAAGCCTGAGGCGAGGCAAGGTTTGTTAACTTAAAGCATTCAATTTTAATAACTATTTGGACTTCCTAGATGTATACTGGTGATTAAAGAAAAAGGACTAAGGACATTATCACATGAGGAAAATTGGGGGTTTAAACAGCTATTATCCTGTGAAAATTGCACAATCGTGATTAACATTTTCACACACATCTCGATTAAAGAGCCAAAATCCTGGGGATAAACAGGCAATAAATAGCAACAAATCATTCACGGGATTGCCTCATGATTTTTGTTGCTGTTTATTGCCTATTCCTGAGATAATTGCACTTTAATCATGACGTCATGGGAAAGTATTAATAGCAATTGCATGATTTTCACAGGAAAAATCACTGTTTAAACCCCTGATTTTTGCCATGTGATAAAGTCCTAAAACTCTTGCAGAACACATTGGTAAAAGAGGGGAGAGGAACAGAACTTGTTATAAGGCTGTTGTATTACAATATTGAACAAGACTTTTCTGAACAGGACAGGAAAAACCAAAAAAGAAGAAAGAGGGAGGGAGGGAATAGAAACCGTATACATTAATTCATTTATATCAATGTATTTATATTTTTATTAATTTATTGAGAAACAAGGGAAGTTAAAAAGGGCAATATAGTTAATCTAATCAAATTTAATTTTAAAAACTTTATAAAGTGAAGTATAGTGCGCCTTCATCATGCGCAGGTGAAATATATGCAGCTTTCAGCATACGCTGAAAGCTGTGCCAAAAGAAGCCTTGGCACACCCCAGAAGGAGAAATATGCAGAATTCCCCTTATGTCGGCGGGGGGGTGGGGGTGGAAGGTGCGGAATGGATCCCCTGCGTAAGAGAAGGGCCCACCGGAATAAATAAAGTAGGCTTATTTTTATATTATTTTATATCACTATTATTTGATGTTGGATTGTTTATTCCACTGAGTTAGAAATAGTAATGAACTAATTTGAAGTGTTGGCTGATTTGATTAAGTATTGACTTATTCAAAATAAAGTTAATGTTTAATGATTAATTTAACAATTTAATAGGTATTGACTTATTCAAAATAAAGTTAATGTTTAATGATTAATTTAACAATTTAATAGTTTACTAAGTTTATAGACATGAAATAACTATCCTTTCTCCATAGGCAGAAATCAGTATCCATAATCAAGGACATACTATTACGTTATTGAGTACATTTCTAAATATAATTAATTCTATTTCCAATCTAAATTTCAGTTAATGCTAGCTGATTGTGGAGAAAGTTCAAGTTGGTATGATCATAATGGGGAAGGGAAAGCTATATTAACTATTTCATTGATATTATTATTATTATTCATATAATATATTTGTTTTCTCAGTTTTTCTTTTCTCTTTTCTCTTACCATGGTAGAAATGCTAAAATTTGCATTTCTCTTATCATTATAGAAATGCTAAAATTAGTAATCTGATCAGACTATACAATAATGTAAAACTGGTGAGGAGAAATTAGAGATACAAATAATATGCATGATTTGTTGTTTTGTGCCTTATGGTTTCTGACCTATCATGGGGATTTCTTGGCAAGTTTCTTCAGAGACATTTTGCCATTGTCATCCTCTGAGGCTGAGAGTGTGCAACCTGTCCAACATCACCTAGTGAGTTTACATGGTCCAGCCAGGATTTGAACCCTGGTCATCAGATTCATTGTCCAATGCTCAAATCAATATGCCATGCTGGCCCACAAATATGCACAATACTTGATTGAAAATAAAGGGGTAATTTATTCTAAACCAAAGAGCTTTGTTAGGAGTTAAGTAATTGGGAGTGAGATATAGGCCTGTTCAAGGTCAGTGGAGAACAAACTAGAAAATGACTTTGGAAAAACTTCACTTAAAGATAAGAGGATCTAATTGAAGGAACAAGGCTTTGAAACTGCAGTTTATAGACAAGGAAACAAGAGTGACACCTGCTGGTCACTCAAATAAAAGGTTATACTAGGAAATAAAATGGTATACTAGAAAATGGAAATGGCTTCAGGGATAAGGAAGTTGTCTGTACTGGCAAAATAAAGCAGTTTTACCCTGCTTTGAGCCTCTGCTCTTTAGAAAATGCATGAAGCTGAAATGTGTTGAAACTGGAACCAAGTTGTGCTAAAAACCAGAGCAAAAAGAAGCCCGTATATGCCATTCTTAGCAAAGAAAGTATAAGCACCAAGCAGTGAATGCAATAATGCAGGAAAGTCCAGGCAGCATATGGAAGTGGTCTAGAGCATGCACCCTCGGACCGATGAGATGCAGTCACAGGTGCCATTGATCACCATATGATTTTGTTTTGTTTTGTTTTGTTTTAAGCATATCAGACGTATGAGTGGCCAGCTGCACCATCAACCTACCACACCATGAAAATGCTACACACCTCATGATGTAAAAGTATGATAAAAAGGTTAGGTTTCCAATAATGCAATGAATGTAATTAAAACATACACAAACCAAACAGTCCAACAGGGGTAAAGAGGGGTAAAGTGGTTGTGGCTGTGATTTGCCATTGTTCCTGTGACTGTGTGGCTGCTTACATGGGGCATCCAGCTGGGCGGAAAGAGGGAGATAACAAAAGCATGTCAGATTCAAAGAGGAATGAGATATGCATGTCCTCTGTCACCAATACTCTTCCTACTGATGTCAGGGACAGACATCAGGGACAGAGCAGGAGAGCCTGAGAGTATCACGAAAAGGAACAGCCACTGCTAAGCCTCGGAGAAGGCGCGTGGTCGTGGTGGGGGACTCCTTGCTGAGGGGTACAGAAGCAGTGGTTTGTGGGCCTGACAAGATGTCTCGGGAGGTGTGTTGTCTCCCTGGGGCAAAGATCCATCATGTGACGGAGAGGCTGACAAGACTTGTCAAGCCTACTGACCGTTATCCCCTTCTTTTGGTTCATGTGGGAACCAATGATACTGCAAGGCACAGCCTTCAGAATATCAAAAGGGATTATGAGGCTCTGGGAAGGAAGCTGAAAGAGATGGATGCACAGGTTGTCATCTCATCTCTACTCCCAGTAGAAGGGCATGGTCCAGGAAGGGAGAGGAAAATAGCAGAGGTGAATAACTGGCTCCGTAGATGGTGCCGCCAAGAACAGTTTGGATTCTTGGATCATGGGCTGCGGTTCCATGAGGAGGGACTTCTGGCAAGGGATGGACTGCATCTCACGCCAGTTGGCAAAAACGTTTTTGCCAACAGTCTGAAGAATCTGATCAGGAGGGCTTTAAACTGAGTTATGTGGGGGAGGGAGACATTATACTGGAAGGCAAAAGGGATGGAGAGAATAGTCCAAGTGGCATAGAGGGAACAAGGCAAACAGTGCAAGGACCCAACAGTAGGAGGCAAAAAAATGTGCAAAAGCAGCAAGTAAAGAGGACACATGGTCTTAAATGCCTCTCCACTAATGCACAGAGTATGGGAAATAAGCAGGATGAACTTGAACTCCTAGCACAACAAGGGAAATATGATATAATAGGCATCACTGAAACCTGGTGGGATGAGTCTCATGATTGGAATGTAGAAATAGAGGGGTATAACCTTTTTAAGAGAAACAGGCCAAGCAGGAAAGGAGGAGGAATAGCATTATATGTCAGGGATATTTACACCAGTGAAGAGATGCAGGAAGTCAATACTGGAAGCCAGGTGGAGAGCATCTGGATAAAAATTAAAGGAGAGGGAAATAACAGGGATGTTACTTTGGGAGTCTACTACAGACCCCCGACTCAGGCAGAGGAATTGGATGATGCCTTTCTAGAACAGATAATCACATACTCAGAAAAGAGAGATGTAGTAGTGATGGGTGACTTCAACTCTCCTGATATTTGCTGGAAGTCAAACTCAGCCAAATCCTCAAAGTCTAGCAAATTCCTCACTTGCCTGGAAGACAATTTCATTGTCCAAAAGGTGGAAGAGGCAACAAGGGGATCAGCCATTTTAGATCTGATCTTAACCAACAGGGATGACGTAGTTGATGGGGTGCAAGTGGTTGGATCCTTAGGTGGAAGTGACCATGTTCTCCTGGAGTTTGTAATACAGTGGAAGGGAGAAGCTAGGCATAGTCAAACACGCACTCTAGACTTTAGGAGAGCTAATTTCAATAAACTTAGAGAAATACTGGGAGTGATCCCATGGTCAGGAATACTAAAAGAAAAGGGAGTTCAAGACGGATGGGAGTTTCTCAAAAGGGAGATATTGAAGGCACAATTTCAAACAGTTCCAATGAGGAAGAAAAATGGAAGATGTCTCAAGAAGCCAGGATGGATGACTAAGGAACTTTCAACTGAGCTAAGTTTTAAACGGAACATGTATAAGAAATGGAAAAACGGAGAAATCACGAAAGAGGAATTCAAACAAATAGCCAGCACATGTAGGGGTAAAGTCAGAAAAGCTAAAGCGCAGACTGAACTCAGGCTTGCTAGAGAGGTTAAGAACAATAAAAAGGGCTTTTTTGGATATGTCCGCAGCAAAAGGAAGAAGAAGGAAACAGTGGGGCCACTGCGTGCAGAAGATGGCAAAATGCTAACAGGGGACAGAGAAAAGGCAGAATTACTCAACACCTTCTTTGCTTCAGTCTTCTCAGAAAAGGCAAAGGGTGCTCAACCTAAGGATAATGGAGACAGAATAGAGGAAATTCAGCACAGAATAAGTAAAGAGGTAGTACAGGAATACCTGGTTAACCTAAATGAATATAAATCTCCAGGACCAGATGAACTACATCCTAGAGTATTAAAAGAACTGGCAAATGTAATATCAGAGCCATTGGCAATAATCTTTGAGAACTCCTGGAGAACAGGAGAAGTCCCAGCAGACTGGAGGAGGGCAAACGTAGTCCCTATCTTCAAAAAGGGAAAAAAAGAGGATCCCAACAATTATCGTCCAGTTAGTCTGACATCAATTCCAGGAAATGTTCTAGAGCAGATCATTAAGCAGAGAGTCTGTGAACACTTAGAGGCCAATGCCATAATCACAAAAAGCCAACATGGGTTTCAGAGAAACAAGTCATGCCAAACGAACCTGATCTCTTTTTTTGATAAAATTACCAGCTTGGTAGATGAAGGGAATGCTGTGGATATAGTATACCTCGATTTCAGTAAGGCCTTTGACAAGGTTCCCCATGACATTCTTGCAAACAAGCTTGCAAAATGTGGGATAGACAAGGTAACTGTTACATGGATTTTTAATTGGTTGACTGGCCGAACTCAAAGGGTGCTCAACAATGGCTCCTTTTCATCCTGGAGAGAAGTGACCAGTGGGGTCCCACAGGGCTCTGTCCTGGGCCCAGTGCTATTCAACATCTTTATTAACGATTTGGATGACAGAATTGGGGGCATACTTATCAAATTTGCAGATGACACTAAACTGGGAGGAGTAGCTAATACCCCAGAGGACAGGATCAAAATTCAAAATGACCTGAATAGACTAGAAAGCTGGGCCAGTGCTAACAAAATGAAATTCAATGCGGAGAAATGTAAGGTTCTGCACTTAGGGCGGAAAAATGAAATGCACAGATATAGGATGGGGGACACCTGGCTGAATGAGACCACATGTGAAAGGGATCTAGGAGTCCAAGTAGACCATAAGCTGAACATGAGTCAACAGTGTGATGCGGCAGCTAAAAATGCCAATGCAATTTTAGGCTGCATCAATAGAAGCATAGTTTCTAGATCAAGGGAAGTTATAGTGCCACTCTATTCTGCTTTGGTCAGGCCCCACCTGGAATACTGTGTCCAGTTCTGGGCACCACAATTCAAAAAAGATGTGGAGAAACTGGAGCATGTCCAAAGGAGGGCAACTAAGATGGTGAAGGGTCTGGAAACCTTGCCCTATGAAGAACGTCTTAGGGAGCTGGGGATGTTTAGCCTGGAGAAGAGAAGGTTAAGAGGTGATATGATAGCCCTGTTTAAATATTTGAAGGGATGTCATATTGAGGAGGGAGCAAGCTTGTTTTCTGCTGCTGCAGAGACTAGAACGCGAAACAATGGATGCAAACTGCAGGAAAAGAGATTCCACCTCAACATTAGGAGGAACTTCCTGACAGTAAGGGCTGTTCGACAGTGGAACACACTCCCTTGGAGTGTAGTGGAGTCTCCTTCCTTAGGGGTCTTTAAGCAGAGGCTGGATGGCTATCTGTCAGGGATGCTTTGACTTGGAGTTCCTGCATGGCAGGGGCTTGGACTGGATGGCCCTTGTGGTCTCTTCCAACTCTATGATTCTATGATTCTACTTACAATTGAAATGTTAATTAAAAATATAAAAAAATATTAAAGAGTACAAGGAATAAAAATTAAGAAATAAAAATATAACATTAGAAAGTTTGCAAATGATTTAGTCTTTACACCACCAAATCCAACAGAAAACATAGAAGAACTAATGAGAATAGTGAATGACTTTGGAGAATCAACATATTTGTAAAGTTAACAAATATGGCTCAGGTCCAGGCTATTTAGCAGATCATATCTGTATGAGTCGGCCGAGGTTCTGAGATCCTCAGGGAGGCCCTTCTCCACTCTCATCACAAGCACGGTTGGTGGGGACACGAGAGAGGACCTTTTCCATGGCTGCCCCTAAACTCTGGAATTCCATTCCCATGAAGACCAGAATGGCTCCCTCTTTGTAATCCTTCGGCCAGCAGGCTAAAACCTTCCTGTTCAGACAGTCATTTAAAACAGAATTTTTAAAAAAAGAATTGGATGGGTGCTGTATTCTTTTAAAGTATTTTTAAACACTTTTATCTTTTTAACCATATTTTATTTATACATGCAATCTCTCTTAATATTTTAATAATTTAATTCTGTTTTAATTGTAGCACTTTCCTATGTTTTAATTGTACTGTTTTAACCTTGTAAGGTACTCTGAGACCCTTTTGGGGGGGGGGGGGGAACAGGGATATAAACAAATCATCATCATCATCATCATCATCATCAAAGATAAATCATCTCCCATCAAAAAAAAAATCCCAGAATGTATGCCAGCCACAGATGCAGGGACAACATCAGGAATAAATTCTTCCAGAACACGGTCACATAGCCTGAACCCCCTCTCCCCCCTAAAAAAAAACACACAAAAAAACATGTGGATGTCAGCTGTGAAAGCTTTCAACTTCAAGTTGGACGTTTCTATTTGAAAACAATTACAAGAATGTAGAATGAGAGTAGAAAAGACTTGAGAAATTGAAATAGATTACATCTGTCACTTATGGGAAGAAATTCAGTTATTAAGAATATAGCCTTACCAAGAATTCTACTCCTATTCTAGATGATCCCGATCATAAGAATATATGATCCTTTTAAGGACTGGCCTAAGAATATTTTGAGGTTCATATTGAAAAACCAAGAATAATCATAGAATCATAGAATTGTAGAGTTGGAAGATACCACAAGGGCCATGCAGTCCAACCCCCTGCCATGCAGGAACTCTCCACCAAAGCATCCCTGACAGATCACCCTCCAGCCTCTATTTAAGACCTCCAAGGAAAGAGACTCCACTACACTTCAAGGAAGTGTGTTCCACTGTCGAACAGCCCTTGCTGTCAGGAAGTTCTTCCTAGGTGTAATCTCTTTTCCTGTAGCTTGCATCAATTGTTCCAGGTCCAAGTCTATGGAGCAGCAGAAAACAAGGCTGTTCCCTCCTCAATGTGACATCCCTTCAAATATTTAAACAGGGCTATCATATCACCACTTAACTTTCTCTTCTCCAGGCTAACCATTCCCGGCTCCCTAAGTCTTTCCTCATAAGGGATGGTTTCCAGACTCTTCACCATTTTAAATCGCACTCCTTTGGACACACTCAAGTTTCTCAACATCATTTTTGAATTGTGGTGCTCAGAGCTGGACACAGAATTCAAGGTGGGGCCTGACCAAAGCAGAATAGAGTGGCACTATGATTTCCTTTGATCTAGACACCATACTTCTATTGATGCAACCTAAAATCGCATTGGCCTCTTTAGCTGCCATATCACACTGTTGACTCATGTTCAACTTGTGGTCTACTTGGATTCCTAGTTCCCTTTCACATGTAGTCTCATTAAACCAGGTTCCCCCATCCTATATGAGGGGGTACCCAAACGTTTTAATGATCACCATTTTCAAAAATTGACAGAAAGTTTGTTTTGTTTTGTTTTGTAGCTGTTAACTTATCTCTATGTAGTCACTATCTAGATTTATACATTTTTCCCCAGCATATCTTG
The DNA here is from genome assembly GCA_034509955.1 of Urosaurus nigricauda. NCBI lineage: Eukaryota > Metazoa > Chordata > Lepidosauria > Squamata > Phrynosomatidae > Urosaurus > Urosaurus nigricauda. Next base: position 104,524,826 of record JAOEGL010000005.1, on the reverse strand, counting down.
ACCCACTGAATACCTGATATTGTAGAAGCTTGATAATTTTGTGCCTGATGAGGATTTTACACTTTAGTCACTTCTGGCACAGCCAGTCACAAATATAAAGGATGCAATGAGCTGATTTTCTCAGCAATGTGAACTTAGGGACCAATGATGACACTGACAAAATTTCATCAATATGTCATAATAACTTCCGGATGATAATTATTACTTTATCCCCTCGTAAGGCGCAATCTGTAGACTTCTACAATATCAGGTATTCGGAGGGTCAAGATACACTGGGGAAAATATATATCTAGATAGTGACTACACCGAGATAAGTTAATAACTACAAATCAAAACAAATTTTCTGTCATTTTTTTAAAAAGGTGACCATTAAAACTTTTGGATACCCCCTCACATCTGTGGATTTCATTTTTTCACCCTGAGGGCTTTACCTTACATTTCTCTGTGTTGAATTTCATTTTGTTAGCTTTGGCCCAGCTTTCTAGTCTATTGAGGTCATTTTGAATTTTGATCCTGTCTTCTGGAATATTAGCTACTCCTCCTAATTTGGTTTCATCTGCAAATTTGATAGCTATGCCTCCAGTTCTGTCATCTAAGCCATTGATAAAAAAATTTGAATTGTACTAGGCCCAGGACAGAACCCTGTGGCACCCCACTTTCACTTCTCTCCTGTATGAAAAGATACCATTGTTGAGCACCATTTGGGTGCGGCCAGTAAACTAATTACAAATCCATATAACAGTTACCTTGTCTAGCCCACATTTTACAAGCTTGTTTGCAAGAATGTCATGGGGAACCTTGTCAAAGGCCTTACAGAAATCAAAACATGCTATATCCACAGCATTCCTTTCATCTACCAAGCTGACAATTTTTTAAAAAGTAAATTTTAATACATTCTAAAACAGAACAACAGACAATAAACAGTACACCAAACCAACAATAGATAAAAGACATTAACCCAGATAATGTCCTGAAAATTATAAACAAGAGGTGTATTCAGGGATCTTGAAAGACATCTTTCCATAAAAATTTAGCTAAAATTGGGGGATGTCAAGAGAATAAATCCTGTTGGATATATTCAATAAGTGGGTGCCAAATCTTATGAAAAGTCAGCCCAGAGTGTAAACCTCTCACTCTATTGTTATTATCTGCAAATTTCTCCATTGACCACAAGTCCCAGAGTCTAGTCCACCATCCTGCAATATTCAACTTTCCAGTTTTCCATTTCTTGGCTATCTCAAGCCTGGCAACAGCCAAAAGGAAACTAAGTTCTTTATGCTGCAGGACTTTATTTTCATTTACGAAAGTGGAGAACAGGAGAAGGAGTGGTGATAATTGTATACTTTGTTTAGTGATCTTGGAGACTAGTTGTAAAATTTCTATCCAGTATTTATGCACCATTTATCCAGCCACATATATACAAAAGTTCCCCTACTTTCACATCCCCTCCAACATTTTGGATTAGCATTGGTAGACATATGAGTCAGTTTAACTGGGGTAAGGTACCATTGATGGACCAACTTGGGGGTATTTTATTTAATGGCAATAGACCTAGTTTTAAATGGTAAATGAATCCATATTTTTTCCCAGCTCTTACTATCAATTGAAAGGGAAAGTTCTGCTTCCCATCCCTATTTGATACCAGTTCTGATGAACAGGGCCCAGAGCGTTTGTTAGTTGCTCTGTTGTGATAGTCATCCCATTATGAAACAGGTCCTTAATTTCGTACAGACCATGTACCTCCCAATCTCAAAACTGTGCATATTTTTCTGAGGTCTGGAAAAGAGGATGTGTAAGAAAGGGCCATAGAGGGGAGGGGTAGGGGGCAAGAGATGCCTCCATTTCTTCCACAATACCAAGGAAGTGAGCAAAAAAAGATTATTACAAATTTTAATGAATTTATATATAGATTCCGGGGGGAAAAACTGATCAAAGGTAGCAGGGGATGTACTTTTGATTTCAAAATCTACCCAATTGGTCTAATACAGTAACTTGTTCCAACATTTAAAGTATGAGTTTGGTGGTCTCAAGGGAACTGTTTGAAAAAGAAACAATAGTTTTGGCAGTATGAAAGATTTAACTAAAGCAACTTTGCCCAAAAGGGATAAATGAAGTGGCCTTCAATGGGCTGGTAATTTTATCAAAAAAAAAAAAAAAAAAAAAAGGAAAAGGAAAAGGAAAAAAAGAAAAAGAAAAAGAAAAAGAAAAAAAGTTCAGATTTATCTAGCATGACTTGTTTCTCTGAAACCCATGTCGACTTTTTGTGATTATGGCATTGCTTTCTAGATGTTCACAAACTCCTTGTTTAATCATAGAATCATAGAGTTGGAAGAGACCACAACGGCCATCCAGTCCAACCCCCTGCCATGCTGGAACTCCCAATCAAAGCATCCCTGACAGATGACCATCCAGCCTCTGCTTAAAGACCTCCAAGGAGGGAGACTCCACTACACTCCAAGGGAGTGTGTCCAACAGCCCTTACTGTCAGGAAGTTCCTCCTAATGTTGAGGTGGAATCTCTTTAATGATCTGCTCTAGAAACTTTCCTGGTATTAATGTCACACTAACTGGATGATTTGGGATACTATTTTTTCCCTTTTTGAAGTTGGGGACAACGTTTGCCCTCCTCCAGTCTGCTGGGACTTCTTCTGTTCTCCAGGAATTCTCAAAGATTATTACCAATGGCTCCGATATTACATTTGCCAGTTCTTTTAATACCCTAGGATGTAGTTCATTTGGTCCTGGAGATATATATTCATTTAGGTTAATCAAGTGCTTTTATATACTATCTCTTTACTTATTCTGTTTTTAAATTCCCCTATTCTGTCCTAGGATGTAGTTCATTTGGTTCTGGAGATATATATTCATTTAGGTTAATCAAGTGCTTTTATATACTATCTCTTTACTTATTCTGTTTTTAAATTCCCCTATTCTGTCCTTTGCTCCATTATCCTCAGGTTCAAAACCCTTTTCCTTTTCTGAGAAGACAGATGCAAAAAAAAAGGTGTTGAGTAATTCTGCCTTTTCTGTATCTTCTCCACATAGTGGCCCTACTGTTTTCTTCTTCTTACTTTTGCTGCAGACATACCTTAAAAAGCCCTTTTTTATTATTCCTAACCTGAGCAAGCCTGGGTTCATTCTGTGTTTAAGCTTTTCTGACTTTACCCATACATGTGCTTGCTATTTGTTTGAATTCCCCTTTGGTGATTTCCCCATTTTTCCATTTTCTATACATGTTCCATTTAAAACTTAGCTCAGTTGAAAGTTCATTAGTCATACATCTTGGTTTCTTGAGACACCTCCAATTTTTCTTCCTCACTGGAACTGTTTTAATTTGTACCTCCAATATCTCCCTTTTGAAAAATTCCCACCAATCTTGAACTCCCTTCTTTTTGGTATACCTGATCATGGGATTACCCCAGTATTTCTCTAAATTGATTGAAATCTCCTAAAGTCTAGAATGTCTGACTACGCCTGGCTTCTCCTTTCCACCATAATATGAACTCCAGGAGAATGTGATCACTCCCACCTAAGCATCCCACCACTTGCACCCCATTAACCAGGTCATCCCTGTTGGTTAGGATCAGATCTAAAATAGCTTGTTGCCTCTTCTACCTTTTGGACAATGAAAAAAAATTATCTTCAAGGCAAGTGAGGAATTTGCTAGACCTTGAGGATTTGGTTGAGTTTGACTTCCAGCATATATCAGGATAGTTGAAGTCTCCCATCACTACTACATCTCTCCTTTCTGAGTGTGTGGTTTTCTGTTCTGGAAAGGCATCATCCAATTCCTCCATCTGACTTGGGCATCTGTAGTAGACATCCCTGTTGTTTCCCTCTCCTTTAATTTTTATCCAGATGTTCTCCACCTGGCTTCCAGGATTGATGTTCTGGATCTCTTCACTGGTGTAAATATCCCTGACATATAATGCTGTTCCTCCTCCTTTCCTGTTTGACCTGTTTCCCTTAAAAAGTTATACCCCTTTATTTCTACATTCCAGTCATGAGACTCATCCCACCAGGTTTCAGTGATGGCTGTTATATCATATTTGCTTTGTTGGACTAGGATTTCAAGTCCATCCTGTTTATTTCCCATGCCCTGTGCATTAATGTAGAGACATCTAAGACCATGTGTCCCCTTTACTGGCTGCCTAAGGGTTTTTTTGTTTTGTTTTTTTGGCCTGTTTGCCTTGTTCTCTTTATGACAGTTTGACATTTTTCCCCAGCCCTTTTTGCCTTCCAGAATACTGTCTCCCTCCCCCATATAACTCAGCTCTACTCTACTGGTCAAAATCTTGATACTGTTGGCAAAAAAGTTTGTGCCAACTGGGGTGAGATGCAACCCATCCCTTGCCCGCAGTCCCCCTTCATGAAAGCGCAGCCTATGATCTAAAAATCCAAATTGTTCCTGGTGGCACCATCTCTTAAGCCAGTTAAAACTAAAGAGACTACAGGACATTTGAGGAAAAGGTGGTTTAGGACTTCCCAACTTAATGGTGTGACATTAAGGATACTAATATCATTAAAAGACAAAATGAAACTGTCACGATGAAAACACAAGAAGAATTAGGGGAAAGTGGCTTTGAAGTCAATTGGTTCTCATACCATCAAATACACGAAACATTTATGATAGATGTAAAAAATCCTTGGATTTGAAGATAATGTCCAAATTGGAGAAAATATTATGTGGAGTAGAATTATTGGAATTCTATATAAAGCACTGCATAATTTTGAGATGGAAGATTAAATAATCAAAGATTCCATGATTGCTTCTGCAAGAAATGTGAACCACTCTTTGCAACTGTCGCAATTGGAGAAAACATCGGTGAAAGGAGTTAAGTATGCCATCTGTTCAAACCTAAAAGAGATCTATTATAAAATGTACTTCCAATGATATCTAACTCCCAGCAAAATAGCAAGGATTTATAATACAAAAGATAATAAATATCTGAATGGTAGGGAGTGGCTGGAACTTTTATAATTGTTACGGGTCCTGCAAGTATACAAACAGATAATGGAAGATGATAAATTATTCAATTAGCAACATTCTGAATATTAGGATACAATTGAAACCAGAATTTTATCTATTAGGTATACTCAAGGATAGACTAGGGACTTTGGTAGATTCCTGTTTTATATGGTATGTGGTATATGGTAGCAAGAATTAGCAAGAATCCTCTGAAGATGCCAGCCACAGATGCTGGCGAAACATCAGAAAGGAACTCTTCTAGAACATGGCCCCCAAGCCCAAAAGCCCCACAAAAAATTAAGCAAGAATTACATTCACTCAAAAATGGAAAACAAAAGCATCCCCCAAACAAAAAGAATGCTTGTTCAAATTATACAATCTGCTAGAAATGGACAAATTAACTCAATTATTAAAGTGCAACTCCTTAGAAAAAAAAATAATGAATGGTCTACAATTATTAACTTTTTAAAAGATAAATGGGGGGAAATAGCGTTATTGAGTTTCCAGAGTGAGAACGTTTAAACTGATGATAAGGGGAAATATATTTTTTATTATTTGAAGGTATAAGTGACATGATGTTGCAGTTTGAATGATTAAGTTTTCCTTGGACAGCTAGCATTTCTCTTGACATATATGGTAAATATTTTATTATTATTCACTTACATTCCAACTTAGTACTTATCTGTTATGGGCTAAATTTACTTACTTACTTACTTACTTCATTTGTATGCCACCTCTCTCCCCCTGTCCCCTTGGCAGACAATACAAATAGCACAGTGCCTAAAACCTGAGTCTGGCATGAATGAGCTGGACATTGTCAAAGCACCAAAACCCTTCTAAAACAAACTAAAAATTTTCCTGTTTGCAATAATGTTTCGGAGAAGATCCAGAGCCCTCCATTCCAATACCGCTGTTTAAAATGTGTTCCACTGTACTTTCCAGCGTGGCCACTATGGTGTTCATTCTGAGGTCCGAACATGTTGCCCAGCCATGTGATCAATGGTGGGCGCCTCATTCTGACCAAAGTGGAATAGAGTGGTACTATTACTTCCTTCCCTTGATCTGGACACTATACTTCAATTGATGTAGCCTAGAAATCCATTTGGCTTTTTTAGCTGCCGTATCACACTGTTTACTCATGATCAACTTGTGGTCTACTAGGACTCCTAGATACCTTTCACACGTAGTCTCTTTAAGCCTTTATCCCTTCTTCAGTTCACTCTGTTTCCCAGGATAAGGTGGAGAGCATACCAACCATACCACAACCCCTTAATCTGCTCCTTTGCAATGTCAGGTCGGCCAAGGGGAAGACTCACATTATCTACGACCTCCTCGTGGATGAACAGGCCGACCTGGCATGTTTTACCGAGACCTGGCTGAGAGATGCAAGCGCTGCCACGTGGGCGCAGGCTCTTCCAGCAGGTTATATGGTCAGTGAGGAGATAAGGGGAAGTGGGTGGAGGGGCAGTGTGGCCATAGTCCATAAGACCAACTTGACCTTGACCAGGAAACCTGTCCGGATAACAGCCCACATCGAGTGTATGTACCTAAGCCTAAAGACCAGGGATAGTTTGGGGATTCTGCTAGTATACTGGTCACCCCGTTGCCTAGCTGACTCCCTAACTGAGTTGACTCAGCTGGTTTCTGAGCTGTTGTTGGAGTCGCCCAGACTTTTGGTTTTGGGTGACTTCAACATCCCTCTTGAAACCAGCTTATTTGAGTTATCTGGAGCGACTCGGGAATTCATGGATTCCATGGCAGCCATGAACCTTTCCCAGTTGGTCGATGGGCCCACACATTGCACAGGTCATACACTCGATGGGGTTTTTACTATGGAACAGGAGTATCCGTGGGCAAAGGTAACCAAGACCTCAGCTTTGCCATGGACAAATCATTTCCCTGGTCAAGCTGGAACTACAGGCCACTTCCCGTCCCTCAGGGGTGGCGGACCTATTAGAATGGTCCACACTCAAAGGCTGATGGAACCAATTGGTTTCCAGAAGGCCCTAGAGGGTTTGTTGGTTTGGAATGCTGGCAACTCTGTTGAAGACTTGGTTCACACCGACATCGGAACACCGATGTCACCAAGGCTATCAACACAATCGCTCCCGAGCATCCTTTCTAGCCTGCTCCAAACCATAAACCCTGGTATATGGAAGATCTCAGGGAGATGAAGCGGCTGGACAACGACTAGAGTGCGAATGGTGGAAGACTCGACTCCCATCCGACAGAGCTTGCTATAGACTGCATCTTCGCAGATATGGCAAGGCTTTGTGTGTAGCACGGAGATCTGTTCTGCACGCATTGTGTCCGCAGAGTCTCACCTGGCAGAGCTGTTCAGGGTTGCGCGGGAGATGATGTGGGTTCCTCCTGCGCCAAATCCCCTGCTTGAGCCCACGACAGCCTGTTGTGAGGCGTTTAACATTCACTTTGCAGATAAAATCTCTCGGATCAGAGCCGACTTGGATGCCAATATTTGCTCAGTGGGCACAGATGAGGTGTCCAGCCACTCCGTTGCTGTCAGTTTACTGGATGAGTTCCAATCGGTAAGTACCGATGATGTGGACAAGCTCCTTGGAAGTGTGAGAAAGTTGACTTGCTCGCTCGATCTGGGTCCATCTTGGCTGGTCGTCCAGGGAGGAGATGCATTGAGGACATTCCTTCGGGATGTGATCAATGTGTCCCTCAGGGAAGGCATTGTTCCATCCTGCTTGAAGGAGGCGGCTGTTAAGCCCCTCCTAAAGAAGCCTTCCCTTGATCCCCTGGACAGGAACAACTACAGACCAATCTCCTTGCTATCTTTTCTTAGCAAGGTGATCGAGAGAGCGGTCACCTCTCAACTCCAAGCTGTCTTGGAGGATATTGATTATCTTGACCCATTTCAAACCGACTTCAGGGCAGGATATGGAGTGGAGACTGCCATGGATGCTCTGACCGACGACCTCCACCTGGGCATCACCAGGGGTAGTGTGACCCTGCTGGTGCTCTTGGGTCTCTCGGCGGCATTTGACACTATTGATCATTCCATTCTTTTGGCTCGGCTGAGAGAGTTAGGGATCGGTGGCACCGCTCTTAGGTGGTTCCGCTCCTTTCTCTCTGGTAGATCACAAAGGATGAGGCTCGGGGACAGTTGCTCGTCAAAAATCGAGCTTAATTGTGGAGTCCCTCAGGGCACCATTCTGTTTCCGATGCTATTTAACATCTATATGAAGCCACTTGGTGAGATCATTCGGAGGCACGGAGCTCAGTGTCATCAGTAAGCTGGTGACACTCAGATCTACTTCTCCGTGACCAGATAGTCTGTTCAGACCTCAGATGGCGTCTCCCCTCTTAATGACTGTCTTGCGGCGGTAATGGGTTGGATGAGGGAAAACCGATTGAAGCTCAATCCAGACAAAGAGGAGGTACTAACAGTTACCGGTCCGAAATCAGGCTTGGGAATACAGCTTCCAGTCCTGGGTGGAGTCACACTCTCCTCTAAGGACTCTATTCGCAGTCTGGGGGTACTCCTTGACTCATCGCTTCACATGACTAGTCAGGTGAATGCGGTAGTCAGGAGCGCCTGCTATCAGCTTCAGCTAATACGCCAGCTGCGCCCTTTCCTGGATACGAAAGACCTGGAATCTGTGGTACACGCTCTAGTAACCTCACGTCTGGATTTTTGTTATGCGCTCTACATGGAGCTACCCTTGTGCCTAACCCAGAAACTACAACTGGTGCAAAACATGGCAGCCAGATTTTTTACAGGAACATCTAGGAGAGAGCATATAACACCAGTGCTTAAATCTCTCCACTGGCTGCCGATCAGTTTCCGGGCACAATGCAAGGTGTTGGTTTTAACCTTTAAAGCCCTTCATGGCTTGGGTCCATCCTATCTAAGGGACCGCCTCTTCCCATACGATCCTCCCCGCATGCTTCGGTCCTCTGGGAGGAATCTGCATCAACCCATGAAGATTAGATTGGTGCAGACCTCCAGAGGGCTTTCTCAGTTGTCGTCCCCAAGTTGTGGAATGGCTTGCCGGACGAGATACATCTTATTCCATCTATTGAAGGCTTTAAAAAAGCCCTAAAGACGCATCTTTTCCAGCAGGCCTTCCCAGATGAAGTTTAACACCTCTCTTCTCTGAAATGCAGGCTTGATTTTATCCATCCCTCGCCTCTGCAATTTTCACCAATATACAACCAGGATCTTTTGGCCTGGAATTTGAAATTAGTGTTTTTCATTTTTAATTTTAATTGATTGTCTACTATTTTAATCTTGCTGTTATTTAATCTTGTTTTAAGGGGGGGAGTTGGGTGAAGGGATGAGATATTTTATATTGCACTGTTCTAACCTGTTGTAACCCACCCCGATTGCTCACTCAGAGGGGCGGGTTAGAAATAAAAATTGTTGTTGTTGTTGTTGTTGTTGTTGTTGTTAAGCCAGGTGTCCCCCATCATTTATCTATGCATTTCATTTTTTTTCTGCCTAAGTACAGTATCTTGCATTTTTCCTGTTGAAATTCATTTTATTAGTTATGGCCAAGCTTTCTAATATATTAAGGTCGTTTTGAACTTTGATCCTCTCCTCTGGGGTATTAGCTACTCTTCATAATTTGGTGCCATCTGCAAATTTGATAAGCAGTTCCCCTGTTCCTACATCAGTCATTCATAAAGATATTAAATAGCCACAGGCCCAGAACAGAACCGTGTGGCACCCCACTGGTCACTTCTCTCTAAGAGGAGCTTTTGTTGCGCAGCCTTTGGGTTTGGCCAGTCAACCAATTAGAAATCCACCTAACAGTTGCATTGTCTAGCCTACATCTTGACTGACTTGTTTGCAAGAATCTCGTGGAGACCTTGTCAAAAGCCTTACTGAAATCAAGATATGCTATATCCACAGCATTCCTTTCATCTACTCATCTGATGATTTTATCAAAAGAGAGAGATCAGATTAGTTGGTTATGACTTGTTTTTCAGAAACCCATGTTGGCTTTTTGTGATTATGGCATTGCCTTCTGTATGTTCTGTTTAATTATCTGCTCTAGAATCATTCCTGGTATTAACATCAGAGTAACTGGATGATAATTGTTGGGGTCCTCTTTTTTCCCCTTTTTGAAGATGGGGACAACATTTGCCCTCCTCCAGTCTGCTGGGACTACTCTTGTTCTCCAGGAGTGCTCAAAGATTATTGCCGGTGGTTCCAATATTACATTTGCCAGTTCTTTTAATACTCTTGGATGTAGTTCATCTGGTCCTGGAGACTTGTATTCATTTAGATTAACCAGGTATTCCTGTGTAATTTTCCTATTCTGTCCCCTGCTCCATTGTTGTCAGGCCCTCCACTGCGTATGCTCCCTTTGGGTCAGTGATAGCCACACTTTATTGAACAAAAAGAACATTACCAGCTTAGAAGGTGACTTCTGTTGTCCAGACTGAAGAGTAATACATACACAATACATTTATAATGGTCTCCCATCATCCCTCCCCCCAAAGTCAATAAGATCAATGATTGGATCCCTTTTCCCATGCGAGGGTGAAGTCCAAGATGTAATCCCAATGTCATCTGGTCTGGAGAACTTGGCACAGCTTCTCGAAAACAATTAAGTTCCCAGGCACCATTATCTCTACCCAGACACCTGTGTCCTTGATACAACACAACCCAACTTGTTTATGTCTATACATTCCAACAATTGACCAGTGTGTGTTTATGTGTAACAATGTAGCTAGCAAACCCTATTCTCAATCTACAGGTATATATATATTGCTCCACTTATACAATAACTAAATAACACTCCTAATCTATATATCCCATTAGACCCCCTCCTTCCACCAAAGGCCTGTTACAAGTCAGACCTCAGCTTGCAGGGTAACTCCCTACACATTCCTAGCTAACAAGCTTGCATTCCCAAGGCATTACCCATTTTACTCTTGCTCTGGTCCCTTCTAGCATATTCTAACCTTACACAATATTCTTCATCTATATCTATATCTACAGTCATCCCCCGGGTTGCGAAAGTAATCCGTTCCGGGATTACCTTCGTAACCCGGAAGTGTTTCGCAACCCGGGGGACCGCATTTTCAGATGCACAGCGCGCCGGAGCGCGCTGTTTTTAAAGGGCCTGGGTTGCTTTTTTTCCGCAACCCGGGGATTTTTTCGGAGACCAGAGGCCATTTTTCCGGCCCCGGCTCCTTCGGATCCTGGGGATTACGGATCCTGGGGGATTCGTAACCCAGGGGTCCACTGTATTACCCTTAACACAAATCTATAATCCTCATGGCATGAATCCTAAAACAATTATAACTAAACTGGATTCATGACAACTGTCCTCAGGTTGAGCACCCTTTGCCATTTCTGAGAAGACTGAAGCAAAGAAAGCGTTAAGTAATTCTGCCTTTTCTCTCTCCCCTGTTAGCATTTTGCCATCTTCACCACACAGTGGCCCTACCATTTCCTTCTTCTTATTTTTCCTCTGGACATACCCAAAAAAGCCCTTTTTATTGTTCTTAACCTCTCTAGCAAGCCTGAGTTCATTCTGTGCTTTAGCTTTTCTGACTACACGTGCTGGCTATTTGTTTGAATTCCTCTTTGGTGATTTCCTCATTTTTCCATTTCTTATATATGTTCTGTTTAAAACTTAACTCAGTTTTAAGTTCTGTAGTCATCCATCCTGGTTTCTTGAGACTTCTCCTATTTTTCTTCTTTGGAACTGTTTGAAATTGTGCCATCAGTATCTCCCTTTTGAGGAACTCCCATCCATCTTTAACTCCCTTCTCTTTTAGTATACCTGACCATGGGATCACTTCCAATATTTCTATAAGTTTATTGATATCAGTTCTCCTAAAGTCTAGAATTCATGTCTGACTATGCCTAGCTTCTCCTTTCCACTGTATAACAAACTCCAGGAGAACATGGTCACTCCCACCTAATGTTCCAACCACTTAGACCCCATTAACTAGGTCATCCCTGTTGGTTAAGATCAGATCCAAAATAACTGACTCCGTTGTTGCTTCTTCCACCTTTTGGACAATGAAATTGTCTTCAAGGAAAGTGAGAAATTTGCTAGACATTGAGGATTTTAGCAGAATTTGAATTCCAGCAAATATCAGGATAGTTGAAATCACCCATTACTGATTGACTGACTGAAGCAAAGAAGGTGTTGACTAATTCTGCCTTTTCTCTGTCCCCTGTTAGTATTTTGCTATCTTCTCCACACAGTGGCCCTACCATTTCCTTCTTCTTCCTTTTGCTGTGGACATACCCCAAAAGCCCCCCTTTTTTGGTCTTAACGTCTCTGACAAGCCTGAGTTCATTTTGCACTTTAGTTTTTCTGACTTTTCCCCTACACATGCTCGCTATATGTTTGAATTCCTCTTTGGTGATTTCCCCATTTTTCCATTTCTTATACATGTTCCATTTAAAACTTAATTCAACTGAAAGTTCCTTTATCATCCTGGTTTCTTGGAACACTTCCCATTTTTCTTCCTCACTGGAACTAATTTAAATTGTGCCTTAAGTATCTCCCTTTTCAGAAACTCCCATCCATCCTGAACTCCCTTCTCTTTTAATATTTTTGACCATGGGATCACCCCCAGTACTTCTCTAAGTATACTGAAATCAGCTCTCCTAAAGTCTAAAATGTGTGTCTGACTATTCCTGGCTTCTCCTTTCCAGGGAGTTTATCACACGACCAATTTTTTACTGAAAAACCGAACGCAATCATGGGGTTTCACGCGATTGCGTGATTTCTCATTACATGTAATTGCTGGTTTTGTGAATACAATCATGAGGTTTCACGCGATTGCGTGATTTCTCATCACATGCAATTCCTGTTTTTTGCAAATGAAATAGGAGTTTTCACGTAATTGCGTGAAAGATTATTACATGCTTTTCCTTGATGTGCGAACTTGGTCTGAACGCAATCAGAACATAGGCAAATTCAGTGAGCTACCGGACTTACCATTCCTTTTCCCTGGCAATTTCGTATTCATTTCACTTTTTGGGGGTGTGATAGGCATTTCTGTTGATCTCCAATTTCGCCATCTTTACTACAATTCCCATGATCCCTCATGGCACTGGCTTTTCCTTTTTACTTCCTTAGTCCTGAAAATGTTTTGCCATGCATGAATAGGTGGCCAGAGAGAGGAGGGAGCACTTTTACGCTCATCTAGTGCTTTGCATATGTTTTGAGTGATTTCTGGCTTCCAACAGTTGCCATAGCAATGCCTCCTTCACTTGCCCAGTTGTGATAAGATCCCCAAGGACTATCCAAACAGCCCCCCCCCCATCTGCCCTGGTTCCCATTCATTCCATAGAATTCGTGCATGGCCCCACTTGTCCAGGTAGATAAGAATTGGCACTGTTACAGTGATTTCAAGATGACACGTCATGGGGCATTGGGTCCTTAGAGTCTTCTGTTCTGAGCATGCTTTCATGGGGAATTCCTGCATGGCACACCAACATCTCAGCGCACATGGGGCTTTGGGCACTGGGCCAACATGCAGCATGCTTTGATGGGGAATTCCTGCATGGCACATCAACATCTCAGCGCACATGCAACTTGGGCCACCAGTCCAACATGCAGCATGCTTTGATGGGGAATTCCTGCATGGCACACCAACTCCTCGGGGCACATGGGGCTTGGGGCACCGGTCCAAAATGGAGGATGTTTTGATGGGGAATTCCTGCATGGCACACTAACTTCTCAGCGCACATGGGGCTTGGGGCACCGGCCCAACATGGAGGATGCTTTGATGGGGAATTCCTGCATGGCACACCAACATCTCAGCGCACATGGAGCTTTGGGCACTGGTCCAACATGGAGGATGCTTTGATGGGGAATTCCTGCATGGCACACCAACATCTCAGCGCACATGGGGCTTTGGGCACCGGGCCAACATGCAGCATGCTTTGATGGGGGATTCCTGCATGGCACACCAACTTCTCAGCACGCATGGGGCTTGGGGCACCGGCCCAACATGGAGGATGCTTTGATGGGGAATTCCTGCATGGCAAACCAACTTCTGAGCGCACGTGGGGGTTTGGGCACTGGTCCAACATGGAGGATGCTTTGATGGGGAATTCCTGCATGGCACACCAACATCTCAGTGCACATGGGGCTTTGGGCACCGGGCCAACATGCAACATGCTTTGATGGGGAATTCCTGCATGGCACACCAACATCTCAGCGCACATGGGGCTTTGGGCACCAGTCCAACATGGAGGATGCTTTGATGGGGAAATCGCGGAGGAAATACCCAAACTCATTGACCTGGAAGTACATGAGGTCACCATGGCATTGGTTCAGAAGTGGGCATGTGCAGGAGAGCAATTTTGCATTTAAAAATCTACTGGTGTAATAACATATTCCTGAATGCATTCGAAATATGCAGAGATAACCGTGAAAATGCATAATAAGCTTTCACGTGATCGCATGAAAACACAATTTACCTTGCGTAGTCAATTCGGAATTTCGCATGATTGCGTGAAAGACTACCCAGGCATGTAATCATGGGATAATCTTTCACGCAATCACATGAAATTCCGAATTGACTACGCAAATTACTATTGCAAAATTAAGAGAAATTCCTCACATGTGATAAACTCCCAGGTGAACATGGTCACTTCCACCTAATGATCCCACCACTTGCACCTCATTAACCATGTCAATCCTTTTGGTTAGGATCAGATCTAAAATAGCTGATCCCCTTGTTGCCTCTTCCACCTTTTGAACAATGAAATTGTCTTCGAGGCAAGTGAGGAATTTGCAAGACCTTGAGAAGTTGGCTGAATTTGACTTCCAGCAAATATCAGGGTAGTTGAAGTCAGCAATTACTACTACATCTCTCCTTTCTGAGTGTGTGGCATCATCCAGTTGTTTCATCTGACTTGGGGGTCTGTAATAGATGCCAACAATAACATCCCTGTTGTTTCCCTCTCCTTTAATTTTTATCCAGATGCTCTCCACCTGGCTTCCAGTATTGATGTCCTGGATCTCCCCACAGGTGTAAATATCCCTGACATGTAATACTGTTCCTCCTCCTTTCCTGTTTGGCCTTGTTTCTCTTTAAAAGGTTATACTCCTGTATGTCTACATTCCAATCATGAGACTCATCCCACCAGGTTTCAGTGATGGCTATTATATCATATTTGCTTTGTTGTACTAGGAGATCAAGTTCATCTTGCTTATTTCCCATGCTCTGTGCATTAGTGTAGAGACATCAAAGGCCATGTGTCCCCTTTACTTGCTGCCTGTGCAAGATTTTTTGCCTTCCCCTGTTGGGTCCTTTCATTATTTGCCTTGTTCCCTTTATGGCAGTTTGACTATTTTCTCCTTTTGTCTTCCTTCCCCACATAAATCAGCTTAAAACCCTCCTGATCAGATTCTTCAGATGGTTGGCAAAAATGTTTCTGCCAACTGGCGTGAAAGAAGAAGAAGAAGAAGAAGAAGAAGAAGAAGAAGAAGAAGAAGAAGAAGAAGAAAGGATTTATTTTGTATTCCACCTTTTCCGGAGGGGAATCAAAGCGGATTACAGCAGTCAAGCAAACAGCTACCTTTCATACCGCCTAAGCAGTGTCTATGTGGTCTACAACTGTAAGCTACTTGCCTCCAACAATCTGGGTACTCATTTTAGTGACCTCAGAAGGATGCAAGCCTGAGTAGAGCTTGAGCCCTTTTGCTAGTATTGAACTCGCCACCTTATGGTTTTGAGTGAGTGGCTGCAGTAAAGGCATTTAACCACTGCACCATCAGGGCTTTTCTGCTGATGCAGCCCATATCTTTCCAGAAGTCCACCCTCATGTAACCACAGCCCATGATCTAAGAATCCAAATTGTTCTCAATGACACCTTCAGTGGAGCCAGTTTTTGACATTTGCTATTTTCCTCTCTCTTCCTGGACCATGTCCTTCAACTGGCAGAATAGACAAGATGACAATCTATGCATCCATTTCTTTCACCTTTTTACCCAGAGCCTCGTAATCCCTTCTGATATACTGAAGGCTGTGTCTTGCTGTGTCATTTGTTCCCACATGGACCAAAAGGAAAGAGTATTGGTCAGCAGGCTTGACCAGTCTTGTCAGCCTCTCTGTCACATCACAAATCTTTGCCCCAGGGAGACAACATACCTCCCGAGACATCTTATCAGGCCCACAAATCACTGCTTCTACCCCTCAGCAAGGAGTCCCTCACCACAACCACACACCTCCTCTATCGCTTAGCAGTGACTGTTCACTGTGGTTGAATTCTCATGCTCCCCTACTCTGTCCCTGAAGTCTGTCCATGCTGTTCTTCCTCGTCCTCCTTGATAAGGGGAAAAGCTTCAAAACAATTCTGTAGCTGCAAGTTCCCAGAATGATCCTTGGTTTCCCTACTTCTCTGTGTGACATTCCTCCACCTATCTGCCTCCTGTGTATGTAAAGTGACCTTCTCCTCCCCAGCAATTTCCTCTGTGTGGTATCCGTCCAGGCCGTTTGTTCCGTTCTGTCCAGGAAAACCTCTTGCTGCCAGTATGCTGAATTGTAGCTACTCTGGACTCCAGCTGCTGGACTTTCTCCTCCAAGAGGGCTGCCACCTTGCACTTGGTGCATGTGAAGTTCCCCACGTCTGTAGGCAAGAACACAAGTCATGTTTTTCTAGCAAAGAAAAGGAGGGATGTGCTGCATTGGATGACCATCAAGTTGAGGATAAGCCAGAAGCAGTCAAACAATCTATAAATTCTGCAACTAAGCAATTAAATGAGATCATGGAGAACTGGATCATGAACTGTGAAACCTCTCATCAAGTTAATAACAAAGAAGTACATTCTTGTACTAGAAAAGCAGCATCTGTTCTTAATCTAACTCCCCTTCAACCAAGATTTCAGAGAACTGATGAATATCTAAATGACATTTTTCCTCCTTCTAAACAAGGAAAATATAATAGTATTTCACCATATACTACATTACAAAGTTCCAATAGGTCATCTGTAAATGACACTTTGGATACTTCTAGTAGGCTTCTTACCTTCTCTGTACTGCAAACACCAACTGAGGGAAGTGGCAGAAGGCAGAGAAGTATCCCATAAACCCAAAACAATGGTGAATAAAAGATTTGATCCCAATTATGGTCTGCACAGAAAGAGATTTTCAGATGAAAACCAAGTGAGTGTACATAAATGGCCAGTGAAGAAACCAGGTGGAGCAATGATATCTGGGGGAGGGGACATTTAGCAGAAATTCAATCTACCCTGGGGGCTGCTCTGAATGTAAGTAATGGTGTTTTCTGTAAACTCAACATGGACAAAGAGGCAGCATAGAATTGAAATTTCAGGATCCTAATGTTTGGTGTGAATTCAGGTGCCTATTACACATATTTACCAGGAGAGACCTGTTATTATTCAGGGCTAGCCCCAAGAAGAAGAGCCCTCCCTCCAGTCTATCTGACATCATCCAGCCTGGGAGGTAGCGAAAAGGCAGGTCCAACTCCATCAGGCCTAGCCCTGAAGAAGAAGGGCCCTCCCTCCAGTCCATCTGCCAGACCTCAGAGTAAGAGAAGAACCACTGGACTTGATTCAGGGAACCATCTGAATAACTATCTGTAGGCTGCTCTGAGAGCCTTTAGGTCTGAAGAGCAGGGTATAAATATCTTAAGTAAATAATAATAATAATTATTATTATTATTTAAACTTAAACATCCACACAAACCTTTTTCTATTGCAGAGACAAAGGGATAGGCAATTTAGAAACCGTAACTGAAGTGGAAGGAGATGAAAGAACCAGAGTAATAAGATCCCTCCTTTTATTATACATCCAAATAAACTCCACTTAGAATCCTACAAGAACAAATACATAGATTCTCAGATGCAAAATGAGACACACATCTGGGTAGGTCTAAACAGCAAGATAGCTACAAGTCCAAAATAAAGTGCATAAATAATTCTATCTGAGACCACTTTAACTGCCCTGGCTCAATGCTAGGGAATTCTGAGAACTGTAGTTTTGTGAGACATTTAGCCTTTTCTGTCAGAGAGATCTGGTGTCACAATAAACTACAATTCCCAGAATTCCCTAGCACTGGGTCAAGTCACTTAAAGCAGTCTCAAACTGGATTATTTCTGCAGTGTGTTTTGGACCCAAGTATAGCAAAGTCCTTCTCCAGAAACTCAACAGAGCACCATAAACCTAATGTCAGAGAGTACTGTAGAAACAAGGACATTAGTCAAAGAATGTTGAGCACTGTAAACCATTTTTTGGAAGTTGCAACTGACTAGAAAGAAAGCAAGGAGGGTTTGGTATGATTTCCTGGAACCTGGCATGCTGGGAAAACTAATTAGCAGATAAGGAATTTACTGAAACTCTTCAAAAATATGATATAGTCTGCCTGCAAGAGACCTGGACTCACACATAACCCTCCACACCTCCATGGTTACAAAGTATTTTGCCAGCCAGTTGTAAGGAAATTTAAGAAGGGGGTGAGGAACTGGTGATTTGATGTCCTCCATTTTAATGAAATTGCAGGGGAATCATAGATGGCAGACTTTGTTTTGCAAAATAATTACCTTTTGCCAGTACAAATTAATACAGTATAAATGTTTACTGTCATCCTACAAATGGCCTGCTAACAAACCCCAGGGTATGTCATGATTTAACACTCCTGCTAGAATAGGAGTTTATCGTATTGGCCTTGCACCTGTGATAGATGCGGGATGTAATTTTAAGGCTTTATAGCTTATCACATTTCTCTGTCACCAGGGAGTATACAACCCAGGCTTCTGTCACATCTTTTCAAGAATGGGAAAATCTCATTCTTGAAAAGATGTTGCAGGAGCCTTGAGAAACCCAGGTTGCAAATTTCCCTATACATTTATTCTTATATTTAGGTACTTCATTGCTTGCTCGTAGGGGCAGGTTATAAATAAATATTGTTGTTGTTGTTGTTGTTGTTGTTGTTGCTTCTCTGAGGTCACTACTCATTGTATATTTAGTTCTCTTACTCCAATTTCCCCCCCATTGTTCAATTGGTATGTTTTGACCCAGATCCTGTGCCCATCTCACCACAGTTTCTTTGATTACCTCCTGCTCCATATCCCAACCCAAGAACAAATTATATAAATTGGAGATTTTGTAATTTTTCTTACGTTGTAGGAGTTTCTCAAAGTTTTCTTCTCTCTTCCCTAAACCTGGCTCTTTGATATCAAAGAGGAAGTCTGGGCCACACCTTGCTAAAGGCAAACCTGGTGCTTCTCTGTGTGCCTTTTGATTGGGTAAGACCTTAACATTTGAAATCTCATTCTATATAACTGCTTGGAGAGGAAATCTGGGCCACACCTTGCTAAAGGCAAACCTGGTGCTTCTCTGTGTGCCTTTTGATTGGGTAAGACCTTAAAATTTGAAATCTCATTCTATATAACTGCTTGGAGAGGCGCGTGCCAAATTTTTCTTTTTATATTCACTTTTATATTTGATAGCCAAGGCGGGTTGGAAGTACAGAGGAGAAGGTAGCCTGAGCACAGTGTTGGAAGACAACTCATTCAATATTTATACTTTTCTTCTCACTATCTCTTAAGAGGCTGTGGGGGTTCAGAGGAAGTGAATCAAGGACTTGCCTCTAGAAGGAGCTAGCAGACAGGAGCTTTCTAGATAACTATAGGCCCAGTTGATTGAGCTCACTAACAGAGCTTAGGGACAAAGGCCAGCCACACAGGGATTCTTTACGCTGGTGTTTAACAGGAGAAACCCACAGTCTTGTTTCAGTGCCTCCTTAAGTCTTCTCACTATGGACACTGAGGGACCTGCTGCAGTCACCTGCAACACCTGTGGGATGTTTGTCTTCTTGCCTACAGATGTGGGGAACTTCACCTGCACCAAGTGCAAGTTGGTAGCCCTCTTAGAAGAAAGAGTTCAGCAGCTGGAGGCTCAGGTGTCTACAGTTCAGCATCACAGAGAGCAGGAGGCTCTCCTGAACAGAATGGACCGGACAGTCTTGGACAGGATACACACAGAGAAAGTTGCTGGGGAAGAAGAGGTCACTTCACACACGAAAGAAGTAGGTGGTTGGAGGAATGTTACACACAGAAGTAGGGAAACCACGGTTCGTTCTGTGAGCTTGCAGCTACAGAATTACTTTGAATCTCTCTCTGTTACCAGTGATGATGAGGAAAAGCAGCAGGGACAGACATCAGGGACGGAGCAGGGGAGCCTGAGAATAGCACCAAAGGGAACAGCCACTGCTAAGCCTCGGAGGAGGCGTGTGGTGGTGGTGGGGGACTCCTTGCTGAGGGATACCGAAGCAGTGGTATGTGGGCCTGACAAGATGTCTCGGGAAGTGTGCTGTCTCCCTGGGGCAAAGATCCGTGACGTGATGGAGAGGCTGACAAGACTTGTCAAGCCTACTGACCGTTATCCCCTTCTTTTGGTTCATGTGGGAACCAATGATACTGCAAGGCACAGCCTTGAGAATATCATAAGGGATTATGAGGATCTGGGTAGGAAGCTGAAAGAGATGGATGCACAGGTTGTCATCTCATCTCTTCTCCCAGTAGAAGGGCATGGTCCAGGAAGGGAGAAGAAAATAGCAGAGGTGAATAACTGGCTCCATAGATGGTGCCGCCAAGAACAGTTTGATTCTTGGATCATGGGCTGCGGTTCCATGAGCAGGGACCTCTGGTAAAGGATGGGCTGCATCTCACGCCAGTTGGCAAAAACATTTTTGCCAATAGTCTCAAAAATCTGATGAGGGCTTTAAACTGAGTTATATGGGGGAGGGAGACATTATTCTGGAAGGCAAAAGAGCTGGAGAAAATAGTCAAAATGACATAGAGGGAAAAAGGCAAACAGTGCAAGGACCCAACAGTGGGAAGCAAAAAAAAAATGCACAGGCAGCAAGTAAAGGGAACACATGTTCTTAGATGTCTCTACACTAATGCACAGAGTATGGGAAATAAACAGGATGAACTGGAACTCCTAGCACAACAAAGCAAATATGATATAATAGGCATCACTGAAACCTGGTGGGATGAGTCTCATGATTGGAATGTAGAAATAGAGGGATATAACCTTTTTAAGAGAAACAGGCCAAACAGGAAAGGAGGAGGAATAGTATTATATGTCAGGGATATATACACCAGTGAAGAGATCCAGGACATCAGTACTGGAAGCCAGGTGGAGAGCATCTGGATAAAAATTAAAGGAGAGGGAAACAACAGGGATGTTACTGTGGGAGTCTACTACAGGCCTCCAAGTGAGACGGAGGAATTGGATGATGCCTTTCTAGAACAGATGACCACACACTCAGAAAGGAGACATGTAGTAGTGATGGGGGACTTCAACTATCCGGATATTTGCTGGAAGTCAAACTCAGCCAAATCCTCAAGGTCTAGCAAATTCCTCACTTGCCTGGAAGACAATTTCATCGTCCAATAGCTGGAAGAGGCAACAAGGGTTCAGCTATTTTTAGATCTTATCTTAACCAACAAGGATGACCTAGTCAATGGAGGGCAAGTGGTTGGATCCTTAAGTGGAAGTGACAATGTTCTCCTGGAGTTTGTTATACAGTGGAAAGGGGAAGCCAGGCATAGTCAGACACGCATTCTAGACTTTAGGAGAGCTGATTTCAATAAATTTAGAGAATTACTGGGGGGGGGGGATCCCATGGTCAGGAAAACTAAAAAAGAAGGGAGTTCAAGACGGATGGGAGTTTCTCAAAAGGGAGATACTGAAGGCACAATTTCAAACATTTCCAATGAGGAAGAAAAATGGAAGATGTCTCAAGAAGCCAGGATGGATGACTAAGGAACTTTCAAATGAGATAAGCCTTAAACAGAACATGTATAAGAAATGGAAAAATGGGGAAATCACTAAAGAGGAATTCAAACAAATAGCCAGCACATGTAGGGGTAAAGTCAGGAAAGCTAAAGTGCAAAATGCACTCAGGCTTGCTAGAGAGGTTAAGAACAATAAAAAGGGCTTTTTTGGGTATGTCCGAAGCAAAAGGAAGAAGAAGGAAACAGTAGGGCCTCTGCATGCAGAAGATGGCAAAATGCTCACAGGGGACATAGAAAAGGCAGAATTACTCAACACCTTCTTTGCTTCAGTCTTCTCAGAAAAGGCAAAGGGTGCTCAACCTAAGGATAATGGGGAAGAAGACAGAATAGGGGAATTTCAGCACAGAATAAGTAAAGAGATAGTACAGGAATACTTGGATAACCTAAATGAATATAAGTCTCCAGGACCAGATGAACTACATCCAAGGGTATTAAAAGAACTGGCAAATGTAATATCGGAGCCATTGGCAATAATCTTTGAGAACTCCTGGAGAACAGGAGAAGTCCCAGCAGACAAACGTTATCCCCATTCTCAAAAAGGGAAAAAAAGAGGATCCCAACAATTATCGTCCAGTTAATCTAACATCAATTCCAGGAAAGATTCTAGAGCAGATAATTAAACAGAGAGTCTGTGAACATTTAGAAGGGAATGCCATAATCACAAAAAGCCAACATGGGTTTCAGAGAAACAAGCCTTGCCAGACAAATCTGATTTCTTTTTTTGATAAAATTAGCAGTTTGGTAGATGAGGGGAATGCTGTGGATATAGTATATCTTGATTTCAGTAAGGCCTTTGACAAGGTTCCCCATGACATTCTTGCAAACAAGCTTGTAAAATGTGGGCTAGACAAGGTAACTGTTACATGGATTTGTAACTGGTTGACTGGCCGAACTCAAAGAGTGCTCAACAATGGCTCCTTTTCATCCTGGAGAGAAGTGACCAGTGGGGTCCCACAGGGTTCTGTACTTGGCCCAGTGCTATTCAATATCTTTATTAATGACTTGGATGACAGAATTGGCGGCATAGTTATCAAGTTTGCCGATGACACTAAACTAGGAGGAGTAGCCAATACTCCAGAAGATAGGTTCAAAATTCAAAATGACCTGAATAGACTAGAAAGCTGGGCCAGTGCTAACAAAATGAAATTCAATGTGGAGAAATGTAAGGTCCTGCACTTAGGGCGCAAAAATGAAATGCACAAATGCAGGATGGGGGACATCTGACTGAATGAAACTACGTGTGAAAGGGATCTAGGAGTCCAAGTAGACGATAAGTTGAACATGAGTCAACAGTGCGATGCAGCAGCTAAAAAAGCCAATGCTATTTTAGGCTGCATCAATAGAAGTATAGCGTCTAGATCAAGGGAAGTAATAGTGCCACTCTATTCTGCTTTGGTCAGGCTCCACCTCGAATACTTTGTCCAGTTCTGTGCACCACAATTCAAAAAAGATGTGGAGGAACTGGAGCAGGTCCAAAGGAGGGCAACTAAAATGGTGAAGGGTCTAGAAACCATGCCCTGTGAGGGACGACTTAGGGAGTTGGGGATGTTTAGCCTGGAGAAGAGAAGGCTAAGAGGTGATATGATAGCCCTGTTCAAATATTTGAAGGGATGTCATATTGAGGAGGGAGCAAGCTTGTTTTCTGCTGCTGCAGAGACTAGAATGCAGAACAATGGATGCAAACTGCAGGAAAAAAGATTCCACCTCAACATTAGGAGGAACTTCCTGACAGTAAGGGCTGTTCGACAGTGGAACACACTCCCTCGGAGTGTAGTGGAGTCTCCTTCCTTAGGGGTCTTTAAGCAGAGGCTGGATGGCCATCTGTCGGGGATGCTTTGATTTGGAGTTCCTGCATGGCAGGGGGTTGGACTGGATGGCCCTTGTGGTCTCTTTCCACTTTAATGTTGAGGTGGAATCTCCTTTCCTGGAGTTTGCATCCATTGTTCCGGGTCCTAGTCTCTGGAGCAGCAGAAAACAAGTTTCCTCCCTCCTCAATATGACATCCCTTCAAATATTTAAACAAAGCTATCATATCACCTCTTAGCCTTCTCTTCTCCAGGCTAAACATCCCCAGCTCCCTAAGTCGTTCTTCATTGGGCATGGCTTCCAGACCCTTCACCATGTTTTATCATAATTATTTTTAAGTAGTTCCACATTTTTGATCCTAATATTTATGCCTAGATATTTAACCATTATTTCTACCAAAATGCATTTATATTACACCTTAACATAGCTCAACTTAATGTTTTCATTTTTAGTGTGCAGAACTGGAGCTGCAGCTCACAGTTAAAGACTGGTAAGAAATGCATGTCTATTCAGCTGAACTTTTCTGTTTTATTTTTTAAAATAGTTTTTTATTGTTTAGGCATCTTATCCATTTCTTAACATATCACCAGCCTTATATAAACACATATAACATATGTACTCAACTATAAATCGACTTCATGTATAAATCGAGGGCAGGTTTTGGGACCAAAATTATGGATTTTTATATAACCTATGGATAAGTTGAGTATAAAACTTAGGGACATGTAACAAAGGATCTTAAGGATTGTTAATGATAGTGGAATTTCATAAAATACCCCCCCACACACAAATCCCTATCCCAGAATGCATTTGCAGAGGTAATCAGGCATCCCTTCTCTCTGGCATCCCTTTATCATGGCAGTCTCTAAGCAAGTCCTGCATACATAAAGTGAAGGCATGTTTACTTATGACCCTAATGGAAAAGGCATTATGGGAGATGTCCCCCCAGTCCTCCATGGCCTGCAAGTGAAGACATCACGTACCAAGCGAAGCCTGAGTTGGGAGTTGCAACAAAGGAGAAATCTTCACACCTTTGGACGGATTTATGACTTTGTGACACTTTGCAGATACAAGCTATTCTGGTATCAAGTGTCCTTTCCCATTGAGGAGGCCTGCATATGTGTAATTTAGGCCTCCCTTTTGATGTAAGACAGCATCCTCTCTGTGTATGTGACTAAGAACCTATTTAAGGTCCAGTTTTTCCTTTGTTCGGGGTTCCACACTGGTGGCAGGCAGGCACTCTGTCAGTTTGCCTTTTGGCGTGGTTCCACACACCCCTTTTCCTACTCCCCATCATTGTGTTGCTGCATCCACCTTGATTCCGAGGAAACCATCTCAGGCGAGTATCTACCATTAGAGATGCCTTGTGTTTTCTTTCCACATTTCCTCCCTTCCTTCTATTAGGCTTGTGTGATTGTGTGTGTGAATGTGTGTGTGAATGTGTGTGTGAGTGTGTGTTTCCCTTTTGCATCAATAAACTAGCTTAAATCCAAAGACTCTGCTTTTGCGTCAGTTCCTGCGATTTCTGGTCCCTCCGTAAAAATTCTGGGATTCACGATCTCATTAATCATTGTAAGGAGCCAAGATTGGTATATTGCGCTAAGTGATATTCCCCAAATTTGAGTATTAATCCTTACAGGATGAAGCAAAGGAAAACAATGGCAAAGAACTTACAAAATTCCAGCAGACATAACTGTTTGCACCCATACTCTAAAAACTGGATGAATGGGAGAGCAGAAAGGGGGGGGTCAGTTGTTCCATAACAAATTACACTCTTGCCTTTCACCAGGAATGCTCCCTTTTTGATGTGCTTACATTGACCAATGGATAAGTCGACCTAGGTTCTTGGGGTTAATTTTTTGACTAAAATTTCTAGACTTATACATGAGTATATGCAGTGATCATTTCTATATTCATTCATATACATTTTCTTTTACTCCCTCCCCCAGGTCTTCTGCTATTCATATTGGATTAAACCTTTTAACGGTATTCTTAATAGTTCTTCTCTCCCAGCACTCTTTTATCCCTTGTTACTATCTCATTCTACCAAACTACATATATATATATATATATATATATACAATTTTTTCCTGAATTTTCTTACAACCCAACTGTGAGTTATTATGTTTATATTTTCTTCCATTTACATCTTGCTGTTTTCTCCAGTTGTTAACATTATATATTTTTATAAATGTTTATGACCATCTTTCTATACAATCTCTCATTAACGGTTCCCATATATCTGCACCCTCTTTAATTGTCTTGTCTTTGAAATACTTAGTAAATTTTTCCATTTCTATTATATCTAATGTTCTCTACAACCAATTACTCTTTGACTGGCTGATCAGTCACTGCCACTTTTGTCAACTTAGGAGCAGCAACTGAGGAAGTGAAGCATTCACAACTCCCTTTACCCACTCAGCCAGTCCCCCTCTAGCTACTTTCAGGAGCCAGGAAGGGCAAAGATCCAGTATGCACATAGTAGCTCTCACTTCTCCGAGGATCTTGTCCACATCATCAAGCTGCACAGATCGAAACTTATCCAATAAAACAGGACAAGCAGGCGGTAAGATTATATCCACTGGACCTCTGTCAACTACTGCATCCAGGTCAGAGCAAATCCAAGTAAATTTGTCCGCAAATTGTCTTGCAAATTCTTCACAGCAAGCTGTCAAATTGTCTTTGTTTTCTTCTAGGGGGACAGATGGTAAAAGGCCCTTGACTACTTGAAACAGCTCTGCTGGATGATACTGTGCAGATGCAATGATTTCTTCGCTGCATCCATTGCCCCACCATAGGCCTTCCAATGGACCTATGTTAGGTTGGACTCACTCTGAGTTTTCTGCCATCATCTCTCTAGTCTTTGTCCCACTCATTTCATCACCACCAGCTCCCTAGTGAACTAGGGGGCACGTTTGGCTCTACTTTGTGAGAGGAGATGCTCAGGGGCAATTGTGTACACTGCCCTGGCCATTTCCCTGTTCCAGAGATCTGCCAGGACTTTGAGAGAATCACCTGCCAAGGCAACAGGAAACTCCCCAAGAGCCATCAGAAATCTATCTGGTTCCATAAGCGTCCTGGGGCGGACCATTTTAATCAGCCCTCCATCCCTGCAGAGGCTCTGAGTCCCAGTGAGTCTAAGCCCTACGAGGTAGTGATCAGTCCATGACAATGGAACTGCAGAGAATTCCTCACTCCCAGATCACTGTCATCCTGCCTAGAGCAAAAAAACGCATCCAGAGTGTGTCCTGCCGCATGGGTGGCACCAGATCTTGCTTGGGAGAGAATCATGAGCTGCTCCTGACAGAGCAGTTTCTGCACAGATGTTGAAGTCCCCTAGGACAACAAGCCCAGGAGACTCCAAGGCCATTACAAAGACCAACTCAGCCAGTTCAGGCAGGAAGCCTGTTGTGCAGTGGAGTGATCAGTACACCAACAGAATCCCTAATCTGTCCCGGCCAACCACTTATACGTGGACATACTCATACCCAGTAGACTGTGGGACAGAGCACCTGGTAAGGAAGATAGAATCCTGATAGACCACTGCAACTCCGCCTCCCAGGCCTCACCTGCTAATGTACAGAAAATCCAGATATATAGAGATGGGAGAGATTAACACCTCTCCCCGCTCTCCCAGCTTCATCCAGCCAGGACTCCATAAGACAGGTCAGCATGTTCATCCAGGATCAATCCTGGATCAGGGATATTTTCCCTTTCATCAATACTGAGCAGAAGTATTTTCACCCCATTGGGCCTGTTGCCAAGGCCATCCAGATTATTTGAAATGGGGGACAGCTTGGGAGAAACTAACACCCTGCAACTCTCCTTTCTCCCAGATGAAAAGAGCTGACTCCCCATGCCATAGCTCCCCTTGCCCATTATTGTTGTGATGGCTACTCAGTGGGTTACTTCCCCTCCCATGCCCTCCTTATAGCATGTTTGGCTGGAAACAGGCAAGTTGTTTCACAGCCTGTAGCAGCCCTCCAGATGAGCTTATCAACAATAAGCAAGCAAGTTCTTCCTGTGGTGTGGGGTTGACAGTTCTTCTCTCCCCACAGTGCCAACCAGCACCCAGCTTATATCCCATTTCCCAGGGGCCAGGTGTTACTCCCTGGCTATATAGCCAGAAACCAGCTGAGTGCCTGGGCCCTGATTCTGGCAAAAAGCAGCTCACAGAGTCCTCCAGTGAAGGTGAGACCAGCAAGCAGGCAGTCAGGCAGGCAGTAATAAGCTTTTCCTGAGGTATGGGGTGGAAGTTCTTCTCTCCCCTCTGTACTAACTCCCCACAGTCCCAACCAGCACCCAACATATATCCCCTTTCCCAGGGGCTAGGCTCTGATTCTGGCAGGGAGAAGTTCACAGAGTTCTCCCAGGTAAGGTGAGGCCAGCAGCAGCACCAGCAAAAACAGACAGGTGGTAATAACCTCTTCCTGGAGTGTGGAGTGGCACTTCTTCTTTCCCCTCTGGGCTAGGTCCCCCAAAGCTTCTTGCTAGATGTGAGTGAATCTCAGTCCTTCATCAGGGCAGAGAAAGGTGCATCTGGTGTCTGTGTAGGCTTGAATGAGACTTCATTATCTACAACCAGGCACTAGATAACAGTGTGGAATGAAGAAGCTGGACTGGGCAGCTATGAGGGGGTATCAAAGTAATAATTATCACCTGGAAGTTATTATGGTATAATGATGAAATCTTTTCAGTGTTATCAATGACCCCTAAGTTCATGACGTAGAAAAAAATCAGCTCGTTGTGCCCTTTATTTTTGTTACAGGTTGTGCCAGAAGTGACTAAAGTGTAAGATGGAGAAGACTAAGGCTCGCAGTGTGATAAAGTTTCTGCATTTGAAGAGTAATCATGTCTGGCAAATTCATGATGAGATTATGCAGTCGAGTTTCCCACATTTGGGGAAATCGCAGGGACCAGCATAATGATGAGATGATAGTAGTTTATGGAAACAATTGCCCATTTTATGACACTATTATGAAGTGGAAAAGGAATTTCCAAACAGGTCCCATGTCCCTCACAGACAAGCCAAGACCTGGAAGACCATCACTGATGGACGATGCAGCCACAGTGAAGAAAGTGGAATGTGTAATCCTGGAAGATAGACAAGCAACCATCAAAATCATAATAGACTCAGTTATGGTAGTATGTGGGAAATTATTCATGACGAACTGCACATGTCTAAGGTGTCTGAACACTGGGTTCCACATTTGATAACCCCTTTCCAGAAACAAACACTGTATGACCTTTCAAGACATGCTGATGCTGTTGGACCAGGATGAAGGGGGGTTGGTCATCTGGTAACCATGTATAAATCTTGGATCTATCAGTATGATCTAGAGACCAAAACCGTGGAGTTTATCACACACCTGGACTTCCATGATGCTCCCATCACCCAAACGTCACCAATCTGTGATGGGAGCACCCTGGTGGGATCGCGCCTGGCGCTATTAAAGTGGAATGCTTCCGGTTTTGTCATGGAAGCATTATTGTAATTGTTAGGAAAGGGGACCTTTTTAATAATGGATCAAATTGTTATTAAAAAGAGGCCCTTTCCTAACAATTACGATAACACTTCCATGGTGAAAACGGAAGCATATCACTTTAATATTATTTTTTAAAATTTTATTTTAATAAAAAAAGACATAAACAATTCCACATCTTTAACATACAACCTAAACATCCTACAAGAACAATAATACATCCATACAAACATCAATGAACAGACAAAACAGAAAATAAATAGAAAAATAAACTGAACAATGAACAAAAAACATAAAAACACACCAAAATTATATTGTTGATCTTTCTTCGTTCTCTTTAATGAATCTTCCTAAAACTGCTAATATCACCTTATCTGTATGTAGTTTATCTATTTCCTTTATCGTATTTAATATTTCATTTATCTTTCTATTAACTTTATTTTTCTCCAATTGGTTCATTTCAAAATTCTCTAAATTAATGGAAAAAAGATTTTTAGAATATCAAAGCATATTGTATATTTCTAACTCTAAATTCATATTGACATATGGATCTATTATATCCTTATCATCTATATATATATATATATATATATATATATGTCAAAATTTGTCTGTCCTTATATCAATTTATTTATTTAATCAAAATCCCATCCTTTTTTTTTTCTATAGAGTTTGAAACACTTCCAATTCTCTTCTGTGGATTTTCTAGTTTTATCATTCATTAAAGATGTTAGAATATCTAAATCCATAGCTTCTCTCATTTTTACAAACCATTCTTCTTCATTTGGTAATTGTTCTGTCTTCCAATATTTTGCGTAAATTATTCTTGCCGACATAATCATATACAGTGGTCCCCCGGGATACGAATCCCTCGGGATCCGAAATCCCTGGGACCCAAAACCGCCGGGGCCGGAAAAACGGCCCCGGCCAACGAAAAAAATCCCGGGTTGCGAAAAAAATTCACAACCCGGAAGCTTTAAAACAGTGCGCTTCTGGCGCGCTGTGCATTGGCAAAAGCGGTCCCCCGGGTTACGAACGGCTTCCGGGTTACGAAGGTAATCCCGGAACGGATTACCTTCGTAACCCGGGGGACCACTGTATAAGAAGATTTGTGACATTTTCTTATTTATTTATCATATTTAATAAAAATATAAGCAGGTCTAGTGGGATTTGGATCTGTAATATTTCTTCCATTAGTTCTTTAATTTTTTTCCAATACGTTTTGGCTTTTGTACAACTCCACCATTGATGGAAGAAATACCCTTCCGGTTTATGACATTTCCAACATTTTATGTTGCCTGTCTTGTATATTGCATTGAGTTTCATAGGGGTCATATACCACCTATACGTCATTTTAAAGAAGTTATCTTTAAAATCTTGGCATAGTGTAAATTTGTTGGTGGTTTTCCAGGTTTTCTCCCAACTTTCAAGATCAATAGATTCTCCCACATCTTGTGCCCATTTTTCACAGTTTCATTTTCTAAAGTTCTAGTTTTCAGTATTTTATAATACTTAGATATGTGGTTTTTCCCCTCATCTAAGAAGATTTTATCCAACTCATTCTCTTCTTTTTCAAATCCTATTAACTTTTTATCTTTTTTGAATTGTTCTACTAATTGTTTATATGTAAACCAATGTATTTTAAATCCTTCATTTCGTAGTTGTTCTATAGTTTTAATTTCATAATTTTTGTCTTTGTCTTGGATTGTTAAATCTTTATATTTTATGTATTGTTCCATCTTCTCTTTTGTTCTATATAAAAAAGCTTCTTGGGGTGATACCCACATAGGTATTTTTTTGTAGAATTGTTTTTGATTTTAAACCATGTTTTCAAAAGTGATCTTCTAACAAAGTGATGTTGAAAATCCTTGTTTGCCTTAATTTTATCATACCATAAAACGGTGTGGTAGCCGAATCTTATATTGCTACCTTCTAGAGTCAATAATCTTATGTTTTCTAGTTTTGCCCAATCTTCAATCCATTGCAGACATGAGGCAAAATAATATAATTTTAAATTTGGTAATGCTAATCCTCCTTTTTCTTTATCCTCTGTTAATAGTTTCCATTTAATCTTTGCCCTTTTTCCTTCCCAAATAAAGTTTGTTAAATCTTTTTGCCATTTATCAAATATTTTCTCTTCTGAAATAATGGGTAAATTTTGAAATAGATACATTAACTTAGGAAGTTAACTGAGCAGGTAAGGGAAAGTGGGCGGGGAGGCGGCGTTGCTATAGTCCACAAAACCAACCTAACCTTGATCAGGAAACCTGTCCGGAAAACAACCCACATCGAGTGTGTGTACCTTAGCCTGAAGACCAGGGATAGTTTGGGGATTCTGTTGGTATACCGGCCACCCGTTGCTCAACAGACTCCCTGACCGAGCTGACTCAGCTGGTCTCTGAGTTGTTGTTGGAGTCGCCCAGGCTTTTGGTTCTGGGCGACTTCAACATCCCTCTTGAGACCAGTCCTTCTGATCTATCTGGAGCAGCTCGGGAGTTCGTGGAATCTATGACAGCCATGAACCTATCCCAGTTGGTCAACGGGCCCACTCATTGCGCGGGTCACACACTCGATGGGGTTTTCAGTACGGAACAGGAGTATCCGTGGGCAGAGGTAACGAAAACCTCCGCCCTGTCATGGACGGATCATTTTCTGATCAAGGTGGAACTAAGAGCAGCGTTTCGCCCCTCCGGGGGTGGCGGACCCATTAGAATGGTCCGCCCTCGAAGGCTCATGGAACCAATTGGTTTCCAGAAGGCCTTAGAGGGTTTAATGGTTGGCAATGCTGGCGATCGTGTCGAAGCCTTGGTAAATACCTGGAATACCGATCTTCCCAAGGCTATTGACACGATTGCCCCTGAGCGTCCTCTCCAACCCGCTCCAAAGCACAAACCCTGGTATACAGAAGAGCTCAGGGAGATGAAGCAGGTTGGACGACGACTAGAGCGCAAGTGGCGGAAGACTTGACTCCTATCCGACAAGACTCGCCATAGGCAGCATCTTCGCGCCTATCGGGAGGCTTTGTGTGCAGCGCGAAAATCTTTCTGCTCTGCACGCATTGCGTCTGCAGAGTCTCGCCCAGCAGAACTGTTTAGGGTGGTGGGGGAGCTGACGCAGGTTCCCCCTGCACCAAATCCCCTACTTAACCCTACGACGGCCTGCTGTGATGCGTTTAACACCTTCTTTGCAGATAAAATCTCTCGGATAAGAGCCAACTTGGACGAAACCTGGATTGGGAATACAGTCCCCAGTCCTAGACGGAGTCACACTCTCCCCTAAGGACTCAGTTCGCAGTCTGGGGGTACTCCTTGACTCTTCGCTTCACATGACTAGCCAGGTGAATGCGGTAGTCAGGAGCGCCTGCTATCAGCTTCGGCTGATATGCCAGCTGCGCCCTTTCCTGGATACGAAAGACCTGGAGACTGTGGTACATGCTCTAGTAACCTCACGTCTGGATTTCTGTAACGCGCTCTACATGGGGCTACCCTTGTGCCTAACCCGGAAACTTCAATTGGTTCAGAATATGGCAGCCAGGCTTATCACAGGAACATCTAGAAGAGAGCATATAACGCCAGTGCTCAAAGCTCTCCACTGGCTGCCCATTAGTTTCCGGGTACAGTACAAGGTGTTGGTACTAACCTTTAAAGCCCTGCATGGCTCAGGCCCATCCTACCTTAAGGACCGCCTCTTCCCGTATGAACCGCCCCGCACACTTCGTTCCTCTGGGAGGAACCTACTGCAGCCGATGAAAACCAGGCTGTCCCAGACCTCTCAGAGGGCTTTTTCAGCTACTGCCCCTAAGCTCTGGAACGGCCTGCCGGACGAGATGCGTCTTATTACATCACTGGCTAGTTTCAAAAAGGCTTTAAAGACGCATCTTTTCCGGCAGGCCTTTCCCTGAAGGAGAGAATAAGTGAAACCCTTGCTCCCTGCTCTGAAAATATAAACAGCACTGGAAATTATTAGCGATCCTTTTACTTAATACTTACTTGAATCGATTTAATGCGGCCTTGCACACGGATTGTTCATGAAAATGCACTTTGTTTTAATAACTGCCGACCAATTTTAACTATGTTAATTTTAAACTGTCTAGATTTAATTCAGTTTTAAAGGGGGTGGTTGGGGTGGGATGTGATTGTTGTTTTTACTCTGTATCTTTTTATTCTGCTGTACCCCGCTCCGAGTATTTATTAGAGGAGCGGGCTATAAATAAACTATTATTATTATTATTATTATTCCTGAAAATGATATATGTAATTTAAACCATTTTATTAGATCCTTTTTTACCTCTTCCCATGTAGTTTTGTAGTTGTTTCACCATAAATCTATATTTCTTTTAGTTATCTGAATTCCCAAGTACCTTGCTTTATTTTGAATTTTAAATCCCGATTTTTCACTTAATCTTATATCTTAATAATAATAATGATTTATTTATATCCCACCCAGTCAACAAGGAATCAGGGCGGGTTAAAGCAGTGGGAAAAATGCAAAGCAAATAACAATTAACAATGAAATAATAAAGCAATTTCAGCATAACAATAAATAACAAAAATTACAAAACAATTAATAAAGCAAAAATTAAAAGAAAAAATTACATTCAGTTCAGCAGTTATTAAAGAAAAATCCTGATTTTTAACACACACCCCATTTCAGTCCTGGAAAAGAAACAACATCAATAATAATAATATAAACAATAAACAATCTTAATAGATCACAACCTAAAACCATGAAAAAGGGGGAGGCTAAAAACTGTCAAAAAGAAAAAGCTCTTAATTTCCTAGTGAGGAATGGGCTGGAGGATTATAAGGACTCCACCCACGCTGTCAAGTCCTGGGCTGGAGGGGAGGGCCTGGTGTTAAAGAGCCAAGCCGGCATAGGCTCCATGTCCTCCAGAGGTTGGTTCCCTGTCCTCCAAGATGGTCCTGGGCTGGAGGAATGGGCTGGAGGCTTATAAGGACTCCACCCACGCTGCCAAATCCTGGGCTGGAGGGGAGGGCCTGGTGTTAAAGAGCCAAGCTGGCATAGGCTCCATGTCCTCCAGAGGTTGGTTCCCTGTCCTCCAAGATGGTCCTGTCTTTGGTCTAAGTTTTTTGTGATCATTACTGTTTTGTTGTGATTAATTTTAAAGCCAGATTCTTCTCCATAATTTTCTAAGGAAGTTTTTAAATGTACAATACTGTCCATTGGTTCTTCTAAAAAATAGATTATATCATCAGCAAATGCCTTTAATTTATAGATTTGATCTTTAACTGTTACTCCTTTTATCTCCCTTATATCGTTGTTTAAAACCTCTAATATCATAACAAAAAGTAATGGAGATAATGGGCATCCTTGTCTTGTTCCCTGTTCTATTTTAAAATATTCTGATTTTTCTTCGTTAATGAGTAGTTGTGCTCTTTGTTCTTTGTAGATAGCTCTAATCCAATTTGAAAATTCAACTCCCATATCCATCTTATTTATCATTTCTTGTAAAAAT
The DNA here is from genome assembly GCA_034509955.1 of Urosaurus nigricauda. Classification (NCBI taxonomy): domain Eukaryota; kingdom Metazoa; phylum Chordata; class Lepidosauria; order Squamata; family Phrynosomatidae; genus Urosaurus; species Urosaurus nigricauda. The sequence goes on along the minus strand of JAOEGL010000005.1, from coordinate 104,490,312 downwards.
GACCATTTTACCCTGTCAAATGCCTTTTCTGCGTCTAATAGTACCATAGCTAGTTTTTTTTTTCACTATGACATTCGAAATGTTCTATTACAATCAATACTGTTCTCATGTTGTCTCTGATATGTCTGTTGGGTATAAAACCATTTTGGTCATCATGAATAATCAGTTGTAATATTTTCTTTAATCTTTCCGCTATAATTGTTGTGAATATTTTATAGTCTGTATTTATTAAAGATATAGGTCTATAGTTCCCTACTTCAGTTCTATCTTTCCCATCTTTAGGTATTAACGTAATATATGCATCTTTCCATGAATCTGGAATTCCATTTTCTTGAATTTCATTTAACATATTAGTCAGAGGGGTAGCTATTACTTCATCCATTTTCTTATAATAATTAGATGTTAATCCATCGGGACCTGGAGTCTTATCTGTTTTCATATTTTTTATGGCGTTCAATACCTCTTTTATCGAGATTTTTCGATATAAGTTTTCCTTTTGTTCTTCATTCAACTTTTTAATTGTTCAATTTTCAAGGTAGAGATGAATCTTTCTATTCTTTTCCTCCTTATCCCCTTCTTTTGTTTTGTTTTCATATAGATTTTCATAGTATTTCCTGATCCGTTCATTTTCATGATAAATTTCAGTAATTAACTTTTTTTCTCTTTCTCTTTTTAGTTTATTAGCTAATACCTTTCCCGCTTTATTACTATATTCAAATTGTTTTTGTTTACTTAGTTTCAATTTCTTTTGAATTTCATTAATTGCTAAGGATTTTAAACCTTGTTGTAGAATTTGAACTTCCATTTTAAGTTTTTTGTCTCCTTTCTTTTTCCATTTCTCTTCTTTTTTGATTAGCTCTTGTGTGATTTTCTTCTTTTTTTTTTGCTCCTTTCTTTTTTTCCAGCTGATTTTTATCAAAATTCCTCTAATATATGCTTTACCTGCATCCCAAATTGTCTTTTGTTTCATACCTTCTTATTGTTTTCTTTAAAGTAGTATTTTAATTCTCTGATTTCACTAATAATATTTTCGTCGTTTAGTAAATTATTGTTAAGTCTCCAGGTGAAATCTTTTTTATTCTCTTGAATTTTTAATATGATGTGGTCTGAGGTGGGTTTTGTTAATATGTCCATTGATTATATACATGGTAAAAATGATTTATTAGCAATAAAAAGATCTATCCTAGAAAAAGAGTTGTGTACCTCCGAGTAAAAGGTATAGTTTCTTGCTTCATTGTATATATATCTCCAAATATCAACCATGTCTAGTTTATCCATAAGTGCGAAAAAAGATTTAGGTAATTTTCCTTGATTTTTCCTTATTTTTTTCCCTCGTTGGAGACTCTGGGGCTTTCTAGATTGGCAGGAAAGTGTGACATGAAGTTGCCTTTTCCTTAATGCTTAGCAGCTGCACCGCAACCTTTAGATGGAGCTGCGCTGTTCCGCAGTTTTTAAAAAAGAAGCTGGGAAAACCAGCACTTTTTAAAGGTGCTTCTTCTCCCCTAAAATGTAAAAGAAGCGTTTTCATGGCATACTTTCCCTTTTTCTCATCTAAAGGCTAGAGTTTCATGCAGCCATGAACACACTCTTTTTGCCAATGTAGAATAGGCCTCTATCTAGTTTCGGTTGTATAACTGTATTAAAGTCCCCTAACAATAAGATCTTATCATATCCGCGTTATCCAATTTCATATTGATTACATCAAAGTACTTCTCTCTGTTCTCTGGCGGGGCATAAATCCCTACTACCAAGGCCGTAAAAATTTTCAGTTTCACTTCTATTGCAAGATATGATCCATTCTCATCCTTGAATATTTCTTTTGCTCCATATTTTTTATTTACATAAATAGCTAATCCTCTTTTCTTTGTTTCTGCTGTCGAGGTAAAGCATTGTCCTAGCTTAGGGTTTTTCACATATTTAATTTCTTTATTCTTTATCTTAATCTCTTGGATACAGATTATATCTCCTTTTAGTTTTTCAAATTGATGGAATATTATGCTTCTTTTGTACTTTGGCCTGATCTAGATTGGCAAAAAGAAGTGTGCTCATGGCTGCATGAAACTCTAACCTTTAGATGAGAAAAAGGGAAAGTGTGCCATGAAAACGCTTTTTTTTTTTTTTTTTTTTTTTTTTTTTTTTTTTTTTTTTGCATTTTAGGGGAGAAGAAGTGCCTTTAAAAAGGTGCTGGTTTTCCCAGCTTCTTTTTTAAAAACTTCGGAACAGCGCAGCTCCATCTAAAGGCTGGGCTGCAGTGCAGCTGCTAAGCATTAAGGAAAAGGCAACTTCATGTCACACTTTCCTGCCAATCTAGAAAGCCCCTTTGAATTCAGTCCTTTTATATTCCACAATATTATATTTATCACCATTTTCTAATATCTTGTTTCGTTTTTGTTTTGTTTTGTTTTGTTTTCCACCCCTTCCTCCCCTTTGTTTTATTTCAGTTTTATTAATTTATTAATTTTTTTCTTTTATTTAAAAACTTAAGATTTTTTTCCTCCTTATACAGTACGGTGAATATTTCCTTTCTGTACTTTTTGTTTTTACTCGTTTTCTTTACCAGATTCTCCATTATCTTCCTCTTCTTCATCTATAAAAGGTGTTAACTTTTGTTTTGTTTTCTATTCCTCTTTTCCTTCTTCTTTATCTTCATTATCTTCTTGATTACTCCTTTTATCTTCTTTTCTTTTTCCTCCATATTTCCTTGCTTTCCATTCTCTTATCTTTTGTGGTCTAGCTTCGTCATCTTCTCTACTTTCTCTTCTCAATTTTTGCTCCATCTCATTTGCTTTATCAATACTGTCAATTCTATATCTTTTCTGCCTATAGGTAGAATAGGCCTTCTATTCTTTCCCATTTGTAATCAATTCCTAGATTCTTTAATATCCTTGTCAGAGGTGTATATTTATTCCTTTCCAACATGATTTGGGGGGGGGGGGGATGTCTTTGAATATTTTTTACGTCAATATCCTCTATTGTCAATTGATTTTCATAACTTTTTTTTGAATGATCAAATCTCTAACCTTGGTATGTGTAAAGCATATAACAATATCTCTCGGAACTTTCCTGTCCCTAGCTTGTATTGAGTTAATTCTGAAGATTTTATCTATCTCTTTTATCTATCTATTTTTTCCTCGGGGTATCCAATGTATTGGGCTATTGGCACAAGCAATCTCTCTGTCAGGTCTTCGTTATTTTCTTCTGGGACCCCTCTAATCTTAATACATCTGTCTCTATAACGAAGTTCATTTGTCCAGTCCCATAACTGTAGTTGTTCTTGTCTTCGTTTTATTTCTTTTGTTTCTGTTGCGAATGTTGATGTCTTCTCTTTAATCTCATCTACTTCTTTTTGTGTTCTAGTAATGTCTTGGTTCATTCTATCCATCTTTTTCATAATATTTTCCATTTCTTTCTTCAAGTCTTTCCTTATCTCCACTCTAGTTTGCTTAATATCGTCTCTCATTTCTTTCATTTCATCTCCTATCTCTTGACTAGCTTCTTTCAGATCTTTTTTCATCTCTAATCTAAGTTCTTTCATTTCTTGTCTTATGTTCCTGATTTCTTCAAGAAGTAGCATATTTGGATCAATTATCCTCATCGTATCTTCTGTTGAACCTCTTCTTTTTTGTGATTGTTGATTTTGAAATTGTTGAAATTGTGTTTTCTTAGCAGATGTCATTTTTCCAACCTGTTCAGACTTGTCAGTGAAAGTATACTCTAATTAATAATAGCAATCGATGATGATTATTATTAATATTAAATTCTTATTAGATTCTATTTCTATTGTTTTTTTCTACATTACACAATTATCTCCATTGTTTATTCTACACCTCTGTCTTCATTATTAATATTCAAATATCTGGGCACTTTTCAACTATATAAATCTTTATCAGTTCTGTCCTCTATTTTCTAAATTTTTTATACTTTTATTAATAATATTATCTCATATACACATTTATCCATGTATATTTATACCCCAAATAGTTGCGATCCAGCTTCAATTGATCTTGGATGAAATGGATTATCTAGATCCATTTCAAACCGGTTTCCGGGTGGGCTACGGGGTTGAGACTGCCATGGTCGCCCTGATCGATGATCTCCGTCTGGGCATCGACAGGGGTAGCGTGTCCCTGTTGGTGCTCTTGGACATCTCAGCGGCTTTCGATACCATCGACCATGGTATCCTTCTGGAGCGCCTGGTAGAGGTGGGAATCAGAGGCACCGTGCTTCAGTGGTTCTGGTCCTACCTCTCTGGGAGGCTCCAGATGGTGCAGCTGGTGGACGCTTACTCCGATAAGAGGGCCCTTAGATCTGGGGTTCCTCAAGGAGCTATACTGTCCCCCATGCTATTCAACATTTACATGAAACCGCTGGGAGAGATCATCCGGAGGTTATCAGTACGCTGATGACACCCAGATAATGTTCTCTATGTCTCCGACTGATGCAGTGACCGGGGATGGCGTCACTCCCTTCGTGGCCTGTCTGGAATCGGTAATGGACTAGATGAGGAAAAACAGACTCAGCCTGAATCCAGAGAAAACGGAAGTACTCGTGATAGGTTCCCCCGGCCCAGTGATGATGGTGGCTCCACCTGTCCTGAACGGGGTCACGCTTCCCGTAAAGGACACTGTACGCAGCTTGGGGGTGCTCCTTGATTCGTCGCTCCATCTTACTTCCCAGGTGGATGCGACAGTCAAGAGCACCTGTTTTCAGCTTCGGCTGTTACACCAGCTGCGCCCCTACTTGGACCGGAAGGACCTTGAAACGGTAGTACATGCTCTGGTAACCTCTCGATTGGATTTCTGCAACGCACTCTACATGGGGCAGCCTTTGTATCACACTCGGAAGCTTCAATTAGTGCAAAATATGGCAGCACGGCTGGTCACTGGTGTCCCCAGGGCCTGCCATATAACACCGGTATTGAAAGACCTTCACTGGCTGCCTATTCGCTTCCGGGCTCAATACAAAGTGCTGGTTATTACCTATAAAGCCCTAAATGGCTTGGGCCCAGAGTACCTGAAGGACCGTCTCTCCTCACACAACCCACCCCGCACACTTAGATCTACTGGGCAACAATTACTAAGAGTTCCAGAGGCCAGACTATTATCTACTACGAAGAGGGCGTTCTCTGTCTCGGCCCCTAGCCTCTGGAACACATTGCTTATTGAGCTCCGCTTGGCTGCCCCCCTTACTCAGTTTAAAAAAGGGTTAAAAACGTACTTATTTGGGCAAGCTTATCCCTGACTTCTTCCTCCCTGATGACACCCTCCCCCCATTATGAACCGGTTTGGAGTATTGCTATTGTTATTGTATTGCTGTATCGGGTTTTATCTTACTGTTTGTTGTTGCCATGTTTTTAATTTGTCTATATGCTGTGCACCGCCTGATCATTGGAAGGGCGGTATATAAATAAACATTTTATTATTTATTATTTTAAATAATAATCTTCAAACAATATTCAGTTGTTACCACTTATTTCTGTATGTGTAGATTTGATTCCATATGGCACTTTGAAGTTACAATAAGTTCTCAATGCAAATTTAGAAAAATTGATATAGTAAGTAATTCTTATTTTCCTTTTATCAAGTTAAAATACCAGAAACGTCAATATCAATACCTATATCAATAAATTCAATACATTCCCTAAGTAATACAAATCTTATATGCCCTGTTTCCTTTACTTAATAAGTGTCATTCAATATATTCAGTAAATAATGCTAATTTTCATACACCATAAGTAATATTTAACTTAATTTCTTACTCTTACTTTTCCTTCTTCTTTCCTCCATTGTTAATCTTGTATTCATTAATTCTCAAATCAATCTTCTTTATGTCTGTTATTATTTATTCAATCCCTTTTATTTTTGTTAATTAATTAAAGCTCATCCAAATTTACAAAGTTATATCAAAAAATTTTTAAGCAGAAGCAATATTATTCCCTTTTCTTTTTAAGATTTTTCTTAAAAGTTCAGAGTGTAGCAGCTGCTTCAACCCCCAAAAATGCTCCAGCAGCCTCAGGTGCCAATGCAGGAGATCAGGTTCAGACCAACAATGCAGCCTCTGCATCAGCCTCCAACTTCACAAGCAGCAGCCTTTGTGTCTTTCCTCTGTTCTTACTTTATCTTTATCTCAGTCTCTCAGTCTTTTAATCTTTTATCTTATTGTTTCCTTCAGTCCGCTCCTTCAGTCCGCTCCGCTCTCTGTTTTTTCTATCTGCTGTCCGTTTATATATGTCGTCTCTGTCTTCCCCACCTATTCTCCGTGTCCCAGGCTGTTTCTAATCCCAAACTGCTTCCAGCTCTGTCTCCTTTCTCCTTTTTTCTCCAAGCTTCCCTCTTATTCCTCCTTTTATTCTTCTGGTCTTTCTCTATTTCTTTCAAAATCCACAGTCTCTTTCTTATTTCTCTTATTATTTATTTCTCTTATTTCTTTACCTCTTCTCTTTCTCTTTCTCAAACTATCTTCTTCTAGCTTCTCTCCTTCCTTTCGATTCAGATCCACACCTCCAACAAAGTTCCGCTCTAGCTCCAACTCCAGCAATCCAGTAATCTCCCTTCTGTGTTTTGAGTTCAACTCACCTCTGTGTCTCCTTCCCCCGCCCAGCTCTCTTCCACATCTGTTTTGGATTTGTTCCTGGAGACACCTGGTGAGTTTAATTTAATCTTTATGTTCTATTCCATCCTGTCTTTCATCATTAATGTCCTCAGCAAAAATAAAAGGAAAAGTCTAAGAATAAAGTGTTCTTAGCTGCAATATGCTTCCTTATTTTATTTTATTTTTTGAAGGATTTTAAAATGCGGGTTGCTGCTACTGCTGTTACCAGCTACAAAAGTGGGTGGCTTCAACTCTTCGGTCTCCGCGTTCTTCTCAGTTGGGCTATTGAGCTTTGCAACAAACTCTTCCTCCCTCCTGGATTCGCTGGAGACCCCCCAGCAAGCTGATTCTAGTAGTCCCTCTTATCGGAGGGGCTAAGGACAGATTGAGTTGTGTCCCCGTTCCTCCTAGAACCACTTTTGTGGAGGCTAAGGTTACAAGGATTGGGAGCTCCTCATACCTGCTGCCTCCTTGCAGCTCCTCTGCACTGGAAGCCGCATATCACTTTAATAGCGCCAGGCGCAATCCCACCAGGAAGCTCCCGTTGCAGATTGGTGACATTTGGGTGATGGGAGCATCGTGGAAGTCCAGGTGTGTGATACACATGGAGTGGAAGCATGTTGATTTCCCTCCCCACAAAAGGCAAAGGTGCAAAAGTCAGCAGAAAAGGTCATGCTCTGAGTTTGTTGGGACTGTCGTGGAGTCATTCTCACAGATTACCTTGCAAAGGGGCAAACCATCACTGGCACATACTGTAGCAATCTTCTGGACAAGTTGTAAGATGCTCTGAAAAAGAAAAGTTGTGATTTGCTCTCCAGAGGCATTCGTCTCCTAGCTGACATTTCACCAGCTCTCATCTCAAGTTGCAATTAACAAAGCAAGGGCAGGTGGCTTTGAGTTTTTGCAACATCCGCCTTATTCTCCTGACTTAGCACCAAGTGACTGTTTTCTTGTTCCAAGAAATGAAAAAAATGATTGCAGGGTCACTTATTTGACAATACAAATGACACCAAATTCTTCACCAAAGAAGAATTCAAACAAATAACGAGCACGTGTAGGGGTGACAGTAAGGGCTGTTTGACAGTAGAACATTAAGGCCTGTTCGACAGTGGAACACACTGACAGTAAGCGCTGTTCAATAGTGGAACACACTTCCTCAGAGTGTGGTGGAGTCTCCTTCCTTAGAGGTCTTTAAGCAGAGGCTGAATGGCCATCTGCTCTGCACACAATGCGTCTGCAGAATCCTGCCCAGCAGAGCTATTTAGGGTGGTGGGGGAGCTAACACAGGTCCCTCCTGTGTCAAATCCCCTGCTTGAGCCCACGACGGCCTGTTGTGAGGCGTTTAACATTCACTTTGCAGATAAAATCTCTCGGATCAGAGCCGACTTGGATGCCAATATTTGCTCAGTGGTCACAGATGAGGTGTCTAGCCACTCCGTTGCTGTCAGTTTACTGGATGAGTTCCAACCTGTGAGTACCGATGACGTGGACAAGCTTCTTGGAAGTATGAAAAAGACAACCTGCTCCCTCGATCCCTGTCCATCTTGGCTGGTTGTCCAGGGAGGGGACACACTGAGGGTATTCCTTCGGGATACAATCAATGCTTCCCTCAGAGAAGGCTGTTTATCATCCTGCCTGAAGGAGGCAGCTGTTAAGCCCCTCCTGAAGAAGCCTTCTCTTGACCTGGACAGGAACAACTATAGACCAGTGTTCTTGCTCCCTTTTTTGAGCAAGGTGATCGAGAGAGCAGTTGCCTCTCAACTCCAGGTTGTCTTGGATGAAACCGATTATCTTGATCCATTTCAAACCGGTTTCAGGACAGGACATGGAGTGGAGACTGCCATGGTCGCTCTGACCAACGACCTCCGCCTGAGTATCGACAGGGGTAGTGTGACCCTGCTGGTGCTCTTGGATCTCTCAGTGGCTTTTGATACTGTAGATCACTCCATCCTCTTGAGTCGACTGAGGGAGTTGGGGATCGGGGGCACTGCACTCTGGTGGCTCCGGTCCTTTCTCTCTGGGAGATTTCAAAGGGTGAGGCTCGGGGACAGTTGCTCCTCCAAGACTGAGCTTAACTGTGGTGTCCCTCAGGGCACCATCCTGTCCCCAATGCTATTTAATGTCTACATGAAGCCGCTGGGTGAGATCATTCGGAGGCATGGAGCTCAGTGTCTTCAGTACACTCAGATATACCTCTCCATGACCAGATCGTCGGTTCGGACTTCAGGTGGCGTCTCTCCTCTTAATGACTGCCTTGCAGCGGTAATGGATTGGATGAGGAAAAACAGGCTGAAACTCAATCCAGACAAAACGGAGGTACTAGCTGTTACAGGCTCGAAACCAGGTTCGGGGATACATCTTCCGGTCCTAGATGGAGTCATACTCTCCTCGAAGTACCCTGTTCGCAGTCTGGGGGTGCTCCTTGACTCGTCGCTTCACATGACTAGTCAGGTGAATGCAGCAGTCAGGAGTGCCTGTTATCAGCTTCGGCTGATACGCCAGCTGAGCCCCTACCTGGATCAGAGGGACCTGGAAACAGTGGTGCACGCTTTGGTAACCTCATGTTTGGATTTCTGTAATGCGCTCTACATAGGGCTACCCTTGTGCCTAACCTGGAAACTCCAACTAGTTCAAAATATGGCAGCCAGGCTTGTTAGCAGAACACCTAGGAGAGAGCACATTACACCTGTGTTTAAAGCTCTCCACTGGCTGCCGATTAGTTTCCGGGTGCAGTACAAGGTGTTGGTATTAACCTTCAAAGCCCTACATGGCTCAGGCTCGTCTTACCTTAGGGACCGCCTCTTCCCATATGAACCGCCCCGCACACCGGTCCTCTGGGAGAAATCTTTTGCAGCCCATGAAGACTAGGTTATCGCAGACCTCCCAGAGGGCCTTTTCTGCTTCTGCTCCCAGGCTATGGAATGGCCTGCCGGACGAGATGCGTCTCATTACATCACTAGACTGTTTCAAAACAGCCTTAAAGACGCATCTCTTCTGGCAGGCCTTCCCTGAAACTGTATAATCTACCTGGCTCCTAAAATCTTTCAGCCAATTCCCAACTCCTTATTCCCCCCCCCCCCTGTATTTTGTTGCTACCCATGCTGTGGCCAGCATTGCGGTTTTTGTGTATTATGTTGTATTGTATTTTTATTGTTAGTAATTTAATTTTAAACTTAACTAGTTTAATCCTATTTTAAGAGGGGAGGTTGGGATAGAATTCTTGAATTATTTTAATCTGTAATCTGTTTTTTAACCTTGTTGTACCCCGCCTCAATTGTTTTACAGAGGGGCGGGTAAGAAATATTATTATTATTATTATTATTATTATTATTATTATTTGTCAAGGATGCTTTGATGGAGAGTTCCTGCATGGCAGCAGGTTGGATTGGATGGCCTTGTGGTCTCTTCCAACTCTACGATTCCATGATTCTATAATTCTATTCTATATTGAACATACATATTCCTTAGATGAGTCCTGGCTTCAGCACGGGCTTTATCAAACCAGGGGGCCATTCCTTTATGCCTAAAATTTCTAGGCCTCCTCTCTGTGAGCCTCAGTGATGTTGCCAATGTGTGAGGAGCTGAGAGTAATTCTCTAGGGCATCTTGCACTTCCTGTGTTTCAGTGATCTGATTTTTGAATCCCAACCATGATGATGAATTAAGGAGTACTGAAATCTCTCATAGAGATTTTCTGTCCACCATAGCCTTTTCTTTCTAAGCATCATGACTGAATCAATAAGGTGAGATTGTATTTGGGAGTGAATATTAGTAGAGATTAGTAGAGAGGAGAAGAAGGAGATGGTCACTGTATTAGATTAGTAGAGAGGGGAAGAAGGAGATGGTCACTGTAGTGAGCAGACCGTGGAAACAGCCAATCACAGAGCACCTGGAGTCCAGCCAATGAGAAGCTGGCTGGGCAGGGCTATAAAAGAGACTTGACAGGGAGCGAAAGGGGGTTTTTGTTGTTGGAATTTTGAGGGAAGAGACACCTAGGAGGGAGGGTGTGCTCTTAGGGTTCCTGAGAGAACATTTGTAGGTTAGTTGATAGACCAAGGAAGGGTCTGAAAAGTCCAGTAGGGACTAGATAAGCTTGAGGGAATCTGAGAAAGAGAGGCTCAGAATAAGCCTGGAGGTTAAGAAAGATTTTGGTCATAATACATGGAGAGGGATGCATGAGTGGCTGTAGTATTATTGTTTTAAGGAACTTTTGTAACTAAGGAACAAAACAAACAAAGCTTTAATTATATTTTATAATTTATTTTATAGTTTACAAATAAACTTTATCAATGTTTTGAAATACTGCTTGGCCTCTGTTAACTATTGAAACACGCTACCAAAGATAGTAATGCCTCAGTAGAGATAGGTGGTGGTCGCAACACATATAATAAAAGTGGTGGGATCTAAAAACCCAGGGTGCTGTCATCCAAAAAAACATAGGAGTGAACAAGAAAGTATTCACTACAGTCACTATCAGAAATTAATACATAATCAATAGTACGGCTACCTTTTGCCTATATATCTGTGTACTCACCACTGTTAGCCATAGTGAATTTTGAATTTTGGTGTGCATGATATTCCACATGACCTCAGATGGACTCTGCTTTGCAGTCCTCCATGATCCCCAAAGTGATGGGATATTTATACATTACACTCTGATGAGGTCACCTTCATGGGAACTCTTGAGAACAATGCCCCTCAGAATTGCCCAACAGGTAGTTTGTGAGTTGGTAATGGAATAGTCATCAGCTCCAATAATCAAAAGAATGGGCAGTGATTGTCTAAGATGTCTCACCTGATGAGCTGGCTATCAACTTAACTCCCTTCCCATTTCTCTTGATTATTGTCAGACCAGATTACCTCACCCCAGATTACCAACACCTTTAGCCCCTAAAAACCCCTGGAAATCTGGTCTAGTTCCGGCATTTCCATTCAACCAATACTCTTGGAAAGGCTGTATTCACTCTATTTCAGCCAAAATAGAGTGATCCCAGAAGCAGGCCTTACTATAGATAAGTATCACCCGTAGTGCTGCCCCAACCTTTTCCAAAGCTAACCCCTGATTCATGAGCCTTGAATGAATGAGTGTGAGATAGTGAATTGCTGTGTGATTTTCCCCTTTTAAAATAAAATATGCTTAATTGGATAAGCCTGCCACTGCATCATTTCTTAGATCCATCGGTCCACTGAGCTAAGTTTTAAACGGAACATGTATAAAAAATGGAAAAATGGGGAAATCACCAAAGAGGAATTCAAACAAATAGCCAGCACATGTAGGGATAAAGTCAGAAAAGCTAAAGCGCAAAATGAACTCAGGCTTGCAAGAGACGTTAGGAACAATAAAAAGGGCTTTTTTGGATATGTCTGCAGCAAAAAGAAGAAGAAGGAAACGGTTGGGCCACTGCGAGCAGAAGATGGCAAAATGCTCACAGGAGACAGAGAAAAGGCAGAATTGCTCAACACCTTCTTTACTTCAGTCTTCTCAGCAAAGGCAAAGGGTGCCCAACCTAAGGATAATGGGGCAGAGGACAGAATAGGGGAATTTCAGCACAGAATAAGTAAAGGGACAGTACAGGAATACCTGGTTAATCTAAATGAATATAAGTCTTCAGGACCAGATGAACTACATCCTAGGGTATTAAAAGAACTGGCAAATGTAATATCGGAACCAATGGCAATAATCTTTCAGAATTCCTGGAGAACAGGAGAACAGGAGAAGCAGACTGGAGGAGGGCAAATGTTGTCCCTATCTTCAAAAAGGGGAAAAAAGAGGATCCCAACAATTATCGTCCGGTTAGTCTGACATCAATACCAGGAAAGATTCTGGAGCAGATAATTAAACAGAGAGTCTGTGAATATCTGGAAGATAATTCCATAATCACAAAAAGCCAACATGGGTTTCAGAGAAACAAGTCATGCCAGACAAATCTGATCTCTTTTTTTGATAAAATTACCAGCTTGGTAGATGAAGGGAATGCTGTGGATATAGTATATCTTGACTTGAGTAAGGCATTTGACAAGGTTCCCCATGACATTCTTGCAAACAAGCTTGTAAAATGTGGACTAGACAAGGTAACTGTTACATGGATTTGTAACTGGTTGACTGACCAAACCCAAAGGGTGCTCAACAATGGTTCCTTTTCATCCTGGAAAGAAGTGACAAGTGGGGTGCCACAGGGTTCTGTCCTGGGCCCAGTGCTATTCAACATCTTTATTAATGACTTGGATGACAATATTGAGAGCCTAGTTATCAAATTTGCAGATGCCACCAAATTAGGAGGAGTAGCTAATACCCCAAAGGACAGGATCAAAATTCAAAATGACCTGAATAGACTAGAAAGCTGGGCCAAAGCTAACAAAATGAAATTTAACACAGAGAAATGTAAGGTCCTACACGTAGGGTGGAAAAATGAAATGCACAGATATAGGATGGGGGACAGCTGGCTGAATGAGGCAACATGTGAAAGGGATCTAGGAGTCCAAGTAGACCACAAGTTGAACATGAGCCAACAGTGTGATGCGGCAGGTAAAAAGGCCAATGCTATTTTAGGCTGCATCAATAGAAGTATAGTGTCTAGATCAAGGGAAGTAATAGTGCCACTCTATTCTGCTTTGGTCAGGCCCCACCTGGAATACTCTGTCCAGTTCTGGGCACCACAATTCAAAAAGGATGTGGAGAAACTGGAGCGTGTCCAAAGGAGGGCGACTAAAATGGTGAAGGGTCTGGAAACCTTGCCCTATGAAGAACACCTTAGGGAGCTGGGGATGTTTAGCCTGGAGAAGAGAAGGTTAAGAGGTGATATGATCGCCCTGTTTAAATACTGGAAGGGATGTCACATTGAGGAGGGAGCAAGCTTGTTTTCTGCTGCTCCAGAGAACAGGACTCGTAACAATGGATGCAAACTGCAGGAAAAAAGATTCCACCTCAATATTAGGAAGAACTTCCTGACAGTAAGGGCTGTTCGACAGTGAAACTCCCTCGGAGGGTGGTGGAGTCTCCTTCCTTGGAGGTTTTTAAGCAGAGGCTGGATGGCCATCTGTCGGAGATGCTTTGATTGGGAGTTCCTGCACGGCATATATCAGATATCTCCTTTCAAAAATTATTTAAATCAGAGGCTACCAAAACTATGATTAGGAGTCCAAAGAAGGGTCCCCCCTCTCTCCCAAAGGCACAGCGTGAGCAGGCAGAGAGCATTGCTCCTGCAGCCATTTTTTAAAAAGATGATGACCAGACTGAGAAAGAAGAGGAGGAAAAGAAGATGGATTTTAAAGAGATGATGAATGCTCTTACAGAGACCATGAAACAACAACATGATCAAACACGTACAGAGTTTAATAAATTACTGGCATCTCACAAGGAGAAAATTGAAGGAAAAATAGCTAGGAACAGAGAGGATTTACATTCAACATTAAGAAACCAACTAGAAGAAATTCAAAAAATGCTTTCAACAGCAGGTGGAAAGAACAAATGATAAATTTTTGAAATATTAAATTGTGCGAAAGATTTAAAACAGGATGTTCAAGCACTGCAATTGCACAACAAAGCTTGCAAAGATAAACAGGAAGCACAACAGAAAGAAATTCAAATAAATAAAAATAAGCTTTCTGAAATAGATAAAAGGCTTATATAGTTACAAGACTATCAAAGAAGAGCAAACTTTGTCATCAAGAATATACCAGAAAATGGAAAAGAAGACAGGAAATCAGATTTAAAAACAGAAATTTTAAAATGGTTACAAAAAGTCACCCCATCTCTTAATTGGAATGAGACAGATTTGGAAATTGTTCATCATTTGGCACCAGGAAGGAATTATACCATGTGACATAATTGGGAGGGTGACCAATTATAATAAAAAAGACAAATTGATGAACATTATGAGAAAGAACCCAGAAAAACTTAGATTTGGAGATGATGACTATTGTCTTCAAACAAGAATGTGGAGGATGTCAATGAAGCCATGCACAGTCTTGCTTTTGAAAGCTGGGCTTAGTTATACATGAGGTTACCCTGTATTCTTAAAATTCCAGAAAGCAGAAAGAAAGTACCAGATGGATTCTGTAGAACAAGGACTACGGCTGTTGAAAGATTTGGGAATATATAAAAATGAACAAAAAACAACTGGAGAAGCTAAAGGGTCTGGAGATTTTTTTAAAAAAAAAAAACCAGTCTGGAGGAGCAGAATTACTATGAGCAATTGGAGGAGTTGGATTTTTTTAGAGGAAAAGAGACAACGCTACAAACAAGTTGAAAAGTTAAACTTAATTAATGAGCACTCGGGGGGTGGGCAGTTTCTTTGGGCCTTGGAATGTCTTCACCACCCCTCCCCACAGGGGTAGCTTTGGCAACCGAGGCTAGAGCAATTTTCTCTAGCAAGAAATGGGGAGGTAAATGGAACATGAGGGGGGAGGGGGAGGAGAAAGGGGGGCTAAGGGGAGGGATATGGGTTGCATAAATTGGAGTCATTGGAGAGAGGAATAAATTGTACTATGGCAGATAAGTTAAAAATTTCAACTTTAAACACCAAAGGACTTGGTTCAGTGATTAAAAGAAGAAGAACTGAAGCATTGTTAAAACGGGATGCTGCTGACGTGGTCTTTCTTCAAGAAACACATCAAAGGAAAGACGGGGAGAATGAATTGGGTAAAAAAATACAAAAAAGCATTTGGGAATTCTAAATCAAAGGGGCTAGCAATATTAATTGCAAAGAAATGTACCTTTGTAATAAATAATGTATTAAGAGATGAAGAAGGAAGATATATAATAATACAAGGGGAATTAGGTGAAGATAAGTATGTATTAGCTAATGTATATGCTCCAAATGAAAAACAAGAAGAGTTTTATGAGAAGGTGTTTAAAAAAGTGGATGATATGCAAGAACAATATGTGATACTGGCGGGAGATTTTAACATGCAAATGGATAAGATTAAAGACAAATCTAACTCCTCTGTAAAGGATAAAAATAGAAATATAACAAATTTAAATAAAATAATGAAAAAAAGGAACTTTAAAGATGTGTGGAGATTAGTAAAAGGGGATGAAAGGAAATATACATACTATTCTGCTGTACATAAAACGTACTAAACTAAACCAACCACAGTCCCAGTACTCAGAAAACCCAAAGTGGACAAAACAAAACAAAAATGAAAGGGTTCTGATGGAGAAGACAGGAAATCAAACTTGAACAACAGAAACAGGAATTTAGTAGGATGGACTCCACTAAATTTAACAGCAAATTAGAGGAATTTGATGCATTAGTAACCCAGAAGTTAAATGAACTTTAGGACCTCAAATTTAAAAAAATTCCAAAGAGACCTTAGAGACTATCAAGAAGGCAAGGTTTACTCCTAGAAATTCCTCCTAACAATAAGAAAAGGGTTTTTTTTGATATGAGTATAGATACAAGTAGAGAAGAGAGCAGCCTAAATGGCATTACCTCTGATTCCTCTGCTGATTACTCGATGGAGAACTCTAACACCAATAAGACACCTTTTTTAGAAAAACAGCCCAACAGATGGAGATCCAGGGACAGAGGAGAGGAGAGGAGGAAAATGTACAAGGGCAGGTACCTCACCAAACACAGATAGTCAACATATCCAAAGCTACATTATCTACTCTGGAAATAGAGGTTTTGAACAAAGGTCTTTCATTTGTTCCTACCCCTAGTTATAATTCCTTTGAGACTATGCATGAAGTCCATCAATTGCTTCGAAAAATTAGATTGGCAAATTTTTTTTCTAGAACTGGGACAACCAATGAATACCTGGGACATCCGGATACTGATAAATATAGGAATTTTCACAAAAAAATCTAATTTCAATCCCAGCACAGATGACCCATACATCAAGGTCTTTCAAGAAAAAGTATTAAAGGATATGCGTGAGATTTCCACCTCTACTTCCAATAACTGGCACAATTTATCCAAGATACATAAAACCACTCTGGAGAACTTGCAAAGGAGGCAGGACATTATCATTAAACCAGCAGACAAAGGAGGTGCCATAGTTATATGGGGGAGGGAAGATTATGAATTGGAGGCATATAGCCAATTATCAAATGAAAGACACTATAAGGAATGTACGAAAGACCCCACAGATGATATTTTGAAATCCATTAAAATCGTCTTAGAGGAGGCATTGAATATGGGTTATATAACAACCAATGTGTATGCATATCTATTGGACTCTCCTGGTAGGACCCCTTTATTTTATTTACTACCAAAGATACATAAGGACAAAACAGTGAATTTTCTTGATATTAACATCCATACAACAAGGGGATCTTTTATAACAAACCTATATAGAATACCCAGAGATGTGAATTCTTTTCTAAGATACGATAGTTATCATCCCAAGCCTCTCAAAAATAACCTTCCTTATTCACAATTCTTACGGATTAGACGTAATTCCAATACGCTGGAGGGCTTTGAAAGGGAATCAAACATCACAGGCCTCCAGTTCTTGGAAAAGGGATATCCATTTAAAGTTATTAAAGAGGCACAGGATAAGGTACTGAGGTTGGATCGCAGGCAACTTCTGTGTGATTCTAGACCTAAGAAAGTATTGGATAGAGTGGTTATTCCACTCACTTTCAATACACATTGACATAAGGTTAAGGAAAGCATCATGAAGCATTGGCATCTGTTGGAAAATATACCCGGATATAAAAACAGACCGATGTTCGCTTATAGACGGACTCGAAACATCAAGAATATATTAGTAAGAACAGAATTTGTTAATCCAGTTATACAAAAGAGTTTGACAGCCAAAGGACACTACATCTGTGGAGACTGCTCAGTGCGTAAACATAGCAGTAATATAAAATCTTTTGTGAATACTGCTGATGGTAAGAGCTATGAATTATATAAGTTCTCCACATGTGCAAGTAAGAATGTCATATACATGATCTTATGCCCTTGTAAACTAGTTTACATAGAGATGACCACCAGACAGGTGAGGACCCGTATTAATGAACACAGGAGTTGCATCAAAAATCGAAAATTGGAAGCCCCATTGGTTAAACATTTTGTTGAGAAACAACACAGTTTTGATTCGTTTAAATTCTGGTGTATAGATGGATTACCCAATATGAAAAACATAAGATAATTACAAATATTAGAACTGAAATGGATCCATCGATTAAATTCAGAATCTCCAGGAGGTTTAAATGACAATGTTAATTGGTTAGTTTGAGTATTTTTGGCTTTATTGAGTCACTTCACACCCTTATTTTCCCTAGGTATGCTTAAGTTTTTACAGGATCAAGCTCAGCATTAACACAGCTGGTTATATAAGACACCCTGATAACAGGCCAAGCTCATTACAGCTTTTGAATTTAGCAAGGAAACAGATATTGTATGCTGAGGAATTGTTTATTATTTATATTGACAGGCCTCTGAAGAAGGCTTTGGCCAAAAGGCGTTTGGCCTTGGTTTTTTATCTCTTTCTTGTTTATTTTATATTGCCATTGGCGAAGATAAGGGGTGTTATTTTCACCCTTTTTGTTGCTCAATTGTCCTTTTCCCAGGGTTAATTACCCTGATGTAGAGGTTTTTTATTACTATTATCTATGATCTTCCTTAGCATTTTTAAATTATTAGTGGGGTATTTTACCCTTTTAGATAATTATTTAGCCTCAGGGTTTTATTTCCTGTCTTCTCCATCAGAACCCTTTCATTTTTGTTTTGTTTTGTACATAAAACGTACACCAGAATAGACTATATTTTTGTTTTGAAAAACATGATAAATAAATTTTTGAATTCAGAAATTTTAAATATTAAAATAACGGACCATGCTTTGGTGAATGTAGAAATTGTTATTAAGAAAGATTATGAACAAATAAGAAGGGGAAGGTTGGATACCAAAATATTGAATTATAAGGATGTTGTTGATAAGATTGGAAAGGAATGGCAAGAAACGTGGGATGTAATAATAATAATAATAATAATAAATTTTATTTTTATACCGCCCTTCCAAAAAGATCAGGGCGGTGTACAAGATAAAAAGACATTAAAACATCAAGCATAGTTTAAAATCCAAGCAATACAATGAAACAAGTAAAACAATACAAGATTAAAAACAATAAAAAACGATACCTCCCAGCGTAAAGCTATGATGGAAAGACAATGGCAGCATATCTAACAGGGCAAACCACAAGAGAGACCCATTTACAAATATGCCTGTTGAAATAGATGTGTTTTCAGGTCCTTTCTAAATTGGATGAGGGTGGGGGATAAGCGGAGCTCAGTAGGTAGAGAGTTCCAGAGGTAAGGGGCAGAGATGGAGAACGCCCTTTTTGTAGTGCTCATCAATCTAGCCTCTGGAACTCTCAATATACGCTGTCCGGTAGATCTCAGTGTGCGGGGCGGATTATGTGGGGAGAGACGGTCCTTTAGGTACCCTGGGCCCGAGCCATATAGGGCTTTATAGGTAACAACCAGCACTTTGTACTGCGCCCGGAAGCGAATCGGCAGCCAATGTAGGTCTTTCAAGATAGGTGTTATATGGGCGGTCCTGGGAGCTCCAGTGACCACCCGTGCCGCCATATTTTGCACTAGTTGTAGCTTCCGAGTATGATACAAAGGCTGCCCCATGTAGAGCGCGTTACAGAAGTCCAACCGAGAGGTTACCAGAGCATGTACTACGGTTTCAAGGTCCCTCCGGTCCAGATAGGGTCGCAACTGGCGTATCAGCCGAAGCTGATAACAGGTGCTCCTGACGGTCGCGTCCACCTGAGAAGTTAGATGGAGCGACGAGTCAAGGAGCACCCCCAGACTGCGTACAGTGTCCCTGACGGGGAGCGTGACCCCGCCAAGGACAGGTGGAACCACCTCCTTACCCGGACCAGGGGAACCTATCACGAGTACTTCCGTTTTCTCTGGATTCAGGCTGAGTCTATTTTCCCTCATCCAGTCCATTACCGATTCCAGACAGGTCACAAGAGGAGCGACGCCATCCCTGGTCACTGCATCAGTCGGAGACATAGAGAAGACTATTTGGGTGTCATCAGCGTACTGATAACACCGCGCCCCATGCCTCCGGATGATCTCTCCCAGCGGTTTCATGTAAATGTTGAAAAGCATGGGGGACAGAATAGCTCCTTGAGGGACCCCAGATGTAAGGGCCCTCTTATCGGAGCAGACGTCCCCCAGCTGCACCATCTGGAACCTCCCAGAGAGGTAGGACCGGAACCACTGGAGCGCAGTGCCCCCGATTCCCACCTCTGCCAGGCGTTCCAGAAGGATACCATGGTCGATGGTATCGAAAGCCGCTGAGATGTCCAAGAGCACCAACAGGGACACGCTACCCCTGTCGATGCCCAGACGGAGATCATCGACCAGAGCGACCATGGCAGTCTCAACTCCGTAGCCCGCCCGGAAACCGGTTTGAAATGGATCTAGAAAATCCGTTTCATCCAAGATCGATTGAAGCTGGATTGCAACCGCCCTCTCGATCACCTTCCCCAAGAATGGCAGTAGCGAGATTGGCCGATAATTATTGTGAACCAGGGGGTCAAGGGAAGGCTTCTTTAATATAGGTTTAATTGTGGCCAATTTAAGCTGTTCCGGAAATTGACCTTCCCTCAAAGAAAGGTTGGTAATCCGGTGTAATAAAGAAGTAACCACCGGTCCCCCCTGTGCCACTAACCACGAGGGGCAGGGATCGAGAGAGCAGGTTGTCTTCCTAACACTTCTAAGGATCTTGTCCACATCCTCGGTACTGACAGACTCAAACTGATCCAGTACAACTGAGTCCACGGAAGCTCTGGATGCCTCTCTTCTGGTTTCTGTTATAACCCTGGCGTCCAGACCTTCGTTTATCCGAGAGATTTTATCCGCGAAGAAGTTGTTAAATTGGTCACAGCAGGCCTTAGTAGGTTCAAGGATCTGGTTCGGGGCAGGAGGGAGCTGAGTTAGCTCCCTCACTACCCTGAACAACTCTGCTGGACGCGACTCCGCGGACGCGACACGAGCAGCAACGAACGAGTTCCTAGCTGCTCGTATCGCCTCTCCATAGGCCTTTAAATGAAGGTCTAGGAGAGCCTTGTCGGATAAACGCTGGTGTTTCCGCCAGGCGTGCTCTAGCCGTCGCAGAACCCGCTTCCTGGCCCGGAGTTCTTCCGTGTACCAGGGCTTCCTTTTGGAAGCAGGTCTGAGAGGGCGCTTGGGAGCGATACTGTGTATAGCCCTAGAGAGGTCAGTATCCCAGATGTTAACTAGGGCATCAACAGTGTCGCCGTCACTTCCAACCATATACCCCTCTAGGGCTTCTTGGAACCTAGCAGGTTCCATCAGCCTTCGAGGGTGGACCATCCTAATGGGTCCGCCACCCCCGGAGGGGATCTGGGTTGATGCCTTGATGCTAGCCTTC
The DNA here is from genome assembly GCA_034509955.1 of Urosaurus nigricauda. NCBI lineage: Eukaryota > Metazoa > Chordata > Lepidosauria > Squamata > Phrynosomatidae > Urosaurus > Urosaurus nigricauda. The sequence continues at coordinate 104,469,355 of JAOEGL010000005.1, read as the reverse complement.
ACCAGGAAATGATCCGTCCATGACAGGGCGGAAATGTTGGTAATTTCCGCCCACGGATTTTCCATGTCCGTACAGAAGACCAAATCGAGTGTATTCCCCGCACAATGCGTTGGACCCGAAACCAGCTGAGACAGGCCCATGGCTGTCATGGTATCCATGAATTCCCGAGCCGCACCGGATAGAACTGCGTTGGCCACGAAGGGAATGTTGAAGTCTCCCAGGACTAAAAGCCTGGGGGACTCCAACACCAGCTCCGAGACCAACTGTGTCAGCTCGTTAAGGGAGTCTGTTAGCGCACGGGGTGGCCGGTAGACCAACAGAATCCCTAGACTGTCTCTAGCCTTCAGGGTCAGGTAAATACACTCGATATAGGAGGTCTGACGAACATGGTTCCTGGTTAGAGACAAGGTGTTTTTATGCACCAAGGCAACACCCCCCCCCCGCCCACCTAACCTGTTCTGGTCCTTCACCGAGTACCCGGATGGGAGGGCCTGAGCCCACACAGCGTCACCCTCAGGCCCTAGCCAGGTCTCGGTTATGCAAGCCAGGTCACAGTTGTTATCCTCAATTAGATCGTATATAATGTGGGATTTTTTCCTAATGGACCTGGCATTGCACAGGAGCAGAGACAGGGTTTGTGGTATGGTTGAAGTAACCCTCAGGCCCTGTTGGTTAGGAGAAGGACTGGAAGGAGAGATAGATATTAAGCATCGATCACGCCTTCCCCTGTAACGCCTGTCCTTTCTCCTACCGTCATACTTCCCCTTGCCCCACACAACTTGGATTGGAGCCCCGCTCACATCATCAGAAAGGTTACCCTCTCCCTCCCCAAGTAGTTCATTCTCTCCTCCCATATTAATATACTCCTTCTCCTCCACAACATATCAATATAATAGAGAGGGGGATGAAAGAAGACCAAAATTCCCCACAACAGCATAGCGTCCAAACAGGATTGGATGATAATAAAGGGGGTAGTGGTGACTCGGAGGGGCAGGTGTGCTTTAGCTGTTCTATGCTGCCCTTGCACGTCCGTACATCCTCCCACTACCCTCTGGGCTCTCTGAAGGGAGCTGTTGGCAGGTAGGTCGCCTGGCTGGCCCCAGGCCTCTACACTTCCTTCTTCCGCCGCTGGTGCCGCCTCTTTTGCGTCACAGTTCACTGTCCGCGGGTGTGTTAGCATCGTTGCGCCTAAAAGGCCTCTGGTGTTCCGGCCACGCCCCCTCCTGCTGCTTCTGCGCTGCTGCTGGAGAGAGAAGGCTGCTGCTGGGCCTAAAAGGCCTCTGGTGTTCCGGCCACGCCCCCTCCTGCTGCTTCTGCGCTGCTGCTGGAGAGAGAAGGCTGCTGCTGGGCCTAAAAGGCCTCTGGTGTTCCGGCCACGCCCCCTCCTGCTGCTTCTGCGCTGCTGCTGGAGAGAGAAGGCTGCTGCTGGGCCTAAAAGGCCTCTGGTGTTCCGGCCACGCCCCCTCCTGCTGCTTCTGCGCTGCTGCTGGAGAGAGAAGGCTGCTGCTGGGCCTAAAAGGCCTCTGGTGTTCCGGCCACGCCCCCTCCTGCTGCTTCTGCGCTGCTGCTGGAGAGAGAAGGCTGCTGCTGGGCCTAAAAGGCCTCTGGTGTTCCGGCCACGCCCCCTCCTGCTGCTTCTGCGCTGCTGCTGGAGAGAGAAGGCTGCTGCTGGGCCTAAAAGGCCTCTGGTGTTCCGGCCACGCCCCCTCCTGCTGCTTCTGCGCTGCTGCTGGAGAGAGAAGGCTGCTGCTGGGCCTAAAAGGCCTCTGGTGTTCCGGCCACGCCCCCTCCTGCTGCTTCTGCGCTGCTGCTGGAGAGAGAAGGCTGCTGCTGGGCCTAAAAGGCCTCTGGTGTTCCGGCCACGCCCCCTCCTGCTGCTTCTGCGCTGCTGCTGGAGAGAGAAGGCTGCTGCTGGGCCTAAAAGGCCTCTGGTGTTCCGGCCACGCCCCCTCCTGCTGCTTCTGCGCTGCTGCTGGAGAGAGAAGGCTGCTGCTGGGCCTAAAAGGCCTCTGGTGTTCCGGCCACGCCCCCTCCTGCTGCTTCTGCGCTGCTGCTGGAGAGAGAAGGCTGCTGCTGGGCCTAAAAGGCCTCTGGTGTTCCGGCCACGCCCCCTCCTGCTGCTTCTGCGCTGCTGCTGGAGAGAGAAGGCTGCTGCTGGGCCTAAAAGGCCTCTGGTGTTCCGGCCACGCCCCCTCCTGCTGCTTCTGCGCTGCTGCTGGAGAGAGAAGGCTGCTGCTGGGCCTAAAAGGCCTCTGGTGTTCCGGCCACGCCCCCTCCTGCTGCTTCTGCGCTGCTGCTGGAGAGAGAAGGCTGCTGCTGGGCCTAAAAGGCCTCTGGTGTTCCGGCCACGCCCCCTCCTGCTGCTTCTGCGCTGCTGCTGGAGAGAGAAGGCTGCTGCTGGGCCTAAAAGGCCTCTGGTGTTCCGGCCACGCCCCCTCCTGCTGCTTCTGCGCTGCTGCTGGAGAGAGAAGGCTGCTGCTGGGCCTAAAAGGCCTCTGGTGTTCCGGCCACGCCCCCTCCTGCTGCTTCTGCGCTGCTGCTGGAGAGAGAAGGCTGCTGCTGGGCCTAAAAGGCCTCTGGTGTTCCGGCCACGCCCCCTCCTGCTGCTTCTGCGCTGCTGCTGGAGAGAGAAGGCTGCTGCTGGGCCTAAAAGGCCTCTGGTGTTCCGGCCACGCCCCCTCCTGCTGCTTCTGCGCTGCTGCTGGAGAGAGAAGGCTGCTGCTGGGCCTAAAAGGCCTCTGGTGTTCCGGCCACGCCCCCTCCTGCTGCTTCTGCGCTGCTGCTGGAGAGAGAAGGCTGCTGCTGGGCCTAAAAGGCCTCTGGTGTTCCGGCCACGCCCCCTCCTGCTGCTTCTGCGCTGCTGCTGGAGAGAGAAGGCTGCTGCTGGGCCTAAAAGGCCTCTGGTGTTCCGGCCACGCCCCCTCCTGCTGCTTCTGCGCTGCTGCTGGAGAGAGAAGGCTGCTGCTGGGCCTAAAAGGCCTCTGGTGTTCCGGCCACGCCCCCTCCTGCTGCTTCTGCGCTGCTGCTGGAGAGAGAAGGCTGCTGCTGGGCCTAAAAGGCCTCTGGTGTTCCGGCCACGCCCCCTCCTGCTGCTTCTGCGCTGCTGCTGGAGAGAGAAGGCTGCTGCTGGGCCTAAAAGGCCTCTGGTGTTCCGGCCACGCCCCCTCCTGCTGCTTCTGCGCTGCTGCTGGAGAGAGAAGGCTGCTGCTGGGCCTAAAAGGCCTCTGGTGTTCCGGCCACGCCCCCTCCTGCTGCTTCTGCGCTGCTGCTCAAATGACAGAGATTTAACAAAAGGTTTGCTATGGGATACCATGAAAGCACTAACAAGAGGAATATGTATAAAAGAATCATATAACCTTAAGAAAAAACAAGAAGAAAGAAAAAAGAAACTAGAAACTGACAGAAAAACTAGAGAATAAATATATAGGTAGCAGAGATAAGCAAATTTATGTAGAATTAAGGGCAAAGAGAGAAGAATTGGATAAGATGGAAATAAATGAAGTACAAGATAATTTGATTTATTTAGGAAGGGAATATTTTTAATATAGTAATAAAAACTCAAAAATGCTGGCCAAATCCACACAGAAAAAGAAAATGGAAAGTATGATAAATATAGTGAAGGATAAATCAGGAAAGATGTGTAGATTGATGAAAGAAAAATTTAAAATGTTTGAAGAATTTTACAATTTATATCAAGCAGGGGAAAAAAACCATTAGATAAGATAGAAAAGTATGTAGAAGAAAACTGGGGACAAACAATAAAGGAAGAAGTTAAAGAATTACTGGAACAACCCATAGAAAAGGAGGAGATAACTGAAATAATTAGAAATTTAAAAAAATGGAAAAGCTCCAGGAATGGATGGTTTGGGACCTGAATATTATAAAATATTTGAAAAAATATTAGTCCCAAAATTGTTAGAGTTGTACAATGGAATAATAAATGGAGAAAAAATTCCAGCATCATGGTATCAATCATTGGTAACATTGATACCCAAAACAGACAAAGATTTAACTGACCCAGGGTCATACAGATCCATATCATTAATAAATCAGGATGCAAAAATTTTAACAGCAATAATAGCAAATAGAATGAATAAATGTATGTACAAATATATAGGAAAAGGTCAATGCGAATTTATAAAAGGAAGACAAATGCCTAACTTAGTAGGAAGAGTTTTGAGTAAAATACATGTAATTGGGATAAAAAAATTAAAAGCAGGAATTTTAGCATTAAATATATTTAAAGCTTTTGACTGTGTGGAATGGCCAACATTAAAAATAATTTTGAAAAAATTGGGAATGGGAGAAAAAATAAGGGGATTAATAGATCACTTATACTGTAATGGTAAACAGTTGGTTAACAAATGAAATAAAAGTAACAAGAGGTACAAGACAAGGATGCCCGCTTTCACCAATATTATTTGCAATGGTTATAGAAATGTTAGCAAATGCTATAAGGAACGATAGCTGTTTGGAAGGAATAGGACTGGGGGGAAAACATAAAATTAGTTTATTTGCTGATGATACACTATTAACTATTAAGGATTTAAGGGATAAAATGGGGAAAATAAAAGAACACTTGAATCTATTTGGAAAGGTGACAGGACTTCAAATTAATTGGAAAAAATCAGAAATGATGTTATTTAACTATACAAAAGAAGAGGAATTAGAATTAACAAAACAAAAAGATTTAGAGATATGATTAAAAAGTAGTATAAAATATTTAGGAATAAATATTACGAAAGATTTAAAAGAAATGGAAGTGAAAAATTTAGTGGTATTATGAAAAGAAGTTGAAAAAAATTGTAGAATATAAGAAGATTCAATTATCATGGTTCATTGCATTAGTTAAAATGAAAATCCTACCAAAATTAAATGTTTTATTTAGAATGATACCATTAAAAATATCAGAATCTGAAATAAATAAATGGCAACAGTTAGTAAATTCATATTGTAATGGAGGTAAAAGAGTTAGATTAAATAAACAAATTTGGTGTAGATCTCAGAAAAAGGGAGGGTTAGGTCTTCCTAATATAAAGGGATACTATGAGGCCAACCACTTAAAATATGTAATAGAAGGTATGTTGAATATACCAGATCTAGACTGGTTAGAAATGGAAAAATAAGAACTAGATATGAAAATAGATTTTAGTAGGAGGGAAATTAAGGAGATTGAAAACCCATTCATGAAAAATATATTAGAGATATGGAACAAATATTAAAAAAGAATGATGAATGAAAATTCAATGATAACACCAATAATAATGGAAAAATCACTCCCAAAAGATTTAAGAGATTTACTAGATAAGGAATTAAAGGAAAAGAAAATGGATAAAATAGAAAATTGGACAGAGATAAAGATAGGAAAAGAAAGTATAACAGAAAAGCTTAGCGGAATAAAAATGTCTTGGTTTCACTATATGCAAATAGAACAACGGTTTAAAAATTGGGAAAAAAGAATATAAGAAAGGAAAATATACACAATTCGAACAAATAATTCAGCAAGGGAAAGAAAGGGAAGAAAATTAAAATATGAAAGGAACAACAAATAAAATGTATAAAATATTAATGGAGAGCAAAAGGGAAAAATTAAATCAAAATATTTTGAAAGAAATATGGGAAGATGAATGAGGATATAAAATTTGTGAAAATGAATGGAATAGAATTTGGGAGCAAAGACATTTGAAAAACTTATCGATTAAAGAATGTCTTTGCCTTGATTAAACTTATGAATTAAAGAAAATTATTATAAACTGGTTTGGAAATGGTATTTAATACCAATAAGATTACATAATATAAATAAGAATAACTCAAAATATTGTTAGATAGGTTGTAACGAGGTAGGATCGTATATACATATGTGGTGGCAGTGTAAATATGTTTAAAAATTTTGGGAAATAGTAATATTAGAAATAGAAAATATTTTGAATATAAAAATAGATAGAAAACCAAACATAGTATTATTATCATTATGTAATGAAGTAGAATAGAAAAAAGAGGAGAAAAACCTTATAACAAATTTATTTACAGCTGCGAGATTAATTATAGCAAGAAATTGGAAAACAAAACTAAATGTAGAATTGAAAGATTGGTATAAAGAAGTTTGGAAATTAGCAATTAATGATAAGTTAACATGTCAATTGAGGGTAAAGAAGGGATTATGGAAAAGAAATGATTTTGATGAAATTTGGAAAAAAATTATTGAAAATGTTCTAGCAAAAGAAGATGGGAAATTACCTCCGCGGGATGAATTAAAATTTTGGATGGAATATAATGATGGGAATGACTCCGGGGGAGGGGTGCACTGAGGTGATATACAGAAAAAGAAAAAAAGAACAAGCAAAATGTTGAAGTATATAAGTATTAAAGAATGTTATAATTTTAGTTTATGGGGTTTTTTTGTAAAATTTCAAAAATACTAAATTTAAAAAAAGGCCAAAAAAAAAAAAAAGAATTGAGAGATTAAAAGTCCTCTGTTTAATAAGTGGTTTCTTGAAAGAAATACTTGTTTGGCTAAGTGTTCATTTACAAAGGTCACAACAGCTCTCTCATGTTTGTAATTATAGAATAAGTATTACACTTGAATAATGTCCTTGGAAGTGAGAGCCCCACAACCTTCATGTCATAGAGTATGTAGAAGGTGGTCCTTGTGTCAGGGATGATGGGAGTTGTTGCACATAACCTCAGGCTGTAACTCCTCACAAACTTGGTAAAGCAGAGCTGACCAGTTTTGGTCAGTGGTTGTTGTGTTGCAAATATAGCAGAGTTGCAGAGTAGGTGCTGAAGATCCTGACAAATCTCTTCTTGCACTCTCTCTCATCTGGATATCACCACCTCAGGAACTGCTGGTCCTTGTTTTCACAGCTTGGCACTCCTGCTTCAAACAGTCGAGAATCCACACAACTTGTAGTCTAAACAATAGAACTACTTTTATTCTGCTATCTGGTTACATACAACTAATAAAATAACAAACAACTTTGCAACACATTGACTAAGCTTCTGTAACACTATACATTCACTTCAAATCCTCACAGCTCACCCAGTTCAAAAAACACCACCACCACCACCACCATCATCATGGACAAGACTGGCAATTATTCCTATTGTTAGTTGCCACCCACTGGGTGTGCATATCCACATTGATTGGCTGACTTTTCTCTCCCCAGACTTAAATCCAACCCTTGACTATGGTGGTCTTGCCCATGAGTCACGTTCCAGGTGTTTTCAATGTACATTCTTTAGTGACCTTGACTTTCAAGACTTATTGTTTTGATTATATTTGCACCTGTGATTTTGTGTATGTGCCTTGCCAAGCTGGAAACCTTTTAATTGGAAATCTTCTGTCCCTTTGTTTCTCACATACATCTTTTCATTTCAATTACTGCATGTCCCATGCTCCATTTCTTGACACCTTGCACTTTGTCTGAGGTACCATACCACCTGGTTTGGGATAACTGCTAATGATCAATTTATGCTTCACTAGTAGCACATTCCAATAGATATTATTAGAGTGGTCCTGAGGTATTAGAGGATCTATCATTGGGAGCAGTTTCTTAGAATGACTCTGGCCTTTCCACAGGCCTTTGTTTCAGGAATCCTGGGAGTCTGATTCCTCAGGCTGTGGCGAGATCAGCAGATTTTCAGGAGGCAGCTGTATGTGATCAGAGGGAGTTACAACTATTTTACTCAATTCCTGAAATTTAACAGATTTCTTAGCTTTCTTATTTGTCATGTTTGTCAGTTTTGTGGGATTTTGTTTGTTATGCTTTGATGTCACTCTTCTTTCTGGTCTTTATTTCATAACACTTTAACTTTTCTTAGCTGCCTTTTGCTCCTCTTGGCACAAAGTTTGTTCCTTGACAGAAGGTTCCCTTTTGTTGGGGTGCAATAAGTTCATATCTGAGACTAACAGCTTGGTTTCCAAGTTCAGAATCTAATTTTACCAAGGATTCCCCAATAACTGTTAATAAAGCATTATATTCAGAGAGGAAGGACTTAATTGATTGTATTGCTAACCTGTTTGGTGAGGTTTGACAGTTTCTCCTCTTTCCATTCCTCCTGGAGTAATCTATGGGCTCATTTCCACTTGTCGTTTTGTTGCAGATTGTTGCGGGTTTTATCTCATGCGATATAACTCAGTGATTGAATTGCATGAAAAGTAAATTTTACTCCATCGTTTCCAGTTAGAGGTACTTAGGAAATATCTCAAATCAAACTTACTCCTGAGCGTTTCCTTTTGCCTTAAACCACATCAGCCTATACCGTATTAAGCTGTGCAAAATTTCCACTGAAGCCTCAAAACCAGTATTTCAGGGTGTTTTTTTTTTAAAATGAGCTGTCAGTCATTATACATCACTGTGACGTGTGCTATCCCGATTTTGATTAATGTGCGGTATACATGCTCCCCATTTCCGCTATAATTTAAATGCTTGTTTCCGGTGCATCCAGCCAATCATTGTAACAATCATTTGGTGGCAGCCCATTGATTGTTCTATGTTCTGGTCATTTGTCTTTGTCCTTGTGGAGAATCATTTGTTCTCAGAAAAAGCATCATGGCTCCAAGATCCCAGCAGTTGGATCAGGATCTGCACGTTAGCATTAGGGCCCATGTGTTGCTAACCCTTGTGTTGTGCAAATGGTTGCAGAGGACATCTGATGCTCTGGAAATACTTTGGAGTGGTAGCGGTGCAGAGGATGAAAATGAACCAGATGAAATATCTGTGGTAACCCAATGGATGAATGAATGTGTGGCGTCCGCTTGTCTGCATGCTATCCAGAATTCTTTAGAATGAATGCAAAGGAGGTGGCGGATTTACCTGTGGATCAATGTCCACTGGGGCACCTTTGCCAAGACTGTGTGGTCGGATGAAATGTGAAAGCAGGTCTTCAGGATGCCCTGCCATGTGTTCAACCTGATTGTGGAGGAGCTGCGTCCCCATCTTACCAGACAGGACACCCGCCTACGTCGGGCAGTGCCAGTGTACAAGCAAGTTGCCATCACCATATACTTCCTGGCCCACAAAGGGTCCTATGCCACTGTTGCAACTTTTTTTGGTGTGGGAAAGACCACAGCATCCAGAGCCATAATACGGATTGTACTCTCCATGGAGATGGTTCTTCTTAAGAAAGTGGTCTACCTTGGGGACCACAGAAAGGTATCTATTGCCTTGAAGCATGATGTCAAGGGAAGTTCATATTTACTTGATAAATATAAACTTGCAAGATGTTGTTGTACAGAATTGATTACATTATTCTAACTATTTTTCCCCTTTGCTGCTGATGGCTTTTTTTCCCTGGACCGGGCTGGGCAACTTTATTTTTAACTAAAGAACCCTTTCTTGGAAAAAATGAGCAATTACGAGTACCCAGGAAAATACACTCCAATTAAACAGGTGAATAAATGGGGGTAATTGTTCCTGTTGTCATTTTAAAGCTAGTTTAAATAATAGCATCATTGTATTTACAGATACATTGTTGCAATGTGATGTTGTTTTGGCATGCTTCCATTGGCACTGTCATTGTGTTCTCTCTTGCAGGTCATGGCAAGGTTTGAGGCTCTGGGATTCCCCCAGGTGATCGGGGTGATCGATGGCTGTCACGTGAACATCATTGCCCCTGTGTGACAGGGGGGCCAATACATCAACAGGAAGCAGAACTACTCAATGGTCCTCCAAGCAGCTTGTGATCATACAGGGAGATTTATTGACATTGTTACGGGCTACGCAGGATCAAACCACGACAGCTTTATTGTGAAAGGCTCCCCAATATTTAATGCATTGCAAGCCCGACAGTATGTGCCTAGTTGGCCTTCGCAAATGATATCAGGACAGATGGTGGGTCCACTGTTGCTTGGCGATTCCGGTTACCCCATAAAGCCATGGCTACTTACCCCATTCAAGGGAAGACCACGGGGGAGGGAGGGGGTTTATAATAGACATCATTCCCGTGTTAGGAACTGCATGGAACATGCATTCGGCTGGATGAAAATGAAATTTCGTGCCTTAACGAGCAATATAGAGGTAGCTGCAGAGAATGTTTACTCTATAATTGTGGCCTCTGTAATTTTACATAATATTGTTGAGTCTAACGGGGAGGTACTAAAGAATGCCCCTGTGACACCACCAGTTTTCACTATAGATCCCTCTACATTTCAGACAGAAAGGAGGGAGAAAAAATCAGGAGAGCTTATGTGGAGTTTTTCTCCTCCCATCACTGCTGAATTGTGGGATTAGTGTGGAATGTAGAGGGGCCTTTTGAGAATGTAGTTGGTGATCACGTGAAATTTTGAGGTGCCCCGTTTATGGGCCATTGCAAATTAAAATTGTGTGGAATACAAAACAAAAACAAAAAAAAACTGATATTGTGAAAATTTGTCTTTGTCCTCTCTTTCTGCTTTAAAAAGTCTTGGAGCTGCTTTCACGAAAAAGAGTTTTGCCTTGATGCTGAAAAAGCGGCTCCATGAGATATTTTGGCTGTGGGAGCTTGCTGGTCGCCCCCATTACAGGGATAGATACCCTGCTGGTAAGGGCATTATTTATTTATTTATTTATTAATATTAATTCTACTACATTATGTAGGATGTTTACATTTCACAAGTAAACACAATACAAAATTTAAGAATTAATTTGGAGGAAATAAAAGTAATACTTTGTTGAAAATAATATATTATTGTCTTCCAGTTATGGCTCCTTAATCAGAATAAATAAGAAGAAAATTTAAATTGCAGTGAAATGATTATTTATTATTTTGGGCTTATAAAAATTATTATAACTTAGATTTTGTTTTATTTTATTTTTTTGAATTTAGAATTATTGCTTTTTTTATAACAAAAATAAAGGGCTTTGTCAAATTGTGTATCTTTTTCACATGCAACAAGAATCTAGAATAAAAATTGGGGTGAAATAATCCCAATCATAATTTGCTTTTTCTGTTGCTGTACATTTGTTAAATTAAAAAAAAATTATTATTAAAATTGCACTTTGCATCACTTCAGCCTTTAATTTTTGGGATAGCATTGGGTACAACTGCAAAAATATATTTATGTATGTCTGAATAATTTTTCCAGACATACATCTTCAGATAATTAAATCTATGTTTTTCCAATTATTTAAGTAGATTCTTTAAAATATTAAATGTACTGGTATTTTATCTTTTTATAATTTAAATAAAAATAACAAAAAAATACTACAGATATTGAAAATATATACATATATGGACTCTTTCATACGAGGCTAAATTGGAAGTATAATTTAAGGTCAATTCGAATGCAATCATGGGTTTTAAGTTATTGCGAATTAACTCTTCGCATGCAAATTCGGGCAAGAGGGAAGCCAATTCGAATGCAATCATGGGTTTTACATTATTGCGAATTAAAACTTCGCATGCAAATTCGGGCAGGAGGGGGTTATTTCTGGGTAGGAGCAGGGGTTCATGTAAATTTGCTAAACAAGCGAATTTACATGAATCCGCATTGGCTCCATTCGGAGTTGGGAGAAATTCCTCCCCGTTTGAAAGAGTCCCCCATATATATATATATATATATATCACTATTAAAAGTATATCTGAGGATTTATATTACCAGTATTACATATCTTTATATATATATATATATATATATATATATATGCTTGCCAACCCCTGTTTTGCTTCCCTTCAAGGTCTCTGAGGTAATTTTTTTCCTCCATGTTATTGAATGGTTAGAATTCTCAATCTTTTTTATCAAAAGCTGCATCAACCACAGAATTTATGTGTCCCACATCGTAAGGGTCAAACAAGATTTGTCTGTGATTCAAGAACCAATCAACAGCAGTATTAGAGGACAGTTCTGGGTTTATAAGTTAAGATAAGAAAGAGGTGGGAACCGGGGAAGATTTAAATTCCTTTCTTAGATTGCAGAGATGAAGCAATACTTCTCTTTTGGCTTCATCTTCATTACAGTTCTCTCTTCCCAAGGCTGTATTCCCCTATATTCCCTCTACTTGAGTTTCTGTTTTTGCTTTTTCCTTTGCTTTTTGCTTTGCTCTGCTTTTGGCTTTGGCTCTGTCCCTTTCTTACATCTTCTTACCTCTTTGCTTATCCCAGAATTAATCATAATTTATCATAAGCCTTGGGAGAAGCTCACCACTTTTCTTCATACACATGCAATTCTCGCCAGCAATTCTCAGCAGCAGCCAAAATTTCATAGCAACCAAGAATAGAAAGGGTGCAGGAAGGAGACAGCAAGAAGTGAAACATAAAAGATAAAAGGTGATAAAATAAGCAGCAATTAACAAAAATAGTTAATCAAAATACAGAGCTCCAAACAATGCTACTGCCTTGGCCACCATCTTGAAGCTCTCAGCACAGATTTTTAAGTCTAGCCAGAAGCTTTAGGGAGCTGGGTATGTTTAACCTGGAAAAGAGATGGTTAAAATGTGTCACATTGAGGTTGGTGCAAGTTTGTTTTCTTCTGCTCCTGAGACTAGAACATGGAACAACGGATGCAAGCTACAGGAAAAGAGATTCCACCTTAACATTAGGAAGAACTTCCTGACAGTAAGAGCTGTTCGACAGTGGAACGCACATTCTCAAAATGTCTCCTTCTTTAGAGGTCTTTAAGCAGAGGCTGGATTGCCATCTGTCAGGGAGAATTTGATTGTGAGTCCCTGCATGGCAGGGAGTTGGACTGGATGGCCCCTGTGGTCTCTTCTAACTCTATGATTCAATAATAATAATAATAATAATAATGTTTTATTTATACCCCATTCTTCAGCCAAGGTTATCAGAGCGTCTTACAATTTGTTAAACAAACAAGCTTCATTTGTATGAGTGGCTTACAATTTATATGAGCGGCTTACAACTTGATTTCAGTAAGGCCTTTGACAAGGTCCCCCATGACATTCTTGCAAACAAGATTGTAAAATGTGGGCTAGACAAGTTAACTATTACATGGATTTGTAATTGGTTGACTGGCCGAACCCAAAAGGTGCTCAACAATGGCTTCTTTTCAACCTGGAAAGAAGTGACAAGTGGGGTGCCACAGAGCTCTGTCCTGGGCCCAGTCCTATTCAACATCTTTATTAATGACTTGGATGACAGAATTGAGAGTTAATTATCAAATTTGCAGATGACACGAAATTAGGAGGAGTAGCCAATACTCCAGAGGACAGGATCAAAATTCAAAATGACCTGAACAGACTAGAAAGCTGAGCCAACGCTAACAACATGAAATTCATTGCAGAGAAATGTAAGATACTGCACTTAGGGCAGACAAATGAAATTCACAGCTATAGGATGGAGGACATCTGGCTGAATGAAAGTACGTGTAAAAGGGATCTAGGAAAATGAGTCAACAGTGCGATGCGGCAGCTATAAAGGCCAATGCTATTTTAGGCTGCATCAATAGAAGTATAGCGTCTAGATCAAGGGAAGTAATAGTGCCCCTCTATTCTGCTTTGGTCAGGCCCCACTTGGAATACTGTGTCCAGTTCTGGGCACCACAATTCAAAAAGGATGTGGAGAAACTGGAGCGTGTCCAAAGGAAGGCAAATAAGATGGTGAAGGGCCTGGAAGCAATGCCCTATGAGGACCGACTTAGGGAGCTTGGGATGTTTAGCCTGGCGAAGAGAAGGTTAAGAGGTGATATGACAGCCCTGTTCAAATATTTGAAGAGATGTCATATTGAAGAGGGAACAAGCTTGTTTTCTGCTGCTCCAGAGACTAGGACCCTGAACAATGGATACAAATTGCAGGAAAAGAGATTCCACCTCTACATTAGGAGGAACTTTCTGACAGTGGAACACTGTCCCTTGTTTGACAGTGGAACACACTCCCTTGGAGTGTAGTGGAATCTCCTTCCTTGGAGGTCTTTAAGCAGAGGCTGGATGGCCATCTGTCAGGGATGCTTTGATTTGGAGTTCCTGCATGGCAGGGGGAAAGTAGCAAGTTCTAAATCTAGGGTTCCAGCTTGGATCCCTTGAGATCAGAAGTCAAGCTAATGCCATGCAGGAAATAGTGCTTATACATCTCTTAAAAATGAACTGCCATTGTACTTTTCATAGCAAAGGTGAAAGCCATGTGCGACTATGCCTTCTTTGGGTTTGTATCAAAATAGAGCAACCCTAGCATTGTGCATTTCAGGATTTTGTTGGCTTACCATCTATTTTTGTCAATAAGGAGGACGCAATATAAGCTGTTTTTACAGTGAATTTTAATTATTTATTAACCTATCCTGAATACATATTGCTTGAGAGTCAAGCTCTACCCCCCACCTCCATATTGCTTTAGAGCAAAGCTCTACCCCCACCTGATTGCACTGAGTCGGAAAACAGGCATGAACACTAAATTCACAGTAGAAGAAATAGCCTCCTAATCATACCTGTGGGAGATCTTTTGCATGAAAATCTCCCTAACAGTGCTATAATCCCTTAGGACAATTGTGACTCTTTATTTATAGAATCAAATAACAGGTTTAACAAGTCCATAGAAGGGGAACAGTAAAAACCGGTGAAGAAAACTAAACAAAACAACTGCAAATATTAGCAGATCTCCATTTAAAAAAATAAATAAAAGTTTTTCCTTTGCTGCATTTTGCAACCTTTGAGTAATTGGAAATTCCTTGTGATTTTTTTTCTCAGGAGATGTGTTGTCTCCCTGGTGCAAAGATCCGCAATGTGACAGAGAGGCTGACAAGACGGGTATAGCTGACTGATCAAAACCCCTTCCTTTTGGTCCATGATACAGCAATGATACAGCAAGACACAGCTTTCAAAATATCAGAAGGGATTACAAGGCTCTGGCTAGGAAGCTGAAAGAAATGGATACACAGATTGTCATCTCGTCTCTTCTGCCAGTTGAAAGGCATGGTCCAGGAAGGGAAAGGAAGACAGCTGGTGTAAACAACTGGCTCCACAGATGGTGTCGCCATGAACAATTTGGATTCTTTGATCATGGTCTGAGGTTCCACGAGGAGGGACTTCTGGTGAGGGATCTCACACCAGTTGGCAGAAACGTTTTGGCCAACAGTTTCCAAAATTTGATCAGGAGGGCTTTAAACTGAGTTATGTGGGGAAGGGCAACAGTATTTTGAAAGACAAAAGGGCTGGAGAAACTAGTCAAACTGTCACAGAGGGAACAAGGCAAACAGTGCAAGGACTCAAAATTGGGAGGCAAAAAAACTTGCACAGGCAGCAAGTAAAGGGGACACATGGTCTTTGATGTCTCTACATTAATGCGCAGAGCATGGGAAATAAACAAGACGAAGCTGAATTCCTAGTACAAAAAACAAAGCAAATATGATCATTGAAACCTGGTGGGATAAGTCTCATAATTGGAATGAAAGAAAATAAGGGTATAACCTTTTTAAGAGAAACAGGCTAAACAGGAAAGAAGGAGGAAAAGCATTATATGTCAGGGATATTTACACCAGTGAAGAGATCCAGGACATCAATCCTGGAAGCCAGGTGGGGTATATCTGGATAAAAATTAAAGGGAAGGGAAACAACAGAGATGTTATTGTGGGAGTCTACTACAGACCCCCAAGTTAGACTGTGGAATTGGATGATGCCTTTCCAGAGCAGATACTAGAACAGATGGCCACACACAGAGAAAAAAGAGATGTAGTAGTGGTGGGGGACTTCAACTATCCGGATATTTGCTGCTAGTCAAACTCTGCCAAATCCTCAAGGTCTAGCAAATTCCTCACTTTCCTCGACAACAATTTCATTGTCCAAAAGGTGGAATAGGCAACAAGCGAATCAACTATTTTAGATCTGATCTTAACCAACAGGGATGACCTGGTTAATGGGGTGCAGGTGGTGCAATCCTTAGGTGGGAATGACCATGTTCTCTTGGAGTTTGTTATACAGGGGAAAGGAGAAACCAGGCATAGTCAGACACACATTCAAGACTTTAGGACAGCTGATTTAAATAAAGGGGGTACAAGACGGATGGGAGTTTCTCAAAAGGGATACTGAAGGCACAAATTAAAAAAGTTCCAATGAGGTAGAAAAATGGGAGATAACTCAAGAAACCAGGATGGATGACTATGGAACTTTTAACTGAGCAAAAGGAAAAAGGAAAAAGTAGGGCCACTGCATGCAGAAGATGGCAAACTGCTAATGGGAAAGAGAAAAAGCAGAATTACTCAACACCTTCTTTGCTTCAGTCTTCTCAGAAAAGGCAAAAGGTGCTCAATCTGAGGATAATGGAGCAGAGGACAGAATAGGGGAAATTCAGCACAGAATAAGTAAAGATGCAGTACAGGAATATCTGGTTAATCTAAATGAATACAAGTCTCCAGGACCAGATGAACTACACCCAAGAGTATTAAAAGAACTGGCGAATGTAATATTGGAGCCCTTGGCAATAAACTTTGAGAACTACTGGAGAACAAGAAAAGTCCCAAAGAGTGGAGGAGGGCAAACGTCCCCATCTTCAAAAGGGGGGGGGGGAAGAGGATCCCAACAATTATCGTCCAGTTAGTCTGACAGCAATAACAGGAAAGATTCCAGAGCAGATCGTTAAACAGGGAGTCTGTGAACATCTAGAAGGCAATGCCATAATCACAAAAAGTCAACATGGGTATCAGAGAAACAAGTCATAGCAGACAAATCTGATCTCTTTTTTTGATAAAATTACCAGCTTGGTAGAAGAAGGGAATGCTGTGTATATAGCATATCTTGATTTCAGTAAGGCCTTTGATATTCTTGCAAACAAGCTGGTAAACTGTGGGCTAGACAAGGTAACCAACACATTGACTTGTACTTGGTTGACTGGCCACACCCACAGGGTGCTCATCAATGGTTCCTTTTCATCCTGGAGACAAGTGACAAATGGGGTGCCACAGGGTTCGGTCCTGGACCAAGTGCTATTCAACATCATAATCAATGACTTGGATGACAGAATTGGGGGTATACTTATCAAATTTGCAGATGACACAAAATTAGGAGGAGTAGCTAATACCCCAGAGGACAAGATCAAGGTTCAAAATGACCTGAATGGATTAGAAAGCTGGGCCAAAGCTAACAAAATGAAATTCAACACGGAGAAATGTAAGGTACTGCACTTAGGACAAAAATATGAAATGCACAGATATAGGATGGGGGACACACCTGGCTGAATGAAACTACTCTAGAAGTCCAAGTAGACCACAAATTGAACATGAGCTAACAGTATGATGCGGCAGCTAAAATGGCCAATGTGATTTTAGTTTCAGCATTAAAACTCCATGTGGATAATTTTAGCCAACTTGGATCCAAATGACACACCTGACCTTGAAACAATGTCCAGTTTTGTTTTGTTTTTAAATTTTTTATTATAATATGCAAACACAGGTGTACATACAAAAACGTTATATCATTTACAAATTGAAACACAAACAAATAAACAAATAAACAAATACACAACCACTAAAATTCCAAATCTAACTCAATCACCTTCCAAATAATCGCCCTACCTATCCCACTTAACATACTAAACACATCAAACACACAATAATACAATATATACAAAAAGTTAGTCTGTAATTAAAAACAAATGAATTATTTCTTATCTTCCTAACAATTGTATTACCTTCTATATCTAATATAACAATGTGTTCCTTCCTTAAATTCCAGTTTTACCTTAAATCGTTATTCCAGTTTTGTCATACTCCTGTTATTGTCTACCTATCTATCAACTAAGATAAAGTCCATATGTATAGTTCTTCCCGAACTGTACTTTTCTTTGAAATTATTAAAGAATAAGTTATCTATTTTTGTATATTATATAGATTGAGACATCTCCACTCTTCCTCATAGCTTTCTTTTGTTTTCCCCTTTAATAATGCCGAAACAATATCCATATTTTTAGCCTCATGTAATCTCAACAACCATTCTTCATTTGTGGGTGTCTCTGTTTTTTTCCACCTCTGTGCATAAAGTATTCTAGCTATTGTCACCATGTACAATAATATTCTTTTATACTTCATGTTTGCCAAACTACCTGTCATATTAAGCAGAAATAGAGTTGGCTCTAATGATATAGACACTTTAAGTATATCTTGAATCAGACTACCAATCCTCTTCCAGTATTCTATCGCTTTAGGGCATTTCCACCACATATGGTAAAAATTACCCTCCGGTTTCCCACACTTCCAGCAATTTATATTACCTGTTTTATAAATTTTATGTAACTTCTGAGGAGTTAAATACCATCGATGAAACATCTTGATATAATTTTCCTTATAGTTCTGACATAATGTAAATTTATTCGTTTCTTTCCAAGATTTTTCCTACTGATCCAAATTAATAGTTTTATTTATGTCTATCGCCCATTTAATCATATTATGTTTCACTGATTCGTTTTCAAGATCTCTTCCTTTCAGTAATTTATATATTTTTGCTATATGTTTATTTTGTCCATCAAAAATTATTTTATCTATCTCATTTTTTTCCTTCGTGAATCTCAATGTTTTCTTATCCTTCTTAAACTGTTCATTTATTTGGTTATATAAGAACCAGTCTTTCTTATTTTCCATTCCAGAAATATGTTCTAATGGTTGCATATACCAATTCCCCATTGTGTCTGTTTTTATTAAATCTTGATATTTTATCCAAGCTTCTCCCTTTGCTTTAGTTCTTCCATAATAAGCTTCTTGAATAGATACCCATAGTGGGATTTTATTGTAATATTGATGTTTTATTTTATTCCACACCAATAACAATGATCTTCTAATTACATGATGATTAAATATTTTATTTTCTTTCAGTTTACTAAACCACATATAGGCATGAAATCCCAGGCTTATATTGGAACCTTCTATTTTTAATAAATTTTCATTAGTTAAAGTAATCCATTCCTCTAGCCAATTAATACATGCTGAATAATAATATAATTTCAAGTTTGGCAGATTACATCCTCCTTTTTGTCTATCCTCTGTTAGTATTCTCCAACTTGTTCTAGCTTTGTTACCTTGCCATAAAAATTTAGACAGATCCTTTTGCCACTGAATAAAGCATTTTTCATTAGAGATAATCGGAATATTCGAAAATAAAAATACCATCTTTGGTAATACATGTTGCTGAATTATTGCTATCCTCCCCAGAAAAGAAAAATTTAGTTCTGACCATTTTTGCAAATCCTTTTTTATTTCTGTCCATACCTTATTATAGTTATTATTAAATAAGTCTATGTTTCTTTTAGATATGTTTATTCCCAAATATCTAACTTTATTAACAATATTAAACCTTGAGATAAACTTTAATTCTAATTCTTCTGGCTTTGTTAGGTTTTTTGTAAGAATAGATGTTTTTTCTATATTTATTTTAAAACCCGATACTTCTCCGTACTCATTAATGTTATTTATAAGAGCTTGTATAGACTTCATTGGATCCTCTAGAAAAAAAATAATGTCGTCTGCAAAAGCTTTCATTTTGGTGTTTGATCCTTTAATTTTAACTCCTTGTATATTTGGCTCTTCTCTTATTTTGTTGTTCATTATTTCTAGAGTAAGTATGAACAATAACGGTGATAGGGGACATCCCTGCCTTGTACCTCTTTGAATGTCAATATTTTTGGATTTCTCTTGATTTATTAATAATTGTGCTTTCTGGTCTTTATATATTGCTTTAATCCAGTTTATGAATTTCGTTCCCATCTGCATCTTATCTATCAATTCTATTAAAAAATTCCAATTAACTCTATCGAAAGCTTTGTCCGCATCTAAAAGTATACACGCTAATTTCTTTTCATTATAATATTCGAAGTGTTCCAGAATATTTATTACTGTTCTTATGTTGATTTTCATTTGTCTATTTGGAACGAAACCATTCTGATCATCATGTATTATCTCAGATACAATTTTTTTTAATCTTTCTGCTATCAATAATGTAAATATCTTATAATCGACATTAGTCAGAGAAATGGGTCTGTAGTTCTTCACCTCTGTTTTATCTTTGTCACCTTTAGGTATTAGTGTAATCATTGCTTGTTTCCAAGAGTCTGGAATACCCATTGTGTTGACTTCATTGAATGTTAATTTGAGTGGTTCGATTAATTCTTGTATAAATGTCTTATAATATATAGCCGTTAATCCATCCGGTCCCGGTGCCTTTTGCAATTTTAGTTTTTGAATGATCTTTTTTATTTCGTCATTAGAGAAATCTTCATTTAAAATGTTACGCTGCGTATCATTTAATTGTATTCTATTATACAATAGAATACAAGGTTATTTTCTTTTCTATCTCCGAAACGTACAGTGCTTTCAATTTTTCTTGTAGTATATCCAACTCTAATTTTAAATTTTTATGCCCTTTATTTTTCCATTCTCTTTCTTTTTTATCAATTTCCACTCTAAGTTTCTCTTCTTCTTCTTTAATTTTTTTTCTATATTCCGCATTACATTTAATAAACAATCCTCTAATCACAGCTTTACTGGTATCCCAAACAATTTTCATTGGCATATCTTCAGTTTGATTTTCTATAAAATACCATTTCAGATTTTGTTTTATATTATTTACTACTTTTTCATCGTGAAGTAAATAATTATTCAGTTTCCAAGAAAACTCCAATTTTTTTCCTTGTATATTCATTAATATGGGATTGTGATCCGAAGTTGACTTCTGCAAAGTTTCCATGTATTGAATTTTAGGTAGTAGGTTTTTAGAAGCTAAAAATAAATCTATCCTTGAAAATGAATTTTGTGATTCTGAAAAAAAAGTGTATTCTTTTGTTTGACCATATTTATGCCTCCAAACGTCTTGTAAGGAATAAGTCTCCAATAAAGTAAAAAAAGATTTTGGCAGTTTCCCCTGATTCTTCTTAATTTTACTTCCTTTGTTTGATTTCCTGTCCAGCTCTGGCTTTATAACTGCATTAAAATCTCCCAAAATTATTATATTGTCATAAGTTAAGTTTTCCATTTTCTTATGTATTTTTTCATAAAAAATATCCCTGTTTTCCGATGGTGCGTACAATCCAACTAACAACATAATCATGCTCTGTAATTTAACTTCTACAGCTATATAAATTCCTTCTCCATCATCTGAGAAAATTTCTTTAGCTTCATATTTCTTGTTTATGTACATTGCTATACCTTTCTTCCGTTTCTTGTTAGTTGAGGCATAACAATAACCTAACTTTGGATTTCTTATATATCTTATTTCTTCATTTTTTATCTTGATTTCTTGAATACAAATTATGTCACATTTTAATTTCTCTAGTTGATGAAAAATTATATTTCTTTTGTATTTATTATTGATTCCTTTCACATTCCATGACAAAATTTTTGTAGACATCATTAATTGTTGTTGTTATTATTATTGTTTTAATTAATGTATTTCGTGTTGTTATTGTGCCACCCCTTCCTCCCACTTGTTTTTTTTTTTGAACTCTGCTTTAATCGTTTAAATTTAGATAAGAAAAAAGAAGAAAAGAAAAAAGAAAAGAAAAAAGAGTGCAAGGATAGTTTTATTCAACCTAAAAGGTCGGTGTCTGTATTCTCCTCAAATATGTCTTCTTTTGTACTTTCTTGACTACTTTTTAATTCTTCGTTTTCTTCCTGTTCTTTTCCCTTCTCTTTGTTCTGCTTTGTCTCTGAGATCTGTACTCGATTTTCACTCTCTGTTGTCCCATTTCTGTCTTTTATTTTTGTCGCTCTCCATTCTTTCGCATACTGATTTCTTCCATCTTTCTTTCCTTCTCCGTTTCTAAATTCTTTTCTCAATTTGATTTCCATTTCATTCGCTTTTTCAATAGTATCTATTTTGTACCTCCTTAGTTGATATTGGAAGGATAATCCTTCAATTCTTTCCCACCTATATTCGATATTTAAGTTTTTCAGTAATTGTGTGAGGTGTCTATATTTTTGTCTGTTAATCATAATTTGTGGGGGGATGTCTTTAAAAATTTTAATTTCATTGTCTTCTATTATTAATTTTGATACATAGCTATGTTGTATAAAATCATCTCGCATTTTTGATCTCAGAAAGCATACTAAAACATCTCTTGGAATCATTTTGTCTCTTGCCACAAGGGAATTAATTCGAAAAGTTTTGTCTATCTCGTTTTCCATTTGTCTTGTCTGAATTCCGATAAATTTAGCCAAAGCTGGGATTACTGTTTCATATAAGTCTTCTCCTTGTTTTTCTTTTAAACCTCTTAATTTAATGCATTTCTCCCTATATCGTAATTCCATATTCCAGTCCATTCTTTTCTGTTCCTCTTGTTGTTGATTTAATATCTCTGAGTTTTTCTCTAAAACCTTAGTTGTGTCTTTAATTTGTTCTACTTCCAACTCTATCTTCTTTTGATCTGATGATAATTTATCTATCATTTTCCCCAAAGAGTCCAACTCTTTTTTCAAATCTTTTCGTATCTCCGATCTAACGTCTTTGATTTCGCTTCTTAGCTCTGCACAAGCAATCTTAATATCATCTTTTGTTTCTAATCTCGCTTCCTTTATTTCTTCTCTTACTCTTCTGATTTCATCTAAAATAAGCATATTCGGATCTATCATTTTGACCACATCTTCTGAGGATCCTCTTCTTGTATTAGGAAAATTAAGTTGAGTTTGTATAGGTCCTTTATTGTATTTCGCCATGTTTTCTATATTCCCAAGTTTTTCTACCTGTTCTCTCTAAACAGTAAATATCAAATAATATATACAAAAACTTAATTATATGGCACAGCACCACAATAATTCTATTATTACTTTTCTATTATTTTCGATTTTTCTATTTTTCAAAGACAATTCATTCTACACAGAAACTTAAATATTACAAATAATTTTACCCCTCAAAAGAAAAAAATATTTTCTGTTGGTCCAACCGTTATTATATTCAGAAACGCTTATCTTCTTATTTTCTTGTGATATAACAGTATCTTATAATCAAATAAAAAATTCTATTCTAATAGTTCTTTGAGAGATTTATAGTATTATGTTAATCTATTTCTTCCCTAAAATCCCCCCTTTTTTCCAACTTAAATCAAGCTATTAATTACA
The DNA here is from genome assembly GCA_034509955.1 of Urosaurus nigricauda. NCBI lineage: Eukaryota > Metazoa > Chordata > Lepidosauria > Squamata > Phrynosomatidae > Urosaurus > Urosaurus nigricauda. The sequence goes on along the minus strand of JAOEGL010000005.1, from coordinate 104,446,395 downwards.
CTTTGTATACAGTTGTTAATAATAACAAATAATACCCAATAATACCACGTATACTAAATTCTAAATTCCGATATAAACAAAGTAGGATATCTTATAACAGCTTGTTGTAATATATCAGCTTATTATTATACTTCCATAAATTTATATATCTTACTTTTTCTTTCCCTTTACTTCTTGTAGTTACACCTATGTCCATATATTCTTTATTATGTTTCAAAATTTCTCCTCTCTTCTATCAAATTTCTTTCTTCTACACCTCTTTACTGTGTTATGTGGCTTCTCATTTATTGTACTAATTATAGTTCTTTTATGATTATTCGACGTCTTAGACTTATTTAAATTTATTATAGAATTGTTTTTCTTCTTCTTTTAAATTAATCCCTTCCGCTTAGAGTTGAATCCTCTCTTCCGCCTCTTCCTTGTATTCCACACTCGACAACACCTTTGCCTCTGTTGCTTCTTACTGTCCTTTTCTCTCCTTCTTTATGTCCTCTCCTCCTCCCCACTATTCAGTCTCCTCTTCCTCGTATCGTCTTCTCTTTTCTATCTGCTTCTCTTTTGTTTCTCCTTTTCTGTTGCTTTCCTTTTCTCTCCCTTTGGTACCTTCTCCTCGCCGCTGTTCCGTCCCTCCGTCCTGCCGCCGCTCCGTCTCCTCCGCTTCCCCCCCTTTGTGTCCTTTTGTGTCTTTCAAATCTCCATCCCTCTGCAACCGCTCCGTTCTTTCTCTCCTCCTTTCAACCCCACTCCTCTTCTTAACTGCTCTATTCTTCCCACTTCCTTCTGGTATCCCCGCCTCTCCGTATCTCCGTGCCTCTCTGTCCTTTCCTTCTCTCTTGTATCCTCCGCAAAACCGCAACCACGCCTCCCCTTATATCTTGGTCTCTTCCGTCTTCCTTGCGTTCCCTCGTCTCCGGAAGTGGATTTGTTTCTCTCACTAGTACTTCTGGGTATTGTAGTCCGAAGTTCTATAGCCTCTCATAACAATGTCTATATATACTCAGAGATAGGAACGAGACTCAGTTACTATCAGCATTGCAGCATTGCAAATCTCTAAACATAAATTGTCCTCTTCTCCTCTCCTCTCCAAACAAATCAATATAGCTTACTTGTTGTCCACCCCTCAGTTTTTCATCCACTTTTTCTTTTTTTTTTTCCCCAATCACTTCCGTTTTAAGTAAGTAATGCCAGGTTTTCTGGGTAATGTAGTCCCCAACTGCTTCCTTTAAAGAAACATTTCATCCAAAGTCCGGTAAGAGCTTCAATAACGTTTCTAATATTCCCTTGAGTTAAATTTAGAACTCTTTCAGGAACCACTGAGAGGTAATACAATTGTCAAACCTCTTATCGCTGCTTTTTTCCAAATGCTTTTTTCGTTGGTGTATTCGGTGTCTTCTACTCCATACAGGAGTTGCTATAGCGGGAGTCAGCAGCTCTCGGTCTATGCTTCTTCCTCTCAATCCCCTGTTGCCGGGGAGAAACGACACAGACCCCCAACTTGCTGCACAGGTTGCCCTCTCAACACTGAGAGGACATGGACGGGTAGGACATGTCCCCGTTCCACCAAGAACCACTATAGCGAAAGTTAGGTTGAGAGAGCTCTCTAACCCGTGTCCTTCTCAGACGCCATTACACCGGAAGAGTCCGAAACAATGTCCAGTTTTAATGGTAGAGGGAATGGGCTCTCTGTTGACAGTTCCAACAGCATTGGAAACAACGGCTTGCAAGGTCAACTAGCAGCAATTAATATCACTTGTGCCCTCTCCTGTCTCACTTTTAACAGAACTTTTTGGATGGTTGGAAGTGGTGGAGGAGCATACAAGAGGCCCTTTGGGCAGTGCATCTCAATTTTCTGCTCCTGGACTTCCATCTATTGAAATATTTCTTAATTTACAGTTCTTGCCAGATGCAAAAAGGTCCATTATGAAACTCCATAATGTTTTTGCAAAAGAACGAATACCTCCTCATTTAAGCTCCACTCCCCTAGCTTAACTGTGTTCCCACTGAAAAAGTCTCCTGTCACATTCATTGAACCCTGCAGATAGACTGCCACCAATGGCTGTAGATGTTTTTCAGCCCACTTCAAAATTTGTTGATTTTTTTGCCAAATTCTGTGAATGTGAACCTCCCTGGTTGCAGAGATTGTCACATATTGTGCTTTTCCTAAAGGTCTGAGAAAAGCAGCAATGCCAGCCTTCCTCCTATAAAGACTTCCTCCTTTACCCCATAAGGACTTCCTCCTTCCTCTACCAAGCCAAATCTGTCAGTACCTCTGGGGTACCATCAATATAATGAACCTTTTCCTTTAGTACAAGTTCATATGGGCAAAGAAAATTTTGGAGCAATCTGGTGCCTATAGAACTAATTGGACTGCTGATGTTATAACACCTAGCACCATTGTCATATATAAAGCGTATCAACCTTACCACAGAACCTTACCTTGCTCCTTTGCAATGTCAGCTCGGTTAAAAATAAGACCCACATCATCCACGATCATCTTGTAGATGGGGATGCCAGCCTGGCTTGCTTCACAGAGACCTGGCTGGGAGATACTAGTGCTCGTACTTGGGTGCAGGATCTTCCAGCCAGGTACTCAGTTAGTAAGCAAGTAAGGGGAAGTGGGCGAGGGGGCGGAGTGGCCTTAAACAACCTCAGCTTGACTAGGAGATCTGTCCAGAAAATAGATCACTTCGAGTGTATCTACCTAAGCCTGAAGACTAAGGATAGTTTGAGGATTGTTAGTATACCATCCAGCCCATTGTCTAACAGACTCTCCAACCAAACTGACACAACTGGTCTCAGAGTCATGTTGGAGTTGCCCAGACTTTTAGTTATGGGTGACTTCAACATTCCACTTGAAACCAATTTGACAAACTTAACAGGTGCAGCTTGGGAGTTCATGGAGTCTATGACAAGTTGTAGTTGCCCAGACTTTAGTTATGGGTGACTTCAACATTCCACTTGAGGCCAGTTTGACAAACTTAGGTGCAGCTTGGGAGTTCATGGAGTCCATGACAAACATGGGCCTAGCCCAGTTGATTGTCAGGCCTACACATTGTGCACGTCTTCAAAACAGAACAGGACCATCCATGGGCGGAGGTAATTATTACCACCACAGTGTCATGGATGGATCATTTCCTGGTCAAGGTTGAACTGAGAGCCACTGTTCGCACCATTGGGGTGGAGGACCTATTAGAATGATCTGCCCTCAAAAGCTAATGGAACCAGTGGGATTCCAGAAAGCCCTAGAGGGTTTAATGGTTGGTAACTCCAGTGGTTCTGTTGAAGCCTTGGTTAACACCTGGAATAATGTTCTTACCAAGGCTATTGATACAATTGCTCCCAAGCATCCTTTTCAACCTGCTTCTAACTGACAGCCTTGGTACACTGCAGAGCTCAGCAAAATGAAGCAAGATAAGACTCTCCATAGGAAATGTCTTTGTTCCTATGCAGAGGCAATACATCCAGTGAAGAAATCTTTCTCCTCTGCACATATTGCACCTGCAAATTCCCGTCTGGTAGAACTGTTGAAGGTAACTGACCCAGGTGCCACCTTGTCAGAACCCTTTACTTGACCCAACAATATCCTGCTGTGACATGTTTAATAAATATTTTTTACAGATAAAATCTCTCACATAATAGCTGACTTGGATGCCGGTATTACAGCAGAACTGACTGATGAGGTGTCCAGAAACTCCGTCAATGAGATTTTACTGGATTGGTTTGAGTCTCTGAGTACCGTTGATGTAGACAAGCTTCTTGGTATTGTGAAGAAGACAATGTACCCCCTTGATCCTTGCCTGTCATGGCTGGCCATCGTTCCGGGGGGAGATGCCTTGAGGTTGTTTCTGAGAGACATCATTAATGCATCCCTTAGGGAAGGACAAACACTATCTTGTTTGAAGGAAGTGGTCATTTGGCCACTCCTGAAAAAAACTTTCCCTTGACCTTCTGGACAGGAACGACTATAGGCCAGTATCCCATCTACCATTTCTGAGCAAAGTGATTGAGAGGGCCATTGCCCTTCAGCTCCAGGTTGTCTTGGATGAAGCTGATTATCTAGATCGATTTCAAACCAGCTATAGGACAGGATATCTAGTTGAGACTGCCATGGTTGCCTTTTCTGAGAACCTTCATCTAAGCATCGACAGGGGTAGTGTGATCCTGTTAGTGCTATTAGACCTCTCAGATACAATAGATTGTGACATCCTTCTGGATCGCTTGAGAGGATTAGGAATTGGAGGCATTGCATTGCAATGTTCAATTCATTCCTCTTGGGCAGATTCCAGAGGGTGATGCTCGGGACAGTCACGCCTCAAAAAAGAGCTTAATTATGGTGTTCCTCAAGACGCCATCCTGTCCCCAATGCTATTCAATATATATATGAAGCCACTAGAAGAGAGCATCCAGGGCAGGATGTTATCAGTATGCTGATGACACCCAGATATATTTCTCCATGTCTTGGTCTTCAGCTTTGACTTCAGATCTCATCTATCCTCTCAATGAATTTCTTAAAGCAGTAACAGACTGGATGAAGGAAAAGCAGACTAAAACTGAATCCAGACAAAATGGAGGTGCTCACAGTAGGGAGCTCTAATCCAGATATTGAGATACACCAACCAGTCCTAGACAGAGTCATACTCCCCTTAAAGTACTATGTTCACAGTCTGGGGTGCTCCTAGACTCATCACTCCAGATGACAAATCAAGTAAATGCAACAGTCAGGAGTGCTTGTTATCAGCTTCCGCTGATATGCCAGCTGCACCCTTTCCTGGAACCAGGGGACTGTAAATCACGTTGATTGTGTTTACAAAAATGAGGATAGAAATAAAAGTGTTATTATTATTAATTATTTACATGCTCTAGTAACCTCATGACTCGACTTCTGCAATGCACTCTACATGGGGCTATCCTTGTGCCTAGTCCAGAAACTCCAGTTAGTTCAGAACATGGCAGCCAGGCTGGTCACTGGAAAACCATATTACACCTATTCTAAAATTTCTTCACTGGCTGCTTATTGATTTCTGGGTGCAGTACAGGAGTTGGTTATGATTGTTAAAGCCCTACATGGTTTGGGTCCAACCGATTTACAGGACCGCCTCCTTTTGTAAAATCCACCCTGCGCATTTAGGTCCTCTGGGAGGAACTTGTTGCAAGCTATAAAGACCAAATTGACTGTAACCGCCCAGAGGACCTTCTCCTCCACGGCTCCCAGATTATGGAATGGCCTGCTGGAGGAGATCCATCATATTGCCAACTTAGACAGCTTCAAAAAGGCTGTCAAGACAGATCTCTTCCAGCAGGCCTTTCCCGAACAATAAACTCGGCCACACACTGAACATAACTTCCTCTTCAAATACTCTGTACCCAATTGCATGCTGTCTATTTTAATTGGATTATTTTTAATGTTTAACTGTTTAATTAGTTTTAATCTGTAAGATGCTCCGATTGTTCTGGACAGAGGGATGGGGTATAAATAAAGTTTTATTTTATTTTATTTTATACATGAAATGTACCATCCTTACCTCTATCAATTTGACTATTGTATTTTTACTTACCTTTCTTCAGAAAGAGGAGGAGGAGGAGGAGGAGGAGGAGGAGGAGGAGGAGGAGGAGAATATTATTTTTTTCTTACCTTCCTTTCCTCACGGCTTGAAGCAGGTTACAACATTTTTAAAACACAGTCGTTACATAAAATATACATATTAAGTTGCATCTCTATGCAATATTTATACTACAACATGTAGGACAATAATTAAATATAAAATTCATGTTTAATATGCATGATTAAAAACTGCTTGGATAATGTCCCTAATAATTAATTAATGTCCCTAAATAAGTTATAATTTTTGCTGGAGTTAGATTACTCTTTTTATAAGTTATTAAGAATCTGTGCCCTTCTGAGTATTGAATGGCCCTCTTGAGTTCCAACACTGCCATTTCATGTTCTCTTACTGTCCAAGAAAGGATAAAGATACACTTGGTGTTGCCTCAGATATGCTATTATTGGCATTAAAACCTTTATGAAAATCCTTGAGGCCAAAATTAGATTAATCGGCAGGGCCCTGAATTGGAAGTGATGTCCCCTTTATTCAAAATGGAAGATGTCTCTACAATCTGTCTCTACAATATTAGAAATGCAAATATGCTTTCCTCAAAACCACAGAAATGAAATAATGGTCCAATTCCAAGTTGTCCAAAATAGTGACCAATGTCTTCACCTTGAACCATCTATATTGAGAAAGTCCAGATTTAGAACTGATTTGTATTCCTCATCAAGTTTGTGAAGAGTGAAGAATAGCTTGCTTGTTCCTTGAAATTTCTTTTATGGCTGCTATGTCTAATAAATGAGCTGTTTCACCCAGGACAATTTGGTTTTTTCTAAATCCTTTGATAATGGTGATGGGAAAACCCTTTTCTCCAGTCTCCTCTAAAATTGTTTTCCATATCCTGTGGACACAACCTCTTGCACTCATTTGTTCAATATTATGCAGTTCCAAAAGGGATCCAAATTGAAGGAGTCTTCCTCTTTCTGGTATCATTCATGAGTCAGTATTAAGTTTTACCAGCTTTACTGGGTTGGGACACTCCCTTTCTGAATTGTTGCTGCTCCTGTTTTTTAAACTGAAATCTGTACATTTTCCTTGAGTTCTGAATGATCTGCAATCTCTGTCTCCATTAAAAATGTGGGAGTCATTTCTTTTAAAAAAATCTAACTGATTTCTTGGTCTGTGAAATTTGCAAAAACTTGGGGGTGTTTTTGTTTTGTTTTTGCCAGTCCTGAAAAACACCAAAATCAAGACCCAGTCCATGTAAATGAAAACCACCCAGGGTCAGAGGGATTTCCCAGCAGACAATGGATCATTCATTAAATAGACACCCTGAGGCTTTGCCATTCAACAACAGACCAATACAGAGATGATCATGTAAATCAAATGTTCTCAACCAAGGGTCACACTCCCATACCAGCATTCCCTGAAAATGCTAGCTGCAGATGCAGGGATAAACTCTTCCAGAACACAGCGACATAGCTGGAAAACCCCACCAAAATTGATAGATAAACCATTTTTCAATAACATATTTGAGTGTAAATTATGCTGTTTGCTAAATGAATTAATTCCTTCTTGAACCTCTGATCTAATTAAAATGTAATTTTTTCCAATGAAACTTGCTTAAATTTCCAATACTGTTAAACCATAACCTATTTGACTATATTGCCTCAGAGATGGTGACTGTTTTAATGAATCTTTGGTAGACTTGCATTATTATTATTATTATTATTATTATTAGTTTATGTTTATGTTTATTTATATAGTGTCATAGGCTTTACATAGCACTTTACAAAGTAGAGAAAACAACAATCTAAAATAGAAACGAAAGCCTGTCTGCAGTACACCATCTAAAACCATAAACAAGATTATAAAGTTAATAAAATATTAATATAACAAAGTTAAAACACTACTATAAAAGTGTATACTGAAAACTGTAGGAGCCAATAAGATTACTTAAGGACAAAGTATAAAGAGAAAATAACACCAGGCTTAAGATAGAGCCCCGTGGAACTCCAATCGACAGTGGCACAGGAGCGGAGATTTGGCCTCCAGTAATCATAGCAAATGACCTATCAGAAAGGTAGGAGTCAGAGAAGCCAAGATCCTGCAGCAGATCCACCATAAGACCTTGATCAACAGTATCAAAGGCAGCAAAAAGATCAAGAATCAATACTAAGTAAAGACCTTTTGATTTGGCCAAGAGAAGATGATCAGTAATTTTGGCAAGAGCTGTCTCAGTTGAGTGTGACAGATGGAAGCCAGACTGAAAAGGAGCCATTAGAGAGTTAGTGGAAAGAAATTCTAGACAACAAGAATAAATGGTACATTCTAGAACCTTAGAAAAGAAAGGCAGGAGTAAGATTGGCCGACAATTAGAGAGGGAGAATGGGTCAAGTGAGGTCTTGAGAATGGGAGAAACCGAAGCATGTTTGAAATCGGAAGGAAAGTGACCAGTGGGAGAGATTTAGAAAGAAGAGAAGGGAGAACAGGAGGAACAACCGAGCTTAATAAACGAGAAGGAATGGGATCAAGAGAACAAGTAGCTGAGTTAGATGATTTCATCAGCTTAGCTAGTTCATCTAGAGAGACCAGGGGAAGGCAGAAAATTTTACTAATGTTGATGGCTGAGATGTTGGAGGAAGAGATGAGTCAAGGACTTCCAAAGAAGAGCAAATTAAATCAATTTCAGTAAGGAAGTGAGAATAATAACAATAATAGTAATAATAATATATTTTATTTCTAACCTGCCCCTCTGCAAAGCAATCAGGGCGGTGTACAACAGGATTTAAAACAATCAATAGTTAAAACATTCCTTCAACCCAAACCCTAACCTCCTACCCCTTAAAATTAAATTAAACTGACACAAAATTAAAATAGCAAAAAAAAGAGTAGCAAAATCATTAGAAGAAAATGAAGAACTGATGAAAATGAGGGTTTTAAAAAAGAATTAAAGGTTAAGAAAAGACACTGAGATCGTCACTCATTAGCACTAATCAGTGATGCATAATAATTCTGTTTTGCCAGAGAAATAGCACATGAATAAGAAGAAAGAACAAATTTATAATGGATAAAGTCAGCCATTTTTCCATAGACATTTGGCTGCTCGAGAGCAAGATTGGAGATAGCGAACAACTGGAGTAAGCTGTGGCTTAATTGAATAATTTGTGTGAGTCAATAAAGGGGCAAAACAGTCAAGAGTATGGGGTAAAGCTGAGTTAAATAAAGAGACAGATGAATCCACAGAGCTGCCAAGACTTAGAGAAGACAAAGAATCTCAGGATGCATGGAATGGAGGTTTCAAAAGAGCCCAACCAGAGAGGATGAGCTTTGGTGAGCTCTGCGAAGAAGTGACCAAGATTTCAGGGGTTTGCCCGGGGAAAACATCTGGATGGGCAGATAGCCTCCCTGGTATGGGAGAGATAGAGGTTCCTAAATAAACCCAAACTTGCATAGAAAATTTAAAAGAAATCAGAAGAACATAAAAGAAACACCAAAGAAATACCAAGGAAGAGACTCAGCCGAGGGGGTTGAAAAGGGCGGAACCAGCTCCTGATCTCAGCTGTTGCAAGGCTTAAGGGTAGCTCTTCATTCACATTTATATTGAAAGAAACAAGAAAACGGCAGCTGTAGATAAGAAAGAAAGAAACAGAGCCTACAATATAAAGCGAAGACACAGTTTTGCCTAAGTAAATAAAATTCTATAAAGGACCTGCTCTTAGGGTAAAGAACATCACAAGAAAGTCTGTGAAAATGTTGCAAACTTAAAGAGAATTTCGGTGTGGAGAGGGAAAACTGGAGGAGGCATAAAAGGGATAAACATAGAACAGGTCAGAAAACAAGTAGTAGATATATTTGGATTAAAGGAGAAAGAAAAAGACACAGCCAAACGTTAAACCTTTCTGCTCTAACTCCGACTTCTCCCCCTCCTTTACACTTCTCAATGCAGTGGAGCTACTAGGAAATGTTGTAACTACAAAGAAAGCTGGTCCTAGATGAGGGAGATTCAATCCGGTGTAACAATATGTACTTTTAATATAAAATGTTGGGAGCATGTGGACTGTATCATGACCCCTGCTTGACCTATTCAAAGGCCTTCCGTAAGTCCCAAGCGAGGTCACGTAGGCAGAACTGCTTGGAGGAATTGAGTTCATAGTAAGCAACTCTCTAGAGGAAGTTGGGAGTTGCCAGACTAGTTCTTCCACTGTCCTCCGGAGTAAAACAATAGCCTTGGCATCACACCTGATGAGCCAGTGATTGACTTAACCACTCAGCCATTAAGCCAGCTTCCCCTCTGAATTGTTTCCAAACCTAAGTGCATTGTACACAGATTATTTGCTCTTTGCTTAACAAAGCCAAGTAAGAGACTTCCTAACATTTCTGGTGGAGAATGAGGACAACATTCTGCTCTAGAACTTGGTCCCCCGAAATCTAGACTTTCCAGACTGATCACCTGGACTGGCTAAATCTTGGAATGTAGGATGAACCGCAAATCCCAGAGACTTGGACGCAATAGGTGCGCGTGAACTTGTTCTTGTCTGTTTGGCCACCAGGGCATCTATCGTGGGTGGGCCATCCACTTTCTTTCTTGTTTCCACTATCTTGGGTTGGGAGACTGAGGCAGCCCTTTTCCCCCTACACTTTCCCCTTCACAACACACTTCAGACAGTCATAGAAACCCCCTTGATCAGGCAGAGGTAGGCAAAGGGAGGGAGATAACCTAACCAGAGGTTGCAAAACCTGAGGCACAAGGTGGGGTCACTGGCAGGCGGTTTGTCCCAATTTTAGTCCAGCAGGGAGTTGGCTCTCAAAGTAGAGAGAAAACTCAAGGCAAGGGTCTAGCTGGGACCCAAAAGGATATGTCTGCCAGGAACCTACCGAGGGAGGTCAACCAAGGAGGACAGCCACACTTGAACTTCCCAGTGAACAGTTAGGAGGAGGAACTAACTGATCCTTAGGCCTGGGTCTAACGTGGTGCTATCTGCAGTAGTGACCCCTGTACCAGCCGTGATAGTGAGCGGATAAGTACCGGCTCCGACCCACGAGTTAGATGGGCAGTTGGTTCCAAAAACAGGTGGTTGGTCCTGTGAGAAAAAGGGCAGTTGGTCCCAAAATCGTGCACTGATGGGCGGTTGGTCCCATAGGTCAGTCATCGACAGGCAGTTGGTCCTACAGGCCGAACAAGAGTTTGTTGATGGGTGGTTGGTCACACAGGTTGGCAAACAGGGGCGAGGTGGTCCCAAGGTTAGTTTGGAGGAAGTGAGGAGTGTGCAAAAGGCAGAGGAGATGGAGATAGCAAGTTTTTGGAGAGAGGACAAGTTGAAGAAATGGATAGGCCAGAAGGGACCTAATCTATGGCTTCCCGGAGGTTTCCTGATGGATGACCCCTTCGCAACTCTCCTGGAAGGTTATAACCTCAAGACAGTGAGGAAGGGACTGAAGAGTGTTCCCAAGGCAGAGAAGGACAGGATAACTTCGTGGGGTCTTTGGGTGTTGGCCCACGATGAGGTAGAGGAGTACAAGAAGTACAAATTGGAGGTAGAAGTATCAAGGAAGCAGATAGGGGAATTGGTCACCCAGGTTAGGGAGAAAGTTAATGAGAACACCCTCCTGACCTGGACAGCTAAAGAGGCTGGACAAAGAGCCGATAGGGCTGAGAAAGAGGTGATAGAGCTCCAAATTCAGAACAGGGAGCTCGAAAAGCAATTAAGCTGGGCAAAACAAGCTGCAGACTTCATCTTGTCCCAATGGACCGAAGAAGCAGCGCAAGCCAACCACACAATGTGCGAGGCAAAATTAGGGAATTGGAAAATGCTGTGGATCCTGAGGGAGAGAAGAGCCATCACTACCAGTCCCAGCAGCTAGTGAAATAATAATTACAAATTACAATTACAAATAATTGTAAGCTGCTCTGAGAGCCTTTAGGGCTGAAGGGCGGGGTATAAATACTGTAAATAAATAAATAAATAATAGGCTAGCTTTGAAAAGTGCCATTGTGGCCACTGTAGAGCTGGAGATATTGGAGATGGCTGTATAGGCAAAAATCATCAGGGAAAGTCTGCCGCTGCAAGAGGCTTGGACTCGCCCTCCCTACAACCCCCAATGGAACCCCCCTAAAGGGAATGAGCCCACAGAGGGGAGTATTCCAGAAGTTCCCATGCAACCAGTTAAAACCTGTAGTATGGTAGAAACCAAGGATATGGACGAAAATGGCAAAGTTACCAAGACGGTTGTAGAAACTGTTCCTTGGACCCTTTCAGATCTCAAAACCATAGCTGACCAGCTAAGAAGGCTGAACCCCCAGACCGGTGTCCAATGGATGTTTACAGTCATCCTTACTTACCCCAAAGCAAAAGGGGAGGAACTCACTCAAATAGCTAGATTGTGTTTGGACCATTCAGGGCCATTTGAAACTGTGGCCTCCAATTACGCTATGGCAGCATTAGATCTAAAAGTATGGATTGCAGCAATGGTAAGGCTTCTGTGGCCAGGCACCACTTTGAGAGCCAAGTACCAGAATGAACTACAACTCCCAGACGAGGCCCCCAACACCTATGCAGCTAGGAAGAAGATGTTAGCCATTTTAGAGGGAGAAGTGGGAATAATGCCAAAGGGCAATCACTCCTGGATGACACAGACTTCATAGAGGAAGTGTACCAGGGTTTGAATGAGACAGCTAAGATTTATATAGGGCCAGCAGCACAGAACATCCTCCGCTTAACTTGGCAGGTGCTCCTAGAACATATATGTGCAGCATCACAGATATACTGGACAATAGAAACACAGAAAGACATGGCAAAGAGCATGCTCGCTACCATGTCAGGCAGAAGCTCTAGGAGTAATAGGAGGACAAATAAGGAAGGACACCTGGTCCATACGGTTACCTACTGGAACGAAGGACCTCATTCACAACCATATCTCAGGAACCCGGACACTTTGGGATTAGCAACCCATTCCGGAGAAGTGCTAGAAGTAACCCCCGAGGCCCCCCAGAGAGACAGGACCCCATGCAAGAGATTAGGAACACAGTTTGGAGACAGCTTAAAGAGCTGGACTTCACCATGGAGGAATTGCACACAAAACCCACTGCAGAGTTCACAGATCTCTTAGAAAGAACCTTGAATGGCCTCCGTACGGAAGGGCCTAACCCTGGAATGGCTTCCCCCAACCCCCAGAATGTAGGACACTCTGGTTAGGGATGCCCGGAATCCCCACGCTTGCAGAGAGCAGGGGCAGACTCTAGAATCCCTTGGGCTGCAACCCCTACTGCCCGGAAACATAGTCCCCCACAGACAACCCTCAGAACCGGATCCATTAAGGCCCCCACAAATGCGGTTTCTGCGATTCTTCCCTCAGACACGGTCACTCATCCAGCACCCACTCCCAAGCCCCCATGCCAGCAGATAGTGGCCACTCTCAAGCCGGATTTGTGGGGACGCCCCACTGAAAATGTAAAAGTTGGCCCCCATAGAATCATACAATCATAGAATTGGAAGAGACCACAAGGGCCATCCAGTCCAACCCCCTGCCATGCAGGAACTCCAAATCAAAGCATCCCCGACAGATGGCCATCCAGCCTCTGCTTAAAGACCCCTAAGGAAGGAGACTCAACCACACTCCGAGGGAGTGTGTTCCATTGTCGAATAGCCCTTACTGTCAGGAGGTTCCTTCTAATGTGGAGGTGGAATCACTTTTCCTGCAGTTTGCATCCATTGTTCCGCGTTCTGGTCACTGGAGCAGCAGAAAACAAGCTTGCTCCCTGATCAATAAGACATCCCTTCAAATATTTAAACAGGGCTATCATATCACCTCTTAACCTTCTCTTCTCAAGGCTAAACATCCCCAGTTCCCTAAGGCGTTCCTCATAGGGCATGGTTTCCAGACCCTTCACCATCTTAGTTGCCCTCCTTTGGACACGCTCCAGTTTCTCCACATCTTTTTTGAATTGTGATGTCCAGAACTGGACATAGTATTCCAGGTGGGGCCTGACCAAAGCAGAATAGAGTGGCACTATAACTTCCCTTGATCTAGACACTATACTTCTATTGATGCAGCCTAAAATTGCATTGGCTTTTTTAGCTGCCGCATCGCACTGTTGACTCAAGTTCAGCTTATGGTCTACTTGGACTCCTAGATCCCTTTCACATGTGGTCTCATTCAGCCAGGTGTCCCCCATCCTATATCTGTGCATTTCATTTTTCCACCCTAAGTGCAAAACCTTACATTTCTCTGCATTGAATTTCGTCTTGTTAGCATCGACCCAGCTATCTAGTCTATTCAGGTCATTTTGAATTTTGATCCTGTCCTCTGGGGTATTAGCTACGCCTCCCAGTTTAGTGTCATCTGCAAATTTGATAAGTATGCCCCCAATTCTGTCATCCAAGTCATTAATAAAGACATTGAATAGCACTGGGCCCAGGACAGAACCCTGTGGCACCCCACTTCTCTCCAGGATGAAAAGGAACCATTGTTGAGCACCCTTTGGGTTCGGTCAGTCAACCAGTTACAAATCCATGTAACGGTTACCTTGTTTAGTCCACATTTTGCAAGCTTGTTTGCAAGAATGTCATGGGGAACCTTGTCAAAGGCCTTACTGAAATCAAGATATACTACATCAAGAGCATTCCCTTTATCTACCAAGCTGGTAATTTTATCAAAAAAAGAGATCAGGTTCGTTTGGCATGACCTGTTTCTCTGAAACCCATGTAGACTTTTTGTGATTATGGCTTTGGCCTCTACATGTTCACAGACTCTCTGCTTAATGATCTGCTCTAGAATCTTACCTGGAATTGATGTTAGACTAACTGGACGATAATTGTTGGAATCCTATTTTTTTCCCTTTTTGAAGATGGGGACAACGTTTGCCCTCCTCCAGTCTGCTGGGACTTCTCCTGTTCTTCATGAGTTCTCAAAGATTATTGCCAGTTCTTTTAATACCCTTGGATGTAGTTCATCTGGTACTGGAGACTTATATACATTTAGGTTAACCAGGTATTCCTGTACTATTTCTTTACTTATTCTGTGCTGAAATTCCCCTATTCTGTCTTCTGCTCCATTATCCTTAGGTTGAGCACCCTTTGCCTTTTCTGAGAAGACTGAAGCAAAGAAGCTGTTGAGTAATTCTGCCTTTTCTCTGTCCCCTGTTAGCATTTTGCCATCTTCTGCACGCAGTGGCCCTACTGTTTCCTTCTTCTTCCTTTTGCTTTGGACATACCCCAAAAACCCCTTTTTATTGTTCTTAACCTCTCTAGCCAGCCTGAGTTCATTCTGCGCTTTAGCTTTTCTGACTTTATCCCTACATGTGCTGGCTATTTGTTTGAATTCTTCTTTCATGATTTCCCCTTTTTTCCATTTCTTATACATGTTCCGTTTAAAACTTAGCTCAGTTGAAAGTTCCTTAGTCATCCATCCTGGCTTCTTGAGACATCTTCCATTTTTCTTCCTCATTGGAACTGTTTGAAATTGTGCCCTCAGTATCTCCCTTTTGGGAAACTCCCATCCATCTTGAACTCCCTTCTCTTTTAGTATTCCTGACCATGGGATCATTCCCAGTATTTCTCTAAGTTTATTGAAATCAGCTCCCCTAAAGTCTACAGTGCGTGTCTGACTATGCCTGGCTTCTCCCTTCCACTGTATTACAAACTCCAGGAGAACATGGTCACTTCCACCTAAGGATCCCACCACTTGCACCCCATCAACTAGGTCTTCCCTGTTGGTTAAGATAATATCTAAAATGGCTGATCCCCTTGTTGCCTCTTCCACCTTTTGGACAATGAAATTGTCTTCCAGGCAAGTGAGGAATTTGCTAGAACTTGAAGATTTGACTGCGTTTGACTTCCAGCTAATATCAGGATAGTTGAAGTCACCCATCACTACTACATCTCTCCTTTCTGAGTATGTGATTATCTGTTCTAGAAAGGCATCATCCGATTCCTCTGCCTGAGTCGGGGGTCGGTATTGACTTTCTGGATCTCTTCACTGGTGTAAATATCCTTGACATATAATGCTATTCCTCCTCCTTTCCTGTTTGGCCTGTTTCTCTTAAAAAGGTTATATCCCTCTATTTCTACATTCCAATCATGAGACTCATCCCACCAGGTTTCAGTGATGCCTATTATATCATATTTCCCTTGTTGTGCTAGGAGTTCAAGTTCATCCTGCTTATTTCCCATACTCTGTGCATTAGTGTAGAGACATTTAAGACCATGTGTTCTCTTTACTTGCTGCTTTTGCACTTTTTTTGCCTCCTACTGTTGGGTCCTTGCACTGTTTGCCTTGTTCCCTCTATGCCAGTTTGGCTATTCTCTCCATCCCTTTTGCCTTCCAGAATAATGTCTCCCTCCCCCACATAACTCAGTTTAAAGCCCTCCTGATCAGATTCTTCAGACTGTTGGCAAAAACATTTTTGCCAACTGGCGTGAGATACAGTCCATCCCTTGCCAGAAGTCCCTCCTCATGGAACCGCAGCCCATGATCCAAGAATCCAAACCGTTCTTGGCGGCACCATCTATGGAGCCAGTTATTCACCTCTGCTATTTTCCTCTCCCTTCCTGGACCATGCCCTTCTACCGGGAGAAGAGATGAGATGACAACCTGTTCATCCATCTCTTTCAGCTTCCTTCCCACAGCCTCATAATCCCTTTTGATATTCTGAAGGCTGTGCCTTGCAGTATCATTGGTTCCCACATGAAACAAAAGAAAGGGATATTGATCAGTAGGCTTGACAAGTCTTGTCAGCCTCTCCGTCACATGATGGATCTTTGCCCCAGGGAGACAACACACCTCCCGAGACATCTTGTCAGGCCCACAAACCACTGCTTCAGTACCCCTCAGCAAGGAGTCCCCCACCACGACAACACGCCTCCTCCGAGGCTTAGCATGTCTGTTCCCTTTCGTGATACTCTCAGGCTCCTCTGCTCTGTCCCTGATGTCTGTCCCTGCTGCTTTTCCTCATCATCTCTGACAACAGAGAGAGATTCAAAGCGATTCTGTAGCTGCAAGCCGCTCACAGAACGTTCCCTGGTTTCCTTACTTCTGTGTGTGACCTTCCTCCAAGCATCTACCTCTGTTGTATGTGGAGTGACCTCCTCCACCCCAGCAACTTCCTCTCTCTGTTTCCCACCCAAGACATTCTGGTCTGTTCTGTTCAGGAGAATCTCCTGCTCTCTATGATGCTGGAGTGCAGATATCTGCTCCTCTTGCTGCTGTACTTTCTCTTCCAAGAAGGCTACCAACTTGCACTTGGGCCAGGTGTAGTTCCCCACATCTGTAGGCAAGAAGACAAACATTCCACAGGTGTTGCAGATGACTGCTGCAGGGCCTTCAGTGTCCATACTGAGAAGTCTTGAGGAGGCACTGAAACAAGACTGTGGGCTTCCCTTGCTAGACTTGGTCTTTGTTCCCAAGCTCTTTCACTGAGTTCAAGTCACGGGGCCTATAGGTATGTAGAGAGCTCCTGGCTACTAGCTCCCTCCAGAGGCAAGTCTCTGACTCACTTCCTCTGATGCTTCAGGCCAGCTTCTCTTCTATTCTCCAAAAACCTCCTGGATTAGATAAGAAAAATTAAAATTTGCATGCCTCTGCTAGCCTTGTGTAGAATTAGAGTTCTGGCCCCTCCCAGCAGTGATTTAGATTAGATTTCACCCAAGCACATGGACTAGAGCCTCCTCCTTCTCCTTTCTCCTTTCTTAAAGGAAATGAACCCTCTGCTAGCCTTGAGTAGCCTTAAGTAGCCTCCCAGCAATGGCTCCCAGAATGCAATGGCTCAAGTGTAAATTAGATTAGATCTTACCCAAGCACATGGACTAGAGCCTCCTCCTTCTCCTTTCTCCTTTCTTAAAGGAAAATCCAAGCCAAGCTGAAGCTGGCTCAGATGTTAGTAGACTCTGGTGCTGCAATCAACACCATGAACCCAAAGCTTGCTGCAGTAGGACACAAGACAAAGGAAAGCATGGAGCTGGTGGGATTCGGTAAAGGAAAACACCATGCTGCCATTTGGTCAGACATCCCCCTGTAATTAGGCCCCATTCTTGATTTGATTAAGGCATGTGAGAATTAGGGAGAAGACGACAGGATCTTATGCATAGGATTCCTCAAGAAACACAGGCTCATGTTAGATTTAGCCAACTGTCTCCTGTGGCAACTGGAAGAAGGTCCCTTAGTTATTTCGGCTATCCACCAGTGCGCTGCCTTAAAGGCTCTGATGCCCATTTTCCCCATTGCAAATGACCCCTGGATAGTAGAGTTTCCGCAGGTTTGGATTAAGGACAAAATGGAATGTGGAAAAGTTAAGGGAGCATGTGTGCTCATAGAAGGAAAGGACCTACCATCCCAGAAGCAGTATAGATACCCCCATGAGGCAGAAGAAGGGATAGCTAAGACTATAGAAGGTTTGCTGAAATGGAATGTAATCTTGCCCATGCAGTCAATATGTAATACTCCGTTATGGCCCACGATAAAAGCGGATGGAGTCACATGGAGAATGACCATGGATTTTAGGGCCCTTAATGTGGTCACTCCCCCTGTAGCTCCTGTAGTAGTTAAGTACAACAAGATCCTAGAAGCTACTGCAGCCGAAGCCACGTTTTACAGAGTTATAGATTTAGCAAATGCCTTCCACTCAATCCCACTCCACGAGAGTTGATATTACAAGTTCCCCTTCGAATCTGTGGAACCCAGTACTGTTTTTCCAGCATGCCGCAAGGTTTTCACTCAAGTCCCAGCATTTGCCATGCACACGTGGTCAAGATGTGGTCAACATCCTGTCATACGTGGATGACATTTTAGTCCACTCGGACTCAAAGGAAAAGACCGCAGATATTACCTGAGAAGTGCTAGAGCTCATTCAGGACACAAGATTTAAGGCCAACAAAGAAAAGGTCCAGTTAGTACAGACCCAAGTCAAGTATTTAGGCTTGAACTTTCAGACAGACTGTAGAACCCCAGACTTGCAGCAAGTGGAGACCACAGGAAAACTCCCTGCCCCCACAGATGTAGCTTCCCTCAGAGCCCTCTTAGGAACCTTCAACTTCTCCCGTGAGTTCATTGAAGATTTTGCAGTTAAAGCCAAACCCCTGTATGCATTATTAAAGAGAGGAGCTATTTGGAAATGGGGACCCGAGCAGCAAGAGGCTTTTGCCACTTTAAAGACAGATTTGGTTCACCCCGATGTATCACAGCCATTTCACATTCAGTTAGCCATAGCCGACAACCATGTAGGAGCAGTCCTCACCCAGTTGAGAAACAATGTGCATAGCATACGCATCCAGAAACCTCTCACCCATGGAAGTAAAGTTCAGTCTGTGTGAGAAAAACTATCTAGCCTTAGTTTGGGCTTTGACGAAGTGGGAATTCATTATAGGAGAAACCTGAGTCATAGTGCAGACCCCACACACCCCACTCAAGTTGATTTTATCAGGAAGGGTTCAGGATGGACAAGTCCACAGTGCCAGGATAGCAGAATGGACCATAGAACTGTTGAAGCGTGGTACTGAGTACCACCAGCAAGCTAGTGAACCTAGCGCCCCCTACGGGCTGGTAGTCGCCGGTGCCACCCACGAGTGTCCCCTTCCCATTTCCACCCAGAATGATTGGCCAGTTAAAGCAGGGAAACCTCTAGATAAAGCCCTGAAAAACGGATTTATGTGCTCGTTCTGCGACGGCTCATCCTCCTGCCCTGAGAGGACCCGCCTAACGGGATTTGGAGTGATCCACTTCAATGACAGCTATGTCCTCCAAGGTTCAGTCAGACCCCACTCCAGCCAGGCTGCCGAGGTAGAAGCCCTCCACGCTGTCCTAGATTTCGAAGACCCTCACACCCCCTTAGCAATCTACACGGACTCCCAATGGACAGTCAATGCCGCCATAGATTGGCTCCCAGTATGGATGTCCCAAGAGTGGAAAAATAATGATGACAAGCCGGTCGTCCATGCAGACAAATGGCAGGAAGCTGCCCACTTGATTCAGAAACGGACAGCTCCCACGTGGGTATTCTGTGTCAAGGGCCACCAGAAAGGCACCAGGGAGGAAGCTCAATGGAACAAGGCAGATGCTTTAGGAAAGGAAGCCACAGCAGCCCCAATGGCTCCCATTAATGTCAGGCCCAAGGAGCCCATGTTACCAGAAATACTAGATTTAGCCCAACTCCAGGAGGGAGACTGTGAGATCAAGGAATTGGCCGTAGCAGGGAAAGAATCCACAGGAAAATATAGCATAGCGCAGAAGGAAGGAGCATGGTGGGCCACAGATAAGGATGGCACCCATCACTGGATTGTTCCCACAGAGGTTCGCAGAGACCTCATTCAATTTGTGCACAACATCAGACATAGAGGTAGGTCAGCCACCCTAGAGAGTGTTAAAGAGACAGGATGGTGGCCCCTCATGAAGAAGGATGTAGATCAGTGGGTAGACAACTGTCTCTCATGTGCCATGGTAAATGCAGACCCTAGTGGCCGTAAGGCCCCCATCCGTCACCAACACATTGATGGACCCTGGTCCAAACTTCAGATAGACTTCATTGGCCCCCTACCAACCACTCCGCAGCACAAGTACTGTTTAACAGTCATAGACCCCTTCAGCAAATGGATAGAAGCTTTTCCCACTCATGACAACACAGCAGCCAACAGTGCAAGGGTGTTGTTTGATCAAGTATTCAGCTGCTGGGGAATGCCCAAGTCATTCACCATAGATCACAACTCAGGCAGCCATTTCACGGGAGAAGTAATGCAGGGGTCTTTAAGGCTTTAGGCATCAAACAACAGTTTTATGTCCCTTTCCACCCCACGAGTTCAGGCTTTGTTGAGAGATCCAATAGAACCCTTAAGGAGGCCATGAGAAAGGTAGTAAAGGCCTCTGGGAAAGACTGGGATGCAAAGCTCCCCATAATCTTGATGGCCCTTAGAGGAACTACAGCTTCCCACGGTTTTAGCCCTGGTGGCGCAGTGGTTAAATGCCTGTACTGCAGCCACTCACTCAAAGCCATAAGGTGGCGAGTTCAAGACCAGCAAAGGGCTGAAGCTCGACTCAGGCTTGCATCCTTCCGAGGTCGCTAAAATGAGTACCCAGATTGTTGGGGGGCAAATAGCTTACAATTGTAAACCGCTTAGACACTCCTTAAGGGTATGAAGCGGTATATAAATGAAGCTGTTTGTTTTTTTGTTTGTTTTTTACGCCACATCAGGTTATGACCGGATGTAAGATGGTCATGCCAGAAGCCTTCTGGCTCAACACCAATTTGTTGATGTAAACAAGCAGAAGTGCACAGTTCAAGCAATCTCCGGTGCCTTCAGAATTACCGGCAACCTTGGACCTTCGGCTTTATCAGGAATCCTCTTCCCAGTTGATGAAACAGACTGTAGCCAAAACTCTCTCTTCAGAGGTTTTATTATTAAGTTGCTGTATTTACAAATATACATACACGCTCGACAAATCTCTTCAACCAGCCATCCACTACTTCACCCAACCTCTTCTGGTGATTCTTCTTCCTTGTGTCACCTACAATGTTGTCCCCTCAGTCAGGAAGACTCTTGTTGTTTACATTAGGTTTACGTGCAAGCAAGCACATACTGACCTTGAGCAGTGTCTGTTTTCCAACCTTCAGTTGCAGACAATTCTAGGCACAATTCCTGTTTAACCATTTGTGCACACCTGTACATTTCATACTCAGGCCTCAAAGCCTAACACAATTTCCCCTCAGAATTGGAACCCATGATCCTAAATCACGAGTGGATCAGGACCCTCATTCAGAGCATTCAGCAGATGCACAGGCTAGTTGTGGAGAAATTAGGCCAGAATATGCAAGCCATGGACAGGAACTAGGATGGGTCAGAAACCCTCAGCAATGGGATCCCGGACAACTAGTGATGTACCGAAACTTTTATGAGAAAAAGCACAATCTAGCAGCAAAATGGCTAGGTCCTGTAGAGATCACCAACACAGTGTCCCCCGCAGTGTACCAAGTACGCCTTACAAGCCGCCAGGGCTCCCGGTTGAAGTACTTTCACTCCTCTCAGTTAAAAGAATGGAAGGGAGGACCAAACCCAGTAAAACCGGTCCGTCCACAGCTACCCCTTCCACCGCTAGTGAATCTGTCTGAGTAAGTCTGTTCCCCGACTAAGTCAGCAGTAGTAAGTCTGCCTCTCTTTTTTCCTACAGGGACAGGAGATGGCTCAGGGCGTTTGGATCCTTTGCATACTGATATGGATGACTCTGCAGGTAGCCGCTGATGTATATACAGCACAGTTCACCACTGACTGGCGATTTAATGTTGAGGCCCTTTGCCACTGGGCCACCCCTTACCCAGAGATGTTCAAAGATTTAGAAGCCATGGGCAAGGCACTGAATTGGTTTAACAAAGGATTCCCCATTAGAATTAAGACCCGCATTAACATCACAGAGCACAAATCTATAGTTTCCCGAGTTATCATGCTTGGTCCCCATGGGCACATTTGGGTAGAGGCCGATGCAGGCAGCATCCCCCTCTCCGCAGGATTTTGGAACAGACACCGTTTTGACAGGATTGTTTTGGCCAAGATTTTTATCTACATGAGACTGTAAAGGATTACACATTAGAAAGCATCTACGAAGTAGATGAATCTACGCTCCAAGGCTTTCACATTGAACAGGAATTACCAATCTCTAGATGGCTGCGTATGCTTGATAGCTTAAGTCAAACCGTCCAATAAATTGAACAAACTGAGGCCCGAGTCAAGCTAACTGTAGATCTTAAGGCCAAATGGATAGTTCAGATCACACAAGAAATGAAGGAGACCGCTAAAAACACATGGTTTGGGAAGTGGGATTGGTCAGCCCAGGTCAAGCAATTTTAGGCTTCATTCACAACCCATTGGCAATCATCCTCAGAGTTCAGATCATCACCATAGTGGGCTCAGTCAGCTTGGCATGCTGGGTCTGTCGGCAGATAGCAGAATTACAGACAATCCGGTGGCAGCTAGATCTTAAATTTTAGATTTAAGATTTTAAAATTCTAAAATTTTAGATTTTAGATTTTAAAGGGAAAAGGTCTTCTTTAAAAAATCTTCCTCGGGGGGGGGGGGGGACACCTTTAATCTCCCTTTCTGATTCACAGAGGTGGCTGCCGGATGCACCGTCTCAATCCAGCAGGTTAGAAGATTTTGTTGTAGAGCCAGGGCTTGCAGCCAAATCGCTCCTTTCACAATTCTATCGTTTACCAGAAAAGGTGGGCAGAAGACAAGCCTCTGCCCTGATTGGATCCTTGGGAGTGAAGCAACGCCAGTTCAGCTATTTGCCGGTGAACTGGAACCACTCCCCAGGTCCAGTTTTGGGGATGCTGAGAGGAACTTCCTCCCAGCGGTGCCACACCACCATAGTCCTTCTCCACAGTGTGACTGGTTGGGCCGCTTTGCAGGGAGCCCCACCGAAGGGCAATTAGACACTCTGCCCTCCCCATCCCCATAGTTTGCGACCACTTTTCAGGTCACAAGGACATTTTCCTCTTTGGCACCAGATCATCTCCCCAAATATAACCACACCAAATTCACCTGGTTGCAGTTTTTAAAACGCCCTAGTTCACCTGCAATCCACAGTTTTTGTCTGGAATTTTTGGTTAATTTGCATCTTTTCCCCTGCAACCCCAAAATCCACAGGAAAATGGTCTCCCCAACTTCAGTGCCCACAGCTTGACCAGCCTATGGAAAGAGTCCCTGAAGGTCCATATGACCGGACTCAGACTATCCCCGATTTCTCTGGTCTCCCCTGTTTTTGTAGCTCTTTTCCCAGAAAGGGAGAGACTCCTTGATGCCCGTGACTGCATCCTCGGGGTGCATAGAGATATTGTGCCAGGCGCAGAGACAGTGTAACTGACACTCTCTCAGCCCAAAAGGAAATTTGTTGTTATTGTCTCTCCTGGAGACATTGGGGGAGGACGCAGAAGGATAAGTCACCTTCACCCCCCTCCTCTTCACTCTCTATCCACTGGTTTTCACCCCTGCTCTTATGAGGAAGGTAAGCCTCCAACGTGAATCCACTTCCTGAGATGTATTCAACCCGAGGCCCTGATGTCTCCCGCATTCTGCTGTAAAGGACACTGTCGGTGTCCTCCCTCCTTCCAGGCCCAGATGATCTCTAGCACTCCCTGGAGTGGGTTGTTAATCCCAAAACGTCCGGGTTCCTTAGATATGGGCTGAGAATGGGGTCCATTGTTCCGATATGTCACTGTGTGGACCGGGTCACTGTCCCTATCTGCTTTCCTGCCTGTGTTCCAAGTGCTGCATCCAGACGTGGCAGCGAGCATACTCTTTGCCATGTCCTTCTGCATTTCCCGGGTCCAGTATATCTGCGAGGCTGCACATATGTGTTCTAAGAATGCCTTCCAAGTTAGGGAACGGATGTTCTCAGCCGATGGCCCTATGTAGATCTTGGCCGTCTCATTTAGACCTTGATAGACTTCAGCTATGAAGTCCGCACCATCCAGGAGTGGCTGCCCTTTGGCATTTAAGTACACTTCTCCCACCAGAATGGCCAACATTTTCTTCCTAGCAACATAAGTGTCTGGGGCCTCATCTGGGAGCTGTACTTCATTCTGGTACTTAGCTCTCATCGTGGTTCCTGGCCACAAGATGTTTACCATTACTGCAATCCATTCCCTAAAGTCCAAGGTTGCTAATGAGTGATTTGAAGCTGTTGCCTCAAACGGACCTGAATACACTGGGTCTATACACAACCTAGCTATCTGCGTGATATCCTGGCCTCTGGCTTTGGGATATGAGGGTATGACTGTGGATATCCATTGGACTCCAGTCTGGGGATTTAGCTTTCCCAGGTGGTCCGCTATGGCCTTGATTTCAGATAGGGTCCAAGACACCGTTTCTACAACCGTCTTGGTTACCATACTATCCTCTGCAGTTTCCATTGTCTCTACCATACTACAGGTTTTGATGGGGTTCATTGGACCTTCTGGAGTGTTCCCCTCCATGGGTTCATTCCCTTTAGGGGGACTCCAATTGGGATTGTAGGGAGGGGGAGTCCAAGCCTCTTGAGGGAAGGGACCTTCAGGGAGAACCTTTGTCTGCACAGCCATCTCCAGTCTGTTTGGCTGTACAGGGGCCACAATGGCGCCCTTTAAACTTATTTTGCTTTCCAGTTCTCTAATTTTTGCCTCGCACATGGTGTGGTTGGTTTTCGCTGCCACTTCAGCCCTTTGGGACAATATGAAGTCCACAGCTCGTTTTGCCTGACCTAATTTAGCTTCGAGCTCCTGAATACGAATTTGGAGCTCTTTGTTCTCCTTCTCAGTCCTATTGGCTTTTTGTGCAGCCTTATTGGCGGTCCGAATTAAAAGGGTGTTCTCATTCACTTTTTCCCTAATTTGGTTGACCAATTCACCTATCTGCCTTTTGGACACTTCTGCCTCCAATTTGTGCTTTTAGACTCATCTATGGCGTCATGGGCTAACACCCGAAACCCCCATGATGCTAACCTGTCCTTCTCTGCTTGGGACACACCTTTTAGTCCCTTCTTGACTGTTTTGAGTTTATAAGGCTCCAGGGGGGTTGCAAAGGGATCATCAGTAAGGAAACCTCCCGAAAGCCACGGATTAGGTACCTTTCTGGATATCCACTTCCTTAACCGGTCCTGGATCTTGTCCTCTTTCCACAAATTTGCCATCTCCATCTTTCCTTTCTCCTCCTGCACTTTCTTTGCTTCTGAACTTGGGACCACCTTGCTCCTGTCACTGACCTCTGGGACCAACCGCCTGTCAGATACGCTCTTGGGACAAACCACCCATTGCTCTTGGGACCAACCACCCGTTACCTTAGGGACCAACCGCCCGTTGCAGTTGGGACCAACCGCCCATTGTTCTTGGGACCAACCGCCCATTTTGGGAGTCATCTCCTTGCTAGCCTAGAATTGGGACCAACCACCTGCCAGCACCCCGCCTTGCACCTCAGGATTTACAGCCTCCGGTTGGGACATTTGCCTTCCTTTGCCTACCTCTGCCTGATCAAGGGGATTTCTATGACTGTCTGTTGTGTGCGTAGTGAAGAGGGAAATATAGGGAAAAGGCTGCTTCTATCTCCCAGCCCACGATAGCGGAAAATGGATAGCCTACCCACAATTGTGGCTTGACTGACCACACAGACCATAACACACTCACATCTATTGCCTGAACCTCTGGGATTGTGGTTCCTCCTATGTTCTGAGATTTAGCCAGTCCAGGTGATCAATCTGGAAAGTCTAGATTTTGGGGAACCAAATTATTGCCAAAGCATTTTCCACCAAAAATGTTAGGAAGGGTCTCTTGCGTGGGGGAATTAATTAGCTCAAAGGCTGCCGAGAGGAGGTCCTAAAAAAGCCTTAAGCCAAGAACGGGTCTCCTATATGTATACCAGAGGGTCCCAACAATCCCAAGAGAATAAGGCACTGATACCAATTAGATTCCAATAACTATATTAGGAAACACACAATGTGGGGGAAGCACGCACACGCACACACACACTTTTAGCTGAAGGAAAAGGGTTTCATAGAGAGAAGGTGAGGGAGGCACCTTAGCCGTCTTCTCCGGGATGCTGAATGGAATGTTGATGAATGATAGGACATGGCAGCTGGAACTTGGGGGAAGATGGTCGAGGGAGCCAGGATTGGAGCTTGTTCCGGCGTGGACCAAGGAGCAAGCTGATAATGGACTCCACTGGTGTGGATGCGAGAGCAAGCTGATAGTGGACCCGAAGTGGGTCTAAACTCAGGGTCTCTTATAGGGCTAAACGTGTCTGGGGGCTACTAGCTAGTCTTAGACAAAGGTGTTGATTGCCTGGACTTTGTTAAGCTGAGCCAGATAATAAGTTGCACAATATGTTAGGTCTGGACACAATTAGGAGGGGCATCCGGCTTGTATGGCCAAGTAGATAAACAGATTACTAATCCATCCAGTATGAGACCAGGTCTATTGTCTTACTCAGGAGAGCAGTGGCAAATCTGGTTTGGTGACTCTCAAACTTCCTATGGGGAATTTCCAATGCTGTCTTTACTATGGACTCTGCCCCTCCAAGCGGGCTTGACTACGTGACCTCCTTGCTTGGGGCTGATGGCGGGTCTTTGCATAGGTCAGTCAGGGGTCATAGTTCAGTCCACATGTCCCCAAAATTTTATTAAAAACACTTATGGTAACACCTCCTTCAACCAATAAAGACCAGGTTGACTGTTGTTACCCAGAGGGCGTTCTCGTTGGCCAATTGTGAATGGCTTGTCAGAAGAGAACCAGAACATTACCAACCTTGACAAATTTAAAAGGGCTATCAAGATGGATCTCTTTCAACAGCCCTTCCCCATATAACCCACTCGGTCTTCCAAGGACACAGACCATCACAGAGAACACCCAAACTGCCCATCCCCTTGTCTCTGACTGGCTTCATTATTGACTATTGCAATTGTTTTAATCCTCAATTCTTTAATTATTTTGACCCTTTAATGTTTTATTGTAGTATGGATGGGGGGGGAATTAATGGGATGTATCTTAATTGTATGTTGTATTTTATACTGTGCTTTACGCAATGCTGTAAGTCTCTTCAATCCTACAAGGAGAGGAGGCATATAAATATTATTATTATTATTATTATTATTATTATTACTATTATTATTATTATAATGTAAATGTTGTTATTTTAATCTGCTAGTTGGCAAGTTTTAATTTCCCCATTTTTTAAAAGCAGAGTAGCTAGTTAATATGTGTTATTTTATTTTATGTGTCATTTTATTTTTGATTTGCTGGTCTTTGACTGTAATAAAGTTATTGAATTAATATTTTTTGAGCCATGCTGAGACCAGCAGAAGCCAGGCTTCTGAATTCACCTCGGAACCTGGAAGCTCAGTAAGGAGGAAAGAAGGCTTCAGCATAAGAGTCACCTGTGCATAGCTGAGCAGAAGGGGATATAAGACCTTGCCCCTCCCTTCTTCCTCAGCTGTGAGCTTGGTGAGGAAGTGAGAGGGCTTCAGCACAAGTCACCTGTGGGCCCTCTGGACCAGCAGCAGCGGTGTGGGAGGAGCCAAGCACCAGAGGCATTTTAGGCCCTCTCCATTGCCCATTGCCCCCCCCCCCAAGCAGCAGCAGTGGCAAGGGATGTAACCAAGCAACAGAGACACCGTAAGCCATTTCATTACTTTTTGGCCACAGCCTCCAGCGCCTGCCCCAATTTGGCAAACGGGGCGAAATCTCAAGATCTAGCCTGCAATATCAGTTCACAGTGGTTGCATGTGACAAGAAACCACCAGACACACATCCTCTTGTTCTCGCCCACTTTTTGGTAAACACACAAAGTGGTAGTCTATTGTGTTATTCTTTTAATTAGGGATTTTATTTTATTTCATTTTTAATCCCACATCTCCAGACTAGTAAAAGTTTGGATATAGTTTTAAAACTTAGCATTGACTAGCCTTTACAACTAACAGGCTTATATATTTAAGTAAGGCTAAAGGGTTGTACTATTCAGTTACATAAAATGATATTCTCTGCATCTCCTGGCTGTATTTGTCTTTGTAACAGTTAATAAAAATGGTTTTTACTTGAAGTCAGAAAAAGTGCAGTAATGTTAATTCCAACAGGGATATAGTAAGCAAAACAAACCATTCTATATTACAATACGTAACACAGTTTGGCAGCAAAAAGGAAAAGGTAGCTGGGACCGAGGAGAGAAAGCAAAAGAAGAAAGGGAAACTTGTTGCTGGTATAGAGGAAGATCATAATGAGGACCAGCCTAAGACAAATGTAGAGAGTCCAATCCCAGGGACTGATAAGGATAACTTACCTATTGCTATAGAATCATAGATAATAATAGAGTTGGAAGAGACCACAAGGGCCATCCAGTCCAACCCCCTGCCATGTAGGAACTCCAAATCAAAGCATCCCTGACAAATGGCCATCTAGCCCCTGCTTAAAGACCTCTAAGGAAGGAGACTCCACCACCCTCCGAGGGAGTGTGTTCCACTGCCGAACAGCCCTTACTGTCAGGAAGTTCCTCCTAATGTTGAGGTGGAATCTCTTTTCCTGCAATTTGTATCCATTCTTCCGCGTCCTAGTCTCTGGAGCAGCAGAAAACATGCTTGCTCCCTCCTCAATATGACATCCCTTCAAGTATTTAAACAGGGCTATCACATCACCTCTTAACCTTCTCTTCTTCAGACTGAACATCCACAGTTCCCTAAGGCGGTCGTCATAGGGCATGGTTTCTAGACCCTTCAACATCTTAGTTGCCCTCCTTTGGACATGCTCCAATTTCTCCACATCTTTTTTGAATTGTGGTGCCCAGAACTGGATACAGTATTCCAGGTGGGGCCTGACCAAAGCAGAATAGAGTTGCACTATTACTTCTCTTGATCTAGACACTATACTTCTACTGACACAGCCTAAAATTGCATTGGCTTTTTTAGCTGCCACATCGCACGGTTGACTCATGTTCAGCTTATGGTCTACTTGGACTCCTAGATCCCTTTCACATGTGGCCTCATTCAGCCAGGTGTCCCCCATCCTATATCTGTGCATTTCATTTTTCCGCCCTACGTGTAGGACCTTCCATTTCCCTGCGTTGAATTTCATTTTGATAGCATTGGCCCAGCTTTCTAGTCTGTTCAGGTCATTTTGAATTTTGATCCTGTCCTCTGGGGTAGTAGCTACTCCTCCTAATTTAGTGTCATCTGCAAATTTGATTAATATGCCCCCAATTCTGTCATCTAAATCATTAATAAAGATGTTGAATAGCACTGGGCCCAGGACAGAGCCCTGTGAGACCCCACTGTTCCCTTCTTTCCAGGTTGAAAAGGAGACATTGTTGAGGACCCTTTGGGTTCGGCCAGTCAACCAGTTACAAATCCATGTAACAGTTAAGTTTTCTAGCCCACATTTTACAAGCTTGTTTGCAAAAATGTCATGGGGAACCTTGTCAAAGGCCTTACTGAAATCGAGGTATACTATATCCACAGCATTCCCTTCATCTACCAAGCTGGTAATTTTATCAAAAAAAGAAATCAGGTTTATTTGGCATGACTTGTTTCTCTGAAACCCATGTTGACTTTTTGTGATTATGGCATTGGCTTCTAAATGTTCACAGACTCTCTGTTTAATGATTTGCTCTAGTATCTTTCCTGGTATTGATGTCAGACTAACTGGACAATAATTGTTGGGATCCTCTTTTTTCCCTTTTTGAAGGTGGGGACAACGTTTGCCCTCCTCCAGTCTGCTGGGACTTCTCTTGTTCTCAAGGAGATCTCAAAGATTATTGCCAGTGGTTCTGATATTACATTTGCCAGTTCTTTTAATACCCTTGGATGTAGTTCATCTGGTCCTGGAGACTTATATACATT
Organism: Urosaurus nigricauda; assembly: GCA_034509955.1. Taxonomy (NCBI): domain Eukaryota; kingdom Metazoa; phylum Chordata; class Lepidosauria; order Squamata; family Phrynosomatidae; genus Urosaurus; species Urosaurus nigricauda. The sequence goes on along the minus strand of JAOEGL010000005.1, from coordinate 104,416,519 downwards.
TAGGTTAACCAGGTATTCCTGTACTATCTCTTTATTTATTCTGTGCTGAAATCCCCCTATTCTGTCTTCTGCTCCATTATCCTTAGGTTGGGCACCCTTTGCCTTTTCTGAGAAGACTGAAGCAAAGAAGGTGTTGAGTAATTCTGCCTTTTCTCTGTCCCCTATTAGCATTTTGCCATGTTCATCACACAATGGCCCTACCATTTCCTCCTTCTTCCTTTTGCTGTGGACACACCCAAAAAAGCCCTTTTTATTGTTCTTAACCACTCTAGCAAGCCTGAGTTCCTTCTGCACTTTAGCTTTTCTGACTTTATCCCTACACGTGCTTCCTATTTGTTTGAATTCCTCTTTGGTGATTTCCCCATTTTTCCATTTTTTATACATGTTCCGTTTAAAACTTAGCTCAGTTGGAAGTTCCGTAGTCATCCATTCTGGCCTCTTGAGACATCTTCCATTTTTCTTCCTCATTGGAACTGTTTGAAATTGCGCATTCATTATCTCCTTTTTGAGAAACTCCCATGCTTCTTGAACTCCCTTCTCTTTTAGTATTCCTGACCATGGGATCACCCCCAGTATTTCTCTAAGTTTATTGAAATCAGCTCTCTTAAAATCTAGAGTGCGTGTCTGACTATGACTAGCTTCTCCCTTCCACTGTATAACAAACTCCAGGAGAACATAGTCACTTCCACGTAAGGATCCCACCACTTGCACTCCATCAACTAGGTCTTCCCTGTTGGTTAAGATAAGATCCAAAATAGCTGACTCCCTTGTTGCCTCTTCCACCTTTTGGACAATGAAATTGACTTCCAGGCAAGTGAGGAATTTGCTATACCTTGTGGATTTGGCTGAGTTTGACTTCCAGCAAATATCCGGATATTTAAAGTCACCCATCAATGCTACATCTCTCCTTTCTGAGTGTGTGATTATCTGTTCTAAAAAGGCATCATCCAATTCCTCTGTCTGACTTGGGGGTCTGTAGTAGACTCCCACTGTAACATCCCTGTTGTTTCCCTCTCTAAATTTTATCCAGATGCTCTCCACTTGGCCTCCAGTACTGATGTCCTGGATCTCTTCACTGGTGTAAATATCCCTGACATATAATGCTCCTCCTCCTCCTTTCCTGTTTGGCCTGTTTCTCTTAAAAAGATTTTATCCCTCTATTTCTACATTCCAATAGGTTTCAGTGATGCCTATTATATCATATTTCCCTTATGCTAGGAGTTCAAGTTCATCCTGTTTAGTTCCCATACTCTGTGCATTAGTGTAGAGACATCTAAGACTATGTGTCCCCTTCACTTGTTGCCTGTGCACTTATTTTTTTGCCTCCTACTGTTGGGTCCTTGCACTGTTTGCCTTGTTCCCTCTATGCCAGTTTGACTATTCTCTCCATCCCTTTTGCCTTCCAGAATGCTGTCTCCCTTCCCCACATAACTCAGTTTAAAGCCCTCCTGATCATATTCTTCAGACTGTTGGCAAAAACGTTTTTGCCAACTGGCGTGAGATGCAGCCCATCCCTTGCCAGAAGTCCCTCCTCATGGAACCGCAGCCCATGATCCAAGAATCCAAACCGTTCTTGGCGGCACCATCTACGGAGCCAGTTATTCACCTCTGCTATTTTCTTTTCCCTTCCTGGAGCATGCCCTTCTACTGGGGGAAGAGATGAGATGACAACCTGTGCATCCACCTCTTTCAGCTTCCTTCTCAGAGCCTCATAATTCCTTATGATATTCTGAAGGCTGTGCCTTGCAGTATTATTGGTTCCCACATGAACCAAAAGAAAGGGATATTGATCAGTAGGCTTGACAAGATCTTTGCCCATGGAGACAACACACCTCTCGAGTCATCTTGTCAGGCCCACAAACCACTCCTTTGGTACCCCTCAGCAAGGAGTCCCCCACCACCACCACACTCCTCCTCCAAGGCGTAGCAGCGGCTGTTCCCTTTCATGGTATTCTCAGGCTCCCCTGCTCTGTCCCTGACGTCTGTCCCTGCTGGTTTCCTCATCATCTATGATAACAGAGAGAGCATCATCTATGATAACAGAGAGAGATTCAAAGTGATTCTGTAGCTGCAAGCTGCTCACAGAATGTTCCTTCTGTGTGTGACCTTCCTCCAAGCATCTACCTCTGTTGTATGTAGAGTGACCTCCTCCACCCCAGTAACTTCCTTAGTATTTATTCTAACTAAATGGAATAGGTCAATTTGGTATCACACATCATGCAAGGCCTTCTTGTCTTGCAGGTACAGAAGCACAGTTACAAGATATTCATTTCAGGCAAGCCAAAGATAAACATAATAAAAAGGGCCTAAGCACACTACCATATTTTTTTTCTTTTTCTTTTATTTTCTTTTTATTTAAACAACATATAAAATCAGCACACAAAACACACAACAACTCACATCATGAAAATGAAATCAATAGACATCGATACTTATCATCATCCAATCCACATCCTTTCTACCAACAGTAACATATAAAACTTAAACTGATAAGTGAAAGCAATTATACGTATATCCTTGCTATGCTTCCTAGGATAAATTTCTTACCTGCTACTCATCTATTATATTTTCAGTCCCCTTTTCGTCACCTACACAAATTTATAACTTACATTTATAATACAAAGTCTATACACACACACACACACACACACACAAATCCTCTCTTACTTCTTTTCTCATAGGTATAGAAGGTATTCCAATAACTAGTCACACATTATCCCAATTATAAGGGCAAGTCACAATAAGTAAATAATCTTTTCTCAGGAACTCTCTGGTAATATAAGAATAACAAATGAAAAGAGTTAACCAGTATTTTTTAATTTCCTGTCTCTATAAATTCTTATAATTTCCCATTCTCTCTCCACTAATTCTTTGTTTTTGTCTTTCATTAGAGCTGTAAGAAAATCCATTTCCATTGCCTTATATAACTTCAACAGCCAATCTTTCTCTACAGGTAAGTAACGTTTTTTCCAGTTTTTTGCAAATATTATTCTGGCAGAGGTTAACATATATAGAATGATTCTGCGGTACTTTCTTTCCTTTCTTTCTGAACTTTCATATTCATATGTAAAAGGAAAAAAAGCGGATTGAAGGGAATTTCTATATTTAAAATTATTTGCATACGATTTTGTATCATTTTCCAATATTTATTTGAAGCTGTACAGCTCCACCACATATGGAAATAATTTGCATCTGGTTTGTGACATTTCCAGCAATTAGCCGAGCCTACCTTATAAATCCTATTTAATTTTCTGGGAGAGAGATGCCAATGATATAACATTTTTTTAAAAAAAAATCCTTATAATTCTGACAGATAGTAAAGGAATAAGTATTATTAAAAACTTTCTCCCAACTCTCCAGCTCGATTATGGTACCAGCTTCCTGTGACCATCTGATCATTGTTTTCTTAACTGTCTCTTGTTCCATTTCTCTACCATTTAATATCTTGTAATATCTTGCCAGATGTCCTTTTTAGTATCTAATAGAACCTCATCCAAATCAGTTCTATCTCTGTTTATACCCCAAGTTTTAACATCCAACTTATATCTCTCGTATAGTGTTTAAATGAGAACCAATCATTAATTCTATATTCAAGCCTTAATTCCTCATACGTTTTAAATTCCCCAGGTGGTCTTATTAGTGAGTTGTACATCAGCCATTTAGCTGTTTTTGTATCAACTCTAGTTCTAGGAAAAAAAGGCTTCTTGCAGAGAGACCCAGTCTGGTAACTTAATATAGAATTTTTCCTTAATCTTAAACCGGGACTTTAATAATGCATTCCTTATGAAGTGGTGTGAAAAGAGCTTATTATTATGCAATTTATTATACCAGAGGAAGGTATGAAATCCAAACTGTATTTTAATGCTCTCTAAACATAATAATTTGTCATTGTCTAACTTTACCCAATCCTCTATCCAACATAAACTAACAGCCAAATAACATAATCTCAAATTAGGTAAAGAGCCTTCTCCTCTCAATTTATCATCAGTCAAATACTTCTATGATATTCTTGCTTTCCTCCCATCCCATAAGAAATCTGATAAGGTTTTCTGCCAAATGTCAAAATATTTAAAGTGTGAGATAATTGGCAAGTTTTGAAATAGAGAAATCTTGGCAGGATGTTCATTTTGATTGTATCTATTTCCCCCCAAAAAGGATAACTGTAGTCTTGGCCATCTTTCTAGATCTCTTTTAATTTCCTGAAAAACACATTTGTAATCACTATCAAAAAGATCAATATTCCTGCTTGTTAGATAAATCCCCAGGTATTTCACTTTATTAGATATTTTAAAAACAGTAAATTTTTCAAGCTTACTGTCTTCATCCTTCGTTAAATTTTTTGTCAGGATAAATGTTTTATCTTGGTTAACTTAATGATTTCAAATAGAAAATTCCAGTTAACTCTATCAAATGCTTTTTCGGCATCTAATAGGATCATTGCTAACTTTTTGTTATTATAAATCTCAAAATATTCCAAAATATCTAATGTCACCCTTATATTCTGTTTAGAGCTCCTTTTTGGCAAAAAGCCATTCTGGTCTTCATGGATTAATCTACCAAGTATGACTTTCAATCTTTCTGCTAGAATGGAAGAAAAAAACTTGTAATCCACATTAAGTAGAGAGATTTGCCTAAAATTAGATATATCATTTATTCCTCCTTTTTCTTTTGGAATATAAGAAATACAAGCCTCTTTCCACGTGTCAGGGATGCCAAAAACATGAATGTCATTCAGTCTCACACAATGGACTAATTATTTCCTCTTCTACAAGCTTATAATAAGCAGCTGGGAACCCATCTGGTCCTGGGGCTTTATTAGTTTTTAATCTTTTTATTGCATCTGAAACTTCTTTCGTTGTAAATTCTCTATTAAGGATTTCAGTTTCAATCTTATCCAGTTTCATTATTTCTTGTTGATTCAAATATTCTTTTATCTTATTTATATCGTCATTTTTATTATTTTGTTCATGATACAGAGTTTGAAAAAATTCCCTGAATGCATCTTTAATATCTTTTTGAGTTGTTATTTTTGTACCTTTATGAAATATTTCTGTAATTAGTTTTTTTTTGCTTCTTGTTTTTTCAATTTATTTGCTAGTAGTTTTCCAGCCTTGTCCCCAGATTCAAAGTAGGCTTGTCTAGTCCTTCTTAATTTCATTTCAATTTCTTTAATATGCATTAATTTCAATTGATGTTGTAATTCTTCAACTTGGTGTCTCAACTTAATGTCTCCACATTCTTTCCATATTTTCTCTTTAATTTTTAGTTGGTCTACTAATTTTTTTTCCTTTTCTCTAGTTTTCCTCTTGTTTTCAGATTGAATCTTCATAAAGTAGGCCCCGAATGACCAATTTTCCAGCATCCCAAATAATTTTATTTGGCATCCCTTCCATTTTATTCTCAACAAAAAAGAGTTTAATAACCTCTTTGACTCTATTTCTTATTACCTCATCACTCAAAAGGTCATTTTGCATCCTCCAACGCATTTCTCTATTCCCTTCAATCATAGTCATCAATAGTAGATTATGATCCGAAGAATTCTTGGTTAAGATCTCTAACGAATTGATGAGAGGCAAAAGATTTTTGGTCACTAACATTAAATCAATTCTTGAAAAGGAATTGTGAGCTTCAGAGAAAAAGGTGAAACCCTGTTCTGCATTATATTTATGCCTCCAAACATCTTGTAGATCATATTCATCTATCAGTCTAAAAAGGATCTCGGTAACTTGCCTTGGTTTGCACAAATTCTTTTCCCCATATTTGATTTCCTATCTATGGGAGGATCAATAACCTCATTGAAATCTCCTAATAGGAGAATATTCGAATAATCTGTTGTTGCCAATTTCTCTTGTATTGTAGAAAAAAACTTTTCTTGTCCATCCTGAGGGGCATAAATTCCCATAATCAATACACTTTTGGTTTGAAATGTCACCTCTACTGCCACGTAGGCACCACTATCATCCTTGAATATCTCTTTTGTAACATATTTTTTGTTTACAAAAATTGTGATTCCCCCTTTTTTCTTATCCGTAAGGGAAGAAAAACAATAACCTAATTTTGGATTAACAATATATCTTTTATCCTTATTTTTGATCCTCAATTCTTGCAAACATATTATGTCTCCTTTAAGTTTTTCTAGTTGCTGAAATATTATGCTCCTCTTATATTTAGAGTTAATACCCTTCACATTCCAAGAGATGATATTCATTTTTTTAATTGAGTTGTTAATTTAATTTATTACTCATTTGATTATTTTTGTTGTTGTTTTCTTTTTTGTTATTGCTATTGTTATAGCTTTTGTTATTATTGTTCCACCCCTTCCGCCCCTAGAATGATACACTTAAATAAAATATGATAGTTTATTTATATTTATTTATCACAAATCTAAAAAAAGAAATGGGGTAAAATTACACAGATGTTTTACCCCCTCAATACTTTGTTAAAATTTGTTAATTGGAGAGTTTGTTTCTTCAAGTTCTCCTGAAATATCAAGTCCTGGTTTCTTTGTGGTCCCTTTGCTCGATATATTTCCATCATCATCTAGTGCTGGTAACCAACTGGTACCTGCACTTTTGTCCTCTTCTTTATGTTTGTTGTTATTGTTCTCCTTTGATTTAGGAGATTTCTCTTTTCTTCTTTCATTTCTTTCTCTTGAATCCCTCTTGAATTTTTGTTCCATATTTTTCGCCTTGTCCTCGTTGTCAATTTTATATCTTCTTTGATTGTAAGTGAAAGATAATCCCTCAAGCCATTCCCACCTGTAGTTTATTTTAATCTGTTTCAGCAATAAAGTCAATGATTTATATTTAGCTCTTGCCATCAATATTTGTGGAGGTAAATCCTTATAAATTTTAATTTCACAGCCCTCAATTATTAGTTTGTTGTCATAATTTTTCTGAATTATTAGGTCTCTCATTCTGGTCCTCAAGAAACAAATTACAATATCAAAAGGGATTTTCTTTTCACGTGCTTGTAAAGAATTAACGCAAAACAATTTATCGATTTCTTGCTCCATCAATTCCTCCGGGATTCCTACATAATTTGCCAAGTCCGGTAGTAGTCTTTCCAGTAAATCCTCATCTACTTTCTCAGGAACTCCTTGGATTTTCACACATCTGTCACGATAACGTAATTCATTATTCAATTCCATCGAATAGTACATCTCTTGCCTTGTTATAATATCCTTCGAGATATTTTCTAGTTCTGAAGTCTTTTTCTTTACCTCTCGTATTTTCTTCTGGTTGTTTTTAATGTCTGCGTTCATCTTTTCCATCTTTTTACCAAAGCTTTCTAGTTCTTTCTTAAGATCTTTTCTAATCTCTAATCTTTAATTTCTCCACATAATTCTAGTACTGATTCTTTTAGAGCTTCCTTCATTTCTTGACACAAATCTTTCATATCTTGCCTAATTTTATGAACCTCTTCAAGTAGATGTACTATAGGATCTGTAATTTTAATTCCTTCTTCCTGCGAATCTCTCCTTTGATTCTGTGCTTGATATTGAATTTGATTTTTTTCTATTAGAAGTCATTTTCAATTGGAATTCCATCTGCTAATCCAATAAAAGAAATTATCTATAACACTTAATAATAATTCCCGCAGACTAAAAAAAGTATAAAAGTTTACTCAAACCTTTTTATCCATTATAGTCAGCTTTCCCATCATACCTGGCTCATATAAGTAATTGGAGATCTATATACTATTAATGTAACTTCAAGTGGAGGGGTGGGCCAGCCATTAGAAAAGGACATCCGCAAGACATTACAGTTCCTGAATTGTTTGGATCGCTGCGGTAGCCTCATATGGTGCAGGTAGTTTCATCCCAAAATTATTTTCCCAACTGTCAAAGCAATGTTTTGACATGTTTGCATTTATTGCATTGTTTGTTTGCATTTTTTATAGTAAATATATGTTGGATGCAATAAACATGTTCTGCCAACAACATGACAGCAACCTCTTTGCAACATACACATTTAAAACATGGAACATATTGTGTTAGGATCACCACCATAGCAAGAATACCAAATGAGCTTTTCCATACCACATAGCCATATCACAGTGATCTCTATTGTACAGTCTTGTTACCACCTCTCATTGAATCCTGAAATTTATTTTACTTTTTTCAAAAGCCCAGGAGACCCAAAACTAATTCAAAAATTCAAAAATAGCCCTTAAATGGTCCTATGTGTACATGACACACTTTGTGAGGGCGTGTGTATGTGTTTCAAAGTCCTATAAAGTGCTCCCATTAGCAATTAGGGGAAGCTATCTGAAAGTACCATAAAACCAATACAGCAATACAAAATACCAAAGTTTCAATACCATCACAACTGAAGTTCAACAGCAGTGTACTCTGAACTCTGGGCATCTTCCAGCTTATTTAGAGACCATCCCTTAGCCATTCAATGTGAACATGTGTCCATTTGATATCAGGTTTGTGGAGAAAAGGAAAAGATAGAATAATGGGAAAGAGACATGGAGGGACAGAGAGAAGAGAGATGCAAGAAGGCAGATTAACATAAGAGAGGACTTGTGGTTATAGGTGAGGGGGGGGGAGGTTTGAGCAAGAGAGGAGCCCCAGGGATGCAAGGGAGAGAGAGGTAAGTGGTTGTCTTGATGAAGAAAAAAGCTGAGGTGTATAGGAATCAGGAAGTTATGTGCAAGTGAGGAAAACAGCAATCAGCAAGTGAGTGTGAGTGGCAAAGAATGCAAGGATGTGAATAAGACCAATAGAAAGACAAAAGAGTGAAGGGAAGATATGCCCCTTAAGGGTTTCCCTTAAGGCCTTAAAAGGGGTTGGTTTTAAGGGACACTACAAGATTACAGCACTATATTTCCACTTTTACTGCCATGGCTATATTCCAAGGAGCCTTGCAGCTTACAGTTTAGTGAGGCACTCAGGTTCTCTAGCTAAAAATTCTACGTATCTTATGAAACTACAAGTCCCAGGATGCCATTATTCCATAGGATAGGAATATGGAAGTTAAAGTGGATTCACAGTACAATAATTGTGGCATATGAATACCAATGTAAACCACTACACAAACATGTGAATGAGATGGGCATATTAGGAACCATACTGAGTATGTGTGTGATGGCAATTGGATAATTGTAGGAAAACATGTGCTGTATGTCAGAGTTCAGTCATCTCCAGCCACCCAGTAATCTTTGGATCCATTCTGTTTGTATTCAATATATATGCAAATTCCATTTGTATCCAATTGGAATGCAACCATGGACTACAGCTCATCAGCAATGGATTGAACAGAGATAATAATTTCCTGGCAGACTATATACATTTCAACACTATCTAATGCTTATCCTTATGGGGGCCCCTTTGACCAGTTCATCACATTCTTTTCCTGTTTCCCCACATACATCCAATATTCATTCATACGGTTATTCACTCTCCTTGGCTTTATGCAGCTGTCTTCCTCCTGCTTTTGTCCCCCAATGACCATTATTAAAACTGAGGGTGTCACCTCATCTCCATACCCACGAGGTTTTGAATTTGAATTGAAATTCTCAAACACAACTGGCTTATATAGGTCTGCCCACTCCAACCATGCATCTGAGAAGTAGGCTCAAGTCTACAAAAGCTCATGCTACCAGCTTACTTTTTTCAGTTAGCCTTAAAAGTGCTACAAGATCCCTTTACATATTGATTTTCCAGGCTAACACAGCTATGTCTTTGAATTCTTAATATATGCACAACTGAACACACTGTTGAAAACCTACAATCCAAGCAGTCACCGTAAGTTTTCATCAACCACCAGCTCATATGTTAGGTACCATCAGCAAGGATGAATGGAGTGAATTGAACTCCTTTGATGGTAATAGTTAGATTCCCTGACACAAACACACCTGGCACAAGCAGATAATGGATCCATTATAATGATATATTGTAACTCAATGTTAATCAGCCTGCCAGTGTGATCCGTTGTCCCGGGAGCAGGACGGAGCAGAAGTCTTTCTGATTCATGAATTCCTCACCCATACCCAGGGAGGCACAAACAGGGATATGTGTCCCACCCACAACCCACACAAACTGAGACAATACTAAGGCCTGGAATCCATGGTCTGCAGAGAAAAAAGAAAGCAAAATTAGAGTAATCAGAAACCTAATTAAAGTGCAGTATCAGTTAGCACCCACATCACCCCATGGTCCAACTAAAGTGATAGAATCATAGAATCAGAGAGTTGGAAGAGACCACAAGGGCCATCCAGTCCAACCCCCTGCCATGCAGGGACTCCCAATCAAAGCATCCCTGACAGATGGCCATCCAGCCTCTGCTTAAAGACCTCCAAGGAAGGACACTCCACCACCCTCTGAGGGAGTGTGTTCCACTGTCAAACAGCCCTTACTGTCAGGAAGTTCCTCCTAATGTTGAGGTGGAATCTCTTTTCCTGCAATTTGTATCCATTGGGCTGATCTAGACTGGCAAAAAGGGGTGTGCATGAAAGTGTAGCCTTCAGATGACCTACACTGAAAGTTTGGCATGAACGCACTTCTTTTGCATTTTTGTGGGGGAAAAGCAGCTTTAAAAAGGACCTGCTTTTCCCAGTTTCTTTTTTAAAAGGGTGTAACAGCACAGCTGCATCTAAATGCTGCAGTGCAACTGTGCAGTTTTTTAAAGCTCCCAAACCCTAGCTCCAGCACTAATCCGAACCCTAGACATGTGCAGTAGGGACTCTGGGATGCTGTAACTGTTATGCAACTGTGCATAAAATGTCAATTCATTCATAAAATAAAGAATTTTATTCATAAACTTAAATTGTAACGCATTTAATATCTTTTTAAGGGGGGAGGGATGCAGTTTGTTTTATTGATGTAATAATATTTTAATGTGTAAGCTGCCTCAATTGATCTCAAAGGGGTGGGATATTAACAATAACAACAACAACAACAACTATTATTATTATAAAATAAAGGGGTTCATTCATGGTGCACCAATGCAACTGCACACTTTAAAAAGGGAAGTGAAACCACAATGGTAATTTGACAGATCTTCATAACTGCACAGTTCAAGTGTGATATACCTGCGCAACTGCGCAGTTCGCAGCTGGCAATACAATTGCCTGTATGATGTACCGGTGCAACTTTGCAGTTTGCAGCTGGCAACAAAAAAAATATTAAAGGTTCAGTGCAGCCAAAAGCCCCGTTCATTGCCACCCGTGCAGCTGCTCCGCCTGTGTTTCTAGAATCCTGACAGCTTCCAATGTAGTTGCTGAGCAACAGAAAAGACTTCAGATAAATCATTCCCACACCTCCTCAGTGTAGCTGCCCTATACCTTCTTATTACACACCTGGGACTTGCAGTGTAGCTGCTAAGCAATAAGGAAAAGGCAACTTCATGTCGCCCTTTCCTGCCAATCTAGAAAGCTCCATTGCTCCGTGTCCTAGTCTCTGGAGCAGCAGAAAACAAGCTTGCTCCCTCCTCAATATGACATCCCTTCAAATATTTAAACAGGGCTATCATATCACCTCTTAACCTTCTCTTCTCAAGGCTAAACATCCCCAGTTCCCTAAGGCGGTCCTCATAGGGCATGGTTTCCAGATCCTTCACCATCTTAGTTGCCCTCCTTTGGACATGCTCCAGTTTCTCCACATCCTTTATGAATTGTGGTGCCCAGAACTGGACACAGTATTCCAGGTGGGGCCTGACCAAAGCAGAATAGAGTGGCACTATTACTTCCCTTGATCTAGACACTATACTTCTATTGATGCAGCCTAAAATTGCATTGGCCTTTTAGCTGTTGCATCACACTATTGACTCATGTTCAGCTTATGGTCTACTTGGACTCCTAGATCCCTTTCACACATAGTTTCATTCAGCCAGATGTCCCCCATTTTATATCTGTCCCTTTCATTTTTCCGCCCTAAGTGCAGAACCTTACATTTCTCTACATTGAATTTCATTTTGTTAGCACTGCTCAGCCCACTGCTCACTTCTTTCCAGGTTGAAAAGGAGTTCAGCCAGTCAACCAATTACAAATCCATGTAACCAGTTAACTTGTCTAGCCCACATTTTACAAGTTTGTTTGCAAGAATGTAATGGGGAACCTTGTCAAAGGCCTTACTGAAATCGAGGTATACTATATCCACAGCATTCCCTTCATCTACCAAGCTGGTAATTTTATTTTATTTATTTTTTTAAAAAAAGATCAGGTTTGTTTGGCATGACTTGTTTCTCTGAAACCCATGTTGACTTTTTGTGATTATGGCATTGCCTTCTAAATGTTCACAGACTCTCTGCTCTAGAATCTTTCCTGGAATTGATGTCAGATGCCGTGGATTGTGATGCTTCCTCCCATATCCCTCACCACATCTTCTGGAGCCATGGTACAGGCACTGGATACTCTCTAGACTGACACAGCATGCACCACGGCTTAATCCTACTAGATTACCACACTACACTCTTATAGTTTTGCTATTCCACTTTTACTGCTCTGGCTGCCCCTGTTGCATTCTGGGATTTGCAATTTAAGGAGATGCATTTAGAATTCTCAGCCAGAGGGCTGTTAGACCTCATTGAATTACAAGACTCAGAATGCAACAGGAGACAGCCAGAGCAGTAAAAGTGGAATAGCAAAACTATAAGAGTGTAGTGCAGTAATGTGGATGGAATCAAGACATGACAGTAGGCCAAAGTTGGAAGGGCCCAGGGTACAACCAAACATCTTTGCCACAATATTCCCAGATCTTTTGGAGCAAAGCAATGTACGGGAGAGATCACAACCTTCTCCTAGCAACTACAACAGTGTAGGATAAAAAGAGACAGTCAAAGAGCAACCTGGAGAAATGGGTAAAGCACAGCATACTTTGTGACAGTCAGCCAATTGGATGCTTTTTCTCTGCATCACATGTTCTATGGCAAGACAGAACTCTATGGCAATCTCTGTGATGGTTGAGGTGCTGATTTGTGGTACTGTGAGGTATTAGAAAAGACTAGAGAGCTACCAAATTGCAATGGTGACTCTTTCTTCAATTGTAATGTCCTCTCTTATTATCATTCCCTTACACTAGCAGTGAGGTCAGAGAACATTCACAATATTGAATAGTGTCGCCCTGGTCATTCAGAATTGACAAAGCCACATATTGTCATCCTCTTTTCTCCTCTGTTCTCCAACACTGATACTTGGCATGAGGTCTCAACCATCAACTTCTTGGTGCTGGGCAGCAGCCAAACCAAATAAGTAGACCATTCTTGGACCCTGGCCCCAACTACTTGTTTTGGCAAAATACCTCGTGAAAGTCTCTATCATTTAAAATATATTGAAACATACAGGAGCAGGCATCAATGCCTAAGCCTTCACTGCCACTCCCTGTTTTAAAAATGCTCCACCAGTTGTTCCAGAATGGTGAGTAACAGGGCAGCCTTCAGAACAGAGTCCATTGAAAGTAAAAGTTTGGTATGCCAAACCAACTCAGAATTAGTGTACATATACTGCCAGTACCAGAGCAGGAGATCAAAACATTCTCTATGCCCAGATGACTGCAAGAATGAAATGGTGGCAGCAAAGGGAAAAAAACACACCAGAAAAGCAAAATGGCAATAGCTATTCTCACTAGAAGTGCCAAGACTACACAACTGCACAATTCCTGCAAAAAAAGTAATAAAAGGGGAAAATAAACAGTATGCATGCACTATGTAGGGCAGAAATAGGTAAAAAGGTGGGGTCAGCAAGACAGTATGGAAGACTGACTTTGAGAACATGCATCATCACAGCAATGCCATAGCACTATCGCAGACAAAGTGTGATAAATGACTATTTCCATCCCAGTCCAAAAGGAAGTAGGCTGAAGTCTATCAAAGCTCATATTGCCAACTTCTTTCTTTCACTTAGTCTCAAAAGTGCTACAAGATCTCTCTACATACTGTTTCTATACCAGTATTTTCTGTTTGCTTAGACAATGCAATTGCTGTGAGACCATAGGCTGGTGCGACAAAACTCATAGTCTTGTTTTACCAAAGTAACATAAGATCCTGTATCTAAGGAGTTTATCGCATGAACAAAAAACCTGACTGCACTCCAACAGCATGCAACCAGGTTGCAGAATTCAGGTGGGAATTATAACACATAATTCATCGTCAATTCTGCCAGGCGAGTTGAGCCTGGTTCCAAGGCATGCTTTGGATACCACTTTTCAAAGCTAGGAGCTTTCTGACTTGGAAAAGCAGCCTCTGAAATGCACCTGAGACTCACTCACCCAGAGGAATCAGCTGTGACTTATGTGCAATAATTCCCATCAGCATCCCGCGTCCCATCTGCATCCCATTGGGGTGTAGTCAGATTTTTGTCCATATGATAGGCTCCTAAGACAGTCCAATATTTGTCTCCTAAGATAGTCCAATAATCATTAATTTTATTTCCCTAACCTAAGAGGCAAAATCTCTTCCCAACTTGACTTTACAAAGCTGCACTTTATGTGTATGGTCTGAGGGAGTGTCTAAAACCTTACTCAGTTTCACTAAAGCTAGAGTACTCACAGGTTTTTTTCCCCCTGTCCTTATAGGAATACTGAAGATGACCTGGATTTCATAGAATCATAGAATCATAGAATCGTAGAGTTGGAAGAGACCACTAGGGCCATCCAGTCCAACCCCCTGCTATGCAGGAAATCCAAATCAAAGCACCCCTGACAGATGGCCATCCAGCCTCTGTTTAAAGACCTCCAAGGAAGGAGACTCTATCACCTTCCGAGGAAGTGCGTTCCACTGTCGAACAGCCCTTACTGTCAGGAAGTTCTTCCTAATGTTCAGGTGGAATCTCTTTTCCTGGATCTTGCATCCATTGTTCCGGGTCCTGTTCTCTGGAGCAGCAAAAAACAAGCTTGCTCCCTCCTCAATATGACATCCTTTCAAATATTTAAACAGGGCTATCATATCACCTCTTAACCTTCTTTTCTCCAGGCTAAACATCCCCAGCTCCCTAAGTCGTTCCTCATAGGGCATGGTTTCCAGACCCTTCACCATTTTTGTCGCCCTCCTTTGGACACACTCCAGTTTCTCAATGTCCTTTCTGAATTGTGGCGCCCAGAACTGGACACAATATTCTAGGTGGGGCCTGACCAAAGCAGAATACAGTGGCAATATTACTTCTCTTGATATTTCCACATTTAAAACAAATTTTCCTAATTAAACACTGCTTTCCCTAAAATTAGAGGAGCGTGACTCCTTTTTTACATCTGTATTTTTCCTATGTACAGGTTTTTTAAAGAATGTTGATGATGATGATGATGATGATGATGATTTGTTTGCAAAGATATCCATTACAATATTTACAAAAAAACCTGTTACTTTCAGTGCGTCAGAGTTTCTATTTGTTAAGTACATAGCACTCATATAACATGTATATTATCACCCTATATCTCAAAATCCTCTTTAATGTTCTTTAAGTATCTTTTTCCGTGATCCCTCAATTGTTTAATTATTTGATCATTGAAGACACTAACATTTTACGCTTTTTCCATATAAAGTTTTAAAGTTAAGTTATATATCTAATACATAATTCTTCTCCTACCCCAGCTAAACAGAAGATATGTAGCTTATCACCTCTTCCCAATCTTTTTCCCATTTGGACATATCTTTATTACTTAGTAATGCTGTTAATCTGTCATGTTCTTTCATTTCCATTAATTTGTGTCTCCAAACCTCTACCTCTGGGGAGATTAGTAACTTCTAATTTTTAGCCACAATCAATCTAGCCGCTGAGATTAAATATAATATTATCTTCTAGTACTTTTTTTTCCACTGCAGGATTCAATATTAAAGTCATATTCAAAAGATATAATTCTGGTTTCATCCCAAATTCGATTTTTAACATTTGCTTGATTTCCAAATGAATCGTAGCCCAAAAAGGTTTACTAATAGAACAGTTCCACCACATGTGCAGATAAGTACCCAGGTCTTTTTGATATTTCCAACACAAGTTATTATTTGATTTATATCTTTTCCCTAATGTACATGGTGTATAAGACCATCTATTTGTAACTTTGAAATAGTTTCCTTTAATACCTGTGTAGTGAGCAGGCCGAGGAAACAGCCAATCACAGAGCACCAGGAGTCCAGCCAATGAGAAGCTGGCTGGGCAGGGCTATAAAAGAACCTCGACAGGGAGCGAAAATAGGTTTTGTTTTGTTGGAGTTTTGGAGGGAAGAGACACCTAGGAGGCAGGGTGTGCTCTTAGGGTTCCTGTGGGAACATTTGTAAGTTAGTTATAGGCCAAGGAAGAGTCTGAGATGTCCAGTAGGGACTAGATAGGCTTGAGGGAGTCTAGGGAAGAGAGGCTCAGAATAAGCCTATAGGTTTTAAGGAAGATTTTGGCTAATATTGGAGATAAGGTTGCCTGAGTGGCGTTAGTATTACTGTTGTAAGGAACTTCTGTAACTAAGAAATAAGACAAAGCTGTAATCATATTTCATAATTTGTTTCTTTATTTTATAAATAAACTTTATTCTTGTTTTGAATTACCACTTGGCCTCTGTTGAACTATTGAAACACGCTACCAAAGTTATCAGTGCCTCAGTAGGAGATAGGTGGTGGGTGAACAAGAGAGGGTTATCACTTTCGGTTCGCACCACATAACAAAAATTGGTGGCAGTTGTGGGATGAAAAGGCCCAGGGTGCTGTCATCAAGCAAACCTAGGAGTGAACAGTAAAGGTGTTCACCACAAAATAAAAAGTGGTGGCAGCGGTGGGATACGAAAAGTCCAGTTGCCAGAGCTTCAGCATAATTTTGTTTGGGGTCTGAGTGGAATACCAGATCCCCATAGTTGATATGGCGTTGAGTTAGGGGAGCAATCTCTGAAGTAACAGAAAAGGGTAATCAGTAGGAGATTACTTGGAACCCAACCATGCCAACGTTAATTTAAACACTAGTTTCTGAGGTAAACGCATTGGGTAATTTTAGGAGACTAGTGAATAGAAGTACAGACAGACAAAAGTGATTCCTAAGGTAAAAGTTTGGGTAAAGTAAGGAATCACTGGTCTGACTGAGATTTAAATAAGATCTCTATATTTGGTGAAGGCACAGTTAAGTCAAAGTGATTCCTGAGGTAATAGTCAATGGTATAGTAAGGAATCACTTATTTGACCTTGAGATTTAAGTGAAATCTCTATACGTAGTAGAGGCACAGTTAATTCAGTGATTCCTGAGGTAAACGTGTTTGGTAAAGTAGGGAACCACTAATTTTTTTAAAGAGCCAAGTGAATTCTTATTGTTCCCTTGAGGCAAAGTAAAAAAGTATTTCCTGAGGTAAAAGTTTTGGGTATTTGTAAGGAAATACTGCTAACATGCCTCCTAAGAAAGTCAAAGCCCCAGCATTAGTTGAAATGTTGGAGGAATGTCCTTGAAGAGGGGCCCGCTGGAGTGAAAGGCTTCCCTTTGTTTTACTGGAGTGAAGCACTCCCCCTCCCATCTGAAATTGTGGGCTGCGGCCCCTCCTTTCTGAAGCTAAATTCAAAATGCACCTTTTTTCCTTCTATAGCATAGGCAACTGGGGTTAACTATCTCTTTGTCTCTGCCATCCACATCTTCAGTCCTCTGTATAGCATTTCCTTCATTAACATCTCTCCTGCTTCATTAACATCTCTCTTTTAGGCTTTGCTGGGAAGGTGGAGCCTGGGAGTTCTAGTTCTCTTCCAGCTTTTCCATCTATATCCACATCTATTTCTTCTTCCCATAACACCTTTCTCTGGCCACTTTTCCCTACTGCAGCCAGTAAACTTGCTTTATGTCCTTCACTCTCACTTGCTTCTTCTCTCTCCTTGTGTATCCACTTGTCAGGGCCCTCAACTGGACTGAAAACATTCTCTTCTAAAGCCTTCTGTCTTTCGTGGTTCCTTTAACATCAAGGGCATTTTGGGAAACATCTGCCTTGGGGTCTTCAGGGTTTATCTTGTGTCTCCATCCCTCCTTTATTTCCTGAGTGAAACCATCTTGGTCTCCTGCAGGGCATCTGGACATATCTGACCAGGTAACATGTATGCCCAGTTATTATTATTATTATTTATCATTTATTATTATTATTATTATTATTATTATTATTTTCATCATTATATCCAAATGCATCTGAGGAAGTGGACTTCAGTCCAGGAAGCATATGCTGCCCACTTTCTCTTTCAGTCTTTCTATTATTATTATTATTATTCTTTTTTGCTTTCAGGATTGCTTCTAGATTGGTTTGCATCCGCACATGTTCAGTGGTCCATAATCAGTTACAATGTATCAAGTCTGGACCTTCCTTGGCTTCAAAACTGATCCATGCAAGATAGTAGCTGGCTAAAGTTTCTTTGTTCATTGTTCTATCCTCTCAGCAGGTCATGTGCTGTGTACATTCACTCCAAATATTAATGTTCCCTTTTTATTTCTTTTTTTTCTTTTTCCTTTTTTTTCTTTTCTTTCTTAGCTTTTGGGCTTCTTTTGGAAGTGTGGCTTACTTAAATTCCATTCTCTTCAAGCTTCCTTATCATCACATTCCTGAGGTGGGAGGTGGCGGGGAACTAGGGTTGAGCCATCTTCAAAAAAGACCTGTTTCAGACTTTCATGGCTCTGTGCCAAAGGGAAAGGGTTTCGTGCACCATCGCCATTTTCTTCTGGCTTCTACAGATTTCTATGGCGTTGCATCCCTAAATTCAAAAAGGTAAAGAGAGAGGAGACGGACAGGTTGCTTACCTGTAACTGTAGTTCTTTGAGTGGTCATCTGCGAATTCACACAAATGGGTTATTCTGCGCCTGCAGACAGCTATCCTCGGAACCTTCTTGGAGATTTCAAATGCGTTTTGGCGGTAGCTCCACCCCCTCCCCAACTGCCTTTATTAGCTGGCTTCCCACCTAAACCCTCAGTTCCATGGACGCCGAAGCAGCATCCGAGGACCGAAGGAGAGGCAGGGCACGACTATGAGGGGAGGATGGGCGGGATTTGTGTGAATTCGCAGATGACCACTCAAAGAACTACAGTTACAGGTAAGCAACCTGTCCTTCTTCTTCGTGGTCTCTGCGAATCACACAAATGGGTTAGACTAGCAAGCTTAGGTCAACGGAGGAGGGAGTGCCATGCCACACAGAATGGCATATTGACCCCAAATAAAATCCGCAGTCGGGAAACCAAGGCCAAGGGCCTGCAGACATGGGGACGCACAGTCCCGCTGGTATGACGACTCTACAGAGTTGTGTAGAAAACCCAATACTGAGACAGAGTGGAACAGTTACCAATGCAGGTGGAACGTGCCCATTGGTAGAAAAACAGGCTTGCCAGCTAACCGTATGTTGCACAGACTGTATGTAGACTTTGATGGTCCATATCAAATGGCAAGTGTAAAACGAAGGGCAGGGAAAGAAGCCCCGACCAGACTTGTTGGTAATGGAGATTATACCAAAATTATTGAATAGGTAAGCGACGTGGAATCAATGAATCTAGCTAATGTGAGCAGCTCCTGGAAGATGGCAAGCAAAAAGGTCTGGTATACAGCCATTGTCTAATCCAAGGTGGATTGAATCCAACAGGAAGGCAAAAGGCTCAATGTGAGGCTGTACAGGCCGGGATGTTGGTATCCAGGAAGACGGGTTTACAGAGCCCTCAGACTTGAGGTGTGTGATCAAAGAATCTTGAAATTAGGAAAAAGGGCAGTGACCTGATAAAGCCTCCAGAAGCCATGAGTTGGAGATTATGGCAGTGACAGACACTGCTTAACAGTCTAGGGCTAAATGCAATCTTTCCAGGGTATGAAGAAGACCATCTGTGGTTGGGAAGTCCATCCATAGAGAGAGAGCCTAATGACCTCAAAGTTCCAGAAGTGATTTCTGGAACAAATATTTTCTCATTAAGTCCCAACAGAATTCCTACCAAGAAAGAAAAGTGAGAAGATCACAAATTCCAATTGTGACACACAAGGCAAGCTGCATTGAAGCATAATGTTCAAGGCTATCAGCCTGAAGCATGCAGATCTTGGTGAACATGAGAACCAAAAAAACAGTGGCTAGTATGATGCCAATAGGACTAGTCACAGCATTGAAGAAGTGAAGGGATACCCTGTGGGGGCAGCATCCCATAACGTGATATCCCATAGAAGCTGTATCAAGGATATCACAACATGGCAAGAAAAACCAGAACTGATAGGCAAACAGTATAGCAGGAATGACCTGGTGTCAATCCATCATGAATGGGCCCTAGGAACAAACCTGTTCAGAGCAGTGGAGCTGGAATAGACTTTAAGAGCCACAAAGTCCTCTTCTAGCCAGGTGTTACAAAACACCAGGCAATATGACAGAAAACATCATAATGTTCTCCCTAATGCTTAAGAGGCCCGACTCAAGCTGAAGCATTAATCCACTGCAATAAGCCAGTCTGAACAGAAGGGTTTGGAGACCGTATAGCAGTGGCTCAAACCCCTTATCATATAGTTCCAGCACATGTAATGAAGCCTTAAGAACGCTGTGATGGGGCATAGCAATTAGGCAGAGTGCAGGACTCCCTTTGGGGAGAGAAGCCCCAGGAAATTTGCAGAAGGCATGGTTAGCCTTTGGCACGGTTGCAGGTGGAGGTCTGAAATATCACCTCACCAATTTGACTCCTTGGACCAGAGGTTCAGGAGAGATAGGATGGTATGGCATCAGTCGGCCAGGAGAGATGGGACAGCCATGCACATCTCAAGACCTTCAAGTACCCACAGGGTGGACAAATCTTTAAATGGAGGCTCGAAAAGGGATGTCTCCAGAGGGCAATCCTGCCCAGAGCAGAAAATGGAATTGAATTGAAGCAGTTGTTTGCCACCCGTTGCAAGGAAGAGAGTGGCCTCGACAAGAACCCCTTGGAAGGGGCCTGGGAAATAGATATGCATTTCTCACCATATCTAGTGGCCCTTGATAAGAGGCATCAACTGCCTTAGATGACACTCACACCAGGAAGTGGTAAAACCTTTCCATGTGAATGATGGCCTTTGAGCGATGGTATCAAGGCCTCCCACAGGTGAAAAAGAGGATCGCAATTGAGCTGGTACCGGGTGCATAATGGAAGGCATCCCTAGGTATGGAGCGATCAAACCAAATTATGAGATTTGATTGTGCAGTCTTGAAGCTGTTCATATGGTGAAGCATTACCTGTAACCATAGTGAACAGGCTGTACTCCAAAATTTTACCAAGGCCAACTCAGAAGTGAGACCTGGATGTCTACATAAAGTGACATTCAGTCGTTCTGCTTGAGAGGAAGGACATTGTCATAAACTGTAACATGAGAATGGTGATATCCTCCCTCAGTATGGAGGGGGCACCATGTTCCCCCAAATCGGTTATATATATGGATAGCCGTTGTGCCGGCTCTCGGTACAGAAGGAATATTTACACTGTATAGCTGTCTAATGAAGCTGGCATCCCTCGATATTGAGCGCAACCTGAAATGTGTCTCAGTTTCAAAGGAAATGGGACCAGAGTCTGTTTCAGGGTGACCATCTTTGGCTCAGGAGCAAAGAACTGACCACTGGTGGTGGTTCAAGGGAGAAACTGTAGGAGCCATAAAGGCCTTGAGAAGGAGGGAGACAGCATGGCCCTGAATTTAGGGAAGCGCCTGCAGATAGTGACCCTTGGTACCAAGGAAACAGTATGGACCTGAATCAGGGGGCCCAGGGCCAGTGGTGCACCTCATGGTCCCATCAGTGATTGCTGATAGGTGACCTCGGTACAGAGGAAACAACTATGGCTTTGAACCCCGACCAACATGTGCCACACTGGGTGTTAGGAACAGCTAAACCCCGGCCACCGAACGCACCCAGTGGCGTCAAGGAGTATGCGGCAGTACCAATAATGGCCCTCAGAAATTGAAAAGGTAGCTGCATTTGAATCCTTTTTTGCAGCTCAAAACGGTGCCGATGTTGGGCCCTTAATATTCGTCTTCTCAAGGAGAGTCAGGACGAAATGAGCCATACCATGGTGGTCATCTGGCCAACACTCAATAATCAGGGAAGGTGTATATATGATCGCCTGTAGGTCAACCTAGGACACCCTGGACAGCCAGGGACTGATGAGCCTTGAAGCAGGGATACAAGGCAACAGGCTTGATCCTGAGAAGAGTCAGGGACCAACAATGAGAGAGGTAGGCAGTGAGCCAACCAGTTTCAAATGTGGAGCATCAAGGAGGACCAAAGCGTGGCTAGGAGTCAATTGGTTTGACCCTGGAGAGTCAGGGACCGACGAGAGTCGAAGTTGGTCTACAAGCCAACCTGTATTAGTCCTGAAAGTCAGGGACCGATGAAGATTGAAGCCCAGTATCCATCCAATTACTTTGACTCAGAGTCAGGGACCGATGCAGATCGACATCAGGCCATATGACAACCGGTATGACTCCAGAGAGTCAGGGACCAATGCGGATCGAATTCAGGCTGCCATCCAGTCGGTACATGACCGATGAAACCGAAGCCAGGCTGCCAGGCAACCGATTTGACTCCGGAAAGTCAGGGAGCAACGAGGGTTGAAGTCAGGCTGCAAGCCAAGCAATATGACCCCCGAGAATCCAGAACCAATAAGGATCCATATTGGACTGCCAGCCAAATAGTTTGACCCAAAAGGGTCAGGGATCGATGAAGATCCGATGCTCAAGCTGGGCTATACACCAATCAGTATGACTCAGAGTCAGAAACCAACGATGATCGGTGCCAGGCTGCTGTGTAGTCAGTATGACTTGAGAGGGTCAGGGACTGATTCAGTTCGAAGTTGAGCAGTCATCCAATCAGCCTGATACTGGAGAGTCAGGGACTGATGAGGGTCCACATTGGACTGCCAATCAAGTGGTTTGAATCCAAAGAGTCATGGACCAATGAGGGTCGAATTCAGGCTGCAAGCTAATTGGTATGACTCTGAAGAGTCAGGGACTCATGAGGGTCGAATTCAGGCTGCCAGTCAAGTGGTCTGAATCCAAAGAGCCAGGGACCGATGAGGGTCGAATTCAGGCTGCAAGCCAATAAGGATCCACATTGGGCTGCCAGTCAAGTGATTTGAATCTGAAGAGCTAGGGACCGATGAGGGTCGAATTCAGGTTGCAAGCCAATCTGTATGACTCCAAAGGTTCAGAGACCGATGAGGGTCGAATTCAGGCTGTCAGTGAAGCGGTCTGAATCCGAAGAGCCAAGGGCTGATGAGGGCCGAATTCAGGCTGCAAGCCAATTGGTATGACTCCAAAGAGTCAGGGACCGATGAGGGCTGAATTCAGGCTGCAAGCCAATCGGTTTGACTCCGACAAGTCAGGGATCGATGATGATCCACATAGGGCTGCCAGCAAGCGGTTTGAATCTGAAGAGTCAGGGACCGATGAGGGTCGAATTCAGGCTGCAAGCCGATCCAAGTCATGCAGCCAGCCAAACGGTTTGACTCCGGAGAGTCAGGGACCGACGAGGCTTGAAGTTGGGCTCAAAGCCAATCGGTATGACCCCGAAGAGTCAGGAACCGATTCAGATCCACGCCATGCAGCCAAGTAAACGGTTTGACCCCATAGAGTCAGGGACCGATCATCCTCATCGTGCAGCCAGCCAAACGGTTTGGCTCCAAAGGGTCAGGGACCGATCAAGATCCACGTTGTGCAGCCAACCAAATGGTTTGATACCGAGGAGTCAGGGACAGACGAGGCCCAAAGACAGGTTCGAAGCTGATTGGTATGACTCCGAAGAGCCAGGGACCAATGAGGATCCACGTTGGGCTGCCAGGCAAATGGTTTGACTCCGGAGAGTCAGGGACCAATGAGGATCAACGTTGGGCTGCAATCCAGTAACTTTGGCTCCTTGAGCTGAGACCGACAAGGACTGAAGTCAAGTCCTCTTCTGGAGAACGAAGGGGCAAAGCCAGGTGAATGGCCCTGAGACAGTTTGTCCGCAGCAAAAGAGCGTCCCTGGCCATAGCAAGGGAGGAGGGCTGGTGGCCATTCTATACGTGTCTCTCAGAGATAAGAGGTGAAAGTGCGCCAATGAAGCGGGCACCTTTTCTTTTTCTTTTTTTTTTTAAATTTGGTCAGGAATAATGAGGCTTTGCCAAACACGCCAGTAAGGCGGGCAATATTGAAACTTTTCCTCAAGAGAATTAAAATTCACATTTAAGTAGGCAATTCTCTAAGATATTGCAGAAAAGGCTGTTGTAAAAACAGCTTTAGATCAAAGTCTAAACTCACATTAAAGTAAGCAATTCTCTAAGAAATTGCAGGGCAAGTTGTTGTTAAAACAACTTTACCTCAGAATTTAAAGTTGTATTTAAATCTGTGATTCTTTAAGAAATCGCAGTATAGCCTGTTGTTAAAACAGATATCAGAATTAAAATTCACATTTATGTAGGCGATTCTCTAAGAGAAACCAGGGTAAGTTGTTGTTTACCCCAGAATTTAAATTTGCATTTAATTTAAGTGCATGGTTAAAGTACATGGTTCTTTAAGAAATCACAGTACATGCTGTTGTTAAAACAGTTTTATTTAGAATTTAGATACACATGTAAGTAAGCGATTCTCTAAAAAAAATCGCAGGGTAAGTCATTGTAAAAATAACTTTACCTCAGAATTTTAAATTCACAGTAAAGCCTATGATTATCCAGAAAAAACATAGCATTTATTTATAAAATTATTATTATTATTATTATTATTATTATTATTATTATTCTAAAACTAACCACCAAAACACAGATCGATCCTGTCCAAGCAAATTCTAAAGTCAGGCAGGAGGAAAGAAATCTCTGAGCAAGAGAGTTCCTAGATGCTGCTTGTGCGGCGGACAAAAGGAACTGAGGGTTTAGGCAGGAAACCAGCTAATAAAGGCAGTTGGGGAGGGGGTGGAGCTACCGCCAAAACGCATTTGAAATCTCCAAGAAGGTTCCGAGGATAGCTGTCTGCAGGCGCAGAATAACCCATTTGTGTGATTCGCAGAGACCACGAAGAAGAACTCCCACCATCCCTCTTTCCTACCTGCCTATCTTATTTGTCTAACAAGGATAGATCGACAGACACAAAAGGGATTTTTGACAGGGAATCGAACCAACTATAGGAATTTTGGGGGAGTTGACTCTTGAGGGGGTCGGGAATTCACTCATTCACTGCTCCCCATAGAGAAAGCAGAAAAAACCTTATCAAAAAACCTTATCGGGGGTGGATCCGCTCCCCCTCTTCGGTTCGCTGGAACCGGGCCGAAACCTATTTATTTATTTTAAGAAAGTACAGAATCAGAAAGAACCCTTTTTCCTCCTACTCACCAGCACGTGCTGTTTTTCTTCTCTCCTTTTTTTTTCTTTTCTTTTCTTCCCCCCCCCCCCCTTTCTCCAGCGCTGGATTCTAAGGCTGTTTGGAACTGAATCCCTCAAAGGTCACTTTGCTAATATGTGGGCTTCTCCAGTGGTCTCCAGCCTAACAGGCACAAAAAAAGTTCTGGGGTGGCCACATTCCTGATAAGATCGATAACGCCAGAGTCCCGCACATTTCAAAGTGATGCGAGGTGGAAACCTCCCTGTTTTGGATCTCTTCACAAAGCCAGGGTCAGGGGCAGAGGTGTTGACCTCTTGAGTCCCTGTTCGGGCGCCAAATTTTGTTACGGTAAACAAAGGGTCAATTAACCCATTCACAACCAATTATGCAAGTCAGGCATTTGTGAAGAATTCCAACCAGACCCATTTATTCCAAACAGTCTCAGTCTGCATGCAGAGATCCAATCAAGGGTCATCCCATGACTGAATGCCTCTAAAAATGGTGTAACCAGTTTTTATCAATCCATGAAATATTCATTGAGCATGCATAGTTTAACATTCATCTATATAT
This sequence comes from Urosaurus nigricauda, assembly GCA_034509955.1. Taxonomy (NCBI): domain Eukaryota; kingdom Metazoa; phylum Chordata; class Lepidosauria; order Squamata; family Phrynosomatidae; genus Urosaurus; species Urosaurus nigricauda. The sequence goes on along the minus strand of JAOEGL010000005.1, from coordinate 104,390,744 downwards.
ATATTTGCACCTCATTTCATTATATATCACTATCTATCTGCTAGGCTTACTAACTGAAACCTTTTGTTCTTTTAGCCTTCTGATTTTCTGGGCATTCAGCCAGCCTTAGTCTTATCAGGAACACTTGTTGCCATTAGCACACATTTGCTTCCCTCTTCCCTCCTAAGGTGGGGGCTACAAGCCAGATTCAAAAGAATGAGTTTTTCCTTTAGCTCTATTTCTCACTATGGCTGAACTGTTCATTATTGATCATTAATGGCAGAGATTATTGGTTATCAGTTGGTTATCAATGGCTTTATTAGTTTTCACCTTAACAAGAGGGTAAAGATTCTGAAGAGATTAAAGTCAGAAATGACTGTGATTTTGCTCAGGAACAAAAGAAGGATGAAAGTTTAAAATCCTTGTTCACTTTAGTAAACGATGAAACTAAATTAGAGCTGAGTAAAGTACACCCTCACAGATTTAGAATCATAAATGATAACTTTATAGAGAGGTCCTAAAGTGCAAGTATAGTACCCAAAAGGAAATCCAAAAGCAGTTAGTGGTCCCTCGAAAATAAAGAAGCCAGATTCTAGAAATTGCCCATTCGAGTTCATTTGGAGGGCATCTGGGAATTAAGAAGACCACCGAAAGAATCTCTTCAAATTTTTATTGGCCTAGGATGGGACAAGATATTATTGTCAGTCCTGTGACACTTGTCAGAAAGTGGGCACTGGCAAGGATAAGACCAAAGCCAAGCTTTGTCCATTACCAATAATATCACAACCTTTTCAAAAGATAGGCATAGACATTGTGGGTCCATTACCTCAAGCAACCCAGAGAAGTAATAGATACATTCTGACTCTGGTAGACCATGCTATGAGATATCCTGAGGCAGTGGCTTTGAGAAATATGGAGACAACAACGGTGGCAAATGCTCTAATCAATATCTTTTGCAGATTAGGATTTTCTAGTGAGATTATCTCAGATTTAGGAAGTTCGTTTACTTCCAAGTTGATGCAGAGACTATGGGAGGTCTGAGGAGTTAAACATACGACCACAACCGCTTATCACCCACAAAGCAATGGTTTGCTGGAGAAGTTTAATGGGACATTAGTCCACATGATTAAATCCTATGCTAAGGAAAACCAAAGAGATTGGGACACCAAGCTGCAACACCTGTTGTTTGCATATCGTGAAGTTCCACAAGAAAGCTTAGGATTCAGTCCATTTGAGTTGCTGTTTGTACGCAAAGTAAAAGGACCTTTGGATCTTATTCGCCATGAGTGGGAGACTTCAGATGAAAGAGAGCCTGAAGATGTGGTGACATATGCCCAAAACCTGATGACATCATTAAAACAAGTTGTACGAATTGCTGGAGAAAACGTAAGAAGAACACAGAGTCAAAAAAAGACTTGGTACAGTAAAAAGGCCAGAGTGCGAAGTTTTGTGCCGGTAGATGAAGTTTTGCTTCTACGACTGACAAGAGGGAACAAGCTTCAATATGCATGGACTGGCCCAGTTCAAGTGACCAAGAGGATCAACAACGTGAACTATATAGTGGACTTGGGAGATGATGGGGGATGTAAATTGGTAGATGTGAATATGTTAAAGCCCTATCACAGGAGAGAAAATCTTTTGTTATATGCTGTCAAAGAGATGGGGGATGAAGGGATTGCCATTCCCAGGTGGACACTGAAAAATGCGGGGAGGTTACTCTTGACTCTTCTCTTACTCCTCAGCAATCTGAGATAATCTCACTAGGAAATCCTAATCTGCAAAAGGAGAGGAGGTACTGCAGGTGTTAGTTAAGTTTAAAGACATCTTTTCAGAGGTACCAGGAAAGGTAAAAGGGGTAATGTATCATATTAATACAGGAGAAGCAAGCCCAGTTGCTACGTCCCCATACCGAGTAACTGGTCCAGGGGCAGACAGCATCAGTAATGAAATTGATACCGTGCTGAAAAAGGGGATTATTATACCATCTCAGAGTCCGTGGGCACCACTGGTAGTATTGGTAGAGAAACTGGACCATGCTATTAGGTTTTGTGTGGATTACAGGTGGTTAAATAAAGTCACCCAAACTGATGCCTATCTTATTCCCCAACCAGAGGATCTAATTGAAAAGATAGGAAGGGCACAGTATATCACCACACTAGACTTGACCAAAGGATATTGACAAGTACCCATGTGTCCTAAGGATCAGATAAAACTGCCTTTGTTACACATAGGGGATTGTACGAATTTACAGTGTTGCCCTTTGGTTTGAAGAATGCACCCTCTACTTCTCAAAGGTTGGTTGACACCATCTTGACAGGGTTAAAACCTTGTGTGGTAGCTGACACCGATGACATAGGTATCTTTAGTAATTCCTGGAGTGAGCATATTCACCATCTCACAACAGTTCTAGAAAGACTTAAAGAAAGTAGGATGACCATCAAAGGTTCCAAGTGTAGGTAAAAGAGAGATCTGGTACTTAGGCTAAATTGTGGGCAGTGGAACCATCAAGGCAGAAATTTCTAAAGTGGAAGCCATAGTTAATTGGCCTATTCCGGTTTCCAAGAAAGGTGTACGATCATTCCTAGGACTAGCAGGATACTATAGGAAGTTTATCCCTAACTTCAGCAGTATCGCAAGTCCATTGTCTGACCTAACCATAAAGGACAAGCCTGACAAAGTCCTACAATCAGAAAAATGCGATATTGCATTCAAAGAGTTAAAACACCTAATGACCACAGCTCCTGTACTGATTGCTCCAGATTACACCAAACCATTTGTAATCACTATGGATGCCTCTAATGTTGGAATTGGGGCTGTGTTAAGTCAAGAAGGTAAGGATGGACAGATGCATCCGATCCTATATATAAGCCAAAAACTTTTCCCCAGAGAAAAACTCTTAGCCATAATTGAAAAGGAATGTATGGCTATAGTGTGGGCTGTAAAAAACAAAAAAACTTACACTATACTTATGGGGAAGGAAATTCGTGATCAGAACAGATCATTCCCCCTTGTGCTGGTTAAATCAGAGCAAAGGTAATAACAATAAGTTACTGTGTTGGAGTCTGATTTTACAAGACTTTGATTACTCCATCCTTTATGTGAAGGGAAAAGAAAATGTTGTGGCAGACGGTCTCTCTAGACAATTTGAAGAGTGATAACAGAGAGATACGAGTCTATAAAAATACTGATGTAAGTATGTATATAAAAGGTAATATGTATATGTATAAAATTTGTATGTATATGATGTTATAGGTTATGGGACTGTATGTTAAGTATATGTTTGTGAATGATGTTGCATTAACTCACATAACTGTTGGGTGTGTAGTGAGCAGGCCGAGGAAACAGCCAATCACAAAGCACCAGGAGTCCAGCCAATGAGAAGCTGGCTGGGCAGGGCTATAAAAGAGCCTCGACAGGGAGCGAAAGTGGGTTTTGTTTTGTTGGAGTTTTGGAGGGAAGAGACACCTAGGAGGGAGGGTGTGCTCTTAGGGTTCCTGTGGGAACATTTGTAGGTTAGTTATAGGCCAGGGAAGGGTCTGAGAAGTCCAGTAGGGACTAGATAGGCTTGAGCAAGTGTAGGGAAGAGAGGGTCAGAATAAGCCTATAGGTTTTAAGGAAGATTTTGGCTAATACTGGAGATAAGGTTGCCTGAGTGGCATTAGTATTACTCATAGAATCATAGAATCATAGAATCATAGAGTTGGAAGAGACCACAAGGGCCATCCAGTCCAACCCCCTGCCATGCAGGAACTCCAAATCAAAGCATCCCTGACAGATGGCCATCCAGCCTCTGCTTAAAGACCCCTAAGGAAGGAGACTCCACCACACTCCGAGGGAGAGTGTTCCACTGTCGAATAGCCCTTACTGTCAGGAAGTTCCTCCTAATGTTGAGGTGGAATCTCTTTTCCTGCAGCTTGCATCCATTGTTCCGCGTTCTAGTCTCTGCAGCAGCAGAAAACAAGCTTGCTCCTTCCTCAATATGACATCCCTTCAAATATTTGAACAGGGCTATCATATCACCTCTTAACCTTCTCTTCTCCAGGCTAAACATTCCCAGTTCCCTAAGGCGTTCCTCATAGGGCATGGTTTCCAGACCCTTCACCATCTTAGTTGCCCTCCTTTGGACATGCTTACTGTTGTAAGGAACTTCTGTAACTAAGAAATAAGACAAACAAAGCTTTAATTATATTTCCTAATTTGTTTCTTTATTTCATAAAGAAACTTTATTCTTGTTTTGAATTACCACTTGGCCTCTGTTGAACTATTGAAGCACACTACCAAAGTTATCAGTGCCTCAGTAGGAGATAGGTGGTGGGCGAACAAGAGAAGGTTATCACGTTCGGTTCGCACCACATAATAAAAATTGGTGGCAGCGGTGGGATGAAAAGGTCCAGAGCCCTGTCATCAAGCGAACTTAGGAGTGAACAGTAAAGGTGTTCACCACAACTTGTGCCACCATAAATTTCCCCATTTTTAATCTTGCCTTTCCCCATTGTTCTAGCTCTAAATTATGCCCTATCTCCTGAGCCCATTTTATCATCAACTCCTTAAATTCTACATCTTCTAAAAATCTCTTCGACAAGATATTATATATTTTCCTTAATATTTTTTTCTCTCTCCAGTCTCCATTAAAATAATATCTAACTCATTTTCTTCTTTTTCAAAACCGGATACTCTCACATCTTTTCTGTACCTCTCCTTGATTTGTAGATAGTTTAGCCAATTTATATGGGAGTTGGTTTTAGTTTCAATTTCATTTTTTTGACTTAGTTTTTACATTTCCTTCAATATCATATGTCAGTAAATCTTTGTATGTTAACCATTTCCAGTCCCCCCCCCATCGTCCTATAAATGCCTCTTGCAGAGAAACCCAAAGAGGAAGTACAATATAAAACTTTTGCTTTATGATTTTCCAGTTATTAAATATTGCCTTCCTTAATATATGATTACTAAAGGCTTTATCCCTTTTATATCCAACATACCTTATATAAGCATGTCGTCCAAACTGGATACTACACCATTCTAATAAAATAGAATTTGTTTTACTGAGTTTACACCAGTCCTTCATCCAGATAATACATGCAGCTCTATAATATAATAAGATATTGGGAACTGCCATTCCACCCCTTTTAATTGAATTTTTCTAAGTTGTCCATTTGATTCTAGCCCTTTTCCTATCCCAAACAAAATCCCTTAATTCTTTATCCCATAGTAAAATTACTTTCACAGAATAGAATCATAGAATCATAAAATCATAGAGTTGGAAGAGACCACAAGGGCCATCCAGTCCAACCCCCTGCCATGCAGGAACTCCAGATCAAAGCATCCCCGACAGATGGCCATCCAGTCTCTGGAGCAGCAGAAAACATGCTTGCTCCCTCCTCAATATGAAATCCCTTCAAATATTTACACAGGGCTATCATATCACCTCTTAACCTTCTCTTCTCGAGGCTAAACATCCCCAGTTCCCTAAGGCGGTCCTCATAGGGCATGGTTTCCAGACCCTTCATCATCTTAGTTGCCCTCCTTTGGACACGCTCCAGTTTCTCCACATCCTTTTTGAATTGTGGTGCCCAGAACTGGACACAGTATTCCAGGTGGGGCCTGACCAAAGCAGAACAGAGTGGCACTATAACTTCCCTTGATGTAGACACTATACTTCTATTGATGCAGCCTAAAATTGCATTGGCCTTTTTAGCTGCCACATCGCACTGTTGACTCATGTTCAGCTTGTGGTCTACTTGGACTCCTAGATCCCTTTCACATGTGGTCTCATTCAACCAGGTGTCCCCCATTTTATATCTGTGCATTTCATTTTTGCGCCCTAAGTGCAGAACCTTACATTTCTCTGCATTGAATTTAATCTTGTTAGCATTGGCCCAGCTATCTAGTCTATTCAGGTCATTTTGAATTTTGATCCTGTCCTCTGGGGTATTAGCTACTCCTCCTACTTTAGTGTCATCTGCAAATTTGATAAGTATGCCCCCAATTCTGTCATCCAAATCATTAATAAAGATGTTGAATAGTACTGGGCCCAGGACAGAACCCTGTGGCACCCCACTGGTCACTTCTCTCCAGGATGAAAAGGAGCCATTGTTGAGCACCCTTTGAGTTCAGCCAGTCAACCAATTACAAATCCATGTAACATTTAACTTGTCTATCCCACATTTTACAAGCTTGTTTGCAAGAATGTCATGGGGAACCTTGTTAAAGGCCTTACTGAAATCGAGGTATACTATATCCACATCATTCCCTTCATCTACCAAGCTGGTAATTTTATCAAAAAAAGAGATCAGGTTCGTTTGGCATGACTTGTTTTTCTGAAACCCATGTTGACTTTTTGTGATTATGGCATTGGCCTCTAAATGTTCACAGACTCTCTACTTAATGATCTGCTCTAGAATCTTTCCTGGAATTGATGTCAGACTAACTGGGCGATAATTGTTGGGATCCTCTTTTTTTTCCGTTTTTGAAGATGGGAACAACATTTGCCCTCCTCCAGTCTGCTGGGACTTCTCGTGTTCTCCAGGAGTTCTCAAAGATTATTGCCAGTGGTTCCGATATTACATTTGCCAGTTCTTTTAATACTCTAGGATGTAGTTCATCTGGTCCTGGAGATTTATATTCATTTAGGTTAACCAGGTATTCCTGTACTATCTCTTTACTTATCCTGTGCTGAAATTCCCTAAAGCACCCTTTGCCTTTTCTGAGAAGACTGAAGCAAAGAAGGTGTTGAGTAATTCTGCCTTTTCTCTGTCCCCTGTTAGCATTTTGCCATCTTCACCACACAGTGGCCCTACCATTTCCTTCTTCCTTTTGCTGCGGACATATCCAAAAAAGCCCTTTTTATTGTTCTTAATCTCTCAGATTCTGATTATTGGGAGATTTATAAATAGAAATATTAGCTTCGGAAGGATACACATTTTAAATGATGCATTTTTTCCAGATAATGAAAGGTTTAGCTCTTTTCATTTCTTGAATTCCTTTTGTGTTGTATTCCACACTGGTGTATAGTTTAATTTAAATAACTATGATGTATTATTTGAAAACTTAATACATAGATATTTCACTTTTCTGTAATTTTACACCCCAATTTTTCTTCTTTTTCTTTTTCTTTTTCTTTCTTAATATTTTTTGTTAATAGCCACATTTTATTTTTATTAATTTTAAACCCTGCTAGATTTACAAAAATTTCTAATTCATCCTTTAAGGCATCCACACTTTTTAGCGGGTTGTCTAATATTAAAACCAGGTCGTCCACAAAATCTTTTATCTTGATTTCATTGTTCACTTGATTTCACTTACACCTCTAATACTTGGGTTTCCCCTTATAGAATTTAAAAGAACTTCCAAAACTGAGATGAAAAGCAAGGGTGATAGGGGACAGCCCTGTCTTGTTCGTTTATCAATATTGAATTCCGATGTTTTTTCCCCATTTATTGAGATATATGCTTTTTGGCATTTATAGATGTTTTTTATGAATCCTAAGAAGTTCTCTCCCATTCCCATATATTTAAGTGTTTCAAACAAAAATGACCATTTTACATTGTTGAACACCTTTTCGGCGTCGAGAGATATCAATAATTTTTTTTATCCTTCTTTATTTTATAGTATTCCAAAATTTTTATAATGTTCTTGTGTTAAATCTTATTTGCCTGTTTGGGATAAATCCAGGTTCGGGTCTTCATGTATTATGCTCTCTAATATATTCTTTAGTCTATTCGCTACAATCATTGCAAAGATCTTATAATCCTGGTTTAATAATGAAATAGGTCTGTAGTTCAAGATGTCCATTGTGTCCTTCCCCTCTTTTGGGATGAGAATAATTTCACTAAATGCCCATGAGTCAGGCATGCCTTCGCATGGGATTTTATTTACTAATTCTTGAAAATGATCAATCAATTCCATTTTAAAGGTATAAAGTATAAAAAAATTTTTGCAATATAGCCCATCTATACCTGGGCATTATTTTCTTTTAGTTTTTGAATATTTCAAGTTTAGAGATAGGTTCTTCCAGTTGTTCTCTTTTTTTCCTTATTCAATTTGACGATATTTTTGGTTTCAAACACTCAGTTAATTTTAAACCATAGTTATATAGTTTCTTAGAATCTTTAAAAAGATTTGAATATTCCCAAAAGAAGAGACTTAAAATCTCCTCTTGTTTTGTAATTTTCCTACCTTTGTCAGTCAATTCTTTATTTTATTTTATTTTTGTAATTCATTAGCTAACCATTTGCTAGGTTTATTCGCCTGTTCAAAGTAATTATGTTTTGATTTTTTTTAATATTATCTACCAGTTCTTCAGTTACTTGTTCTTGTAGCTGTGCTTATAAACACTTTATTGCTTTTTGCACATTGGGGGCTAAGGGATTATCTCTTATATTTGTTCTTTTTTTTAGTTGTTCTCTAATTTTTATATATTTATCCACCTTTGTTCTCTTTATTTCTATAGCCCTTTAATAAGAAGGCCTTGTGGAAGAGACCATAAGGGTCATCCAGTCCAACCCCTGCCATGGAGGAACTCTCCATCAAAGCATCCCCGACAGATGGCCATCCAGCCTCTGCTTAAACACCTCTAAGGAAGGAGACTCCACCACACTCCTAGGGAGTGTGTTCCACTATCGAGGCTGAGGTGGAATCCTCTTACTGTCTTACACCTCTAAGGAAGGAGACTCCACCACTTTCCGAGGGAGTGTGTTCCACTGTCGAACAGCCCTTACTGTCAGGAAGTTCCTCCTAAGGTTGAGGTGAAATCTCTTTTCATGCAATTTGTATCCATTGTTCTGGGTCCTGTTCTCTGAAGCAGCAGAAAACAAGTTTGCTCCCTCCTCAATGTGACATCCTTTCAAGTATTTAAATACGGCTATCATATCACCTCTTAACCTTCTCTTCTCCAGGCTAAACATCCCCAATTCCCTAAGGCGGTCCTCATAGGGCATGGTTTCCAGACCCTTCACCATTTTAGTCACCCTCCGTTGGACCTGCTCCAGTTTCTCCACATCCTTTTTGAATTGTGGTGCCCAGAACTGGTCACAGTATTCCAAGTGGGGCCTGACTGAAGCAGAATAGAGTGGCACTATAACTTCCCTTGACCTAGACACTATATTTCTATTGATGCAGCCTAAAATTGCATTGGCTTTTTTAGCTGCTGCATCACACTGTTGACTCATGTTCAACTTGTGTTCTACTTGGACTCCTAGATCCTTTTCACATGTTGTCTCATTCAGCCAGGTATCCCCCATCCTATATCTCAGCATTTCATTTTTCCTCCCTAAGTGCAGAACCTTACATTTGTCTGTGTTGAATTTCATTTTGTTAGCTTTTATAGAATCATAGAATCATAGAGTTGGAAAAGACCACAAGGGCCATCCAGTCCAACCCCCTTCCATGCAGGAACTCTCCATCAAAGCATCCCTGACAGATGGCAATCCAGCCTCTGCTTAAAGACCTCTAAGGAAGGAGACTCCACCACACTCCTAGGGAGTGTGTTCCACTGTCGAACAGCCCTTACTGTCAGAAAGTTCCTCCTAATGTTGAGATGGAATCTCTTTTCCTGCAATTTGTATCCATTGTTCCGCATCCTAGTCTCTGGAGCAGCAGAAAACATGCTTGCTCCCTCCTCTATATGACATCCCTTCAAATATTTAAACAGGGCTATCATATCACCCCTTAACCTTCTCTTCTCGAGGCTAAACATCCCTAGTTCCCTGAGGCGTTCCTCATAGGGCATGGTTTCCAGACCCTTCACCATCTTAGTTGCCCTCCTTTGGACATACTCCAGTTTCTCCACATTTTATTTTATTTTATTTTATTGGTATTGTGGTGCCCAGAACTGGACACAGTATTCCAGGTGGGGCCTGACCAAAGCAGAATAGAGTGGCACTATTACTTCCCTTGACCTAGACACTATATTTCTATTGATGAAGCCTAAAATTGCATTGGCCTTTTTAGCTGTTGCATCACACTGTTGACTCATGTTTGGCCCAGCTTTCTAGTCTATTCAGGTCATTTTGAATTTTGATCCTGTCCTCTGGGGTATTAGCTACTCCTCCTAATTTGGTGTCAACTGCAAATTTGATAACTAGGCCCTTAATAATTTCATCCAATTCATTAATAAAGATATTGAATAGCACTGGGCCCAGGACAGAACCCTGTGCCACCCCACTGGTCACTTCTCTCCAGGATGAAAAGGAACCATTGTTGAGCACCCTTTGGGTTCGGTCAGTCAACCAGTTACAAATCCATGTAACAGTTACCTTGTTTAGTGCACATTTTGCAAGCTTGTTTGCAAGAATGTCATGGGGAACCTTGTCAAAGGCCTTACTGAAATCAAGATATACTACATCAACAGCATTCCCTTCATCTACCAAGCTGGTGATTTTATCAAAAAAAGAGATCAGGTTTGTTTGGCATGACTTATTTCTCTGGAACCCATGTTGGCTTTTTGTGATCATGGAATTATCTTCTAGATATCCGCAGACTCTCTGTTTAATAATAAGATATAATCATTCATCTGTAAACTGTTGATTACCAGATTATTGATAACCGCATTTCTATCATATTATGATCAGATATATATTTGGGGAGAATATCCATCTGTTGACTATTACTAAGAAATATTTCAGATACAATGAACATGTCTATCCTTGATCATGATTGGAGTACATGAGAGAAGAAAGTATAGCTTTCAACTGCCACCACTTTGGGCTCTGAGGGAGAGAAGAGCCATCGTCTCCAGTCCCAGCAGCTGGTGAGGCACCATCCCTCCATTCCAACTGCCACCACTGTGGGCTCTGAGGGAGAGAAGAGCCATCATCTCCATACCAGCAGCTGGTGAGGCACCTCCTTCCATTCCAACTGCCACCGCTGTGGACTCTGAGGGAGAGAAGAGCCTGAAAGCAAGAGGAGCCCTCCCTCCACCCACCATCTTGAGGGAGACAAAGGGAAGCCAGCTCCAACAGGCCTTGCCTAAAAAGAAGAAGAGCCCTCTCTCCAATCCCACTGCCATGGTCCAGGCCTCTGAGGGAGAGAAGATCTGCTGAACTTTCCCCCTTCCCCACCACCTCTCCCTTTTCCTTTTGTTTTGTGTCTGTTTTAGATTGTAAGCCTGAGGGCAGGGAAATGTCTTAATTAACAAATTGTAAGCCGCTTTGATAACCTTGGCTGAAGAGCAGGGTATAAATAAAAATAATAATAATAATAATAATAATAATAATAATTATTATTATTATTATTATTATTATTGCCTCTTGAGTCATTATACAGGTGTGTCCAGACACCCTTTAAAAAATGCTTTAGTTAGGTCAAAAAAATTGGGTTAGTTTACTCTTTGGTTTTATCTCATTATTTCTCTCTTTCTGGGATCAGTTACCCCATTAAAATCTCCTGTTAGAATTATATTATCACAAATCTTATACTTGTCAATAGTTTTCCTTAAACTTTTAATAAATCTTCCTTTTTTCTCATTGGGTGCATAGATATTTATTAATATTAGTTTCTTATCCGAATGGTAATTTCTACTATAATAAACCTTCCTTACTTATCTTTACGGTATATTTTTTATTTATACCGTAATTTTTTTTGTGGTATGTTTTTTATTTATATAAGTTGCTACTCCACCTTTTTTCTTATCTGTGGCTGCCACAAATAGCTGACCCAAGTTTTGTTTTTGAATATATTTTATTTCTTTCTCCTTTATTTTGGTTTCTTGTAAACAAATAAAATCAAATTTCTCTTTTTCTAAAATGTGGAATGTTTGGTTTCTTTTAAGTTTGTTGTTTAAGCCCTTTACATTCCAGGATCCTATTTTACATTGCATCTTTTCCTTACTGTTTAAACGTTACTTGGAGTTACTTCTTTTTTCTTCTGACCCCTCTTTTAATTGTTTTTGATAGCTCAGTTTTATTTATTTTTTGTTTCTTCCTGTTTTTCTTGTTAGATTTTTTTCTCTCATCTGAGCCAACCTCTGACTCTCCCTCTGATTGATAGCTCTCTTTAGGTTCTACCTCTGAATCTTCTGAATCTTCTATCATGATCCTTTTGTTCATTATGAAATTCAGGTTTTTTTCCTTATTTTGTGCCTGGTTATTACCTTTATCAAAACTTGTTCTTGTATTTTGTACCACTGCACTTGTATTTTGAGTTTGGGGGTTATTTTCCACTGTACTACTGTTCTTCTTTCCTATGCTTTCCAGAATATCATTTGCTTTTTTTCATGTATTTATTACAAATTTTTTCCCTATTGTGAAAATTACTCCCTCCGTTATTCCCCATCTATATTTAATATAATTTTGTCTTAGGTAAAACGTCAGCTTGTAATATGATTTCCTTTTTTGTAATATTTATGAGGGTATATCCTTAAAAATCAAAATTTCTTGTCCTTTTATGTAGAGTTGTTTCTTAAAATTTGTCTCTAGAATTAGATCACATACTCTTTCTCTACTAATATGTATTGAGATGTCTCTTGGTAAATTTCTCTCTAGAGCTACTCTAGAGTTAATTCTATATGTTTTGTCGACCTCAAAATCCAGTTGTTCTGCCCACCACTCAATATAATGTGCCAGTTCAGGTATTAAGATATTCCCTAAATCCTCATTATATTTTTCAGATAAGCCTTTTATTTTTAAAGCTTTTCCCCTTAATCTTAATTCTACTGATTCTTTGTAGTTTTCTTCATGTTGTTGTGTTTTTTCCAGATCATTTTTTTTTTGTCTTCTCACAAATTTCTATCACTTTAGTATTGGTTTCTTAGAAATCTCCTGTAATTTTTTGGAAATCCTCTTCAAAAACCAGTAATTCTTTCTGTATTTCTTTTTTGAACTCCTCTTTCCATACTTTTATTTCTGCTCTTATTTCAGCTCTTATTTCTGATCTGATATCCTCTCTCAATTTCTTTATTTCATCTAGAATCACTTTATGGGATGGGAATATCTCCTACTGATGTTGTAGCATCTATGTCATTATTCACCTGTGCTTGTTCTCTTGAGTTACTGTCCTGTTCCATTTCCATTATCTTTTTTATATATACAGAAAAAAGCCACTAAGTCTGATTGCTAATAACAAATTGCTAATAACAATAAACTCTCTCAGTTTCTTCTATATCCTAGAGTAGCCCCATTCTTCTCCTTTCACAGTGTTCTTATTTTACCTTATTCCCTGGATAAATACCCTCCTTTCTTAAAGATACCAATCAATGTACTTACAATCTCAACCTCTTTCTCTAACTATCATTGCCTCCTATGGCGTAAGGTTGGATTTGACAAGGGAGTTCCTGATTATTAATATAGACAGAAAGGAAATAGGAAAGTCCTATTTCCTTTCTGTCTATATTAATAATCAGGAATTCCATTGTCGAATCCAACCTTACACCATATTCCCTAGAAAATACTTAAAGTAAACCTTTAAAATTCTCCTAACGCCCAAATTGGTTCTTCACTTTGTTTCTCCCTTCTCCTATACCTCATAGTTGTCGACGCACCACAAGTTCCTCCTGTTTGGCTCCAGCTTCTGGTGCCAAGGGGAGGTGTGGAGGGTCAGCATTTTATGCCTCCCTTTGCCCACTCCTCAGAGCTGCTACCACACTCCAAGGTCACTCCCACAGCTCACTACTTGCCTCTCTCTGAGCTGCTCTGCTTGGCTCCGCTGTTTTGGAGCAGGGAGGGTTTGGGGGGGGTCTTCTCCCTGGCCACTCCCACAGCACGCTGCTTGCCTCTCTCTGAGCTGCTCTGCTTAGCTTTTGTGTTTTGGAGCAGGGAGGGAGGTTTTGAAGCCCTTTCTCCCTGGCCACTCCCACAGCCCGCTGCTTTCCTCTCTCTATTAAATTGATTTTCTCAGTAACTTTGTACTTTTTTCAAGAACTGTACTTTGTTACATGGCCAACATAGCAATCCCAGACAGATTCTCTGGATATAAGATACTACATCCAGCTGCCTTGGGGGAAGCCTAAGGAGAGAGTCAATGGACTGTGACTTTATCATTTGCAGTTTCTACCTCCAACAAAGGTAAAACATTTTTCTTTTTAAAAAATGGGCTACATTTGGCAAGTTTACTCAAACAGTACCTTTAAAATTTTCCCTAATGCATGGACAGCTTCTTTAGAAATTCAGTGCTCCCTGACTAATAAAGCAGCTTGTAGCTTCACAAAGGATGAAAACAACTTCCCTAATGGTGACCAGGGTTCAATTGCCAGCTTGGCCATGAAACCCACTGAGTGACTTTGAGCAAGTCACATGATCTCAACCTTAGGGAAAGGCAGTGGCAAACTTCCTTTGAACAAATCATGCTAAGGAAACCCCATGATAGGGTTGTCATAAGTTGGAAATGACTTGAAGGCACACAACAATAACAAATCATTTTTAACATCTTTGCTTGATGAAAAAGCCAGTGGAGCTCTGAAAGCTTGCAACATATATTTTTGTGCATCTACTTGTCCCCACTGCATGAGTGTTTAATAGATTTTTGATTTTATTTTCTCAAGACAGTTTGCCTATCCCTACTCCTCTATTTAAAGCCAAATGGCTCCTTCCTCCCTGCACAGGCAGGGGCAGTTGCTGCAGTGCAGGGGAGCCCCAAGCAGGCCATTGGTGTGTACGGTGATTCCCACTGGTGGGAAGACTGCTGCTTGCCTGCTTCCCACTAGCAGGAAGGCGGCTGTGTAGCGCTTCCGTGAGCACACCCACTCGGCCCCCAGGCTTCTGGGCTGCCAGTGGGTGCACCAGGGATCAGCTCTGCGATCCTGCTGTCTCCTCCTCCCTTGGCTGGTTAGGCCTCAGGAGGAAGGTTGCTGGTAGTTTCCTTCAGCAGTGGAGGCATTCAAAGGCCGGCATGGCATGGCATCGTGGCTTCTATGTTTTTTGCTTGCTCGGCTCGAGCATGCTAGAGCCTTCCTCTCTGTGACTTGTTCTACATGTTCACATCTGTTATGATTGGTATTCTTGGCTTTTACGTTCTGTCTAGCAGAATTTCCTGTGTGTCCTATTTTGACCATGATTAATAAGCGTGCATTAATTCTGTGCATTGGTTTTTTGGGGGGCTTTTCCATTGTGTCCAGGAGGAATTCCAGTATGTCCTCCATTTTGAGCATGACTGAGAAGCGTGCATTATTTCTGTACATTGATGTTTTTGGCTCTTACATTCTGTCCAGGAGGAATTCCAGTGTGTCCTCCATTTTGAGCATGACTGAGAAGTGTGCATTAATTTTTTTCTAGTCTCAGTAAACAAGGGTTGGCTCCCAGAGTAAACAAGAGAGTAAACAAGGCTTGGCTCCCAGTCGTGAAGGACAGCAAGGTCAAGACTCAACCTATGCAAATGAAAAACAGCTAAGGCCAAGGGATTCCCAGCAGACAATGAGCACCAGTTAGCAGACATTAATTCTTGTTTGCATATCATTTCACCCTGAGGACTGCCATTAGCAACAGAACAATACATTTGCAAATTACTCCTTCCTTCCCAGGGTCACACAGGATATATATCTCTAATCCTTTCCCAGCCTATCATTCTCTGAAGTTGCTAGCCACAGATGCTGGCAAAACATCAGAAAGGAACTCTTCAAGAACATGGCCACATAGCCTGAAAGCTCCACAAAAAACTATGGATGCTGGCCGCGAAAGCTTTCAAATTGGTGCTTTTGGGCTTTTTCGTTCTGTCCAAGAGGAATTCCTTTATGTCCTCCATTTTGAGCATGATTGAGAAGCATGCATTAAATTTGTGCATTGGTGTTTTTTGGCTTTTATGTTCTGTCCAGGAAGAATTCCAATATGTCCTCCATTTTGAGCATGACTGAGAAGCGTGCATTAAATTTGTGCCTTGGTGTTTTTTGGTTTTACGTTCTGCCCAGGAGGAATTCCAGTATGTCCTCCATTTTGAGCATGACTAAGAAGAGTGCGTTATTTCTGTGCATTGGTGTTTTTGTTTTTTATGTTCTGTCCAGGAGGAATTCCAGTATGTCCTCCATTTTGGGCATGATTGAGTTCGGTTTATCAGTTGTCCTCAGGGTTTCTTGGGGTTACTGTGCAACTTTTCATTCATCTTGAGAGCAGACCGGGCTTTCAGGCGATTGGTTTTTGTCCATCTGGACGACGCAGAGAGCCTTGACTTTGGCCTTTTTCTTTTCAGGAAAAGGGCTCCCTACTCTTGGTCTCAGGACACCGTAAAAGACTTCACTTTACTGAGCCTTTTTATTGCTGTTGCAGCCTTTACCATTGGTAATAGGATTTGCCAACTATAGGCAAGTTTTATGGGTCATAGAATCATAGAATCATAGAGTTAGAAGAGATCACAAGGGCTATACAGTCAATCAGGAGGTTGTCTATATGGTCGATGAGCAGACTTCCAGGTCAGATCGGGTCCGTCGATTCATTCTTATTGTTCTTAATTATATTTCTTTCACAGCTCACTTGTCCCTGGCCTTCCAAAACAACATTCAAACTTCTTTCTTGTTTCTAGGTGGACAGGTTTCTAGGTGGACATTTGGTCCCAGAAGTGGACCTAGCTCCTTTGCTGTTTCTTGAGGACCTTTGTGTTGATGGCCATTGTGAGGCAGGGTGTCCCTTGCATCAGAGGCCCAATCCACTTTCTAGGCTTTAGGAGCATGCCAAGCTTTTCTCCTTTCACGGTGATTAAGGCTACTTATTGTTTTGCAGTTTTGGTTTGGCTTAACAGATCAGCTCTACCCCCAGGTTTCAGCTGGCACGTAGCTGATACTACTATCTTCTTTTCTAGGCTGAAGGGTTTCCAGTCCTTGCTTTTCTTCTAGGTCAAGCGAGCCCTTGATGGTTAGAGCAGAACTTCTTTGGTGGGCATGACGCTTGGCGTCCCAATTGCTTTCCCTCCTTTGTCAGGTTGCGGGCCTACTCAGTTGGTTGTGCCTCCCGCTACGAGGCCATGTTGTTTATACAGCCTATGTCACTGCCTTGTTTCTGGGCTCTCAAGATTAGTATTTTGGGTGTCTCAAAATTGATGCGTCGAGAGATTTTCAGGTTGGGATTGTCTTTTGCTCACCCTGCTGTTTGTGATCAAGTTGGTTGGTGATCATCCGTTGCCTCAGGCGTTGCTGTGGATCTCGCCTTGGCTGGTTCAAAGTTTGCACCTTCTTGGAATTACGCCACAACTGCTGGGCCTTCCCCCTCCTTCTGGCAATTGGATGACACACTAATTACCCTTTTCCTGTTTATATGCTGTGCTCCATGTGGCGTTGTGGCGTGTGGGCCTTCTACTTGAGACTTGGGTGACATTCTTTCTGTATTCGAGTGTATACTCCCACTGCCCAATACAGTTTGGAAACGGGGACAAGCAAAGTGAAGGGCAAGTGGAGATCCAGAGATTTTACTGGCTAGCTTTGTCAAGGAGGACTTGTGTTATGGACATTCTCTTGTGGGTAGGGTTGGCAGAAGGCCATTGTTGGCCTTTTGTAGCAGCAGCACAGGTACTGGATCTGGTGGGCTGGTTTCCAGGGCTCGGTAGAACTGGATCAGGAGTCCTTTGGACCCAGGAAACATCACGGTGCAATGTGGCCAATGGTGGGTCACATGGAGTTTATCCCAGTGACAAGAGGCTTTCCTCCAGTAGCTGTGTAATTGCATAATTGCGCAAGGGTGTTGCATTGCCTCAAAGTCATCCCGATGCTTGGCATACAAGCAACCTCACATCAATCCATCTCGGTGTGGTGATGTGCAGGTCCAGACCTCGTGCTTTTGGGCCAACCCTACCTTTGGTATTGTTGGAATTAAGTTGTGGCCTTTTATCATGCCAATCTGCTTCATGTCTTTCTTGGGGCGTACCCGCATCTGCTGCAATTGCCAGCTCTGTAGCTTCTTCAGCTGTTTGTAGGCCCTTATCCTTCACAAGCAATCTGATTTCTGAGGAGAATTGAAACAATAAATTACCTAAAACTATTAGGTACCTTTTTGGTCTTTGCTTTGACACTATTAATCCATTTACCAAATAAAACAATCAGCCTTGCACTCAAATCTTCATATATCTTGCCAGTTTGAAATGTAGTCCTTTAACAAAGTTCCCCATGACATTGTTGCAAACAAGTTTGTAAAATGTGGACTAGTCACAGCAACTGTTAGGTGGATTTGTAATTGGTTGACCGGCCGAACCCAAAGGGTGCTCAGCAAGGGTTCATTTGTTGATGTAAACAAGCAGATGTGCGCAGTCCAAGCAATCTCCAATGCCTTTGGAACTACTGGCGACCTGGGAGCTGTTTGGCTTTATCAGGAAACCTTCCTCCCAGTTGTTGAAGAAACAGACTGGAGCCAAAACTCTCTCCTAAGAGGTTTATTCTTAAGTTGCTGTATTTACAAATATACACACGCTCTTCTGACAAATCTCTCCAACCAACCATCCACCAACTCCTCAACGACTACCCAACAATAGTACCACCCAACAACCCACACTGCACTGTGCAGGCTATTTATAGATTAACGTCATGCGGCCACAATACCGAGCCTTTTCCAGTGACCCTCTTCCTGTGCCACCTGCAATACTGTCTCCTCAGTCAGGAAGACTCATGATGTTTACATTAGGCCTATGTGCCAGTAAGCACACACTGTCCTTGAAAACTGTCTGTCTCCAGCTGCATTCAATTCCAGGCAAGCAAATAGTAAATTACCCATAATTCCCATTTTACCTTTTGTGCACTGCTGTACATTTTAAACTCAGGCCTCAAATCCTAACATCATTTTCATCCTGGAAAGAAGTAACAAGTGGGGTGCCACAGGGTTCTGTCCCTGGCCCAGTGCTATTCAACATCTTTATCAATGACTTGGATAACAGAATTTGGAGCATATTTATCAAATTTGCAGATGACACTAAACTAGGAGGAGTAGCTAATACCCCAGAGGACAGGATCAAAATTCAATATGACCTGAATAGACTAGAAAGCTGGGCCAAAGCTAACAAAATGAAATTCAACACGGAAAAATGTAAGATTCTGCCCTTAGGATGGAAAAATGAAATGCACAGATATAGGATGGGGGACACCTGGCTGAATGAAACTACGTGTGAGGATCTAGGAGTTGGATCTAGGAGTCCAAGTAGACTATAAGTTGAACATGAGTCAACAGTGTGATGCGGCAGCTAAAAAGGTCAATGCAATTTTAGGCTGCATCAATAGAAGTATTGTGTCTAGATCTAGGGAAGTAATAGTGCCACTTTACTCTGCTTTGGTCAGGCCCCACCTGGAATACTGTGTCCAGTTCTGGGCACCACAATTCAAAAAGGATGTGGAGAAACTGGAGCGTGTCCAAAAGAGAGCAACTAAATTGGTGAAGGGGAGAGCAACTAAGATGGTGAAAACAAGCTTGCTCCCTCCTCAGTATATCACTCCTTCAAATATTTAAACAGGATTATCATATCACTTCTTAAATTCCTCTTCTCTAAGCTAAACATTCTCGCTCCCTAAGTCGCTCCTCATAAGGCATGATTTTCGGACCCTACAACATTTTGATCACCCTTCTCTGGACACACTCTAGCTTGTCAACAACCTTTTTGAATTGTGGTGCCCAGAATTGGACACAATATTCCAGGTAAGGCCTGATCAATGCAGAATAGAGTAGCATAATTATTTCCCTTGATCTAGAGACTATACTTCTATTGATTCAACCTAGAATCGCATTGGCCTTTTTAGCTGCCACATCACACTGTTGACTAATGTTCAACTTGTGGTCTACTAGGACCCCTAGATCCCTTTTACACATAATCACCTTAAGCCAGGTGTCCCCCATCCTATATTTATGCATTTCGATGATGATGATGATGATGATGATGATGATGATGATGACAACAATGATTTTGCCCTAATTGCTGTATATTACATTTCTCCCTGTTGAAGTTCATTTTGCTATTATGGTAATTTGGCATTTTGCTCCTTTCCTCTGGGGTATAGCTGCTCCTCCTGATTTGGTGTCATCTACAAATTTATAAGCATTCCCCCTATTCTTTCATCTAAGTCACTGATAAAGATTCTGAATAGCACTGGGCCAAGGACCTATCTCCATGGCACCCCACTGCTCACTTGTCTCCAATATGAAGAGGAGTCATTGCTGAGCACCCTTGGGGTTCAGCAGCTCAATCAATTACTAATCTACCTAACAGTTGCATTGTCTAGCTTACATGTTACTAGCTTGTTTGCAACATGGGGGAGCCTTGTCAAATGCCTTAGTGTATTTCCTTCATCTACCACCTGGTAATTCTTCTAACTGGATTTTATCAAGGTTTGAGGATTCTCAGGGCCAAAACAGATGGCCCTAAAGGGGTGGCTTGAATGCCAGGTTGGAGCCACAACTGTACACTATGCTCCCAGGAGAATGCCATTCCTTTTTAAGCCAACAAAATGCTGATTTTTCTGCCACTTCTGTGGCTCTGCAGCATTCCTGCAGCATGCAGTGTCTAAACACTGTGCTGCCGGAGCACCACAAAACTGCCCCTGTGTGGATGGACGGGCAGCTTCACAGTGGCTTCCTGCTCGCTTGGAGGCATGTGTCTAAATGACACATCCCCAAGCTGCCAGGAAGCCACCACGAAGGAGCTGTCTGTTTTGCCCTTCAGTTTTTATTTCTGCCTGTTGCCCTAGGGTATGGAATTTGAAGCTTAAATCAACATTAGTTTTAATTCTTCTACAGTTTCCTTCCCATAGGCCAAGTTCAGGGTCTCAATCAGTGCCTCTTTTTTCAAAGCCCAGATTTCTGTCATTTCTTCACACAATGTGTTTCAAACTCACTTCTGTGAGTTTGTGTTTGTGTTTGTGAGTCTTTATGTTTGTGTTTCATCTTTTGCTTATTACCATTATACACTTTGGTTCACTTTTAGTTCATAAAATACACTTTTTTGACATATTACACCATTCTTTTACCAAAGGTGGGGTTTCCACCATTTGTGTAAAGTTTCCACCTTTTATCCCATCACTGTATACAAGTGTAGGGGTTTTTACTCCTCTCATTTTGATAAACTGTGAAGTTTCCCCTCAGGCAATCCCACTACTGTGGCTAAATTTACTCTTTAAACCACCCAATGTCTTTATTCTTAATCTGCCCAATGAAGCCTTCCATGGTCCTGTCCCCTTTGTATGACTCTCAACTGTATGATCAGCCTAAATGACCTCAAGGTTTCTTCAAGAGGTTATAGTAATTTTATTTGCAGCAAGAAACCACCTCTTCACTTTCAGTGCTTGCACCACAGCTACCTTGTCTGAAACCAAGCCCTTTGAAGGAAAACAATTCCAGAAGCCAAAAAAGTGTATAAAATAAAAAACAAATATTTATTTACAGAAGTAAAATATAAGGGGTTGTCCACATGAACAATAAGATATGGTTTCACCCCTCTGATGCCTACCTGTTTAAACAATGCATGTGGCTAACACAAGAGGAAACCAGACTCTGGGGCTAAACATCAAAGCAAAATAATACCTGTTTTTCTCTAGTTCAAGCTGGAAAGTGTAAACTGTCCCACCTCTGTGTGAACTGCATGCTGGTATGAACATTAGGAAGGGGCAAAGTAGTGACCCACTGACAACTTGCTGAGGAAAGGTTCCTTTCTCGAGAGCCAATGTGGTGTAGTGATTTGATGTTAGACTACAACACTGGAACTCAGAATTTGATTCCCCGCTCATCTATAAAACCTACTGAGTGACATTGGGCAAATCACACGCACTCATCCTTAGAGGCAAAAAAGTCCTCTGAACAAATCTTTCCCCCCTCCCACAAAAAAACCCGAATCCTGGATGGGGTATTTTGAAATGCCCTGCTTGTTTGCAAACATAGAATCATAGAGTTGGAAGAGACCACAAGGGCCATCCAGTCCAACCCCCTGCCATGCAGGACTCCCAGTCAAAGCATCCCCAACAGATGGCCATCCAGCCTCTGCTTAAAGACCTCCAAGGAAGGAGACTCCACTACACTCCGAGGGAGTGTGTTCCACTGTCGAACAGCCCTTACTGTCAGGAAGTTCCTCCTAATGTTGAGGTGGAATCTCTTTTCCTGCAGCTTGCGTCCATTGTTCCACGTTCTAGTCTCTGCAGCAGCAGAAAACAAGCTTGCTCCCTCCTCAATATGACATCCCTTCAAATATTTGAACAGGGCTATCATAACACCTCTTAACCTTCTCTTCTCCAGGCTAAACATACCTAGTTCCCTAAAGCATTCCTCATAGGGCATGGTTTCCAGACCCTTCACCAGTATTCCAGATGGGGCCTGACCAAAGCAGAATAGAGCAGTACAACTACTTCTCTTGATCTAGACGCTATACTTCTATTGATGCAGCCTAAAATAGCATAGGCCTTTTTAGCTGCCGCATCGCACTGTTGACTCATGTTCAACTTAAGGTCTACTTGGACTCCTAAATCCCTTTCACACATAGTTTCATTCAGCCAGATGTCCGCCATCCTATATCTGTGCATTTCATTTTTCCACCCTAAATGCAGTACCTTACATTTCTCCGCATTGAATTTCATTTTGTTAGCTTTGGCCCAGCTATCTAGTCTATTCAGGTCATTTTGAATTTTGATCCTGTCCTCTGGAGTATTGGCTACTCCTCCTAATTTGGTGTCATCTGCAAATTTTATAAGTCTGCCCCCAATTCTGTCATCCAAGTCATTAATAAAGATGTTGAATAGGACTGGGCCCAGGACAGAGCCCTGTGGCACTCCACTGGTCACTTCTTTCCAGGTTGAAAAGGAGCCATTGTTGAGCACCCTTTGAGTTCGGCCAGTCAATCAGTTACAAATCCATGTAACAGTTACCTTGTCTAGCCCACATTTTACAAGCTTCTTTGAAAGAATGTCATGGGGAACCTTGTCAAAGGCCTTACTGAAATCAAGATATACTATATCCACAGCATTCCCTTCATCTACCAAACTGCAAATTTTATCAAAAAAAGAGATCAGATTTGTCTGGCAGGACTTGTTTCTCTGAAACCCATGTTGGCTTTTTGTGATTATGTCATTCCCTTCTAAATGTTCACAGACTCTCTGTTTAATTATCTGCTCTAGAATCTTACCTGGAATTGATGTCAGACTGGACAATAATTGTTGGGATCCTCTTTTTTCCCTTTTTGAAGATGGGGAAAATGTTTGCCCTCCTCCAGTCTGCTAGGACTTCTCCTGTTCTCCAGGAGTTCTCAAGGATTATTGCCAATGGCTCTGATATTACATTTGCCAGTTCTTTTAATACCCTTGGATGTAGTTCATCTGGTCCTTCAGACTTATATTCATTTAGGTTAACCAAGTATTCCTGTACTATCTCTTTACTTATCCTGTGCTGAAATTCCCCTATTCTGTCTTCTGCTTCATTATCCTTAGGTTGAGCTCCCTTTGCCCTTTCTGAGAAGACTGAAGCAAAGAAGGTGTTGAGTAATTCTGCCTTTTCTCTGTCCCCTGTTAGCATTTTGCCATCTTCACCACACAGTGGCCCTACCATTTCCTTCTTCCTTTTGCTTTGGACATACCGAAAAAAGCCCTTTTTATTGTTCTTAACCTCTCTAGCAAGCCTGAGTTTATTCTGCGCTTTAGCTTTTCTGACTTTACCCCTACATGTGCTGGCTATTTGTTTGAATTTCTCTTTGGTGATTTCCCCATTTTTCCATTTCTTACACATGTTTTGTTTAAGGCTTATCTCAGTTGAAAGTTCCTTAGTCATCCATCCTGGCTTCTTGAGACACCTCCCATTTTTCTTCCTTATTACAACTGTTTGAAATTGTGCCTTCAGTATCTCCCTTTTGAGAAACTCCCATCCGTCTTGAACTCCCTTCTCTTTTAGTTTTCCTGACCATGAGATCACCCCCAGTATTTCTCTAAGTTTATTGAAATCAGCTCTCCTAAAATCTAGAGTGCATGTCTGACTATGCCTATCTTCTCGCTTCCACTTGTATAACAAGCTCCAGGAGAACATGGTCACTTCCACCTAAGTATCTCACCCATCAACTAGGTCTTCCCTGTTGGTTAAGATAAGATCTAAAATGGCTGATCCCCTTGTTGTCTCTTCCACCTTTTGGACAATGAAATTGTCTTCCAGGCAAGTGAGGAATTTGCTAGACCTTGAGGATTTGGCTGAGTTTGATGTAGTTGACATCACCCATCACTACTATATCTCTCTTTTCTGAGTGTGTGATTATCTGTTCTAGAAAGGCGTCATCCAATTCCTCCCTCTGACTTGGGGGTCTGTAGTAGACTCCCACAATAACATCCATGCTGTTTCCTTCCCCTTTAATTTTTATCCAGATGCTCTCCAGGCCTCCACTACTGATGTCCTGGATCTCTTCAATGGTATAAATATCCCTGGCATATAAAACTATTCCTCCTCCTTTCCTATTTGGCCTGTTTCTCTTAAAAAGGTTATATCCCTCTATATCTATATTCCAATCATGAGATTCATCCCACCAGGTTTCAGTGATGCCTATTATATCATATTTCCCTTGTTGTGCTAGGAGTTCAATTTCATCATGTTTATTTCCCATACTCTTGCATTAGTGTAGAGACATCTAAGAACATGTGTTCCCATTACTTGCTGTCTGTGCAAGTTTTTTTGCCTCCTACTGTTGGGTCCTTGCACTGTTTGCCTTGTTCCCTCTATGTCAGTTTGACTATTTTCTCCATCCCTTTTGCTTTCCAGAATACTGTCTCCCTCTCCCACATAACTCAGTTTAAAGCCCTCTTGATAAGATTTGTGACTATTGGCAAAATGTTTTTGCCAACTGGCATAAGATGTAGCCCATCCCTTGCCAGAAGTCCCCCCTCATGGAACTGCAACCCATGATCCAAGAATCCAAACTGTTCTTGGCGGCACCATTTACATCCGCTATTTTCTTTTCCCCTTTTCTCCCTTCTTGGACCATGCCCTTCAACTGGGAGAAGAGATGAGATGACAACCTGTGCATCCATCTCTTTCAGCTTTCTACCCAGAGCCTCATAATCCCTTGTGATATTCTGAAGGCTGTGTCTTGCATGATCATTGGTTCCCACATGAATCAAAAGAAAGGGGTAACGGTCAGTAGGCTTGACCAGTCTTGTCAGCCTCTCTGTCACATCACAGATCTTTGCCCCAGGAATACAACACACCTCCCAAGACATCTTGTCAGGCCCACAAACCACTGCTTTGGTACCCCTCAGCAAGGAGTCACCCATGACCACTACACACTTCCTCTGAGGTTTAGCGGTGTCTGTTCCCTTTCGGGGTACTCTCAGGCTCCCCTGCTCTGTCTCTGATGTTTGTCCCAGCTGCTTTTCCTCCTCATCCTTGATAACAGAGAGATAGAGATTCAAATTGGTTCTGTAGCTGCAAGCTCACAGAACGAACCCTGGTTTCCCTACTTCTGTGTGTGACATTCCTCCAACCATCTACTTCTCTTGTGTGTGAAGTGACCTCTTCCTTCCCCAGCAACTTTCTCTGTGTTTCCAGTCCAAGATCATCCAGTCCATTCTGTTCAGGAGAACTTCCTGCTCTCTCTCCAACTGCTGTACTTTCTCTTCTAAGAAGGCTACCAACTTGGGGCAGGTGAAGTTCCCCACATCTGTAGGGAAGAAGATAAACATCCCACAAGTGTTGCAGGTGACTGCAGCAGGTCCCTCAGTGTCCATAGTGAGAAATCTTAAGGAGGCACTGAAACAAGACTGTGGGCTTCTCCTGTTAAACAACAGTGTAAAGAATCCCTGTGTGGCTGGCCTTTGTCCCCAAGCTCTGTTAGTGAGCCCAATCAACTAGGCCTATAGTTATTTGGAGAGCTCCTGGGTGCTAGCTCCTGCCAGAGGCAAGTCCCTGATTCACTTCCTTTGAATCCCCACAGCCCCTTAAGGAAATAGTGAAAAAACAAGTATAAAAATTGAATGATTTGCCCTCCACACTATGCCTAGGTCACATACTCATCTGTACTTTCAAACCTCCTTGGCTACAAAAAATAAAAATGAATATGAAAAGAAAAATTTGGCAAGGAATGTCCCAGAATTCCTCTGCAAGCAGTTATATAGAATGAGGTTTCTACTTCCTCCTCCCAGTGACCCAAAGGAAATGACTCACACTTTCAAATTTTAAGCTCTTACCCAATCAAAATGGACACAGAGAACCACCAGGCTTCCCTTTGGAGAACTCTGCTCACTCCCACAGAGGATCCTGGAATAGCTGTATATTGTTTTGACAAAAATAACCAAGAGTTGAATAGGTTAAATTCCTGCTTGCTTTTACAGATTTAACATTTAAGTTCTTATAAGAGTCATCATGTGATGTCACCTTAATCACTATTAGATTTTTACTTTTTTAATGTTCAGAAAGGAGAAAAATAATTCTTCAAACCATAGGATCACTTCAGCAAACTGCACCCTTTTCTTAGAAATGTTTAGAAATGCTCCGGTACAGATCCAAGAAGTGACCTTCAAAAGAATGGAACAAGTGGATGCAGAGGTGACAAGCAGTAAAGAGTGGCAAAACAGGTAGCCATATCATAAAAATGCATGTTTCTTTAGGGTAATATGTTTTCTAATTAATGCTGAAATTAATTCCATGCTTTAGTGGTTAATTGATTTTAGAAAGTCAGAATGAGTGGCTCTTCCTTTGGCCAAATCAATAAAACAAAGAAGTTTTTCTGCCCTGCCGCTTGCTTCAAGGCACTCTGGCAGTGTGTGGCATATAAAAGCCACAACACTGGAGCACCTAGAAGCCAGTTCAAGTGTAAATGGCTGGGCAGCTTGAAGCTGGTTTCTGGGCATCTCAGGGCTTACATTGTCTGCATGCCACGCTTCTAAGATGGCTGGAAGACGGCTTTTTATGCCAGTTGTTTCGGCCCTTTTCCCATATTCCATGCATACCATGATTCAGTGGGTTATATGCTTTTAGGCAGTTTAGTTCCTACAATGTTTTTAATATTGCCCACATAACTCTGTGTACTAGGATAATCAAGTGGAAAAAATTTCTTTGCTGCCCATTTACCTCTGACTGGATCTTTTGGATCCAGACTCATAGCTATAATCTCACCAAACTCTCTTGTGCTCTTCCTTCACTCTTGGCTTCTATCCCTAAGTCTGCTTTTCACCCACCCCCTTCTTCAGTGGATCACAGATTCAGAAGGCATTTGTAAAGTTGTACCTTGGAGCCAAAGTATAAACATTCATACCTTGTTATTGTTCCCTATATCTTTCGTTTCAAAATCCGACTCAGGAAGAAGACAAGTCTTCTCCTGGCAAGTGAAGACTTTTCTGTTTACCTAGGCATTTGACTGTTCACTGCCCACTGCAGAAGGTCTTTTTAATTGGGCTGTGCTGTATTTTTACATTATTACTCTAATTTAATTGTAACTTAGATTTATTTTAATGCTTTTATATGATTGCTACATTAGCTTTATTTTTTTAAAAAAAATCCTGTCTATTATTTTAACTCATTTTGGTTTAAATTACATTGTGAGCCACACACACACTTACTAATATATGAAATCCCACTCAGCTTAATTAATAAAATCTATGCAATGAGTCAGCTGCACAGAAAAATAATCGTCATATGCTCAAAAGTAGTCAAAACCTTTCTGATCAAGAATTCTCCACCACTGATTCACTGACTTATCTTTGCAGCTGACACTTATTGCTGCACCTGCACTAGGTCAGTGTCTTCTAGCTTAAATTAACATATAATTCTTTAGTAACCTTTAAGACAGGTGTGGGAATCATATAGCCATCAATTGATGGTTGGACTTCCAACTTCCAGCAGTCCTATCCAGCATAGCCATTGGTCAGTAATGCTGGAAGCTGCCATTCAATCTGGAAAACTGCATGCTTTCTATTGTCAAACAGTTAGCTGTGTTAGTCTATAACAGAATTAAAAGGAGAAAGGGGGAGAGAGAGAAAAGAAATGTGGCAGCACTTTTGAAATTAGCTGGTTTTTTATTTTAGCATGAGCTTTCATGGATATAAACTCACTTCCTCAGATGCAGTACAGTGATAGTAAAGCGTCAGGTGTAAAGCATATTTATACAGTTGTGGGAGAGGGAGAGAATGTAATAGGCTCTAGAAAGATACAAATCATGCCTCGTGCCCTAAATTTTCAAAGGGCTGGGCAAGGTGATACAGGTCTTTTAGATCTTTACAGTGTATGTATGAAATCAACAAATCTGCTTACAAAAAGTAAATTTCAAAAGTTTCAAAACTGTCTCTGAGATTTCTTTTACACAGTAGTGAGGACTCATCAATATATGTAGCGTGCCATGAAGCTACTGTCTTTGTTCATACCTCTGCTAATGGGATTAGAATTGGTGACTTTGGGGCTTTCTAGATTGGCAGGAAAGTGTGACATGAAGTTGCCTTTTCCTTAATGCTTAGCAGCTGCACCACAGCCTTTAGATGGAGCTGCGCTGTTCTGCAGTTTTTAAAAAAGAAGCTGGGAAAACCAACACCTTTTTAAAGGTGTTTCTTCTCCCCTAAAACGCAAAAAAGGCGTTTTCATGGCACAATTTTCCTTTTTCTCATCTAAAGGCTAGACTTTCATGCAGCCATGAATACACTTCTTTTTGCCAATCTAGATCAGGCCTTTATTTCAATTCAGCTGTTTCTCTTTATAGTCTTTCTTGTAACCTTCTTGTTCAAAGACCACAGCTGTAAATCCCTTAACTCTATTTTGAGGAGAGCCAAAATGTTTTGAATTGGTTTGGGGCTATTGCCATTTCTAATGTCAGATTTCTGTCTATTTATCCTCTTACATAGAGAGTGTACTGTTTGTTCAATGTATAGTGGACATTGTTGACATAAGATGGCACATATCACATTGGAGTGCAAGTAAATGCACTACTGATGTTTATATATTTCTTTGGTTGTTTTCCCCTTCTTACATTTCTTATACACGTCTCTTTTAAATCTCAGTTCTTCTGAAAGTTCTTTGGACATCAACCTGCAGTGGTTAGTGACTGTGCCTTCAATATCTTACTTTTAAGAAATTCCCAAAGAAACAACCAAAGTAGTTATGTGGTACTGGTCAACTGGGTGCTGAAAGATGACATGTCCGGTTGCTTTCCACCAGTGATCCTCAGTGCAACTAGCAATAGCCATACATGTGGCTGCCTGACTTTTAATGTGAATAACAGAAAATCATAAGTTTAGCTGAACAGGCTGCCAACATTTGCACTTTCTATGCAGGTGTAGTAACAATATATCAACTTTCCCACAGAACTCTGGGGTGGCCCCCACCATACTCAGGTGGTTAGTATGTGGGACATAAAAGAAGTGGCTAGCTATGCAGTTATAACTAGGCACACAAATATAGCACTATACTCTGGGCCCTTATTCTCTGCTAGACCCTTCTTGGATGTCCCCACTTTCCTTCAACCAATAGAAGGCTTAGATAATATAAGGCACAGCAGGAAGGTAAGCCTTTTTGGCCTGTTTGGTCATTGTAGTAGATTGGGAATTCCTTCCTCCAAAATTATCAAAATAGTTTGATTTCACTGGATGCCAGCCAGAATCGGGATTTAAGAGCCCTTTAACAGATAGGACTAGGCCAAAACAAATAAAATGAATTTCAACAGGGAGAAAATGTAAGATACAAAAATTAGGCAGGAAAAATCACATATACAAATATAGGGTAGGTGACACTTGCCTTGACAGGGATTCTAGGGGGCTTATCAACCACAAATGAGGGATAAATACAGTTCTAGGCTGCATCAACAGAACTATAGTTTCAACATTGAAACAGTCTAACTTGGAAAGTGGTAGAGTCTCCTTGGTTGGAATTTTTTAAATAGAGAATGGATGGCCACTTGTCAGGGATTCTTAAGCTGTAGGTTTCTGCACTAGCATTGGAGTGGCTTAGATTACCTTTGGCATCCTTCCATCTTTGCAATTCTGTGATTCTAAAATTCTATCAAATGTATCCTCTGTAACTACAACAAATAGAGTTTCTAAATCTTTTGGCATGGTTAACTAAAGAAATGTTCTGGACACAGAAGCTCACCTTTTGGTTCCTCTGTCACTTTTCCATTTATGGTGACCCCATGAATTTCATAGGGTCTTCTCAGGCAAGGAAGAGTTGAGGTAGTTTTGCCAGTTTCTTCCTCTAAAACAGAGCCTACAGCACCTGGTTTTAGTTCACAGACTCCCATCCAAGTACTATACAGGGAGACTAGAAAGCTACCACTTGAATTTTCATATGTATTTGAATCCTTCAGTAATATCCACATGTACTTGGATCCTTCAGTAATCACCATTTACATGAAGGCCCAAAACACTTCCTTTGTCCTATTTCCAAAGCATGAAATAGAGTGGAATCAGTTCATCAGATGGGGTGAGACACACAGATTGAGCTACATGTATTATTCTAGTCCTAGCAAGGTTTGTGCATGTGGAGATGATACACACACAGTTGAATAAATTACTAAAGACAGGTGCATATTTAACAACTTCTTTGATCTGACTGTCCTACAGGAAACAACTCATCTTAGCTCAAGCCTGTCAATAGACTGTGGATAACAAGGTGGATGATGATGCCCAGACTATTATCTCTGGAAACTTTCAGTCTAAAGTACCTCTTTGGAATTTCATTAGCACCTGAAATTTGCCAATGCTTTGTATAAACCATTCTCTATTTTCATAATGGCTGCATCTGATGAGCAATTGACAGAACATCCCTGAGATAGTGTATCAAAGTTTGAGCAAGAAGCCATCAGTATAATATAAACAGAGAGATAATCAAATTTTTAGGGTACTGAATTGATATAGTATCCATCTTGTATGAACTGAACTGCAAAGAGGACTTTGAAGCATTCCTAGGACTGCTAAATTTCTGTCATGTATTCTTGAAAAACAGGACCACTGAGGCAGAATTATTTCATAACTTGCAAGATAACAACACACCTTGGATGTAGTTTTGCCAACAGGAAACAATATTTAACTGTGAAAAAGCTACAGACCTCAGGCTCTTCCTTATTTACAAGTGACCTCTATTTATTACATGTGATGACTTCTCTTTTAGCATCAGAAAAGTCCTCACTCATATTCCACCAGATGGTACAGATTGCCATTTTCCTTAAGATGATGACTTCAACTGAAAGAGACACTATGCCCAAATTAACAAAGAGGCACTGGTTTTTGTTACAAGAGTAAAGAGATCTCACAACAATATGCATGGGTATACTTTTGAAATTGTAACTAACATCTTTTGACAAACGATAAGCCAGCATCTGAAATCTCTGGTCATGCTCATGGAGGGGGCAGCATGTGTGATCTTATTTTCTTGGACCTTGTACTGGTCTTCAGTGTGCACAGACCAGGAGTAGGCAACTTGGTGTCCCCCCAATGTTTTTGATACATAAGCCATGCTTACAAAGATTTATGGAATCAAATAATTCAGTACAACATTCCTCCAGCTGGATTGGGCCAGGATGGCTTGGTATTTCATAGTTGTGGGTGTTCAGTCTGTAGTGCCAGCTAATTTTCGTTCTGTGCTGTAATCTTCAACTGAAAGGTTTATTCTGCCTTCTGATATCTAAGAGAAGTCATCCAGAGAGTGAAGTAAAGTATGCTCACAATGTGCAGCTATACCTCTTATTTTCATATGTTGATCCTAGGGAGGTTGTGGAACTTCAGAACAGGTGACTAAAGCTGTTTTGTGGCAGATAATGATGAATAAACAGAAACCTAATCCCAATATGATGAAAGTACAGATTGAGTCTCCCTTACCTGGAATTCTGAAATCCAAAAATAATCCAAAAACTAAAACCTTTTCATGTGTGGCTGAGACATTGAAGCCTTTGCTTTCTGGTGGTTCAATATATGCAAACTTTGTTTCATGCATAAAATTATTTTTAATTATTGCATAAAATTACCTTCAGGCTATGTGTATAACATGTATGTGAAACAGCAATGAATTCTCTGTTTAGACTTGAGTTCCATATGCAGATAGAGATATTCCAAGATTCAAATAAATAAATAAATCCAAAATCCAAAACACTTCTTGTCCCAAGCACTTAAGATAAGGGAAGCTCAACCTGTACTTTGCTTTGTACACAATCTGTTTGTACTCTGATGGTACTAAAAAAATGATGATGGTGTATACAGGATGGTGTATAGAATCCTTGAGTTATATACAGGATTTCAGCCTACCCAAGTCTATTCAGATGTAAACTGAATGGGTCAGCAGATCTGGACAGAGGTATTCAATTGGTCTTCAGATGGGTTACAGTCTGTTTAAAGTCAATGAAATCTGGAGAGGGTACCTGCATTTTTAATGGTTGTGTAAAAGAGGGAATTGCAGGAGGTATTGCACATCACACAACCAGATAAAAACCAACACCTGCTGAAATTCCCCCTCCTACACAACACTACAGGTTTCACTTTGACAACCCTAAGACCAAGCAAATGGCCACGTTTACAGGCTGGTAGTTGTACATTCAAGGCTTTCTGTTGGAGGCACTGACAACTGTCTTAAGCTAAGAGTCATCTTTACTTGTGAACCAGTGGTGAACCTACCTGGATACTACAGATCATGCCTCAGGTATGTATGTTTTGAATGTTTCTGGAATAGATTAAGTAGTAGATTAAGGCAACAAATTTCCCCTACTTGATTTCTGAAAGCAGTGTCAGAAATTCAGCTAAATGTAATATGTACATACTACAGCAAACTGGTGAGGGCAAGGCATTTGTCATGTCAGACCTATTTGCTGACAGATGACTGGCTGCCAGTTCACATTCCAGCTCAGTTAAAAAGTTAACATCAGCTTTTAAAGTCCAAGCAGTTTGAGATCAAGGATGATTCTAAACTACAGAAATAATGCAGTCTGACACCATTTTAACAGGTAGGGCACAATGCTATGGAATTCTGGAATTTGTAGTTTTGTGAGATATTTAGCCTTCTCTGTCAGAGAACTCTTGTGCCACAACAAGATACAAATCCCTTGATTCCACAGGATGGAGCCATGGCAGTTAAAGTGGTGTCTAACTGCATTATTTCTGTTGTACAGATGCAGCCCAAGTTACTTGAAGAACTAATAAACAACACTGGCATTCCTGATCTGCCAAAGAGACCTTACTCACTTGTGTCTTTTTAAAATGGGATTTTAATTTTCCATTTTTTACTTTGTTTAAAATGGCTTGTAATATGTTTTAATAATTTTAGGAACTTATAGTTGGTGCTGGTTCATTGAATTTTGTACAGGCACACCTCAGGCCTCTGATGGTGAAGCGGATGTGGGTAGCTGGTGAGGCAGGCTTATCTGCTCTCTTATTTTTTCTATATTTTGCTGTTCACATATGCTCAGTAAGGGATTCTGGAGTGAGATGCTGCTCAACTTGCTTTTTGTAAGCAGGCAGATATGGCTGCAGTATATTTATTTATTTATTTATTTACTTACTTACTTATTTTTATTTCTACCCCACCTTTCTCTTTATGAGAGAGCCAATATAGGACTCAGCTATGTAGGAGATGGTTGTTTTCTTCAGTGCTGGCAAACCACACTGGGGGGGAGGGGGGGTGGGGCGGCGGCGGCGGCAGCCGTCACCATTATCTCCGGTTGAGGAATGATTGTCTTATCAGTGGCTAGCAGACCTCTTGGACAGGGGATCCTGCATGTAGGCATTGTTTGCAGGAGGAACTCGTAAATTATCTACATGGTCATTCATTAGCCTTGCTTAAACCACGTGGTCAGAAGCAGACCCTAATCAGCAACTCTGGAAATCAATAAAAAGAAACAGCACCAAGCAGAGTGGTGCCTTCCCGTCAACCTCATTCCTGCCTGTGCGCCTTTCTTCATCGCCACACAGCTAGAGCAGAACTACAAATAAAATGTGCTGATTAATGGATAAAATTTTTCACTGCCTTCTAACATTTGCCCAAAGTCATCCAGTGGAATTTCTATGGCTGAGTGGGAACTCAAACTCTGGTTTCTCACAGACCCAGTCCAAGACTCACATCACTTCACCTTGCTGACTCTCAGCCTTAATAGACTCCTCTCAAAGAGTCAACACAAAATGGATTTGATCAGTATTTTGTATCTGTTTCTTCTGGGTGCAGCCCATAATCTGAGCAGAGGGAGGGCTCACCTTGAAATAGTGAGGTGACATGCCCTGACCATGATCAGAATTCCAGTGCTTTTTCCATTAAAAGTATCTGAACACTTTAGCTGGCCTGACTTGAATGTCTTTCCCAGGAATATATAATCTTCTTGACCTTGAATCTGGAGCATTTAGCATCTGAATAGGATTTGACCTCTATAATACACAAAGAAATTATCATTAGAAAATATTTTTTTAAAAAAAGAAAGAAAAAGGAAATCCATCTTTTATGCATTATTTCATTATATATTATTAATGGTAGATTTAGACTGCTGCTTGGCTATGACATGATTCTGTTGATAAATATTTCAGATTTTTTTCCTAGTCTTCTTTAAAAAAAAAGCTTTGGCAGCTTTAAAAACAGTTACCAAATCAAATGTACTTTAAAAAAAAAGCAACACTGCAAGCTTATTAGCAGTGGTTTTGGAATAGTAACCTGGAGGAAACCACCCTAGAACTCTAATGGAAAAACTGGCTCAATGTACAAAAATGTGTTTTATTGCCAGCCAGTGGATGGAATTATTCACATTAGCTGCAGGCTAAATGGCTTATTTTGATTTCTGGTATGAAGGTTTCATAATTATACAAATAGACGCACAAAGGAGGAGATAAAACACATACAAAAATCTCACCAACTTACTTGATCCAATTACTTTTAACAGCTTTACTCAGTGGTCAGTGGATTGACAATACTGAATGGAAATGCTGACTACACAAAGATTTTACAGGTGGTTTATGAAATGCTGGGAAAGAACAGAAGATGCAAGCAGTAATGAGAAAGGTTGCTTGTCAATGGGAAACATCCATGCTCTATGGTTATTTAATGAGAGAAAACATATTTCCTATCTATTTATCTATCTATATTGATATCTGTATATATATATATATATATATATATATATATCTTGTTGTTTGCTGGATTTTAATAAATAGGGACAACTTATAATATATAAAACAATAGAAACATTTATATGCTACATGCATATCATATAATTTAGACATAATAAGTTATATGACAGAAGAACAAAGACCTATGTTCGTCCAATTTTCCGGGACAATGCACATACACAAGAGGTGTCTATTCTTATCCATCTCCAGGCTACAAGTTTGTTGTTTTCTGAAGTCAATGCTCGTACAAACGTTTGGGATGTTTTGCATTGGGAGTTCCAGTGCTTATCATCTATACCACGGCAACCACTTTTGGCAGGCTTTGCTTGTTTACACTTTGTTTCATAAAAATATTGCTTCACAGGGGAAGGGCCTATTTTGATCTCCCCCAGCACAGTTACCTGGTGTCCCCTAATGTCAATAGCTGAAGATTTGTCTGTTACCCATCGGCTTTCACTGTCACACACAGAATATTCCCCTCGGTGGCTCTTATTTTCAGCAAACCTTCTCCGTCGAGACGTTTGGTTCATCACCCCTGAGCTACCAATGTAATCCTCCATAACATACAATGGTGGGGGTTCCAATGGGGTATTGTCACTCAAGAGGACCCTGGGGGAGCTGTAGTGTCTCTGTTGCCTCAATAATTCTGTTTCCACGGAAATGATTGGCTGGAAATCCATATTTTCATTGCCATCTATATCTGGCTCTATAGTGTCTATTTTCTTCATTGTGTTTTGAATACTATTTTTGATATCTATCATCTGCTTCGATACCTTGTTTTTCAAAATGTCTGCTTGAATAAGTTTTATAATAAGAGAATTTATAGATTCTTCTGGTAAACTCCTTTGATCCATGTTGGTAGACTGGATGCCACGGAGATAAGCAAGAAATATTGCATAAAAAAAGATGGACATCACCTTGCTCACGTGTAAGATCTGAAAAAGAATTAAGAGTCAACTTAGAGACAGCCAAATGAACTTACAAATTGAATAATTTTTCTAGTTCTTCTTTTAAATAATTGCATACAAAGCCTTATAAATGATGGTTGCAGCAACTCGAAAGGAATAACACTGTACATTTCCCTGCTCTGGAAGGACAAAAGACTTGTATGACACTTGAATGTGCTGGGGAATGTGCAAAACTAATTTAATGAAAGGTTTAAGGACTGGAAAAGTAAACAAATAGAACTGAACATTTTTGCTACACCATTCAATGTGGAACAAGATGATGTGCCTCCTAATCTACAACGTGAAATCATTCCGCTGCAAAGTGATGAATTGAAAGCTAGGTACCTTCCACTGCTTGAGTTTTATATCATCATCATCATCATCATCATCTATATCCCACCTTCCTCCTGGTACAGGGACTCAAGGCATTAACATTATAGCATTGATGAATTTTCCACTTTGAGGAGACAGGAACTGAAATATGAATCTGAGTTCAGAACAACTTACTGCTGCGAGCAGTTCTTTTCCAAATGTACCATCACAAAGAGTCAACTGTGCTCCAGAATGACCAACAAAAACCTGAAAAAGCAGTTGTGAGTAGTAACACCATCAATACCAGTTTCATACACCTCACCAAAGAGAAGCATTTCCAGCCATCACATTAGAGATGTCTCACCAAACAGAGGAAACTAATTTTTAAGTTAGAATTTTGGTGTTACAAGTATCCAAATGGCCCTTGGCAAAAAAAAAAAAAAAAAAAGCTTCCTCACCCCTGATTTAGATGCAGTGCAAACTGCAATTTTTAATGTGCTCCTCCACATCTTGCCTCAGTTTGAGCCACCAAAAACATACCATTGTGACACTGTTTGAGTATTTGCTCTCTTAGTGTTTCAGGCACATAAATCCTGTACTTCCTGTAGGCTACAAGTACTGCAATCTCCTCCCTATGGTATTTTAGCCACATGTCCCCTCCCATCACCTTGGCCATACTTTTCTGCAAGCACGATATTGGGGTTTGGGGCTTGGGATTTTGCCTGGCTTCAGGTGAACATTGCCAGTCCTAGTTGTTGTGGGATAAAAATTCTTCCTACCATCCTCCTTCCTTTGGTTATCATGTTGCAATAGCTTAGACAAAGTGTCAGCTAGAAACTCCCGGTAGTTTACCAGGAAATTGAACTTATTAAAAAAAAAAATCTTGCACCTAATCTGTTTGGGGCTTAATTTTTTGGGAGGGGTCTTTAGAGCCTCCAAATTTTTATGCTCAGTCCATATCTCAGTCCATATCCTTTCAGTAAATGCCATCAGGCCAACATTGCTCACCAGATTACTTCAGTGTATTTTTTTTTTTCAAATGGGCCCATTCTGTTCTGCCTTCGAAAACTTTCTAGATAAATAGGTATATCATCTTAATTCAGCTTCTTTGTCCTTTTGTAACAGGACTGCCCCAATAGCCACTTCCAATGTGTCTACATGAACCACAAAAGGTTCCATAAGATTCCATAGCATTTCAAAATGGGCTCAGAGGTGAACAGCAACTTCAGGCATTCAAAAGCCTCTTGGCACTCTGGGTTTCACTGAATTTGATAACTGGGGTTTTTCTTTTTCCCTTTCCCTTCTTTGTCTTTGGTCTTAAGTAAGTTGGTTGAAGCAGACCTATCTGGGCAAAGTTCAGAATGAATTGCTGGTAAAAGTTTGCAAATCACAAAAAGCTCAGTATCCTGATCCTGTGAAGGTCCCAGCCTTTGTCTTGGACCTTTGTAAGATCCATCTTCACCCCACCACCTGCTTGAAATGTGATACACCAGGTAATCTAGCATGTCTCAGTGGAACATGTACTTTGAAAATATCACATAAAATTGATTGTCCAACAGTTCTTAAATACTTGTACCAGCTCTTTAGGGCATCATCCAAGTACATCATTACCCCTTGGAATTCACGGATCAAGTGCATAAACTTTCTACATAGAGTCCCACACAATAAAATGGCATGATATTTAAATGTCCCTAGTTGACAATTAAAAGTAATTTCCCACTCCTCCCCTGTTTTGATGTGTACCTGAATGTATACTTCCCACAAGTTCAGCTTTGTAAAAATCTTCCCTTTAGCAAGGTGTGCTAACATATTAAGGGCAAGAGGTATTTATTCAAGGTTCATATAGCATTCAACCCTGAATGGTTAGTCTCAACAAGCCATTTCAGGGTGGCACAGTCTCAACAAGCCATAAGACTGAGGCAGCCATTGAGGAAGTTCCTGGCCCCTTGCCAAATTTTTGCCAATGAATGTCCTTAAGGCAATTAGTTCTTTGGGAGCCTTGGAATATAGTTTAGCTTTAGGTAGCTCAGCTCCAGTGATCAAAGTAATAGTGCCGCTCTATTCTGCTTTGGTCAGGCCCCACCTGGAATATTGTGTCCAGTTCTGGGCACCACAATTCAAAAAGGATGTGGAGAAACTGGAGCGGGTCCAAAGGAAGGCAACTAAGATGGTGAAGGGTCTGGAAACCATGCCCTGTGAGGAACGACTTAGGGAGCTGGGGATGTTTAGCCTGGAGAAGAGAAGGTTAAGAGGTGATATGATAGCCCTGTTTAAATATTTGAAGGGATGTCATATTGATCAGGGAGCAAGCTTGTTTTCTGCTGCTCCAGAGACTAGATCGCGGAACAATGGATGCAAACTGCAGGAAAATATCTTCCACCTCAACATTAGGAGGAACTTCCTGACAGCAAGGGCTGTTCAACAGTGGAACACACTCCCTCGGAGTGTAGTGGAGTCTCCGTCCTTGGAGGTCTTTAAGCAGAGGCTGGATGGCCATCTGTCAGGGATGCTTTGATGGAGAGTTCCTGCATGGCAGGGGTTGGACTGGATAGCCCTTGTGGTCTCTTCCAACTCTATGATTCTATGATTATATGATCAATTCAATAGCACTGTCTGACTTACGATGTGGGGGAAGGGAGTCAGATTCATTCTTCTCAAACCCTTTTATCAGTTCTCCATACTAGGCACTTCTGGCTTTGTTGTAGGGGTGGACACCTTATGCAAAGTTTGTATGGCAATCTCCAGCCTTGCATAATTGTCAGCAGCCTTTAGCCTAGGGGCTTCAACTATCATGCTCATCATGACTCAGTCCAAGTTGGGACGAGATACTGGGCCTGTCCACCAGGGCTTTCTAACTGTGGATACCTGATGATTTCAGCACTGCTGGATCATAATTTTCATTTCCTCTGTAGCCCAGTCAATGTAAGGTTATGGAATCTAAGCCAGTTTAGTCCTAAGACTGTCACATGGTCTGCTGTAGGAGCGATCACAAACTGCAAGATCTCCACATGTATTTAGGAAAATTAGCTTTACGGGAGGCTTGGGTAATCTTTTAGACCAGGGAGCACCAACATGTACTAGTACTAACTTGAAAGACTCCAGATTTTTGGAAAATTAAGGAATCTTTATTTAGAAGATACACAGAGTGCAAACACACACACACACACACACACACACGACAGCAATCCAAGCATGCACACACAGCATACAGAGCTAACAAAAATAGAAAAATGAAAGAGAATAGAAGAGTCTTAGGGGTTGCAATGGGGTTATATTTACCTGCCAGAAGAGAAGATTGTAGAAAGCTGGACTAACTCAAATGGTGGGAGGGGGCATGTCAGAGGGCAACACAGCTATGCTGTGTGTGCAGAGATTATGCTTTGGGGATATATTTAAAGCCTGAGGCAATGGGCCAGGTAACAAAGGCTGAATGGCTTGTCCCAGGAATCTACAAAAGGATTCCAGACTAGTTAATGGTTTAACAGAAGCAACAATTTCAAAGAGTTCCAGTGAGGAAGAAAAATGGAAGATGTCTCAAGAAACCAGTATGGATGACTAAGGAACTTACAACTGAGCTAAGTTTTAAATGGAACATGTATAAGAAATGGAAAAATGGGGAAATCACTGAAGAGGAATTGAAACAAATAGCCAGCACGTGTAGAGAGAAAGTCAGAAAACATAAAGCACAGGATGAACTCAGGTTTGCTACAGAGGTAAAGAACAACAAAAAGGGCTTTTTTGGGTGTGTCCGCAGCAAAAAGAAGAAGGAAATAGTAGAGTCACTATATGGTGAAGATGGCAAAATACTAGAAGGGGACAGAGAAAAGGCAGAAGTACTCAACACCTTTGTTTCAGTCTTCTCAGAAAAGGCAAAGAGTGTTCAACCTAAGTACAGTGGAGCAGAGGACAGAATAGGAGAATTTCAGCAAAGAATAAGTAAAGAGATAGTACAGGAATACCTGGTAAACTGAAATGAATATAAGTCTACAGGACCAGATGAACTATATCCAAAGGTATTAAAAGAACTGGCAAATGTAATATCGGAACCATTGGCAATAATCTTTGAGAACTCCTGTAGAACAGGAGAAGTCCCAGCAGACTAGAGGAGGGCAAACGTTGCCCCCATATTCAAAAAGGGGAAAAAAGAGGACCCTAACAATTATCTCCCAGTTAGTCTGACAACAATTCCAGGAATGATTCTGGAGGAGATCATTAAACAGAGATTCTGTGAAAATCTAGAAGATAATTTCATAATCACAAAAAGTCAACATGGGTTTCAGAGAAACAAGTCATGCCAGACAAATCTGATCTCTCTCTCTCTCTCTCTCTCTCTCTCTCTCTCTTTCTCTCTCTCTCTCTCTCTCTCTCTCTCTTTTTTTTTTAATAAAATTACCAGCTTAGTGGATGAAGGGAATGCTGTGGATGTAGTATATCTTGATTTCAGTAAGGTCTTTGACATGATTCCCCATGACATGCTTGCAAACAAGCTTGCAAAATGGAGACTAGACAAGGTAACCATTACATGGATTAATAACTGGTTGGCTGCACCCAAAGGGTGATCAAAAATGGCTCCTTTTCATCCTGGAAAGAATTGACCAGTGGGGTCACACAGGGTTCTGTCCTGGGCCCAGTGCTATTCAATATCTTTATTACTGACTTGGATGACAGTATTGAGTGCCTAGTTATCAAATTGTCAGATGACACCAAATTAGGAGGGGTAGCTAATACCCCAGAGTACAGGATCAAAATTCAAAATAACCTGAATAGACTAGAAAGCTGGGCCAAAGCTAACAAAATGAAATTCAATGCGGAGAAATGTAAGGTACTGCACTTAGGGCAGAAAAATGAAATGCACAGATATAGGATGGAAGACATCTGGCTGAACAAGACCACATGTGAAAAGGATCTAGGAGTGCAAGTAGACCACAAGTTGAACATGAGACAACAGTGTGATACAGCAGCTAAAAAGGCCAATGCAGTGTTAGGCTGCATCAATAGAAATATAGTGTCTGGATCAAGGGAAGTAATTGTGCCACTCTATTCTGCTTTGTTCAGCCCCCACCTGGAATACTGTGTCCAGTTCTGGGCAACACAGTTCAAAAAGGATGTGGTGGGCGACTAAAATGTTGAAGGGTCTGGAAACCATGGCCTATGAGGAATGACCTAGGGAGCTGGGGATGTTTCGCCTGGAGAAGAGAAGGTTAAGCCCTGTTTAAATACTTGAAGGGATGTCACATTGAGGAGGGAGCAAGCTTGTTTTCTGCTGCTCGAGAGAACAGGTCCCGGAACAATGGATGCAAACTCCAGGAAAAGACATTCCACCTCAGGAGGAACTTCGTGACAGTAAGGGCTGTTCAGAAGTGGAACACACTCCCTCGGAGAGAGGTGGAGTCTCCTTTCTTGGAGGTTTTTAAGCAGAGGCTGGATGGCCATCTGTCGGGTATGCTTTATCAAGAGTTCCTGCATAGAATCACAGAATCACAGAGTTGGAAGAGACCACAAGGGTCATCCAGTCCAACCCCCTGCCATGCAGGAACTCTGCATCAAAGCATCCCCGACAGATGGCCATCCAGCCTCTGCTTAAAGACCTCTAAGGAAGAAGACTCCACCACACTCCAAGGGAGTGTGTTCCACTGTCAGGAACTTCCTCCTAATGTTGAGGTGGAATATCTTTTCCTGCAGCTTGCATCCATTGTTCCGGGTCCTATTCTCTGGAGCAGCAGAAAACAAGCTTGCTCCCTCCTCAATGTGACATCCCTTCAAGTATTTAAACAGGGCTATCATATCACCTCTTAACCTTCTCTTCTCTAGGCTAAACATTCCCAGCT
Source organism: Urosaurus nigricauda (assembly GCA_034509955.1). Classification (NCBI taxonomy): domain Eukaryota; kingdom Metazoa; phylum Chordata; class Lepidosauria; order Squamata; family Phrynosomatidae; genus Urosaurus; species Urosaurus nigricauda. The sequence continues at coordinate 104,348,781 of JAOEGL010000005.1, read as the reverse complement.
CCCTAATTCGTTCCTCGTAGGGCATGGTTTCCAGACCCTTCACCATTTTAGTTGCCCTCCTTTGGACACGCTCCAGTTTCACATCCTTTTTGAATTGTGGTGCCCAGAACTGGACACAGTATTCCAAGTGGGGCCTGACCAAAGCAGAATAGAGTGGCACTATTACTTCCCTTTATCTAGACACTATACTTCTATTGATGCAGCCTAAAATTGAATTGGCTTTTTTAACTGCTGCATCGCACTGTTGACTCATGTTCAATTTGTGGTCCACTTGGATTCCTAGATCCTTTTCACATGTTGTCTCATTCAGCCAGGTATCCCCCATCCTATATCTGTGCATTTCATTTTTCCTCCCTAAGTGCAGAACCTTACATATGTCTGTGTTGAATTCCATTTTGTTAGCTTTGGCAGTTTTTTCTAGTTTATTCAGGTCATTTTGAATTTTGATCCTGTTCTCTGGGGTATTAGTTTTTCATCCTAATTTGGTGTCATCTGAAAATTTGATAAGTAGGCTCTCAATACTGTCATCCAAGTCATTAATAAAGATATTGAATAGCACTGGGCTCAGGACAGAACCCTGTGGCACCCCACTGGTCACTTCTCTCCAGGATGAAAAGGAACCATTGTTTAGCACCCTTTGGGTTTGGTCAGTCAACCAGTTACAAATCCATGTAACAGTTAACTTGTCTATCCCACATTTTGTAAGCTTGTTTGCAAGAATGTCATGCGGAACCTTGTCAAAGGCCTTACTGAAATCAAGATATACTATATCCACAGCATTCCCTTCATCTACCAAACTGGTGATTTTATCAAAAAAAGGGATCACATTTGTTTGGCATGACTTGTTTCTCTGAAACCCATGTTGGCTTTTTGTGATGATGGAATTATCTTCTAGATATCCACAGACTCTCTGTTTAATAATCTGTTCCAGAATCTTTCCTGGAATTCATGTCAGACTAACTGGGCGATAATTGTTGGAATCCTCTTTTTTTCCCTTTTTGAAGGTGGCCACAACGTTTGCCCTCCTCCAGTCTGCTGGGACTTCTCCTGTTCTCCAGATTTCTCAAAGATTATTGCCAATGGTTCCGATATTACATTTGCCAGTTCTTTTACCCTGGCAGTCCTTGTGGTCTCTTCCAAGTCTTTGATTCTTTGATTCTATGAACAATTGGATAAGGATGGCCCTTGGAAGGGTAGATGGAGATGTTGGTCTAGGATCACAACAGGCAGAGAGGGGAGAAAAGCTTTTTTGTCTCAGGTTACAAGAAGAAATGCAGAATATTTGGAAGAAGGATGAAGCACTCTAGAGTTTTGTTCACATGCCTAGAGAAGCGACTCCTCTCTCTCATGAGAACCTGACTTTTTATTGTTTCTGAAAGATCATCGATCTCTCAAAAATATGCTTTCTCCAAATTTGTGATATCAAAATATGAAGACCCCAAAATGCAGCATGAGGTATATAGAAGTGCATAACACCCCCCATGGCATCCATGTGACCATGTCATGATATTTTTGGACTTGGTAGGACTGCATACCAACCACACAAAGAAAAGACACAATGGGTATGCAAAGCACAAACTAGGTGAGAGGAATTAGAATCATAGAATCATAGAATCATAGAAATTTAGAGTTGGAAGAGACCACAAGGGCCATCCAGTCCAATCCCCTGCTGTGCAGGAACTCCCAATCAAAGCATACCTGACAGATGGCCATCCAGCCTCTGCTTAAAAACCTCCAAGGAAGGAGACTCCACCACCCTCCGAGGGAGTGTATTCCACTGTTGAACAGCTCTTACTGTCAGGAAGTTCCTCCTGATGTTGAGGTGGAATCTTTTTTCCTGCAGTTTGCATCCGTTGTTCCGAGTCCTGTTCTCTGGAGCAGCAGAAAACAAGCTTGCTCCCTCCTCAATGTGACATCCTTTCAAATATTTAAACAGAGCTATCATATCACCTCTTAACCTTCTCTTCTCCAGGCTAAACATCCCCAGCTCCCTAAGGCGTTCCTCATAGGGCATGGTTTCCAGACCCTTCACCATTTTAGTCGCCCTCCTTTGGACATGCTCCAGTTTCTCCACATCCTTTTTGAATTGTGGTGCCCAGAATTGGACACAGTATTCCAGGTGAGGCCTGACCAAAGCAGAATAGAGTGGCACTATTACTTCCCTTGATCTAGACACTATACTTCTATTGATGCAACCTAAAATTGCATTGGCCTTTTTAGCAGCTGCATCACACTGTTGACTCATGTTCAACTTGTGGTCTACTTGGACACCTAGATCCTTTTCACATGTTGTCTCATTCAGCCAGGTGTCCCCCATCCTATATCTGTGCATTTCATTTTTCCGCCCTACGTGTAGGACCTTACATTTCTCTGTGTTAAATTTCATTTTGTTAGCTTTGGCCCAGCTTTCTAGTCTATTCAGGTCATTTTGAATTTTGATCCTGTCCTTTGGGGTATTAGCTACTCCTCCCAATTTGGTGTCATCTGCAAATTTGATAACTGGGCTCTCAATACTGTCATCCAAGTCATTAATAAAGATGTTGAATAGCACTGGGCCCAGGACAGAACCCTTTGTGACCCCACTGGTCACTTCTTTCCAGGATGAAAAGGAACCATTGTTGAGCACCCTTTGGGTTCGGTCAGTCAACCAGTTACAAATCCATGTAATGGTTACCTTGTCTAGTCCACATTTTACAAGCTTGTTTGCAAGGATGTCATGGGGAACCTTGTCAAATGCCTTACTGAAGTCCAGATATACTATATCCACAGCATTCCCTTCATCTACCAAGCTAGTAATTTTATCAAAAAAAGAGATCAGATTTGTCTGGCATGACTTGTTTCTCTGAAACCCATGTTGGCTTTTTGTGATTATGGAATTATCTTCCAGATATTCACAGACTCTCTGCTTAATGATCTTCTCCAGAATTTTTCCTGGTATTGATGTCAGACTAACCGGACGATAATTGTTGGGATCCTCTTTTTTCCCCTTTTTGAAGATTGGGACAACATTTGCCCTCCTCCAGTCTGCAGGGACTTCTCCTGTTCTCCAGGAGTTCTCAAAGATGATTGCCATTGGTTCTGATATTACATTTGCCAGTTCTTTCAATACCCTAGGATGTAGTTCATCTGGTCCTGGAGACTTATATTCATTTAGATTAACCAGGTATTCCTGTACTGTCTCTTTATTTATTCTGTGCTGAAATTCCCCTATTCTGTCCTCTGCCCCATCATCCTTAGGTTGGGCACCCTTTGCCTTTCCTGAGAAGACTGAAGCAAAGAAGGTGTTGAGCAATTCTGCCTTTTCTCTGTCTCCTGTGAGCATTTGGCCATCTTCTCCACGCAGTGGCCCAACTGTTTCCTTCTTCTTCCTTTTGCTGCGGACATATCCAAAAAAGCCCTTTTTATTGTTCTTAATGTCTCTAGCAAGCCTGAGTTCATTTTGCGCTTTAGCTTTTCTGACTTTATCCCTACATGTACTGGCTATTTGTTTGAATTCCTCTTTGGTGATTTCCCCATTTTTCCATTTTTATACATGTTCCGTTTAAAACTTAGCTCATTTGTAAGTTCCTTAGTCATCCATACCGGTTTCTTGAGACATCTCTCATTTTTCTTCCTCATTGGAACTGTCTGAAATTGTCCCTTTAGTATCTCCCTTTTGAGGAACTCCCATCCATCTTGAACTCCCTTCTCTTTTAGTATTCTTGACCATGGGATCACCCCCAGTATTTCTCTAAGTTTATTGAAATCAGCTTTCCTAAAGTCTAGAATGCGTGTCTGACTATGCCTAGCTTCACCTTTCCACTGTATAACAAACTCCAGGAGAACATGGTCACTTCTCCCTAAGGATCCCACCACTTGCACCCCATCAACTAGGTCTTCCCTGTTGGTTAAGATCAGATCCAAAATAGTTGATCCCCTTGTTGCCTCTTCCACCTTTTGGACAATGAAATTGTCTTCCAGGCAAGTGAGGAATTTTCTAGATCTTGAGGATAGCGCTGAGTTTGACTTCCAGCAAATATCCGGGTAGTTGAAGTCCCCCATCACTACTACATCTCTCCTTCCTGATTGTGTGGTCATCTGTTCTAGAAAGGCATCATCCATTTCCTCTGTCTGACTTGGGGGTCTGTAGTAGACTCCCACAGTAACATCCCTGTTGTTTCCCTCTCCTTTAATTTTTATCCAGATGCTCTCCACCTGGCTTCCAGTATTGATTTCCTGGATCTCTTCACTGGTGTAAATATCCTTGACATATAATGCTATTCCTCCTCCTTTCTTGTTTGTCCTGTTTCTCTTAAAAAGGTTATACCCCTCTATTTCTATATTCCAATCGTGAGACTCATCCCACCAGGTTTCAGTGATGCCTATTATATCATATTTCCCTTGTTGTGCTAGGAGTGCAAGTTCATCTTGCTTATTTCCCATGCTCTGTGCATTAGTGTAGAGACATCTAAGACCATGTGTCCCCTTTACTTGATGCCTGTGCATGTTTTTTTGGCTCCTATTGTTGGGTCCTTGCACTGTTTGTCTTCTTCCCTCTATGTCAGTTTGACTATTTTTTCTAGCCGTTTTGCCTTCCAGACTGCTGTCTCCCTTCCCCAGATCACTTAGTTTAAAGCCCTCCTGATCAGATTCTTCAGACTGTTGGCAAAAACATTTCTTCCAACTGGCGTGAGATGTAGCCCATCCCTTGCTAGAAGTCCCTCCTCATGGAACCGCAGCCCATGATCCAAGAATCCAAATTGTTCTCGGCGACACCATCTGCGGAGCCAGTTGTTGATATCTGCTATTTTCCTCTCTCTTCCTGGACCATGCCCTTCTACTGGTAGAATAGACGAGATGACAATCTGTGCGTCCATTTCCTTCAGCTTCTTCCCCAGAGCCTTGTAATCCCTTCTGATTTTCTGAAGGCTGTGTCTTGCTGTGTCATTCGTTCCCACGTGGACCAAAAGGAAGGGGTATTTGTCATTAGATTTCAATTAGGCATAGGATCTATCCAGATCTCATCAATTTAAAAGATATCCAGTCAAAAATAACCAGATAGGAAAAATCAAAGCTGTGCCTGTCATGGCCAGCCAAGAGTTGGAGTCAGAGGATGAGGAGGAGGACATGGCTCCTCAGGAGCAAGAGGAATTGGAGGCTAGGCCAGGTCCCGGTTCTGCCATGCTAGACCCTAGCCCTGACAGTCCAGCTCCAGGAATGGAAGCACAGCCAGGCTCTGGCACTGTGGAGCTCCCTTCAGGGGCTCAGCAGATGAGTGTGGGCTCCAGAGAGGAATCTGGCTTGGAGGTTCCCTCCTTTAAGGAGCGAAGGGCTGAAAGTGCTTGTGTCCGTCGATCTCGCAGGCTGGTTGAGAAACAAGCTCTTAATAAGGTTCAGCTGATACCAGGCAGGGTGTCGGCTACTTAAACATCTGTGGGATGCCATCCCTTTGCCAGAACTTATTGTAAGTCTCTTGGTGTGACTGTGTGCTGGCTTCGTGCATTTGGATTTCTAGTCTTGCTTTGACCTTAGAACGTTGTTGGACCTTGGGCCTTGCCCTGACCTTGGAACGGACTGACTTTGTTGCTTTCTCCAATCCTGACCTCGGCTCTGGCTTTTGGACTATTATTTAGAACAAGATTCAGGTTTGTCAAACAGCCTTATCAGCTTTGTTGGTGTGTGCTGGCCACAGTCCAGGACAGTGCCATCATAGTACTCTCTCATTAGATATTTACACTCATTTGTCAAGGGAGGGGGTGGTGGGGTGGCAGGTGGCAGGGATATAAAGGATATAGAAAGTCAAAGACATTGGACTGTGTTCGCAGTCTGATTGTACCCATCACTTCACATGACAAATCAGGTGAATGCGACGGTCAGGAGTGCCTGCTATCAGCTTCGGCTGATACGCCAGCTGGGTCCTTTCCTGGAAGTAAGGGGCCTAGAAACTCTTGATTTCTGTAATGCGCTCTACATGGGGATACCCTTGTGCCAATCTGGAAACTCCAACTGGTACAGAATATGGCAGCCAGGTTGGTCACCAGAACAACTAGGAGTGACCAAATAACACCAATTCTGAAATCACTCCACTGGCTGCCTATTCATTTCTGGGTGCAGTACAACAACAACAACAATAATAATAATAATAATAATAATAAATTTTATTTTTAGCCCGCCCCTCTGAACAAGCAATCGGGGCGGGTTACAGCAAAAGTTAAAACAGTGTCAGTTAAAATATCCCATCCCTTCCCTCACTACCCCCCTTAAGAAGAAAATTAAATTGCAGTACAGTTACAAACATGGAATAAAACAAAATAAGACACTAAAAAGCAGCAACAGGGAAATGGGCCTGAAGAACCTAGGTTGTATAGGGGGTGGAAAAAACAGGAAAGGAACGTTGGGAGACACTAGGGCCTAGGTTTGGAGCAGGGAGGTGTTCACATTCTCTGGGAAGGCCTGCCGGAAGAGATGTGTCTTTAGGGCTTTTTTGAAGCCTTCTAAAGATGGAATAAGACGCATCTCATCCGGCAGGTCATTCCACAGCTTGGGGACGACAGCTGAAAAGGCCTTCTGGGAGGTCTGGACCAGCCTGGTCTTTGTGGGCTGTAGCAGATTCCTCCCAGAAGACCAAACTGTGTGTGTGTGGGGGGGGGGGGGGGTCATACAGGAAGAGGCGGTCCCTTAGGTAGGATGGACCCAAGCCATGTAGGGCTTTAAAGGATAAAACCAACACCTTGTACTGTGCCCGGAAACTGATCGGCATCCAGTGGAAAGATTTAAGCACAGGTGTTACGTGCTCTCTCCTAGATGTTCTAGCAACAAGTCTGGCTGCCATATTTTGCACCAGTTGTAGTTTCCGGGTTAGGCACAAGGGTAGCCCCATGTAGAGTGCATTACAGTAGTCCAAACATGAGGTTACCAGTGTGTGTATCATAGTTTCCAGATCCCTCATTTCCAGGAAAGGGTGCAGCTGGAGTATCAGCCGAAGCTGGTAACAGGTACTCCTGACTGTCGCTATTCATCTGACTAGTCATATGAAGCGATGGATCAAGGAGCACCCCCAGACTGCAAACAGAGTCCTTTGAGGAGAGTGTGACCCCATCTAGAACTGGAACTTGTATTCCTAAACCTGGTTTCAGGCCTGTGACTGTGAGCACCTCCGTTTTATCTGGATTAAGCTTCAATCAGTTTTCCCTCATCCAATCCATTACCCCCGCAAGACAGTCATTGAGAGGGGAGACGCCATCAGAGGTCTGAGCAGATGATCTAGTCGCGGAGAAATATATCTGTGTGTCATCAGTGTACTGATGACACTGAGCTCCGTGCCTCCGAATGATCTCTCCAAGCGGCTTCATATAAATATTAAATAACATCGGGGACAGGATGGCGCCCTGAGGGACACCACAGCTAAGCTCGATTTTAGAAGAGCAGCTGTCCCCGAGTCTCACCCTTTGTGATCTGCTGGAGAGAAAGGATTGGAACCACCTAAGCGCGTTGCCACCAATCCCCAACTTTCTCAGCCGATCCAAAAGGATGGAATGATTGATTGTATCAAAGGCCGCCGAGAGATCCAAGAGCACCAGCAGGGTCACACTACCCCTGCCGATGCTCAGGCGGAGGTCGTCAGCCAACCATGGCAGTCTCCACTCCATATCCTGCCCTGAAGCCGGTTTGAAATGGATCGAGATAATTGATTTCATCCAAGACGCTTGGAGTTGGGAGGCGACTGCTCTCTCGATCAACTTGCAGAGAAAAGGCAGCAAGGAAACTGCTCTGTAGTTATTTCTGTCCAGGGGATCAAGGGAAGGCTTCTTCAGGAGGGGCTTGAGGGCCGCCTCCTTCAGACAAGATGGAATGATGCCTTCCCTGAAGGATGCATTGATCACCTCCTGAAGAAATGTTCTCAATGTGTCCCCTCCCTGGAAGACCAGCCAAGATGGACCCGGATCAAGGGAGCAAGTGGACTTTCTCACGCATCCAAGGAGCTTGTCCACATCATCGGTACTCACCGATTGAAACTCATCCAATAAACTGACAGTACAAGATGTTGGTGACCACCTTTAAAGCCCTACATGGCTTGGGTCCAAACTATCTAAGGGACCGCCTACTTCCATGTAATCCACCCCGCACTCTCAGGTGCTCTGGAAGGAACTTATTGCAACCTATAAAGACCAGACTAGCTGCAACCTTCCACAGGACATTTTCCTCTGCCACTCCCAGACTGTGGAACGCCCTTCTGGAATAGATCCATCAAATAACTAATCCAGACAGTTTTTAAAAAGCTGTTAAAATGGATCTCTTCTAGCAGGCTTTCCCTGAAGAGATCAATTTGGCTATATTGAACTCTCCCCACTCCGTGTAACCTACCTCCATCTTTCTTTGCAGACTACTGTTATTAATAGATATTTTAACAGATTGAATTTAAAATTGTATTTTATTTAATTCTTTTTTTTAAGGGGCGGCTAACTTATTATTTTTATTGATTGTATGCATTGTATACTTTTTTAAACCATGTAAGCTGTTTTGATTGCTCCTGTAAGCAGAAAAGCAAGGTACAAATAAAAAGTTTATTATTATTTATTATTATATCATGGCACAGTATTCAAAACTACTGTAATTTCAGCTTCCGGTTGTGATAGCAAGGTTGTGGGTGACAAGGTTTGTCACACACAGCTTGTCAAATGCAGTTTCTCAGTGATCCAAAAAATTGGAACTCTGTAAATCTTGGAAAAGAGAAGACATTGGGTCTTGAAGGAGATCCAGATATCTTCCAGTTCCAAGGATTACAGAGGTAATTTTATAGGGAATATTGGGGCCATAAAGCATCCTTGACTGCAGCTGACTTTAATGACTTTATTATTAACCAAACCAAATCAAAATTCTCTGAAGTTCTGGGATTACAAAGGTCTGCAATAATCAACAGTGGACATAAGATACATTAAGAATTAAATAGTGGTGAGTGATTTGATTATCTAAACACATAAGGCAGAGGGGAGAACCTGGATAAAACTGGAAGCAGAATAGCATTAGGAAGCTGGAAAGCCAAAGATGGGAGAAAGAGAAGTTAAAGTGGAGAGAAATGTGGACATTTAAAATAAGATTATGTTGGAAATGGAAATTATTGATGGTGGAGAGGCACTGAGAGGTTGTGTGAAAAGGCATTGAGGATGGAGAGACAGAGACAGAAATTGAGACAGCAATGGAGAAAATGGCTAGGATGGAGACAGCAAAGGAGACAGCAAAATATCAAGAAGATGACAGGGACAGTAACAGAGAAGGAGTTCAAGGAAAAGGTGGTGAATAAGAACTAGGAGGAGACAGTGTGAGAAAGCAAGAAGGAGACAAGAACATCAAAGGAGATGGAAACAGAGAAGTAGATGGGGACTCAGAACCAGGTTGAGACAGAAAAAGAGGTGCCAGCAGAGATTGAGAAGGAAACAACAAGAAAGACCCCAAGAAGGAGATGAGACCAAGGATGGAGACAGAGGTAGAAGTGAAGGTGGATGAGAGAGTTGGAGAGTCAAAGAAGGAACAAGGACATGGTGAAGGAGATTAAGGAGGAGGTGAGGACAGTAATGAAGGTGGAGATGGAGAAACTGACAGAAAAGAAAACTGGACAGAGAAAGAGACTGGGATAGTGACTGAGAAGGAGAAGGGGAAGGAGTCCAATAATAAGATGGGGACTGTGACCAAGACAGTGAAGTGGATGGAGTTGGAGAGAGAATGGGATAAAGGCAGAGACAGAGAATACAGTGGGGATGTTAATCGAGAAGGAGAAGAGAAAAAGAAGGAGAGAAAGACAAAGCAGGGGGAGGTGGAAAAGATGAGTGAAGGACCAACAGTGTTGGAAATCTACAGAAAGAGTTTGTGAGAAAATTAAACAAACTAACCTTTGTTTCAAAAATATTTGAAGAGTTTATTGTTAAGCTAATTATATATAGTTAGCAGTTTAAATGTTTGTGTGCAGCTCTCCCCCCCCCCTTTACTGCCTTATATGTTTCTAAGTGCTTTAAATCATTTTTCTTTAATTAATCTTTTTAGTAGTCTTTATAAAAAAAATTTTTTATTTAATTTTTTTATTTTATTAAACAAATAACAAATAAAACATATAACAAATAACAGGTAAACAATCGACATATACCAGACTGTTTCACAATAACAATATAAAACAACAATAAAAGACTAAAACAACAATAAAAGACTAAACATTGTTCTACAATCATACCAATCTCCCTAGTCTTTATAAATTAATGTACAACATAAACATATAAGGTTAAGACTATTGGCTCAAGGTGTATGGTGTGTGTGTGTGTGTGTGTGTGTGTGTATGGCTCAGGGTGTATGGTCTGTGGTGGAGTCTCCTTCTTTGGAGGTTTTTAAGCAGAGGCTGGATGGCCATATGTCGGGAATGCTTTGATTGGGAGTTCCTTCATGGCGGGGGGGGGGGTTGGACTGGATGGCCCTTGTGGTATCTTCCAACTCTATGATTCTATGATTCTCTCTCTATATATATATATACACAGTATAAAGCCGAACAGACAGGCCAAATAAAGCTGCTTTGGTCCACTGTGGAAATGTGCTGTTTAAATGAAGCATGTGTCCTAAGAGGCCGGAGGCCATGCCAGAGTCACACTTCAGTCCTAAGGAGTGTGGTATTTATTTTATTTTATTTTGTATTGTATTTAGTTTGAACTATCTCTGTTTATACATCACAGAAATTCCTTCCTAGTTTTTCCCATCTATATATCAATTTGCTTCTGTTTGAGTTGTTAAAAACTTATACCCATTTCTCTTTTTTAATATTCTCTTTGGTATGTCCTTGATATTTTTTACCTGTTCTTCTATGATTAGGGTTTTTTCTGTTGTTGTTTTAGTAGCTTTGCTCCAAAATTTCATCTCTCTCTCTTTTTTTTTTTTCTTATTAAAAAAATAACAATATCACATAGGAAGCTTTTTCTCTAGCCATCTGGGAACTGATCCTAAAAGTTTGGTGATCTCCCAACTGAATTCTTGACTTGAAATATTCACATAATCATCCAATATTGGGAGCAAGTAGTCATGTAAATTTTCAAATTTTTGTTTCACACCCCTGATCTTTAAATATTTTGCTCTCTGTTTCAGCTCTTCTAAAACTTTCACATCTAAACTTTTTTCCATTTCCAACTCTTTCATTATTTTTACTTTTATCACTGTTTCTTCTTTTCCTTCTAGTTGCTCTATTCTCATATTTGCTTGTTCTATATCCTTGGTAATTAATTCTAATCTCTACTTTATATCTTTCAGTTCTGTTTTAATGCCTTATTTCAAGTCTGCTCTTAACGTTTTAATTTTTTTCACTTCAAATTTTGTTCCATCTCTAATTTTATTTTTATTTCTTCTAGAATTCATATTTGTTCTACTGTTTGTCTCTTTTGAGTTTTATTTGCAGTCTGAGCAGCAGGTGCAGTTGCTTTACCTGTGCTAATAGCCATGCTTTATTTTTTTCCTTTTTTCTTTCTTCCCTTATATCACAGCTGCAATTGTAGAATCTTAAGCATTTATAAGATACAGTCAATGTTATTGTTCCCCACAGTCTTTTTGAAACAGACTATTGAAGCAAGCAACAAAAAAAAAATAAACTTAACCTCTTTGTAAGGTTACATTAATGTCTTATGTACATTAGTAGTTATCAGCAGCTTAGCATTTTGCAGGTGTGTTTAGGGCTAGTTCTCCATTTTCTTCATGGAGTCAGTGTCTCCACAATTATCTTATTCTTGAACAGTTATTTTCCTTAAACCTGTGTCTTCTCTCTCTGGAATATCTTTCAGTTCTAGTGTAATCTACCCTTTTGGGTCTTCCTCCTGCAGAAAGAAGTTTTAACAAACCTTCTTATTTGGTTTCTAGCTTGGAGAGCTATTATTGCTTGATATCTTAAGTATCCCAACAAACGGCAGCTTTTAACCAGTCTTTTTTTTCCTTTGCTTTGTTTGCCTTATTGTTTCCTTTTTTTTGTTAAAAATAAGCTGGTGGCAGTGCTTGTGCCACAAAGTTTTGTTAAAAATAAATTGGTGCCAATGCTTGTGCAGCCACACAGCTGGGTTCTCTCCTGGCTCTCTTGGTTTCTCTGAAGCCTTCCACCATCCATGCTGGGTGGTGGCTCCCAAAACTGCTTCAGGAGCCTCTGTGAGGTGCCTCTGTATCCTCTATGCTATATTCAGTCATTGGATTGTTGCTTTCTCAGTGACTTGGGCACTGCACAGTGTGAGCATTCTCTGGAGCTCCAGCCAAACACTCCTCTCATTTCTCATCACCAACTGAAAGTCATTAAATTGAATACCATTGAGGAAATAAAATAATTAGCTCCTAAAATTCATTGGGTCCCCTATATACAACTAAAGGAAATGTACAAAATGTACCTGCATTTTGTTATGAGGAAAAGGAAAAAATGAACTAGATAAAGTTCTCATAAGTAATACAACTAAAAAACTGCAAAAATAAAGAAAATTTTATGAAACAGAGAATTTGAACAAGAGCAGATTAAATACACAATGGTAAAGTGGGCAAGAAATATAGGGGAGGAGATTGATTTGGATAGTTGGATCTATTCCAGGAATAAAACTTACCAATTTACATGCTCTCCAGATTTCAGAGAAAATTATTTTAAAATGACACAGAGATTGTACTTGACACCACAAAGTATTGCTAAGTGTGACAAATCAACTTGGAAATGCAACCAAGTGAAAGGTACTCGGTTCCATGTGTGGTGGAATTGTCCCAAGGTTAAGAAATATTGGGGGAAAATCCATAGTCAAATAAATAAGATGTTAAAAATCAGATATCAAATGAGACTGTAGGTTTATTTATTAAATGTGATAAATAAGATCTCAAAAAATGATGAAAAGAAACATTGGAAACTGAGTTTATATATGATCACTGCCTCCAAAAATCTTTTGATGCAAAAATGGTAATCCTCAGAATTGCCAGCTATAGAAGAGTGGCTTTTAAAGCTAATGGAAGTGGTAGAATTAGACATGCTAACTGCATATATTAATCATAAATCAACAGAAAACATTGTAAAGTATTGGGATCTGGTGATAGGATATTGTAAGAATGTTTTGAAAATTTGATAGTTTATATGACAAAGTAAAAGCAAATAACATGGCACTGCTAGGGACCTTTTGACACACTGTAAAATATGATTAAGATTATGTTTATCCAGAATTTGATTAATTTAAGTTATCACACCCCAGACATCCAGAGAAACTAATTGGAACTAATCTATGTGTATGTGTACTAGTAATAGTACTTATATTCTTATAGAATGTATTGGTTGTAGGGTATTTTCTACCACCCACCCCCCCCGATGTTTGCATTATATTAGATGTTATTAGAGTTTTTTGTTGTTGTATGGTGTGGCAATTGTGTTATTTTTGTTATTTTAAAATGGCAAATTTTGATATGTGTGTGTGTGTGTCAATAATCAGCATAATGTTTAACTCAAAACAACAGTAAAAGGATATTCTCCAGCTACTGGAGTCAGGAAAAATACATAGCAATAGAAATTACATAGTACATGAAATAGTCTGTAGTTTGATAGATAGAAAGGCTGTCTATTGGTTGTCTTCATGGTGGGATATAGAAGCACTGCCTCCCAAGTCCAGAAAAATACCTCGCTTTAGCAATACAACAACTGGAATGGTGAAGAGACTTGCTGTGGGTTGGATGTTTGCGTATCAGTATTTGGCTTTGGATTCAGGGTCAGCTGGAAAACCTGGATCCATGGAATAGTGTCTTCTGGGGCTCTTGCATGTTTCAGGGAAAAACTGGGGGAATTAACTCGGAACCTTAGCTTTTGTAATTACAGGCAAAATCCAGCCTGGAACGAGGACTCTTAGGCAAAAATGAAAGCAGAGCTCTTCAGCCTGCCTCTAAGGGCAGCATGATGGATTGCTGGATTGGGGCCACATCAACCACACACTGCAGTCCCGATATTGCCTTTGCAGGGCGCGAATAGCCATGGTGCTCCTTCAGCACTGCATCATACAGATACAGCACTGGAGGAATGCCATGATGCCACCTGCCATATGGAGCAGCGCACGGCATCATGGCACCCTGGGGGCGGAGTTGGGGCATGCATCACGTGAACATGATGCCCCAACTCTGCCCCCAGGCCAGCCTTAATGGCCGGTCTGAAGAGCCCCTAAGTTTGAGGGCATAATGGGCTGTATTATGCAAATTAACCAATGGTCACAAAATAGGGCAAAAACAGTTTCTGACCAAGAGGAAGGGGTGTTGTTGTTTTTTAAAGAGAAGACAGTTTAGACCAAAGTGGCCTGCCAGCATAGTGACTGGAGAGGAATTGGCAGGTGCTTACTCTGACTGATAATGAATGTGAAGCAGAAGGACAGGCTAAATGGTGAAGGGTCTGGAAACCATGCCTTATGAGGAAAGACCTAGGGAGCTGGGGATGTTTAGGCTGGAGAAGAGAAGGTTAAGAGGTGATATGATAGCCCTGTTTAAATATTTGAAGGGATGTCATATTGAGGAGGGAGCAAGCTTGTTTTCTGCTGCTCCATAGAACAGGACCCAGAACAATGGATGCAAACTCCAGGAAAAGAGATTCCACCTCAGGAGGAACTTCATGACAGTAAGGGCTGTTCGAAAGTGGAACACATTCCCTCGGAGAGAGGTGGAGTCTCCTTCTTTGGAGGTTTTTAAGCAGAGGCTGGATGGCCATCTGTCGGGTATGCTTTATCAAGAGTTCCTGGACTGGCTGGTCCTTGTGGTCTCTTCCAATTCTATGATTCTATGATTAAAGGAATGTGTTTTGTGTAAACTAAGGTCCAAAACACACTGCAGAAATAATCCAGTTTGAGACCTCTTTTAACTGCCCTGGCTCAATGCTAGGGAACTCTGGGAACTGTGGTTTTGTGGGGCATTTAACTTTCTCTGTCAGAGAGCTCTGGTGCCACACAATAAACAAAACACAATAAACTATAGTTCCCAGGATTCCCTAGCACTGAGCCAGGACAGTTAATGCAGTCTCAAACTGGATTATTTCTGCAGTGTGTTTTGGACCTAAGGAGAATGGAGCCAATTGGAGCCAATTCGAATTCACGTGAATTCCCTAGTTAGCAAATTTACATGAATTCCAATTGCATTCGGAATGCGTTTAGAATAATTTCCCATTACCTGAAAATGACTGCCCATTGCCCAAAATTGCGTGAGATGTTTTAATACAAAATAACGTAAAAACCATGATTGCGTTTGGAATGACTTCCCTTTTGCCCGAAATTGTGTGAGATACTTTAATTCTCAATAACATCAAGCCCCATGATTGCATTCAGATTGCCATTAGATTATATTTCCATTTTCCATTGTCTGATAAACTCCTAAGTCAGTGAGGGAACTTAAATATAGTAAATTGTAACAATTGAAGTAATATATTAAAGTAAAATTGAAGTAACAATTGAACCCACATATTAAAGAAAAAAAAAGTTATTTTCTTCATGTTTACCAAGGAGTGGCCTGAAGAAATGTATAGATAACATCAAACATTGTAAAGCATTGGGATCTGGTGATAAGATATTGTGAAAATGTTTTGAAAATTTAATAGTTTATATGACATATATGATATGATAGCCCTGTTTACCTTCTACACAGCTTTCGTGGCTAATGTGGTGGTTAAAATGGGCAATATGGGCCAAAAATAGCTCCTAGGTTAGAGTAGTGGTTCCCATCCTATGCTCCGTGGAGCCCTTAGGGCTCCATATGCACTTTCCAGGTGCTCCATGGCTGGGCCAGGAAGCCATCTTCTCCCATACCATGCAGGCCTGGTAGTTGGCAACACTGCCAAAGTGGAGTATATTTTCTGACCAACTAGATCCAAGAGGTGACCTTCTTTGGAGGGATGGTAAAAGGTCTCTGTGTGGATTTAGTTTGAGTATCTTCAACCACAATAGAATCTAGTGGTAGATGATTTTGCCCATGTGTGTTTGATTACTACTACAACCATGAGAAGAAGAGATAACATGGCAAGAGATCCTGCTTACTCTTGGAAAAATGGGGTCTAAGGAAGACATGTGTTGAGGCTGGACCTCTATGTCCAGCAATTTGAATAGGCAGAAAATAAAGTCTGCATAGGAGTGGAGGTCATTTGAGAAGATTGTGGTGAAGGGACCCTCACATTCTCTGGGGGGGGGGAGAGAGAGGTGACCTCCCACTCTCTTCAGGCATCCAGAGAGGCAGTGTTGTCAAGAGTGGAAGACCGAGAAGGAATATCTGCTGTGTCCTGCTGAATCAAGACCAGAGCCATTAGGAACCAATAGTCCCCCTGCCCCCGTTCAGGATCAAACCCTGGGAGTGGGTGTCCTTTGCAGCCATCCTCAAATCATGGAGATGGGAATGGGAGTGAGAGGAGCATGCGTAGTAAGTGCTGCAGTGTCAGGTGATATGAGACCATGTGCGCGGCAATTCCTATGGCAGTTGCCAGAAATTCCAATGGGAGAAGATGAGCTTCCTTTATTCCATACCTTTCAGATGACCAGATTAAAATGTGGGTATTCTAATCTTTGGTCTGTGGACTCCCAGGGAGCTGTGATGTCACCACAGGGGTATGCAAAGGTTTGACAGTTTCTCACCCCACCTCTTGCCTGCACTGGAACAGCCACATGACAGGAGACAAAGCAAAGGCTGGCTGGGCCAGAAAATTGCTTGTCATGTGGCCACTCCACAGTGGGGAGGAGGCAGACTGAGCAGTTAGGTCCCTCTGCTGTTTATCTGATGTGGGTGTGGGTGGTGCCTCCTGGCAGCCACTGCTGGATCTGGCTGTTGTCCAGGCAAGAAAAGGGAAGTGAGATAGCAGTGGCAGCCATGGAGTTCTCACCTTCTCAAGAAGTTGAGACTTCTAATTTTCCTGAAAAGGGAGCACAGGGCAGGGCAGCGGGAGAGAAGGGAAGGAAAGGAAAGCAGGCAGAAGTGGGCAGCTGGTTTAGGACAGAGGAGATTATCACACAAAGCTTCTTTCCCAATACTGTTGCAGATTTTTAAACACCCAAAACAGCAACAATTCTTATCACATTATCACACAACTGCAAATTGATAACAGGTTGCCTGTGAATCTTATCACACTACCATTCCCTTTATTCATTAGCTATCCAAGCTTAATCAGTAAAGTAGGCTTGCCTTGGCAATAGGGTGTGTGCAGTGAAAGCCCTATAAATTCCATTTTTACTGCCCCAGATGAAATAATTGCCTCCTCAGCACTGAGAAGTTTTGCTTTCAATGGTTATAGTGTGTGTGTGTGTTCAGTGAAAGCTCTTTAAATCCCCTTTCTTCTGCTCTAGAGGGATTGCCTCCTCAGCAGTAAGAAGGTATGTGTTCATTAGAAATGGGGAGGGGTGCAATGAAATCAGTTTAAATCCCCTTCTCTCTGAATTACCCTTGAATGACCTGTGGCACATACTTCAATAATGGGCTAACTACAGGATTGACAGCGATTCACAGGATTTTCCCGTACATCACAATCAGTAGCAGAAGCACAGATTGACTACAGGATACCTACCGTCTAACCACGATGTGGTGTGATAAGATCTGTGGATTACAGTTTCAATTCTGCTTCTATCCCACTATTGAAGAACCATGTGATAATCTCCAGAAGGATGGGAAGGCTGTATGAGGGGGTGGCGAGGACAAATAGGAAGCACCTCTCCCACCTGCTGCCACTTCTCTTCTACCATTCCTTCCCATCTCCTCCCCATCCTGACCATGGGGGGAGAGCAGGGATTTTATTCTGCTCCCTTTTGAGTAGGTTTTGCAGATGTTAAAAGGATATCACCATCACTACTCTGACTGGGAAAGAAACCAACAAGTCTCCTTGGAAGGTGGCAGTGGGATCCATTTCACTCTACAAGCCCACTACCGATTAGTTGCTTCTCCTTGAAGCATCCAAGAATGGACATACAGGAGATAGGAGGCAATTAAATACTGGTGTAGGGAACATGTGTGGTGGTTGCCACACACCTCTTCCCATTTTTCTTCTTCCACTTTTGCTTATTTCTAGGGCTGTAACATGAACCATTAATATTGCTGTCATGCCCTTTGAACAATAACTCTCCTTTCAACCTTCCCTTCTATTCCTTGACTTCCTCATCTTCCACTCCTTGCCTCCCCCTCCCTCCCCCTTTTGTAGGGCTCAGAGAATCCCTCAGTGCCCCAGTCTGGCTCCCTCCCACCTCTTTGTTTCGAGGGCAGGAATAGGTAGCCAAGACTGGCTCTCTCCTTGAATTGGCAGCTCCCACTCACAGGTGTTGTGGAGGTGACTTCACAAGTTACCATGGTGTCACCACCAACCCTAGTCGGTGCATCTGTAACAAGGATCATTGTTGGGTAACTTACAAAAGGGGCAGGCAGAAACACATTCGATGGAAAGAGAAAGAATCCAGCCAACACGGAAAGTGTTAGGATATTGGTAAATTTCAGCAAGAGATCATTTGCATCAATGTGCGAGAAACAGGAGACCAGCCAATCTTTTCCCCATCCCCCAGAGTCTTCATCAAAAGTAACCTAAAACAGTTCTACTCACAGATCTTGTGTATAGTTCATACACAGGCACAGCTTTATGGTAAAGATAAAATAAGTAAAATTCTACATGTAACTTGTAAAAGACACATTTAGAAGAAAAAGGTTTATGTCAGATGGTCAAATGAAACAATCTAACAACATAGAGACAAAATGGAATCTTGGAGACAAAATGGAGACTGGAAAACAAAATGAGGTCTGCACGACTAAGCAAGGTATGTTTGCAGAAAGTGAGAGGGAATGTTCTAAAACAGGAAATTACCACATGTAAGTTCCCAGAGCAGTGATGGAGAATCTTTTAGAGAGTGAGTGCCCAAACTCAGTGGTGTTCCCACATGAGTTGTCAATCAGTGCCAGGGGGGAGGTGCTTCTGGGGGGGACTTCCAGAGGTGAAACTCCTGGGGGCAGGACTTTCAGCGGGCAGGACTTCTGGAGGGAAAACGTGTAAGGAAAAAATGGAGGACCTGAACAAATAAAAGCTCAAAACAAAAACACCACTCATATAAATCCATTGTTCTCAGCCTGCTCAAAATGGAGAACCATTTGGAATCCCTCCTGAGCAGGGACATGAAATGGAGGACAGGTCCTGAAAAGGAGGAGGACCAAGTCTGGTCACCCTGAGCTACAAAAAACACTCCCCCAGGAGGGAGAGCTGCCTGGTGAACCATGCAATTCTCTGTTTTGGAAAGGGGTGAAGGATTGTCACACACACCCCATGACCCCATGCAGCACAGAGAGCTCTGGAATCTCTGTCCCTGCAGTCTGCATCCATTGATCCGTGTTCTAATATCTGGAAAAGCAGAAAACAAGCTTGCTCCCTCCTCAATATGACAATCCTTCAAGTATTTAAACAGGGCTATCATAGCACCTCTTAACATATCCAGTTCCCTAAGACGTTCCTCATAGGGCATGGTTTCAAGGCCCTTCATCATTTTAGTTACCCTTCTTTAGACATGCTCCACTTTCTCAATGTCCTTTCCGAATTGTGGTGCCCAGAACTGGGCACAGTATTCCAGGTTGGACCTGGCCAAAGCAAAATAGAGTGGCACTATTACTTCCCTTGATCTAGACACTATACTTCTATTGATGCAGTCTAAAATCGCATTGGCCTTTTTAGCTGCCACATCGCATTGTTGACTCATGTACAGCTTGTGGTCGACTTGGACTCCTAAATCCCTTTCAGACGTAGTCTCCTTCAGCCAGGTGTCCTCCATGCTATATCTGTACATTTCATTTTTCTGCCCTAAGTGCAGTACCTTACATTTTTCCATATTAAATTTCATAGAATCATAGAATCATAGAGTTGGAAGAGACTACAAGGGCCATCCAGTCCAACCCCTGCCTTGCAGGAACTCCAAATCAAAGCACCCCTGACAGATGGCCATCCAGCCTCTGCTTAAAGACCCCTAAGGAAGGAGACGACACCACACTCCGAGGGAGTGTGTTCCACTGTCGAATAGCCCTTACTGTCAGGAACTTCCTCCTAATGTTGAGGTGGAATCTCTTTTCCTGTAATTTCTATCCATTGTTCTGCGTTCTAGTCTCTGCAGCAGCAGAAAACAAGCTTGCTCCCTCCACAATATGACATCCCTTCAAATATTTAAACAGGGCTATCATATCACCTCTTAACCTTCTCTTCTCCAGGCTAAACATCCCCAGTTCCCTAAGGTGTTCCTCATAGGGCATGGTTTCGAGACCCTTCACCATCTTAGTTGCCCTCCTTTGGACATGCTCCAGTTTCTCCATATCTTTTTTGAAATGTGGTGCCCAGAACTGGACACAGTATTCCAGGTGACCAAAGCAGAATAGAGTGGCACTATAACTTCTACTTGGACTCCTAGATCCCTTTCACATGTGGTCTCATTCAGCCAGGTGTCCCCCATCCTATATCTGTGCATTTCATTTATCCACCCTAAGTGCAGAACCGTACATTTCTCTGCATTGAATTTCATCTTGTTTGCATCGGCCCAGATATCTAGTCTATTCAGGTCATTTTGAATTTTGATCCTGTCCTCTGGGATATTAGCTACTCCTCCCAGTTTAGTGTCATCTGCAAATTTGATACATATGCCCCCAATTCTGTCATCCAAATCATTAATAAAGATATTGAATAGCACTGAGCCCAGGACAGAACCCTGTGGGACCCCACTGGTCACTTCTCTCCAGGATGAAAAGGAGCCATTGCTGAGCACCCTTTGAGTTCAGCCAGTCAACCAATTACAAATCCATGTAACAGTTAACTTGTCTATCCCACATTTTGCAAGCTTGTTTGCAAGAATGTCATGGGGAACCTTGTCAAAGTCCTTACTATATCCACAGCATTCCCTTCATCTACCAAGCTGGTAATTTTATCAAAAAAAAGAGATCAGGTTTGTCTGGCATGACTTGTTTCTCTGAAACCCATGTTGACTTTTTGTGATTATGGCATTGGCCTCTAAATGTTCACAGACTCTCTGCTTAATGATCTGCTCTAGAATCTTTCCTGGAATTGATGTCAGACTAACTGGATGATAATTGTTGGGATCCTCTTTTTCCCCCTTTTTAAAGATGGGGACAACATTTGCCCTCCTCCAGTCTGCTGGGACTTCTCCTGTTCTTCATGAGTTCTCAAAGATTATTGCCAGTGGTTCCGATATTACATTTGCCAGTTCTTTTAATACTCTAGGATGTAGTTCATCTTGTCCTGGAGATTTATATTCATTTAGGTTAACCAGGTATTCCTGTACAATCTCTTTACTTATCCTGTGCTGAAATTCCCCTATTCTGTCTTCTGCTCCATTATCCGTAGGTTGAGCACACTTTGCCTTTTCCGAGAAGACTGAAGCAAAGAAGGTGTTGAGTAATTCTGCCTTTTCTGTGTCCCCTGTTAGCATTTTGCCATCTTCTGCATGCAGTGGCCCTACTGTTTCCTTCTTCTTCCTTTTGCTGCGGACATATTCAAAAAAGCCCTTTTTATTGTTCTTGAGCCTGAGTTCGTTCTGCGCTTTAGCTTTTCTGACTTTACCCCTACATGTGCTGGCTATTTGTTTGAATTCCTCTTTCGTGATTTCCCCTTTTTTCCATTTCTTATACATGTTCCGTTTAAAACTTAGCTCAGTTCAAAGTTCTTTAGTCATCCATCCTGGCTTCTTGAGACATCTTCCATTTTTCTTCCTCATTGGAACTGTTTGAAATTGTGCCTTCAGTATCTCCCTTTTGAGAAACTCCCATCCGCCTTGAACTCCCTTCTCTTTTAGTATTCCTGACCATGGGATCACTCCCAGTATTTCTCCAAGTTTATTGAAATCAGCTCCCCTAAAGTCTAGAGTGCGTGTCTGACTATGCCTGGCTTCTCCCTTCCACTGTATTACAAACTCCAGGAGAACATGGTCACTTCCACCTAAGGATCCCACCACTTGCACCCCATCAGCTAAGTCTTCTCTGTTGGTTAAGATAAGATCTAAAATGGCTGATCCCCTTGTTGCCTCTTCCACCTTTTGGACAATGAAATTGTATTCCAGGCAAGTGAGGAATTTGCTAGACCGTGAGGATTTGGCTGAGTTTGACTTCCAGCAAATATCAGGATAGTTGAAGTCACCCATCACTTCTACATCTCTCCTTTCTGAATATGTGATTATCTGTTCTAGAAACGCATCATCCAATTCCTCTGCCTGAGTCGGGGGTCTGTAGTAGACTCCCACAGTAACATCCCTGTTATTTCCCTCTCCTTTAATTTTTATTCAGATGCTCTCCACCTGGCTTCCAGTATTGACTTCCTGGATCTCTTCACTGGTGTAAATATCACTGACATATAATGCTGTTCCTCCTCCTTTCCTGTTTGGCCTGTTTCTCTTAAAAAGGTTATATTCCTCTATTTCTACATTCCAATATTGAGACTCATCCCACCAGGTTTCAGTGATGCCTATTATATCATATTTGCTTTGTTGTGCTAGGAGTTCAAGTTCATCCTGCTTATTTCCCATACTCTGTGCATTAGTGTAGAGACATTTAAGACCATGTTGTCAGCTTTGGCACCATGAGAGCCAGAGTGGAGAGCCACAGGAGATCTTCCTCCTCTTGGCTGGGATGCCACCATCTGCCAGGGCTGCCCCACACTCAGCGACACCATGGCCTCCTCCTCTTCCTCTAGGGAGGCTGGAGGTGGTCCTCTTTGACTCGAGCAGGGGACTGACTACACCACTTACACCACTGGGCTCCAGGGATGCTTCACCCATGCAGGGAGGAGAGATAGGGGATACTGGGGCGAAATGGCCTCACCAACCATTCACTCTGATCCCCCCATCCCTCCACCAAGGCCACAGGGCCTCTGAGCATCTGCAGAGCACTGCCTCCGCTCACCCTCCTCTCTCCCCTCTTCATCTCTCCCTCCTTCCTCATTCCTGCTTTGAAGAGGGAAGAAGAAAGGCTCAGCCACCTCCAAATCCCTGGCCCGAGTCTCCCCTGCTGTGTGCCCTCCAAGATGGCTTGCCATGCCACAGAGGGCACATGTTTCACACGTTCACCATCATGGGTCTAGCCCACATTTTACTAGCTTTTTTGCAAGAATATCATGGGGATATTTGTCAAATACCTTACTAAAATCAATGTACGCTACATCCATAGCATTCCCCTCATCTACTAAACCTGTAATTCTATCAAACAAGAGTAAAAATTAATCTAGTATGAAATAATTTTGAGAAAGCTATGTTGACTTTTAGTTATCACAACATTCCTTTCTAATTGCTTACAGACTGTTTCATGATCTGTTGTAGACTCTTTCCTGGTATTGATGTTAGGCTTACTGAGTGGTAATTATTTCAGTCCTCTTTCTTTCCTCCTTTTTGAAAATAGGGACAACATTTGCCCTCCTCTATTCTATTGGAACTTCTGTTCTCCAGGAATTTTCAAATCTTATTGCCAGTGGTTCTAAGATTACTTCTGCCACTTCATTCAATACTCAGTGCTTTTCTTTTTATCACCCAGGCCCTGGCTTGTCTGGATAGCAAGCGTGAAATTTTTTCACCAACTGAAGCATTTGCATATGTTAAAACTCTACCCACTCCATTTCCCCAGTTAGGAAAGTACTTCCACTGAACAAAATACTGTAATTTGCCTTTGTAAAATCTAGAGTCTAGGACCTTTGGCACATCAAAATGTCGGTCTCCATCAATCAGAATGGGGGTGTGGGCAGGGTTGAGCCATTTCTCTAGCACCTTTTTGACAATAGAAGCTTCCTTCTCCCACACTGCCTAGTTCAGTTCAGCCCCCCAAAACTTTTTCAAACCAAAAACATGGTCTCAATAACCCCTGTTCATTTTATTTTATTTTATTTTATTTTATTTTTGGCAACAGAACCACCCCCATTGCAGTGTCACTACATCAGATCGTTCCAAAAAAGGATGACTGGGATCCAGATTCTTGACAATTGGCTCAGAGTTAAATAATTGCTTTAGCTCTTCAAAAGCCTGTCAACATTCTACTTTCACTTTGGTGCTGGGCTTATGTTCCACATTTTGACAATTTCACATACAGTTGATTATCTAACAACCTTTTCAACACCTTTCTTGTAAATTTTATATGCGATTTCATGTCTTGCAAATAAATTAACACATTTTCTAGATACATCAACATTCCTTTATACAGAAATTCATGTAACATTTTCTTCATGGTCACCTAGTTCCATTACATGGGATCTTTTCTTCTGGTAGACTGTATAAAGAGCTTGACTGTTCCTAATTACTGCTTATTATTTACTAAGGTCAGATATAATGCTCTCTATTCAGAACTGCTTTATGGTAGATACGATGGGCTGTCCCTCTCTTTGAGATTTTGCACTTGTGGTTCTCAGGAGGTTGAAACTTTATCACATATTACCTTGCATTTTTTTTCAATAATCATTCTCTCCTCTATTAAGCCATCTACATGGTCATTTGGATAGGTTTTATGTTAAAGTTCTATTAAAGGACAGATGTTCTAATGCCACACTATAAGTGGCCAAGTTCTTGTCTTTGATCATTAAGATTAGAGATAAGGACATGTCTTAAATTGGCCAGAGTATCAAAAAGATTGAGTATGTCAGTTTTATTGTGCTTATGGAATATTAAATGATATCTTATCTGATATTCTACAATTTTTGTTTCTTGTTGTTTCTACTGATTGATCTAATTGGATGCCATGAGTGACACCATGTGATGCCAGCCCTACTGATGCCATTGGGTCTAATGGCTTTAAGTTATAGGATATCAGATTTTGATTAAACATAGAAGGAATTTCTTGATAGTGAGAGCAGATCACCAATGGCTTTCTCTCAGACTCACCACTATCACAGGCTCACTTGGTGATGACACGAGAGAGAGAGAGAGAGAGAGAGAGCACTTTCTCATTGGCTGCTCCCACCCTCTGGGATGCCCTTCCATGGAAAGCTAGGCTGGCCCCCTTCCTCCTTGCCTATCGTCAGGAAGCCAAGACACTTTTATTTAAATAGGCATTTGATAAATAATCTTACCAGGGTAGTTTTTTATGAAGTATGTGTGTTTTAGCCATTCTTTTAACATTTGTATATTTTTATGAAATATTATACTGTTTTTAGATTATTTTAACTGTTTTAAATTTTATTGTAATTTTTGTAAATGTTTTTAATCTGTGTCCCTTCTGGGGAAACGTGGCATACAAATGAAATAAATATATAAATAAATATAAAAATAAATTGTCTAGAGAGATGGTGAGGTCTCCTTCTCCGGAGGTTGTCTAGTTGGAGATCCTTCACTGAGCAGGGAGGTTGGACCAATGATTCATTATTCTATCTTTTTGTTGTTTTGTGTCTTCAAGTCACGTCCAACTTATGGCAACCCTAATTTGTTCACAGGAGGTTTGCTATTGCAATTGGGGGGGGGGGGGTGTCAGGTGTGCACCCCCCTGTGAACTGTGATCTGGTGCAGTCTGGACCCCTCCTAGCAATGTCACTGTTTCTAATTATTCATTTTCCTCCTGATGTGGCCAAAATATGACAGCCTCAGTTTTGTGATCTTGGCTTCCATGGGGATTTCTGGTTTGATCTGTTATAGGATCCATTTGTTTGTTGACCATCCACAGTAGTCTCAGCACTTGTGTCCAGCACCATATCTCAAATGAGTTGATTTACTTCGTACCAGCATTTTTCACTCTCCAGCTCTCACATCCATACATGGTGATGGGGAATACAATAGCTTGAATGATCCTCATTTTAGTGTTCAGAGTTATGTCTTTACACTTTATGATCTTGTCCTGTTCTTTCATATCTGCCCTTCCTAATCCCAGTCTTCTGATTTCCTGACTACAGTCTCTGTTTTGATCAATATTTGATCCAAGGTATGGGAAATGAACCTTCTAGGAGATTATCGCACCAAGTTTCTCTCCTGATACAGTTGCAGCTTCCCACTCATACTGAGTTCCAGGTCTGCCGCAATGGAGCAGACCAGAGCAGAGCAGGACAAGGCCGATGGGAGGATGGGCGGGATTTGTGTGGATTCGCAGATGACCACTCAAAGAACTACAGTTACAGGTAGGCAACCACAGGAGCAGGGAGTGTCCTGAATAAAGCTAATAAACAAGTTTTTAACCCAAGCAATGTGTGATTTTATTGATTTAACAATCACCCTGAGAGATGTTAGAAAGAAGAATTGTTCTGCCAAAGGCTGACTCATGTCTGTGTCTGGTATCATGTCTATAATGCTTGATAAAGGTGAGAGGTTGTGACCAGACAGCAGGCCAACAAATGTCATCCAGAGAGATGCCAGAGAGAAAGGCAGAAGAAGCTGCTACCGCCCTGGTGGAATGAGCCTGGATTCAGGCCAGTGGAGTCTTCCCAAAGAGTTCATATGCAAGGTGAATTTTCAATACCACCCATTTTGAGAAGGGACAAGGTGATCCTTTGTCTGGACATTTCTTTTTTGCCAAAGGTCGCTTCGGCTTTCCACTTCAACCAGGTGGAAGCAGGGGGAAACAAGTAGTCCCAGCTTCGAGGTGGAGTAACAAACAAACAGTTTTGGGGACCTTCTGGATGCAGAAGTCCTGTCAAGGTAAAATGCATGGACTCGCCTGACATCCAGGGAATACAGATGCCACTCGGTCTCTGAATAAGGGTTCAGAGCAAGGGTGGGGATAATAATGTCTTGGTTGAAGTGGAAGGCCGAAACGACCTTTGGCAAAAAGGAAATGTCCAGACAAAGGATCACCTTGTCCCTGAAAAACTTGAGGTAGGGAGAATACACACAGAGGGCACACAGTTCACTAGCCTGTCATGCAGAAGTAATGGCCATTAGGAAGAGAGTCTTCCAAGTAAGTAGCCTGAGGTCACAAGAGGCAAGAGGTTCAAAGGGTTTTGCAGACAAAGCAGGCAAAACAAGGCTGGGGCTCCAAGCCGGGGACGGAGTGGAGATCGGAGGTCTCAAATTAATTAGACCCTTGGGAAATTTCTTGACCAAGGGGTCTACAAAGAAAGAAGATCAGTCTGTGAATTGGAAATGTGCACTGATGGCTGACAGGTAGCATTTGAGTGAAGGAATGGAGAGACCTGGCTGTGACAAAAGGTTGAGAAAGTCCAGGATGACAGGGATGGTGATATCTAAAGGGGAAAGGCCTTTGGAGTGCAAGAAGGTGGCAAACCTGTTCCATTTCAAGGAATAAGATTTCCTGGTAGATGGCCTGTGTATCACCAAGATGACTTCCCAGACTGGGGCCGAGCATTGGGCTAGGGAAGAATCCTCCAAGCTGCGAGGTGAACCCAGCCATTGTGGAGGGTCAGGAGGTCCAGACGGAACTGAAGAGTGATACACACACAATACATTTATAATGGTCTCCCATCATCCCTCCCCACAGAGTCAATAAGATCAATGATTGGATCCCTTTTCCTGTGTGCTGGTGAAGTCCATGATGTAATCCCAGTGTCCTCTGGTCTGGGGAGCTTGGCACAGCCTCTCAAAAACAATTAAGTTCCCAGGCACCATTATCTCTACCCAGGCACCTGTGTCCTTGATGTAACACAACCCAACTTGTTTATGTTTATACATTCCAACAACTGAACAGTGTGCGTATATGTGTAACAATATAGCTAGCAAACCCCATTCTCAATCTACAAGTATATATGTTGTTCCACTTACACAATAACTAAATAACACTCATAGTCTATATATCCCATTAGACCCTCCTCCTTCCACCAAAGGCCCGTTACAAGTCAGACCTCTGCTTGCAGGGTAACTCCCTACGCATTCCTAGCTAACAAGCTTGCATTCCAAAGGCATTACCCATTTCACTCTCACACTGGCCCATTCTAGCATATTTTAACCTAATGCATTATTCTTCATCTATATCTATATCTTTTACCCTTAACACAAATCTGTAATCCTCATGGCATGAATCCTAAAACAATTATCACTAAACGGGATTCATGACAGTTTTCGACGTTGTCAAATCTAACTATGCACTTATAAACCACACCCTTTGGGTTGGAGACAGGGTCTATTTATCTTTGTTGAGAGTCAATCCGAGAAAACGGAGTAGGGAGACAGCACTATGTATGTGGGAAAAGAGCATCTCTCTGGAGGACGCCACAAGAAGCCAATCATCCAGGTAGGGGAAGATGATGACTTTTTGTTGATGGAGGTAGGCCGCAACGACCGCCATGCACTTTGTAAAAACCTACGGGGCCAAGGACAATCTGAAGGGTAAGACCCAGTACTGGAAGAAAGCAGGACCGACGGAGAAGGCCAGCAGATTTCGGTGATGTTCTCTCATGCTTATATGGTAGTAAGCATCCTGGAGGTCAAGGGTGGCAAACCAGTTTCCAGCCTGTAACAAAGGAAGGATGGAAGCAAGAGTCACCATTCTGAACTTCTTGTAAAGGAAAGAGTTGAGGTAGTGAATGTCCATGATGGGACAGAGCCCTTCATCCCGTTTGGAGACAATGAAATAACGGGAGAAAAAACAGTTTCAAGACTGGGAAAGAGGAATGGGCTCGATGGCACCTTTTTCCAATAAGGAGCGCACTTCATCGAGAAGAGTGTCTGGAGGGGGTGTTGAGGATGGAGCCCCTTGGGGGGGGGATGTTGAAACTCCAGGGCATAACCCCTCAACACAATTTGTAAGACCCAGGAGTTAGATGTTATGGTGGCCCATGCATGGTGGAATGAGGCCAAATGATCCCCAAAGGGCAGAGGGATGGCAAAGTGCCCAGAAAATCTTCAAAACTGGTTGCCTTGGTCAGAGTACTTCTTTTGGAAGGGCTGTTTGTAGTGTTGCTGGCCTTGGCATTTGCTGGAAGAGCTGGAAGCTTAAGAATACTGTTGGCTTTGGTATTCAGCGGATTTAGGCTGGTTGGGCTGGTTGGGAGGGTAGGTGGCCTTCTGCCATCCCGAACAGTGGTGGGGTTGGAAGAGAAGACAAGAAGAACAGGACATACCATATTTCTGGGTGGTGTTGCTCATTTTGTTCTTAATATCCAACTTCTCATCAGTTTCTTTGTGGAACAACCCAGTGGCATCAAAGGGGAGGTCCTGAATAGCCGATTTGGCTTGGGGAGACAGGTCAGAGGCCCTCAACCAGCCATGGCGATGGAAGGCAATGGCTGCTGCCATTTGTTTAGCCAAGCAATCAACCAAATGTCTGGCTGAAGAAATTTGCTGAGTGGGTCTCAGCGTGGATAGCCATGGCTATGCATTTTTTGTCATTGGGAAGGTCATCATAAAGGTGCTGAGCTCTTTCCCAAAGACTCTGCTGGAATGCAGCCATGCAGGCCACATAGTGTGCAATTTTGAGATCAAGGATAGCAGCAGCATAGCCTTTATGGGCCAAAGCATACAACTTGTGGGCCTCCTTCTCATCCAGGATGGTAGCGGTCTTTGGTGTGAACTGAAGCTGAGATGCTTCGATAATAATAATAATAACAATAATAATAATAATAATGTTTTATTTATACCCCGCTCTTCAGCCAAGGCTATCAGAGTGGCTTACAATTTGTTAATTAGATATTTCCCTGCCCTCAGACTTACAGAAATTGGGGCGAGGATGCTCGAACAGCCAAGAATTGTCAGATGGAGTGATCTTATACAGGGTTTCCAATTTCTTGGAAGTGGCCTGGGTGGAGATCAAAGATGTCCAAGACTGTTTGACTATCTTGGACATGGAAGGCAGAAAGGGAATGGAGGTGGTGTCTTACCCTGAATTCATTGGTAGACAGGGTCGAGAGGCTTGGTGTTGGTGTGGGTTACATCAAGATTGGGGGCTCTGCCCATGTGGATGACCTGTTCTGAGAAGGAGACTACATCGCTCAAGGGAGATGAGGCTTCATGGGAGACCAAATTCTGGGATTCATGGACACAAGTGACATCAGAGTCAGAATAGTTGGGTGATTCAGACGAGACTGACAGTGTTGTTCTGATTGCATCATTGGTACAGAGGCCGATGAAGCAAGAGGCCGATGCAGCAACTGGCCTGGATTAAGGTTGCGGGACCGCGAGCTGTTTTGGTTGGGTGCGAGAGACATCTGCATGTGAGGTGGCTGTGAAATGGCGGGATTGAGAAACGCTGACAGCAGACAAGGAGGCTCATGAGGCAGGATGATAAGGTTCTTCGGCATGGAATTGTTTAGGAAATCAGCCCGCAAGGACTGCAGGTGGATCCAGGGGGAAATAGTACATCCCGGTTTGTTCATTAAAGAAAAGGCCTCGTTTGGTTGGCTCAGGAAAGCCTGTGGAGACATCTTCCTCATCTTCATTGAAGACTAAGACCTCTGAGGATACAGAGAGTCAGTCCTGAAGCACAGGAGCTGCATATGGGGATGGATATCTGGAGGCCAATCAAGGAGATTTTTCCAATTCGCCCTCAGAGAGGACATGGTGAGCGCTTGAACACCAGTTCGGAGAGAGGTCAGGCAACATCTTCAACCGTTTGAGGCTGGGATGGCAAGGGAAGCTTGCTCAGTACGGCGGTGGTGGTAGACGTGGTACTGGAAGCTGGGTTAGTCTCATCAGGGTGCGACCGACGGTTCTTGTGGTCTTGGTGGGTATCAGTACAGGGAAGAGGACGAGATTTTTTTGTCCCTCCGATGAGAGGAATCTTTGGCCTTGTCCTTGGAGGCCCTTTGCTTCTTTTTGTCTGATTTAAAGGACTCAGAAGACTTAGATTGCTTTGGAGAAGCGAGGCCAGACATATCCTCAGTAGGCTTCTTGTGCTTTCCATGTCGTGGAGAGCCTTGGCCAGCAGTAGGAGGCTTATCATCGGCCTGAGATGCCCTCGAAGGGGGCTTAGAAGGCGGCTTGGGGATTTGGGAATAGTGGGAGGGTTCCACCCTAATTTCTCTAGTCTTCCTCGACTATGGTATAAAGGCCGTGTTACAGACATTTGGAGTGGCCACTCCATGCATTTTTTGAAAGATTGGGTGGCTAGCAGAGAAAATCCAAGTAAGAGTCCAAAGAATCGTCGAAGGAGAAACATGGTCAAACCCAAAAGTGAGCTGCTCACATGGCAGACAAAAAGGAACTAAGTAAGAGTGGGAAGACTGGGGCCTTATATAGAGGATGGGTGGAGCTATCACCAAAAAGTCTTCGCTAGCTATTCCAGTGGTTCCGAAATCTACTGCACAGGTGCAGAAAACCCATGTGTGTGCTTCGCAGAGACCACAAAGAAGAAGAAACACTGGCTTGTGTGTCTACTATTATATATATATTCAGTTCATATCCTTTCCTCCCACCATCTAAAAAGAAATCTTAAAAGATGTTCAAAGAAAAAATAAAAAGTGGAGTTTATTGCTTGGACAAATAAGCTGACTTACTTCTTCCAGCTTCAGTTCTGGATCCAGGATGCCCCCGGATATTATCTTAGCTAAATAGCCACCGATCTATCCCGGGTTGAAGCCTCACTCAGCTAGCATTTTTTCAAAGTCAAAGAGTTTCCAACTTCAAAAATTGGCTGGCTGAGCAAGTCTGGTGGTGGCATCCCACCTAGATCGGTGGTGATTTAGCTATGATAACATCCGGGGGCATCCCGGATCCAGAATTGAAGCCAGAAGAGGTAGGCTGGCTTATCTGCCCAAGCAATAAGCTCCAGTGACTGACTGTACACCAAGAAAAAAAAACCCACCTTTGGAATGCAAAATTATAATTTTTTGTATGCACTTGATCTACTGAATTTGACCATTTTCAAAAACAGAAAACACCAGAATCCACTCAACTATTCACTAGCAAGTGTTATACTAGGGGATACAAAATGATATTATAAAAGGTCAGCACAATACTCAAGACAAGCAACTTAAGATATTTAAAGAACTAGATGAGCATTTAATGCTCATGCAAAAAGGATCTCTTTTAAAAAAAGATACTTGCACTGTGGCTGCTTCCACACTGCAAAATTAATGCAGTTTGACACTGCTTTAACTGTCATAGCTCCATCCTATGGAATCCTGGGGTTTGTAGTTTGTTATAGCACCAGAGTGCTCTAACAGAGAAGGCTAAATGTCTCAGAAAACTCCAAATCCCAGTGTAGATGCAGCCTGAATGACATATGGGTTATTTTTTGACCCCATTGGAATTCTAATGTGCTGAGAGTTAGGAATGGGGTTAATATTATGTTTAAGAATCAAATTTAATGTGCACTTCCTCTATTTCCTGGAATTACTGTGAATTGCAATATTCTCAGATATTCCAAAAACTACAATCATATGGTATTAGTTCTGCTTCTTGGCATCCTGTTCACCAACAAAACAAAACAAAACACCAGAAAATGGCACTTGTTTTTAAAATCCTGGTATGTTACGTTGAGAGAGCCAGATTTCAGTACTGGACTATGACTCTGCACTAAGGATGCAATATGGTGTGATATGGGAAAATGTCAGTGGGGTTGGGGATGACCCTATGAGTTACCACACTATGTGACATCAATTCTAGTGACAACATTGATTAGAAAAGACAATGATGCTAGGAAAGGTGGATTTATATTATATTATATTTTCAAGGATTTATATCCCACCTTTCTCCCACAATGGATGGCAGTAGGAGGAGAGGAAGACCACATGCCAGATGGTTAGACTTGATCAGGGAAGATAAGGGCCTGGGCCTACAGGGCCTGAGCAGAGAGGCTGAGGACAGGGGTCTTGGAGATGTCTCATCCACAGGGTCGCCATTAGTTGAAGTCGACTCAGGGGCAGCTAACAACAACAACAAAAACAAAAACAAAAGTAAAATTGAAGGCAATAGGAAGAGAAAGCCCACATTTCAGATGGATAGATTCAATCACAGAAGCCACAGCCATGAATCTGCAAGAACTGAGCAGGACACTTGAGAATAGGGTGACACATTCATAGGGTTGCCATGGTCGAAGCCAACAGTTAACAACAAAACTTTGTACATTAAGATCTTACTCTGTAATCACCACAGTACTTTGGAATATTTCATTACAAGAACTTTTTGCTTATGCGGGCAGGACTAGTTCTCTCATTCTTGGGGAAGAATATCTGTAAATACTGCTTGGGCTTTACTTCACCTTATTTTAATATTTTACCAACTCTGCTGTTGCATGGCCAAATTACTGCTGTCTCTCCATGTGCAATGATTTGTATATGTAATAATCAAGATATAGAATCAATTAAATATGTTTTCCTGATTGGGGTGATGGGGAGTGGAATGGAACACCTTTTACATTGTATATCCTCCGTCCTTCCCATTGCCTCTTTTCTTCAAGACTCTTGGAGCTCAGTATGACACCCTCCCAAGCTCTGATCAGTCTTATTCCTATTTTTTTTTTATTTTCAGACAAAAATCCAGTAATACCACCTGTGAAATTCCTATCACTAGTATTACAGTAATAATAATGTGTGTGTCCTACAGATTCACTCTCCAGCAAGCAATGTATGTACTCAGTGACAACCAAGGTTTGCTACTGCATAATGTGTGCAGAGAGGACAATATTCCCCTGGTGTTTGCTGATGCCCATTATCTATGTACCCATTGCTTTGACCTATGTAGTGAAAATGCTGACCTATCAGCCAATCACGAAGCAGCATGAGACCAGTGAATGGGAAGCCGGCTGGGCAGGGCTATAAAAGGGCTTTGCAGAGAGAGAAAGGGGGGTTATTTTTGAGGGAAAGATTTACACTGAAGGAGGGTGTGCTTTTAGAGTTCCTGAGGGAACATTTTAGTTTTGTTTGGTGATCATGAAAGAGTCTTAAGAGTCCAGAGAGGGACTGTGTAGGCTTGGGAAGTCTAATAGGGAGAGGCTCAGAGCATGCTTGTTAGAAAGGGAATTTTGGTCCATGTACCGGAGATAAGATTGCCTGTGTGGCTGTATTAATATTATTATTTTGAAGGGACTTCTTGTATCTAATTAATAAGTAACAACTTTGATTTTAATTGATAGTTTATTTTTATAATTTTACAGTAAAACTTTTATTATTGTTTAGACAACTACTTGGCCTCCATTTGATTCAAACCATGCTACCTAATATTAGTGACACAGAGGTGCTGTGCCATCTCAGAGAGCAGTGTTAGGGTGAAGGTTGGCAGGAGTCCTTCACAGATTTTGGTGGCAGCGGTGGGATTAAAATTACCATAGGGCTACCACAGTTGAGAATAGGTTGTGGGTGGACTGAGAGAGAGTTCACCACATAATAAATTTGGTGGCAGCGCTGGGATGAAAAGGCCCAGGGCGCTGTCATCAGAGAAACTTAGTGGCGAAAGATAAGGGGGTCATCACATAATAATAAATTTGGTGTGCAGCACCGGGATCCGAAAAGTCCAGTTGCCAGACTTGTGCTGGAGTTATAGGGGTCTGAGTGGAAACACCAGATACCCAGAGTTGGTTTAAAGTTGTGAGGAGAACCAACGATAAAGGTTTGGGTGTTGAGTCAGGGAAGTAATCTCTGAGGTAACAGTAAAAGGGTAATTGGTAAGAGATTATTTGGAACCCAACAACGCCACTGAGTTATTTAAAGACTAGTCTCTGAGGTAAACATACTGGGTAATTGTAGGATAATTAGTAGATAGAGGAAAAGACAGGCAAAGTGATTCCTAAGGTAAACGTCTGGGTAAAGTAAGGAATCACTAGTCTGACTTTGAGATTCAAGTAGGGTCTCTATACTTAGTGGAGGCACAGTTAAAACAAAGTGATTCCTGAGGTAAACGTTGTTGATAATGTAGGGAATCACTAATTTGTTTTTAAGATCCAAGTGAATTTGTGTTACTCAATAGAGGCAAAGTAAAATAAGAGTATTTCTTGAGGCAAAAGTTGTGGGTAAGGAAATATTGCTTAACATGCCTCCTAAGAAAGTCAAAAACTCAGCAGTGGTTGAAATGGTGGAGGAAGAGGAGGTTAGAGAAGAAATGGTGACTAGTGTTGACACAGCTGTTTCAAAACCTACAGAAAGTTTAGAGATTTGGAAAATCGAACTTGAGATGGCCAGACTCAGGGGAAAAGAAAAAGAAAGAGAGAAAGAGATTGAATTGCCAAAATTGAAAAAGAGAAAAATAATAATAATAATAATAATAATGTTTTATTTATAGCCCGCTCCTCTGTATCCAATCGGAGCGGGTTACATCAATTAAAAAATGCAAGATAAAATATACATGACCCATACCCAACCACCCGCCCCTTAAAATTAAATTAAACTAACATCAATTAAAATGACATAATAAAAATTTCAATTTAAAACGGCAACCCATTGCATAGAGATCAGGGTCAAGATGTTAAAATGCTAATGGGAGAGCTTAACCCAAACAGAGCCGGGAGGTTAAGAACTTTCTGGGAAGGCCTGCCGGAAGAGATGCGTCTTCAAGGCTTTTTTAAAGCAATCAGAAGATGTAATAAGACGCATCTCGTCTGGCAGGCCATTCCATAGCCTGGGAGCGACAGCCGAGAAGGCCCTCTGGGAGGTCTGCGTCAGTCTAGTCTTCATAGGCTGCAATAAGTTCCTCCCAGAAGACCGGAGTGTGCGGAGGGGTTCGTATGGGAGGAGGCGGTCCCTCAGATAAGATGGACCCAAGCCATGTAGGGCTTTAAAGGTTAAAACCAACACCTTGTACTGCGCTCGGAAACTAATCGGCAGCCAGTGGAGAGATTTGAGCACTGGTGTTATGTGCTCTCTCCTTGATGTTCCCGTGACAAGCCTGGCTGCCATATTCTGAACTAATTGAAGTTTCCGAGTTAGGCACAAGGGTAGCCCCATGTAGAGCGCATTACAGAAGTCCAATCGTGAGGTTACCAAAGCATGTACCACTGACTCCAGGTCCTTTGGCTCCAGGAAAGGGCGCAGCTGGCGGATCAGCCGAAGCTGATAACAGGCACTCCTGACCACCGCATTCACCTGACTAGTCATGTGAAGCGACGAATCAAGGAGTACCCCCAGACTGCGAACAGGGTCCTTCGAGGAGAGTGTGACCCCATCTAGGACCGGGAGGTGTATTCCCAATCCTGGCTTCGGTCCTGTGACAGTTAGCACCTCCGTTTTGTCCGGATTGAGCTTCAACCTGTTTTCCCTCATCCAATCCATTACTGCTGTAAGACAGTCATTGAGAGGAGAGACGCCATCTGAAGTCTGAGCCGACGATCTTGTCATGGAGAGGTAAATCTGAGTGTCGTCAGCGTACTGAAGACACTGAGCTCCATGCCTCCGAATGATCTCACCCAGCGGCTTCATGTAGATGTTAAACAGCATCGGGGACAGGATGGCGCCTTGAGGGATTATCAAGAAATGGATTATCAAATCAGAATGAGAAGTATGGACCAGGGAATCCCTCTACCTCAAGTAGTCCTTGAGGTAAATAGATTACCTCAGATTGATATGAAGAGGTTCCCCAGATATTATAAAGGGGATAACATTGATTCCTTCTTCATTAACTTTGAAAGAACTTGTGCAGAATGGAAAATAAAGGATGAAGAAAGAATGAGCTATTTGAGATCACAGATTTCTGGGGTTCTCACAGAAATATACGCATAAATGAGGACAGATGAAGCCCCAAATTATGATTTATTTAAGGAAATGGTGAGGCAAAGGTTTCGCCTTACATCTGAACACCATTGATGTTGATTCCAGGCAATTAAGAGAGAGGGAAATGAGTCTTTTTGTCAATTGGGAGCCAAGCTAGATAATTTATTGAAAAGTTGGATTGAGGGGGCCAAAATAACAACCAAGGAAGAATTACAGAGTCTTATAGGTTTAGAACATTCTATAATGTTATTCCCCAAGAATATAGATGGCTGGTACAAGCCAAATTGCTTGATACTATAGTGCTGGTCAGGGAAGATGGTCAAGGTAAAATCTTATGAAAATGAAAGAAGAAATCCTAAAAATTGGCATACTTTGAAAGATAAGAATAGCAGTGGTAAAAATTTTAGACCTTGGCAGCAAGAAAAACCACTTGAAGCTGAGAGAAAATGTTTTGGGTTGAGAAAGTGTGACCTTGAGGCCTATGAAAAAGACAGCTGGTCTAGGGAATAATCAAAACCCAGTCCAAAAAGTGTTATGAATGTGGGAAATTGGGTCACCTCAGATATAGTTGTCCAAATATATTTAATAAAGACTCAAAATCAAATATAAAATCAGCTTATTGTGTAAAATCAGTTAAACCAGCAATACAAGAATGTTGCCACAAAGAACAGACTTAGGCGGCAGTTGCCATGAAAACAGCAGTAGAAACAATGCCAGACTCTAGAAGGGCCTCTTCTCCAAGTCCTTGGTTATTTCCCTCAAAAATAACCCCAAAATAACCCTCCTTAGACTCTCTGAAAAGCCCTTTTATAGCCCTGCCCAGATGGCTTCCCATTGGCTGGTCTCATGCTGCTTTGTGATTGGCTGATAGATCGACCTTTTCACTACACACAAACACTTGATTACATTTCTCTTTCACAATATTCCTCCCAAAGTACCTAGTGTATAAACTGGAGCACTTGCAGCTTCTCACACTTGGAGCCAATTCTACTTTATTTTGGCTTGCAGATAAGAGCTATGACAGGGAGTCCTCAGATGTATCTGAAGTAGTAGCTTTAAATCTATGAAAGCTTATTACCATTTTTCTTTCTCTCAATCTCAAAGGTGCTAAAAGATACCTTTGCATCATGTGCTGGAATTATTAGCACAGGAAGGTAAATATGACTTGATAACAACAATAAACATGATTTAATACCACCAGCAGCAGTTATATCTAAACTGCTGTTGTTTTTATTGTGGGCCTTTGAATCATTTCTGATTTACAGTGAACCTAACATTTGTTCAGAGGGGGCTTGCCTTTGCCTTGCTCAGAAGCAGAGAAAATGTGATTTGCCGAAATTCACCCAGTGGGTTTCTATACCCAATATAATTGCTACTTAACAATGCAACTACCAAAATTTAACAATTGATGGATGTACAGTAGAGTCCCAATTATCCGTCCTTCAGTTATCCAACATTCCGGATTATCCAATGTCGCAGCTGCAGTGATTTCTTTAAATTTTCAGAGCACTGAACTGTTTCTACCATACACCACAATGTTGATTGGTGATTTCGTTACTTTTACTGTTACTGTAATAAAACTTCAATACATTTGCAATTCATACTGATTTCAAGGCTTTTCTTGGACCCTCCAGATTATCCAACATTTTCAGTTATCCAACTATCACCCGGTCCAGTTTATGTCAGATAATCGTGACTCTACTGTAATTTCAAATGGAAAAGATGCAACAGAAAGAGAAATACACAGAGAAACTATGGCTTTAATTTAGACACAGAGATAAGCCTCATCTACTTCATCTTTCTGAGATGAAGTGAATGTCATGTACCATTCTACATACTAGATTGAATTTGTAACCACATGTAAAGGTACTCCTGATTACAAGGAAGCTAGCACAAGTAATGTTATTAGGAACAAGAAAATAGCATTCCCAGCATAAATCCCAATATGCACTTGGGAAACCAATTACATTTAAATTTGTTGTGAAACCAACTCTAACAAGTATGGAGTCACCAAAAAAATATCTGACATGATTTATTGGCAACTTCCTTCATTATCCTTACCCTGAGCCTAATGAATAAGGAAGAGTATGTCAATGAGTTGGGAACGTTAGTGATCATGTAATCCTGGAATTCTTTATTTAAAGATGAGCATAATAAATGTAAATTGGATCCAGGAAAGTGGATTTTAATAAGAAAGAGAAACTAGGTTGGATAGATAAATAACCAGAATAAGGTGCCTGAGAGGGCGAGAGTTCATGAAGAAGGAGGTCTTGAAGTTTCATTCACTATAACTCATATGCAAAATATTTTAAAAAACAAACACAAAGAGCAAAAGGAAGAGATGAAAAATAAGAATAAGCAAGGGGCTGGGCAAACAGGAATCTGATCACTAAAAGCATAACCAGACATCTTCCTTTTCCACAACATGTTCTACATTTCAACCTTCTGTCCAGGAGGAATTTCAAAATGTCCATTTTGAGCATGATTAAGAACCATGAATCTATATTTATATTACTGTTTTTAGCTTTCATGTTCTAATAGCCTTCATTTTCCTTGAATATCCTACATTTTGTGGTATCTTGTCCTCCTTTGTAGTTATGACATCTGCTTACCCAGATTACTGACCAATGCCAAGGAGGGTAGGAGCAATACAGTGATTAGTAGTAACAATCTGGATGAGACTTGTAAGGACATTGTCAAGAATGAGACAACTCAGAACAAATTGAAGTGGACAAATACATTCTACCATCTTTTAAAAATTGGATAGACCTGCACAATAGGTTATGGGAATGCTGTGAACATAACTTATATTGATTTTAAGAAAGCATTTTATAAAATTCCCCATGATATTTTGGATTAGCAAACTGCTAGTTGACTGGTGAATTTTTATGAGGAAATTTCTCAACAATTTATAAAACCATACTCAAAGATCAAATGACTATCAAGTTGGAATGGGCTTTCTACCAGGTCTATTATTCTTCAATATTTCAATTAGTGACATTTGAGTGTGGAGGAGCAGGCTTCCGACAGGGATGGCAGGGCTTCTGGGGGTGAGCACGCTCCCTTCCACCATGCCTGTCATGGTATACAAACCTTATACAGTGGGCCCTCAGTATCCATACCGGGTCCATTCTGGACACACACACACCCTGAGGATGCCAAAATCCACAGATGCTCAAGTCCCATTGTCCTTAATGGTAGTGTGGCCACGTGGCGAAGCTGCCATTAAAAAGAGTGGGACAAAAGACTTTCGCCCCCCTCTATCATCCTTCCTCCCTCCTCTTTCCCTCCCTCCCTCCCTCCCTCCCTTCCTCCCTCACCTCTCCTCCTCCCTCCCTCCCTCCCTCTCTGCCCCTACTTGACTAGGGACAGAGTCAGCCAGGGCCAGGGCTGAAGCTTGAGTCTCAGAGCCCTGGCCCAAGCCTAGCATTCAGGATAGAGCCTCTGGGCTCCAAAACACAAGCTCCAGCAGTGGCATTGGCACCCTCTGGCCAACTGGGTCCCGAATCAAGCCCCAGAGCCACATTGGCAGAGGGTGCCAGCGCCGAGGCCGGGGTTTGAGTTTCAAAGCCCAGAGGTTCCATCCCAGGTGCTAGGCCTGGGGGTGGGGCTCTGAGACTCAAGCTCCAGCCCCAACCCTGGCTAACTGGGTGGCAGATTCTGCACCCAATGTCAAGCTGGGGCAGAGAGACAGGAAGAGAGGAAGGAAGGAAGGAAGGAAGGAAGGAAGGAAAGAAGGAAGGAGATGCATAGTGGCATTTGGAATCTGCATATGCTCAAATCCGCAGATGGCAAGTGTATGGATTAGGAGGATCCACTGTTATAACTTTTTGAAGGTGCAGAAAGAAAAAAGAAGGAGGAGTTGTTATATGTCTGATACAGCAGCATTCATTCTGAGGAAAGAGGGAGGGCAGGAATCAAGGTCACCTTGTGTGCTTCTATTAAATTGGACTCAGTAACCATTATGTTTTGCCTTGCCACCAGTAAAGCCTTACTGACTGAAAATGATGTGAATCTCTCTTGAAGCCATAGAAGCAGATCAACAACGCTGGTACTTTCAAGGTGGTGCATTGTGCTTCCATGCTCTGCACATGCCCTGGGTGGGCACAAATGTTTTGCAATGAAATTTGCCCAGTCTTTGTCTGCTGGTGGTGCCCATGCTGTTTGGAGTCCATGCTGTTTGGTGCTGGCTTGCACCAATGTGGTGAGGACTGCGGGAACATAAGGTGGCAAGGATACACTACCTGTATGGTGAGCTGACAACCATGGGTGTTCTCTCCATGCAGCAAGTGAAGGGGTTCTTTGCAGCCAGTTGTGGAGGCTTGCAAACGTGGCTATAATGGCTTTGTCAGTATCCCCTTGGAATACTTGAATGAGTGCAGCTATTTGACATGGTGTGTTAAAATGGAGATGTATCTTCAGTGGGAGGGCCTCTGGAGTGCTGTGAGTAACCCTCCAGATGACCCAGATGAAGAAGAGAGAATAGAGGAACGAGCTCACTCCAATAGTATTTTGTTTTTAGAAAATAGCCATGTGCAAGGCTTGGCTACAGCCAAAGAATGCTGGGACACCCTCAGAAGAATTTATGTCTGAGATACTGCAGGGAATAAAGTGTCTTTAACATGAAAACTTTACAAGACATAATTGAAAGAAGGTAACAGTCTCTCTGATCATTTGCATATAATGCAGATGCTGTTTGTGGAGCTGCAGGAGTGTGGGATGACTTTCACTGAGGCAAATAAAGTGTATATTATTTTTAGTTCCTTGAATGATCCCTGGAATGTGCTGGTAGCAATATATCACTGGAAGGTTGCTTGAAGAAGAAAGGAAACGGCTTGATAAATTCCATGAGAGGCAAAGTTGTGCAGCAGAAACTGGCAGTGGCAATGGAATAATGGGAGTCAGTGTTCCAGAGAAGAAAAGACCCAACATGTATCAATGATGGGGTAGAGAGAGCCTTAGAGTGAAACACTGTTACCAATGTGGACCCACATGACACTTATGGAGGACCTGCACAGTTGACTTGCAGGATACTGATGACAGAGCCAAGAAGCAAGGTAAAGGAAAGCATCCATAGTTTGTCTCAGCAGTTGTGGAAGAATCCAATGAGGTCATAATGTAACTTGGTTATTAGAATCTGGTTGTAGTGAACACATGGGAAACCAAAGGCATGTACTTGCAACCTTCAACACTGCACCTAAAGATGATGTTAAGCTGGCCAACAGAACTAAATCTCCTGTGAAAGAGCAAAAGGGAGCTTTTGTTCTGTGCCTTGGTAAGATTCTGAATGATGTATTGTTTGTACCTAATCGTGGTTATTGTGTACTCAGTGTATCAAGTTTAGCACTAAGTGGTTATGATATGTCATTCTCTGAGAGAACATGTAAGATGGAGAAAAATGGGGTTCTGTGTGATCAAGGTACACAGGATAAGTTATAGGTTATGAATAATGCCCCTATTTCTGCCCAGACTGCTATGACCAACAAACCTGTTCATGACAATTGCAGTCATTTGCCCCATTGGGCATGCTAACTTTAGAGCCATAGCTAAAATGCCTGACGTGTGTGCAGACCTATATATTGAGCCTTGTAACAAATTTCTAGATTGTGCTACATGTAAAATGTCCACATCAAAAGCTTTTCCTGGTAGTAAGCATAGCAGAAGAATATTTCAGTAAGCATTTCAAATTGTTGTTGTTGTTGTTTTCTCATATCCCGCCTTTCTCCCAACATAGGGACTCAAGGTGGCAAACAGTATGTATTAAACAATAGAATTAAAACAGTACAAAATATTAAAATACATAAATATAAAATTTGATAAATAATTAAAGAATTTTAAGAGTTAAAACAATTATAAATTAAAATATAACATGTTAAAATAAAAACCTTTAAAATTTATAACATTACATAACATTAAAAATCCAGTCCTTCTCAGTTCACAAAGGCCTGCTAGCACAAGAATGTCTTTACTGCCACTGGAAGTACAGCAGAGATGGAGCCATCCTGGCTTCTCTAGGGAGGGAATCTCAAAGCTTGAGAGCAGCCACTGAGAAGGCCCTCCCTCTTGTTTCCACCAAATGCACCTGAGAGGGTGGTGGGACAGAGAGAAGGGCCTCTCCTGATGATCTACTTGCTGGGGGGGGGGCTCATACAGGGAGATACAAACAGCCTGGACCCAGGCCATATAGGGCTTTATAAGTCAAAACCAGCACTTTGAATTGTGCCTGTAAATGAACTGGCAGTTAATGGAACTGTTGCAACAAGGGTGTTGTATGCTTCCTGGGTCCAGCTCCAGTTAACAGCCTGGCTACAGCTCTTTGGACCAGCTGAAGTTTCTGAGTACTTTTCAAAGGCAGCCCCATGTAGAGCACACTACAGTAGTCCAGACAGGATATAACCAAGGCATGTACCACAGTGGCCAGATCTGATTTCTCCAGGAACGGGCGCAGTTGGTGCACATGTTTTAGCTGTACAAAAGCACTCCAGGTCACCGCTGATGCCTTGGCTTCCAGGCTCAACCCCAAACTACGAACCTGAGTTTTCACGGGGAGTGTAACCTCATCTAACACAGGTTGAATCCCTATTCTCAGATCTGTCTTTCAAACTTCAATTTGTTTGCCCTCATCCAGTCCACTACAGCAGCCAGACACTGGTTTAGGATAGGAAAGGTGGAAAGGTGTGATAGAGCTGGGTATCAGTGTACAGGTGACACCTAACTCCAAAACTCTGGACAACCTCTCCCAGAGGTTTCATGTAGATGTTAAATAGCATAAGGGACAGGACTGAGCCCTGAAGACTCCACAGGCCAATGGCCAAGGAATTGAACACGAATCCTCCAGCACCACCTTCCAAGAAAGAATGGGGCCACAGTAGAACAGTACCTCCAAGCCCCATCCAAGGGAGGTGACTCAGAAGGATACTCAGAAGGTCAATGGTATCGAAAGCCACTGAGAGGTTTAGTAGAACCAACAGGGACACACTCCCCCATCCAGTTCCCTGTGTAGGTCATCCACCAAGGTGACCAAAGCGGTTTCTGTCCTATACCCAAGTCCGAATGCCTGGAGTTGAGAGGCCACCACATGCTCCAGCACCTTCCACAAAAATGGAAGGTTGGAGGCGGGCCTTTAATTATCTAATACAGTAGGATCCAGGTAAGTTTTTTTTTTCAAAAGAGGTCTTACCACAGCCTCTTTTAGGCATACTGGAACCCTGCCTTGCTGTAGAGAGGCATTAATCACTTCCCTTACCCCACTCCACCAGTATTCATTTTACCTGTGTAATAAGCCAGGAAGGGCAAGGATCTAGTATACATATGATGGCTCTCATTTCTCCAAGGATCCTGTCCGCATCTTCAAGCTGCACAAATTGAAAGGTATCCATCAATACCGGACAGGCAGGAGCCAATGTTACATCCACTGAAACTGTATCAACTCTGGTGTCTAAGTCAGAGCGAATCTGAGTGATTTTATTCACAAAATGGTGGGCAAACTACACACAGCAAGCTGCTGAGTGGCTTAAATTCTCCTCAGGAACAGATCATAACAGATGCCTGACCACTCGAAACAGCTCAGCTGAACGATTTTGTGCAGCTCCAATAGTTTTAGTCAAAAAAGCCTTTTTTTGCTGCCTCTGTTGCACCACCATATCTCTTCAGGTAGATTTAAGTCTGTTTTCGGTCGGATTCACTCTGAGTTTTCTGCCACTGTTGCACTAGTTCTTGCATCTTGTTCGTTTCATTCTTGCCAGCTCCTTAGAGAACCAAGGGGCTGGTTTATCTCCACTCCGTGAGACAGGACGTTTAGGAACGATAATGTCAATAGCCCTGATCAACCAGGGCTTCAACGAGACCACCTACCAAGGCAGCAGGAAACTCTCCAAGAGCCATCAGGAATCCATCTGGATTCATAAGCCTCCTGGAACAGACCATCTTAATGAGCCCTCATCCCTGCAGAGGTTCTAAGTTCCAGCAGGTCTAACCTTGACCAGGAAATGATCTGTCCATGACAACAGAACATTAGAAAGCTCCTCCATTCCCAAATCAGCATCATCTCCACCTGTACAGAACACAAGGTCTAGAGTGTACCCAGTGACATGAGTGAAATCAGATACCACTTGGGACAGCACCATGGTTGTCATGGTGGGCATGAAGTCCTGAGCTGCTCCCAACAGGATAGCCTTGGCATGGATATTGAAG
Source organism: Urosaurus nigricauda (assembly GCA_034509955.1). NCBI lineage: Eukaryota > Metazoa > Chordata > Lepidosauria > Squamata > Phrynosomatidae > Urosaurus > Urosaurus nigricauda. Next base: position 104,304,125 of record JAOEGL010000005.1, on the reverse strand, counting down.
TCTCCCAGAAATATAAGCCAAGGAGACTCCAACCCCACCCCAAGACTACCCTGGCAAGTTCAGGCAGGGAGACTGTTGTGCAGGGGGATGGGCAGTACACCAACAGAATCCCTAAACTTTCCCAGCTGCCTACCTTTACATAAACACATGCAAACCCTGCAGACATAGGATGCCTGGTCAGGGAGATAGTATCCCAATAAATCAGTGCAACCTCTCATAGATCTGGTCTTGCCTGCTGCTGCACCTCTAGCCTGGTGGGCAAAGCTGAGAGAGATCAACCCCCCAGGCACATCCAACCATGTCTCTGTGATACAGCTGTTCGTCCAGAATAACAGCTGTTTTACCATTTATTGTTCATGCTAATCTATCTGGCGCTTACTCTCCGAGCCATGGAGGGGCTAGATATCTTGTTATAGTTGATGATTATTCCAGATATACTTTTTGTTATTTATTTAAATACAAGAGTGAAACTTCTGCAATCAGGTCTCTAATGCTGAAAAGGTAAAATCACAAACCAAACATATAGATATAAAATATTGTAATGTACAGCAAGCAGTGGAAAGTGGGTTGATTTAATTGGAGTATTGTGACTCACAACACAATCTGGCTGATCTCATGACAAAGACACTTTGTGCTCTGAAGCTCTAAAAGAACAGGAATGATGGAACAACCTGTGTAAATAAAATGTAATGTGTAACCTGTATACACACACATTTCTTGTCTGCCTGGAAAAATGAAGGGGTGTCATGGTATACAGATCTTGTTTTTCCATGTGCAGAAAGAAAACAGAAGAAGGGGTTACGCACAGTTGTTATCTGTCTGACACAGCTGCACTCACTCTGAGGAAAGAGGGAGGGCAGGAATCAAGTCACTTTGTGTGCTTGTATTAAATTGGACTCGATAACCATTATGTTTTGCCTTGCTGCCAGTAAGCCTTCAGTCAGCCTTACTGACTGAAAGTGCTGTCCATGTCCTTCTTGAAGTCAGATAAGCAGATCAACAACCTAGGTACTTTAAAGATGGCACATTGTGCTTCTGCACTCTGCACATGCCCTGAGTGGGCATGAATGTCTTGCAATGACAATGCCATCCCAGCCTTTCCTGATGAGGAAAAGGATGGGATGGAGCACGAGGAGAGAGGATGGGGGAGTGTGGGTATGATTCGGGGGAGCGTGGGTATGGCACGCATGGGAACAGCACAGGGGATGCATGCACTCAGTGCAGGCCGCACCTCTACTCCCCCCACCAATTGTGTCACTGATTTGAATTAAGTACTTAGATGAAATGACAAAGCAACTCCCTATTAAAATTGTGGTTGACCAAAAATGAATGCCATGGCATACAGGAATAAATTGAACATGATCACAAGAGAATGGAAAACAGGGCTGAAAATAACATAATAAAATCCAGCAGAGGCAAATGAGAAGTTCCAAGTCTGGGACAAAAGATAGATCAGCTATGTAGGAATGAATGGGGGCTACCTGGCTTGCCAGCATTGCAGTGAAAAAGCTCTTGGCCTTGCAGTTAAACACAATCTCAACATGAGTCAGCAGTGTGATTGGGGGGGAGGGCTGAAATTTTATGTTGTCTGAAATGTTATGTTGATAAGAATGGAGATAGAATTGGATGAGATCAATGAAGATGGTCAAGGTCATCCTCAAAGTATTGAGGCCAAGGTCTAAGAAGAAAGATTGAAGGTATTTTTAGTCTGAACCATTGCATCTGATAGTAAGACTGGATCTAAAGGTCTTAGGGAACATATATAGTTTTAGTTTGTATCAGCAGAAATGTCTTAATGATGACAATGAAATCAAACATCTGTATCAATGACTTGGATGACAGAATTGGGGGCATACTTATCAAATTTGTAGATGACACCAAATTAGGAGGAGTAGCCAATACTCCAGAAGACAGGATCGAAATTCATCATCATCATCATCATCATAATAATAATAATAATAATATTTATTTATATCTCACGCCTCTCCCTGCGGATCGAGGCAGGCTCACAGCATATTAAAATCCAATACAATAAAATATCTAAAACAATATATCACAATTAAAATAAATTATTACAACATACCATAGTTTCTGGGGAATTTCTGATTACCTGGGAGGTTAAATGAGGTCGGATGGGTATGCCCGCCAGAAGAGATGCGTCTTTAGTTCTTTTTTGAACGCCTCCAATGTAGGTATCACACAGATCTCCTCTGGCAGGTCGTTCCATAATTTTGGAGCCACAGCGGAGAACACTGAGCGAGACGTAGAAATTAGTCTCGCATTTTTAAGATTTAACAATTTTTTATCAGTTGTTCTTAAGGTGCGGGGCGGATTATGTAGGGAGAGGCGTTCTCTGAATAGACTAGAAAGCTGGGCCAACGCTAACAAAATGAAATTCAATGCGGAGAAATGTAAGGTACTGCACTTAGGGCGGAAAAATGAAATGCACAGATATAGGATGGGGGACAGCTGGCTGAACGAGACCACATGTGAAAGGGATCTAGGAGTCCAAGTAGACCATAAGTTGAACATGAGTCAACAGTGTGATGCGGCAGCTAAAAAGGCCAATGCTATTTTAGGCTGCATCAATAGAAGTATTGTGTCTAGATCAAGGGAAGTAATAGTGCCGCTCTATTCTGCTTTGGTCAGGCCCCACCTGGAATACTGTGTCCAGTTCTGGGCACCACAATTCAAAAAAGATGTGGAGAAACTGGAGCATGTCCAAAGGAGGGCAACTAAGATGGTGAACGGTCTGGAAACCATGCCCTACGAGGAACGACTTAAGGAGCTCGGGATGTTTAGCCTCGGGAAGATAAGGTTAAGAGGTGATATGATAGCCCTGTTCAAATATCTGAAAGAATGTCATATTGAGGAGGGAGCAAGCTTGTTTTCTCCTGCTCCAGAGACTAGAACACGGAAAAATGGATGCAAGCTGCAGGAAAGGAGATTCCACCTCAACATTAGGAGGAACTTCCTGACAGTAAGGGCTGTTCGACAGTGGAACACACTCCCTCGGAGTGTAGTGGAGTCTCCGTCCTTGGAGGTCTTTAAGCAGAGGCTGGATGGCCATCTGTCAGGGATGCTTTGAATGGGACAGACTCTTCCAACTCTATGATTCTATGATTCTAAATAGCTAGTAGTGTTCCACATTATTTAAAGTCTTATAGAAGATGGTGGATCACTCTTTGAGCATCATGATGTCTTTATTTTCTTCACTGAGCAGGAGGTGCAGCAGCTATTGACTCATCAGCTCTGCGGATCTGTGAAGCAGCAGGAAGTTCTCTTTTGTGCATGCTATTTAAATGAATGGAAACTATGATCCAAAACACATAGCAAAAATAATCCAGTTTGAGGCTGCTTTAACTGCCCTGGCTCAGTGCTAGGGAATCCTGGGAATTGTAGTTTGTTGTGGCACCAGAGCTCTCTGACCAAGAAGGCTAAATGTCTCACAAAACTATAGTTCCCAGCATTCCCTACCAGTGTGCCAGAGCAGTTAAAGCGTTCCCAGACTGGATTATTTCTGCAGTGCGGATGCAGCCTATGTCTCATTTAATCAGTCCCAGTTATATATATTTTTCGTCCAAATCACCATTATGTGTAAGGGAGCCATACTTTTTTCCTGCTGTCCTGGTTCCTGGGGCTAAATGCAACTGTGGTGGATTTCCAGAGTTCTATTTCCAGTGTGGCTAAATGTGAAATGCTTCTTAAATTTGTACCATCTAAGATCAAAGTCATAGTATTTTCAATCAAATGTAAATTACAAATAAGAAAAGTTGCCATTTTCTGGTTATAACAACATTATTCAGATGTAATTCAACTTTTCTCTTCTTGGTTCTCCTTTAAAACTCTAATTTAGTAGCAGAATGTCCAAACTGAAAATTGGCAGCTGATTACGGAGCATCTGCACAGACGGTAAGCTTGGAGTGAGACAATATTAAGAGAATGGAAGACGCCTTAGTCTTTGGCAGGAAACTAGCAACCTAAACACTGAAACATGGTACATCTGGAGAATCATTATTCTGTGTTGAGATATTAAAAAGAAAGGAATAAATAGTGAAGCAATGATAGCTAACCAGGCCTCTGGGGATCTAAAACCTTGGCTTATACACATTTTATTAAAGCTAAAGAAATATATATTGGGTAGGAAACGGATATGAACCTGAAAAAGGGAAATGGCATCCAATGAAAGTGTGTGTGTGTGTGTGTGTGTGTGTGTTGGGGTGAGAGAAGGGGTGCATTCCCTGTTGAATCAGATGAGATGGAATCTTTCAGTTATTATCCATACAGAGGGGCATTATCCACAATCAGAGGAAGCTGTCCGACATCTTAACAGGTCACTGCTTCTTGCAGTCTTATTTCCTTACATGTTCAGAAAAGGGTTTCGTGTAAGTTCTTCAGAAGACAGACAATTCTTACTGTCACTTAGAGGCAATAAATTACATTTTGTTATTTAAAAATAGTATGTCTCCAATTTTAATTTCTAGGTTTGCTTCATATATCTATATGCTTTCAGATAAATCAGAAAGTTTACATAGTTCTGGTGTGGATAACGCTGTCCCATGGGAGTATTATGTTTTACTCAATTCACAGGAACAGTTCTTTGTATTCAATGGGTTTGTACAAGACATAACAGTCCTCAGCACTGAATGAACCATGTGTTCAGTGTCTGGTCACTGCTATTCCTTGCAGACCAGAGCAAATAGGATATGATCTGAAGAAGAAGACAATGCATGAGAGGAGATCAGATACCCCCTTCCCCACAAATCTGTTTCCCATATCCTACCAGCTGCTTCCCCAGCTCCCAGGTTCAAAACTCAAGGAACTCCTATAGCAACAAATGCAAATGGGATTAATTTACAAAAGAACATCAGTAACAGGGAAAGATCAAATGCCATCCTCCCATTTGTTGATCCTCTGTTTAAAATCACACCTGTCACATCATCAAAGCATGAGCCATACTTTCAAGAAATTCAGGGAGCCATGTTGTTCCCACCTGCTTTCTCATATGTATGTAAGATCTATGTTTAATTGTTATGTTTAAGATTTTTAGATGACTTGGCAAAGAGTTCCTAAATTTTACATGATAACAAAGCCTTTGAACTGGGACTTCTATGTGGTGTTGTTAATGCAATTTGAAGATGTTAGATTATCATTATTTAAGCAGATTTCAGGATCTTTTTTTTTTAAAGTTCACATATGGCAAGATGCCAAAAGTGGCACTAAAGAATGTCTTCATCCTTTCCCCATTCTACACTCACTTTTAAGTCCATTATAAATATAAATATAAAACACAATTCAATTGGTTAAAAAATTGTTCCTATCTTTGAAGTTTATGAAGTCCCTGTCTTTGAAGCATTTAAAGCAAATTTGGATATTCTTCCATCAAGAATGCTGAGGTGAATCATAATCCTATGCCAACATGTGACTGGACAGGCAGTAGAATCCATCTCTACATGAATGATTGGACAGTATCTTTTAATGTTGACTAACAGTAGTAGAAAAGATGGAGGAGATATTGGATGATAGGCCTCTTTTAGGTCTGCATAACTCTTTCTTCCAACCATTACTCCCGACCTACTGCCTAATGTTCATTTGCCTAATGAATCCACCCATACAGAAAAATACAGAGCAACAACAAGAGCAATAGTGTCATAGAAATATAGGTGATCTTGGAAGATTCGGCATATGGAATTGCCCCTGCAATTTAAAGGAGGCATGTGGTGCTAGTAAGGAACCCTGCTGAAAGAAACAGAACCAGTGTTTTGAAGGTCTGATAGGATGTTGCAAGAGGTGTAGAGCAAAAATCCATGATGACAAGGCTGACAAAGGCTTTACTGAAACATATGCTATATGCACAGCATTCCCTTTGACTACCAAGCTGGTAATTTTATCAAAAAAAGATTATCCTATAAATTAACTTCTTTAAACTCTTTATTAGAAAAGTTTCTTTCTTCATAATCCACCTTCCCCACTTCTTTCACTCTCTGTTACAGTGATGGCATACATATTCAGGGCTGAGTGCCCCAGCACCATTTATTACGTGGTGCCTGGAGAAGGACTTCCGCCCTCCAGGGGCAGGATTTCCGCCGTCTAGGCTGGGAAAGCTTTTGGGGGAATGAAGAAAACAGATGCGTGCCTGTTCCTGCTCTTCCCCTGTGCCTCTCAAGGGGCAGCTAGAGGCTGGGAAAGCTCTGCAGGGAGCTTTCCTTCTCCCCTCCATGCCTTTCCTAGCATCCGGCTGCCTCCAGAAGGTCAGCTGGAGGCCGGGAAAGCTTTGGGAGGAGGAAGAACAGAGGCGCACCTGTTCCTCCTTCTCTCCCCGCACGTATCCCAGTAGCCGGAGGCAGCTGGAGGCCGGAAAGCTCTGGGAGGACCAAATGGTGTTGCGTGCCATCTCTGGCATATGTGCCATAGGTTCGCCATCACAACTCTATCACCTTATTTTAATTTCTTAGTATATCATATTATTATCTATAGCTTTTCTATTTTATGCCATTTCTTCTCATATTGTTGAATTGAATATTTATGTACATCGTCAACCTGTCCATTACTGCTCAATCACTTAACTTGTGGTCTCTTCCAACTCTATGATTCTATGATTCTATATTTTATCCATACATTCAGTAGTGATTTCCTTATATTATGTTTCTTGAAAGTCCTTACATAATGTTTAACGAAGGATTCTACGCAAGGCAAAACCACCTCCCAGCAACATAAACAAAAAAGAAAAAGAAAAGTCATCACTTTGAACCCAGAAATCATAATTCTCCCAGCAGACAAAGGCAATGCTCCAGTAATCATGGAAACAGAACAATACAAAAAAAACATCAAGGAACTCCTAGATCCTACAATATACAAAAACAAGACCCAACAACAAAATCATCAGGAAAACGAACACCATGATTAAAAAACTCTTGAATTCAGCCAACCACAAACCAAAGTTTGTGCAAATCTGAAGCTCCTCCACCAAGACTGTACGGACTTCCCAAGATCCACAAGGATTCCATTCCACTCCAACCCATAGTGAGTGCCATTGGATCCCCCAAATGTGACTTGTCCAGGTTTCTGGCCACACATATAGGGCAAACCCTACATCAATGACTCAGCTCACTTCAAAGGAAAAATCAACAACCTCAGACTTAAACCTGGAGACATATTAATCAGCTTTGATGTGGTCTCCTTGTTCACCAAAGTTCCCATAATGGACATCCTGGCACTCATCTGACAAATTTTTCAGGAAGACATCACAGCCCTGTTCGAACACTGCTTCTCCACAAGCTACTTCCAGTGCGACAGTGCATTCTATGAGCAGAGAGATGGGAAGATGAGCAGAGAGATGGGAAGCCCTCTGAGCCCCATGATAGCAAACTTTTACATGGAACACTTTGAAAACAAGCTTGCTCCATCCTCAATGTGACACCCTTTCAAATATTTAAACAGGGCTATCATATCATCCTTTAACCGTCTCTTCTCCAAGCTACACATCTCCAGCTCCCTAGGTGTTTCCTCATAAGGCATAGTTTCCAGACCCTTCACCATTTTGGTTGCCCTTCTCTGGACACACTCCAATTAGTCAACATCCTTCTTGAACTGAGGTGCCCAGAACTGGACACAGTATTCCAGGTGAGACCTGAACAAGACAGAATACAGAAGTACTATAAGGTCCCTAGATCTAGAGTTTAGACGGCAGCGGTGGCAGCGCAGGTGGAGGAGGAGGAAGGCCGGATTAGCTGGGCCTGAAAAGGCCCCCAAGGCTCTCTCTTTTTGGCGGGAGCAGCAGCAGCACAGGCAGAGGAGGAGCAAGGCCGGACCAGCTGGGCCTGAAAAGTCCCCCAAGGCTCTCTCTCTTCAGCGGCAGTGGTAGCAGTGCGGTTGAAGGACGATCAAGGCCGGACCAGCTGGGCCTGAAGGCCCACAAGCCTTCTCCAGGTAACCCCCCCCCCGACCTTCCCCCAATCCCCAGCATTCCGGAGTATGTCGGGCGGAGGCCATTTGACCAAGCCCAGTAACACCTGCTACTGGCAGCACGGGAGGTTAGATTGCAGGGAAGGTCTAGGCAACCCATCGGTTTATCCCCCAACCCCCAGCGAGGAGGAAGAACAGGGACGCACCTGTTCCTCCTTCTCTCCCCGCACGTATCACAGTAGCCAGAGGCAGCTGGAGGCCAGAAAGCTCTGGGAGGACCAAATGGTGTTGCGTGCCATCTCTGGCATACATGCCATAGGTTCGCCATCACAACTCTATCACCTTATTTTAATTTCTTAGTATATCATATTATTATCTATACCTTTTCTATTTTATGCCATTTCTTCTCATATTGTTGAATTGACTATCTATTTATGTACATCGTCAATCTGTCCATTACTGCTAAATCACTTAACTTGTGGTCTCTTCCAACTCTATGATTCTATGATTCTATATTTTATCCATACATTCAGTAGTGCTTTCCTTACATTATGTTTATTGAAAGTCCTTACATAATGTTTATCGAAAGGATTCTACACAAGGCAAAACCACCTCCCAGCGACATAAACAAAAAAGAAAGAAAAGCCATCACTTTGAACCCAGAAATCATAGATCTCCCAGCAGACAAAGGCAATGCTCCAGTAATCATGGAAACAGAACAATACAAACAAAACATCAAGGAACTCCTGGATCCTGCAATATACAAAAACAAGACCCAACTAACAAAATCATCAGGAAAACGAACACCATGATAAAAAAAAAAAAACTCTTCAATTCAGCCAACCACAAACCAAAGTTTGTGCAAATCTGAAGCTCCTTCACCAAGACTGTACGGACTTCCCAAGATCCACAAGGATTCCATTCCACTCCAACCCATAGTGAGTGCTATTGGATCCCCCAAATATGACTTTTCCAGGTTTCTGGCCACACATATAGAGCAAACCCTACATCAACGACTCAGCTCACTTCAAAGGAAAAATCAACAACCTCAAACTTAAACCTGGAGACATATTAATCAGCTTTGATGTGGTCTCCTTGTTCACCAAAGTCCCCATAATGGACATCCTGGCACTCATCTGACAAATTTTTCAGGAAGACATCACAGCCCTGTTCAAACATTGCTTCACCACAAGCTATTTCCAGTGGGACAGTGCATTCTATGAGCAGAGAGATGGGAAGATGAGCAGAGAGATGGGAAGCCCTCTGAGCCCCATGATAGCAAACTTTTACATGGAACGCTTTGAAATGCAAGCCCTGGAAATAGCACCAAAAAAGCCCACAACATGGTTCCGATATGTGAATGACACTTTCACCATTTGGTGAAAAAGATTTGGCTGTGTTTCTGAAACATCTGAACAACATCCACCCAAACATTCAATTCACAGAGGAAAAAGAAAAGGAAGGAACATTGCCATTCTTCGATGTCCTGACAGATACTTGCTCAAGAACTCCAACCGTTACCCATGACAAAAAAGAAGCACAATAAAAACACTGGTAGATCAGGCAAAACAGATCTGTGAACCCAATTTCTTGGAAGATGAATTGAAGCATCTAGACTGGGCTCTACAGACGAACGGTTATTCCAGCTCAGACATCAGAAGGGCTGCCAGACCCAGACAAACCAATAGGAGTGAGCACAAGCAACCACTCAAAGGGAAGGTATTTTTTACCATACATCAAAGGAGTCACAGACAGAATAGGGAAACTGGTGAGGAAGCACAACCTCCAAATGGTTTACAAACAGACCAAGAAAATCCAGCAAATGCTGCGCTCAACGGACAGGAGAGACACTCTCACAGCCTCGGGAGTTTGCAGCATGCCATGCAGCTGTGGACAAGTCTAGACAGGGACCAGCAAACACAGTGTTCAAACACGAATCAAGGAACACGGGAGACACTGCAAACTGGGTCAGTCAGAAAAATCAGCAGTAGCAGAACATGTTGTAAACCATCCTGGGCACAAAATGCTATTTGAAGACACTGAAATTCTGGACTATGCCAATAGCTATCAGGTCAGAATGACCCAGCAAAATGCAAATGAAAACCACCCAGGGTCAGGCATTTCCCCAGCAGACAACGAACACTAATTAAACAAACAAACACTAATCATCTTTGCATATCCTCCCAACCTCAGGTCTAGCCATTGAACAACAGAACAGTACACAGATTAACATGAAAATCAGTCCTCCCTACCCAGGGCATGCAGTATACTCCACTCTCTTCCATGCCAGCATTCTCTGAAGATGCCAGCCACAGATGCTGATGAAACATCGGGAATAAACTCTTCTAGAACATGGTCACGTAGCCCAAAAAAACCCCACAAAAGCCTATAGATGATAGCCATGAAAGCCTTCAACTTCACATTGAAAGTCTTATTCACTTTTGATTTACATAACATAGGAAAGCATGCCATCCAAAATGGAGGTTCAAACTTTCATAATCTTTTATTTTCAATTGATATCCATTCTTTTATCCAAGAAAATGCACTTGCATAATAATGGTAAGCTAAGTTTTCTCCTTTCTTTTCTATCTTGCAAATCTGTTTTCCAAGTGAAACATTTGAGGTGATTGCTCTAACCTGGGGCACAGTACAATCTCTCTATGGCATCGTTGTCACAGGAATCTTCAATCTCACTCCCTCTGCCATATGAAGTTTGATAGGAATTTCTGCCAAAGCTTGAGTGGTTGTTTGCTATTATAGGTAGGATCATAGAATAACTGAGTTGGAAGGGACTACAAAGGCCATCCAATCCTACCCCCCTGTTATGCAGGAATTTACAATCAAAGCATTTCTGAAAGATGGCCATTAAAGACCTCCAAGGAAGGAGACTCCACCACACTCTGAGGGAGTGTGTTCCACTGGTGAAAAGCTCTTACTGTCAAGACGTTCCTCCTAATGTTGAGGTGGAATCTTTTTTCCTGTAGCTTGCATCCATTGTTCCTTGTTCTAGTCTCTGGAGCAGCAGAAAATAAGCTTGCTCCATCCTCAATGTGACACCCTTTCAAATACTTAAACAGGGCTATCATATCATCCTTTAACCGTCTCTTCTCCAAGCTAAAGATCTCCAGCTCCCTAGGTGTTTCCTCATAAGGCATGGTTTCCAGACCCTTCACCATTTTGGTTGCCCTTCTCTGGACACAGTCCAATTAGTCAACATCCTTCTTGAACTGAGGTGCCCAGAACTGGACACAGTATTCCAGGTGAGACCTGAACAAGGCAGAATACAGAAGTACTATAACGTCCCTTGATCTAGAGTCTAGACACTATACTTCTATTAATGCAACCAAGAATTGTGTTGGCTTTCTTGGCTGCCACATCACACTGCTGACTCATGCGCAACTTGTAGTATACCAGGACTCCTAGAACCCTTTGTAGTCTTGTTAAGCCAGGTGTCACCCATCCTATATCTATGCATTTCATTTACCCACTCTAAATGCAGTACTTTTAAGTGCAGAACCTTACATTTCTCTGTGTTGAATTTCATTTTGTTAGCTTTGGCCCAGCTTTCTGATCTATTAAGGTCTTCTCAAATTTTAATCCTGTCTTCTGGGGTACTAGCTATTCCTCCTAATTTGGTGTCATCTGCAAATTTTATAAGCATGCCTCCTTCATCCAAGTCATTCGTAAAGATGTTGAATAGCTCTGGGTCCAGGACAGAACCCTGTGGCACCCCACTGTTCACTTCTCTCCAACATGAAGAGTAGCCATTGTTGAACACCCTTTGTGTTCAGCCAGTTAACCAATTACAAATCCACCTAACAGTCATATTGTCTAGCCCACATTTTAACAGCTTGTCTACAAGAATGTCATGGGATACCTTGTCAAAGGCCTTACTGAAATCAAGATATGTTATATGCACAGCATTCCCTTTGACTACCAAGCTGGTAATTTTATCAAGAAAAAAAAAAGAGAGATCTGAATAGTCTGCATGACTTGTTTCCCAAAAGCCCTTGTTGACTTTTTGTGATAATTGTATTGCTTTCTAAATGTTCACAGACTCCCCATTTAATGATCTGCTGTAGAATCTTCCCTGGTATTGATAACAGATTAATTGGACAATAATGGTCGGGATCCTCTTTTTTTCTCTTTTTGAAGATGGAGACAAAGTTTTCCCTCCTCCAGTCTGCTGAGACTACTCTTGTTCTCCAGGTGTTCTCAAAGATTATCGCCAATGGTTCTGATATTACATTTCCCAATTCTTTTAATACCCTTGAATGTAGAGACCAGAATCATTTAGATTCACCAGGTATCCCTATACTTTCTCTTTACTTATTCTGTGCTGCATTTCTCCTATTATGTCCTCTGCTCCATTTTCCTCAAGTTGAGCACCCCTTTCCTTTTCTGAGAAGACTGAGGCAAAGTTGAGTTGAATGTTGAGTTGAATATTGAGTAGTTCTGCCTTGTTTCTGTCCCTCATTAGCATTTAGCCATCTTCTCCACATAGTGGCTCTACCATTTCCTTTTTCACAGCTAAATCTTCCCTGGATATAGGGAAGTCAAAAGGGTTCTACGAAGACAAGTTTTTACACCCAAGAAGAGTTGAGGTTACTCACAACTGACCTCACCCTTCGGGTCAAGGATGTCAAGGAACTTCCATGACTGCATCTTGCAGCAATCTATCCACAGGAACGCCAGCAACTTTTAAAGTTATATGTTGAAACTGTGTACAGTTTCCAATTGGTGTACCTCTCTTTAATCTGTTTTCTGTTGTTTTTGCTTTGTCTTGTGACAAAAGGTGATTCAAAATTGGAGGTCATCAAAAAAATCACAGACTTTCAGGTATTTTTAGATAACTTTTAATCCAAAATTCATCGTCTGTTTTGCAAAGTGGGAAAAAAATCCTCTCTCTTTTTAGAGAAGTTGAGTTGAGAATTTGAATGAGTGTTTTACCTACTCTGTACAATTGAAACGGCAATTATATTTAATCTATTAATTGACGCAACAGGATGAAAAATGGATTACAAAAAGAAAGGACAAGCAGGAAAAGTACAAAATGTACAACAGCAACGTAGGCCGTCTCTAGATCAGCAATCCCAATTGAATGATTCTAATCCATATTTAATAGAGGAAATACGAAAGCTTACAGCAGACTTAGGCAAAAATAACTATCTTACAAAAAGAAATGTCAGCTTTCAAAACCAAAATACGAAAAGAAATAAGGTCAGATTTCAAAGAAATAAGAGTATCAGTGGATAAGGCTAGATCAGAAATTGTCAAAATAAAATCCAAAATCAACATAATTGAAGGGAAATATAATGATCAGGAGAAAAAACTGGAAGATTTAAATAACAGACAAGATTGTCAAGTAGAAGAAAATCTAAAATTGGAATATAAATTGAGAGAAAAATCCTTAAAAATTCGGGGGTTACCGGAGATGGATCAAGGGAATCTCTATGAGTCTCTGAAACCTAAATTAGCTGAATACTTGGGATAGGAGCTGAAAATGTTTAGTTTTGAATCATAGAATCATAGACCCATAGAGTTAGAAGAGACCACAGGGGCCATCCAGTCCAACCCCCTGCCATGCAGGAACTCCCAATCAAAGCATCCCAGACAAATGGCCATCCAGCCTCTGCGTAAAGACCTCCAAGGAAGGAGACTCCACTACACTCCGAGGGAGTGTGTCCAACTGTCGAACAGCCCTTACTGTCAGGAAGTTCTTCCTAATGTTGACGTGGAATCTCTTTTCCTGCAGTTTGCATCCATTGTTCCGCATTCTAGTCTCTGGAGCAGCAGAAAACAAGCTCGTTCCCTCCTCAACATGACATCCTTTCAAATATTTAAACAGGGCTATCATATCACCTCTTAACCTTCTGTTCTCCATACTAAACATCCCCAGTTCCCTAAGGCGTTCCTCACAAGGCATGGTTTCCACACCCTTCACCACCTTAGTTGCCCTCTTTTGGACATGCTTCAGTTTCTCCACATCTTTTTTGAATTCTGGTGCCCAGAACTGGACACAGTATTCCAGGTGGGGCCTGACCAAAGCAGAATAGAGCGGCACTATTACTTCCCTTGATCTAGACACTATACTTCTATTGATGCAGCCTAAAATAGCATTGGCCTTTTTAGCTGCCGCATCACACTGTTGGCTCATGTTCAAGTTGTGGCCTACATCGACTCCTAGATCCCTTTCACATGTGGTCTCGTTCAGCCAGGTGTCCCCCATCCTATATCTGTGCATTTCATTTTTGCGCCCTAAGTGCAGTACCTTACATTTCTCCGTGTTGAATTTCATTTTGTTAATGTTGGCCCAGCTTTCTAGTCTATTCAGGTCATTTTGAATTTTGATCCTGTCCTCTGGGGTATTAGCTACTCCTCCTAATTTGGTGTCATCTGCAAATTTGATAAGTATGCTCCCAATTCTGTCATCCAAGTCATTAATAAAAATGTTGAATAGCACTGGGCCCAGGACAGAACCCTTTGTGACCCCACTGGTCACTTCTTTCCAGGATGAAAAGGAACCATTGTTGAGCACCCTTTGAGTTTGGCCAGTCAACCAATTACAAATCCATTTAACAGTTACCTTGTCTAGCCCACATTTTATAAGCTTGTTTGCAAGAATGTCATGGGGGACCATGTCAAAGGCCTTACTGAAATCAAGATATACTATATCCACAGCATTCCCTTCATCTACCAAGCTGGTAATTTTATCAAAAAAAGAGATCAGGTTTGTCTGGCATGACTTGTTTCTCTGAAACCCATGTTGACTTTTTGTGATTATGACATTGCCTTCTAAATGTTCACAGACTCTCTGTTTAATGATCTGCTCCAGAATCTTTCCTGGTATTGATGTCAGACTAAATGGATGATAATTGTTGGGATCCTCTTTTTTTCCCCTTTTTGAAGATGGGGAAAATGTTTGCCCTCCTCCAGTCTGCTGGGACTTCTCCTGTTCTCCAGGAGTTCTCAAAGATTATTGTCAATGGCTCCGATATTACATTTGCCAGTTCTTTTAATACCCTTGGATGTAGTTCATCTGGTCCTGGAGACTTATATACATTTAGGCTAACCAAGTATTCCTGTACTATCTCTTTACTTATCCTGTGCTGAAATTCCCCTATTCTGTCTTCTGCTCCGTTATCCGTAGGTTGAGCACCCTTTGCCTTTTCTGAGAAGACTGAAGCAAAGAAGGTGTTGAGTAAATCTGCCTTTTCTCTGTCCCCTGTAAGCATTTTGCCATCTTCTGCATGCAGTGGTCCTACCGTTTCCTTCTTCTTCCTTTTGCTGCAGACATATCTCATAAAGCCCTTTTTATTGTTCTTAACCGCTCTTTCAAGCTTGAGTTCATTTTGCGCTTTAGCTTTTCTGACTTTATCCCTACAAGTGCTGGCTATTTGTTTGAATTCCTCTTTCGTAATTTCCCCATTTTTCCATTTCTTATACATGTCCCATTTAAAACTTAGCTCAGTTGAAAGTTCCATAGTCATCCATCCTGGCTTCTTGAGACACTTCCCATTTTTCATCCTCATTGGAACTGTTTGAAATTGTGCCTTCAGTATCTCCCTTTGGAGAAACTCCCATCCGTCTTCAACTCCCTTCTCTTTTAGTATTCCTGACCATGGGGTCACCCCCAATAGTCCTTTAAGTTTACTGAAATCAGCTTTCCTAAAGTCTAGAATGTGTGTCTGACTATGCCTGGTTTCTCCTTTCCACTGTATTACAAACTCCAGGAGAACATTGTCACTCCCACCTAAGGATCCCACCACTTGAACCCCATTAACTAGGTCATCCCTGTTGGTTAAGATAAGATCCAAAATAGCTGATTCCCTTGTTGCCTCTTCCACCTTTTGGACAATGAAATTGTATTCCAGGCAAGTGAGGAATTTGCTAGACCTTGAGTATTTGGCTGAGTTTGGCGTCCAGCAAATATCAGGATAGTTGAAGTCACCCATCACTACTACATTCTCCTTTCTGAGTGTGTGATTATATGTTCTAGAAAGGCATCATCCAATTCCTCCGTCTGACTTGGCGGTCTGTAGTAGAGTCCCACAGACCTTGAGGATTTGGCTGAGTTTGGCGTCCAGCAAATATCAGGATAGTTGAAGTCACCCATCACTACTACATTCTCCTTTCTGAGTGTGTGATTATATGTTCTAGAAAGGCATCATCCAATTCCTCCGTCTGACTTGGAGGTCTGTAGTAGACTCCCACAGTAACATCCCTGTTGTTTCCCTCTCCTTTAATTTTTATCCAGATGCTCTCCACTTGGCTTCCAGTACTGATGTCCTGGATCTCTTCACTGGTGTAAATATCCCTGACATATAATGCTATTCCTCCTTCTTTCCTGTTTGGCCTGTTTCTCTTAAAAAGGTTATACCCCTCTATTTCAACATTCCAATCATGAGAACCATCCCAACAGGTTTCAGTGATGCCTATTATATCATATTTCCCTTGTTGTGCAAGTTCAAGTTCATCCTGTTTATTTCCCATACTCTGTGCATTAGTGTAGAGACATCTAAGAACATGTGTTCCCTTCACTTGCTGCCCGTGCAAGTTTTTTTGGTTCCTACTGTTGGCTTCTTGCCCTGTTTGCCTTTTTTCCTCTATGTCAGTTTGGCTATTTTCTCCATCCCTTTTGCCTCCCAGAATACTCTCTCCCTTCCCCACATAACTCAGTTTAAAGCCCTCCTGATCAGATTTTTAAGACTATTGGCAAAAAGCCATCCCTTGCCAGAAGTCCCCCCTCATGGAACTGCAGCTCATGATACAAGAATCCAAACCGTTCTTGGCGGCACCATCTATGGAGCCAGTTATTCACCTCTGCTATTTTCCTCTTCCTTCCTGGACCATGCCCTTCAACTGGGAGAAGAGATGAGATGACAACCTGTGCATCCATCTCTTTCAGCTTCCTTCCCAGAGCCTCATAATCCTTTATGATATTTTGAAGGCTATGCCTTGCAGTATCATTGGTTCCCACATGAACCAAAAGAAAGGGGTAATGATCAGTAGGCTTGACTAGTCTTTTGGAATTGAAAGGATTTTTAGATTAAATTCATTAAAAAAAAATTCCTTGAGATATTGTGATAAATTTCTTGAGTAAACAAATCCGAGTTCAGCTAATTAGAAAACACAACGAATCCCCTTTAAATATAAATCAAGTTGAGCTATAGATTTTTAAGGATGTGCCTTCAAAAATTCTAAAAAGACATAAAGATTACCCTTTTCTGACGCAGTTCCTGAGAAAGGTCAATATTCCATACCGTTGGCTAATTCCGGAGGGAGTTATATTTTGGTATAAAAAAAACAAAATATGAAATTAAAACAATTGCCGAAGTGAAGAAGGTATTAAATTTTATTTCAAAAGACCACAAAAAAGAGCAAAAACAATCAGATAAACTCAAAATAAAGAGGAAGAAAGAAAACCGAAAGAATATTTACGATATCCAAAAAACCCCTCAAAACTCAGCAGTAATGAGGTTGAGCTGAACAATAAGAAACAGAAGTTACAAAGAACACTCAATTTAATGGTTTATGATGAGTTAGAAGCAACTAAAAGTGATCAAATTCAAATTCCAAGATCTGATTTAGAAGGAGAAATTGACTTATCTTCGGAGGAAGAAAGTTTAGTTGAAAGACAAAGCAACAGTAAAGAATTTGAAACAGAAGAAATTTAGATGACAAGAAGTTTAAAGGTCACATCATGGAACATCAAAGGTATGAATAGATTGATAAAATAGAAAAAAATATTTCATTACTTAGAAAGTCTAAATTGTGATGTGATTTGTATTAAGAAACTCATATTAAGAAAGAGGATACCCATTATTTAAGAAATTTGAAATTGGGGCAGCATTTTGCTTCGTCAAAGAAAGAAAGAAGAAAGAAAGAAAGAAGGAAAGAAAGAAAGGAGTGGTTATGTATATTAATTCTAACTTAGATGTGACGGTGGTCCTAAATGACAGCCATAGTCGTTATATTGGAGTGATAACAAACATGGATGATCAAAAAACTTTGATATTAGGAGTGTACGCTCTTAATGATAAAGATAGATTTTATCAAAAACTATTGAATAAGGTTAAAGATTTCTTTTGACACTGCCATTCTTTTAGGTGATTGGAATGGAGTAGTTGACCCTTTAACAGACAGATTGTAAAAAAAAAAGATTAAACCTAAACAAGGAAAATTACCTAAGACCTTCTTTGATTTGAAGGACTTCTGTGAAGTCTATGATATATGGAGTTTGAAAAATCCCTCAGCTACAGATTTCACTCCCCCCCCCCCCAATGTTCACAACTCGTGGGCAAGAATAGATTTTTTCTTAACCTCTTTGACTTTTTGTCATCAAATCAAATCAGTGGATATGTTGCCTAAACTCATCTCAGACCACAACCCCATTATTATAGAGCTACGGACAGGCAATCGAAATTATAATTGGAGACTGAATGATACTCTATTAAATGAGGAAAAAATTGTGGAAGAAGCAAAAAAGGAATTAAAAAATTATTTCAAAGAAAATTTAGCTAATGAAGTTAAACTTAATTTAGTCTGGGATACAATGAAAGCGGTCATAAGAGGTTTCTTTATTTAAAAAGTCCTGAAAGGAAAAAGGAAAAAATAAAAAATTGGCAAACTTAACAGGACAATTGAAAAAGAAGGAGAAACAATTACAAATTTCAGAGACCAATAAAAGAGTTTAGAAGAGATCAAAATAATACAAAATCAGATCTCCTTATTAATGGTCGAACAATTACCAAAAAATAAAAATAAAAAATGAAATGTATTAAACAAAAATATTTTGAGTCAGCCAACAAAAGAGGCAGGATATTGGCTTACAAATTGAGAAAACAAGTTAAAAGAAGACAAATTGTGAATGTTACTTATAAGGGGAACACATATACAAAGCAAATGGAAATTAAACAAATCTTTGCTAATTATTATACTCTATTATTTAAGGGCAATATAATTAAAGAAGAAACGATTGTGAAATATCTAGAGCAAAAAAGCTTTTTGAAAATTTCAGAGGAACAAATAGAAACTTTAAATAGACAAATAACCATTCAAGAGATCAGAGATGCTATTTTAGGTAGTAAATCTGGTAAAGCAACTGGTCCAGATTGTTTTTTCACCGAATTCTATACAACATTTATAGAAGAATTGATTACTCCACGACATCAAACAATGAATAATATCTTAATCAGTCAAATTCCTGAATCATGGTCTGACTCAAATACAACTTTAATACCTAAGGAGGAGAAAGATAACCTTGAACCAAAGAGCTATTGCCCCATAGCATTACTGAATGTAGATTATAAAATCTTTGCTTCTATACTGGCATTTTTTTTAATTATTTATTATTTATTTATTTTATTTATACCCCGCTCTTCAGCCAAGGTTATCAGAGCGGCTTACAATTTGTTAAACAAACAACCTTCATTTATATACCGCTTCACACAACCTAAGCAGTGTCTAGGCGGTTTACAACTGTAAGCTAATTTGCCCCCAACAAGCTGGGTACTCATTTTAGCGACCTCGGAAGGATGCAAGCCTGAGTCAAGCTTGGGCCCTTTGCTGGTCTTGAACTCGCAACTCACTTTTGAGTGAGTGGCTGCAGTACAGGCATTTAACCACTGCGCCACCAGGGCTAGGCTAAGAAAAATTTTCCAAGTTCAGATTAATAAAGATCAAAGAGGATTTCTCCCAGGTAGAAGAATGAAGGATAATATAAGACGTCTATTAAATATTATCAAATATCATGAAAAAAGAAATTAAAAAAAATAGCATTAGCCTTTTTGGACTTTGAAAAGGCCTTTGACCGTCTTAATTGGTCGTTTCGTTTTTTAAAGGAAGTAACTAAAAGGATGGGATTAGGTCAAAACTTTTGTGGGTGGATTGAAAAAATTTATACTAAACAACAAACTAGTTTGATAATAAACGGAGAAAAAATGAAAAAAGCAACATTCAGAAAGGTACGAGGCAAGGGTGCCCCTTGCCCCCTCTTTTGTTTATTGCTTGTTTGGAAATTTTAAACGATGATATTAGAAGTGATCCGACAATAGAACAGATATGAAACTAAAAGCCTATGCGGATGACTTAGTTTTGACATTATCAAATCCAATTGACCAAATTTCTAATGCGAACAAAACATTAGCACAATTTGGGAACGTATCAGGGTTGGTAGTAAATAAAGAAAAAACTTCTATTTTACCGATAAATTTAAACAAGCTAGAAAAAAAACCAACTTGAAGTCAGATCCCACTATAAAATTAAAGACAAAGTGAAATATTTGGGAATTTGGATGACTACAAGAAATGTAGACTTGTTCAAAAATAACTACGAGAAAATATGGCAGACCATAATGACATCAGTAGATTGGGGAAACTAGATCTATCCTGGATGGGGAAAATAGGCACGGTAAAAATGAATATTTCACCAAAAATAATCTTTTTGTTCCAGACTATTCCTGTCTTGGTAAATGAAAAACGTTTTGTGCAATGGCAGAAAGGTATTAATAGATTTATTTGGAATGGGAAAAAACCCCGTGTCAGATTTAAAATCATGCAGGACGACGTAAGAAGAGGGTGTATGAGTCTTTTTGAGGTATGGTAGTGATATTTTTAGAAGATCCCATAGTGAGTATCTCTCAAGATTAACAGCAATGTTGGAGTAATTCAGGAATCTAGCAGTCTTCAAAGTCTTCAAAGCAAAAGCAGCATCCTAATGAAGAACCTCAAAAAGAAAAAAGAAGAGGAACTGTGCAGAGTTTAAAATTGTTAACAAGATAAAATATTTAGGGGTAACAATCACCACCAGAACTCTGTGATAACAATTGCAACCTAACATGGAGGAAAGTTAAAGAAAATCTAAAAAATTAGGAGAGACTTGAGCTCTCTCTGCTAGGGAGAATAGGTGCTATCAAGATGAGCATCCTGTGGTCAGGAATAGTAAAAGAGAAGGGAGTTCAGGATGATGGTACTTTTTCAAAGGAAACATATTGAAGGCACAATTTCACACTGTTCCAACGAGGAGAGGAAATAGGAGGTGTCTCAAGAAACCAGAAATTAACTCAAGCCGTAAGAAATGAAATGGATGGTAAATTTGCAAATGATTGGAACAAGGTAGTAAATTTTTTAGAAAATAAACTGAGGTAAAAAGAATATTCGAAATTCATGTAAATCCCTATAAGAGACTGGATCTGCAGAGTATATATATACATAGATGTATGGGAAGTCACTCATCCACCTTCAGACTATTATTGGTAGGAAGGAAGTCATTTGTATGAGTTGATTGAGTGAGGTAAGGAAAAGAAGAGATGGAAAGTCGACTGAATTAAGAGTTAAGAAGTTGAAGTTGAGTGCCCTATGAAGGAATAGCGAAGAATTTCAAAGGAAGAAATTAGAAAGCGTAGTAAGGTGAGTGTAGGTGGTACTTTGAGTTAGAGAAGGCAATTACAAAGAAGATATGCTATCTTTTGTTTTGTTTTGTTTTGTTTTGCCTTTTGGTTGTGTATATCGGTCAATGTGATTGTTTGTTGGTTTGTCTGTTTTAACAATAATTAAAAGGAAAAAAAAAAGGAACCGGAATGAATGACTAAAGAACTTTAAGCTGAGCTAAGTTTTAAATGGGACATTTATAAGAAATGGAAGAAAGGGTTAATCGGCAAGGAGGAATTCAAGCAAATAGCTAGCACATGTAGGTCAGAAAAGCAAAGTCAGAAAAGCAAAAGCACAGAACAAGCGCAGGCTTGCTGGGGAGGGTAAGAATAATAAAAAGGACCTTTGGGGGCTATCTCTGTATTAAAAGGAAGAAAAAGGAAATGGTAGAGCCACTATGAGGAGAAGATGGCAAAATGCTAATGAGGGACAGAAACAAGGCAGAACTACTCAATATTCAACTCAACATTCAACTCAACTTTGCCTCAGTCTTCTCAGAAAAGGAAAGGGGTGCTCAACTTGAGGAAAATGGAGCAGAGGACATAATAGGAGAAATGCAGCACAGAATAAGTAAAGAGAAAGTATAGGGATACCTGGTGAATCTAAATGAATCTGGTCTCTACATTCAAGGGTATTAAAAGAATTGGGAAATGTAATATCAGAACCATTGGCGATAATCTTTGAGAACACCTGGAGAACAAGAGTAGTCTCAGCAGACTGGAGGAGGGAAAACTTTGTCTCCATCTTCAAAAAGAGAAAAAAAGAGGATCCCGACCATTATTGTCCAATTAATCTGTTATCAATACCAGGGAAGATTCTACAGCAGATCATTAAATGGGGAGTCTGTGAACATTTAGAAAGCAATACAATTATCACAAAAAGTCAACAAGGGCTTTTGGGAAACAAGTCATGCAGACTATTCAGAACTCTTTTTTTTTTCTTGATAAAATTACCAGCTTGGTAGTCAAAGGGAATGCTGTGCATATATCATATCTTGATTTCAGTAAGGCCTTTGACAAGGTATCCCATGACATTCTTGTAGACAAGCTGTTAAAATGTGGGCTAGACAATATGACTGTTAGGTGGATTTGTAATTGGTTAACTGGCTGAACACAAAGGGTGTTCAACAATGGCTACTCTCCATGTTGGAGAGAAGTGAACAGTGGGGTGCCACAGGGTTCTGTCCTGGACCCAGAGCTATTCAACATCTTTACGAATGACTTGGATGAAGGAGGCATGCTTATAAAATTTGCAGATGACACCAAATTAGGAGGAATAGCTAGTACCCCAGAAGACAGGATTAAAATTTGAGAAGACCTTAATAGATCAGAAAGCTGGGCCAAAGCTAACAAAATGAAATTCAACACAGAGAAATGTAAGGTTCTGCACTTAAAAGTACTGCATTTAGAGTGGGTAAATGAAATGCATAGATATAGGATGGGTGACACCTGGCTTAACAAGACTACAAAGGGTTCTAGGAGTCCTGGTATACTACAAGTTGCGCATGAGTCAGCAGTGTGATGTGGCAGCCAAGAAAGCCAACACAATTCTTGGTTGCATTAATAGAAGTATAGTGTCTAGACTCTAGATCAAGGGACGTTATAGTACTTCTGTATTCTGCCTTGTTCAGGTCTCACCTGGAATACTGTGTCCAGTTCTGGGCACCTCAGTTCAAGAAGGATGTTGACTAATTGGACTGTGTCCAGAGAAGGGCAACCAAAATGGTGAAGGGTCTGGAAACCATGCCTTATGAGGAAACACCTAGGGAGCTGGAGATCTTTAGCTTGGAGAAGAGATGGTTAAAGGATGATATGATAGCCCTGTTTAAGTATT
Organism: Urosaurus nigricauda; assembly: GCA_034509955.1. NCBI lineage: Eukaryota > Metazoa > Chordata > Lepidosauria > Squamata > Phrynosomatidae > Urosaurus > Urosaurus nigricauda. The sequence goes on along the minus strand of JAOEGL010000005.1, from coordinate 104,280,957 downwards.
TGAAAGGGTGTCACATTGAGGATGGAGCAAGCTTATTTTCTGCTGCTCCAGAGACTAGAACAAGGAACAATGGATGCAAGCTACAGGAAAAAAGATTCCACCTCAACATTAGGAGGAACGTCTTGACAGTAAGAGCTTTTCACCAGTGGAACACACTCCCTCAGAGTGTGGTGGAGTCTCCTTCCTTGGAGGTCTTTAATGGCCATCTGTCAGGAATGCTTTGATTGTAAATTCCTGCATAACAGGGGGGTAGGATTGGATGGCATTTGTAGTCCCTTCCAACTCAGTTATTCTATGATCCTACCTATAATAGCAAACAACCACTCAAGCTTTGGCAGAAATTCCTATCAAACTTCATATGGCAGAGGGAGTGAGGTTGAAGATTCCTGTGACAACGATGCCATAGAGAGATTGTACTGTGCCCCAGGTTAGAGCAATCACCTCAAATGTTTCACTTGGAAAACAGATTTGCAAGATAGAAAAGAAAGGAGAAAACTTAGCTTACCATTATTATGCAAGTGCATTTTCTTGGATAAAAGAATGGATATCAATTGAAAATAAAAGATTATGAAAGTTTGAACCTCCATTTTGGATGGCATGCTTTCCTATGTTATGTAAATCAAAAGTGAATAAGACTTTCAATGTGAAGTTGAAGGCTTTCATGGCTATCATCTATAGGCTTTTGTGGGGGTTTTTTGGTCTACGTGACCATGTTCTAGAAGAGTTTATTCCCGATGTTTCATCAGCATCTGTGGCTGGCATCTTCAGAGAATGCTGGCATGGAAGAGAGTGGAGTATACTGCATGCCCTGGGTAGGGAGGACTGATTTTCATGTTAATCTGTGTACTGTTCTGTTGTTCAATGGCTAGACCTGAGGTTGGGAGGATATGCAAAGATGATTAGTGTTTGTTTGTTTAATTAGTGTTCGTTGTCTGCTGGGGAAATGCCTGACCCTGGGTGGTTTTCATTTGCATTTTGCTGGGTCATTCTGACCTGATAGCTATTGGCATAGTCCAGAATTTCAGTGTCTTCAAATAGCATTTTGTGCCCAGGATGGTTTACAACATGTTCTGCTACTGCTGATTTTTCTGACTGACCCAGTTTGCAGTGTCTCCCGTGTTCCTTGATTCGTGTTTGAACACTGTGTTTGCTGGTCCCTGTCTAGACTTGTCCACAGCTGCATGGCATGCTGCAAACTCCCGAGGCTGTGAGAGTGTCTCTCCTGTCCGTTGAGTGCAGCATTTGCTGGATTTTCTTGGTCTGTTTGTAAACCATTTGGAGGTTGTGCTTCCTCACCAGTTTCCCTATTCTGTCTGTGACTCCTTTGATGTATGGTAAAAAATACCTTCCCTTTGAGTGGTTGCTTGTGCTCACTCCTATTGGTTTGTCTGGGTCTGGCAGCCCTTCTGATGTCTGAGCTGGAATAACCGTTCGTCTGTAGAGCCCAGTCTAGATGCTTCAATTCATCTTCCAAGAAATTGGGTTCACAGATCTGTTTTGCCTGATCTACCAGTGTTTTTATTGTGCTTCTTTTTTGTCATGGGTAACGGTTGGAGTTCTTGAGCAAGTATCTGTCAGGACATCGAAGAATGGCAATGTTCCTTCCTTTTCTTTTTCCTCTGTGAATTGAATGTTTGGGTGGATGTTGTTCAGATGTTTCAGAAACACAGCCAAATCTTTTTCACCAAATGGTGAAAGTGTCATTCACATATCGGAACCATGTTGTGGGCTTTTTTGGTGCTATTTCCAGGGCTTGCATTTCAAAGTGTTCCATGTAAAAGTTTGCTATCATGGGGCTCAGAGGGCTTCCCATCTCTCTGCTCATCTTCCCATCTCTCTGCTCATAGAATGCACTGTCCCACTGGAAATAGCTTGTGGTGAAGCAATGTTTGAACAGGGCTGTGATGTCTTCCTGAAAAATTTGTCAGATGAGTGCCAGGATGTCCATTATGGGGACTTTGGTGAACAAGGAGACCACATCAAAGCTGATTAATATGTCTCCAGGTTTAAGTTTGAGGTTGTTGATTTTTCCTTTGAAGTGAGCTGAGTCGTTGATGTAGGGTTTGCTCTATATGTGTGGCCAGAAACCTGGAAAAGTCATATTTGGGGGATCCAATGGCACTCACTATGGGTTGGAGTGGAATGGAATCCTTGTGGATCTTGGGAAGTCCGTACAGTCTTGGTGAAGGAGCTTCAGATTTGCACAAACTTTGGTTTGTGGTTGGCTGAATTGAAGAGTTTTTTTTATCATGGTGTTCGTTTTCCTGATGATTTTGTTAGTTGGGTCTTGTTTTTGTATATTGCAGGATCCAGGAGTTCCTTGATGTTTTGTTTGTATTGTTCTGTTTCCATGATTACTGGAGCATTGCCTTTGTCTGCTGGGAGATCTATGATTTCTGGGTTCAAAGTGATGGCTTTTCTTTCTTTTTTGTTTATGTCACTGGGAGGTGGTTTTGCCTTGTGTAGAATCCTTTCGATAAACATTATGTAAGGACTTTCAATAAACATAATGTAAGGAAAGCACCATCTTGAGGGGAGAGAAAGGCAGGCCACCTCCTGCTGGAAGCAAGAAGAGCCCTCCCTTCAACCACCATCTTGAGGGGAGAGAGATGCAGGCCACCTCCTGCTGGAAGCAAGTAGAGCCCTCTCTTCAACCACCATCTTGAGGGGAGAGAGATGCAGGCCACCTCCTGCTGGAAGCAAGAAGAGCCCTCTCTTCAACCACCATCTTGAGGGGAGAGAAAGGCAGGCCACCTCCTGCTGGAAGCAAGTAGAGCCCTCCCTTCAACCACCATCTTGAGGGGAGAGAAAGGCAGGCCACCTCCTGCTGGAAGCAAGAAGAGCCCTCCCTTCAACCACCATCTTGAGGGGAGAGAAAGGCAGGCCACCTCCTGCTGGAAGCAAGTAGAGCCCTCCCTTCAACCACCATCTTGAGGGGAGAGAGATGCAGGCCACCTCCTGCTGGAAGCAAGAAGAGCCCTCCCTTCAACCACCAACTTGAGGGGAGAGAAAGGCAGGCCACCTCCTGCTGGAAGCAAGAAGAGCCCTCCCTTCAACCACCATCTTGAGGGGAGTTAATTGTCTAATTAACAAATTGTAAGCCGCTCTGATAGCTTTGGCTGAAGAGCGGGGTATAAATAAAATGTATTATTATTATTATTATTATTAAAGCACTACTGAATGTATGGATAAAATATAGAATCATAGAATCATAGAGTTGGAAGAGAGCACAAGTTAAGTGATTTAGCAGTAATGGACAGATTGACGATGTACATAAATAGATAGTCAATTCAACAATATGAGAAGAAATGGCACCCCTGTTCTTCCTCCTCCCAAAGCTTTCCTGGCCTCCAGCTGACCTTCTGGAGGCAGCCGGAGGCTAGGAAAGGCATGGAGTGGATCTTTCCCAGCCTCCAGCTGCCTCTCCACCCAGACAGCAGAAATCCTGCCCCTGGAGGGCAGAAGTCCTTCTCCAGGCACCAGGTAATAAATGGCGCTGGAAAAACTTTTAGCTGGGGCACTCAGCCCTGAAAATGTATGTCATCACTGTAACAGAGAGTGAAAAAAGCAGGGGGGGGGGAAGGTAGATTATGAAGAAAGAAACTCTTCTAATAAAGAGTTTAAAGAAGTTAATGTATAGGATAATCAAAACTGGTGTAATAAAAATGATAAATAATTATGGTTTTCTGTTAATAGGAAGTCACTGTGAATATGTGTGTGGAAAAATCCACTCACTATGGATAGTATATGAAGAATGGAAAATGGAGTGAAGAAGGTTGAAGACAGAAGAAAGAAAAGGGGAAGAAAGTCCTGGCAGAACCAGAAATAAAGAATGTATGGTAATCAAAAGCTCCTTTATGAAAGAAGACTAAAAGAAATGTGTGGATTTATGGTAGTGTATTCATTGTTCCTCCTGTGGAACCTGTTCCTCCTATGATTTGTGTATTTATGAAGGAAAAGTTAAATAAAAATTATTTGGGGGGGGGGAAGGTAAGGGGAATTTAACTTGAAAGAATATATTTCTTTTCTTCATGAAGCATAGTTTCCAGACCTTTCACTATTTTGAACACCCTCCTTGGAACACACTCCACTTGTCAACATCCTTTCTGAACTTTGGTGCCCAGAACTAGACACAGAATTCCAGGAGAGGCCTGACCAAAGCAGATTAGAGTGGCACTATTACTTCTTCTTCGTGGTCTCTGTGCCTCACACAATAGGGTACTGCACCTGTGCAGAAACTCCATTTGGATAGCTGAAAAGCTGAGCAGATTGGCAGTAGCCCCGCCCCTGCCACACACTAAGCATGCCCAATCCCACCAATCTTACTCCTCCTTCAGTTCTCTTTCGTCCACCGCAAGAGAAACATCTCCTTCAGGTTGCTGAGCATTTCTTCAAACGGTTGAGTAGAACTCTCCTCTGGAGATTTGATTTCCATTTTTTAAATGTTTTATTTTCTTTCTCTCCCTTGAGCTGCCCTTTTTTCTTCTTGTTTTCAAATTTTTCGCAAGGGTTCCTTTGGCCTGGACAGGCTCCTCACTAATCCTCAGGCCTTTTAATGGCCTCCATCTAGCTTTTCAAGAAATGCTCTGTTTGTCCTAGCAAACTGGCCCTTAATGATAAGCGTTCTGTGCTTTTTTTGCTTGAGTGAAACCCACATCCAAGATAGATGTGTCCATTGTAAAGCCTTCACCCTGGTGACTCTCTGCAACGCTGACTCCAGGCTTTTTTGTAGGAACAAGCCCTAGCAGTCACCCAAAAGTCGGGTCTGCATTCTGATCCCCTGGGCAGACTTCCCATTTCTAAGTTTCCATGGATTCTTAAGTTATCCCGGAAAATTCCGACATCGATGTCGACATTGACACAATCGACTTCAATCCCGTCGACATCAAAGCTTCTCTCTCCATCCTGTGCTGCATCAATGTCTCAGTTGGCCTCTAGCCCCAGTCCTCCAAGAAGTCCTCCTCTTCTAAATCTCACTTTTGACAGGTCATCAGGAGTGACACCAATGTTTCACCTGTCATCTACTCTCTCTCCCCACCACATCCCCAGGCTTTGCCACTTCTAAGACATCTGGCGTCAGATCACCTCAGACTCCTGGGTCCTCACCATCATCCGTCTGGGATATGCCATAGAGTTTTCAAGTACTCTACCAAGTGGCGTTTTCTGCTCTACTCCCTCATCCCCTTCTCTTCTGGAGGAGATCTCCTCCCTTCTCGACAAAGGAGCCATTTAATGAATTCCAGCCAGTTGCAGACTGGAAGGCTACCTCTCTCGATACTTCATGGTTCCGAAGAGAGGTGGTGGCCTTTGCCCCATATTAGACTTGAGAGGTGTCAACTCCTTCATCACAACTCTGCAGTCCATCCTTCCATTCCTGTATTGACTGATTTGTTTCCATTAATGTGAAAATAAGCATCCTTCAGATCACCATCAGGCCCCAGCATTGGAAGTTTGCTTCTCTGTCAATGGAGATCTCTTTCAATATACCATTCTTCTTTTTGGCCTCTCCACTGCCCCCAGAGTCTTTACAAAATGTATGGCAGTAGTCATCTCCCACCTTTAATCGCAAGGTATAAAGAACTTTCCTTACCTCGACGATTGGCTACTAAAGTTGTCCTTCCGAACAGTTCAAGCAATCTCCGATGCTTTCAGAATTACCGGCAACCCTGAAGCTTCGGCTTTATCAAGAATCCTCCTTCCAGTTGATGAAACAGACTGGAGCCCAAACTCTCTCCTCAGAGGTTTTTATTCGTAAGTTGCTGTATTTACAAATATGTACACATGCACATCCAACAAAACTCTCCACCCAACTACTCCACCCAACCTCTTCTGGTGATTTTTCTTTCTTGTGTTACCTACAATGTTGTCCCCTCAGTCAGGAAGACTCTTATTGTTTACATTAGGCCTACATGCAAGCAAGCACATACTGACCTTGAGCAGTGTCTGTTTTCCAGCCTTCAGCTGTAGACAATGCAAGCAAACAGTAGATTACCCATAATTCCTGGTTTTACTTTTTGTGCACATCTGTGCATTACATACTCAGGCCTCAAAGCCTAACATGCCCCTCCAAAATGTACAGATGTGTATCATTTTGCCAAATTGTGTTAATAGTGCCATGCCTATCAAACATGATAGCTGTTCATGCCTTTCAATTGGCAAAGCTTTTGTGAAAACATCAGCAATGTTGTCTCTGGTGTCAATGTGTTCCAGACTTATGATTCTGTTCTGAACCATCTCTCTCACATTCTGATACCTCACACCAATGTACTTTGTCCTACATTTCAAATTCTCAGCTTCAGACATTGCAATACAAGATTGTGAATCTTTATGAACTACAGTAGGCTCTTCACACTTTTCTCCCAAATCTACAAGCAATTGCCTTATCCATTGGATCTCTCCTGCAATTTCAGACAATGCTGCAAATTCTGCTTCTGTAGTACTTAAAGCAACGCAATTTTGCTTCCTGCTGCGCCAAATTATTGGACTACCAGCAAATCTTACAAGCAGACCTGATACTGACTTTCTGTCATGCAATTCTGATGCAAATGAACTGTCCACATAACAATCAAGCTATTGTTCACTGCCCTGTATCACCAACTTTCTATCTTTGTTTCCTTTCAAGTACCTAAGCACATGTTTCACTCTAGTCCAGTCCTCTACTTTTGGAACACTCACTTTTCTGCTAAGTACTCCAACAGCAAACAAAATGTCTGGCCTAGTGCTGTTTGCAATGAACATCAAGCTACCTACTACACTTATGAACAATTCTGGATTCTCAAAATCCTTTGATGACTCTGCACTAGAACTTTCAGAAGTCATTGGACTTTTCACAACTTTTGCACTTTGCAAGCCACATTTCTCAATCAGTCTCTCAATCTTTTTCTGTTGGCTCAACAAACATTTGCCATCCTCAGTCCACTGTACTTCAATCCCTAAGTTAGTTTTAAGATTTCCCAGATCCTTAAGCACAAACTTCTTGGACAACTCTTTCTGAACTGACTCAATTTCCCTCTCTGACTTCACTATGACACACAAGTCATCAACGTACATCACAATGGTCACATCACCTCAGAACTAATCTGCACCTCTGTGTCTTTCATGGACACCTTTTCAAACTTCTGTGTAGTGACCGGTGAATGCAATGTTGGATGTGTTTGTGTGTGATGTTCTGCAGAAGTACTGGGTTCACATTCAGTAGATGCTTCTTGTTTTGGCACCCCTCCATTTCTAGTACCTATGTCCCTCTGCCCCAGTTTGAGAAAAACCTCTTTGTTTGCATGTAGCTTTTCCCAGCCTGAATGCTTTTCAAAATTGGCACTTCTGGACAGCATGATATCCCCATGACCTAGACGAAATCTATAGCTGTTTCCAGAATATCCCACAAACATCAACCTTCTCCATTTAGGATCCCCCTTTTTCCTGAAGTTTGCAGGCACATATGCATTTGCATACTGCCCAAAAACTCTCAGGTATTTGAGATTTGGTGGTCTACCATACAACATATGATATGGCGTTTTCTTTACAAAATAATTCCATGTGCGGTTGGCAACATGGTTTGCTGTCAAAATTGCTTCTCCCCAAAGCTGCTCAGGTGCTTCTGCATCAAGTATCATGCAATCTTTCATTTGCTTTAGGACCCCAATATGTCTCTCCGCTAAGCCATTCTCGCTAGGAACCGCCAGGTTAGTCGTATTGTGGCGTATTCCTTTCCTTCTCAACCAATTTTTAAAGTTATTGGACAGAAATTCTCCACCTCTATCCAAGGACCCCACCTTGCATTCAAACTCCCTTTCAATCATGTTGACCCAATCTTTGATGTGTTCATCAGCTTCACTCTTTTCCTTCATGAGCATCACATACGAAAACCGTGTGTTACGATCTACAATGACCATGAAGTACTGATTTTTGCCCGTGGTTTTGGCCAAAGGACCAGCCAAATCAGCATGCACAACCTGAAAAGGTCTTTGTGTGGTGCATTTGCTGTGTTTGGCCACAGGAAAAGCCTTCAGCTTTATCCTGCTGCAAACTGGACAATCCAGGTGGTTTGAACAAGAAGAAATTTTAAATTCTGGACACACTTCCCCCAGCTTCCCCAAACTCGTGAAGCTTGTATGTCCCATGACTCTATGGTAGTAATGAGCACTATATTAGATTGGTGAATCTCCCTCAAAGCATCCTAAACTGCCTTTGAGGTTCTCTTCTCCCAGACATGGTTGATTTGCGACAGCATGATTGTAAGCAAAATTGTAGCTCTTGCTCTCTTATCATTTTCAAGAGTATCAGCTGTGGGTCCTCTCTCAACAACATCCCACAGTCCTTCTCTGGCCAGCAATGTCTCACACACATCTGACAAAACTCTCCAACCAACCATTCACTACTCCACCCAACCTCTTCTGGTGATTCTTCTTCCTTGTGTTACCTACAATGTTGTCCCTTTAGTCAGGAAGACTCTTGTTGTTTACATTAGGCCTTACATGCAAGCAAGCACATGCTGACCCTGAGCAGTGTCTGTTTTCCAACCTTCAGCTGTAGACAATGCAAGCAAACAGTAGATTACCCATAATTCCTGGTTTTACCTTTTGTGCACATCTGTACATTTCATACTCAGGCCTCAAAGCCTAACAATTCACTCCACTCTTTCTCTTCTCACCATCTTGGGACTCACCATCAATGCCTCCAAGTTTATTCTCTGACCTGTTAAGATGATAGATTCCATAGGCACCTCCTTGGATTCCGTCATGGCTCGGGCCTATCTACCAACCAAAAGGGCAGAAACCCTCTGGGACCACCTCTGCTATGTTCTCACCACTATTCAACCAATGGCGAAGGACATCCAACATTTCCTGGGCTATCCAGCCTCCATGACAGAAGTCACCTATCTTGCCCGTCTGAGGTTCAGGCCTCTCCAAGAGTGGTTCCTCTCGGCATTCGACCACCTCCGCGACAAACAGTCCAAGATGTTCTCCATTCCCTCTCAGGTTTGGGACTCTCTCAAATGGTGGCTTGTTCTCTCCAACATGTTGAAAGGGATGCCCTTTCAGGCCCTCCAGGATGGTCACCACCAAGGCTTCTCTGACAGGATGGGGAGCCCATTACAAAGACCTTTGTGTGCAAGACCAATGGTCCCCAGAAGAGTCGGAGCTATATATCAATGCTCTGGAACTCTTGGCAGTTATCAAGACCTTCCAGGCCTTCGAACATCATCTCCTCCACAGAGTTGTACAGGTGATGACTGACAATACAACCACTGCCTGTTACATCAACCAACAGGAAGGAACACATTCGACTGTTCTCCTTCACCTATCAAAGCAATTTTGGACGTGTTGCCACCTCTGCTCAACCCACCCGGTGGTGGTTCACCTTGCAGGCAAGGACAATATATTAGCAGATTCCCTCAGCAGGGACAAGGTCCTTCAGCATGAATGGACTCTATCAGCTCAGGCCTTCCACCTCCTTACAACTCGTTGGGGGACTCCCTCTGTGGATCTGTTTGCCACTCCGGAGAACACTCAGTGTCAGCTGTTCTACACCAGAGCGGGCAGAGGCTTAGGATCCCTGGGAGATGCCTTCCTCTGCGACTGGAGTTGGGACTTCCTGTATGCCTTCCCTCCCATGCCGCTGATCTCCAGGGTCGTGGCCAAGATGACCAGAGATGGGTCCAACACAGTTCTCCTGACCCCCTTCTGGCTGAGACAGGTTTGGTTCACCCCGCTGCTTCATCTAGCCAAGGGCCAATACTTCCATCTCCCAAACTGGCTGGACCTTTTGTCCCACTCCAACGGGGCAGTCCTGCATCTGGACTGTCACAGTCTGCACATGACAGCTTGGAGGATGAGGCCCTGAACTCTCTTGATCTCCTCAGGGTTTTGTCGGCTTCCAGAAAGGATTATAATAATATAATAAATAATAAATGTTTATTTATATTCCACCCCTCTGGGTGAGCAATCGGGGCGGAGTACAACATTTAAAAATACATACAATTAAAAAACATATCAGTCTACCCTCCCACCCCTCAAAAATAGATTAAACTATTTTAAAGGATTCTACTAAACAGTCCTACGTCTACAAATGGAAGCGCTTCTGTGACGTTGCAGAGGCCTGAGCGGAACCTTGCTCTCCAGTCTTTCTAGTGACAGTGCTACAATTTCTGCTTCCCCTTTGGGAACAGAGCCTGATCTTCTCCTCCCTGAAGGTATACCTTTCTGCTATTGTGGCTAACCAACCGCCTAGCTCTTCATTGGCTCATCTCTTCACTTTACCGACCCTTAAAAGATTCTGCAAGGGCCTTCATTACCTTTATCCACCGTTGCCTCTTTTGGCCCCAGCTTGGTCTCTTTCCCTGGTGTGCACGCAGCTCATGAGACCCCCATTTGAGCCATTGGGCTCGGGTCCTATTAGACTGCTGACACTCAGAGTGTTCTTTCTGGTGACCATCACTTCAGCCAGACGTGCCTCTGAACTGACGGCCCTATGCTCGGATGAGCCATTTATAGTTTTCCACAGGGATAAAGTGGTCCTCAGACAGGACATCTCTTTCCTCCCCAAGGTGGTTTCCCCGTTCCAACTTTCCTAAGAGATTGGGCTACCAAACTTCTAACCAGATAGATCCTACCTCACCTCTGGAAAAGACTATGAACACTCTTGATGTTTGCCATGCTTTGGCATTTTATGTCCAATGTTCTGCTGACTACAGGTTGCCCACCAAGTTGTCTGTTTATTATAGTGGACCCAGGAAGGGCAGCCCAGTTTCCTCCCAGAGGTTTTCCAAGTGGATTGTCCAGACCATTGCTCTAATCTATGAGCTGGCTAAGCACCCTCTTCCAGTTGTTATCCATTCTCACTCAACCAAGGCCATTACTTCATCTGCCGCCTTCTTTCAAGGTGTTCGCCTGCCAGCGGTCTCCAAGGCAGCTACATGTTCACAGCCTTCCACATTTGTTCAGCGCTACTGGCTGGACTCCAGGTCCAGGCAGGATGCCAGTTTTGGTCATGCTGTTCTGTCTTTGATTCTGCAGTGACCATTTCCACAGGTAATAATAATAATAATAATAATAATAATATTATTTCTATTCCGCCCCTCTGAACAAGCAATCGGGGCGGAGTACAGCAGAGGTTAAAACAATATCAAGTTAAAATACCCCTTCCTTACCCTTACCACCCTCCCTTAAAAAAGAATTAAATCACAATGGAGTTAAAAAACATAATAGATTAAAACAGCAATACACAATAGTAGGGAGTGGACCCAGCTTAGGTTGTATGGAGAAAAATGCAGGAAAAGATTTAAAAAGCCCTTAAAACCTAGGTATGGAGCTGGGGATATTCACATTCTCTGGAAAGGCTTGCCGGAAGAGATGCGTCTTTAGGGCTCTTTTAAAGCCTTCTAAAGATGTAATGAGACGCATCTCGTCCGGCAGGTCATTCCACAACTTGGGGGCGACAGCCGAAAAAGCCCTCTGGGAGGTCTGTACCAGCTTGGTCTTCATGGGTTGAAGCAGGTTCCTCCCAGAGGACTGGAGTGTGCGGGGGGGGGTTCATATGGGAGGAGGCGGTCCCTTAGATAAGATGGGCCCAAGCCATGACGGGCTTTAAAGGTTAAAACCAACACCTTGTACTGTGCCCGGAAACTGATCGGCAGCCAGTGGAGGGCTTTTAGCACAGGAGTGATATGCTCTCTCCTGGATGTTCCAGCCAGAAGTCTGGCTGCCATATTTTGGACCATTTGTAGTTTCCGGGTTAGGCACAAGGGTAGCCCCATGTAGAGTGCATTGCAGTAGTCCAAACGTGAGGTTACCAGCGCGTGTATCACAGTTTCCAGATCCCTCCTCTCCAGGAAAGGGCGCAGCTGGCGTATCAGCCAAAGCTGGTAACAAGCGCTCTTGACCGTCGCATTCACCTGACTTGTCATGTGAAGCGACGGATCAAGGAGTACCCCCAGACTGCGAACAGAGTCCTTCGAGGAGAGTGTGACTCCATCGAGGACTGGAAGTTGTATTCCCAAACCTGGTTTCGGGCCTGTGACTGTGAGCACCTCCGTTTTGTCTGGATTAAGCTTCAATCGGTTTTTCCTCATCCAATCCATTACCGCCGCAAGGCAGTCATTGAGAGGGGAGACGCCATCTGAGGTCTGAGCAGACGATCTGGTCACGGAGAAATAGATCTGAGTGTCATCAGCGTACTGATGACACTGAGCTCCGTGCCTCCGAATGATCTCACCCAACGGCTTCATATAAATATTGAATAACATCGGGGACAGAATAGCGCCCTGTGGAACTCCACAGCTAAGCTCGATTTTAGAAGAGCAGCTGTCCCCAAGTCTCACCCTTTGAGATCTGCCGGAGAGGAAGGAACGGAACCACCGGAGCGCGGTGCCGCCGATCCCCAACTCTCTCAGCCGATCTAAAAGGATGGAATGATCGATTGTATCAAAAGCCGCGGAGAGATCCAAGAGCACTAACAGGGTCACACTACCCCTGTCGATGCTCAGGCGGAGGTCGTCAGTCAGAGCAACCATGGCTGTCTCCACTCCATAACCTGCCCTGAAGCCGGTTTGAAATGGATCGAGATAATCGGTTTCATCCAAGACAGCTTGGAGTTGGGAGGCAACCGCTTTCTCAACCACCTTGCTTAAGAAAGGCAGCAAGGAAACTGGTCTGTAGTTGTTCCTGTCCAGGGGATCAAGGGAAGGCTTCTTCAGGAGGGGCTTAACAGCCGCCTCCTTCAGACTAGATGGAACATTGCCTTCCCTGAGAGACGCATTGATCACATCCCGAAGGAATGTTCTCAATGCATCCCCTCCCTGGACGACCAGCCAGGATGGACCTGGGTCGAGAGAGCAGGTTGTCTTCCTCACGCTTCCAAGGAGCTTGTCCACGTCATCGGTACTCACCGATTGGAACTCATCCAGTAAACTGACAGCAATGGAGTTGCTGGATACCTCACTCATGGACTCTGAACGAAGGTTGGCGTCCAAGTCGGCTCTTATCCAAGAGATTTTATCTGCAAAGTGGATATTAAATGCCTCACAGCAGGCTGTTGTAGGATCTAGCAAGGGGTTTGGCGCAGGGGGGACCTGTGTCAATTCCCTCACCACCTTAAACAGCTCTGCCGGGCGGGACTCTGCAGACGCAATGCGTGCAGAGCAGCGAGATCTCCGCGCTGCACGCAAAGCCTCTCCATAGATGCGAAGATGCAATCTATAGAGAGTTCTGTCGGATGAGAGCCGAGTCCTTCGCCATTCACACTCTAGTCGTTGTCCAGCCCGCTTCATTTCCCTGAGCTCTTTCGTATACCAGGGCTTCCTGTTGGGAGCAGGCTGGAAAGGACACTCGGGAGCGATTGTGTACGCTTTTTAGTCACCCTATTGTGTGAGGCACAGAGACCACGAAGAAGAAGTGCAGGTTGCTTACCTGTAACTGTGTTTCTTCAAGTGGTCATCTGTGCCCTCACACAAATCTCAGCCTACCTCCTCTCAGTCTGGTCCCTGCTCTGTTCTGTGGCAGACTTGATTTGAAGGAGGAGCTAGATTGGCAGGATTGGGCATGCTCAGTGTATGGGAGGGGCGGGGCTACCGCCAATCTGCTCAACTTTTCAGCTATCCGAATGGAGTCTCTGCGCAGGTGCAGTACCCTATTGTGTGAGGGCACAGATGATCACTTGAAGAACACACAGTTACAGGTAAGTAACCTGTACTTCCCTTTTAGAACAGTGGTTTCCAATCTTTAAGCTTCCAGATGTTTTGGACTTCAGCTCTCAGAATCCCAGACCATTGGCCAAGATGCTTGAGACTACTGGGGAATGAACTCCAAAATATCTGGAGGACCAGATTTTGGGGATCACTGATCTAGAAACTGTACATGTATTGATGCAGTCCAGAATCACATCAGCTTTTTTGGCTGCTGCGTCACACTGCCATAGAATCATAAAGTTGGAAGAGACCACAAGGGCCATCCCGTCCAACCCCTTGCCATGCAGGAACTCCCAATAAAAGCATCCTTGACAGATGGTCATCCAGCCACTGCTTAAAGACCTCCAAGGATGGAGACTCCACTACACTCCGAGGGAGTGTGTTCCACTGTCGAACAGCCCTTGCTGTCAGGAAGTTCCTCCTAATGTTGAGGTGGAATCTCTTTTCCTGCAGTTTGCATCCATTGTTCCGCGATCTAGTCTCTGGAGCAGCAGAAAACAAGCTTGCTCCCTGATCAATATGACATCCCTTCAAATATTTAAACAGGGCTATCATATCACCTCTTAACCTTCTCTTCTCCAGGCTAAACATCCCAAGCTCCCTAGGTCGTTCCTCATAGGGCATTGCTTCCAGGCCCTTCACCATCTTAGTTGCCCTCCTTTGGACACACTCCAGTTTCTCCACATCTTTTTTGAACTGTGGTGCCCAGAACTTGACACAGTATTCCAGGTGGGGCCTGACCAAAGCAGAATAGAGCAGCACTATTACTTCCCTTGATCTAGACACTATACTTCTATTGAAACAGCCTAAAATAGCATTGGCCTTTTTAGCTGCCGCATCATACTGTTGACTCATGTTCAACTTGTGGTCTACTTGGACTCCGAGATCCCTTTCACATGTACTTTCATTCAGCCAGATGTCCCTTATCCTATATCTGTGCATTTCATATTTCCGCCCTAAGTGCAGTACGTAACATTTCTCCGCATTGAATTTCATATTGTTAGCATTGGCCCAGCTTTCTATTCAGGTCACTTTGAATTTTGATCCTGTCCTCTGGAGTATTAGCTACTCCTCCTAATTTGGTGTCATCTGCAAATTTGATAAGTATGCCGCCAATTCTGTCATCCAAGTCATTAATAAAGATGTTGAATAGGACCAGGACCAGGACAGAGCCCTGTGGCACCCCACTTGTCATTCCTTTCCAGGTTGTAAAGAAGCCATTATTGAGCACCGTTTGGGTTCGGCCAGTCAACCAATTACAAATCCATGTTACAGTTAACTTATCTAGCTCTTTTAGTATTCCTGACCATGGGATCACCTCTAATATTCCTGTAGGTTTATTGAAATCAGCTCTCCTAAAGTCTAGAGTGCGTGTCTGCCAAGCTTCTCCCTTCCACTGTATAACAAACTCCAGGAGAACATGGTCACTTCCACCTAAGGAGTCCACCACTTGCACCCTAGTAACTAGGTCTTCCCTGTTGGTTAAGATCAGATCTAAAATGGCTGATCCTCTAGTTGCCTCTTCCACCTTTTGGACAATGAAATTATCTTCCAGGCAAGTGAGGAATGTGCTAGACCTTGAGGATTTGGCTGAGTTTGGTGTCCAGCAAATATCAGGATAGTTGAAGTCACCCATCACTACTACATTCTCCTTTCTGAGTGTGTGATTATATGTTCTAGAAAGGCATCATCCAATTCCTCCGTCTGACTTGGAGGTTTGTAGTAGACTCCCACAGTAACATCCCTGTTGTTTCCCTCTCCTTTAATTTTTATCCAGATGCTCTCCACTTGGCCTCCAGGACTGCTGTCCTGGATCTCTTCACTGGTGTAAATATCCCTGACATATAATGCTATTCCTCCTCCTTTCCTGTTTGGCCTGTTTCTCTTAAAAAGGTTATATCCCTCTATTTCTACATTCCAATCATGAGAACCATCCCAACAGGTTTCAGTGATGCCTATTATATCATATTTCCCTTGTTGTGCTAGGAGTTCAAGTTCATCCTGTTTATTTCCCATACTCTGTGCATTAGTGTAGAGACATATAAAAACATGTGTTCCCTTCACTTGCTGCCCATGCAAGTTTTTTGCCTCCCACTGTTGGCTCCTTGCCCTGTTTGCCTTTTTTCCTCTATGTCAGTTTGGCTATTTTCTCCACCCCTTTTGCCTCCCAGAATACTGTCTCCCTCCACCACATAACTCAGTTTAAAGCCCTCCTGATCAGATTTTTAAGACTATTGGCAAAAACGTTTTTGCCAACTGGCGTGAGATGCAAGCCATCCCTTACCAGAAGTCCCCCCTCATGGACCTGCAGCCCATGATACAAGAATCCAAACTGTTCATGGCGGCACCATCTATGGAGTCAGTTATTCACCTCTTCTATTTTCCTTTCCCTTCCTGGACCATGCCCTTCAACTTGGAGAAGAGATGAGATGACATCCTGTGCATCCATCTCTTTCAGTTTCCTATCCAGAGCCTCATAATCCCTGAAGGATGTGCCTTGCAGTATCATTGGTTCCCACATGAACCAAAAGAAAGGGGTATTGATCGGTAGGCTTGACCAGTCTTGTCAGCCTCTCCGTCACATCATGGATCTTTGCCCCAGGGAGACAGCATACCTCCCAAGACATCTTGTCAAGCCCACAAATCACTGCTTTGGTACCACTCAGCAAGGAGTCCCCCACGACCACCAGACGTCTCCTCTGAGGCTTAGCAGTATCTGTTCCATTTCGTGGTATTCTCAGGCTCCCCTGCTCTGTCCCTGACGTCTGTCCTTGCTGCTTTTCCTCATCATCTCTGATAACAGAGAGAGATTCAAAGCGATTCTGTAGCTGTAAGCTCACAGAACAAACCCTGGTTTCCCTACTTCTGTGTGTGACATTCCTCCAACCATCTACTTCTGTTGTGTGTGAAGTGACCTCCTCTTCCCCAGCAACTTCCTCTGTGTGTTTCCTGTCCAAGACTGTCTGGTCCATTCTGTTCAGAAGAACCTCCTGGTTTCTATGATGATGGAGTGTAGACACCTGGGCCTCCAGCTGCTGTACTTTCTCTTCTAAGAGGGCTACCAACTTGCACTTGGGGCAGGTGAAGTTCCCCACATCTGTAGGCAAGAAGACAAACATCCCACAAGTGTTGCAGGTGACTGCAGCAGGTCCCTCAGTGTCCATAGTGAGAAGTCTTAAGGAAGCACTGAAACAAGACTGTGGGCTACTCCTGTTAAACACCAGTGTAAAGAATCCCTATGCGGCTGGCCTTTGTCCCTAAGTTCTGTTAGTGAGCTCAATCAACTGGGCCTACAGTTATCTAGAATGCTCCTGGCTGCTAGCTCCTTCTAGAGGCAAGTCCCTGATTCACTTCCTCTGAATCCCCACAACCCCTTAAGGGAATAGTGAAAAGAAAAGTATAAAGATTGAATGAGTTGCTCTCCAACACTGTGCCTAGGCCACCTTCTCCTCTGTACTTCCAACCCACCTTGGCTCTCAAATATAAAAATGAGTATGAAAAGAAAAAAATCCCTTTTCCCTTTGGCTAGGTATGTCCCAGAGTTCCTCTGCAAGCAGTTATATAGTATGAGTGAACCAAAGGAAATGGCTCACACTTTCAAATTTTAAGCTCTTACCCAATCAAAATGGACACAGAGAACCACCAGGTTTCCCTTTGGCTAGGTATGTCCCAGAGTTCCTCTGCAAGCAGTTATATAGGACTCATGTTCATCTTGTGGTCTACTATCATTCCTAGATTCCTTTCATGTGTAATGTTGTTAAGACAGCCGTCCCCCATCCTATTGCTGTGCATTTCATTTTTTCTGCCTAAGAATAGTACCTGACATTTCTCACTACTGAAATGCATTTGGTTAGTTTTGGCAAGCTTTCTAGTCTATTCAAGTCATTTTGAATTTTGATCCTTTCATATCAGGTATTAGCTACTCCTCCTAATTTGGCATCATTTGCAAATTTGATAAGCCCTCTATTCCTTCATTCAAGTTGTTGATAAAGATTATGAATCACACTGAGTCTAGTAGAGAACCCCATGGCAGCCCACTGTTCACTTCTCTCCAACATGAAGAGTAGCCATTGCTGATCACCCTTTCGGTTTGGCCAGTCAACCAATTACAAATCCACCTAACAATTGCATTGTCTAGCCCACATTGTACTAGCTTCTTTGCAAGAATATCATGGGAGACCTTGTCAAACACCTTACTGAAATCAAGATATGCTATATCCACTGCATTCCCTTCATCTCCAAGCTGGTAATTTTATCAGAAAAAAAGATCAGATTAGTCTGGCATGACGCTTCTCAGAAACACATGTTGACTTTTTGATTATGCCATTCCCTCCTAAATGTTCACAGACTCGCTGATTAATGATCTGCTCTAAAATCTTTCCTGGTATTGATGTCAGACTAATGGCAGTAATTGCTGGGATCCTCTTTTTTTTTCCTTTTTGAAGATAGGAACAATATTTGCCCTTCTCTAGTCTGCTGGGAAATCACCTGTTCTTTTGGAGTTCTCAAAGATTATTGCCAGTGGCTCTGAAATTACTTCTGCCAGTTCTTTAATACCCTTGGATGTAGTTCATCTTGTCCCAGAGACTTAAATTCATTTAGATTAAGAAGGTGGTCAGGTACTACCACTTCATATATTCTGTGCTGTATTTCCTCTATTGTGTCTTCTGGTCCATTTTCCTCAAGTTGAACACCCTTAGCATTTAGCAATACCATTTCCATTTCTATACAGCTTAATGGTGAACTCAACATTCTCTAAACAGTTTGCAATCTGTATGCCAATTGCCCGCAACAAGCTAAGTACTGATTTTACTGGCCTACGAAAGGATGAAAGGTTGAGTCAGCCTTGGAAACCTGGGATCGAATTCACAACCCTGTGGCTACAATACTGGCATTTAACCACTGCACTACCAGGGTTCCTTATTCTTTTTCCCTTTTCCATTTGTGAGAAAACTGAGGCAAAGAAGGTGTTGAATAGTTCTGCCATTTCTCTGTCCTGTTTGCATTTCTGCATCTTCTCCACAAAATGGCTCTATCATTTCCTTCTTCCTTTTGCTTCGGACATAAATATAAAAACATTTTTTATTGTTCTGAACCTCTCTAGCAAGCCTGAGCTCATTCTGTACTTTAGATTTTCTGACTTCACCCCTACATCTGCTATTTGTTTGAATTCCTCTTTGATGATTTCCCACTTTTTCCATTTGTTATACATGTCCCTTTTAAAACATAGCTCAGTTGAAAGTTCTTTCGTCATGCATCCTGGTTTGTGGAGACAACTCCCATTTTTCCTCTTCACTGGAACTATTTAAAATTGTTCCTTTGGTACCTCCCTTTTGAGAAACTCCCTTCTCTTTTAGTATTCCTGACCAAGGGAGTACCCCCCAGTATTTCCCTATGTGTTCTAAATCACTCTTCCTAAAGTCCGCAATGTGTGCGTGATTATTCTTGGCTTCTCCTTTCCACTGTATAACAAGCTGCAGGAGAACATGGTCACTCCCATCTAAGGATCCCACCTCTTGCACCCCATTAATCAGGTCATCCCTGCTGGTTAGGATCAGTTCTAAAATGACTGATCCCCTTGTTGCCTCTTTCACCTTTTGGACAATGAAATTATCTGCCAGGAAAGTGAGGAATTTGCTAGACCTTTTTGGCTGAGTTTGACTTCCAATAAATATCAGGATAGTTGAAGTCACCCATCATTACTACATCTCTCTTTTCTGAGTGTACAGTCATCTGTTCTAGAAAGGCGTCATCCAATTCATCAGTCTGGCTTGGGGGTCTGCAGTAGACTTGCATAATAACTGTTCTTTCTCTCCCCTTTAATTTCTAACCAGATGCTCTCCACTGAGTCATGGATCTTTTCTCATGTTTAAATATCCTTGACATATAGTAGTATTCCTCCTCCTTTCCTAGAATCATAGAATCATAGAGTTGGAAGAGACCACAAGGGCCATCCAGTCCAACCCCCTGCCATGCAGGAACTCCAAGTCAAAGCATCCCTGACAGATGGCCATCCAGCCTCTGCTTAAAGACCTCTAAGGAAGGAGACTCCACTACACTCCAAGGGAGTGTGTTCCACTGTCGAACAGCCCTTACTGTCAGGAAGTTCCTCCTAATGTTGAGGTGGAATCTCTTTTCCTGCAGTTTGCATCCATTGTTCCGCGTTCTAGTCTCTGCTGTTTGGCTGTTTGGCTGATTTCTCTTTATTGCATCCCAATCATCTGATCCATCCTACCAGGTTTCAGTAATACCTATTATATCATATTTGTGTTAGCAATTCAAGTTCATCTTGTTTATTTCCCATGCTCTGTGCATTAGAGATACCTAAGACAATGGGTACACCCCCAGCTGCCTGTGCAAAGTCCCCCCACCCACTATTGGATCCTTGCACTTTTTGCCTTGTTCTCTCTATAACAGTTTGACTATTATCTCCAGTCTTTGATGAAATCCTGCTTTCCAAAAAACTGTCTTCCTCCCCCACATAACTAAAGCCCTCCTGATCAAATTTTTGAGACTGTTGGCAAAAACGTTTCAGGTGTGAGGTGCAACCCATCCCGAAACAACAGGGCAGGATCCAAAAATCCAAATCATTCTCAGTGGCACCATCTGCAGAGCCAGTTGTTAACATCCACTATTTTCCTTTCCCTTCCTGGACCATGCCCTTCAACTGGGAGAAGAGAAGAGTTGACAACCTGTGCATCCAGCTCTTTCATCTTCCTATCCAGAGCCTCATAATCCCTTAAACTCTTCCTTCTCTGAGAACTTGCAAGAGCCACTCAACAGAGAAAGGTTTTTAAAGGAAAGAATGGGTTAAAATTGGAGAGCTTTTGTATTTTGAATAAGATATCTAGAAGCTCAAATCAAAAAGGATGATTCTTAAGA
This sequence comes from Urosaurus nigricauda, assembly GCA_034509955.1. NCBI lineage: Eukaryota > Metazoa > Chordata > Lepidosauria > Squamata > Phrynosomatidae > Urosaurus > Urosaurus nigricauda. The sequence continues at coordinate 104,260,391 of JAOEGL010000005.1, read as the reverse complement.
AAAGCAAATATTTTAATTGGTTTGCTAATATACAACTTATTGTTTGTTGTTGTGCCTTCAAGTCATCCCCAACTTATGGCAAGTTTTTCTTGGCAAGTTTCTTCAGAAGGGATTTGCCATTGCCATCCTCTGAGGCTGAGAGAGTGTAACTTGCCCATGGTCACCCAAGATGGTTTCATGGCTGAGTAGGAATTCCTGCCCTGGCCTCCAGAGTCATAGTAAAACACTCAAACCACTACACCACACTGGATCTTAAGGACAGTTTTAATCAAGACGAGAGAAATGCTGCCATAAAGGTTAGAGAAACTGAGTTTCATTTAGTGTTATGTAAATATGAGGATCATATAATTTTTAAAAAGATATGTAAATTAACTAACTAATATCAAATAATAAATAAAAATTAGGAACTAAGAAGAAATAAGAAGAATTACAGATTCTGCTAAAAAGAGAAAAGATGAGGCAGAGGTGGTTACTAATCTTAATTTGCAAACAATTTTGAAATGATGAAAATGTAGATATTGTTGATAAAATAGACATTATTTTGGAGAAAATAGATATTATTGTAATTAACTACAAATAACTAATTGCTATTACAATTGTCGAACTGAGAGTTTATGTTGCTTGTGAGAGTTGCTGTAGAAAAGAGACAAAAAACAATTAAAGTGAAGTGTAGAAAAATTGCTTGTGAGGGAAAATACTAGAAATCAACTGACAAACACCATTTGTCATATTGGTAATAGACTATAAACAATTGAGGAAGGGAATAAGGGACAAGAAAAGCCTTGGCACAATCACAAATACAAGTGAAAACTCAAAGAAGAGACTCAACAGAAGTTAGTATTAGAATTGTGGATTTGAGCAGCTGCTCTTAAAAGAAATAAGGAAAATGAGAGAAGAAATGAGAGAATTGAGACAGGAAATGAAAGAGGAACTGAAAGAAATCAGACAAGAATTGAGAGAGGAAATCAAAGAAACAAGGACTGAAATAAGAACAACACTGAAATAAGAACAACAAAAAAGACTTTTTTGGATATGTCCACAACAAAAGGAAGAAGAAGGAAACGGCAGGGCCACCGTGTGCAGAAGATGGCAAAATGCTAACAGGGGACAGAGAAAAGGCAGAATTACTCAACACCTTTTTTGCTTCAGTCTTCTCAGAAAAGGCAAAGTGTGCTCAACCTAAGGATAATGGAGCAGAAGACAGAATAGGGGAATTTCAGCACAGAATAAGTAAAGAGATAGTACAGGAATACCTGGTTAATCTAAATGAATATAAGTCTCCAGGGCCAGATGAACTACATCCAAGGGTACTAAAAGAACTGGCAAATGTAATATCAAAACCACTGGCAATAATCTTTGAGAACTCATGGATAACAGGCAAAGTCCCAGCAGACTGGAGGAGGGCAAACGTTGTCCCCATCTTCAAAAGGGAAAAAAAGAGAATCCCAAAAATTATCGTCCAGTTAGTCTGACATCAATACTAGGAAAAATACTAGAGCAGATCATGAAACAGGAAGTCTGTGAACATCTAGAAGGCAATCACAAAAAGTCAACATGGGTTTCAGAAAAACAAATTGTGTCAGACTAATCTGATCTCTTTTTTTGATAAAATTACCAGCTTGGTAGATGAAGGGAATGCTGTGGATATAGTATACCTTGATTTCAGTAAGGCCTTTGACAAAGTTCCCCATGACATTCTTGCAAAAAAGCTTGTAAAATGTGGGCTAGACAAGGCAACCATTAGGTGGATTTGTAATTGGTTGACTGGTCAAACCAAAAGGGTGCTCAGCAATGGTTCCTTTTCATCCTGGAGAGGAGTGACCAGTGGGGTGTCACAGGGTTCTGTCCTTGGCTCAGTACTATTCAACATCTTTATCAATGACTTGGATAACAGAATTGGGAGCATACTCATCAAATTTTCAGATGACACTAAACTAGGAGGAGTAGCTAATACCCCAGAGGACAGGATCAAAATTCAATATGAGCTGAATAGAATAGAAAGCTGGGCCAAAGCTAACAAAATGAAATTTAACACAGAGAAATGTAAGATCCTACACGTAGGGCGGAAAAATGAAATGCACAGATATAGGATGGGGGACATCTGGCTGAATGAAACTATGCGTGAAAGATCTAGGAGTCCAAGTAGACCACAAGTTGGACATGAGTCAACAGTGTGATGCGGCAGCTAAAAAGACCAATGCAATTTTAGGCTGCATCAATAGAAGCATAGTGTCTAGATCAAGGGAAGTAATAGTGCCACTCTACTCTGCTTTGGTCAGCGCCCACCTGGAATACTGTGTCCAGTTCTGGGCACCACATTTCAAAAAAGATGTGGAGAAACTGGAGTGTGTCCAAAGGAGAGCAACTAAGATGGTGAAGGGTCTGGAAGCCATGCTTTATGAGGAGCGACTTAGGGAGCTGGGGATGTTTAGCCTGGAGAAGAGAAGGTTAAGAGGTGATATGATAGCCCTGTTTAAGTATTTGAAGGGATGTCATATTGAGGAGGGAGCAAGCTTGTTTCCTGCTGCTCCAGAGACTAGAATGCGGAACAATGGATGCAAACTGCAGGAAAAGAGATTCCACCTCAACATTAGGAGGAATATCATGACAGTAAGGGCTGTTCGATAATGGAACACACTCCCTCGGAGTGTAATGGAGTCTCCCTTCTTGGAGGTCTTTAAGCAGAGGCTGGATGGCCATCTGTCAGGGATGCTTTGATTCGGAGTTCCTACATGTCAGGGGGTTGGACTGGATGGCCCTTGTGGTCTCTTCCAACTCTATGATTCTATGAGCGTAAGCTGTCACTTTGCTTCAGAGAGTGTTGCATTTTATAGAAATGATGGTGGGGAAGTAATCACTGTTGGTTAGAATCCTGTTGGAGCGTTATAAATGCATAAACGCATAAGTTATGGTGTTTTGCAGTGACCTCCATCCTTATTCTCCCAATCAGCCACTGTGATTAATCGTCATCTGTTCCCTTGTTAATCAGTAAAGTAGCTAATTAATGTTCCCACTCTCTCGTGTCAACAATCCAGTGCTAAAAGCAAAAGAAGATCCTCTTGTTACAATTCCACCTGATGCAGTTAGCCAGTGACAGAACAGCCTCCTGTTGATCATAGTGGCTGCCTCAGTCCCTGTCTATCCCCTAAACTAGTGTCTATATAGGGAACATGAATACAAAAGAGTTGTAAGTAACCCTGGTGGCACAGTGGTTAAATGCCTGTACTGCAGCCACTCACTTGCATACCGTAAGGTTTCAAGTTCAATACCAGCCAGGGCTCAAGCTCAACTCAGGTTTGCATCCTTTAAAATGAGTACCCACATCATTGGGGGCAATTATCTTACACTTTGTAAACCACTTAGGGAGTGCTTACATGCACTGATAAGCAGTATAAAAATGCACTTGCTATTGCTATTGCTAAGTACATAATTCTAGGTTTTTGGCCTTGTGCTACTGGCTGCTAGGTCCGCCTGTTAAGGTAAAAGCTAATAAAGCCATTGATAACCAAATGAAACCAATAATCTCTGCCATTAATGATCAATAATTCAGCCATAGAGCAAAGGAAAAACTTGTACTTTGAATTAGGCTTGAGTTGTGGGCTGAGGAAGGAGGGGGAAAAACAAGAGGAAGAAAGCTAAAGCGTGAATTTCTCTTCACTGAGGAAGAGATGGGCCTCTCCTCAAGGTCACTGTTAGTCAGCCAAGCTGATAAGGTTCTACAAGGCATTCATTGTAAATCAGGCCAGCAGAGAGCCAGCCAGTTTAGACTAGCTGAATAATACAGATATATATGATGATGATGAATGTTAAACTACGCATGCTCAATGAATATTTTGTGGGTTAATAAAAACTGTTTGCGCCATGTTTGGGGCATTCAGTCAATGGAATGATTCTTGGCTGAACACTGCTTGCAGACTAAGGCTGTTTTGAATAAATGGATCTGGTTGGAAATCTTCACAAATGCCTCACTTTGCATAATTGGTTGTGAATGGGTTAATTAACCCTTTGTTTACCGTAACACGCCCCCAAGCAACCCAGTCATTCAGTGGAAAGCCTGTCCCTTAGTCCATGTGGCCATGGATACATAGGGGAAAAGGCAGATAAATGAAAGATGCCCAACGTACTTAGACTACATAGACCAGGCAAATCCAAAGGATGCTCAGTGACAACAACTCTTCATCTTTGAGAGAAGTGACCAGTGGGATGCCACACGGTTCTGTCCTAGGCCCAATGCTATTCAACATCTTTAACAATGACTTGAATAGGAATAGAGAGCATGCTGATGAAATTTGCAGATAATACCAAACTAGTAGGGTTTGCTAATTCCCCAGAGGACAAGATTAAAATTCAAAATGACCTTGATAGATTAGAGAACTGAGCTAAAGCTAACAAGATGAATTTCAGCAGGGAGAAATTTAAGATCCTACACCTAGGCAGAAAAAATGAAATGCACAGATATAGGATGAGAAACACCTGGGTAGACAACAGTTCATGTGAAAGGGATCTAGGCAGACCACAAGCTGAACATGAGTCAGCATCCAAGAAAGCCAACGTGATTCTTGGTTGCATCAACAGGAATATATTGTCTTGATCAAGGGAAGTTATAGTACAGTGATGGCAAAACTTTTTGAAAGTGAGTGCCCAAACTCAGAGGCATTCCTTCACTGGATGGCACCGGGTGCTGAGGGCGGGACTTCCTCCCTCTGGGGGCGGGACTTCTGGGGAGGGACTTCTCTCTGGGGGGCAGGACAGCTGCTTTCAGGTGGTGGTACTTCCAGGGAAAACCCCAAGGAAGGTACACTCTTTCAGCTTCAGACTAGCAATAACAAACCCCCCTCTGATGAAACTTGCCAAGAAAATCCCATAACATTTTCTCCTTAGGCTGGGTCACTGTAGGTTGGAAGGCACCACACACACAAGTCACACTCTCTAAGCCTAGGTCTACAAACCTCATCTGAAGAAAATCAAGGTTACACGGTCAGTGAGCAGGTAAGGGAAAGTGGGCGGGGGGGCGGTGTGGCTATAGTCCATAAAACCAACCTAACCTTGATCAGGAAACCTGTCCGGAAAACAATCCACATCGAGAGCATGTACCTCAGCTTGAAGTCCAGGGATAGCTTGGGGATTCTGTTAGTCTACCGGCGACCCCGTTGTCTAGCAGACTCCCTATCCGAGCTGACTCAGCTGGTTGTTTTTGGAGACACCCAGACTTTTGGTCTTGGGTGACTTCAACATCCCTCTCGAGACCAGCCCTTCTGATCTATCTGGAGCAGCTCGGGAGTTCATGGATACCATGACAGGCATGAACCTATTCCAATTGGTCAACGAGCCCACTCATTGTGCTGGTCATACACTCGATGGGATTTTTAGTACGGAACAGCAACATCCGTGGGCAGAGGTAACTAAAACCTCTGCCTTGTCATGGACGGATCATTTCCTGATCAAGCTGGAGCTAAAAGCCGCTATCCGTTCCCCCGGGGGTGGCGAACCCATTAGATCGGTCTGCCCTCGAAGGCTGATGGAACCAATCGGTTTCCAGAAGGCCTTAGAGGGTTTAATGGTTGGCAGTGCTGGTGATCCCGTCGAAGCCTTGGTCACCACCTGGAACACCGATCTTCCCAAGGCTCTCGACGCGATTGCCCCCGAGCGTCCTCTCCAGCCCGCTCCTAACCGAAAGCCCTGGTTTACAGAGGAACTTAGGGAGATGAAGCGGGTTGGACGACTAGAGCGCAAGTGGCGGAAAACTCGACTCTTATCCGACAGAACTCGCCATAGGCAGCATATTCGCGCCTATCGGGAGGCTTTGCGTGCAGCGCGAAGAGCCTTCTGCTCTGCACGCATTGCGTCTGCAGAGTCCCACCCAGCAGAGCTATTTAGGGTGGTGGGGGAGCTAACACAGGTCCCTCCTTTGTCAAATCCCCTACTTGACCCTACGACGGCCTGCTGTGACGCGTTTAATACCTACTTTCCAGATAAAATCTCTCGGATAAGGGCCAACTTAGATGTCAATTTTCCACCAGAACCAATAGATGAGGCGTCCAACAACTCCGTTGATGTCATTTTGCTGGATGAGTTCCAACCTGTGAGTACCGATGACGTGGACAAGCTTCTTGGAAGTATGAAAAAGACGACCTGCTCCCTCGATCCTTGTCCATCTTGGCTGGTTGTCCAGGGAGGGGACACACTGAGAGTATTCCTTCGGGATACAATCAATGCGTCCTTCAGAGAAGGCTGTTTACCATCCTGTCTGAAGGAGGCAGCTATTAAGCCCCTCCTTAAGAAGCCTTCTCTTGACCCCCTGGACAGGAACAACTATAGACCAGTGTCCTTGCTCCCTTTTTTGAGCAAGGTGATCGAGAGAGCAGTTGCCTCTGAACTTCAGGTTGTCTTGGATGAAACCGATTATCTCGATCCATTTCAAACCAGCTTCAGGACAGGACATGGAGTGGAGACTGCCATGGTCGCTCTGACCGATGACCTCCGCCTGAGTATCGACAGGGGTAGTGTGACCCTGCTAGTGCTCTTGGATCTCTCGGCGGCTTTTGATACTGTAGATCACTCCATCCTCTTGAGTCGACTGAGAGAGTTGGGGATCGGGGGCACCGCACTCCGGTGGCTCCGGTACTTTCTCTCTGGGAGATCTCAAAGGGTGAGGCTCGGGGACAGTTGCTCCTCCAAGATTGAGCTTAACTGCGGCGTCCCTCAGTTTACATGAAGCCGCTGGGTGAGATCATTCGGAGGCATGGAGCTCAGTGTCTTCAGTATGCTGATGACACTCAGATATACCTCTCCATGACCAGATCGAGGGTTTGGACTTCAGATGGCGTCTCTCCTCTTAATGACTGCCTTGCAGCAGTAATGGATTGGATGAGGAAAAACAGGCTGAAACTTAATCCAGACAAAACGGAGGTACTAGCTGTTACAGGCCCGAAACCAGGTTCGGGAATACATCTTCCGGTTCTAGATAGAGTCATACTCTCCTCGAAGGACCCTGTTCGCAGTCTGGGGGTGCTCCTTGACTCGTCACTTCACATGACTAGTCAGGTGAATGCGGCAGTCAGGAGCGCCTGTTATCAGCTTCGGCTGATACGCCAGCTGCGCCCCTACCTGGATCAGAGGGACCTGGAAACAGTGGTGCACGCTTTGGGGACCGCCTCTCCCCATATGAACCCCCCCCGCACGCTTCGGTCCTCTGGGAGAAATCTGTTGCAGCCCATGAAGACTAGGTTAGCGCAGACCTCCCAGAGGGCCTTTTCTGCTTCTGCTCCCAGGCTATGGAATGGCCTGCCAGATGAGATGAGTCTCATTACATCACTGGACTGTTTTAAAACAGCCTTAAAGACGCATCTCTTCCGGCAGGCCTTCCCTGAAACTGTATAATCTACCTGGCTCCTAAAATCTTTCAGCCAATTCCCAACTCCTTATCCCCCCCCCCCTCTGTATTTTGTTGCTACCCATGCTGTGGCCAGCATTGTGGTTTTGTGTACTATGTTGTATTGTACTTTTATTGTTAGTAATTTAATTTTAAACTTAACTAATTTAATCCTATTTTAAGGGGGGGAGGTTGGGATGGAATTCTTGAACTATTTTAATCTTTAATCTGTTTTTAACCTTGTTGTACCCCGACTCGATTGTTTTACAGAGGGGCAGGTAAGAAATAAATATTATTATTATTATTATTATTATTGTCGCCCTAAGTTGGGAAATATATAATAATAATAATAATAATGAGACATGTCACACTCTCTTAGCCTCAGAAGCTGCCATAGGAAAAAGAAAAAAAATGCTGATAAAACCTTGTCAAGAAAACCCTTTGGTCACAGAAGTCAGAAGCAAACCACAATCTTGCTCAAAATGGAGGATCTTTTTGACAGCCTCCTGGACAGAAAAACCACATATAAACCAAATCAAATAAATAAAATACAATACCCCAACTAAGGAAGACACATTCAATCAATTGCTGAACACCAGAAATTCTGAGAACTATAGTTTGCTGTGGCCCCAGAATTCATTGACAGAACAGACCAAATCACACTGAAGAAATCATCCAGTTTGAGATTGCTTTAAGTGCCCTGGCTCAGTGACAGTTAAGATCCTGGGAATTGCAGTTTTTTGTGGCACCACAGGTCTCTAACAGAGAAGGCAAAATGTCTCACGAAACTAAATCTCCCAGAATTCCCTAGCATTAAGTCCAAGCCATTAAAGTGGCCTCAAACTGGGTTATTTCTGCAGTGTGTTTTGGACCTCAATGTCTCACAAAACTACCATTCCCATTCCCTGGCATTGAGCGAAACAGAGGAAAGAAAGAAAAGAGGGAGCTCAGAGTCTGAATCCCTACTTGGCCACAGGAGACCACCATGGCCAAGTCACACTTTGTCAGCTTTGAAGGGAGGCACTGGCCACCCCCCTCCAACAAACCTTTCATGCCAGGAGTGTCCTCCAAAGTCACAAAGCTCACAAACAATAATGTTTTCCAGGGGCATGGGAAAAGGGAGGTCTCGGTTTGAATGCCCATGTGGCTATAGGAGCCCATGAAACCCACTTGGAGACATTTGTCAAGTCACACTCTCTTGGCCTCTCTTCTGAACAAACTTTGCTAAAGAAACCCCATGAAACCTACTGGGAGACCTTTGGCAAGTCTGGGGGGAAAGTGCCGAGCAAACAACAGCAGTAACAACAATAACAACAAAATAAACAGCAGCAGGCAGGGAAAGTGGGGGGGGGGAAGCTGGGGGGGTTGAGTCTCCACGTGGTGCTTTTGAGCAAGTCACACTGTCTCAGCCTCAGAGGAAAACACTGGCACCCTTATCCCCGGGGGGGGGGGGAGGAAAGCCCACCAAAAACAAAACATAGTTTATTTGCTGATGATACACTATTAACTATTAAGGATTTAAAGGATAAAATCAGAAAAATAAAAGAACACTTGAATCTATTTGGAAAGGTGACAGGACTTAAAATTAATTGGAACAAATCAGAAATGATATTATTTAACTATACAAAAGAAGAGGAATTAGAATTAACAAAACAAAAAGATTTAGAGATACGATTAAATAGTAGTATAAAATATTTAGGAATAAATATTATGAAAGATTTAAAAGAAATGGAAGTGAAAAATTTAGTGGTATTATGAAAAGAAGTTGAAAAAAAATTTTAGAATATAAAAAGATTCAATTATCATGGTTCGGAAGAATTGCATTAGTTAAAATGAAAATCCTACCAAAATTAATTTTTTTTTATTTAGAATGATACCGTTAAAAATATCAGAATCTGAAATAAAATAAATGGCAACAGTTAGTAAATTCATATTGTAATGGAGGTAAAAGAGTTAGATTAAATAAACAAATTTGGTATAGATCTCAGAAAAAGGGAGGGTTAGGCCTCCCTAATATAAAGGGATACTATGAGGCCAACCACTTAAAATATGTAAAAGAAGGTATGTTAAATATATCAGATCTAGACTGGTTAGAAATGGAAAAAGAAGGAATAGATATGCAAATAGATAAAATTTTCTTCAAAGATTTTAGTAGGAGGGAAATTAAGGAGATTGAAAACCCATTCATGAAAAATATATTAGAGATATGGAACAAATATAAAAAAAGAATGATGAATGAAAATTCAATGATAACACCAATAATAATGGAAAAATCATTCCCCAAAAATTTAAGAGATTTACTAGATAAGGAATTAAAGGAAAGGAAAATGGATAAAAGAGAAAATTAATAGGAAAAGAGAGTATAACAGAAAAGCTTAGTGGAATAAAAATGTCTTTCACTATATGCAAATAGAACAATGATTTAAAAATTGGAAAAAAAAGAATATAAGAAAGGAAAAATATACACAACTTGAACAAATAATTCAGCAAGGGAAAGAAAGGAAAGAAAATGAAAATATGAAAGGAACAACAAGTAAAATGTGTAAAATATTAATGGAGAGCAAAGGGGGAAAATTAAATCAAAATATTTTGAAAGAAATATGGGAAGATGAATTAGGATATAAAATTTGTGAAAATGAATGGAATAGAATTTGGGAGAAAAGACATTTGAAAAACTTATCGATACGAATTAAAGAAAATTATTATAAACTGGTTTGGAAATGGTATTTAACACCATTAAGATTACATAATATAAATAAAAATAACTCAAAATATTGTTGGAGAGGTTGTAATGAGATAGGATCGTATATACATATATGGTGGCAATGTAAATATGTTCAAAAATTTTGGGAAATAGTAATATTAGAAATAGAAAATATTCTGAATATAAAAATAGATAGAAAACCAAACATAGTATTGTTATCATTATATAATGGAGTAGAATGGAAAAAAGAAGAGAAAACCCTTATAACAAATTTATTTATGGCTGCAAGATTAATTATAGCAAGAAACTGGAAAACAAAAATAAATGTAGAATTGGAAGATTGGTATAAAGAAGTTTGGAAATTAGCAATTAATGATAAATTAACATGTAAATTGAGGGTAAAGAAGGGATTATGGAAAAGAGATTATTTTGATGAAATTTGGGGAAAAAATTATTGAAAATGTTCTACCAAAAGAAGATGGGAAATTACCTCCGCGGGATGAATTAAAATTTTGGATGGAATATAAAGATGGGAATGACTCTGTGGGAGGAGTGCACTTAGGTGATATACAGGAAAAAAAGAAGAAGCAAAATGTTAAAGTATATAAGTATGAAAGAATGTTATAATTTGTTTTTATGTTATTTTTTGTAAAATTTCAAAAATACGAAATAAAAAAACAAAAAATAAAAACAAAACCAAAAACAAAACATTTTGCCAGGGACCAGGGTCCTCCCCACAGACTCCCAAGTGCCCAGCAAGGAGCAACAACAACAACAACAACAACAACATAAACAGCATCAGGCAGGGAGAGTTGGGCGGGGGGAAGCTGGAGGGTTTCAGTCTCCATGTGAGGAGGGAGGAAGGACTGAGAGAGAGAGAAAGAGAGAGAAGAAGAAGAAGAAGAAGAAGAAGAAGAAGAAGAAGAAGAGGAGGAGGAGGAGGAGGAGGAGGAGGAGGAGGAGGAGGAGGCGGCGAGGAGACTGGGGAGAATGAGTTCAAGATACCGACCTGCTGCTGCCGCCTCCTCCTTCTTTCTTCTCTTCTCTTCTTTCCTTTCCTCTCCGCTCCTCCTCCAGATTCTTTCCCTCCAGACTCCTCTCTCTCCCCGTCCTCTTCCTTCCCAAACAAACCCCAGCTAATGAGACCCAGGGGGCAGAGCTCCCTGCAAAAGCACAGGGCTTCTTGCTCACAGCCCCTCTGGGCAGCGGGAAGGAGCTGGGCTGGTTGTGTGCGCCTCCTGGCCCCAGCAGCTGCCATACCCGCAACTCGACACCACTGGCCTGCCCAGATGGCTTTGCGTGGCACATGTGGCACGCATGCTGTGCCTCCTCCACCACGGTTATAGTACTTCTATATTCTGCCTTGGTCAGGCCTCACCTGGAATACTGTGTCCAGTTCTGGGCACCTCCGTTGAAGAAGGATATTGACAAGCTGGAACATCTCCAGAGGAGAGTGACCAAAATAGTAAAATGTCTGCCCTATGAGGCTTAGGAAGCTGGGAATGTTTAGCCTGATAAAAAGAATGTTAAGGTTAAACATGAGAGTCATGTTTAAATACTTGAAGGGATGTCATATCAAAGAGGGAACAGGCTTGTTTTCCACAGCTCCAGAGACTAGGATAAGGAGGCATGGATTCAAACTACAACAAAAGAGATTCCACCTCATGTTGAACATGAGTCAACAGTGCGATGCAGCAGCTAAAAAGGCCAATGCAATTTTAGGCTGCATCAATAGAAGTATAGTGTCTAGATCAAGGGAAGTAATAGTGCCACACTATTCTGCTTTGGTCAGGCCCCACCTGGAATACTGTGTCCAGTTCTGGGCACCACAGTTCAAAAAGGATATTGAGAAACTGGAGTGGGTCCAAAGGAGGGCAACTAAAATGGTGAAGGGTCTGGAAACCTTGCCCTATGAGGAACGACTTAGGGAGCTGGGTATGTTTAGCCTGGAGAAGAGAAGGTTAAGAGGTGATATGATAGCCTTGTTTGAAGGGATGTCATATTGAGGAGGGAGTGAGCTTGTTTTCTGCTGCTCCAGAGAACAGGACTCGGGACAATGGATGCAAACTGCAGGAAAAGAAATTCCACCTCAACATTAGGAAGAACTTCCTGACAGTAAGGGCTGTTCGACAATGGAACACACTCCCTCGGAGTGTGGTGGAGTTGCCTTCCTTGGAGGTTTTTAAACAGAGGCTGGCTGTCCATCTGTAGAGCATGCTTTGATTGTGAGTTTCTGCATGGCTGGGGGTTGGAACTGATGCCCCTGTGGTCTCTTCCAGTTCTATGATTCTATTGAACAAGGATGATAAGAGGTACGGAAGACAAAATCTGTAAGGAAAGCTTGAAAGAGCTAGGCATGTTCAGTTTAGTATCAAGAAGACTAAAAAGTGGAATGATTACACCCTTCACAAACCTCAGGAGCTGTCACAGAGAAAAGGGTGCAATTGTTTTCTGTTAAGCCAGAGGGTTGAACCAGATGTAATAATTTTTAAGTTACAGAATGGCAAATTTTGATTTAACGTTAGGAGGAATGTCTTGACAATAAGAGCAGTCTGGCACCAAAACCAATTGCCTAGAGAGGTGTTGGGAGAGGTGATAATGGATAACTGAGCAGGAAGTTGGACCTGATGGCCCATTAGGTCCATTCCAACTCTAGTGATACTATGATTTTATCTATGGCATACAATGGGCCCTTGGTACCTGCTGGGCTTGGTTTCAGGACCCTCCATGAATATTAAAATCTGTGGATGATCAAATCCCATTAAATACAACCACACAGTAAAATGGTGTCCCTTATATAAAATGGCAAACTCAAGGCTTGTTTTTTGGAATTTAAATTTTTAAAAATATTTTCAAGGTGTGGATTGTTTGAAACTGTGGATTAAGAATTCATGGATTTGGAAGGCCAACTGTATATAATTTATATTCAAAAGTGTTCGCAGTTACATGCAACAAAAGGAGCAAAAATGAGCACATTGAAATAAATACATTAGCTAAGAGTTTCTATCAATGCTAATCAACTATAATTCCATTGTAAATGTCATCTATACATCTAGCAAGCACGGTTACCTCTTCTACCCATTGGATCATAGGTAGAGGAAAACTATCTCTCCAGTACGAAGTATCGATCTTTTAGCAATCAGAAGAGTTAAGATTTCCACTTCCATTGGTGCAATTTTGTTCATTTCCAAAAAACAGATAAATATTTCAAAAGAACATACTGGTACATTTCTCTGGATAACAAGGAAATTTCCAATACTAAATTTACTTGTGTGATTTCTTTTCCCCAAAATGTAGGTACTATGGGACAATTCCAAAACATATGCATTAAGGAAGCATTAGTAGTATTTTGTCTCCAACAATGTGCAGATTTAGAAAGCCCTTTCATGAATAGACATTTTGTCAACCAACATACCAAAAGGAATAATTTCTGCTATATAAGACATAGTTAGAGATCTATAGCAATAGTAGTTATAGATATTAAAACCAACAACTGATTAGTCAGAATTGTATACTCCAGTTCTCTATTCCATTCTTGTTGTAAATTTTGGATGTCATATTTATTTATAGGTAACAGAAATTTAGATGTTGGCTTGGATATTTTGGTTGGCCTCATTTAACATTTCTAATATTAGGTACACCTTCATCAGTGTAGGACCAAATCTGTTGTAACAAATGTATCAGTTGTAGATATTGCCATTTAGCTGAGGGAAATAGTTTTAAACTGCTCTTGCAAAACTGAAAAAGGCAAAAACTCGTCACAAACCAAATTTCTGAGCTAAGAAAACAAGCCCATTATCATCCCACACCATCCGTAACAATGAGTGTTCAAATCTAGCTTTCCCCATAAAGTCAATTTGCCATGAGTATCAAATTCCAACTGATGAGACAATATTTGCCACAGAGTTCTAACTGCTGACAAAACACTGCCTTTTTTTAAATAAAACTTTTATAAAAACCAATCAAGATTGCCCTGCTAATCTGGAATGTGACTGATTCGACTGTATTTATCAAAGATACTTGTTTCACTGGCTTCCTACCCTGTTTCCCCGAAAATAAGACCTAGCAGAGGTTTTGCTGAATTGCTAAATATAAGGCCTCCCCTGAAAGTAAGACCTAGCAAAGTTTTTGTATATTAATATATATACAGTACAGTATATAATAAATGTTCAATTTTGTTCAACAATAAATATGAATTCTACTTCATGGAAAAATAAGACATCCCCTAAAATAAGACCTAGAGCATTTTTGGGAGCAAAAATTAATATAAGACACTGTCTTATTTTCAGGGAAACATGGTATCCTACTTTGATATCATACTGATCCAGGAAACCTGGTTTATTGGTGACCTGTCATGGTTTTTGCTCCTTTTCAATAAGGGTGGATTTGGGGACAAGGTTTGGAGGAGCAAGAGATGGCCTAGGAATTTTAGTTTCTACCATTTTATGTGCTATCACAAAATCCCTTCCTTCAATAAAACTTATGCGATGACATTGAATAACCAATTTAATTATTGCACTTTATTGATAATAAGTGTCTACATGTCTACACTGAAGAGGAAAACGTCAGATTAGACCAAATGTGGGTGGATTCTGAGTCATATGTTGCTGATTTTATATTGAAAAAGTTCAATGCAACTGTGATTTTTTTTTTAATTTAAATGCTAGATTGGGCCCCAATGACAACACTATACAAAAGAACGACTGTCCCCCTCCCTACTTTGAGGAAGATGAAGTCCTCTTGACATATAGCTCAAAGTATCAAAAATCTAACTATGCAGGTCTATGTTTGGCTCAAACAATGTTTAAGTTAAATCTGTATTTAAATGGTGTTTTGGACAGTGATTGTCCAGCAGAATTTACTTATTTCTCAGGGTCCAGAATGAGTGCTATTGATCATTTAATTACATCTAGAGATCTTCTTATGCTTGCTAAGGACCTGGAAGTCATTCCTAAATTTGATCATGATCACTTCCTAAATACCCTGGATTTAGATAATCTCATCCAAGAGCCATGGGCTGAGACTACTACTAACCTTCCCTTATGACAGAAGGTAAATCTTATTGCAGAGCTAAATTGACTTCTCATTTAAACCTAATTATAACTGATTCGTTGGTCTCAAATTGTTTTCCGTGCCTCCAACTTGCCTTGATATCAGCTGAGTTTCCAGATGTACTCCTAGAAAATTATACTATACTTATCCAAGAATTATACCAGCATCTGTCATTTAATGGTACCACTCCACTGGGATCACAACATAGGTACTCAAAACTATGGTTTGATAAGGACTGTGTTAAAGCCAAATTAAAAAAAAAAAAGCTCTCATGGATACTTAGCAGGCCTATGTAACTAACACTTCATCAGTAGCTGCTATGGAAATCCTTCAGAAGAAGAGACAGTATAAACAACTATTGGGATATAAAAAAAAAGAAGCTATTAAAAAAAACCCTACTCTCGTCTTACTCTGGCTGCCAGATCCAATGACTCAGTTGTCTTTTGGCATATTCCATCCTGCTTACAAGGCACTGGCACCCCTAAGGTGGACTGTCAGATTCCACCAGCTAATTGGGAGTAGTATTTTTATGAGTTATATACAGATGTTAACGGTGAGAAAGGAGGCTCTATTCAAACTACAGATAATCTCTCAATGTGGCCACCGGTATGAGTGTCTGAAATTAAAAGTCTTGCAGCTCAGTTAAGACTGGGAAAGACACCAGCAGGGGACTTAATTCCACCAGAGGTTATAACCTGGACTTCTGGGTCCCCATCCTGGCTTCTCTTTTCACTTGCATTGAAACACATTCACAAATCCCCATGGAGTGGGGGGCTAGCAGTCATTGTTCCTATTTATTAAAAAGAAAGAGAGAGAGAGAAAGGAGGATCCAGCTATTTATAGACCAGTTAGCCTTCTTAATGTAAGCTATGTGCAAGACATTTACATGGATAACTCCTGGACTGGATGGAACAGGAAAACATTCTTGCAGAGGAACAGGTTGGGTTCAGGGAAAGGTGGTCTATTATTGACCAATGTTTAGTACTACACCATTTGATTGAAAAATATTCCTCTTGTAAGACAACCTCTCTGTATGTTGCTTTTGTAGACATCAAAGCAGCATTTGATTCTATATCTTGAACAATATTGTGGAGGAAATTGGAGGCACCCTCGATTGACAGGCAATTACTTCATTTCATATAAATGCTATATAAGGGGACCTCCCTCAAAATGAGATGTAACCCACAGGGCCATCTTATTAAAGCTATAAAAACTGAGAAGGGAGTTAAACAAAGTTGTATATTAGCACCACTTCTCTTCAATTTTTATATTAATTCCATGATGAGCTACTTGGACAACATTAATTTTCATACTCCAAAATTAGCTGGAATAAATATTGCAATGTTGCTGTATGTTGCTGATGCAGCTATCCTTTCAAGAACACCCACTAGCCTTAAAAGAGCACTGAAAGCATTGTCTCAGTATTGCAGAGAGGACTCAATTATCTAAAGACTAAAATTAGGGCATTTGTCAAAAAGCCCAGGGGACACTCTTAGAACATCAATGGCCACAAGACTGAGCAGGTTACTTGCTTCAAATACTTGGATGTAGTTTCCCATCTGAAGTAGGAAATCTCATGGGGACCATGTTGTCAGCAACGCTCAGAGGAGCTCATCAGCTATTCAAAAAATTTACAGGGGAAAAGGAGAACATTTTATACCAGAAGTTCTCAAACTATTTGAAGCAAAACCAACAGCACAACTCTTGTATGGTGCCCAGATTTCTCAAATTTTGGTCCATTAAGATGAAATTGGGAGACCACTTTAGGCAAGGAGATGTCAGTCCACAGGACCACCTTTTCACAGTGGAAGACAAGGAAGGGTTCATCACAACAAAGAGCTGTGAGTTCAGAAGCCCTACTGGTGGATATGACAGCTACCAAGAAGGCTGCCCTGAGTATGAGAAGATGAGGATCATAGGATGTCATTTGTTCAAAGTGACGATGCATCAGCTGAGAGAAGACCAGCGGTAAAAAAGTAGACATCAGTGGTGGATACAGGCGAGTGAGGCTCTTCAACAACTTTTTGACAATTGGATCTGTAAAGAAAGTTAGGTTGTCACGCAAGGGCAATTGATGAGCCATGATTACAGCCAGGTACACCTTGAGAGATGAAAAAGTGAGTCCACCTTCCCTCAAATTAAGAAAGAAGTGTGAGACTGTCAGTAGTCAGGCAGGAGACGATGGTTCAGATCTGGAGTTAGCGAAGGAACAAAACTACCATATATACTCGACTATAAGTCGAGAATTTTTTGCCCCCCAAATCCTGGGGTAGACTTATGCACAGGGAAATGCTTATACTTCAACCAAGCCTCCCCCTGGTAGGGCTCCCTCCACAAGAGAAAGCCCAGCTGAGGAGATGCTGGGATGGGCACGCGTTTGCCTGGGTCCCTCCTCGGGAGGAGAAAGCCTAGCTGGAGAGAAGGCTGCAGAGCAAACGTGCACCCTTCCCAGGATCCCTCTAGCCAGGCTTTCTCCTCCTGAGGAGGGAGCCAGACTGGAGAGGAGACTGCAAGGCAAACGCGCACCCTTCCCTGCATCCCTCAGGAGGAGGGAGCCAGGCTGGAGAGAAGGCTGCAAGGTAAACGAACACACGCCCTTCCCAGCATCTCTGTCCCTCCAGCCTGGTTACCTCCTCCGGAAGAGAAAGCCTGGCTGGGGGGATGCTGGGAAGGGCAAGCGTTTGCTCTGCAGCATCCACTCCACCCAGGCTTGCTCCTCCCAAGGAGGCTGCAGGGCGAATACGTGCCCTTCCCAGTGTCTCTGTCTCTCCAGCCTTGCTCCCTCCTCCAGAGGAGAAAGCCCAGCTAGAGAGAGAGAGAGAGATGCTGGGATGGGCGCGCATTCACCCCACACACTCTTCTCAGCATCTCTTTAGCTGGGGTTTCTTCTCCGGAGGGAGACCAGCTAGAGAGATGCTGATTGCCCCAGAGCCTCTCCCCAGCTGAACTGCTCCCTTAGGTCTGACCCTCAACTTATCCACGGGTCATATAAAAATCCTCATTTTTGGCCCCAACAGTTGACCTTAACTTATACATGAGCTTGACTTGTACACGAGTATATACAGTATAACCATTTATAGTCATAGGCCCTCTTTGTGGAGTCCTTTCTATCTGCAAAGAGGACACAAAGATGTTCAGGGGCCATTACAGGCCTATCCTCTAGGCAGAGTGTTGAAGAGTATTAGGTTGGGGCAGAGGATGTAGCACCCAGAGAGTATGAGGAGATCCAGCTGGATTGGTAGGGAAATGTACCTGTGCTCTGGACAATCGGAGGAGACGTGCAAACCAAGCTTGTCTCAGCCAAAGGGGGGCTATTAATATAGTGTGGCCAGTCCTCTGCTAGATTCACTACCACTCTGGAGAGCAAGGGAAACAGAGGGGAAAGTAGAGGAGGTGTTGTGACCATGACAGGAGGAAGGCGTCTACCAAAGATCCCTGGGCTTGTCTAACCTGGGAGCAGAATGGTGGGCATTTGGTATTGAGGTCTATCACTGTCTATTACTGGCTGACCCCATCAGAGTGTGAAAAGTTGGAAGGCTTCGTTTGAGTGTCCATTCATATGGAGGAGTGATACATGCTGAGTGAGGCCGCTAGTGTATTGTTCTTGCCTACCAGGTGGATCACTACAGGATGAATGCGGTGGGGGACACACCAGTTCCACAGTTGGCCAGTGAGACAGAAGAAAATGGAGGAGTGTGTGCCGTCCTATTTGTTGATGTACCACACCATTGTAGTGTTGCCCATGGTGACTTGGCTTGTCTGGTGGTGAAGCAGTCTTGTGATCTGAGAACAATCAAAGGGTCTTGATCAGAGCCAACAATTTCAGGGAATTGATATGAAGGGTTGCCTCTGTCAGTGGACAGAGACCTTGAGGCCATCTTCATTGTGAAAATATGCAACCTTTAGATCTATGGACATGAACTCTCATTGACTGTCATTGACTCTCAGGAAAGGCAAAATGGAGTGAAGACTGACCATTTTGAATCTCTTGGTTTTGATGTAACTGCTGACCTCTCGAAGGCTCTATATTGGCTGGAGACCACCATTTCTCTTAGGAACTGTAAAGTAACAGGGAAAAAATTAAGTATTTTCCCCAGATGGGGGCACACATTCCATGGCTCCTTTGTGAAGAAGGCTGTGGATCTCTTCCATGAGAGATGGGGAAGATTGTTTAGAGTGAAACATGACTACATTGCACTATTCATCTGGAAGAGTGGAACAAAAGACCACGATCCTGTCCCACAGAATTTTTGATAAGCAGCCCTTCAGTGAGACAAAAAAGGCATTCAGCGTGCACATCAAAGAGAGAAACCTTCCGGGAGCATAAAGAACACCTCTTAAAAAGAGAGGTGAAGGCTATAAGGACTAAAAAATTAAGCCTAAAAGGGTGAAGGGGGAGTGGGCTCAGCAATGATTATTGGTAAAAGGTTCTATTTTTTTTTAATAGGCAGTGAGGAAAAAATAATACAAGGAAGAAATAAAACTAAGCTAGAAGTAAAGAAAAATGTTATTCAGCTGAAAGTAATCTGAAGCAACCGACAGAAAGAAACTGAAGAGGAGGAAGCATGGCGGGCTCAAGCATGCATGATAGGCGGTGAGGGTGGGGTACTTCTCACCAAGCTACTCAGCTCTGAAAGAATCCATTGGTGATCTCCGTGTGAGGGTACAGAGACCATGAAGAAGCTGAATTAATTCATTTTAAAGTATCAAAATAATTGAAGTGAGTGATCTATTAAAAGGGAGAGAGATAGTATATCCATGATGGTTTTCTGAAATAATTTTTCTATTAAAACTATTTGACAGACTGAATAGAGACATTTCCAAGCAGAATTATTTTAATTAATTTGAATTAATGTATTTGATTGGTTTACTTACACTTTGGAAGTAGGAGATTAGGGAAAAGGGTAAGTGAAGGAAGGATTTCATTTAAGAAGCGACTTTTTAATTAATTTACTTGATTGAAATATGGTACCTGATTTATTCGATGTGGGATTGCCAGGTTAAAAATAATTGATTTTAAACAATTTATCTTTGTCAATGAGAAGGAGATATATTTACAATACATAAATTATATTTTAATTAACAACTAAATAAGAGATCATACAGATAATAATCTATAACCCATGTAATTTATTGTTGTTGTTGTTGTTGTTATCACCATCATTATTGTTGTTGTTGTTAAAGTTTATTTATATAACTCTGAAAGTTTTACACAGCGCTTTACAAAGCCATACCAAATTACAGATAAAAACCTGCCTATGGAGTGTAATCTAAAATAAAAAAGCAGCAAAATATAATCTAACAATTTATTGAAATAACTGTACAAGTATAAATTATAAAACAATACACACTAATACACATTATCTAAATATCAAATATCAGGAGGTAAGCAGGAAGGCTTCCCTTTAAAAAAATCATCTTTAACTGAGACTTAAAATTGGCTAAAGAGGTATCTCTCATTATTGTACTCATATACTTGTATCCAGAAATAGGCATGGGGTATAACAAACATACATATATGTAAAAAGAAAGGGGGGAGGAAAAAGGGAGAGAAAAGAAAGAAGAGAATGAAACAACAACAACAAAGAAAAAAAGAGAACAGAAAGGGAGCAAAGAATATTGATTGGTTGAAAGTTTATAAGATTTAACTATAAAAAATAACAAAAAACCCAAAAGGAATTAATTTGGAGGTAGTAATATATTGGAGAAGAGGAGGGGAGAGGTTACATAGGAAAAAGTACCATCAAAATAATGGCAACAACATTACAATGAAAGTAAATTAAAAAGCTAATAAAAAGATAGAAGGATAGAAGGAAGAGAGGTGGTGATAAGTGGAGAAGACAGTAAAAAGAATGAGAAAAGAATAGAAGAGAGAGAAGGGAAAGAAAAACATCACTGGAACAATAAAATAAAAAGGAAGGAAAGCTTTATCAATAAACTTAAAGTAACCAAGTAATAGAAAAATAACATCAATACTATAATCAAAGAAAAATAAATCTTATTTTTATAATGGCAACAGGGACAAGAACAAAACTCTTTGTGTTTGACCTAAAAAAGACTCTACACAATTAACGTTCAAACAAGCAGATGTAAATTTAATAATCCTTCAAGAATTAAGTGAATTCAAGAATTTTAAGAAGGAAATTAGAGATGAATTGAAAGAATTTAGAAAAGAAATGAAACTTGATATACAGAGATGAATGCCTTAGCAGAAAAAATCGATAATCTCACAAAAGACATGACAGACATTTTAAAAAAACAGAAGATATAAAAGCCAAAACTTTGGGGGGGGGAGTGGATAGAGATAAACTATAAGACTCCCAAATTTGCTGATGGAAGAACTTAGATACAGACCTGATAGAGCTCTGGTGGCTCAGTCATTAAATGCCAGTACTGCAGTCACTCACTGACAAACCACAAGGTTGTTAGTTCAATACCAGCTCCGAGTTGACTCAGCCTGGCATTATTTCATAGGGCGCTAGGAACCAGAATAAAGGATAGAATTATCCAACAAAATTTTAAAGATAATTTGATTGTTGAGAGGAATTTGGTTGATGTATTTAAGGACATACCTTCACAAATATTGAGTAAAAGAGAACAATATAAATTCTTGACTCAATTATTCTAAAAATACAACATTCAGTATCAATAGAGGATTGAGAGGGTATCCTTTACATATAAACAAAAAAGATTCAATATACAGTGGGCCCTTGTTATCCCCTGGGGTTTGGTTCCAGGACCCTTGTGGATAACAAAATCCATGGAACAAAATTTAATACAATGGCATAGCAAAATGGTGTCCCTTATATAAAATGGCAAAATCAAGGTTTACTATTTGGAATGTATACTTTTTTGAATATTTTCAAGTCATGTATGCTTGAATCCGTGTATAAAAAAATCTGAGGATAAGGAGGGCTGACTGTAAACTTGGTGGATAAAGCTAAAGAATTTTATAAAAAGGTTTAGTACTAGGTAGAAAGTGGAAGAAACCAAAGATGTGATGGAAGGCAGATTGTTATTCTTTGGTACAGCTCAACAGAATTTGGGAGAAGATAGGGATTCTGAAGAACAAGCAACACAGGAAGTGGTACCAGACACTCAAGAATAAGAAAGGCTATCCAATGAGGAACTATCATAACATGAAGGAGGAGGAGAAGGAGGAGGAGGAGGAAACCAAAGATAGTGAAATCTACAAATTATTGACAGTGCAGAAACGACTTGTAGGACTGAATCATGGAATGTAAGAGGATTAAACAATGGACATAAAATATGGAAAAAAATTCATATAGTAGAAAAATCTAATCATTATATTTTATGTTTACAAGAAACAAAAATTAGAGAAAAGGAAATCAAATACTCGTATATACAAAATCCTAAATTGGCACAGTTGTTCTATTTAGCAACAGAAAAGAAGAACGGAAGTGTTGCAGTCTATGTCAACAGAAAGTTTATGTCCAAAAGTTTATGTCCATAAGGAAGACAGGTATGTTGCAGTTGTAATGCAGTTATGAGACAGAATAAAGTAGTTTTCTTTAAAAATATCACTGAAGATCTAGGAGATATTAACATCTATAATATAATTTTGGCTGGCAATTGTAATGGGGTAGTTTTTCCTCAAAGAGATAGATCATCAAGAAAGAAGGTAAAGAAAAATCAGGGCAAATTGCCAGTGGCTTGTTTTGATTTAATGGAGGAATTTTCTTTGGTAGACATATGGTTGCATAAGTATTATTATTACAGTGGTCCCCCGGGTTACGAAGGTAATCCGTTCCGGATTACCTTTCGTAACCCGGAAGCTTTCGTTTCCCGGGGGACCGCTTTCACGAACGGACCGCGCGGCCGATTTAAAGGGGCCGCGCAGGGTTTTTTCGTATCCCGGGGGATCTTTCGGATCCCGGGGGATACAATCGCGGTCCCGCCGGTTTCGGATCCCGGGGTTTTCGTAACCCGGGGGATTCGTAAGCCGGGGGACCACTGTATTATTATCCCATCTTCCTCCCAGTACAGGGACTCACGGCAGCTTACAACAGTCCAAGTGAAAACACTATAAATATGCAAAAAAAAAGTTTTAAAAACAATTCAAAGAATTAAAAAATATCACATTATTAAGTTTAAAACTCTTTAAAAAACAAAACAAAACAAAAATAGCATCCCTGTCATGAAAAAGCCTGGCGGCATAGAAATGTCTTTACCTGCAGCCAGAAGGACAGCAGGGATGAAGCCATCCTGGCTTCCCTCGGGATGGAGTTCCAGAACTTGGAAGCAGCAACTGAAAAGACCCTTTCTCTTATTCCCACCAAACACGTCAGAGAGGGTAGTGGGACAGAGAAAAAGGCCTCTCTCGATGACCTCAATAGTCTTGGGGGCTCTTACAGGGAGATACGGTCCTTCAAATAGCTTGGACCCAAGCCATATAGGTACAAGTATGGGAACAAACAAGGTTTCACATTTTTCTCCTCGTGCCATCAATCATCATTGAGATTGATGTTTCTAATATCAAGAGTAAATCACAAATATCAAAAAGATCATCATCATCATCATCATCATCATCATCATCATCATCTATTTCTAGCCCGCTCCTCTGTAGAGCACAATCGGAGCGGGGTACAGCGAATTAAAACATACAGATTAAAATACTTCATCAACCCATTCCCAGCCACCCACCCCTTAAAAATAAATTAAATTAGAAATAGTTTAAAACCATAATGATATTAAAAACATAATACATGCTCATAGATCTTAAATGAGGGTAAAAATAGCACCAAGCAAGGGGTCAAAATAGGTCCCGTTTCGGAGCCGGGATCTAGGAGGTTTCAGGGAAGGCCTGCCAGAAGAGATGTGTCTTCAAAGCTTTTTTAAAGCATTCAAGAGATGTTATAAGACGCATCTGATCCGGCAGTCCATTCCAAAGCTTGGGTGCGGTAGCTGAAAAAGTCCTCTGGGAGGTCTGTGACAGCCGAGTTTTCACAGGCTCTAGTAGGTTCCTCCCAGAGGATTGGAGTGTGCGGGGGGGTTCATACGGGGAGAGGCGGTCCCTAAGATAAGATGGACCCAAGCCATGTAGGGCTTTAAAGGTTAGGACCAATACCTTATACTGCGCCCGGAAACTAATCGGCAGCCAGTGGAGAGCCTTGAGCACCGGTGTTATGTGCTCTCTCCTTGATGTTCCAGTTACAAGATCTACATTGGCTGCCGATTCGCTTCCGGGCTCAGTACAAAGTGCTGGTCGTCCCCTATAAAGCCCTAAATGGCTTAGGTCCAGGGTACCTAATGGACCGCCTCTCCCCACACAATCCGCCCCGCACACTCAGATCTACTGGGCAACAGCTATTGAGAGTTCCAGAGGCTAAACTATCAACAACTTCAAAAAGAGCCTTTTCCATCTCGGCCCCTAGCCTCTGGAACTCCCTGCCCACTGAGCTCCGTCTGGCCGCCTCCCTTGATGTATTCAAAAGGGGCTTAAAAACACATCTGTTTAATCAAGCATACCCCTGACACTCTCCCACATCTGATCCCCCTTCCCATATTGGTTCTATACCCTGACAGACCGCTACTATAACTCCTACACTGTTTTAACATTGTTTTAATGTTGTAATATAGTTGATTGTTTTTATTGTTTACTTTTATGCTGTACACCGCCCTGATCGCAGGAAGGGCGGTATACAAATAAACTTTATTATTATTATTATTATTATTATTATTGAAGTTTCCGAGTTAAGCACAAAGGTAGCCCCATGTAGAGCGCATTACAGAAGTCCAGGCGTGAGGTTACCAGAGCATGTACCACAGTTTCCAGGTCCCTCATGTCCAGGAAAGGGCGCAGCTGGCGTATCAGCTGAAGCTGATAACATGCACTCCTGACTGTCGCATTCACCTGACAAGTCATGTGAAGCGACGAATCTAGGAGTACCCCCAGGCTGCGAACACAGTCCTTAGAGGAGAGTGTGATTCCGTCCAGGACTGGATACTGTATTCCCAATCCTGGTTTCGGGCCTGTGACTGTTAGTACCTCCGTTTTGTCTGGATTCAGTTTCAATTTGTTTTCCCTCATCCAATCCATTACTGCCGCAAGACAGTCATTAAGAGGAGAGACGCCATCTGAAGTCTGTGCTGATGATCTGGTCATGGAGAGATATATCTGAGTGTCATCAGCATACTGAAGACACTGAGCTCCATGCCTCCGAATGACCTCACCCAGCAGCTTCATATAAATGTTAAATAGCATCGGGGACAGGATGGCGCCGAGGGACGCCACAATTAAGCTCGATTTTGGAAGAGCAACTGTCCCCAAGCCTCACCCTTTGGGATCTGCCAGAGAGGAAGGACCGGAACCATCGAAGAACAGTGCCTCCGATCCCTACCTCCCTCAGCTGATCCAAAAGGATGGAGTGGTCTATAGTATCAAAGGCCATGGAGAGATCCAAGAGCACCAGCAGGGTCACACTACGCCTGTCAATGCTCAAGCAGAGGTCATCAGCCAGTGCAACCATAGCAGTCTCAACTCCATGACCTGCCCTGAAGCCGGTTTGAAATGGATTGAGATAATCGGTTTCATCCAAGACGGCTTGGAGTTGGAAGGCAACTGCTCTCTAGATCACCTTGCTCAAAAATGGGAACAAGGATACTGGTCTGTAGTTGTTCCTGTCCAGGGGATCAAGGGAAGGTTTCTTCAGGAGAGGCTTAACAGCCGCCTCCTTCAGACATGATGGAACAGTGCCTTCCCTGAGGGACGCATTGATCACATCCCAAAGGAATGTCCTCAGTGCGTCCCCTCCCTGGACGACCAGCCAAGATGGACATGGATCGAGGGAGCATGTCGTCTTCCGGGTACTGCCAAGGAGCTTGTCCACGTCATTGGTACTCACCGATTGAAACTCATCCAGTAAACTGACAGCAACGGAGTTGCTGCACACCTCGCCAATGGATTCTGACAAAAAATTGGAGTCCAAGTCGTTTCTTATCCAAGAGATTTTATCTGCAAAGTAGATGTTAAACGCGTCACAGTAGGCTGTTGTTGGGTCAAGTAGGGGATTTGGTGCAGGGGGAACCTGCGTCAGTTCCCCCACTACCCTAAACAGCTCTGCTGAACGGGACTCTGCAGACGCGATACGTGCAGAGCAGAAGGATCTCCGTGCTGCATGTAAATAGGCGCGAAGGTGTTGTCTATGGCAAGTTCTGTCGGATATGAGCCGAGTTTTCCGCCACTTGCGCTCTAGTCATCGTCCAACCCGCTTCATCTCCCTGATGGAAATTCTACCATAATTCCTCTCAAATCATAATTTGGTAGAATTAAACCTTCAGTCTAAGAAAAAAGAATATACCTGAAGATTAAATGACAACATACTACAAGATGAATATTTTGTTAACAAGATGAAAAAAGAATTAAAATACTTTTTTTCAAGTAAATAAAACCTCGGGAATACCTATGACAACTACATGGGATTGTTGCAAAGTGCTAGCTAGAGATCATTTAATGAAGAAAGCATTGGAAATCAGGAAGGCAAATTTAGGCGGAGAAATAAAAAAATTAATCAAAAATTGAAGATCACAGAAGAGGAACTTCTGTGAGTCACATCTGTGAGTCACAAGTGGGAGGAGCTAGGAGACTAGCTATAGAGAACTGCTCAGAGAGACAGTGGCAGACCAGTTGGAGTGAGAGAGAAGAAGGAAGAGCAGTTTTTTGGCAGCCATTTTAAGTGGTAACTGTGTGGATTTTTAAAATCTCTTGGAGGAGTGTGTCTGTTGCAGAGGAGGAGGAGCTTCTGTGAGTCTCATATGTGAGTCACAAGTGGGAGGAGCTAGGAGACTAGCTATAGAGAACTCCTCAGAGAGCCAGTGGCAGACCAGTTGGAGTGAGAGAGAAGAAGGAAGAGCAGTTTTTTGGCTGCCATTTTAAGTGGTAAGTGTGTGGATTTTTAAAATCTCTTGGAGGAGTGTGTCTGTTGCAGAGGAGGAGGAGCTTCTATGAGTCACATCTGTGAGTCACAAGTCAGAGGAGCTAGGAGACTAGCTATAGAGAACTGCTCAGAGAGCCGCGCCCCCAAACAGGGTAAAGCACAACATAAGGAGCAAAGGAGCTGTAAACTTTGTTTTAGAGGTTCTCCTTTAGATCTCCCCCTTTTTAAAAGTGCTTTTGAGGGGTTCCTCTCCACCTCAGATGAAGTGAATACAAGTTAATAGTAATAATAATAAATACAATAGATAAATACAAGTTAGAAACCAGGACATCTGTATAAAGTAACATTCCCAGTAGGTTGAGATCACTGACAGAGATTGGTGAAATAGGCCAGGACATCAGGGGCCTTTGACATTGGTGTTTACTGGGGGATATTCTTCGAGGAGGAAGCCCACAGTCCTCTTTTAGTGATTCCTTAATACTTCTCGGTATTGGGGCACTGAGGGAGCGGCTGCAGTCACCGGCAACACTTGTGGGATGTTTGTCTTCTTGCCTACAGATGTGGGGAACTTCACATGCCCCAAGTGCAAGTTGGTAGCCCTCTTGGAGGAGAAAGTACAGCACCTGGAATCTAGGGTAGCGACACTTCAGCATGTCAGGGAGCAAGATGTTTTCCTGGACACAACGGAAGGCACGATCTTGGAAGGGGATCACACAGAGAAAGTCGCTGGGGGTGAGAAGGTCACTTCATGTACACAGGAGGCAGACAGCTGGAGGAATGTCACACAGAGAAGCAGAGAAATCAGGGTAAGCTGTAGGAGCTTGCAGCTACAGAATCGTTTCGAAGCCCTTTCACTTATCAAGGAGGATCAGGAAGAGCAGCATGGACAGACTTCAGGGACACAGCAGGGGAGCCTGGGAGTTCCATCGCAGGGAAGAGTTGCTGCTAAGTCTCAGAGGAGGCGCGTGGTTGTGGTGGGGGACTCCTTGCTGAGGGGTACAGAAACAGTGATTTGTGGGCCCGACAAGATGTCTCGTGAGGTGTGTTGTCTCCCTGGGGCAAAGATCCTTGATGTGATGGAGAGGCTGACAAGACTGGTCAAGCCTACTAACAAACACCCCTTCATTTTGGTCCACCCTTTCGTAACCCGGAAATATTTGTAACCCGGGGGACCACTTTTTTTGCCGGACCGTGCGGCAAATTTAAAGGGGCCACACGTTTTTTTTTTATCGTAACCCAGGGTTTTATTCGCAAGCCGGGGCCGTTTTTGCGGCCCCGGCTCTTTCGTACCCCGGGGTTTTCGTACCCCGGGGGATTCATAACCCAGGGGACCACTGTACAATCAGGAAGGAGAGATGTAGTAGTGATGGGGGACTTCAACTATCCTGATATTTGCTGGAAGTCAAACTCAGCCATATCCTCAAGATCTAGAAAATTCCTCGCTTGCCTGGAAGACAAGGTGGAAGAGGCAACAAGGGGATCAGCTATTTTGGATCTGATCTTAACCAACAGGGAAGACCTAGTTGATGGGGTGCAAGTGGTGGGATCCTTAGGTGGGAGTGACTATGTCCTCCTGGAGTTTGTTATACAGTGGAAAGTTGAAGCTGGCCATAGTCAGACACGCATTCTAGACTTTAGGAAAGCTCATTTCAATAAACTTAGAGAAATACTGGGGTGATCCCATGGTCAAGAATACTAAAAGAGAAGGGAGTTCAAGATGGATGGGAGTTCCTCAAAAGGGAGATACTAAAGGGACAATTTCAGACAGTTCCAATGAGGAAGAAAAATGAGAGATGTCTCAAGAATGGATGACTAAGGAACTTACAACTGAGCTAACTTTTAAATGGAACATGTATGAAAAATGGAAAAATGGGAAATCACCAAAGAGGAATTCAAACAAATAGCCAGCACATGTAGGGATAACGTCAGAAAAGCTAAAGCGCAAAATGAACTCAGGCATGCTAGAGAGGTTAAGAACAATAAAAAGGGCTTTTTTTGGATATGTCCGCAGCAAAAGAAAGAAGAAGGAAACGGTTGAACTACTGCGTGCAGAAGATGGCAAAATGCTAATAGGGGAAAGAGAAAAGGCAGAATTACTCAACACCTTCTTTGCTTCAATCTTTTCAGAAAAGGCAAAGGGTGCCCAACCTAAGGATAATGGGGTAGAGGACAGAACAGGGGAATTTCAGCAGAGAAAAAGTAAAGAGACAGGACAGGAATACCTGGTTAATCTAAATGAATACAAGTCTCCAGGACCAGATGAACCACATCCTAGGGTATTAAAAGAACTGTAATATCGGAACCAATGGCAATCATATTTGAGAACTCCTGGAGAACAGGAGAACTCCCAGCAGACTGGAAGAGGGCAAATGTTGTCCCAATCTTCAAAACGGGGGGAAAAGAGGATCCCAACAATTAAAACTTTTCCAAATCACTTCCATCACATGGGCTTGCAGTTATTTCTGCAGTAAATTTTATTTTGAATGAATTTGTTGGTGCTTTCATAGAATCATAGAATCATAGAAATTTAGAGTTGGAAGAGACCACAAGGGCCATCCAGTCCTACCCCCTGCCATGCAGGAACTCTCCATCAAAGCATCCCCGACAGATGGCCATCCAGCCTCTGCTTAAAGACCTCCAAGGAAGGAGACTCCACCACACTCCGAGGGAGTGTGGTCCACTGTCAAACAGCCCTTACTGTCGGGAGGTTCCTCCTAATGTTGAGGTGGAATTTCTTTTCCTGCAATTTGTATCCATTGTTCCGTGTCCTAGTTTCTGGAGCAGCAGAAAACAAGCTTGCTCCCTCCTCAATATGACATCCTTTCAGATATTTGAACAGGGCTATGATATCACCTCTTAACCTTATCTTCTCCAGGCTAAACATCCCGAGCTCCTTAAGTCGTTCCTCGTAGGGCATGGTTTCCAGACCCTTCACCATCTTAGTTGCCCTCCTTTGGACATGCTCCAGTTTCTCCACATCTTTTTTGAATTGTGGTGCCCAGAACTGGACACAGTATTCCAGGTGGGGCCTGACCAAAGCAGAATAGAGCGGCACTATTACTTCCCTTGATCTAGACACTATACTTCTATTGATGCAGCCTAAAATTGCATTGGCCTTTTTAGCTACCGCATCGCACTGTTGACTCATGTTCAGCTTATGGTCTACTTGGACTCCTAGATCCCTTTCACACATAGTTTCATTCAGCCAGGTGTCCCCCATTTTATATCTGTGCATTTCATTTTTCCACCCTAACTGCAGAACCTAACATTTCTCTGTGTTGAATTTCATTTTGTTAGCATTGGCCCAGATTTCTAGTCTATTCAGGTCATTTTGAATTTTGATCCTGTCCTCGGGGGTATTAGCTACTCCTCCTAGTTTAGTCATGGATGGATCATTTCCTAGTTAAGGTTGGACTAAAGGCCACTATCCATAACCCCCCTGGAGGTGGTGGACCTGTTCAAATGGTCCGCCCTCGAAGGCTAATGGAACCCAAAAGTTCCAACAAGCCTTAGAGGGTTTAATGGCTGGTAATGTCAGCGACTCTGTCAAAGCCTTGGTAACAACTTGGAATAACGACCTCACCAAGACTACTGACACAATCGCTCCTAAGCGTCCTTTTCAGCCAGCTTCCAATAGAAATCCCTGGTATACTGAAGATCCCAGGAAGATGAAGTGGGCTATACAATGACCAGAGCACCGCTGGCAAAAGACTCGACACTTATCTGACAAGACATGTCATAGGACTTCACTTAAAGCTGCACTTAAATGCAGCAAAGAAATCTTACTTTTCTGTATCTATTGTGTCTGCGAAGTCACGTCCTGCAGTGCTCTTTAAGGTGGTTAAGAAGTTAACTCAGACTCCTTCCACCTTGAATCCATTATTACAACATACTAAGGCCTGCTGTGACATGTTTAATGATTGCTTTCTAGATAAAATCACTGATAAGGGCTGACTTAGACGCCAATTTTAATACAGAAACAATAAGAGAGATGTCCATGACTCTGTTAATGAGGTTATTTTGGATCAATTTCAGTCTTTCAGTACCAATGACGTAGACAAGCTGCTTGAAAAGGTCAAAAAGACCACTTGCCCTCTTGATCCCTGCCCCTCTTGGCTGGCCATCCAGGGAGGGGAGGCAACTATGAATTTGCTGAGATCGATAATTAATGCCTCCCTTAGGGAAGGCCACTTTCCAGCCAGTTTAAAACTGGCTGTTGTCAAACCTATCCTTAAAAGCCTTCCTTGACCCCCTGGAAAAATAAAACTATCAACCGGAATTGATAGGTGAGAGGGCAATTGCCAACCAACTCCAAGCAATATTGGATGACACTGATTATCTTAATCCAGCGGCGCATCAGCAAGAGGTTTGGACAGACCATCTTAGCCCTCCCCTGTCTTCTGCTGGTCGGGGTTTACAGATGCTTGGAGACACAAAGTAACCTCACTTTGCTAGCTCCTTTTCCAGTGACATTATGGATTCACACTGAATTCAGACTTCCCATCTCGCACAAGGGGTGGAAAGTATTGGGGACTCATTGGGGACCTTTTTCTGCTTTCTCCCTTCCCCAACTCTCCCCAAGGGGGGTGTAGGGACAAGGGTTGTTGAGCAGCCAGTGTCTCTGGACATAGCTTTTTAGCAACAGTCTGTCTTTACCCTTTTTAACATCTCAGATCAATGGATCAGATAGAAAAGGTTTTTTTTAACACAAGTATATTAGAAGAAGCCCGGTTGAGGAGTTGTTCTTCATAGTGAATCAAAATACAACAGGACATTTGTTAAGGTGTAAAGAAAAGGTATACAGTTGGATTGGACTAATTAAGAGAAACAGTTAACAAGAAAGAAGGAAACTTAAAATTTGATGGTGTACAATTAATGAGCACTCTAGAACAAATTAAGTTTGATATTTCTGGACTATCTAAGTTCAACTGTTTGATTGATTGAGACGTTTAGACTTTTGAACACTAAAGGGTAAACAAATTTTGAAAATAGCAATGGCATCAGGAACAAGGTCTAAAACACAAACAAAATTTCAAGTGTTTTCTAATACTAGAAGAGGCTCTTTTGATATGTCAACTAAACAGACTGTCAGACTTCACCAGCACAAGAACTTCCAATCAATTCAAGCAGCACTCATAAAAAAACTACTTTATTGAAAAGAAGGAAATGGGTAAGAAGTAAACTTCCATTGACCAGATTGAGTAAGAACTACATATACAATACTTTTATAGGCTTTTACCAACCACCCTCCCCCCAGAGTCAATATGATCCAGGATTGGACCTTTCTTCCCCCGCGCGGGTCAGGTCCATGATGTAATCCCAAAGTCCTCTGGTCCGGGGAACTTGGCACAGTCTTCCCAAAACAATTAAGTTCCAAGCCACCAATATCTCTGCCCAAGCACCTATGACCTTGATGTAACATCACCCAACATGTTTAGGCCTATACATTCTCCCAAATGAACAATGTGAATCTATGTGTACCAATATAGCAAGAACTATAGTCTCAATCTACAGCCATATATATTGTTCCCCTTCTACAACAACTAAACAACACTTATAGTCTATATCTCCCCGTAATCGCCCCTCCTTCCACTGAAGGCCTTGGCTTCAAACCTCTGGCTGGCAGAGCAACTCCCCTACACATTCCTAACTAACAAGCTTGCATTTCCAAAGCAGTTAAAATTACACTCATGCTCTGGTCTATTCCAGCATCTTCTAGATTAACCCCTTATTTTCCATCTATATCTACATCTATTTCCCCCTTACAACTCAATCCCATAATCATAATGGCAGGAATCCTAACCATAATAACTAAACAGGATTCATGACTCAGACGGATATTAGTATGACAATACTAAAAGAATTAAGAGAATTCAAAATACAAAGTAGACAAGAGCTAAAAGAAACAAGAGACGAAATTAGAGCAGATGTACATAAGGAAACTGAAGCCTTATCTAGGAAAATAGACAAAATAACCAGAGAAATAACAGAGATAAAAGCTGAAGTAGAAGAAGTAAATGAGAAAATGAAAGATTTGGATAAGAGAACAGAAAAGATAGTTAAAGAACAACAGATTGAAAAACAAAATATTCTTTTTCATGAAATAAGGTATAGAGAAAATGTGTGAAACTCAGAGAAGTACCCGAGAAAGAAAACGAACAAGTCTTGGATAGAATTATACCAGAAATAGCTAAATATTTGGATATGCCAGATGATTTGTAAAATGTACAAACAGAATTTTTTTTTAGAATCAATTCAACCCTGGCTAAAGAAAGAAATCTCCCAAGGGACATTGTAATTTGTTTTATAAATTCCAGATTTTGTGAGAAAATATTTCAACAAAACTATAGAGAGAGATTAATTATAGACAACAAGGAAATTGAGATATTTAGAGATATGCCTGCCCGGGTTTTAAAAGAAGACAGGAATACAGATTCCTAACACAACTGCCTCAAAAAAATAACATCAGGTTCAGATGGAAGAAAATGGGGGGAGGGGGTCACATTAACTTATAAACATAGAAAATATGGAATAAACACCATAGAAAAGGCAAAGGATTTTTACAAAAGGCTAAACAGAAGAAGAATGAAAACACAGGAACAAGAATTAGAGAGAAAAGAACAGAAATCTCAGAATGAAAAAGACAAAAGTATACAACGTCCAGAGGAGATAAAACTAGATGCAGAGGAGGATGAGATAGATAAAAATCCAGATAATCAAGAAATAACTAGAGAAGACATAGGAGAAGAAGAGACAGAAAAAGAAGGAGATTCGCTTATAGGGGATACTTATTGAAATAGCAGGATAAGTACTGAGAAAGGACTATGGTCAAAATTAAAATTAAAATCAGATCATTTAATGTAAGAGGACTTAATGAAAATCACAAAAGAAAGAAGATATTTCATTATTTAGAAAAAAATCAATTCAATGTTATTTGTGTTCAAGAAACAAAAATTAGAAAAAAATGAAATAAAGTACTTAAGAAACCCTAAATTAGGTTGTTTGTTTTTTTACTCGTCAGAAGAAAAAAGAAGAAGAAGTGGCAATATATGTAAATAAAAGATACAATATGAAAGAAATATTTAAAGATAATGAGGGCAGCTACAGAAATCAATTTGGGACATGAAAAAAATAGAGGTGGAATGTATCTATGCACCACTGGAAGAAAAGGAAACCTTTTACAAAAAATTGAGTAAAGAATTGCTAAAATGCAAAGGGCCTAATATAATAATAGCTGGAGACTTTAATGGAGTATTAAAACCAACAAGAGATAGAACTTCAAAAAAAAAAGGTTAAAAACAATCAAGGAAAATTACCAAAATCATGCTTTGACATGATGGAAGAAAATAGCTTAGAAGACACTTGGACTCATCTTTATAAAGAAAAAAAAAGGATATACTTTTCCATCTGAGACACATAAGGCATTGTCTCGAATAGATATGTTTCTAATTACTAAACAACTTACTACAAAGGTTAAATATATGGATATTGACCCTAGAATTTTTTCAGACCATAATATGATAGAAATATCTCTAGATTTACACTCAAAGAACTCAGAATGGATTTGGAAATTAAACAAAGATTTAATTAGGGACGAAGAGTTCGTTGAAAAAATAAAAAAAGAAATAAACATCTTTTTAAAAGGAAAACAACACATCTGACGTGAAAAGTAACACAGTATGGGATACTTTTATATCATTTATGAGGGGATTACTGATAAAAAGAGCCATTGAAGTTAAAAGACAAAGACAAGAGAAGATAAATGTACACATACACGAATGAAAATTATTAGAGGACAAGCTAAATAAAGGAAAATGTAAAGTTGAGAAATCAATATGGAATTTTGAAACAAAAAAATACTTTCTCAAAATACAGAGGAAATGGCAAAAAAATTAAAGATAATCAAATATAAACATTTTGAAGGTGGGAATAAGACAGGTAGGTGGTTAGCGCACAAGTTGAAAAAGGAGAAAGACAAGAAAATTATCAGTGAGATTAAGATAGGTCATAAATTGATAATGCAAGGAATAAAAAAAATTCAAGAATACTTTACTAACATATTTAAAGAAAGAAGAGAAGAGAAAGAGATAGATAAGAAAATACAAAAATATTTAGATAAAAAAATGATAAACAGATTCACACAAGAACAAATTGATATGTTAGAAAAGCCTATACAGGAAGAGGAAATCCATTAGCAATTGAAAAATTAAAAGAAGGAAAAGCTCCCGGACCAGATGGGTATACAGCTCTATTTTACAAAGTCTTTGAAAAAGAAATCATCAAAGGATTATGTAATACATTTAACAATATAATACAAAATGGTAAACCAACTACCTGGAGAAAGGAAATGTTGTGCTAATCCCTAAGGAGGACAAAGATAGAACCATAGTATCAAACTATAGACCAATAGCACTGTTAAATACTGATTACAAAATACTCACAGGGATACTCACAGAAAGACTTAAAACAATGCTGACCAAAACTATCAATGAAGATCAGAATGGGTTCCTTCCCAGTAGATATATAAGACATAATATAAGGACAATATTAAATATTATAGAACATTCCTCTGTACATAATGAGAAAAAATGGCCTTAATGCGGAAAAGACATTTGACAGTATACGTTGGAAAGTCATGTTTGAGGTATTAAAAAAAATGGGAATGGGAAGAAAAATTCTTGTCAATTATATCTCAATTATATAATCACCAAAATATTCAGATTATATTAAATGGGGAAAAACAGATAGTATCAAGATTCAAAAAGGAACAAAGCAGGGGTGTCCATTATTCCCACTAATAGTTATTATAGTTCTGGAAGTATTGAACAATTCAGTTAGAGCAAATGAAAGAATAAGGGGTGCCACAAATAAAGGTTATGGATACAATTTAAGGGCCTATGCTGACAATATGGTCCTAATATTAGAAGATCCTCTAAAGAACATAGAAAATGTGTTGGCTGAATTAAATGAATTTGGAAGATTACCAGGATTTAAGATAAACAAGAAAAAGACACTAATTATTACAAAAAACATAAAAACTGTAGAAGAAAAAGAGTTAATGATTAAATCAGGTATAAAGGTTACAAACAAAATTAGATATTTGGGAATGTGGTTAACAAACTCTAACATTAACTTGTTTGAAAACAACTTTAAGAAAGTTTGGTCAGAAATAAAAAAAAAGATTTAATTTTATGGAACAAATTGGATTTGGCACTAATGGGAAGGATAGCCACCATCAAAATGAATGTTCTTCCAAGATTGATGTTTTTATACCAAAATTTATCTATTATTACAAATGACAAAATTTTTGCAGAATGGAATAAAGATATTCGCAACTTTATTTGGAAGGGGATAAAGCCAAGGATCAGATGGGAGAGGAACTTAATAAAGGAAAGTCAAAGCGGAGGGTGAGCATTGCCAGACTTAAAATTCTATTATTGGGCTTGTGGATTATTGTGGATACAAGACTGGATCAAATTGGACAATATAAAACTCTTAAATATTGAAGCCTCTAGTATAATATTTGGGTGGCATACATATATATGGTATCAAAAAGATTTGGTTAATCATGATTTTAATAATCACTCGATTCGTAAAGCTTTGTTACAATTTTGGAAAACAATTAAGGAAAAAAAAATTATCTAAAAATTCCCACATGGATTTCTACACAAGAGGCCCACTTTAGTAGATGGGAAAAACAACAAAACTGGATAAGATATAAGGACCTAATAAAAGTAAATGAGAGTTTGGAGAGACAAATACGAACTAAGGATGAATTACAACAACGTGGGATAGATGTACATTGGTTTGGCTACCTTCAAATAAAATCAAAATTCAAAGAAGATCTAGCGGTAAGATTTGAAGAAAGGGAGAATGAAATGGACAAAATAATTTGGGGTAAAGATAAAGGTAAGATATCAAAAAAAATTTGTTATCTTAACTTTTGTTAAGACAATTGGAACAAGAAATACTAACGGAAAGCATGATAAAGTGGGCCAGGAAATAGGATGCCCCATTTTATTGGAAAAGTGGGAATGTGCTTGGAAAAGAACTGCTAAATTCATGGTGGCACAGGACCTCAAAGAAAATTTTATAAAAATATCTAACAGATGGTACTATACTCCAACTAGAATAGCAAAGATATATAAATTAAAAGTAAACAGATGCTGGAAATGCCAGACAGAGAAAGGTTCATATATCCATGTATGGTGGTCTGCCCCAGAATAAAAGTGTTCTGGAACAAGGTGCATATGACACTGCAAAAATATTTAAAATAAATTACTCCATGGTTCTGGAAATATATTTATTGAACATGACTTCATTCTTGGGAATGGAGACAGAAAAGAAATATTGGAAAACAATACGGTACTTTATAACATCTGCTAGGTTACTAATAGGCAAATATTGGAAGACAGAAAAAATACCAGAAATAGACGAATGGTTAAAAAAAACATGGGAATGAAGGGAAATGGATAAGTTGTCTAATTTAATACAAAATAAAAATTGGGTAGGAAGAAATTGGACTTCTCTAGAAGAATATATGAATAAAATATGGAAAACCTGAATATGAAAAATATACAATTGAACAAATAATATAATTTAAGTTCCTGAGAAGAAAGCAATAAGTTTTATATTAGAGAGAAATACCTTAAAACAATAAGATAAATAGTCAAAGCTGTATAGATAAAGGAAGAACTATCAAGATATCAGAAATTATGAAAAGAATAAGCTTATATGAGAAATAATTGAAAGGACTGCAAGGATGTAATATATATATAGATAAAACAGTAAATATACTTGCATTAAAATGACATATACTGCATGATGTATTTGATGTAATTGTTGATGGGAGAATCACCTACCACTTGATTGCTTGTAACATTTTTTTGTTGTTGTTTCAACGGAAATAAAGAATATTTAAAAACGATTATCTTGATCCATTTCAAACTGGTTTCAGGTCAGGATACGCAGTGGACACTGCCATGGTCATTTTGGTCGATGATCTCCGTCTGTGCATCAGCAGGGGAAGTGTGGCCCTGTTGGTGTTCTTGGACCTCTCAGTGCCTTCGATACCATAGACCATGGTATCCTTCTGCAGCGTCTGAGAGAACTGGGAATTGGGTGCACTGCTCTGTAGTGGCTCTGGTCCCATCTCTCGGGCAGGCTCCAGATGGTGTTGCTTGGCAATAGTTGTTCGGCCAAGAGGGAGATCAAATCGGGCATCCCTCAAGGCGCGATACTGTCGCCAATGCTATTCAACATGGGTGAGATCATCTGGAGACAAGGGGCAGGGTGTTATCAGTATGCTGATGACATCCAAATTTGTTTCTCCACGTCTCAGACTGCTTCAGTGACCAAGGATAGCATCTCCCCTCTGAATGACTGTCTGAAGTCAGTAATGGATTGGATGAGGGAAAATAGACTCAAACTGAATCCAAACAAAACGGAGTACTCGCTATAGGCAATCCGATTCCGGGTGTGGAGATAGTCTTGAATGGGGTCCAGTCTTGAATGGGGTCACACTTCCCCTAAAGCCTGGGGGTACTCTTGGACTCGTCGCTTCGCCTGTCATCTCAGGTTGATGCGACAGCCAGGAGTGCCTGTTATCAGCTTTGGCTGATACGCCAGTTACGACCCTTCCTGGAACGGGAGAACCTAGAAACGGTTGTACATTCACTGGTAATCTCTCGTCTCAATTTCTGCAATGTGCTCTACATGGGGCAACCCTCCTGCCATGTTCGAAAGCTGCAATTGGTTCAAAACATGGCAGCCAGACTAGTTACAGGGAATTCTAAATTTGACTCCATTATGTTTATTTTAAAATCCCTACACTGGCTGCCTATTAGCTTCCGAGCACAGCATAAGGTGTTGATTATTAGCGGAGGAGGTAGAGGGTAACTCTTTTGACTTAAGCGGAGCTCCTATTCAAGTTGTGTGGGGCAAGGGGAGGTATGGCGGTAGGAGTAAGGGCCGATGTTACAAGGGAAGGCATGATCGATGTTTAATATCTGTCTCTCCTTCCAGCCCTACTCCTATCCTAAGGGACCTGAGGGTCACTCCAGCCGTACCACAAACCCTGTCTCTGCTCCTGTGCAATGCCAGGTCTATTAAAAATAAGACCCACATCCTACATGACCTAGTTGAAGATAACTGTGACCTGGCTTGCATAACCGAGACCTGGCTTGGGCCTGAAGGGGATGCTGTGTGGGCCCAGGTCCTCCCTGCCGGGTACTCGGTGAAGGACCAGAACAGGTTAGGTGGGCGGGGGGGGGGGTGTTGCCTTGGTGCATAAAAACACCCTGTCTCTAATCAGGAACCATGTCTGTCAGACTACCTATATCGAGTGTATTTACCTGACCCTGAAGGCTAGAGACAGTCTAGGGATTCTGTTGGTCTACCGGCCACCCCGTGCGCTAACAGACTCCCTTAATGAGCTGACACAGTTGGTCTCGGAGCTGATGTTGGAGTCCCCCAGGCTTTTAGTCCTGGGAGACTTCAACATCCCCCTCGCGGCCAACGTAATTCCAACCGGTGCGGCTCGGGAATTCATGGATACCATGACAGCCATGGGCCTGTCTCAGTTAGTTATGGGTCCAACACATTCTGCGGGGAATACACTTGATTTGGTTTTCTGTACGGACACGGAAGCTCCGTGGGTGGAAATTGCCAGTATTTCCCCCTTGTCATGGACGGATCATTTCCTGATAGAGGCCAACATCAAGGCATCAACCCAGATCCCCTCCGGGGGTGGCGGACCAATTAGAATGGTCCACCCTCGAAGGCTGATGGAACCCAAAAGGTTCCAAGAAGCCCTAGAGGGACATATGGCTGGAAGTGATGGCGACACTATTGATGCCCTAGTTAACATCTGGGATACGGATCTCTCCAGGGCTATACACAGTATCGCTCCTAAGCGCCCTCTCAGGCCCGCTTCCAAAAAGAAGCCCTGGTATACAGAAGATCTCCGGGCTAGGAAGCGGGTCCTGCAACGGCTAGAGCATGCCTGGCGGAAACACCAGCGTTTATCCGACAAGGCTCTCCTAGACCATCTTTTGAAGGACTACGGAGAGGCGATACAAGCAGCTAAGAACTCTTTCTATGCTGCTTGTATCGCGTCCGCGGAGTCGCGTCCAGCAGAGTTGTTCAGGGTAGTGAGGGAGCTAACTCAGCTCCCTCCTGCCCCGAACCAGATCCTGGAACCTACTAAGGCCTGCTGTGACCAGTTTAACAACTTCTTCGCGGATAAAATCTCTCGGATAAATGAAGGTCTGGATGCCAGTGTTAAAGCAGAATCCAGAATAGAGGCGTCCAGAGCTTCCATGGACTCGATTGTACTGGATCAGTTTGAGTCTGTCAGTACCGAGGATGTGGACAAGATCCTTAGAAGCGTTAGGAAGACAACCTGCTCTCTCGATCCCTGCCCCTCATGACTAGTAGCCCAGGGGGGTCGGCAGTAACCTCTTTGTTACGCCAAATTATCAACACATCACTGAGGGAGGGATTGTTTCCCGACCACCTAAAATTGGCCATAGTTAAACCAATATTGAAAAAGCCCTCCCTCGACCCCCTGGTGCATAATAATTATCGGCCAATTTCGCTACTGCCATTTCTGGGGAAGGTGATCGAGAGGGCGGTTGCAATCCAGCTTCAATCGATCTTGGATGAAACGGATTTTCTGGATCCATTTCAAACCGGTTTTCGGGCTGGCCACGGGGTTGAGACTGCCATGGTCGCCCTGGTCGATGATCTCCGTCTGGGCATCGACAGGGGTAGCGTGTCCCTGTTGGTGCTCTTGGACATCTCAGCGGCTTTCGATACCATCGACCATGGTATCCTTCTGGAACGCCTGGCGGAGGTGGGAATCGGAGGCACTGCGCTCCAGTGGTTCCGGTCCTACCTCTCTGGGAGGTTCCAGATGATGCAGCTGGGGGATGTTTGCTCCGACAAGAGGCCCCTTAAATCCGGGGTCCCTCAAGGAGCTATTCTGTCCCCCATGCTCTTTAACATTTACACGAAACCGCTGGGAGAGATCATCCGGAGGCATGGGGCGCGGGGTTATCAGCGATGGCGTCGCTCCTCTCGTGGCCTGCCTGGAATCGGTAATGGACTGGATGAGGGAAAACGGACTCAGCCTGAATCCAGAGAAAACGGAAGTACTCGTGATAGGTTCTCCCGGCCCAGGGATGGAGGTGGTACTACCTGTCCTGAACGGGCTCACGCTTCCCGCAAAGGACACTGTTCGCAGCTTGAGGGTGCTCCTTGACTCGTCGCTCCACTTGACTTCTCAGGTGGATGCAACGGTCAGGAGCACCTGTTATCAGCTTTGACTGATACGCCAGCTGCGTCCCTACCTGGACC
Source organism: Urosaurus nigricauda (assembly GCA_034509955.1). Lineage (NCBI taxonomy): Eukaryota > Metazoa > Chordata > Lepidosauria > Squamata > Phrynosomatidae > Urosaurus > Urosaurus nigricauda. The sequence continues at coordinate 104,219,008 of JAOEGL010000005.1, read as the reverse complement.
GGAGGGACCTTGAAACCGTAGTACACGCCCTGGTAACCTCTCGGTTGGATTTCTGCAACTCGCTCTACATGGGGCAGCCTTTATATCACACTCGGAAGCTACAACTAGTCCAAAATATGGCAGCACGGGTGGTCACTGGTGTATCCAGGACCCACCATATAACACCAATCATGAAAGATCTTCATTGGTTGCCTATTCGCTTCTGGGCTCAGTATAAAGTGCTGGTCGTTACCTATAAAGCCCTAAATGGCTTAGGCCCAGAGTACCTAAAGGACCGCCTCTCCCCACACAATCCGCCCCGCACACTTAGATCAAGTGGGCATCATTTGCTGAATGTTCCAGAGGCTAGGCTAACAACTACTGCCAAAAGAGCATTTTCAATATCTGCCCCGAGCCTCTGGAACTCATTGCCCACCGAGCTCCGCCTGACCGCCTCCCTCCTTCAATTCAAAAAGGAATTGAAAACCTATTTATTTAATCAGGCTTATTCCTGATTTTCACCCTTTATATAACTTCCCCTCCTGTTACTTGATGAAACATCATTATTGAATATAGTATTGAGGTTTTATTATTATTATTTGTTGTTACCTGTCATCTATTGTAATTTTATATTGTTAAAATGCTGTACACCGCCCTGATCGCAGGAAGGGCGGTATACAAATAAAGATTATTATTATTATTATTACCTATAAAGCCCTACATGGCTTGGGTCCAGCATACTTGAGGGAACGCTTCCTCCCATACAATCCTTCCCGCACACTCAGGTCCTCTGGGAGGAACCTACTGCAGCCAAAGGAAACCAGGCTGGTGGCGACCTCCCAGAGGACCTTTTCAGCTGCCACTCCAAAAATATAGAACGACCTGCCGGAGGAAATCCGCCATATAACATTGTTGGAGGCCTTCATGAAGGCAATAAAGATGGATCTCTTTTGGCAGGCCTTCCCCTAATTGACCTCCTCAGACTTCATTACCCCCATTGGATTTTTCTGATTTTATTGTAAATTTTAATTCTAATGTGTTTTTTTTTTAAAATAATGATATTTTAGATTATTGTTTTTATGTTGTTCGGTATTGTTATTGTTTGTTTTGTTGTTGTTGTTTTTCCTTTGGCTGTTCTTGCTTGTTGTTACCTGCCTCAATCCAACACAGCGAGATGATGATGATGATATTATTATTATTATTAATAATAATAATAATAATAATAGCATGCGGCTTTAAGGAAAGAGTCAAAGAATATGTAGAGCAGAAAAAAATTCATAAGATAACTTCAGAACCAAGTGAACTATTACAAAAGAGCCGATTTTCATAGGCCATTCATAGCCTGAAAGAGAATAAATCACCTGAACCATGTGGCTTCACAGCCACCTTCTATAAAACATTTGAAAATGAACTTATTGGCTGTTGCAAGAAACATTTAATAGAAGATGGAGTCGAAGGCTTTCATGGCCGGCATCCATTGTTTTTTGTGGAGCTTTTGGGCTATGTGGCCATGTTCTAGAAGAGTTCCTTTCCGACATTTCGACAGCATTTGTGGGCTGGCATCTTCAGAGAATGATAGCCTTGAAAAGGGTTATATATATTTATATATATATATATATATATCCTGTGTGACGCTGGGAAGAAAGGAGAAATTTGCAAATATATTGTTCTGTTGCTAATGGCAGACCTCAGGATGGGAGGATATAAAAACAAGGATTAATGTCTGCTAATTGGTGCTCATTGTCTGCTGGGAATCCCCTGATCTTAGGCTGTTGCTCGTTTGCATTGGTTGAGTCTTGACCTTGCTGTTCTTCAGGACTGGTAGCCAAGCCTTGTTTACCCTCAGGGTTTCCTCTTTCCTGTTGAAATTGTCCAGGTGTGTATGGATTCCAATGGCTTCCCAGTGCATTCTGACATGGTAGTTGTTGGCATGGTCCAGAATTTCAGTGCTTTCAAACAGCATTTTATGCCCAGGATGGTTTATAGCATGTTCTGCTACTGCTGATTTTTCCGGTTGACTCAGTCTGCAGTGGTTCTCATGTTCCTTGATTCTTGTTTGCACACTGTGTTTGGTGGTCCCTGTGTAGACCTGTTTGCAGCTGCATGGAATGCGGTAGACTCCTGCGGCTGTGAGAGAGTCTCTCTTGTCCTTGGCTGAGCAAAGCATTTGCTGGATTTTCTAATTTGCATATCCTCCCACCCTGAGGTCTGCCATTAGCAACACAACAATACATTTGCAAACTACTCCTTCTTTCCCAGGATCACACAGGATATATATATCCAACCCTTTTCCAGGCTATCATTCTTGTGCCTGATGTGAGTGTGAAACTGGGAGTGAAGCTGGTAGCCATTACAGATTTATGAGGCATCTAAGAAGCTTCATGAGCGAAAGAGAAACAAAACTTTTGATCTGAGATAAAGGATGTTTCCTTTCAAGTCTGGCAATATGACATCCCTTCAAATATTTGAACAGGGCTATCATATCACCTCTTAACCTTATCTTCTCGAGGCTAAACATCCCGAGCTCCTTAAGTCGTTCCTCGTAGGGCATGGTTTCCAGACCCTCCACCATCTTAGTTGCCCTCCTTTGGACATGCTCCAGTTTCTCCACATCTTTTTTGAATTGTGGTGCCCAGAACTGGACACAGTATTCCAGGTGGGGCCTGACCAAAGCAGAATAGAGCGGCACTATTACTTCCCTTGATCTAGATACTATACTTCTATTGATGCAGCCTAAAATAGCATTGGTCTTTTTAGCTGCCGCATCGCACTGTTGACTCATGTTCAACTTATGGTCTACTTGGACTCCTAGATCCCGTTCACACATAGTTTCATTCAGCCAGATGTCCCCCATCCTATATCTGTGCATTTCATTTTTTCGTCCTAAGTGCAGTACCTTACATTTCTCCGCATTGAATTTCATTTTGCTGGCTCAAAAAGAAGTGGTATTTTACCGTCTCTTTTTGGGCCAGCAAAAAGCCAGATCAGGACATGCAGTTGCCACAACCCAAATCTGGCTTCCTCCAGGGAGGCTTCAAGCCGCCTGTTTTGGCCCTAATTCAAATTTGTATACAGATGCTATTACACCCTTCTGATATTGAACAAGATATATAAAGTAGGTGCAAATAAATGTTGGAAATGCGAAAAAGAAATAGGATCACTGTATCATACCAAAGAGAAATAGGATCACTGTCCTAAGATAAAAAATTTTTTGTCAAAGATACACATTTTGATTCAAAGAATGTAAGAAATCCAATACATTTTTTCACTTGAATTTGCTCAATATAACATCTATCCTCAGCAAACAAAATGAAAACAAATATTGAAGGGTTGTACTATATTTTGTTATGACAGTGAGAATACTAATTGCAATAAAGTGAAAACTAGGAAATCCACCCTTTTTTATTTTTATTGAATTTTATGTCAAGATTACATCAATCAAGACTATTTCCATTATGACAAAATATAAATTTTCCAGAATACTACCAAAAACAAAATCTTCCAGTGTTCTCTTGTATCTCATTCTAGTTGGTATCCCTATCAATAAGGAACGCCTTAGGGAGCTGGGAATGTTTAGCCTAGAGAAGAGAAGGTTAAGAGGTGATATGATAGCCTTGTTTAAATACTTGAAGGGATGTCACATTGAGGAGGGAGCAAGCTTGTTTTCTGCTGCTCCAGAGAACAGGACCCAGAATAATGGATGCAAGCTCCAGGAAAAGAGATTCCATCTCAACATTAGGGGAAACTTCCTGACAGTAAGGGCTGTTCGACAGTGTAACACACTCCCTCGGAGTGTGGTGGAGTCTCCTTCCTTAGAGGTCTTTAAGCAGAGGCTGGATGGCCATCTGTCGGGGATGCTTTGATGGAGAGTTCCTGCATGGCAGGGAGTTGGACTGGATGGCCCTTGTGGTCTCTTCCAACTCTATGATTCTATGATTCTATGACTCTATAATAAGATATCTAGCCTGATTTTAGCTTTGTTTCAATTACCCCGAAATATAATACCCTAATATTAATACACACTGATCATTATATATTAATTAGGTTCCATAATCTTGTTATAACCTTATCAATTTATAACATAAGGACTTATGCTACTATATCTCCTATTTCTCCCTATTTTCCCTTTCCCTTACCAACTTATAGCATTTCTGTATTCAAGTTACATTTCTTAAACCAGTATCTCTCAACAGGTTCCCAGTCTTTCTTAACCTTTGCTTTAGAGTTATTATTGATCAACACTGTTAATTTATCCACTTCTTTCACCTCCGTAATTTTTCGGAATCAGTCGTCTATAGTAGGAACTGTTTTCGCTTTCCAGTTTTTGCCAGCAGAATCCTGGCTGTTGTGATCAAATATAAGATGATTCTCCAATATTTGTTTTTAATCAATGGCCCCAAAAAAGATGTCATATTTAACAAATACAATTCTGGAACACAGGGGAACCTGATTCTGAATATTTCTTGAATTTACCTGTGTATTTTGCACCAGAACTTTTTAATTTTTGGACATGCCCACCACATATGAAGATAAGTTCCCTTACCTTCAAGACACTTCCAACATTTACAATCCTTAGTTCTATAGATTTTTGCGATTCTATACGGTGTATAATACCATCTGTTAATTACTTTGAGATAGTTCTCTTTTAAGTCCTGTGAAGCAGTAAATCTGTTAGATTTAATCCAAGCATTCTCCCAATCATCAATTGCGATGGTATGTCTGATCTCCTGAGCCCATATAAGGAGTGACCGTTTCATGTTCTAATTCTCTACTTAATAATAATTTGTATATCTTTGAGATCTTACCTTTATCCTTCTCCCAAAACAGTTTGTCTAATTCATTATTATCTTTTTCTATATTCATATTTTTTCTGTCCTCTTTAAATCTCTGAGACAGTTGAATAGACCTGAACCAATTAATTTCTATACCATTTTCTGTTAAATCCTCTATTGACCTCATTTCAAATTCTCCCTTTAGTCTTCAATATATCCCAATATCTAATCCATTTTACACCTTTCTCCCACCTCCCAAAAAAGGCATCTTATACTGAAACCCATAAAGGTAAATCATAGTAGAATTTACTTTTCAGAATTCGCCAAGTTTTTAGTAATGTTTTTCTGACAACAGGATTATTAAAGTCTCTATTTACTAATCCCTTACTATACCATAAATATGTGTGCCATCCAAATCTTAAATTTGAGGCTTCTATATCTAGCATGTTATCCAGTCTTGTACTCATAATACATTACTGGCTCTATAATATGTTTTCAGGTCTGGCAGGGGATGATCGGATGAACAAAATGTGAGAGGTGTGTGTGTGTGAGAGAGAAAGATTAACACATACATTAAACCAAAAACCCAAAAGATAATGGGAAAATGACTGGAAACCATTTGCAATATTTTGGAAGGAAATGGAATGGAATGAATTGTAACTGTAGTTTGAAAGAATTGCAATTAGATGTTGAATGGTATGTTGCTTGTTGAATTGAACAGTAATTGTATGTTAATTTATTGATCAAGTATGAATATGGAAAAATAATATATTGATATTGAATTTTAGTTCTGTGTTAAATATATGGTTACTTTTATAATACTTTTATAATATAAAAAGTTGAGTATATTATACAAGTAGAGATAAACCACAGTCATAACCAAGGAAGAATTTCCTGACAGTAAAGGCTTTTCGACAGTGGAACACACTCCCTTGGAGTGCAGTGGAGTCTCCTTCCTTAGAGGTCTTTAAACAGGGGTTGGATGTGTATAAAAGAGGAAAATATGGAAAAGAATTGGAAACCAGAGAAATCCCTAAATATGCTCATCTTCAAGAAGATATGAAGAAATACGAAGAAAAGACAAGAAAGATTATTGGAAAGGATCAAGAGAAAGAGAATAACTACAAAAGATACCTTGTCAGATGACAAATAAGAGACCAAGTAACATATCCAGGGGTAGCATTGTTGGCCATGCAGCAAGGTATAAAAACATCCAAAATCCACAGAACAGTGACTGAGGCAACTTGGATCTCAAGAGAAGCATCTCTTTGTGTCTTGCTAACGGAACTTTAAAATGTTTTCATGGAGTATTCACGTGGCCCAAAGGAGGAGGCCAAAATGAGCCTTAATAAATGTCCCTCCAACAACACCTGAACTGAGAACAGCAACATCTTCAAAATGCATGCTTGTGACAAACATTATTATTATTTTTTCCTGTATAATTTTTAAACTGTCTGCCTGGTGAAGAAGTCAGCGAAGTTTCAAAAGCTTTCATCACATATTTTGTGTATTTTGTTTGTATCATTGTTCTGTGTAGCTCACCATTTCTATGTGAATGGACTTTTGAGAGAAGAATTTGAAGAGGATTTCAGAATATCAGAAGGGAATACGAGGCTCTGGATAAGAAGCTGAAAGAAATGGATGCACAGATTGTCATCTCATCTGTCAGTTGAAGGGCATGGTCCAGGAAGAGAGAGGAAAATAGCAGATGTCAACAACTGGCTCCACAGATGGTGTTGCCGAGAATAATTTGGATTCTTAGATCATTGGCTGAGGTTCCATGAGGGGTGAATTCTGGCAAGAATTCACACTAGTTGGCAGAAAGGTTTTTGCCAACAGTCTCAAGAATCTGATCAGGAGGGCTTTAAATTGAGTTATGTGGGGGAGGGCGACAAAAGGGCTGACAAAATAGTCATAGAGGGAACAAGGCAAACAGTGCAAGGCCCCAAGAGTGGGAGGCAAAAAAATGTGCACAGGCAGCAAGCAAAAAGGACATATGGTCTTTGATGTCTCTACACTAATGCAAAGAGCATGGGAAATAAGCAAGATGAACTTGAAGTACTAGCACAGCAAAGGAAATATAATAGACATCACTGAAACCTGGTGGGATGAGTCTCATGATTGGAATGTAGAAATACAAGGGTATAATCTTTTTAAGAGAAACAGGCCAAACAGGAAAGGAGGAGGAATAGCATTATATGCCAGGGATATTTACACCAGTGAAGAGATCCAAGACATCAATACTGGAAGCCAATACTGGATAACAATTAAAGGAGAAGGAAGCAACAGGGATGTTTCTGTGGGAGTCTATTACAGACCCCCCAACTCAGGCAGAAGAATTGGATGATGCCTTTCTAGAACAAATGACCATATACTCAGATAGGAAAAATATAGTAGTGATCGGTGACTTCAACTATCTGGATATTTGCTGGAAGTCAGCAAAATCCTCAAGGTCTAGCAAATTCCTCACTTGCCTGGAAGACAATTTCATTGTCCAAAAGGTGGAAGAGGCAACAAGGGAGTCAGCTATTTTGGATCTGATCTTAACCAACAAGGATGACCTAGTTAATGGGGTGCAAGTGGTTGGATCGTTAGGTGGGAGTGATCATGTTCTCCTGGAGTTTGTTATACAATGGAAAGGAGAAGCCAAGTACAGTCAGACACACATTCCAGATTTTAAGAAAGCTGATTTTAGTAGAGATATACTAGGGTGATCCTATGGCCAGGTATACTAAAAGAGAATGGAGTTCAAGACAGATGGGCGTTCCTCAAAAGGGGGATACTAAAGGGACAATTTCAAACATTTCCTCTCTCTGGCTTTTCTTCGCTAACGAAGATTCAGGAAGGACTCATTCCATGCTTACTACAAGCACACTGATGACGAAAAAGGCTGATCCAAGATAAACAAGTTCGGTTACACAATGCACAGCAGAAAGCACATCCTTGGGTGATGTTTCCAAGTTGTGGTTCTGTCTGCATTGTCATTTCTCTTCAAGACTCGTTCGGCGTGAGTTCTTAAAAGAGGCTGCAGCATTGTGGATAGTGCGTCTCCATGCCTCCTGATGTGAGGCTAGGGAAGACCATTGTTGGTGATCAATTTGGCCAAGCTTGAGATGTTGTTTCAGGGAGTCCTTGTATCTCTTCTTTGGGGTGCCCCTCTTACGCTGACCCTTGGCGAGTTCACCGTAGAGTACTATTTTGGGTAGGCGGTGGTCCTCCATCCTAGAAACATGACCTGCCCAGCGCAGCTGCGTTTTCAGTAGCATAGCCTCAATGTTGGGGATCCCTGCTTGCTCAAGGACAGCAACATTCGTCACATAGTCCAAAATCTCTTCAGTGCCAACCAAGAAGTCCAAGGCTCAGCTATCCAATATATGATACAACAACCAATGAAAAATGAACTGGACGTGGCTCCCACTTTGGAAGAAACTATTAGGGCCATACAGCAGATGAAAATTGGCAAGGCAGCCGGGATTGATGGAATCCCACCTGAAGCTTGGAAACATGGAGGTCATGTACTCCATGCTAAATTCCACGAGCTCCTTGTGAGTTGTTGGGAAAAAGGTGAACTGCCATCAGATCTCTGAGATGCAGTTATCATGACGCTGTATAAGAAAAAAGGAGCTAAATCTGATTGCTCAAACTATCGAGGTATAACACTGCTCTCCATTGCTGGAAAAATCCTTGCAAGGATACTCCTGAACAGATTAGTTCCTGCTATTCCAGAAGAACTTCTCCCTGAAAGCCAGTGTGGCTTCAGAGTTAATAGAAGCACTAAAGATATGGTATTTGCTCTTAAGACAACTGCAAGAGAAATGTAGAGAGCAAAACAAAGGACTCTATGGGGCTTTCTAGATTGGCAGGAAAGTGTGACATGAAGTTGCCTTTTCCTTAATGCTTAGCAGCTGCACCGCAGCCCTTAGATGGAGCTGCGCTGTTCCGCAGTTTTAAAAAAAGAAGCTGGGAAAACCAGCACCGTTTTAAAGGCGCTTCTTCTCCCCTAAAATGCAAAAAAGGCGTTTTCATGACACACTTTCCCTTTTTCTCATCTAAAGGCTAGACTTTCATGAAGCCATGAACTATGTAACATTTGTCGACCTTACCAAAGGCTTCGACACTGTGAGTAGAAAAGGTCTGTGGCAGATCCTGGAATAACTAGGATGTCCCCCCAAATTCCTCAAAATGATTATCTTGCTGCATGAGGGCCAGCAAGGACAAGTCAGATATGGCGATGCTCTCACAGAGCCATTTCTAATAACTAATGGTGTGAAACAAGGCTGTGTTCTTGCTCCAACTCTGTTTACAGTCTTCTTCAGCATGATGCTCCAAAGGGCTACAGCAGATCTTGAAGAAGAAGACGGCATCTATATACGTTACCGTACTGATGGTAGCTTGTTTAACTTAAGCCGTCTGAAGGCTCACACAAAGACTATGAACTATCTAGTTCGTGAGCTGCTTTTCGCTGATGATGCTGCCCTTGTTGCTCATACAGAAGCAGTTTGCAGCACCTAACATCCTGCTTTGCAACAGCTGCAGAGCTGTTTGGGCTGGAAGTCAGCCTGAAGAAAATGGAAGTTCTCTACTAGCCTGCACCACAGGAAGAGCACTATCACCCCGTCACCATAGGCAAATTTGTGCTTAAGTCCATCCAGCAGTTCACCTACCTGGGAAGTATCATCTCCTCAGATGCCAAGATTGATAAAGAGACCAATCACAGATTAGCAAAGGCATATTGTGCATTCAGAAGGCTTCACAAAAGAGTCTGGAGTAACAAACACCTGAGGCAAAGCACAAAAAACAGTGTGTACAGAGCCATTGTATTGTCCATTCTCTTCTATGGGTCTGAAAAATGGGTCACCTATCACCAACATCTACGACTCCTCGAACGCTTTCGAATGAGGAAGAAAAATGGGTAATGTCTCAAGAAACCAGGATGATGACTAAGTAACTTTCAACTGAGCTACGTTTTAACAGAACATGTATAAGAAATGGAAAAATGGGGAAATCACCAAAAGGAATTTGAACAAATAGCCAGCATGTGTAGGGATAAAGCTGGAAAAGCTAAAGCACAGAATGACCTCAGGCTTGCTAGAGAGGTTAAGAACAATTTAAAAATGAACTTTCGGTGGTCTGGCCATGCATGGATCACCCCTGCAAAGAAGGCTCCAGGGATGATCGCTACTCTGCAGAGACAGGATCAATTGGGGTAAGGCACCAATTGTTAAAAAGTAACCCCCTGGTAAGGGGGAGGCATAGGGGCTCAACAAAGATCTCTAGCTCTGGAGAACTTTGCAGATTTTAAAGAAAAAGATGAGCGAAAGAACGCCATGAAGAGCAGGTATGAGATCTGAGCGACCACGTCTGCAGTAAGCAATCGCAAGCTGAGGCTTGACAACAGGGATACGGACACCACTTCTTATTTTGCTTTTTGAAAGATGAACTATTAGAGACCTATATGCTTTTATTTCACCAATATTACTTACTTTCGGCAATTAATGGACCCATCAGGATGGAGCAGAAATGAATAGCAAGGGAAGGATCAGTAAGAGAAGATCAGGAGGAGAGCGGAGAAAAAAATGGAGCGGCGAGAGAAAGAGGAAACGAAGTGAGGTTTAAAGGTTTATATGGACATCAACTAGGCTTACTACAGGAATGTAAAAATAAAAATAACTTGGGCATCATATACTGATTTATTGAAAAAATAAATGGAAAATATGGAATTAAGAAAATAGACTGAAGAAGTAACCAAGGATGGTATCTCCCTCTGAATTCCTTCCAGGACTCAGTAGTGAGCTGGATGAGGAAAAACAAACTCAAGCTGAATCCAGAGAAAACGGAGGTACTTGTGATAGGTACTCCTAGACCAGGTATGGAGATTTGTCAACCAGTCCTGGATGGGGTCACACTTCCCCTAAAGGATGAAGTTCACAGTTTGGGAGTGCTCCTGGACTCATCTCTACAACTTTCATCGCAGGTGGAGGAGATGGCCAGGAGTGCTTGGTATGAACTTCGGTTGATACGCCAACTGTGTCCCTATCTGGCACAGAGAGACCTAGAAACAGTAGTACACACACTGGTAACCTCTCGGTTAGATTTCTGTAATGCACTCTACATAGGACTACCTTTGTACCAAGTCCGGAAGCTTCAATTAATTCAAAATGATGAAGCCAGGTTGATTGCTAGAATTGAGCATATTACACCAGTAGTAGGATCTCTTCACTGGCTGCCAATTAGCTTGCAGACACAAGACAAAGTGTTGGTTATTACCGTTAAAGCCCTACATGGCTTGGGCCCAAGTTACTTGAGGGAACACCTCTCCCTACACAATGCGCCCCACACACTCAGGACGTCAGGGAAAAAACTACTAGAGTGTCCAAAAGTAAAGCGGCAGTCCCCTTTTGATCGATCATTCACTGCTGTTGCCCCCAGACTCTGGAATGGCCTCCTGGAAGAGATCCATCTTATTAACACCTTAGATGCCTTTTAAAAGGCACTTAATTTTCTTTCTAAAGGCAGATAAAGAAAAATATAAGAACTTTAATAAATGCATTAGATTACTATAATACACATAATGTAAAGAAAGCAGCTTTTTTATTTTTAGACGCTGAAAAAGCTTTCGATAATTTAAATTGGAATTTTATGTTAAAACTTTTGGAACAAATAGAGATTGGAAAGTTCTTTTTAAATAGTGTACAAAAAGTATACAATAATCAGTCTGCCTGCCTTAAGATTAACGGTGAATACACGAATGAATTTCAGATATATAAAGGAACAGGGCAGGGATATCCCTTGTCACCTTTATTGTTTATATTGGTTTTAGAATTTTTTTAAAATTTGATCAGGAAGGATTCTTATAAAAGGTATAAGAATAAAAGGTGAGGAGATAAAAGTAAGAGTTTACACAGATGATGTGGTGGCCATATTGGAAGACCCCGCTACAAACATAGAACATTTTATGTACCAACTCAATAATTTTGGAAGGTTCTCAGGATTTAAAATAAATAAAGGGAAATCCAGCATAATAGTAAAAAAATTAACTAAAAAGGAGGAAGACCTGTTGAAACAAAAGTCAAGATGTCAGATTAGAAATAAGATAAAATATTTAGGGATTTGGCTGACCAAAAATAACACCAATTTATATGAGAATAATTACAAAATAATTTGGAAGAAGATCAAAGAGGAGCTTTACAGATGGAATAAATTAAATTTATCTATTTTAGGTAGAATCGCAGCGATAAAAATGGGAATCCTTCCGAAGATATTGTTTCTTTTGATAAACTTACCTATCGAAATTAAACAAAAGACAATAAATGAATGGAATAAGGATTTGTGGAAATTTGTCTGGAAGAGAGGTAAAGCTAGGATTAAATGGAATAATTTGGAAAAAAATAAAGAAAAAGGAGGATGTGCATTACCTGATCTTAATGTATACAAGTTGGCCTGTAACATGCTATGGATACAGGACTGGATTAAACTTGAAGATCAACAAATGCTCCAGCTGGAGGGAGCAGGGTTACGTTTTGGTTGGCATGCCTATGTGTGGTATAATAAAGCGATAATAAACAAAGATTTTTATAATAATCCAATAAGATGTACATTAATGAAAACTTGGATTACGATCAAAAATAAATTCTATATGAGAATACCACTCTGGGTGTCACCACAAGAGGCTTTTTTTAGCAGATGGGAAAATAAAATAAAATGGCTAACTTACAAAGATCTAATTACAATTAATGAAAAAAACAAAACCATTTTGAAGACTAGAGAAATGTTAATAGACGAAAAGATGGAATTAAATTGGATTAATTGCCTACAAATAAAATACAGATTTAATTTAGATCAGAAATCTTATAGAAACGAACCAAACAGAGTTGGATGAAGTAATAATGAAACCAGATGTTAAGAAGATATCAAAATATTATAAATTACTTATAAATAGAGAATTAGAGAAAGAACCAATAAAACAATATATGATCGAGTGGGCAAAAGATTTTGGACACCCAATTCAACTGGAAATGTGGGGAAAAGCATGGGAAAAAACAAATAAATTCACCAAATCGCAAGCGCTAAAAGAAAATTTTATTAAAATAAGCAACAGATGGTACCATACTCAGGTGAAACTAAAAAATTGTTTAAATTGAAAAATGATTTATGTTGGAGATGTAAAAAAGAAAGAGGCACATTGATACATATGTGGTGGAAGTGTGAGAAGGTGAATATTTTTTGGGACAAAATACACAAGTTAATACAAGAGATATTGAATATAAGATTTAAAAAGAAACCAGAGTTATATCTATTGAATGTGATATCAATATTAAAACCAGAAGATGAAAGTAAATGGTGGCGGATAATATTATATCTAATTACCACAGCAAGAATAATTATAGCAAAGAACTGGAAATCTGAGATGAATCTAAATATTGAAGAGTGGCTTTTGAAAATTAATGAAGCCCGAGAAATGGATAGACTATCATATATGTTAGACGATAAAAAAAATAGATAGGATAGATGAAGAATGGATACCAATTGTAATGTACTGGGGAAAGAAATGGAGTTTGGAGAAAGAATTACTAATATAATATTCCTGAAAACTGGCAAGAACAAAGAGTACTATATATCAAAATGATATAGAGATGTAACGTTAAATATGATCTCTTTTTCAGGAAGATATGAATAAATTCAGAAATACCAAAGTATTCAAAGTTTGGAAAGAAATAATAGGGAGAATATTTAAAATATACATTCCATCGTTTATATAAATTAGAAGGAATCAAAAGGTTTGTTGGTAAGATAGAGTTCTTTCTTTCTTTCTTTTTCTTTTCCCCTCCTTTTCTTTTTTCTCAAAATGTTTGAAAAATAGGGGGGGGGGAATTATTTATATGGAATGTAAATCAAAATAGCAGGAAACAAAAATATTAATTGAGTAGCATAAAGGAATTGAAAAGAAGGAAGCGAGAAAGAGAAAAAGAAACTATAGGAAATGTTAGATGGTAGAAAACAATAGATGGCTACATCATAATGTAATAAGTAATAATGTGTGTTGTGATTTTATGTAATGCAATGTACAAACGATTAACTTTCTTTTGTTATTATACCTAGGAAAATTTTAATAAAGATATTTTTAAAAAGGCACTTAAGACAGATATCTTCCAGTGGACTTACCCATTCGACCCCCCATGAACAGCCCCACAAACTGTTTCCTTTAGATGACTGGAGTATGGGATTGATAATGGCAACTGGTATATTTGATTATAGTAATATGCTTAGACTGTTTTAATATTATTTTAATGTATTGCAATTTTAAATTGTTGTACTCCCGCCTCGATCCATGGGGAGAGGCAGGAAATATAAATTATTATTATTATTATTATTATTATTGATATAAAAGAAGGAGAGATTAAAAAGGAAGGGAGAGAAGATAAGGAGAAGGGAAAGTTGAGGGAAAAGAAAAAAGGAAGGGAGAGAGGAAAAGCAGAGGGAAAGAGAGGGAAAGGAGAAGAGAAAGTAAGAAAGAGAAAGTAAGAGAGAGAGAAAGAAAAGAAGGGACAGAGGGAAAGAAAGTAAAAGAGAGGGAATAAATGGAGGAGAAGATCAAGTAGAGGAGTGAAATGAAGGGAAAGAAGGAAAGGGAAAGAGAAGAAAAAGGGAAAAGTAAGAAGAATTGTAGGAAAACATTGATAGTTATATGAAAGTATATAATTTCTCCCTTTTCCAAACTTTACTTGACATGTGGTCAAAGATGGCTCCAAATACAAGGAAAAACTCAGCACAAACAAATACAAAAATGGTAGAACAAAACGAAAGATACCTAGAAGAAATAAGGAAGATGCATCAGGAAACGAATCAGGAGACACAAAAATTGAGAGAGGAAATGAAACAAGAATTTAATACCGAACTGGGTGAGAACAAAGCTCAGTTAGGTGAAATGACTTCGAGACTTGATAAGATTGACAGTGATTTGAAAACAATTAATGGAAGAGTGGAAGGACTGGAATCAAATGTGATGAAAATGAAGATAAAGGTTGAAATGCTGTACAAAGATCATGAAGAGGACCAAGAACTAATAATGAAACTACAACTAAAGCAAAGAGAGAATTGTTTGAAACTACGAGGATTGCCTGAGAAAATGAATGAAGACCTATACATTTATCTCTCTCCGATTTTAGCCAAATTTGTGGATGAATCTGAAATTCAATTCCCTTGGGAAATTGATCGAATCTATAGAATTCTCCCATAGCCAAAATGAAGAGCCTACCAAGAGATGTAGTGTTTTACTTTGTAAGAAAACAGACAAGAGATTTAGTTCTGCAACAAAGTTTCAAAATGAAATTGAATATAGATGGAACAGAAATTGTTGTTTTACGTGATATCTCAGGAAAGCTTTTGAAGTTAAGAAAGGATTTTTATTTTTTGACTGGCCAATTGAAAGAACACAGAATTCCTTACAAATTGAAAAAAATGGAAGGAGTGACAGTGATGTGGAAACAGAAAAGAGTTCAGTTAAACTCAGTAGAGAAGGTAAACTTTTTCTTACTGGTTTGAAGAAAGACTTAGGAAGAAGAAATAATGAAGGAGAAAGTGGAGGAGGTGGAGGAGAAGGGGAGAAATAGCACAGCAAAGTTATCACCATATTAGTATCAAATCTGTGAGGAACGTCTGGTGAAATAACACCTTCTTTCTATTTAGAAAATCTATCTGATTCTTGACTTTAATCCTAATTAGATTACTATTTTTTCTCTTTTTTGAAATAAAGTTTGGCCTGTTTGAACTTGAGTATTAAAGATTGATTTATTATATATAAGAAAAGAGGATGAAAATCTTATCTTGGAATGTGAAAGGGCCAAATTCACCCCAAAAAAGAAAAAGCGTTTTCCTATATCTAGAGAAGAATTAATCAGACATGATCTGTCTTCAGGAATCACATATAAAAACAAAAAATGTAAGATTAATTAAAAATAAAAATAGGTAAGGAGTACGTATCTTCTATACACAAAAGCAAGAGAGGAGCAATAATTTTTGTGGAAAAACACTTAGAATCCAAAGAAATATTTAAAGATAAATATGATATTATTTAGGAATTGAAATAATGTGGTGTGGAAAGAAAATTTTGTTAGTCGGTATATATAGCCCCCAAGAAAATAAGAGTAGTTTCTATAATAACTTGCGGGAGAAGGTGATGCAATATGACTACGATAATGTAATCATAAAAGGAGATTTCAATGGAGTTACAGAACCTAGATTAGACAGAACTTCAGATGAATAAATAAAAGAAAAACAAGGTAAATTACCAAAGATTTTTTTTAATTGTTGGACAATTTAACCCTATTAGATGTGTGGAGGAAAGGAACTATATTTTCTTCACTGAGAGATATGAGGGTCTTAAGTAAGGTAATTTCAGATCACAACTCTATAGAGTTAAATTTTAAGAAGCCTCAACAAAAGTTAAATTGGTATTTAAATAAAGAACTACTTAGAAATAAGAATACAGTAACAGCCCTGGTGGCGCAGTGGTTAAATGCCTGTACTGCAGCCACTCACTCAAAACCATAAGGTTGCGAGTTCAAGACCAGCATAAGGGCTGAAGCTCGACTCAGGCTTGCATCCTTCCGAGGTCGCTAAAATGAGTACCCAGATTGTTGGGAGGGGGGCAAATAGCTTACAGTTGTAAACCGCTTAGACACTCCTTAAGGTTATGAAGCAGTATATAAATGAAGCTTTTTTTGGTTTGTTTGTTTTTACAGTAAATAGAGGGAAAGAGATGACCCAATTATTTTTTAAGGATAATTTGGACAAAGGAGTGAATACAGCTACAGTATGGGATGCAGTTACAGCAACTATAAGGGCTTTCTTTACACAACAAAATATAAATTTACAGAAACAAAAGAAACAAAAAAAAAGGTTTTAATGGACAAATTGTTCAATGAGAAAGAGAAGAATTACAGAAATGCCCTAATAGCAAAAAACAAAACATAAGAGTTAGAAGATGTAAATAAATTAGAGAAAAAACTAAAAATGGCAAGACACAACTATTTTGAATATGCGAACAAATCAGGTAAATGGTTAGCAAATAAATTAAAGAAGGAAAAAAGTAAGAAATCTATTAATAGTATTAAGAAGGGATAGAAAATAGTAAAACAACAAAGCAATATTAAAGAGGTATTTTTAATTTTTTATAAAAAGTTGTATGCAAATGATTCAGAGAAGTGAAATTAAAGATTATTTGGCTAAATGGAAATTGGAAACTTTCACAGAGGTCCAACTACGATATTTGAACGACCCAATAAGTGAAGGAGAAATACGAAAAGCAATTCACCAATGTAAATTGAGGAAAGTGCCAGGAAATGATGAGTTAACTGCTCTATTTTATAAGACATACATTGAGAAACTGTGGAGTCCCCTGCAAAGGGTCATGAATGAAGCATTAGAGGGGAAATTGCCAGATATGTGTAGTGAAGCAGAAATCACTTTAATTCCTGAGGAGGGGAAAGATATACAGGATCCATCAAATTTTAGATCCATATCGCTTCTCAACAAGGATTATAAAATATTTACAAATATTTTTGCCAACAGATTAAAAGAATGTTTAAAAAACACAACAGAAGACCAAAGGGGGTTCCTCCCAAATCAACATATGAGGGAAAATGTAAGAATAGTTCTTAATATATTAGAATATTATGAACATAATAATGACAAAAAATTGAGCTTATTTTTCTTAGACTTTGAAAAAACTTTTGACTCAGTCAATTAGGATACACTACTGGATTTATTAAAAGAAATTAAGACGGGGAAAATTTTATCAATAGGATGGAAAGGATTTATAAAAACCAAAAAGCTCAAATAAGAATTAATGGTGAGAGAACAAAATCTATCAAAATCCAAAGAGGAACA
Organism: Urosaurus nigricauda; assembly: GCA_034509955.1. Taxonomy (NCBI): domain Eukaryota; kingdom Metazoa; phylum Chordata; class Lepidosauria; order Squamata; family Phrynosomatidae; genus Urosaurus; species Urosaurus nigricauda. The sequence goes on along the minus strand of JAOEGL010000005.1, from coordinate 104,201,369 downwards.
AGAGAAGGTACACCAAATTCTTTTCATGTTTCAAAGGATCCCAATTATTATCCCAATGAGAAGGAGATGGGGCAAATTTTGGGTGGCATGCATACTTAGCATATGGGAAGGATAAAAAGAACAAAAACTTTTCAAGCCACTATATAAGGAGATCATTAATGAGAATATGGAACAAATACAAAAAGAGAATGCTACCAAAAATGGGCTGGCGGGTTTCCCTAAATGAGGCTTTCTACAGAAAAGAAATGATTAGAGAGAGTGCCACTCTATTCTGTCTTGGTCAGGCCCCACCAGGAATACTGTGTCCAGTTCTGGGCACCACAATTCAAAAAAGATGTGGAGAAACTGGAGCGGGTCCAAAGGAGGGCAACTAAAATGGTGAAGGGTCTGGAAACCATGCCCTATGAGGAACAACTTAGGGAGCTGGGGATGTTTAGCCTGGAGAAGAGAAGGTTAAGAGGTGATATGATAGCCCTGTTCAAATATTTGAAGGGATGTCATATTGAGGAGGGAGCAAGCTTGTTTTCTGCTGCTCCAGAGACTAGAACGCAGAACAATGGATGCAAACTGCAGAAAAAAAGATTCCACCTCAACATTAGGAGGAACTTCCTGACAGTAAGGGCTGTTTGACAGTGGAACACACTCTCTCGGAGGGATGTTTTGATTGGGAGTTCCTGCATGGCAGGGGGTTGGACTGGATGGCCCTTGTGGTCTCTTCCACCTCTATGATTCTATGAAACCTCTTAACCTTCTCTTCTTCAGGCTAAACTTCCCCAGCTCCCTAAGTCTTTCCTCATAGGGCATGGTTTCCAGACACGTAACCATTTTAGTAGCCCTCCTTTGGACATGATCCAGTTTCTCTGCATCCTTTTTAAATTGTGGTGCCCAGAACTGGACACAATATTCCAGGTGGGGCCTGACCAAAGCAGTATAGAGTGGCACTATTACTTCCCTTGATCTAGACGCTATACTTCTATTGATGCACCCTAAAATTGCATTGGCTTTTTTTAGCTGCTGCATCGCACTGTTGACTCATGTTCAACTTATGGTCTACTTGGACTCCTAGATCCCTTTCACACGTAGTTTCATTCAGCCAGATTTCCCCCATCCTATATCTGTGCATTTCATTTTTGCGTCCTAAGTGCAGTACCTTACATTGAATTTCATTTAGTTAGCACTGGCCCAGCTTTCTAGTCTATTCAGGTCATTTTGAATTTTGACTCTGTCTTCTGGAGTATTGGCTACTCCTCCTAGTTTAGTGTCATCTGCAAATTTGATAAGTATGCCCCCAATTCTGTCATCCAAGTCATTAATAAAGATATTGAATAGCACTGGGCCAAGTACAGAACCCTGTGGGACCCCACTGGTCACTTCTCTCCAGGATGAAAAGGAGCCATTGTTGAGCACCCTTTGAGTTCGGCCAGTCAACCAGTTACAAATCCATGTAACAGTTACCTTTTCTAGTCCACATTTTACAAGCTTGTTAGAACCTTATCAAAGGCCTTACCGATATCAAGATATACTACATCCACAGTGTTCCTTTCATCTACCAAGCTAGTAATTTTATAAAAAAAAAAAAAAAAAAGATCAGATTTGTCTGATATGACTTGTTTTCTCTGAAACCCATGTTGACTTTTTGTGATTATAGAATTATCTTCTAGATATTCACAAACTCTCTGTTTAAGGATCTGCTCCAGAATCTTTCCTGGAATGGATGTCAGACTAACTGGATGATAATTGTTGGGATCCTCTTTTTTCCCCTTTTTGAAGATGGGGACAATGTTTGCCCTCCTCCAGTCTGCTGGGACTTCTCCGGTTCTCCAAGAGTTCTCAAAGATTAATAATAATAATAATAATAATGATGTTATTTATAACCCCTTCCTCTAATAAAATACACAGAGCGGGGTACAACAGAAATTTAAAAATACAAAGTAACGTATTTTTTGTTAAGGCAAGGAGCATGGGAATTATAGTCATAGAAATGCAAAGCTGTATGTGAGAACCAAAGTCTGTAAAATTTTCCAGCACAAGGTGAGATAGTGTAGTCAGACACGTTCACAACAACAACAGATGTGGGTATAGCCATAACACACACGGAATAGCAACACAAGTTCCGGAAAGGAAGGTCATGGAAAAGGTAAACAACGACATCATTGAAAACATCACATGAGTGATTAGGTCATAGTAAGAGGTTGGACTATAGTATGGGAAAGTGTGGAAATAATCAATAGTATTGTTTGTATACACCCAGTACACACCCAGTGCACACCCAGTGGGTGGTAACCAGAATTGAACTATTTCAGTATTGTTCCGGTGAGCCATTGCATCCTATCCCTGCATCCTTATCCCTGCACCTTGACCATCCTCCACACCACACCATCCTCAACAATGTGAACTAGAAGGTGAACCTGAACTTGTAACTAAGCTTTTGTGCAGGAGGTGATGAGTATGTATATAGCTTGATTAGTATAGCCAGAGTGTGTTTAGCAAGAGCAAGAAATGTGTTGCAAAGATGTTTATTGTTTTACTATAGTGTATGTATTATTCAAGTAGTCAATAAAGATAGTTTAGTGCACAGCTCGCGTGGTTTGTTGACTGCATGAAAGGGGAAGCAGCAACAGTGATTCCAGAAGTTCCAAAGCTGATGTTTTTGTTCCTGAGCCGCTTCATGGGCAACTCTGCTACCTGCAACACATCACACCATTGATCAGTTCTGATCAGCCCAGCTTTGACCAGATGGGGAGGACCTGAGCCTGGGTAAAGTGCATCACCTCCCATCATCCCCAACATTTTTTTGTATCCTTCCCATACCCCCCCCCCCATAAAACTGAATTAAACCAGAATATGTTAAAATTAGAGGAGTTAAAATTGGTCAGCAACTATTAAAAGAAAATACAGTCTCCTTAGCAATATATGTGCAAATTCGCAGCAGATGGATCAGCAGTTTTGAGTCGGGAGTTGATTGTCCATTTATACCTTCTTAAGGGAAAGGCCTGCCGGAAAATATGCATCTTTACAGCCTAGTGATGTAATGAGATGCATCTCATCCGGCAGGCCGTTTCAGAACTAGGGAGCGGTAGCTGAAAAAGTCCTCTGGGAGGTCTGCGACAGCCTAGTTTTCATAGGCTTCAGCAGGTTCCTCCCAAAGGACCGAAGTGTGCGGGGCGGTTCATACAGGAAGAGGCGGTCCCTGAGGTAAGACAGTTCCGATAGTACTGCCATTATTGCCAATTTCCATTATTGCCAATGGTTCCGATATTACATTTGCCAGTTCTTTTAGTACCCTTGGATGTAGTTCATCTGGTCCTGGAGACCTATATTCATTTAGATTACCCAGGTATTCCTGTACTATCTCTTTACTTATTCTGTGCTGAAATGCTCCTGGTCTGTCCCCTGCTCCACTGTACTCAGGTTGAACACCTATTCTGAAAAGACTGAAGCAAAGAAGGTGTTGAGTAACTATGCCTTTTCTCTATCCTCTGTTAGCATTTTGCCATCTTCACACAGCGGCCCTATCATTTCTTTCTTCTTCCTTTTGCTGCAGACATACCCATAAAAGCCCTTTTTATTGTTCTTAACCTCTCTAGCAAGCCTGACTTCATTCTGTGCTTTAGCTTTTTCTGACAGGTGCTTGCTATTTGTTTGAATTCGTCTTTGGTGATTATCCCATTCTTCCATTTCTTATACGTGTTCTGTTTAAAACTTAGTTCAGTTTAAACTTCCTTATTCATCCATCCTGGTTTCTTGAGACATCTCCCATTTTTCTTCCTCATTGGAACTGTTTGAAATTGTCCTTTTAGTATCTCACTTTTGAGGAACACCCATCCGTCTTGAACTCCCTTCTCTTTTAGTATTTCTGACCATGGGATCACCCCCAGTATTTCTCTAAGTTTTCTAAAATACGTGTCTGACTATGCCTGGCTTCTCCTTTCCATTGTATGACAAACTCCAGGAGAACATGTTCACTCCCACCTAAGACTCCAATCACTTGCACCCATTAACTAGGTCATCCCTGTTGGCTAGGATCAGATCCAAAATAGCAGACTCCCTTGTTGCCTCTTCCACCTTTTGGACAATGAAATTGTCTTCCAGGCAAGTGAGGAATTTGCTAGACCTTGAGGAATTTGCTAAGTTTTACTTCCAGCAAATATCCAGATAGTTGAAGTCCCCCATCACTACTATATTTTTCCTATCTGAGTGTGTGGTCATCTGTTCTAGAAAGGTTTCATCCAATTCTTCTGCTTGAGTTGGAGTCTGTAGTAGACTCCCACAGTAACATCCCTGTTGCTTCACTCTCCTTTAATTTTTATCCAGACATTCTCCACCTGGTTTCCAGTATTGATGTCCTGGATCTCTTCACTTATATAAATATCCCTGACATATAATGCTATTCCTCCTCCTTTCCTGTTTGGCCTGTTTCTCTTTAAAAGGTTATACCCCTTTATTTCTACATTCCAATCATGAGATTCATCCCACCAGGTTTCAGTGATGCCTATTATATCATATTTTCCTTGTAGTGCTAGGAGTTCAAGTTCATCTTGCTTACTTCCCATGCTCTGTGCATTAGTGTAGAGACATCGAAGACATGTTTCCCCTTTGCTTGATGCCTGTGCATGTTTTCTTTGCCTCCTATTGTTGGGTCTTTGCCATGTTTGCCTTGATTCCTCTATGTCAGTTTGACTATTGTTTGCAGCCCTTTTGCCTTCCAGAATGCTGTCTCCCTTCCCCACATAACTCAGTATAAAGCCCTCCTGCTCAGATTCTTCAGACTGTTGGCAAAAACATTTTTGCCAACTGGTGTGAGATGCAGCCCATCCCTTGCCAGAAGCCCCCTCTCATGGAACTGCAGCCCATGATCCTAGAATCCAAATTTTTCTTGGCGACACCATGTGTGGAGCCAGTTGTTGACATCTGCTATTTTCCTCTCTTTTCCTGGACCATGCCCTTCTACTGGCAGAAGAGATGAGATGACAATCTGTGCATCCATTTCCTTCAGCTTCTTACCCATAGCCTCATAATCCCTTCTGATATTTTGAAGACTGTGTCTTGCTGTGTCATTCGTTCCCACGTGGACCAAAAGGAAGGGGTATTTGTCAGTAGGTTTGACCAGTCTTGTCAGCCTCTCGGTTACATCACGGATCTTTGGCCAAGGGAGACAACACACCTCCCGAGACATCTTTTCAGGCCCACAAATCATTCCTTCTGTACACCTTAGCAAGGAGTCCCCCACCACAACCACAAACCTCCCCTGAGGCTTAGCAGCAATTGTTCCCTGTGATGGAACTCTTAGACTCCCCTGCTCTGTCCCTGAAGTCTGTCCATGCTGCTCTATATCATCCTCCTTGATAAGGGACAGAGCTTCAAATCAATTCTGTAGCTGCAAGCTCTCAGAACAATCACTGGTTTCCCTTCGTCTGTGTGTGACATTCCTCCAGCTGTCTTCCTCCTGTGTACAGGAAGTGACAGTCTCCTCCATAGCAACTTCCTCTGTGTGGTCCCCATCCAAGACCGTTTGTTCTGTTCTGTCCAGAAAAACCTCTTGCTCCCTGATATGTTGAAGTGTAGCTACGCGGGCCTCCAGCTGCTGCACTTTCTCCTCCAACAGGGCTACCAACTTGCATTTGGGGCATGTGAATTTTCCCATATTTGTAGGCAAGAAGACAAACATCCCAAAAGTATTGCAGGTGACTGTGGCAGTCCCCTCAGTGTCCATACTGAGAAGTCTTAGTCCCTGAAATAGGATTATGGGCTTCCCCCTGAGAAAAAAATATCCCCTAATAAACAGCAAAGTTAAAGGCCCCTGGTGACCTGGGCTTTTTCCCAATCAGTGCTAGTGATAAAAATTCACTAATAATGGCGCACGGCTCTGGGAGGGGCTTTATAGAGCTAGACTGCTAGCTCCACCCCCTAGTGGAGTTTTCAAAAATTCAACTCTCACCCACTTAAAAATGGCCACCCATGAACTGCTCTCCTTCTCTCCAGCAGGAACTGGTCTAGAAAGGTCCAGAAAGGCTCTGAGACTGCTAGCTCAACCCCCCTAGTGACTCAGAGGTATGACTCACAGAAGCTCCACCCCCAGCAACAACACACTCTCCCAAGAGTTTTCAAAAATTCAACACTCACCCACTTAAAAATGGACACCCAGGAACTGCTCTCCTTCTCCTTCTCTCCAGCCCTAACTGGAGAATTTGGAAAGAGAAAGAGAAGGTTAAGAGATCATATGATAGCCCTGTTTAAATATTTGAAGGGATGTCATGTTGAGGAGGGAGCAAGCTTGTTTTCTACTGCTCCAGAGAACAGGACCCAGAACAATGGATGAAAGCTCCAGGAAAAGTGATTCTACCTGAACATTAGGAGGAACTTCATGACAGTAAGGGCTGTTCAACAGTGGAACACATTCCCTTGGAGAGTGGTGGAGTCTCCTTCCTTGGAGGTCTTTAAGCAGAGGCTGGATGGCCATGTGTTGGGCATGATTTGATGGAGAGTTCCTGCATGGCAGGGGATTGGACTGGATAGCCCTTGTGGTCTCTTAAGACTCTATGATTCTATGAGAAATTGTAAATGAGCAGACAAGGGAAAGAAGGGCTGTCATGAGAGAACAGGAGAAGGGGAAAGTGATCAAGAAGAAAAAGTAGATGAAAGTAATGAAGTACTAGAAGATGGAAGAGTTTGGGGAGTGTGGAACCCAGGACAGCGAAGGAGCAAAGGGCTGGTAATCAGGGAGGAAAGGATAAGAAGAGGAGGCCAGGCAAGGCTGAGGAGGAAGGGCTGTGGATGTGAGGAACAGTGAAATGTGGCCAGTGCAAGGGAAAGAGAGAGGAATTTGGAAAGAGAAAGAGAAGGTAAAACAGCAGCTCTCCAGCGAGGAAAAGGAAGGCCCAATTCTGAGAACATTTTCAGATAAAGAGATAATAATAATAATAATTTTTATTTCTAGCCCGCCCCTCTGAGCAAACAATCGGGGTGGGTTACAACAAAGGGGATTATACACACCATAACAATATACATGAATTAAAAAACAAATGGCAAAGTATTAAGCAATAACAATAAAATCAGATAGCAATTAACAATAACAATAACTAACAAAATACATAACAATTATAGCTAATATAAGATCCCCATTTGGAAGGAGAGCAAGGGGGAATACCTCATTTGGGAGGAGTCCCAGGAAGAGTTAGCCCAAAGGAAGGTGCTTCAACCCTGGGAATGCTGGAAGGGGGTAGGTCCGATGGTGTGAGGAGATAAGTGGGAACCTACGCCAAGGCTATCCTTGGTAGAAAAAGCAGATATAGAATGTGCTGAGACATAGAATAACACTGAAATTGTGAAATAACAACTTCAAGGAATAAGTGAAGTCAGTGATACAGGTGGAATTTAACCTGAATCTATTTTAAATTGTAAAGTTGAAACTTGCTAATTAAAGAATTTGTTTGATGTTGCAAAAGCTGTCAGTGTGTAATTTATTAGGAATACATAATGGACCCCACTTGTCTGGCTCCCAAATCATTGATGTTTGAACCAATCCTTGCATTAAGATCACCATGATCTATAAATATGCTTTGAGGAACTGAATTATTGGGGGCGGGGGGAGATAATTCTCTGCTTTGTGCCAAACTTCTTAATTTGCTCTTTAGAGTTGTTTAGGGGAACATAAATTGACACAAAGATAAATTGACTTGCTTTGATTTCTAGGCAAATTCCACAAGCTAATTGCTCACAATTTTCTAGCACAATTACCTTAGCTAAAAATGAAGTGGATACCAAAATTGCAAGATCACCCTTGGGCTGGCCTTTCTTATTTACCTGAGAGGCATTAAAGGTTTAAGAAGCAAAGCCATTTACCACAATAATGTCCGTGGCCCATGTTTTCTAAAACAGAATCAAATCGAAAGAGGAAATGTATGAACAGAAAGAACTATCCCATATTTTGTTTGCCCACCCTACAATATTCCAGGATATGATCCTGAGTTGGGAGTCACCCTGGGACCATAGGGCCAGCAAGCTGATGTTATCTAAAAGTACTTTCATATCCCTCAGAATACATCAGTTTTCCTTAACTGTGCTGTGACCTGGCATTGATGGATGCTGAAAGTCCGGCTCTGTAATACTGGATGAGGTTGTCACTTTCTTCAACCAACAAAGTGGAGAAACAGATGGGAAGGAAAAAGTGGCTTGAAGCTGCCTTTTCTGAAGGCACATTGAAACCCCACCAACCTCATCGTCGGCTCCCAAGGCAGCTAGAGTGCATGACCGCATGACATGGTTTCAAGCCAGGAAGAAGCAGAAAAAAGGCTGCTTCTTTTTTAAATGGCTTTTCCCCACAAGGCGCCTAGAGGGCATTTTCCTGATGGCTTCAAGACATGTGTCATCTAAACACCACATCTTCAATCCAGACTGAAAGCACCTCTTTTTGCCTGTCTGTTTAGCTTCTAAGTTGACTTTGGGTTCAATAGGAGACAGGACTGATGAGATAGAGGAAAAGATGTCAAACACCTTCCCATTGGGGTCAGCACTTCCAGAGGGGAACTTGAAACTGGACAAAGGCTATTGAAATTAGCATGAGTGTCTTGACTAAAAGAAATCAGATCCTGAAGGCCAGTGTTAGTATGAAGCTCCCTGTCCAAAGGCTGAGCACAAATCGAGCCACCTTCCCTCTCCACAAGATGAGGATCAAGGGGTAATGAGAAAATTTGAAGGCCTGTGGAAGGCCATTTGGCTGGAACTTTCAGGCTGATCATCACATTGTGGGGAAGGGTTTTACATGAGTTTTCTTCTTCAGTCACCACAACAGAAGAAACTGCAGCTTTAGAACTGGAAGTCTTGCAATTACTCAACAAACAAGCATTAACCTGTGACTGAGAAGTAAGTTTAGAACATCTCTTGTTAGAAATTAGTGGTCTCACCCAATGCTCTTTAAAGAAATGTGAAGGAAAAATCCCAACAGTGTGTAAAAAAGATTTAGCCTTCATACATTGGGAGTAGTAAGTTTAGAAAAATTTAGAAGAAATCTCTTATACGAGGGGATATCCAAAAGTTTTAATGATCACCTTTTTCAAAAATGGACAGAAAGTTTGTTTTGATTTGTAGTTGCTAACTTATCTCTATGTAGTCACTATCTAAATTTAAATTGTTGTACTTCCACCTCGATCCATGAGGAGAAGCGGGAAATATATTATTATTATTATTATTATTATTATTGTTATTATTATACATTTTCCAAGCGTATCTTGACCCTCTGAATACCTGATATTGTAGAAGTCTGCAGATTGCACCTTACAAGGGGGAATCGTAAAGTAATAATTATCACCCAGAAGTTATTATGTCATATTGATGAAATTTTGTCAGTGTCATCATTGGTCCCTATGTGCACAATGCTCAGAAAATCAGCTCATTGCGTCTTTTATTTTTGTGACTGGATCTGCCAGAAGTGACTAAAGTGTAAAATCCTCATCAGGCGCAATCTGCAAGCTTCTATAATATCAGGTATTCGGAGGGTCAAGATACGCTGGGAAAAATTTATAAATCTAGATAGTGACTGCATAGAGATAAGTTAGCAACTACAAATCAAAACAAACTTTCTGTCAATTTTTTAAAAAGGTGATCATTAAAATTTTTGGATACCTCCTCGTATATGGATGAGAACAGCAATCCCACTTACAGCAGATGTGATGAATGGATATTGAGGAGCAGTTTAAAATTCAAATTGGTCCTTGCAAATGAACTCCAAAAAAATAATTTTGCCTCTGTAAGGATAAACACCTATTGCCACAGAAAGAGGATGGAGCACCAGGCCACCTGTTTTTTTTTTCCCCCTCAGAAAATATGTTATCTATTCTAATGTCACGGAACTTTTTTGGGACCCCTGTCATCGATTTGTTTAAAGAGCCAAGCACCAAATCTAGTTTGGAACTGATCAGTTGTAATGTCCTCGCTATTAAAATACATTGCTCAGATAGCAATTTAAAATGAAAGGCTTCTCCTTGAGAGTTTTCCATGGCCTAACAGGTTCCATGGATTGTATTGCAGCCTCTGATAAAAATTCATTAGCTTCATCACCTCCCTCTACCAGAGGAGCATACTTGATGGACAGTTTGATTTCTGCTTATGGGGAGAAAGACATCACAGATTGCCAAACAGTATAATTATCCAATTTACACTGTTTAAAGCAAGGTATGTTGCCCAAACTTTGTGGCAATAGAGCTCTTTTCCTTCTCATGATAAAATTAATAAAAGAGGGGGAAATGATCCAGAGAAATCCTCGCACAGTGGGAAACAGAAAAGTACACAAAGTTTGCTAGTAGATGAATTCCCCTAATCAAGAAACAGCAACTTACAGCCTTGAGTCTTCCAGATGTTATGTTCACAGTTAAAAAAAAAACAGATATTCAATAGCACAGCAGCAATACGAGACAGAAGACAGAAGACTGACAAGGTAAAATAAAATAATAAATAAAACAATAAAACTTGTTAGGCTAAAAGCAATTAGCTGCCAAAGAAGATATGAGTCACATTAGCTAAAGAAGCTCAGAGAATACTTCTGCCTCCAACACCATCTTGGCTCCTCCCCCACTCCATTAAGGAAATTTTCTTTTAATCACAGTTTGAAAGTTGACCTCAAAAACTAGCTAGCCTACATTCTTATGATGAGTTTTAACCCAGCCAGTTCTTTTGGTAAACAAACACAGCCTCATAGTTCCTAGTCCCTAAAAGTTACCATTATACTTACAATTTTAAAGAAATGCCTTACTCTCAAAATTAACTAAAATACTTTCTTTTACTAATTTATTTGTTGCTGCCGTTGTTGTTAGTTGCCCTTGAGTCAACTTCAACTCATGATGACCCTGTTGGGTGAGACATCTCCAAGCCTCCTGATCCTCTACTGCTCTGCTTACCATAGGTCTTGTAGATTCAGGCCTGTGACTTCCCTAAATGAGTCTAGCTATTTGGTGTGTGGTATTCTTCTCTTTCTACTACCTTCTATCTTCCCAAGCATTTTCCTTATCCCCCAAACTACCCTGCATGGTCAGAGGGAGTAGAGTTTAATGTCCTTATATGAGAAGAGACCACATTATATGATTGTTTTGGAAAGCTGAGGGGCAGAGCCAAGTTTATATAACGCTCTGCCACCCCTCAGGCCTTCAAATTTTTGATGCACCCTCCCACGTCTAAGAGTGTGTAAGTTTGCTGGTTGCTTCGGGACCAGGTAGAAATTTATTCCCTTTCCATGGTTTTGTTTTGTTATGTGTGTGTTTTGGGGGGGGGGGGGCTACTATGCTTTGGAGATTTGGAAATTGGCACAAGGTGGTGTCTTAAATAGGCAGTCATTTGGCAGGTAGTCAGGGAGAAAGAAGTATCACTACGGCATCATTTTGGTGAAGGATATGCCTCTGGAACTTCTTCCACAGGTCAGGCAGCTAAGAGACCAACTGCCTCAGCTGGTCCCATATTAGACTGCTCCTCCCTTTTGTTGCATTTCTCAAGAAAGAGGTTTAAATAAGTAACACTTTAAATAAAGTTGCCCATATTTTATCCAAACTTGTGTGTGTGGTCTCATTATTTCATGGGATGATAATCAATTATCTTATCTAACGAGACATGCCTTCTCATGATGTAGCCAAAGTATGAAAGTCTCAATTTAATAATAATGGCTTCCAAGTGGAGTTCAGGCTTAATCTGTTCAAAGACCCATTTGTTTGTCTTTTGGCTGTCTATGGTGTTCTCAGCACTCTGCTCCAACACCACATCTCAAATTAGTTGATTTTATTTTTATCCACTTTCCTCACCATCCAACTCTCACATAAATACATGGTAACAGGGAATACATTCCTAGTCTTATTATTTCTTGATTGCAGTCTCTGTTGTGATCAGTGTTTAATCCAAAATGTAGGAAATCTTTATTTCAATTTCTTCATTACCTAGGTTGAATTTGTGTAGATCTTCTGTGGTCAATATCTTGGAGGGGGGGGGGTATGTTCAGCAACAAGCCTTCCTTTGCACTTTCTCCTTTGACCTTTCTTTGCAATTGTTCCAAATCCATGGACAATTGGACTTGCAAATGAAGATTTCATCATTAACTATCTCAAGGTTTGAAGTAACAACTGGGATGGGAAAATGGGACGGTTCAGGTTTAACACTTTTTTTCCATCTTAGAAATCAGATCATCATAGGTTTTTGTCAATTCATCATTTTCCTTTGCTTTCTGCTTAGTGCTTCTCTCTATTGACTAGATTCTCATTTGTTCTTTGTGTAAAGTGGCACTTTTGTTTTAGCCTTACTTTTTACTTGGGCAATCTCTTCCTGCTACAGAGAGGAGAAGGAAAGCAGAAGCTGGGCAGCCATTTTGACTGGTGAATTTGAGTTTTTTTAAAAAAACTCTTGGGACAGTGTGCTTGTTGCTGAGGAGGTGGAGCTTCTGTGAGCCACATCTGTGTGCCATTAGAGGGTGGAGCTAGGAGTCTAGCTCTAATATAACTCCTCCCAGAGCCTTTTCAGAACATTTCCTGCTACAGAAGAGGAGGATTTTTTTAACCAGGAAAAAGTACGGCAGAGGCAGCAAGGGAGCAACGAACATTTTTTTTAGAGGTTCTCCTTTAAATTTTTCCCTTTTTTTTCAAAAAGGACTGGGGGGCATTCTTGCTCAGAAGAAGCAAGTCAAAAACTTAGCCTCAGAACGAACTAGTAGAGAGGACATATCTGTAAAGTTGTATTCCCAGAAGATTGACCTCACTGACATAGATTGGTGAAAAAGGCCAGGTCAACAGGGCCCTTTTACATTTGTGTTTACCAGTGGATTTTTTTTAGGAAGAAGCCCACAGTCCTGTTTGAGTGATTACTTAATATTTCTCAGTATGGACACTGAGGGAACTGCTGCAGTCACTTGCAACACTTGTGGGATGTTTATCTTCTTGCCTACAGACATGGGGAACTTCACATGCCCCAAGTGCAAGTTGGTAGCCCTCTTGGAGGAGAAAGTACAGTAGCTGGAATCCAGGATATTAGGGTTCAGGATGTTAGGGTACACTTCAGATATTAGGGATCAAGAGGTTTTCCTGGACAGAACAGAACAAACGTTCTTGGACGGTGACCACACAGAGAAGGTTGCTGGGGCAAGAGAAGGTCACTTCACATACACAGGAGGCAGACAGCTGGAGGAATGTCACAGAGAAAAGCAGGGAAACTAGGGATCATTCTGGGACCTTGCAGCTACAGAATCATTTTGAAGCCCTTTCCCTTATCAAGGAGGATGAGGAAGACCAGCATGAACAGACTTCAGGGATAGAACAGGAGAGCCTGAGAGTTCCACTGCAGGGAACGGTCGCTGCTAAGCCTCGGAGGAGGCATGTGGTTGTGGGGTACAAAAGCAGTGATTTGTGGGCCTGACAAGATCTCTCAGGAGGTGTGTTGTCTCCCTGTGGCAAAGATCCGTGATGTGACAGAGAGGCTGACAAGACTGGTCAAGCCTGCTCACCAATAACTCTTCCTGGGAATCAACAATACAGCAAGACACAGCTTTCAGAATATCAGAAGGGATTACGAGACTCTGGGTAGGAAACTGAAAAAAATGGATGTACAGGTTGTGATCTTGTCTCTTCTGCCAGTTGAAAAACATGGTCCAGGAAGGGAGAGGAAGACAGCTGATGTAAACAGCTGGCTCCGCAGATGGTGCTGCCAAGAACGATTTGGATTCTTTGATCATGGTCTGAGGTTCCATGAGGGTGGACTTCTGGAAAGGGATGGGTTGCATCTCACACCAGTTGGCAGAAATGTTTTTGGCAATAGTATCAAGAATTTCATCAAGAGGGCTTTAAACTGATTTACGTGGGGAAGGGAGACAGTAATCTAGAAGACGTAAGGGCTGGAGAAAATAGTCAAACTGTCATAGAGGGAACAAGGCAAACAGTGCAAGGAGTCAACACTGGGAGGCAAAAAAACTTGCACAGGCAGCAAGTAAAGGACACACTAATGCACAGAGGATGAGAAATAAGCAAGATGAACTTGAACACCTAGCACAACAAAGCAAATAAGATATAATAGACATCACTGAAACCTGGTGGGGTGAGTCTCATAACTGGAATGAAAGAATAGAAGGGTATAACATTTTTAAGAGAAATAGGCTAAACAGGAAAGGAGGGGAATAGCATTATATGTGAGGGATATTTACACCAGTGAAGAGATCCAGGACATCAATACTGGAAGCCAGATGGAGAGCATCTGGATAAAAATTAAAGGGAAGGGAAACAACAGGGATGTTATTGTGGGAGTCTACTACAGACCCCCAGGTCAGACGGAGGAATTGGATGATGCCTTTCTAGAACAGATAACCACACACATAGAAAAGAGAGATGTAGTAGTTAACAATCCTGATATTTGCTAGAATTCAGACTCTGCCAAATCCTCAAGGTCTAGCAAATTCCTCACTTGCCTCGATGAAAATTTCATTCTCCAAAAGGTGGAAGAAGCCACAAGGGGATGAGTTATTTTATATCTGATCTTAACCAACAGGGATGACCTGGTTAATGGGGTGCAAAGTGATAGGATTGGTATGTGGGAGTGACCATGTTCTCCTCGAGTTTGTTATACAGTGGAAAGGAGAAGCCAGGCATAGTCAGACACACATTTAGTAGAGCTGATTTCAATAAACTTAAGAGAAATACTGGGAGTGAAGGTAGCTCAAGACTGATGGGAGTTTCTCAAAAGGGAGATACTGAAGGCAAAAATCCAATTGTCTTCAAGGCCAGTTAGCAATTTGTTAAACTTGAGGATTTGGCTGAGTTTGAATTCCAGCAAATATCAGGACAGATGAAGTCACCCATCACTACTATATTTCTTCTATCTGAGTGTGTGGTCATCTGTTCTAGAAAGGCATCATCTAATTCCTCAGCCTGAATTGGAGATCTGTAGTACACTCCCACAATAACATCCCTGTTGTTTCCCTTCCCTTTATTTTTTATCCAGACACTCTTCCCTTGGGTTCCAGTATGGGTTTCTTGGATCTCTTCACTGGTCCAAATATCCCTGACATACATTGCTATTCCTCCTCTTTTACTGTTTGGCCTGTTTCTCTTAAAAAGGTTATACCCTTCTATCTCTACATTCCAATCATGAGACTCATCCCACCAGGTTTTAGTGATGCCTACTATATCATATTTCCTTTGTTATGCTAGGAAGTTCCTCTTACTTATTTCCCATGCTCTTTGCATTAGTGTAGAGACATCGAAGACCATGTGTCCCCTTTACTTGCTGCCTGTGCATGTTTTTTTGCCTCCCACTCTTGAGGCCTTGCACTGTTCACCTTGTTCCTTCTATGACGGTGGTGGTGGGGGGTGAGGGAAGGGATGGGATGTTTTAACTGATATTGTTTTAATCTTTTTGTTGTAACCCGCCCCGATTGCCTGTTCATAGGGGCAGGCTAGAAATAAATTTTTTATTATTATTATTATTATTATTATGACAGTTTGACTATTTTCTCCAGCTCCTTTGTCTCCCTCCTTCACCTAACTCAGTTTAAAGCCCTCCTGATCATATTCTTCAGATGGTTGGCAAAAACCTTTCTGCCAACTGGTGTGAGATACAGCCCATCCCTTGCTAGAAGTCCCGCCTCATGGAATCACAGCCCATGATCTAAGAATCCAAATCATTCTCGGCAACACCATCTATGGAGCCAGTTGTTGACATCTGCTATTTGGCAGAAGAGACGAGATGACAATCTGTGCATCCATTTCTTTTAGCTTGTTACCCAGAGCCTCATATTCCCTTCTGATATTCTGAAGTCTGTGTCTTGCTGTCTCATTCGTTCCCACGTGGACCAAAAGGAAGGGGTATTGGTCAGCAGGCTTGACCAGTCTTGTCAGTCTCTCTGTCACATCACGGATCTTTTCCCCAGGGAGACAACACACCTTCCGAGACATCTTTTCAGGCCCACAAATCACTGCTTCTGTACTCCTCAGCAAGGAGTCCCTCACTACGACCACATGCATCCTCTGAGGCTTAGCAGTGACTGTTCCCTGTGGTGGAACTCCCAGGCTCCCCTACTTTCTCCCTGAAGTCTGTCCATGTTGCTCTTCTTCAACTTCCTTGATAAGGGAAAGAGCTTCAAATCGATTCTGTAGCTGCAAGCCCCCAGAATGATTCCTAGTTTCCCTACTTCTCTGTGTGACATTTCTCCAGATGTCTGCCTCCTCCCCAGCAACATGCTCTGTGTGGTCCCCATCCAAGACCGTTCTTTCCATTCTGTCCAGGTAGACATCCTGCTCCTTTATATGCTGAAGTGTAGCTACTCTGGACTCCAGCTGTTGTACTTTCTCCTCCAAGAAGGCTACCAACTTGCATTTGATGCATGTGAAGTTCCCCACATCTGTAAACAAGTAGACAAACATCCCACAAGTGTTGCAGGTGACTGTAGCAGTTCCTTCAGTGTCCATACTGAGAAGTCTTAAATCCTTGCTGCCTCTGCTGTACTTTTCCTTTGTTGAAAAATTTGCATGTTGCTAGCTCTACCCCCTAGTGACTCGCAGATGTGACTCACAGAAGCTCCACCCCCTCAGCAACAAGCACACTCTCTAAAGAGGGTTTTTAAAACTTCAAACACTCACCACTCAAAATGGCTGCTCTCCTTGTCCTCTCTGTGGCAGGAACTGATATGATCTCTTAATAATCTTTTCTCCATGCTAAGGAATAAGGAACCCCACAATTTCTCAAAGCTTGAAGTGTTCCTAGGGATGAAGAAAGAATTGTGAAGGAAAATATCAGTTACAGCCCATGTAATGTACCATAATGTTTCAGTATTCCTGCTTGTCATACTGACAAGATCACTGTCAGAAAAATAAGTTATCATACCAGGTGGCAAATAATGGGAAGCTTCTTGCTTGAGTAGAAATGCACACAGAAAAAAACGGAGCTTCCCCCCCCGCCGCCGCCCTTGACTTCTCATTTTATTATGTTAATTGTAAACCACTGGCTTATTAGATTAGTCAGGTTTTGTAACACTAAACCTCAATGGATGTTCCTTTAATTCAGAAAATTCTTTAGCTCAGTAACATAGGATGTCCAGAGTGCACACAATACAATACAAATGACTTGTTTCCACACATGTATACTACTTGGTCTTTGTTAAAAATGCAGCTGACTTTTATTCAGTGTGAATTGCCTCCAGTGGAACATTGTGCATCTGAGATGACAAGGTCATCTAAGGGCTCAAGCAGATGGGCAGCTTGGAGGGGCCTCTGAACACTCCAGTTGCACACACGTCCCAATCTTTTGTTGTCTGTTGTTAACTGCCCTCAAATGAACTGCAACTCATGGCAACCCTGTGGATGAGACATCTCCAACATCTCCTGTGCTCAAAGACTGTAATCAGGGCCTGCAGGCACAGGCTCAGGCCTGTGTCCTCCCTGATTGAGTATATTCTTGTAGCATGTAGTCTTCCTCTCTTTCTTCTGCCTTCCAACTTACCTAGCATCATTGTCTTTTCTAATGATTCCTATTTTCTCATGATATGGCCAAAGTATGACAACCTCAGTTTAATCATCTTGGCTTCCAGAGGGAATCTGTTTGTCTTCTTGGCCTTTACAGGTATTCTCAGTACTATTCTCCACTAACCACATCTCAGGTTAGTGATTTTTTTCCTATTGGGTTTTTTTTTAACTGTCCAGCTCTCCCATCTGTACACGATGATGGGGAATACATTGGATTGCACAATCCTCACTTTAGTGTTCAGCATTCTGTCATTATATTTTATTATCTTTTTCTTGTTCTTTCCCTTCCCAATCCTATTCTTCTTCTGGTTTCTTGGCTGCAGTCTTCATTCTGCGCATTACTTGAACCAAGGTATGAGAACTCTTTGTTTCAATTTTCTCATTGTCTAGGATAAACTCTTGTAAATCTTCTGTGGTCATTATTATTATTTTAATGTTCAGTGTTAATGCAACCTTGGCACTTTCCTCTTTGACCACCTTCAGTAATTGCTATAGGTATTTGTCTATTTCTAGTAGTAGTATATTGTCATCAGCATATCTTAAGTTGTTCATGTTTGTTCTGCCCATCTTTACTCCTCCTGCTTCTGAGTCCAAGTCCACACTGCATACAATATTTTACACATATAGCTTGAATAAATAGGGTGATAATATGCAGCCTTGTGTGACCCCTTTGCCAATTGGGAACCATTTTTCCATATTCTCCATATTCTGTTCTGACAGCAGCCTGTTGCCCTGAGTACATGTTGTGGCACTCCCATTTCTCTTAAGTGCAAGCCATATCTTTTTGCGATCTATACAGTCAAAGGCTTTGCTGTAGTCAATAAAGACCTAGAATCCATATATTTTAAAAAAGCTAATTTACAGACAACGTAAGAAACAGATTTGTGCTATTAGTCACAATTGACTGGGAGCCAGAAAAACTGTAGTCAAAAGCCAGAGACATAATCAAGGAAGAATGCAAGGAGACACTCTTGGTGACCACAAAGTAAGAGACACAATGGACAACAAATGAAATGCTTCAAGCAATAAAGAAAAGAAGAGAAGCAAAACAAAAGGGAGACAGGAACAAAATCAGAACCATGAATGCAACTGTTCAGTGATGAGTGCACAAGGATAAATAAGGCTGCTGAAATAGTCAATGGAGAGAAATAGAAGTCAATAAGTAAAAAGGAAGAACAAGAGATCTCTTCAACAAGATAAGAGAAATGAAAAGGAGGTTCAAACGAAAGGCTGGGATGCTCAATTATAAGAAAAGGAACATACTACAAGATCAAGAAGGAATAAAAAGACATTGGTTGCAAAAAACAGGAGAGCTATATCAAAGAGATGATAAATTGAATGACAAATGGAATTAAGAAGTTTATGAAGATGAACTCCAAATTGTAGAAAGTGAGGTGAATGTTGCAGTAAAAGAAACTAGGAAGAATAACTCACCAGCAACAGATGATATTCCAATTGAATTGATACAATCCACACAGAAACGTTCAATATTAATTCCCATCCACAAAAAAGGAAACATAAGAGACTGCAGCAACTATAGGACCATAGCATTAATTTCTCATGCAAGCAAAATTATGCTTAAAATTCTGCAACACAGACTCCAATCATACATGGAGGGAGAAATCCCAGAGGTACAAGCAGTGTTCAGGAAAGAAGGAGGAAGAGAAATTTGGAACTCAGCCCAGCAGCAGCAGCTCCTTCATCCACCTGGGAGCAAGTGAGTGACTCTGGGGCATAAAACCCATTCCCCTCTTGAAAGGATGCTGAGGCAGAGATGTTTGAAACTCAGCTAGGCAGCAGGAGCAGCAGCAGCTGCTCCTTCATCCACCTGGGAGAAAGTGAGTGACTCTGGGGTATAAAATCCACCCCCCTCTTGAAAGGACGCTAAGGCAAAGAAGTTTGAAACTCAGCCCAGCAGCTCCCCTGCCCAGCTGAGCCTAGCAGCAGTTGTAAGAGAGTGAGTTTGGGCTGCAACAGTTTGAAATAACTCAAAGTACCATGAACAAGAGGAAGAACTGTTATGGAAACAGCCCAGGTTCTTCCTTTCTTTCTCCACCAAAGGCTGCAAAACAACCAAAAATAGAAAATTTCTTCAATAAAATACAAAAGATAACAGTAAGTAAAACAAAGCCTTCTATTCCTTCAACAGCACTTTTTGAACCAGTAGAATTAATAGAATGGAACTCTCAAATCAAACTAAAAAAGCAACAGCTGTCAGATACATTATCCTTATTGTTCACTTCTGTTAGGGATGAGCTAAATGAAATTGGAAATATTAATGACTGTCTTTCTGGATCTTTGGCCCATTTAGCTAGCTCTCCCAACACCAAGGGAAATAAGCTCAAAAGTAAGATACATAAGAAGAATTTGAAGAGATTCCCCTGGGAAAGTACAACTGAATTTATGGCCAGCCAATGCTTGCTTACAGCTCAAATTGTTAGCATTGTTTGATCAATTAACGGATATTAAATACAAGTTAGACTTGCTTAAAAAAGATCTTAAAGCTTCTGTCTTTAAACTGACTGCTGCTGCTACCAATCAAAATGTAGAAGTCATGGGAAAGGAAAAGATCTCAGCTACCTGCTCAGTTAAAGGGCAAGTTATTAGAGGAAACCAGAATGATAAAACTAAACAACGCCCTAATGATAGCGGTATCAACAGAATCCAACCCTCTGACAATGCAGAGGGAGGTAACCTACATCATAAGTCCATTAATAGAACAGTTGAAGAGACTTCTAGTAAATAAAATAATGTATTAGAAACACAGAAGGTCTCACTCTCTGTTTCCCTGAATAGAATCAACTTGGGACGATGTAACTGCATGAGAGCAATCAAAATTTCATAGGACAACTTCTGCACTGTAACCAAAGACTGATAGATTTAGATGCTATTGAATGACTCCCTACAGTGCAAAACCAAAAACGGATTGCATTATCATTCAAACAACCTACTATTCCATTTATGATATTGAAGATGAGACCATATTTAGTATCTTTCCAGAGTGTTCTAAGTGGCAACAGTTAAACCTTTAATTAGTTCTGCTGTACTTAGAAACAGATCTTCCACCAAAACTCCCACCAAAAGCTCCACCAAAAGTTCAACAGAAGCCATTAAATCTCCCCCCCTTCATAAAACCCTAAAAAAAAAAAAAAACAGGGGGACTCAGTATTACTTTCAAACAGACAGTGAGACTAATTTTAAGGATGAAGATGTTACCAGTGCTTTTGGCTTGCTGCCCAGGAAAGAGCACAATGACATTTTCTATAAGTTAGAAAATCTTAAGAAAACTCTATGAGATAGTATGTTGACAGCAGGGCCTCTTATTGATCTTCTATCTCCAACAGGAGACACTAATTACCAACACTTCAAGTGTAAAGCTGCAGAGGATAAACGACTCTTAACAAACAGTTGCACCAGCCCTTGTGAAGTAAACTGTGTTCAGCACATGCAAACAACTGAGGAGATAGAAACTCCCTTGCTACAAAGTGCCTTGCTAGAAATGTCTTCCCAGCAAAAGATATTCAGGAACAGTCACAGAACCCACAGGCGACTTGTCAGCCTTTGCTGGAAGATTGGTTGCCTACCACTGATCTTCTAGTTAATGTATCTTCAGCCCACCATAACCAAGCTTGGTGGCAATCCTCAAAAGATGATGTAATTTCCCTCTTAACTTGGAACATTGTTGTTTAGGCAATACCATCAAAAGATCAATATTTCTTTGATTATTTGTCACAATTTGATATTCTCCTTCTTCAGGAAACCTGGGCTATAGCAGATATAGATATTGATGGTTATTACGTCAATTTTGGCTTCTCCAAGTACATCAGGTGGGAGACCTATAGAAGGCATTTTAACGTTAGTTAGCACAACTTTACAATTTAAATGCTCATTGCCACCTTTTGAACTATCGGTAGCTGCTTCTTTGCTTTCATTTAAGCGGGATGATTTTTGCTTTTTAATATGTATATTCTTTTAAAATGCATGTCCAGATTAACACAATTTGGGAGAGTATAGAAAATTATATTCTTATTTGTTTAGATAAATACCCTACAGAATCAATAATAATTGGAGAGGATTTGAATGCTAGGATGAGCCCAAATGATTCTTCATTATTTCGTCAGTTTAAAATGTTTTATGAAGAAAATATCCTAGTGGATCCATCATGTGTAAGAGAATATAAAGATTTGAAATCTAATTGGACAGGTTTATGTGCTAGACAAATGGCCTCTCATCTAGAGTTGCATATACTCAATGGCTCTGTAGCACAGGACTGTCCAGCAGAATATATTTATTGGGGGGGGGCAGGAAAAAGCTCCAAAATCGATTACTGGATGGTCTCAAGCAATCTTCTAAATACTATACAGCGGCTGGTAATAGAACTGCAATTAGAGAGTGACTATCATCCTTTAGCTCTATCTGTGCTACATCCTTGGAAACATGTTAGAGCAGAATTAATATTACTTCCAAGGCTCAACAGAAACAACACTATAGTTAGAATCAAGTGGAATGACAAGAATGCAAATACAGTAATTGGATAGCGGCTCCAGAAACTATGGAAATTTATCCATACATGCTTAACAGTAACTCTCAAAGAACACACCTAAAAAGTTATGATACACTAATGGCTAACTTTAAATCTCTTTTCCAGAAAAAAATATAACAATGCCCTGCAAACTGGGGAATGAAACATAAAAATTGGTTTGACCAGGAGTGTATTCAAATGAAATATGAATATGATAAGGCTTATAAAAACAGTAGAAATCTCCCCTCAGAGGAACAAGTAAAGATTTTTTTTAAATCTTAAAACCCAGTATAAATCCCTCTTGAAAGAAAAGAAAACGCAGCATTGCAGGAGACCTGGCAGAAGCATATCCACTCGGTGAGAATGAGAGATTCAGCTCTTTTCTGGCAGGTCACGGGAGGGATGGGAAAATTGTCTCCTCCATCAAATCAGGTCCCAATTGACCCAGGTAATACTGTGAATGAGAACCTGATTGATCTCAAGCAAGTACAGAGATGGCCACCAGTTTCAGTACAGGAGATCTCTCGATTAATCAAATCGCTTAATATCTTAATAGATTTGATTAATCAAGAGATTTCCTGTATTGAAACTGGTGGCCATCTCTGTACCTGCTTGAGATCAATTTGGTTCTCATTCACAGCAAGGCCCCAGGTGCAGATTGTATAATGCCTAACTTGATTAAAAAGAACCCATGCTGGTGGGCTCCTCTATTAGCATAATTGTTTTCATTTATAGATTAGACTGGTTATATCCCAAGGGACTGGAGATTAGCAATAATCATCCCAATTTACAAAAAAGGGTAATAAAAAGGAGCCATGTAATTATAGGCCTACAAGTCTTTTGAGTGTGGCTAGCAAGCTATATGCCAAACACCTAATCTTAAATTGCAAGACTGGATTGAGTCAGAGGTCATAATGCATGATGAACAGGTGGGTTTCAGAGAAGGGTGATCCACAGTGGATCATATTTTGGTACTCCACCATTTAGTTCAAAAATACACACACAAAAAAGGAAATCATCCCTATATGTAGCCTTCCTGGACTTTAAACAAGCCTTTGATTCAATATCCAGAAATGTGCTTTGGGAAAAATTTAAAAAATACAACCACTGATAGGCAGCTGTTAGGCCTTATGCAAAAATTATACTCCCAATTCCACTTTAAGAGTGAGGTGTAACCCTCTTGGAACACTCTTTGGCTTAGTAAATGTACAGAGAGGAGTCCGTATTCTTGCTCCCACTCTGTTTAACCTTTTTTTAGACCTCTTGCATAGCATGGATACTCATGCACCTAATTTGGCACAGCACAAAATTCTGATCCTCCTTTACACCGATGATGCTGTTTTGATTTCACAAACACCCATTGGATTGAAAAGAGCAATTGCTGCAACACTAAGCTATTATAGACAAAATTATTTAGTTCTTAACTTTGAACAATCAAAAATTCTTGTCTTTGCTAAGAAAGCCAAGGAGTACTCTTGGAAAGTAGCAGGGCATAAACTAGAACAGGTTAGTACATTTAAATATCTTGGAGTGGTTTTTCACTCTAAAGGTATTTGGAACACCCATCAGAATTATGCAATACAATTAGCCCTCTGGTCAATGAATGTTATTAAGCGTTTTTCTATACTGGTGGAGGTCAATTAGTACCTGCAGCTCTAAAACTCTTTGAGGCCAAAACATTGGCTCAAATCTTGTATGGGGCTCAAATAGGGATTTATATAAAGAATGTACAGGACACAGTTCAAACTAAATTCCTGCGATCAATTATGGGTGCACCCAATGGTACATCAAATGCCCAGCTGAGGCTCGAGACAGGAATGCCTTTAATCGAAGTAAGGGCCTGGAAAGCTGATGATAACCTACTGGTTAAAAACTTAATTCTCTCCAGTGGGTCTAACTCCATTAGTCTTGATAGATAATTTTCTCTCACCATTGAAAAAAGCAGTAGAACCTAAATTGGCTTCTTATGGACTTTCTCCTTTATTCTTGTTATCACAAAGCAGTGACCAAGCTAAGCAGATAGTTATCCAAAGAATAAAGAATATGGAATTTCAGAATGAGCTTAGTGGAGTCCCATAACATAATAGATTTTTGATAAACAAAAGAGTATCGAAACCTGCAAGTTATCTACAAAAGTTAACACTTCCTAGATTGAGAATTGCTTTTTTCAAGCCCAGATACAATATTCTCCCATCTGCACTACTCCAAGGCAGATTCAGTAAAGTTCCCATAATTGAGCACACTTGTCCATGCAGAGAAGCAGAAGTAGAAACTATTTCACATGTACTGGTCCGTTGTAAATTTTATGAGAATGTTGGGTCAATTTATATTGTACCAATAGTAGTAAAATGGGCGGGGCATCCAGATAATTCCTATGTGAAATACCTACTTCAGGACTTAAATCCTTATATTACATATAGAGTTGCTACATATTGGGGCTTTCTAGATTGGCAAAAAGAAGTGTGTTCATGGCTGCATGAAACTCTAGCCTTTAGATGAGAAAAAGGGAAAGTGTGCCATGAAAACGCTTTTTTTGCGTTTTAGGGGAGAAAAAGCGCCTTTAAAAAGGTGCTGGTTCTCCCAGCTTCTTTTTTAAAAACTGCAGAACAGCGCAGCTCCATCTAAAGGCTGTGGTGCAGCTGCTAAGCATTAAGGAAAAAGTAACTTCATGTCACACTTTCCTGCCAATCTAGAAAGCCCTATTGTGTTGCTGCAATGAAAATAAGACAAATCCAAAGAAAAGATACCTCCTTATCTTAAATACATTCTTATTTTAATTTGTTATTTTAATTTTAAAAATTTAAAGAAAAACTCTCAGGGGAAATACATTCTTTGTACTCTATTTTAATTTATTTTACTTTATAGTACTCTATTGTACTGAAGCATTTCAAAATCCATTGTTGTACTTATGTACTGGGCTTTGAAATCTTGTATAAATAATGTAATTATGAAACTTTATTGTGTATCACTTGAAGTTTATTATGACACTTTGTATTGTGCTTTGCATTTTTTACTTTTGCTGGTCAAAATATTCATTCATCAGGGAAAAAAGAGACACTAGGGCCCACATAGCAAATATATGATGACTAGTGGAACACACCAATGAATTCCAAATAATAATAATAATAATAATAATAATAATAATAATCAACATGTGTTTTATTTACTATAGCAAAGCCTTTGACTGCATAATTATGAAAAGCTATGGAATGTCCTTAAAGACAAGGAAGTGCCACTCCATTTGATAGTCCTGATGCAAAATCTATACTTGGGACAAGAGGCAACTGTTAGAACAGAATATGGAGAAAAAGAATAGTTCCCAATTGGCAAGTGGTGAAGCAAGACCTAAGTTTATCCTACATTTTCAACTTGTATGCAGAAAATGTCATACAAAGAGCAGACTTAGACTCAGAAGGAGTAAAGAGAGGAGGAAGGAGCATAAACAATCTAAGATATGCAGATGACACCATACTAGTGGTGGAAAAGTCATGACAAAATTTATAGCGAAACTAAAGAAATAGGAAAAATTGTTTTTAGGCTGCATCAATAGGAGTGTCTAGATCAAGGGAAGTAATAGTACCACTCTATTCTGCTTTGGTCAGGCTCTACCTGGAATACAGTGTCCAAGTCTGGGCACCACAATTCAAAAAGGATGTGGAGAAAATGGAGCGTGTCCAAAGGAGGGCAATTAAAATGTTGAAGGATCTAGAAACCATGCCCTATGAGGAACAATTTAAGGAGCTGGGGATGTTTAGCCTGGAGAAGAGAAGGTTAAGAGGTGATACGATAGTCCTGTTTCAATATTTGAAGGGATGTCATATTGAGGAAGGAGCAAGCTTGTTTTCTGCTGCTCCAGAGACTAGGACATGGAATAATGGATGCAAACTGCAGGAAATGAGATTTCACCTAGACATTAGGAGGAACTTCCTGACAGTAAGGGCTGATCAACAATGGAACACACTCCCTTGGAGTGTAGTGGAGTCTCCTTCCTTAGAGATCTTTAAGCAGAGGCTGGATGGCCATCTGTTGGGTATGCTTTGATGGAGAGTTCCTGCATGGCAGGGGGGTTGGACTAGATGGCCCTTGTGGTCTCTTCCAACTCTATGATTCTATATTTATAGCTATATTCAGATAATTGATGGAGCACATTTGTTCTGTTTTGTTCCAAATGATTCAAACCACAAAAAAGTAGATTTCAATTAAACAGCAAAAAACCTCCACAGTTTTTTCATCAGTGGAACAGCATTTTCTTTCATCAGAGAAAAAACAAAAAACAACAAAAAAAAACACCTTTCTGGGTGAGTCTCTATCAGAGATATCTGGTTAGAACCGGGCTACCGACCTTTAGATCCATTTCTTTTACAACATAGGAATATATTATACAGCTCCCATCTCTAATCCTGTAAAATGCTTTTGGACTGCTTTCAACGCCCTGTCTACATCCCATAAAGCAAGCTTAAGCATGTCAGCAGCTAAGGTGTTACCAAGCTCCAGCATTCCTCTCTCTTGACTCATCTAATAAAATCATTTTGAAGCAAAGTGCTGAAAACCATTAATTCCTCCCCCCCCCCTTATTCCACAAGACAAGACAAATCTCTTTTTTCCAAGGCCTTTTAATGTAGTGTTCCCCCCCCCCCACCAAAGTTACTTATTTTCAAATTTACTACAATAATGTATTTTCCAGTTGTTATAACTTACAGTCACACTATAACAGAATTACATTTATATTACATTGTTGTTAGCAAATCAACATCATCATCATCATTTTATTTATATCTCATTGAGTACTCGGCTGTTTTCCTCCTCATTTAATCCACATAACAACCCTGTGAAGCAGTTCTGGCTGAGTGTGAGAAAACACCTGGCCCGAGATCACCTGGTAAGTTTTATGGTAGGGTGGGGATTTGGACATGTCTGTCCCAAGTCCCAGTCCAACACTCTTATCTACTACACTGTTCTGGCCCTCTCTCTCTCTCTCTCTCTCTCTCTCTCTCTCTCTCTCTCTCACACACACACACACACACACATTCTCTCCCCCCCATACATACATACATACATACATTACTGCACCAAGTATTTCTGAGATCTTGCATGAGGAAATGGGGCATAAAGTTTCACTCAGGCAGAACTAATCAATTAAGAACTTTGTTTGTATTATGCCCTTTCCCCAACAATGAGAATCAAAGTGGAAATTTGTCCCATTTTCCCTCTCACCACCCTTAAATCACCCTCTTTCTTGCAGTTCCAACCCCAAAATGGCAATTTGGTGGCTGGTGGAGAGCAAGGGATGGTGGAGCACTCCTCTGCCTTCCTGCATTCTCCACCCACCATAAGTGGCCATGTTGAGAGACAGCAAAACTAGGTGGGACATTTCAGAGCCTTTGCACTTTCGAAGTATTAACTTCCTCCTTTTGCAACAATAACAAAAAAGCTATATGCCCTATACTGGCGTATATCACTTATAGGAAACCAGCCTATAATTTCATTGGCTATAGCTAGCCTTTGGTACAGTAGAGCACTCTGGGATTTGAAATCTGTGAAATTTGAAATCCACTGACAAGAAAGAGGACAAAACTGAGCTTCACCTAAAAGTAATTTTACTGTAAAGGAACTCGACAAGTATAAAATATGCCAATACATGTATAAAAAAACTTGCAGTAATGGCTACTTGTTTCCACAGCAGGGATGCGTGAATTTGCTCTTAAATTTACCCAAGACTGTAAAGGAGCTATCCAAGGTGCTGAACTTATTTGGGAGATAAGGTTCAACAACTGCGGTCTGGAATAAAACTCACTGTAAATGGACTACATTTCTAACAAGGAAGTCACTGGCTGCCACTAAAAATGCAACCTGGTCCAGCTCCAGGGCTATGGGAACAGATTCACCAAAACTTCATCCATTTGGGAATTTTTAAAGTTCAGCCACTGCAGCTAATTCATCCATTATCCATGCTATATACTAATGGAGCAAGGGGGTGCCAATATTGCTTTTCCCTGTCCCCACCCCCATTCCAATAGAGGACCAGAAGCCTCAGCTATCCTCAAAAAGCCCAGGTTTACAGTGCTCAGATGAGAGAATCCCAGAAGCATTGCAGTCCACTTCTTGAACTCTGGTTCTGCCAATTGTGAGGGAGGGATGTCAAGAAACAATATTAACTGGAGTTCTCTTCAGTTGACAGGATGTTATCTACCCATGCATATGTATCATTGTGAATGTATACAAAATATTGGAAGAATCTGGAGATCCAATTGAAGGATTTTGAAGACAATAGGGCTGGAATGGACGAGCTGTCTATTTTGATGAAAGATAAAACATAATTTCTAGAAAGAGTGGGAACCATTTATTTAAAGAGAAAAGAATGGATACATATACCTGTGAGACCTGAATACTGATATGATCAACTGGATTGGTGTAAGTGCAAATATAGAATATGTGAAAATGAAGAAGTACATAAAAGCTATAAATATTTATGCATTTGCCTGGGAGCATGGAAGGTCAGTTTTAGCCTGTATGTTTAATGGAAAGTGGAGGAATAGTGTTTGTGTTTTTGTTCATGTTGCATAGTCTTCCTGGTTATTTTATATATTTTGTGTATGATTGTGTGTTGTTTGTGTGTTGCGGAGGTAAAAATATCTGAACATGAATGTTCAATCTGTAATCTGTAATCCATAAATGTAACAATTGTGCATTTTGGGGAACACTGTGTTAAGTGAAAGCAGAAATTTTTATACCGCACCTTGAATAGAAAGGTATCCAGGGCAATTTACAAAAATAATAATAATAAAAAAGACAAATACAAAATTATAATATTATGAAACTGATAAAACAGCCGATTCCAGCAGGAGGTAAACAATTACAAAACTTAAAAAATTCAGAATACAGTGGTCCCCCGGGTTACGAAATTAATTCGTTTCGGCACCTTTTTCGTAAGCCGAAAATTTCGTAACCCGGGGCCTATTTCCCATAGGAAATAGATAATCCGTTCCGAGGCCTGGCCGAAGCCTGGCCTGGCGGGGGCCTCCTGGCTGGGGAAGGGAAGGTCCGATCGGGCGGATCAGGCCTTCCTTTCGTCAGCTGCGGAGGCCCAGCCTGGCTGGGGAAGGGAAGGTTCCCTTCCCCAGCCAGGCTGGGCCTCCGCGGCTGAGGCGAAAGGAAGGCCCGATCCGCCGGATCGGGCCTTCCTTTCGTTAGGCGCGGAGGCCCAGCCTGGCTTCCCCAGCCAGGCTGGGCCTCCGCGACTGAGGCGAAAGGAAGGCCCGATCCGGCGGATCGGGCCTTCCTGTCGGTAGTCGTTCCCTTGTCCTCCGAAGCCTGGCCTCGGAGGAAAAGGGATGGGAGTCTGTCCCCTTTCCTCCGAAGCCTGGCCTCGGAGGAAAAGGGACGGGAGTCCGTCCCCTGTCCTCCGAAGCCTGGCCTCGGAGGAAAAGGGATGGGAGTCCGTCCCCTGTCCTCCGAAGCCTGGCCTCGGAGGAAAAGGGATGGGAGTCCGTCCCTTGTCCCCCGAAGCCTGGCCTCGGAGGAAAAGGGGTGGGAGTCCGTCCCTTGTCCTCCGAAGCCTGGCCTCGGAGGAAAAGGGGTGGGAGTCTGTCCCTTTTCATCCGAAGCCTGGCCTCGGAGGAAAAGGGACATCCCTTTTTTTCGGATCCCGGGGGATAATTTTTGGTCCCGCCGGTTTCGGATCCCGGGGTTTTCTTAACCCGGGGGATTCGTATCCCGGGGGACCACTGTAATAGAAATGCTCCCATGGCTCCAGAATAATGACAACAATCACATAATACAGTAGGGCCTCCCACTTTCTCTTGTTTCTCTTTTACAAATTTCATGATTCACATATTTGATTAATTATGTTTGCTCTGGGAATCTCTAGGTCCTCCAGAACAATTCTTTGGTCAGCTTCTAAGGGAAGATGACACAGAGTCACCCTGGAGGACCTACAGAGTCCTATAGAATGTTTTCCCAGTAAGAAAAAATAACCTTTTTATTTTTATATCTATTTATGCTTATTTATATTCACAGTTTTTTTCCTCTTTTGCAGGAGGGCTCCCTCTAACCCATGCAAATGGGGAGGGGAGGCTGTAATAACATGAAGGAAGGGTATAACAACTGAGAACATTCTATTTTCTATTGTGCATATATTCTCTCTCTCTATATATATATATATATATATAGATAGATATAGATATAGATATAGATAGATATATACATTTACATATATATATAGTGTACTTACATAGTCTAATTTGATTGGTTATTTTCTCTGGATCTCAGACAGAGAGGCTCTCCTACCCAACCTCATGAGACTCTTGAGGGGGGAGGGGGAAACAGAGGAGCATTTGCATGCAAACACTACAGCATGCAAGCTAGGGTGTACTGCAAAGTTTGTCACTGTGTTCTAGATTAGTGACAGAAGGCAAGGAAGAATAGTTGCAACATGAGTAAGTTTATGTCAGAGCTGGCATTTGAACCAAATGATTCCTGGTTCACAATGCATTCTGTAACAGGCAACATGAAATTCTATTTCCAGAATTATGTGGGACGGGGAGCAGTGGCATAGGAGGCAGTTTTGTTGGATCACTCAGGGGGTTTCCTGTGAGCAAGGCTGTACTTCTTTTAAATGCAAAAGTGATTTGAATGGCTGGCATGATCTCTCCAAAGCACCTTTTCTTACTGTGCAGACTGGCCATTAAGGCCGGCCTAGGGGCAGAGTCAGGGCATGGCATCCACATGACACACACCCCAACTCCACCCCCATTGCGCCATGATGCTGCGTGTCAATCCAAGTGGCATCATAGCGCTCCTCTGGCGTTGCGTCCACACAACGCAGTGCCAAAGGTGTGCCTTAATGCCGCAGCTATCACGGCCTTTCCAGGGCACAAAAAGAAGCTGATTTTGTGGCTCCTTTTTGCACTTTGGAAAGACCAGATGGGAGCCATTTTGGCTGCAGCATTTGCTGCAGCCCCAATCTGACACAGCTGGAGGCAGCTGCAGGCTGCCCCTTAGAGATGGTCTACACAGTGCCTAAATTTCCTTTGGTTCTTTGGTTTACTAGGGAGTTGTGATGCATGCAACAGGTAGACAGCTGGCTTGAGTGCAAGTACAGTCGTCCCCCAGGTTACAAAAGTAATCCGTTCCGGGATTACTTTCGTAACCCGGAAGTGTTCGTAACCCGGGGGACCGCTTTTTTTGGTGCACAGCGCGCCGGAGAGCGCTGTTTTAAAGGGCCCGGGTTGCTTTTTTCTTTCGCAACCTGGGCATTTTTTCGTAGACCGGGGCCGTTTTGGGTCCCGGGGATTTCATTCCCCGGGGGCTTCGTATCCCGGGGGACCACTGTAGTGAAAAGCTAAATGTGAAAGCAATAGAATAAAGGGAAGAGTTAATGATTAAGGCTATTATTTTGGGGCAGTCAAAAATAATTCTTCACCACCACCATCATGCCTTTTCCAAATTGTCTCACAAAATGAAGTCAATTGCCTATTGTGATTTATTGCTTTTTGTAATTGTTGTGGCCTGACAATACAAATAAAAAACATTTGAAGTTTACGCGGCTTTCATCTCTTTGGCTTGTTGTATCTATCAAGTAGAGACCAAGAAGTAGTTGAATACCTTTTTACTTGAAGCAGTTCTAGTTCTTACTATGGAAAGATGAAGAAAAAATATAATAAATAATTTTAGTTACAATATAGTCTTTTGATTTGCTTTTTGATATGTTATTTGATATGTTTGAATTTTCTGATCATAAATACTGCCTTGATTGTTCTTGACCAGAAGAATGGGACAAAAATAATGAACTAAACCTGGACACAAATGCCATTTCGAGAAGATGCCTGTGTGGGTGGTTGCCATTAGAGAGGAATAAATTTCATGGCAGTATCAGTTTCACATGTGTTCATTCCAGAGAAGTGCAAAGAGGGTTTTTTTTCAGTTTGCACTTCATTGTTAACTTAATGAAACCATATATCCCAAATACAAACAGAAATCAGAAACATTTAAATACAGAGTTTATAAATTTCTGACATTTGCAATACAGTTCATGAAAAAAGATAAACTGTGATGAGGTGTGCACAGTATGTGTATATTTGAGAAATGTGAATAAAAATACTTCATTCAGGAAATAAATTACATGAATCCACCTCCCCAGGCTGTATGCCTAGGAGGTGAGTTTACTGGCCCATTTGAATAGAGGCCAGTAAACTGATTGGCTGGTGTTTCCCTCCAGCCTTGGGAAACTGTTAGGGGCAGGGCTTAGGCGATTTAAGCCTGTGCCGCCCTTCCTTCCCCCTCTTTGGAGATTTGTTGTTCCTGAGGAATGACATGACATCGGCTAAGTCCCTTTCTCTTCTCTTTGGGGGCGGGGGGAGGTTTGCCTGCTATTATTGCTGGCCGGTTCACTCTGCCCTCTCTGTGGGATTTAGGCCTCTATTGGGAGTTAGGCTTCTGTTGGGATTTAGGCCTCTCGTGCCCTTTGGGTTCCTTTCTCCCAGGGGCCTTGATCTCTGGGAATGTTTTTGGGCTGCCCCCTTCCCCCTCTCTCTTCTTTCTTTTCTCTTCTTTCCCTCATCCTACCTCAAGGGTACAGGGCGGTGTTGGGGTGGTTGGCCTGCGAAGGGGGCCCCTTCCTGGTTTGTGGTGATTCTACTGCTGCTGGGGCCCTCTTCTCTCCTTTTCTCTTCCCTTCGTTTCTCTCCTCTTTGCCTAGGCCCTTCCCCCCCCCCCCTTTGGTTCCCAATCAGTCCTGGGCTTCCCTCCTTTTCCAGCGACTGTGTTAGCATTTTGGGACCCCAGTCACATGGCTGGGGCTTGGATGCCTTAATATCAATTAGCACAAACATTGGCAAATTATTTTTTTCAGCTTTCAATTCTCAGTCCCTCCATTTGGGTCACACTCTCTCAGCCTTTTAGATTTAGATAGACCTGAGGTCTTATTTGTTGTTTGCCCCTTAAATTGTTATAAACCAATTATAGTTGTTGTCTGTTCCAGCTACACATAGTGGGTGTGCAGGTGTATATCTATTTATATATAGATATAGGTATATATACACACACACAGTTGTTTATATACATTATTATACTTGAGGCTATGGCCCCTATAAAAAAAAAGGTGTTTCAAAAGATAAGGGAGAGGGCCCTGGGCAGTGAGAGTGAGAGAGAGGAGGCAGATTTCAAGAGGTGAGTGAGGATTCAATCCTTAATCCTATGTTTGTGGCTTAAGCTTTACCCCAGAGGTTTGTTTCTTGCATTGCCAGTTTTGAAGGAGACTTCAGTTGCTTCAGAAATTCAAATAGAGAGTTTCCCTCCAAAACCAACTGCCACTTTCTCCTCCTTTACTCGCATGACATTTGCAATACAGTTCATGAAAAAAGATAAATTGTGATGAGGTGTGCACAGTATGTGTATATTTGAGAAATGTGAATAAAAATACTTCATTCAGGAAAGAAATTACATGAATAAGAATAGCTTAAAATATGCATAGAAAACTCTATATTTGGGGGGAAAGCATAAAAAGTTCACACATTTTCTGTTGGAGGGAGGATCCAATTTCATGCAGAAAAAGCATGGAAATATTGGAAAAGAGAGAAATTGATATATTAATCTGTTTATTTTGTCTTTCCACATTAATCTACGTATCTTTTTCAGAACTCTGCCTGGAAATTTACTTTTTTTAATTATTACATAATATGCAATTTACCCACATTTTATTATAAAATACACATTTTATATGCATGTGCATTTTAAAGTCAAAAACATCATCATGAAATTTCTGCAAAGTCAAAATTGAAAGGATAATTTTGACCCAAAACACAGGTGCCAATTAAAGCGGTTTCTGAACACTTTGGCGATGTGGCATTTAAATGAATTTAATCTGCTCCTGTTGGTGGCCCATTTGGGATCCTAGCAGCAGCCAATTTGGGAGTGGGCTGTGTGGTTACCATGGTCCCGCAGCGATCATGGCCAGAGACCACTCCTTCCTGGCTGTCTGCTTCGCCCCTGTGTTATAGAGTCTCTATTAGTTCAGAAGGTGTGACTTCTGTTGGATTGCTTACAAATGTGAATTGCAGTGAATAGATTGAAAACCTCAAGTATGCAAAGATGTGATGTAGTTCTTTTGTTCTCTCAATCTTCACACAAACACAAACAGGTGTAACTTATATTTACTTCTACTTCTACAGCTGTTTCTGGCTCTTAAACACACAGCAGTAGGTGCATAGAATCCCCTTTCTGATTTTTTGATAAGCATGCAACTATCTGGAAAGGAGAGGCAGAAATGGCCAAAACCTTGTATCAGCCACTTAGTTAAGTACACACATGCTACATGCACCTCAAATACATATCCCTTGACCTTAATGAAAATTATGCTGGCACATTTGGCAAGATTAAGGATAATAATGATTTTTGTCACCATTTCATAAGAAGTGCATTGATTAAGGTCTGGTAAACAACGCTGGAAATTCTACAATAACATCCCTCCATGGGTTTTGACCTAAGAGGCTTTTTTTAAAAAAAGAAAGATAAGGATAAACCTTGGTTGACATATAAAGATTTATTATTTTAAAAGGATCAAGATGTGGTCATGAAACCTGTCTAACAATTGGAAAGTGAGATTAGAAAGAATTGGTTTTTCTATAGGCAATTGTTAGAAAGATTTTATATTGATAAAAGAGGAATGGGAATTATCAGAGTTAGATGATTTTTTTTTTTTACAATAATGAAGGACACATATCTAAATATGATAAGTTGTTAAAAAGCAGGACTTAGGATCAAAGATGATTAAACACTCCTTGGTGAAGTGGGTGCAGGATGTTGGGTGAGTTATACAATTAGATCAGTGGGAGAAATCTGGGCGAGACACTGCCAAATTTACTCTTTGCCAAAATTATAAGGAAAATTATATAAAGATGCTGTATCAATGATATTTGTCACCTAGCAAATTGAATAAAATGTACAAAACTGGGAGAAGTGAATGCTGGAAATGTCATGCAATGGTAGGGACTTTTTTCACCAATGGTGGAGCTGTAAAGAGGCAATCAGATTTTGGGGAAGAATACAAGATATGATGTCTAAGATATTCAAATTGCCAATTCCTTTGAATCCTTCTTTTATTTTATTTTTGCTTAATATGACATATTTTATAGAGAGTCGGAAAGAAAATTTAAGCGCATTAACACTATACATGATCACAATTGCGAGAATAGTACTGGTATATACTAAACACTGGAAGCAGGAACAAACACCATTAATAGAGGGCTTTAAACTGGAGGGCTTTAAACTGAGTGTTATGGGGAAGGGAGACAGCATTCTGGAAGGCAAAAGGGCTGGAAACAATAGTCAAACTGAAATAGAGGGAACAAAGCAAACAGTGCAAGGACCCAAGAGTAGGAGGCAAAAAACCATGCAAAAGCAGCAAGTAAAGAGGACACATGGTCTTAAATGTCTCTACACTAATGCACAAAGTATGGGAAATAAGCAGGATGAACTTGAACTCCTAGCACAACAAGGGAAATATGATATAATAGGCATCACTGAAACCTGGTGGGATGAGTCTCATGATTGGAATGTAGAAATAGAGGGATATAACCTTTTTAAGAGAAACAGGCCAAACAGGAAAGGAGGAGGAATAGCATTATATGTCAGGGATATTTACACCAGTGAAGAGATCCAGGAAGTCAATACTGGAAGCCAGGTGGAGAGCATCTGGATAAAAATTAAAGGAGAGGGAAATAACAGGGATGTTACTGTGGGAGTCTACTACAGACCCCCAACTCAGGCAGAGGAATTGGATGGTGCCTTTCTAGAACAGATAATCACACACTCAGAAAGGAGAGATGTAGTAGTGATGGGGGACTTCAACTATCCGGATATTTGCTGGATGTCAAACTCAGCCAAATCCTCAAGGTCTAGCAAATTCCTCACTTGCCTGGAAGACAATTTCATTGTTCAACAGGTAGAAGAAGCAACAAGGGGATCAGCCATCTTAGATCTTATCTTAACCAACAGGGAAGACCTAGTTGATGGGGTGCAAGTGGTGGGATCCTTAGGTGGAAGTGACCATGTTCTCCTGGAGTTTGTTATACAGCGGAAGGGAGAAGTCAGGCATAGTCAGACACGCACTCTAGACTTTAGGAGAGCTGATTCCAATAAACTTAGAGAAATACTGGGGGTGATCCCATGGTCAGGAATACTAAAAGAGAAGGGAGTTCAAGATGGATGGGAGTTTCTCAAAAGGAGATACTGAAGGCGCAATTTCAAACAAACAAACAAACAAAACAGCTTCATTTATATACCGCTTCATACCCTTAAGGAGTGTCTAAGCGGTTTACAATTGTAAGCTATTTGCCCCCAACAATCTGGGTACTCATTTTAGCGACCTCGGAAGGATGCAAGCCTGAGTCAAGCTTCAGCCCTTTGCTGGTCTTGAACTCGCCACCTTATGGTTTTGAGTGAGTGGCTGCAGGACAGGCATTTAACCACTGCGCCACCAGTTCCAATGAGGAAGAAAAATGGAAGATGTCTCAAGAAGCCAGGATGGATGACTAAGGAACTTTCAACTGAGCTAAGTTTTAAACGGAACATGTATAAGAAATGGAAAAATGGGGAAATCACCAAAGATGAATTCAAACAAATAGCAAGCATGTGTAGGGATAAAGTCAGAAAAGCTAAAGCGCATAATGAACTCAGGCTTGCTAGAGAGGTTAAGAACAAAAAAGGGCTTTTTTGGATATGTCTGCAGCAAAAGGAAGAAGAAGGAAATGGTAGGACCACTGCGTGCAGAAGATGGCAAAATGCTCACAGGGGACAGAGAAAAGGCAGAATTACTCAACACCTTCTTTCCTTCAGTCTTTTCAGAAAAGGCAAACGGTGTTCAACCTGAGTACAGTGGAGCAGAGGACAGAATAGGAGAATTTCAGCACAGAATAAGTAAAGAGAGAGTCCAGAAATACCTGGTTAATCAAAATGAATATAAGTGTCTCGGGCTAGATGAACTACATCCAAGGGTATTAAAAGAACTGGCAAATGTGATATCGGAGCCATATCCTGGAGAACAGGAGAAGTCCCAGCAGACTGGAGGAGGGCAAACGTTGTCCCCATCTTCAAAAAGGGAAAAAAGAGGATCCCAACAATTATCGTCCAGTTAGTCTGACATCAATTCCAGGAAAGATTCTAGAGCAGATCATTAAGCAGAGAGTCTGTGAACATTTAGAGGCCAATGCCATAATCACAAAAAGTCAACATGGGTTTCAGAGAAACAAGTCATGCCAAACGAACCTGATCTCTTTTTTTGATAAAATTACCAGCTTGGTAGATGAAGGGAATGCTGTGGATATAGTATACCTCGACTTCAGTAAGGCCTTTGACAAGGTTCCCCATGACATTCTTGCAAACAAGCTTGCAAAATGTGGGATAGACAAGTTAACTGTTACATGGATTTGTAATTGGTTGACTGGCCGAACTCAAAGGGTGCTCAACAATGGCTCCTTTTCATCCTGGAGAGAAGTGACCAGTGGGGTCCCACAGGGTTCTGTCCTGGGCCCAGTGCTGTTCAACATCTTTATTAATGATTTGGATGACAGAATTGGGGGCATACGTATCAAATTTGCAGATGACACTAAACTAGGAGGAGTAGCTAATATCCCAGAGGACAGGATCAAAATTCAAAATGACCTGAATATACTAGAAAGTTGGGCCAATGCTAACAAGATGAAATTCAACGCAGAGAAATGTAAGGTTCTGCACTTAGGGAGGAAAAATGAAATGCACAGATATAAAATGGGGGACACCTGGCTGAATGAGACCACATGTGAAAGGGATCTAGGAGTCCAAGTAGACCATAAGCTGAACATGAGTCAACAGTGCGATGCGGCAGCTAAAAAGGCCAATGCAATTTTAGGCTGCATCAATAGAAGTATAATGTCTAGATCAAGGGAAATAATAGTGCCACTCTATTCTGCTTTGGTCAGGCCCCACCTGGAATACTGTGTCCAGTTCTGGGCACCACAATTCAAAAAGGATGTAGATAAACTGGAGCGGATCCAAAGGAGGGCAACTAAGATGGTGAAGGGACTGGAATCCATGCCCTATGAGGAACGCCTTAGGGAACTGGGGATGTTTAGCCTGGAGAAGAGAAGGTTAAGAGGTGATATGATAGTCCTGTTTAAATATTTGAAAGGATGTCATTGAGGAGGGAGCAAGCTTGTTTTCTGCTGCTCCAGAGACTAGGACACGGAACAATGGATATAAATTGCAGGAAAAGAGATTCCACCTCAACATTAGGAGGAACTTCCTGACAGTAAGGGCTGTTCGACAGTGGAACACAATCCCTTGGAGCATAGTGGAGTCTCCTTCCTTGGAGGTCTTTAAGCAGAGGCTGGATGGCCATCTGTCAGGGATGCTTTGATTTGGATTTCCTGCGTGGCAGGGGGTTGGACTAGATGGCCCTTGTGGTCTCTTCCAACTCTATGATTCTATGATTCTAAACAAAATTTTAAAATTGTATTTGAGCTTCCACTCCAT
The DNA here is from genome assembly GCA_034509955.1 of Urosaurus nigricauda. NCBI lineage: Eukaryota > Metazoa > Chordata > Lepidosauria > Squamata > Phrynosomatidae > Urosaurus > Urosaurus nigricauda. The sequence continues at coordinate 104,162,867 of JAOEGL010000005.1, read as the reverse complement.
TATAGTATCCTTCTTTGTCTTTTATTACTTCTAACCACAGGTATATGGTTAAACGTGTACAAAACACCTCCACTCTCCTGATATCTTATATGGGTTTCCTATATACAAATAATGTCTGTACTGGAAATTTATCATCTGTTATGTCCTCTTTAGGTCTTATTTGTCCTTGGCTTTTTTTTTTTAATCTTCCCTCTCCTGCTGTTATTTCCTCTTTTCTTCTCTTTCCTTTTCTTCTTCTCCACAATTTTTATCTTTTTTCCTGTGTAAGTTGTGCTTCCTGCTCACTTTGTCCTTGCTGAATTTGTCTTCCTTCCTCGTTTTCCATTTTGGTTGCTCTCCTCTGGACATGCTGTAGCTTATCAACATCTTTCTTGAATTGTGGTGCCCAGAACTTTTAATTCTTTTAATTCTTTAAATTTTAATATTAATTCTATTTATTTATTTATTTATATCCCACCTCTTCCGTTTCGGGGATTGAGGCAGGTAACAACAAGATACAAACAGTACAAAAAATTATAAAACAGCAGACCCCCTCCAAACTCCAACCCTAACCCTCCCTTCCCAATTATAAAATTAAATAAATTAAAAAGAATATCATAAACACGTGGCAATAGCTTCAGAACACTGGCAAAATAAGATGGATAGATACTTCCATTCTGGTGTCATCAATCAGGGAAAGCCTGCTGGAAGAGAGTTGTCTTTATCGTCTTCTTAAAGCCCTCAAGAGAGGAGATTTGGCAAATCTCTTCCAGCAGGTCATTCCAAATTTTTGGAGCCACTACAGAAAAAGTCCTCTGAGAAGTTGATCTTCTTTGCTGTAAGAGATTCTTCCCAGAGGAATGGAGCGAGCAGGAAGGATGATATGGGAGGAGGCCATATCATGTAAGCTGGACTCAGGTCTTATAGGGCTTTATAGGTGATAACCAACACCTTGTACTGTCCCGGAAGCTAATGGGCAGCCAGTGTAATGATTTTAAAATTGGTGTAATGAGGTTGAATTTAGATTTTCCAGCGACCAATCTGGCTGCCATATTTTGAACCAGTTGAAGCTTTTGGGCATGGCACAAGGCTTGCCCCATGTAGAGCACATTACAGAAATCAAGACAAGAGGTTACCAGTGCATGTACAACCATTTCAAGGTCCCACTGCTCCAGGTAGGGTCGCAACTGGTGTATCAGCTGAAGCTGATAACAGGCACTCCTGGCTGTCACGTCAATCTGTGACGACAGTTGGAGCAACGAATCCAGGAGCACCCACAAGCTGCGAATGATGTCATTCATGGGAAGTGTGACCCTGTCCAGGTGAATTTATCTCCATACCTGCATTGGGGTTACCTATCACTAGTACCTCCATTTTACTTGGATTCAGCTTAAGTCTATTTTCCCTCATCCAATCCATTACCGACCTCAGGAAGTCATTCAGAGGGCATATGCCCTCCTTGGTCACTGAAACAATCTGAGACAGAGAAATAAATTTGTGTGTCATCAGCGTACTGATAACACCCCGCCCCATGTCTCCAGATGATTTCACCCAGAGGCTTCATGTAAATGTTAAATAGCATTGGAGACAGTATCACGCCTTGAGGGACACCTGATTTGAGCTCCCTCTTGGCTGAACAACTGTCACCAAGTGACACTATCTGGAACCTACCCTAGAGATAGGACCGGAACAACTGCAAAGCAGTGCTCCTGAATCCTAATTCCCTCAGGCGCTCCAGAAGGCATGGTCTATGGTACTGAATGCTGCTGAGAGGTCCAAGAGCACTAACAGGGCCACACTTCTGTTGTCGATGCACAGATGACCAAGGCAACCAGGGCAGTCTCCACTCCATATCCTGACCTGAAGCCAGTTTGAAATGGATCAAGATAATCAGTGTCATCCAAGACTGCGTGGAGCAGGTTTGCAACCATCCTCTTTATCACTTACCCAGAAAGGGAAGGAGAGACACGGGCCAATAGTTATTTTTGTCCAGCGGATCAAGGGAAGGTTTCTTTAGAATGGGTTTAACCATCTCTAATTTCAGGGTAGATGGAAAACAACGTTCCCTGAAGGAGGCATTGATCTTAACAACTTCAGAGTTGCTTCATCTCCCTGGATGGCCAACCAGGATGGAAAGGGATCAAGAGGGCAGGTGGTCCTTTTTACCTTACCAAGCAGTTTGTCTACATCATCAGTACTCATAGACTGAAATTGATCCAATATAACCTCATTAATGAAGTCAGTGAACACCTCTCTTATTGATTTTGAACCAATGCCGGAGTCTAAATCAGTCCTTATCTGAGAGATTTTATCTGTGAAGTGGTCATTAAAAGCATCATGGCAGGCAAAAGAGGATTTAGGGTGGTAGGAGTTTGAGTAAGATCCCTAATCACTCTAAAAAGCTCTGCTAGATGAGACTTTGCAGAAGCAATAGATGCAGAATAGAAAAATTTCTTTGCTGCAGCTATTGCCACTCAATAGGCTTTAAGATAAGTCCTATGACGTGTCTTGTAAGATAAGCATCCTTTGGAAACTTGATTTTTACTTATGATTCTCTTTTTCTCTTCCTTGAGCTGCCCTTCTTGTTTTACTTGGGTTCTTAGCTGATTCTTTGCCCTTACGGTTTCTTCCCTTCTTCTTAGGCCTCTCATGGCCTCCAAGAAGAAGAAGAAGAAGAAGAAGAGGATAATCTAGTAGAAAGGCAGGTAACACTGACAGACTTGCGTTTATGGTACTGTACTCTTTTTGTTGCTGTCTAACGTCACATGGATGTTTTTACCCTAATGGCTCTTGCAGACTTTCCACAGGGAAATGCTTCGAGATCAACACCGATGTCGACGCTTTTGAATCTGTTTCGCTACAGTCAGTTCTCTGCCATATGGCAAGGAACACTATTCCAACCTCGATGTTGGATGGTGTCTCTACCATGGCCTTTCTGATGCCTCCCTTGACGTCAGCATCTGGCCTTCTTGCCACGTTCCCGGTCACTGTACTAGACTCGGTATCTGAGGCTTTTATCCCAACGAGTCAATGGAGACTGTTGATGCCATGGCTTTCCCGAAGCTTCCTCTGATGTCGGCATCTGGCCTTCCTGTCCCGATCCCAGTCACCGTACTAGACTCGGCATCGGAGGCTTTCGTCGCAGCAGATCAATGGAGACTATTCCTGCCAGGGTTTTCCTGATGCCTCCTCTAATGTCGGCATGTGACCCTCCTGCCCCAATCCCAGCCACTGTACTAGACTCGGCATCGGAGGCTTTCATCTCGACAAGTCAATGGAGACTGCTGCTGCCATGGCTTTCCCGATGCCTCCACTGAAGTCGGCATCTGACCTTCCTGCCCCGATCCCGGTCACTGTCTCGATTCGGCACCGGAGACCTTCGACCGACAAGGCGAAGATGGCTGTTACCATCACCGGAGGCCATCATGGACTTCCAGGTGCCTCCTTCGACGTCGTCATCTGACGTTCATACCCCGATCCCGGTCACTGTATTAGACCCGGCATCGGAGGCTTTCATCTCGACGAGTCAATGGAGACTGCTGCTGCCACGGCTTTCTGGATGCCTCCTCTGAAGTCGGCGTCTGACCTTCCTGCCCCGATCCCAGTCACTGTCTCAATTTGGTACCGGAGACCTTCGGCCGACAAGGCGAAGATGGCTGTTACCATCACCGGAGGCCATCATGGACTTCCAGATGCCTCCTTTGACGTCGTTATCTGACGTTCATACCCCGATCCCGGTCACTGTATTAGACTTGGCATCGGAGGCTTTCAACTCAATTTGGCAAAGTTGGCCTTGATTACCAACCAAAATGTCCTAGCTGCGGCTCTGACCTCGATGGCAATAATGGCAATCCCGTAGAGCCCTCTCGACACCTCCTTTGGCATCAAGCATCCAATCTTCTTGCTCCGGTCCCGGTCATGGCACCGGGGACCTTTGACTTGGACAAGTGAAGGGGGCCATTGTTACCACATTGCGGCCACTGCTCTAGCCTCGATGTTGCTGACGGCTACTGCCTCTTCGATGTCGACATCCGGCCCTCCTGCCCCGATCTGGTCACTGTCTTAGACTCGGCTGTAGTGAAAAGACCCCAGAGACAGCGACCCCGGAAACAGAGATAGCCAATCACCAAGCACCAGGTGACCAGCCAATTAGAAGCTGGCTGGAGACCCCAGAGACAACAAACCCCGGAGACAGGAACAGCCAATCACAGAACACCAAGCGTCCAGCCAATTAGGAGCTGGCTGGACAGGGCTATATAAGAGCCTGAGCCGAGGGAGACGTGGGTTTTTGTTTGGGTTCTGTTTTAATTGGAGTTTTGGCTGGGTAGAGGGATGCCACTGAGGGGGTGCTCTCTAGGTTCCTGATTGGGACAGGTGTAGGCTAGGTTTTAGGCTAGATAGAGTCCAGAAGAAGGGTCCAGAAGAAGGGACTGATTAGGCTTCAGGTTGTAAGCCAGTTGATTTAATTTGAAAGTATTTGACAGATTGCCTGAGGGCTAAAGTATTGTGTATATGTAACTGTGGTAATGTAACTAAGAAGAAAGAAGTGCAAAAGCCTTGAAAGTAGTTCACTGATTACTTTAATGTTTGTTAATAAACTTAAGTATTATTTTATTACAACTTGGCCTCTGTGAAATCTTGTGGCACGCTACTAAAGTTAACAAAGCCTCAGCAAAGATAGGCAGTGGTGGAGGAGATCACCATAGAAGTAATTTGGTGGCAGCAGTGGGATGAATAGGCCCAGGGTGCTGTCATCGTAGAAACGTAGTGGTGGTGGTTCATCGCCACATCGGCATCGGAGGCTTTCTACTTGACAAGGCAGTGATTGGTGTAACCTCCACTACCAAATTCTGGTTGCTGCTCCAGCCGCGGCCCGGGCGGCTCCGCTATGGTCTTTATGATGTCTCTCTCGATGTTGACATCTGGCCTTCTCAGACTAATCCTGATCACTGCTTTGGCCTTCTCGGCCTCGCAGGCTCTCTACTACGACCATGGTGTTGGTGACATCGTCGTACCGTCTCAGTTTGTGTCACTACTGACACTGATGGCCTTACTTGGCCTCGCCCTTGGTGATGGTTCCTCAGGGGATTTGGCTGCTCCAGAGGGAACCTATGGATTAGGTCCCCGTCTCCCCTTTGGGGGATGCCATCTCGAGGGTTGCCTGTGCCACCCTAGCAGTGTTTCTTTGGCTTGCCATGCTCTTCGGCCTCATATGCTGCTCGACGTCGAGCTGAAGATCGTCGGGGAGGAGGACAACCCCTTTGATTGCCCTTACTCCCCATACGGAGAGAGCCTCCACTATAGGGATCCACATCCTGAATCAATGCCGCTCCATCCCTATCGCTAATGGGAGACCGTGAAGGTTACAGAGCCCCTCAATACTACCTCACCACCACTACGGTGTGATGAGCCACCAAAGTCACTATCAATGTGATTTCACTGTCAACGACATCAACATGGAAGCTGGTGGTGTCCACCATCTCTTTTGCCTCCACGGCTTCGACGATCCGAGCCTTGGTCCCGATGTGTATATTTCTCTTGTTACCAGTTGCTTGCCGTCACCATTCCTCAGAGGAATCGGATATGAGCCAGAGGATTCTCCAGATTCTCTCACCCTAATAGCCCCCTCTCTAGGTTGAGGTGGAGGGTTCAGCCTCTCACCTTCCTGCTGAGGAGGTTAATTCTTTCTCAGGCATTGTTGGTAGGCTGGCCAATACGGCCGACCGTTAGACAGATCAGGTCTCGCCGCCTGGAGGCATGGACAGCCATATCTGCGAGACCTGCACAGCCTGCTGTCATCTTGTTCATGGCTGTCTTCACGGGTCCTCTCTTGAACTCCCCGGCTCTCTAGGATTTGGACTGCATGTACGAGGTACAGTCTGTCACTGTCCCCCCTTTCTTGTCTGCCGGAGGGTTTTTGACCATTTCTACAGAAGGACTTAGCCTCCTGCTGCTCTCAATGCCAGAGTTGCTAGCGTGCAGATCGGCATCTCAGCCTGTGGAGGTCCCTCGGGGACAAGATGATGCTGTTTCTTTCCACTGGTATGAGGGTCTCTACTCTCTCTGTGTGTTGCTTAAGAGTTCATTCAGCCAAGGCCATTGCTGTGGCAGTTGTGCTCTATGGGTCTACTTGGCTGCGGCTCACTGACTTCTTGGAAGAGGCTACCTCAGGTCTCAATGGGTGCAATTTTATGTATGAGATCTCTTGCCTATGGCAGATGACTCCTTGATCCCTTTGAACTAACATGAGAACAGTAGTTTGTTAGACTATAATGGCACAGAAGATCCACTTCTCCAAAGCATCCTCACCCACGCTCAAAATTCTTCCCCCCCCCCCTTTTCTGGGCGTTTAGTCCTTATGGCGTCTCTGCCTTTCAATTTTGATAGGACTTCAGAGGCAGATCCAATGTCCCACCTGTCATATCCCATTTAAGGAGATCTCTCCCTTCTCAGTCCTCCAAGGAATGCTCCTTCTGCGCTCGACCACCGTTGAGACACCCAGTCCAAGAGGATGTCCGTTGCCTGTTATACTGGGACTTCTCGCATGTTGGTTTACTATTCAACGTCCTAGGGGTGCCCTCTCAGGCCCTGGAACCTTTCATGGTAATCACCTATGTTACGTCTTGACAGGGTGGGATGCCATCACAAGGCTTGCATGTGCAGGATCAAGGTCTCTGAGGAGCCAGAGCTACACGTCGATACTCGGAAACTCTTGGCCACCATTAGGTTTTCCGAGTTCCCGGATACCACCACCTTCGCAGGATAGGTTGGGTGGTGACGGACTATACAGCCGCTTGATTGTCATCAAAAAGAAGGGGTACATTCTCCCTCTCTTTCCCACCTATTACGGTAATTTTGATGTGCTGCTGACGTTACTCAATCCACCACCTCAGGCGAGGACGATATCTTCGCAGATCCCATCTGCAAGGAGAAGGTCCTTCAGTCTGAAGTTGTACATCCAGCGTCCTTGTGCACAGGCAACTGGGTGTAGTTACATTCACATTCATGTGAATATCCATGGACTCTATTTACTCAGGCTTGTCTCTTTAACCTGTTTGCCTCTCTGAGAGATACAAGGTTAGCGGCTCTACATCAAGTGAGTAGAGGCCCGGGATTCATAGAGGATGCCTTCCCCTGCTGCTAGAACCGAGACCTCTTGTATGTCTCACTTCCCTGTCGCTAATCTCCAGAGTTGTGGCTGAGAAGACCTAGACGACTTGGCTCTCCTCGCTGCGGTATCTAGCCAAGAACTACTACTTTATTGACCGGGCCTTCACACTTGATTTGTGGTAGCTTGGCAGATCAAGCTTGACCTATCTGAAGGTGCTTTGGCCTCCAGACAGGATCTGTTAAATACTCTCATGGCCACAAATGAGAGCGCTTCTCTACCTTGCAGGTCCACATGGAACCTTCATCTTGGCTCCTCTTTTATGGTACTCCTACTCTGCTCCACTGTCTGCAGCTTACCCTTCTTCACTTTGAAGGTATACCTTTCTGCTGTTGCTGCTAATTAACCATCTGGCCTGCGTCGGCATGCCTCTTCACTCCACCGACTCCTAGAGATTCTTCTAAGGCCTTTGTCATTTCTGCAGCGTTGCCCCCTTGGCCCATGCCTGGTCTCTCCTCTTGGCGCTTACGCTACCAAAGACATTCCATTTGTGCCTCAAGCTTGGCCCCTTAGATTGCTGACACTTATGGTGTTTTTTCGCACGGCCATACCTCAGCCAGAGTTACTTCTGAGCTGATAGCCCTCCCTTGTGTTCCACAGAGGTAGGATGTTCCTGACACAGGACATCTCCCTCCTTCCCGTTTCTCCATTCTCGAGACACTGTGTTGTCGAAATTCTCCTACCGCTGCCTCACCTTGGTTGAGGCTATGCACACCCGGATGTTCATTGTGCTTTCATTTTATGTTCATCATTCTGCTGAGTTCAACCGGTCCACCATTTGTTTGTTCGTTCTGGTGGATCTGGGGTAGGGTAACCTAGTTCCCTCCCAGTTTCCCTCTGTGGCTTGCCAGACTATTACTCCAGCACATGGTCGGCTTTCGCCTTTCCCCAAGTTGGTGTTGTCCTCACGAAACCAGGACCATTGTTTCATCTGCCACCTTCTTCTAGGTGTTCCCCTGCCAGAGGTTGCAAGGTGACTACGTAGTTGCACCTTTATGGTTGCTCACTACTGCTGTTGGGACGTTAGCCCAGCATGATGTCAGTTTTTATTATACTCTCATGTCTTCTTGAGCAGTGACCTTCCCACCTCCTCGGGAAGCTTTTTAGTCACCCTATTGTGTGAGGCACAGAGACCACAAAGAAGTAGTACAGGTTGCTTACCTCTAACTGTGTTTCTTCGAGTGGTCATCTGTGCCCTCACACAAATCCTGCCCTACCTCCCCTCGGTCAGATCCCTGCTCTTGCGGCGGACTTGAACTAAAGGAGGAGCTAGATTGGGAGGATTGGGCATGCTAGGGGAGTGGGAGGGGCGGGGCTTCCGCCAATCTGCTCAGCTTTTCAGCATTCCGGATGGAGTGTCTGCGCAGGCGCAAACCCTATTGTGTGAGGGCACAGATGACCACTCGAAGAAACACAGTTACAGGTAAGCAACCTGTACTTCTTATTTATTTATTACGGCACTTGGCCAGCACAAAGCAATAAAATTGTTAAGGATGTACAGTAGAATATGCACATGCACACACAACATGGGCAACATAAAATTGCAACCTCAGTCTCCAGAAAAATCCAGGATATAGGCTGTATAGTTTCCTGCATAAAACTGCTAGTATTCTACAATATAAATTCACTTATCTCTTGGGAGATTACTTCAACATTATATAATTTCAGTACAGTGGTCCCCCGGGGTACGAAAACCCCGGGGTACGAAAGAGCTGGGGCCGGAAAAACGGCCCCGGCTTGCGAAAAAAACCCCAGGTTCCGGGAAAAAAGTGTCGGCCCTTTAAATCTGCCGCGCGGCGCTACAAATAAAACGGTCCCCCGGGTTACGAAGATTTCCGGGTTACGAAAGGTATGCCGGAACGGATTACTTTTGTAACCCGGGGGACCACTGTAGCTCTTTAGGTAAAAATAAATATAAGAACTTACAGTTTACAATGGATTGACCATAAAATATCAGTATCAAATTACATTTGATTTAAAACTTTTTACGACAGGTAATAGCAGCTGCAAAAAATTTAGCAACAGCAAAGGTACATTCACTGCAGTCTGCCAGAAGGCAGTCAACGGCCCATTTTAGATTGGCAAAAAGAGGTGTATTGAAGGCTGCATGAAAGCCCAGCCTTTAGATGAGAAAAAGGGAAAGTGTGCCATGAAAACACTATTTTGGCATTTTAAGGGAGAAGAAGTGCTTTAAAAAGGAGCTGGCCCATTTTACATTGGCAAAAAGAGGTGTGTTGATGGCTGCATGAAAGCCCAGCCTTTAGATGAGAAAAAAGGAAAGTGTGCCATGAAAACGCTTCTTTTGAGTTTTAGGGGAGAAGAAGTGCCTTTAAAAAATAGCTTGATTTCCCCACTACTTTTTTAAAAAGGGTGCAACATTGCTATTGCATCTAAAGGCTAAGGTGTAGTTGAACGGTTAAATGGGGCTCTGTCTCTTTAAAGCACCCATTTAAAGGTAGCGATACAAGTGCGGAGGGAGGGAAGGTGCCAAGACAAGAAGAGACCTTCAGAGCCCGGCCAGAGTGCGCCTGCACCTTCCTTCACCTCCTCCCTTTGGCTGAGAGAGTGTGACTTCTAGGGAGACAGCAGGGCACTGGAGGCACTCAGCCAGGCCAAGGCAAGTTGGCAAGAGGAGGAGGAGAAGGGGAGGGACCTGGAGCACCTCTGTTGTCCTGCTTCCCTGCAAGTCACACTCTCTCAGCCGAAGGGGGGAGGAGAAGGCAGGCCCAGGCACACTCTGGCCAGGCTCCAGGGCTCTCTCCTGGCTGCCTTCCTCCTCCCTTTGGCTGAGAGAGTGTGGCTTGCAGGGAAGCAGGGCAGCAGAGGGGCCCCATGTCCCTCTCCTCCTCCTCCTCCTCCTGTTTCCAGCTTGCCCTGGCCCAGCATCAGGAGGACCTGGAGCACCACCGCTGCCCTTCCTCCCTGCAAGTCACACTCTCTCAGCCAAAGGGAGGAGGAAGGCAGCGGGGAGGGAGGGAGGGAAGGAGCCAGGAAGAGACCCCAAGAGCCTGGCCAGGGCACGCCTGGCCAGGGCACGCCTGGCCCTCCTGCTTCCTCTTCAAAAAGAAGGCTGGAAAAGTAGGGCGTGTCCTGGCAAAGGAGGACGTGCCTGGTCAACTTGGAAAAGGGGGGCCTCTGCTCAAGAATGGAGGACATATGGGAATCCCTCCTGGACAGAGGGCTGAAACCTCAAGACAACTCAATATAATGCTCTGACAGAACACAGACTACAACTCCCATGAGCCTTTGCTACCATTTCCCAAGATGCCTTAATTTGCAACAGAAAGCCGACCAGTATGTTCACATGTGATGAATTCTTTCGTATTGACTCTGCATTTTCTTTTTGTGTAGATGCTCTCTTGTCTTGTGTGTGATGAGCTTGTGCGTAATCACGTGCATTTCCGAACTGACCTCACTTTCTCCCTCTTCCGGAATGGTCCTGTACTCCCCCATGTGATAAGCTCCGACTGTATGATGTACCTGCGCAATTCGCAGCCAGCAAGGAAAAACAAATGTTTAAAGCGCGGCTAAAAGCCACGTTCCTTGCCGCCCATGTAGCTGCTCCGCCTGTGTTTGTAGCGTTTTGACAGCTTCCCATGTAGTTGCTGAGCCACAGAAAAAACCTCAGTCTAGCTGCCCTGTACCTTTTAAATCCACACCTGGGGCTTGCTGTCTAGCTGCTAAGCATTAAGGAAAGTGCAACTTCATGTCACACTTTCCTGCCAATCTAAAAAGCCCCATTATAAAACTTTTCCTGTCTACCAAGTATCTGATGAATGATTGGGGTTATATAAGTGGCATGTGATTCAGTATACAAAGAGCAACTAAATAGAATATGATTGATTGTTTTAATTTCCTCTGAGCCACAAGGGCAATATTGATACTGATATGGAATCTTTTGGAATCTGCCCTCCAAAACAGAAGATGGAAGAATATTAAGTCTCGCTAACATGAAGGCCCTCCTAAATTTTGGGACACTCAAATGCTCAAAGTACCTAGCATGCTTACCGGGCCTTCCAGATTCACATTTAGACGTTGCACACTGCAGGAATGCCAAAAAGCTGCAGCAGTGGAAGAGAGGATGCCCCTTTTCCAGCGCAAAAAGGAGTGGCATTTTGCTGCTTCTTTTTGTATCAGAAAAGGTAGATCAAAGGAACAACATCACACTGCCCATTTGGGCTGATCTGTTTGAATCTTCTTATCTTAGCTGAACACAGCTGTGTTCTGTCTTGCTTATACAGCGGGAGATCCGTTCTGGATCCCCTCATGCATAACTAAATCTGCGTATGCTCAAGTCTCTTTGTCCCTAATGATGGTGCACACGCAACCACACCACCATTGGGGAGAAAATTACCTCCCCTCCTCTCCTCCGTTCCTTCCTTCCTTCCTTCCCCTCTCCCCGTCTCCTTCCCTCCCTCCCTCCTGCCACGGGCCCCCACCTTGGCTGTGGGGTTGGAGTCTGCAAAGGCAGGGAGAGGGCCGAGACTGGGTTGGAACTCAACCCCTGGGACGAGGGTTCAGTTCCAAGCTGCCAAGGAGAGGTCTGGGCCCTCGGCATAGTCCTCCTTCGCGGCTGGCTTTCCCTTAGTCCAAAGGTTGTCCATGTGGCCCCGATCGAGCTGAGGGAAACCAAGCCGTGAAGGAGAGGTCTGGCCCTCGGCGCAATCCTCTACTTCATGGCTGGCTTTCCCTCAGCCCAAAGGGTGTACGAGGAACCCCATTCAGGCTGAAGGAAACCAAGCCGCGAAGGAGAGGCCTGGGCCTTTGGCACAGTCCTCTCCTTTGCAGCTGGCTTTCCCTCAGTGCGAAGGGAATCTTCAAGGCCACGCTCAGGCTGAGGGAATCCAAGCCACGAAGGAGAGGCCTGGGCCCTCAGCGCAGTCCTCTCCTTCGCAGCTGCTTTCCCTCAGCCTGAAGGGAGTCTGAGGAGCCCCATTTGGACTGAGGGAAATCAAGCCACAAAGGAAAGGCCTGGGCCTTCGGTGCAGTCCTCTCCTTCACGGCTTGCTTTCCCTCAGCCTGAAGGGAGTCTGAGGAGCCCCATTCAGGCTGAGGGAAACCAAGCAGTGAAGGAGAGGCCTGGGCCCTCAGACCAGGCCTCTCCTTGGCGACTTGATTTCCCTCACCCCGAAGGGAGGCTGCGGCTGAGGCAAAACTGCCTCTTTCTTCAACCTCTTCACCTGGCCCTTCCACGGCAGCAGTGGTGGTGAGTACGAAGAGGCCATGGCAGTGAGGGAGGCCGAGTGGTGGTGCAGGAGGCTTTGAAGGCCTCTGGCACTGCTGCGCTCTGCCTCCTTGCCTTCGCCGCTGCCCTTCTGTGGCAATGAGGAGGCCGAGGCTTGGCCTCCGGCACCACCACCCAGCCTTTCTCGCAGCAGCAATGGCAGCTCAGAGGGCAAATAGCAGCAAGGCCTTCAACACTGGCACCTGGCCTTTCCCTCAGTTACGGTGGCAGCAGAAGGTAAGTAAATAGGGAGGGAAGGGAGGGAGGGAGGGAAAGAAAGAGGAAGGGAGAAGAGGAGAGAAGGCGAGGAACTTTTGTCCCCAATGGATGTTCTAGTTATAGATTCAACCTAACATTTTAACTTCTTATTGTACCATTGACAGTAGATAACTATTTTTAATAAGCACTAATACATATTATTTTTAATATTCACGGTTCTGTATATATTCAGTAGTATGTTAATTTCAGTACACAGTGATCAAATGTTGTATATAATCAAAGTTTGACTTCGTTAAATTGTAATAAGGTTCACTATCAATGATATATTAACTGTACATGTTTTCAGTGCATTCTTGAAGCAATTATATACTTGAAGATATATTTGATGTTTCAGAGTTATGATTCAATTGATGTTATTGTTTGGACGTCCATCAGACTGCCTATTGAGTGTTTCTTTGTGGCTGACCACTCGCCATCGTAAGCTGAATATGGATGAAGCAGAGATTCTGATATTTCAGCCTGACCACCCAGTAACCCTACTTTCATGCCCTTGTGTTTATAAGGTTACACACTGGCCCCTGTCTCAATTGCCAGGAACCTTGGAATCCTGCTGGATGATCATTTGTCCCTATGCCCCTTTCTTGGGGCAAATGCTATGGTATGTAACTGATCTTTTGAACATTTATAGGATCCATAGGTTTTTGACTGTCAAGACTGTCCATTTGATTGTCCAGGCCTTGGTTATTTCACGCCTGGACTATTGTAATAGCGTACTGGGAGGTTTGTCTTCCTGTTCTCTTACTCCTTTGGCTTTAATCCAGAAAGGTGCTGTCTGGTTTGTCTTAAACCTTCCCAAATACTCACATGTTTCTTCCCATCGTAGACCCCTCCACTGGCTTTCAGTTCATGACAGGGCTCATTATAATCTTTTGGACCTCATATTTAAGGCCCTGTGCTTTAACCTCCAGTTCTCTCAGTCTTCACACAGACACAAACAGATGTAACTTATATTTACTTCTCAAGCTGTTTCCTGACCCCCAAACACACAGCAGTAGGTGAATAGAATCCCCTTTCTGATTTTTTGATAAACATGCAACTATCTGGAAAAAAGAGGCAGAAATGGCCAAAACCTTGTATCAGCCACTTTGTTAAGTACGTGTATCCACATGCTATATGCACGTCAAATAAATACCCTTTGAAAATTATACTGGCACATTTGGCAAAAGGGAGAGATTTCAGTGAGCTAGACTTAAGAAAAGCACACTTTTAGGTGCAAACCAGAGAATGAAATTAGTGGAAAGCCGCTTTAATTACTAGTTGGGGTCTTTTGACTATGTGGTGATGCCATCTGGACTGAGTAGGGCCTGGAGTATTTAATTAATGGGATCCTTCAGGAATTTTTATACCAGTGTACCTGAATGATGTTTTGGTATATTCTGAGGACTACAAATCCCATGTGGAGTTAGTAAAAAAGGTGCTGAAAAAATTATTGGGCAATCAGCTATAAGTGAAGCTCTACAAGAGTGAGTTTCACAAAGACAAACTGGACTACTGGGGCAATCAAATTTCAAGCAGGTGAGCAGAAATGGATACAACAAAGGTCCAAGACATGATGCCAGGAAGCACTTAAGACCAGGTGACAGTAGCAGATTTTTGAGGTTTGCAAACTTTTTTATTTATTTTATTTTATTTTATTTTAAGGATTTATATCCTGCCTTTCTCCACAATAAGATTCAAGGTAGGTTTTACCACTGGTTCATACCAAACTTTTCCCAAATAGCTTTGCCCTCAACTGATTTATTAAAGACAAAAGCCAAGGAGGAAGACAAAGAGAAAGGGGGGAAAAACAAAACAATTATCAAATTTAGTGGACCTCTGAGTGTCAAAAGGCTTTTGAATGCCTCAAGGGCGTTCGCCTCTGAGCCAATTTTAAAACATTCCGGCCTCATAGAACCTTTTGTGGTTTAAGTTGATGACTCAGTTGTAGTGTTTGACACAGTCTTGTTATAAAAAGGCAATGAGGAAAAGTTAGAATCCTATCCATATCTATCTAGAAAATTTTCAGAAACTCAGAAAAATTTGACTATTTAAGGAAAAGAGGCTCATCTAGTTTTGATTACTTGGTGGCACTTGTTAGAAGGACCTCTGCCCCTTTTGATATGTGGACTGATCATAAGAACTTGGAGGCTCTAAAGTCCACATAAACTGAGCCCTAAACAGACCAGATGGGCTGAATTCTTTTACAAATTTAAATTGTAATTGAAATACCTCCCAGAAGGAAGAAAATTCCTGCCTGATGCTTTATCCAGATTGCCATAGCATGACAGTCAGAGGAAGGTGGTAATAGGCAGAATGTTAACCACCACCGTCCCTAACAACTTGAGATAGCTGTGTTCACCAGAAACCAAGCTAAGGTTCAACCTCCCAAGGTTTCAACTGTGCTTCCAAAAAAACATATCTGAGACAATGAAGGAGGATGAGTGGATGAAAGATTATGGGGAGGAGGTGACTGAGAGATGGCATGCCCTACAAGGGGGACCTTACATCTTACAGGCATTAAGAGAGCCAATTTTGAAGCAGTGATATGATGCCAAAACAGCAGGGCATTTTGGATATGTAAAGACATTGCATTTAATCAGTTTTGGTGCCCCAAGTTGCAGCAAGATGTAGATTATTACATAAAGAGTTGTCCCATTTGCAACACTTCTAAACATGCTGGGGGAAAAGCCTTAACTATGCCATCACAATCATGTTCAGAAATTAACATGGATTTGACTGCATATTTGCCCAAAAGTTATAGAAAGACTTGGAATTCAACAATTTTAGATCTGATCCAAGCCAACAGAGATGACCTGGTTAATGGGGTGGAAGTAGCAGGATCTTTAAGTAGGAGTTCTCCCAGAGTTTGTTATACAGTGGAAAAGGGAAGCCAGGTGTAGTCAGACACACATTCTAGACTTTATGAAAGCTGGTTTCCATAAACTTAGGGAAATGCTGAGAGTGATCCCGTGGTGAGGAATACTAAAAGAGAATGTTCAGGAGGAATGGGAGTTCCTCAAAAGGGAGATATTGAAGGTGCAATTTCAAACAGTTCCTATGGGGGAAAATAGGAGATATCTCAAGAAACCAAGATTGAAACAGAACTTCCAACTGAGCTAAGTTTTAAACAGGAGATGTGTAAGTAATGACAAAAAGGGGAAATCACCAAAGAGGAATCCAAACAACTAGCTAAAGTGCAGAATGAGCTCAGGCTGCAAGAGAGGTTAAGAACAATAATTTGTTTGTTTGTTTGTTTGTATGTTTGGGGGTATCTCCATAGCAAAAGGAAGAAAAAGGATATGCTATGGTCATTGCTTGAAGAAGATGGCAAAATGGTAACAGGAGACAGTGAAAAGGCAGAACTACTCAACACTTTCTTTAATAATAATATTATGGATTTATTTGTATCCCGCCCAATCACATGGAATCCGGGTGGATTACAACAATAGAGGAGTACAATATAATACAATGTAATTCAAAAAAAGACAATTAAATAATAAACATAATCCCTTCCCAGCCCCCAACACAACTCTAATTAGATAATATTAAATGAATTAAAAATACAAACATATCATAATCCCAAAATGAAAAAAAAAAAAGGAAAAGGGCAATGAACCTGAGAGAAATGGAGCAAAGTACACAATAGGGAAAATGCAGTGTGGAATAAGTAAAAAGGTAGTACAAGAATACCTGGTCAATCTAACTGAATTTAGGTCTCTGGGACAATATGAATTATATCCAAAGATATTAAAAGAACTGGCAAATGTAATCTCAGAGCCATTGGCAATAATCTTTGAGAATTCCTGAAGGAAAGAAGTCCTAGCAGACTGAAGAAGGGCAAATGTTGTCCCCATCTTCAAAAAAAAGGGGGGGGGGATCCAAACAATTATCCCAGTAAGCCGGGCATCAATACCAGGAAAGATTCTATAGCACCTAATTAAGCAGAGAGTCAGCATTTAGAAAGGAACACCATGATCACTAAAAGTCAACATGAGTTTCTCAAGAACAGGTCATGCCACACTAATCTTATCTCCTTTTTTGATAAAATTGCCAGTTTGGTAGATGAAGGATGTAGCATATATTGATTTCAATAAGGCCTTCAACAAAGCCCCCCAATGAGATTCTTGCAAATAAGTAGTAAAATGAGGGCTAAACAATGCCCTTAGGAAAATTTGTAATTGGCTGACTGGCCAAACTCAAAGGGTGCTCAGCAATGACTCCTCTTCATCCTGGGGGGAAGTGACCAGTGGGGCGCCACAGGGTTCTGTCCTGGGCCTAGTGCTATTCAACATCTTTATGAATGATTTAGATGAAGGAATAGAGAGCATGTTTATAAAATTTGCAGATGACACCACATCAGAAGGATTACTTAAAACCCTAGAGTACAGAATCAAAATTCAAATTATCTTAATTGATCAGCAAGCTGGGACAAAATTAACAAGTTGAATTTCAATGCAGAGAAATGTAAGATACTGCACTTAGGCAGAAAAAAATGAAATGCTATATAGATATAAGATGGGGGACTCCTAGCTTGGCAACAGTACATATCTGAGCCCAGTTGTGGCAAGAAATGGCTTTCTGTTCCAAGGTGCTGCTATAAACTCTTTCTGGTTCATCCATGAAGCCTGGTTATTGAGACAGCTAGAAGCAGGGCATCATGTTAAAAGACATTGAGACATAGATTATTATTTCATTACACCATTAGCAATCAGTTTCTTTGGGCTGTCCAAACTTCTAATTTTATAGGGGAATGAGAAACTATTTGGTTTAGGCATTCCTTTATAAAGAAGTAAATCTGAAGTGTAGATGCCCAGGATCATTTCAGTACCCATGCCAAATTTCAAAAGTCTTGGAGTTGGAGACAGGTTTGCACACGCAGAGCACTAGTTACTGGTTGAGGATTGAAGATTAAAAACCTGAATCCTCTAGATCAAAAACTAATACCTGCAGTCTTAGAAGCTAACTTTGCAAACAAAAGTAGAACTATATTATGCATTGATTAAATTCTCACAAAAGCAGAGCTGTCAATTCCATCTTGCAGGAAGAAAATGAATTTTTTAAAATGGTAGGACTTCCAATAATTTTTAAAAACAGAAAGATAAACTTGAGAGAAACTAAATACTGACTAGGAAGTGATTTACAAGCTCTAACAAACAGATTCCTTTTTTCACTCATTCAGGATTGCTCATTAGAATCAGAGCAGCATAAAGATTTCCAAACTTTGGTCTTCCAGTTGTTTTGGACTTCATCTCCCAGAATTCCTGATTGTTGGCCACACTGGTTGTGGCTTCTGGGAAATGAAGTTAAAAACATCTGGAGAACGAGCATTTGGGAAACACTGATCTAATCCAACCCACTGACATGTAGGAATACACACAACTAAAGGCCTTGTGAGAAACAAGCATCTTTTGTGTAGCATTTATTCAGCTATTTAAATCGCTATCCTTTCCTTTCTCTGCCTTTAAGTTAAACATACGCCTCTACCTAAGTCATTACTCATATAGCTTGGCTTATAGAACTTCACTCATCTTGGTCACTCTGCTCCAGAAAATGTTCTGGTCAATATCCTTCTTGAACTGTGGTGCCCAGAAGTATTCCATTGTTAGCTTTCACTCAGCTGTCCAATCTGTTAAGGTCATTTTGATTTCATTTTGAATTCTGATCTTGCTCACTGGGTTATTAGCCCCAATTCTGTGTCATCTGCAAATTTGATAAGCATGTCTTTTGTTCCATCTTCAAAGCCATTTATATAGACACTGAACAATAGGCTGAAAACAGAACCCTCAGTCATTAGTCTAGTCATTTCCCTCTGTAATGAACAACTGGTGGGCACTCTTCTTCTTTATTTTTTTCAAAACTGTATTTTTATTATTGTTTTTTCACACATAATATATAACACAAAACAAACAATATATGTTCCACAAACAAGTCACACAAATATACAAATTTATACAGATGCACAAAAATATAATCAGCAGGTTGCTGGATGCTTCCCAATTGTCAAGATGTCAGCTTAAATTATTTCAGGCCTGAAACAGACAGCACGGTAAAGCCAGCTTCTAGCTGGCTTGGGGGCATGTCGTTTAGACACACCATGCCCACGAGTTGCCTGGAAGCCGCACCAGCAATTACACACCAGCTGGCTTCCAGGAGATTTAGGGGGGTGGCGTTCAGATGCCACTTACCCCAAGAGCTGGAGAAAAGCTGGTTCTAGAGGCAAAGGGTGGGTTTTTTCCACCCCAAATAGAAGTGGGCTTTTTCCACTCCTATTTGGGGCAAAAGCTGTCTGAACTGTAGGTGCGACATGTGGCTGCTGCAGCCCCAATCCAGCTCTCTCGGGAGCAGCATCACATTGCCCCTTCAGGGCCATATGTTTCACCCCTCAGTAAACCTTTCTTAAATGGAAACTTAAAAAGAGAGTAAAATTTATAATTAATTTGAACCATTTTTCTCTTCAATCTTTTTAGAAAACATATTTGCCATATACTCTTTCCACTGAATAACAAAGTCATTGTGACAGGAGCTTCTTAAAGACCTAGGTTGCTTTCACCTTCCAACCTCAGAAGGGCCCATGTCATTAGCACTTGCCCTGCTTTTACCCTTTAAAAACTGTCCTTAGATGTATAAGGGCTAGGATCCCAAGTGTCTCCATAAACAAATTTCAATGTTTTTGATGGCATTATGCTTTTCTTTACAGTTTATAGTAATAACTTGTTAGAGTCAGCCACTGTAAAACAAACTGTAACTTTTATTAAGAAACATATAGAAATAAAGTATCTTGTTTTATTTAACTTGTAGCTTAGTATGGTTACATTAAAATCAAACACTTGTATGTATAAGCTAGAATGTAACATTATGTTTGGTACTTTTGTATTTTGTTTTGTTTGTAATTTTTTTTTAATAATAATATTTTTAAAAAAATTTTAAAATCAAACACTTGGCAGGCTTTTAACCCCCCTTTAACCAGGTATCAAGCTATTCTTCACCACAAGATTAGCCAGCTTCTAAAGGCACTGACATCTACAAATCCAGAAGCTGTTAAATTTTCAAATCTTTGTTGTAAATTAACCTGAAATCTTTCTCAATGTCTAATAAAATTACTATTAGGAGCTTAGCGCTTCGCATTTTAAATTGGCTCCAGCCTCCCATGCTGCAACTGGGATGTGGGATGGAGGCAGGGATTATCACACACTAAATCACTGCCAAATAGCTGGCCGCCATCAGCCTGAGTCCAAGCTGTACTCCACCTGCACGTTTTAGAAGTTGGAAAGCTTTCTGACTTCTAAAAAGTGCTGTCAGAGCGCGGCTTGAACCTAGCTGGAACCCAAGCTGATGGCAGTTGGCGATTTGGTGATGATTTAATGTGCAATAATCCCCACCTCCATCCTGCGTCCCAGCTGCATCCCGGGAGGCTGGAGCTAATTTAAAATACCAAGCAATAAGATCCTTAGTTTTACCCTCAAGTATGTAAGTCCATTCATCCTTTCTTGCTATATCTGCTATTTTTTCTATTCATTTCTTATTTGTAGCAATGTAAGATGTTCTCTGATATTTAGCCAAAAGAATTCTCACTGCCATTACCATATGCCAGCAAAATCTGTCAATTTCAGAACCTTTCCTGGTATTGACATTAAGCTCACTCGTCAATAGTAACGTGAGTCCACATTATGAAAACAGGGAAAATATTTACCATCCTTTACTCTGCAGGAACCTCTCCCCAAGAATTCTCAAAGACTGTTAATGATGGCTCTAAGATTAAACCTGCAAGTTCCATCCCTGGACACTTGGATTGATTTAGAGTAGCTAGGTATTCATTTCCTGATTCTTAACTTCAGTCTTCTTACTGCATCATTTTTTAAAAATTTTTACTAGTAAGAGCATCGTTTTCCTTTTGAGAATGGTCCTACCATTCTTTGTCTTGCTCAGAACAAATCCAAATAACCCCTTTTTAAAAATATTTTTAACCTCTTTAGCATGTTTTGAGCTCATTTTGAGCTTCAATTTCTCTTTTTAAAAATATTTTTATTAATATTACATGATACAAAGTAAAATGATGCAATCTGCTTTTTAAACTCTAAAAAACAAAACAAGAATTAATAAGAGTCAAAGATAAAAGAAATGAAGGGAGAATAAGTGAAAATAACTTGCACATAGATACCTGAGTTTCAGCTTCTCTGGCTTTTTCCATCACAAGCACAGGCAATTCATTTGTATTCCTCTTCAATTATTTTCCCCTACTTCCATTTCTCATAAAAGCATAGAATCCAACACCCTGCTCAAAGCCAGATCTCTAAAGCATTCCCAGCAGGTAACTGGAGCACAACCACATCAATGTAAGTTGATGGTGAGGACATTTGGATTCAACCTGTTGGTATCACCTCCCTCCAAGTCCCAGGTACACTGCTACAAGCATGTACAGTCTTTGCAATGGTCAAACAAAAACAAAACAAACAAACAGCTTCATTTATATACCACTTCATACCCTTAAGGAGTGTCTAAGTGGTTTACAATTGTAAGCTATTTGCCCCCCAACAATCTGGGTACTCATTTTAGCGACCTCGGAAGGATGCAAGCCTGAGTCAAGCTTCAGCCCTTTGCTGGTCTTGAACTCGACACCTTATGGTTTTGAGTGAGTGGCTGCAGTACAGGCATTTAACCACTGCGCCACCAGGGCTGATACAATCCATCAAGGGCTGTGGGACGTGGATGGAGCTACCACCAAAATTCTTATTTAGACTGCTGTAGAACATTCTGAAGAGCATCTGCAAAAGTAGGATAACCCAGTTGTGTCAGTTCACAGATTACCACTTGACAAACTACAGTTATAGGCATACAACCTATTCTCCTTTTCTCTGCAGCAGCAGAGAACAGACCTGTACTTTCCTCTCTGGGATAGTCCTTGAGGTATTTGAAGAGGGCAATCATGTCACTCCTCAGTCTTTTCTTCACCAAACTGAACATCCCCAGCTCCTTCAACTTTTCCTCATATATTTTGTTCTCCAAGTTGCACATTCACTTTAACAGGAGATGGTTGCCTTCAGATACTCGCCTCCCCAACAATAATTTATAATTAATAAGGAAAGATACATGGTAGATAAAATAAAAATATACAGAATCTTAGAAGAAACATCTAAATTCCCCTAAGGCAAATGAAGGAACAGAAAAAGTGATAGAGAGCCTCAAAGCAATCTCCTGGGCCAGATGGTCTCACAACTATTATTATAATTTATTTTAAAAAGGATTGAGTATCATATGACAAGAATATTTAATGAACTATTTGAGACAAAACAAATTTAAAAAATGCAGAAGCAGTCTGAAATTAATTTAATATTAAAACTCAATAAAGAACTAGCAAATCCAGAATCTGATCACCCATAACATTATGTAATCAATAGTACAATTTTTTATTAAGATTTTAGTCAACAGATTAGATTTTTTCTCTCCAGATTTAATAAATAAAGATCAGTATGGTTCAAAAAAGGGAGAGGGTTTGAGGAATTTTTTAGGATTTTTTAAGCCATGAAAAACAAAATAAAAATAAACTAATGTTAATTAAACTAGATATATACAAGTCTTTTGACTCAGTTAATCACAATATGTAAGGAAACTGGATTAGATTCCCATTTTAGTGAAAGAATCAGAGAACTATGTAAGTATAATGAGGCAAAATTGGAAGTAAATTGGGGGGGGGGATTAGATACATTAACATAAAAAAATGAAACGAAACAGGCAATTAAGCCATTCACCAACTATATTAGAGATAAGAAATGAATAAAAAGGCAAAACTAGAAAAAGAGGAATTGAAAATAAATCTTTTTCCTGTTGATGTTTTAATCAGACTTTAATTTAATAGAAATATTATCAAGATTTCAAAGGACTCCTGGCCTTATATTTAATAGGCACAGAACTGAAATAATGTTTTTAAACACAAAATGGGGGGGGGGGGGGGGGGGGACAAAAAAATTAAAAATAATTCAAACTTGAAGTTAGGGATCAAAAATATGAGATATCTGAGGTAAATTTAAAGACTAATATAAATAATATTACACAGGGAAATGACAATCAAGTATGAGGGGAAAACAAAATTTCTAAATGGTCTAGTAAGAACTAGACAATGTTAACAAGAATGGGAATGCTCAAGATGATGCTTCTACCTAAATTACTCTACTTATTTCAAACAATTCCTGAAGCTATACCCATAAAAGTGCTAAGAACTTGGAACAGATGAGTTAGTAGATGGGTTTCAGGGGAAAAGAAATCAAGAATTGCTAATGGATTTTTGAAAGGACTCAGAGCCTCTGCGGAGGTAATGAGCTGATCAAGATGGTCTGTCCCAGGTGATTTATGGATCCAGATAGCTCTTGGAGAGTTTCCTGTTGTCTGGCAGGTGATCATGTCAAAGCCCTGCCTGATCTTTGGAACAGGGAAATTGCCAGGGTGTTGAACACGATTGCCCCTAAGCATCCCCTACCAAAAAGTGGAGCAACTAGGGAGCTGATGGTGACTGAACAAGTGAGGCAGAGACTAGAGTGATAATGGTGGAAAACCCAGAGTGAGTCTGACTGAACATGGGCAAGAGCTCATTGGAAGGCCTATGCCGTGGCAATGATGACAGCAAAGAAATTGTATTTTTCTGTCACCATTGCATCTGCATAGTGTCATCATAGAATCATAGAGCTGGAAGAGACCACAAGGGTTATCCAGTCCAACCCCTGCCATGCTCCATCAAAACAACCCCAACAGATGGCCATCCAGCCTCTGCTTAAAGACCTCCAAGGAAGGAGACTCTACCACGCTCTGAGGGAGTGTGTTCCACTGTCGAACAGCCCTTACTGTCAGGAAGTTCCTCCTAATGTCTAGATGGAAGCTGAGCTATCTCTAGTGATCAGGGGTCTTTAACATTCTTTCCCACAAAAAGAAAATAAAGAACACTTAACAGCTTGTCATGAAGAATTTGCTAGATGCTTTACAAATTCATTCAGATCTCATATGATTTGAATGTTATAGTTGAAACAGGTCCAGTGGATGTAATCTTAGTGCCTGCTTATCCTGTATTATTTGGATAAGTTTCAATTTGTGCAATCTGAGGATGTGGACAGGATTCTTGAAGAAGCCACCACATGTATACTGTATCCATGTCTTTCCTGGCTCCTAAAAGCAGCTAGAGGAGGCCTTCTCAAGTGGATAAGGGGGTGGTAAATGCCTCAGTGCAGTAAGGGAGGGTACTATCCTGCGTAAAGGAGGCTGTAGTGAGGCTGTCACCGAAAAAGGCCTCCCTGGATCCCACCATTCTCAATAACTATCGGACAGTCTCTAATGTTCCATTCTTGGGCAAGGCTCTAAAGCAAGCTCCAGGGATTTCTGGATGAGATGGATTATCCAGATCCATTTCAATCTGGCTTCAGATGTGGCTATGGCATGGAGATAGCTTCAGTCGCCTTGACAGATGACTTATGCAGGGAACTGGACATGGGGATTGTGTCCCTGTTGGTCCTTGGTTGAAACCATCAACCAAGGTATCCTTTTGGGCCACCTCTCTAGGATGGGACTGGGGGGAGGGGGACTGATGTGCAGTGGTTCCAGTCTTTCCTGGAGGGGCGAACTCAGAAGAAAGTGTTAGGGGACTCCTGTTCAACTCCCTAGCCATTGGTCTGAGGAATCCCGTAGGGTTCTATTTTGTCCCCTAAGATATTTAACATTTACTTGAAACTTCTGGGCGTGGTCCCCTGGGGTTTTTTTTTGGGGGGGGGGTGCAGTATCACCAGTATGCAGATGATACCCAACTCTCTTTCTCCTTTTTATCTGACTCCAAGAAAGGTGTCTCTGTACTGTCTGCTGTCAGTAATGGACTAGGTGAGGGCAAACAAATTGAAACTTAATCCAGACAAGAAGGAGATGGTCCTGGTCATTCAAAAGACAGATAAGAAAATAGGGACTCTGCTTGTGCTGGATGGGGTTACACTCCCCTAAAATCTCAGGTTTGCAGCTTGGGTGTGCTCCTGGACTCAACTCTGAGCCTGAATGCCCAGATCTCAGCAGTGGCCAGGAGTGCATTAGCTGTGCAAATGCTAATACAGCAGTTGTGCACCAGTTGTATCCACTCTTTAGGACATCAGAACTGGCCACAGTGACACATGGCTTGATTACATCCCATTTGGACAACTATAACAAACTCTATGCAGGACTGTCTTTGGACACTGTTCGGAAACTTCAGCAGGTTTAAAATGCTGCAGCTAGAATGCTGACCAGGGCAAGTTATAGGGCAGATTTGACTCCCTTGTTGAAACACTGGCTACTGTTTCATTTCTGGAAACAGTTCAACGTGCTGGTCACAATCTATAAAACTCTATACGATTTATTTTCATGGGAGGCTAAGCTGGCCTCCTTCCTACATTCCTTTCTCCAGAAAACAAAAATGGTTTTATTCAGGTGGGCTTTTAATAATACAGTGGCTTTTATATGGGGGGATCGTATGGTGGTGGCGTTGTAGTTATGCTTTTATTTTTGTTTTTTTAATGTATACAATTTTATTCTTTTTATTTTATGGTTTTAATTGTTTCAAAACTTTTATTGTAAAGTTTTTAAAAATGTTTTCATTTGTAAGCTGCCTTAGGTCCCTTTCTGGGAGAAAAGTCAGCATAAAACCAGATTAGCGAGTACAATGAAGAGGGCATATTCCATCTCTGCCCCCTGTCTCTGGAACTCTCTACCTATCGATCTCCGCTTGTCCCCCTCCCTTGCTCAATATAAAAGGGACTTAAAGACCTACTTATTTAACCAGGCATATCGCTGAATGGACTTTTTATTTATTAGCCTGTTGTAATGCCGCCCACTGTTCTGCTGCCGCATATGCACTAGCACTTGTATTGAGATCTGTGATTTTACTGATTTTACTGTTTTACTGTTTTATTGTATTGTATCTGACTTGTTTTTAATGGTTTTTATGTCTTATTGTTTTTACATGCTGTACACCGCCCTGATCTATGGAAGGGCGGTATAGAAATAAATCATATTATTATTATTAAAAATTAAATAAATAAATAGGAGGGAAAATGGGTAAGGATTGAAAAGAAAACTAAAAGTATGCAGTAGAGATCTATTTTTCAATTTAAGGCCACAAAAATAAAGAGGAAAAGAATTGGTTCTATTTACAGATAAATAATTTACAGATATGATAAATGGCAGGAAAGATTGTTAACAGAAAACTAGAAATGGTTTTCAACTGAAGGTGTAAATAGAAACAAGAATCAAGAAAAAGGAAAATTATTTAAAAGAATGAAAGAAAAAGATTTTACAAAAACAGATGATCTATATGATGAAATTGGAAAACTCAGAGAAAAAGAGCTGAATTACTTAATTGGCACTCAATATTGTCCTCAGATAAGACAAAAAAAAACAGTAAAAAAACTTTCAAGAATTAAGAATCAATGTTAAAGAAGAAAATGCATTATTAGAGTGTATAATAAAAAGAAAAAGAAAACAGGAAAAAGCTCTAATTGGTAGAATATATAGGCCTATGCTTGAGATAAAATTTAGTACTGAAGAAGGGTTAAAATCTTGTTGCGATAAAGATTTAATATTTACAAGAGAGGAAACTAAAACATCCATTCAAGAAAGAGCATAAAAGAATAAAAATACAAATGTAAAAGAAAAACAATTATCTTTTATAAATGAGAAGGAAAGGATAAGAAAATGGAAGAGAACTCGATAGTAGAGAAAGGATGATAAGTACAAATCTAAACAAGTAGTCACATAGTTAAGTAGTTACATGGGTAGTTGATAAATTAAATGTATGTTTGTGGTTTATTATATGTTTGTATTTGTGTTGTTATATGTGTATGTAATAAAAATTTAAAAATATATAAATAAGAATTGTTCACCTAACTGCTGACATGGTTGTGCTATTACAGGACCATACATCCATATGTGGTGAGACTGTCCTTTCATTCTGAAATTTTGGAGTGTGGTTAATAAAGAAATAAAGAAAAGAGAAAACAATATTTTAGGGGGAAATATACAGCTCAGTAAAGAAAAAAGCATCATGTTTAATTTATGAAAATTGGAGCTGAATAAGAAAGACAGGTGATAAAGCAAATATTAAAAGCAGCTCATGGAGTTATTGCCTTGGGTTGGAAGGAACAATTAGTGTGGAATAAGTCTAATCTTGAAAAATATGTAGCCAGATTTTTATTGTTTGAATTTCTTAGAGAAAAAAGATTGAAATTTAAAGACGGATTCTTGGACTAATAAATGGAAAAGGTTGATTGAGAAAGTTAATGTACAAGAAGGGTATAAAGGAATAACAAATGCGATTTGGATTTTACCCATATTATCATGAAATGTCAAATGGATTTACCCTATCTATAGCTGTTAAGAGAGAGGGTAGCAAGGAGCATGAAGGGTAAGGGAGAAAAAAATTATCATTATGTAAATGTTTGTAAAATATTCAATAAAAATAAAAACAATAATTTTAAATTTAAAAAACAGTCTTCATCACACTGCTGGCTCACGTTCACTTTATGATCAACAATAATCCCAAGCCCCATATTCTGAGCATTCTTAAAGGATTATGCAGACATGTTGAAGGAAAAGTTGAAAAGAGCTGTCAAACAAGCTGAGTCTTCACTGTAAATCTGAGTCCAAGCCAAGTCCAAATCACAGTCCAAAAGAGGAGTCAGAGCCAAAGAGAAGTCAGAGCCAATATGTCGAAAACGAAAGCGAAAGGAAGGAGTGATTTCAAGAGGTTCCTGTGCTGCTCATGCAGCAGATAAAAGGAACTGGAAAAGGGCGGGAAGACACTGACCTTATATAGGATTATATAGGTTTATATAGGGAGTGGGAGGAGCTACTGCCAAAAAGTCTTCCCTAGCGATTCCAGTGGAATCCAAAATTGCTACGCAGGTGCAGAATAATCCATTTGTGTGCTTTGCAGAGACCACAAAGAACCAGCAGTATCTGCTGGACTTGTTCCCCTTGAGTTCTCCTGGACTTGACCTTTTGAGTCAAGTCTTTTTAAATTGTAAACCTGAGGGCAGAGAACTGTCAAAATAACAATTTGTAAGTTGCTCAGAGAACAGTTCTAAGAGTGGGGTATAAATGTAGTAAATAAATAAATGTCAATTCAGATACAGTGGTCCCCCCAGTTACGAAGGTAATCCGTTCCGGATTACCTTTCGTAACCCGGAAGTCTTCGTTTCCCGGGGGACCGCTATTTCTGCCAGACCGCGCGGCCGATTTAAAGGAGCCGCACGGTTTTTCTTATTCGCATCCCAGGGGATCCTTCGGATCCCGGGGGATGTTTTTTGGTCCCGCCGGTTTCGGGTCCCGGGGATTTCATTCCCCGGGGGATTCGTAAACCGGGGGACCACTGTAGATGCTTATTATCAGCTTTGGCTGATACATCTGCCGCACCTCTTTCTAGAATTTGAAGACACATGGTAATGCACATGCTGGTGACAGTGGACTTTTTCAATGTGCTCTACTCTGGGATACATTTGTACTGAGTTCAGAAACTTCTGGTAGTTCAAACCCCAGCAGCCAGATTGATCACTGTTACATCTAGGAATGAGCATATCACACCAATATTAAAACCACTCCACTGGGACGCTGAGCCAGGAAGTCAACATTCCCCTATTCCATCGGGGCTTGTAGCGGCAATAAGGCAAGGCAAGCAAGGGTGTGTGGTTTGGATGTTTAAAACACCGCTCTTCCACCCCCACCCCAGAACATCTGAATTGAGCTGCACTGGCCTGAGAACGCCAAGCTCCATACCATCGAGACTAATAAAGATGGGATGGTCAGAAATGTAATTAAGTTTGTGAGGGGGAAAGGAAGGTATGGCCAGAACAGAGGGAAAGTTTGTTACAACGGAAGGTGGAATCCATGTTTGAAGGCTATCCAGCCTTCAGTTCACTCTGTTTCCCGAAATGGATGGGGGAGCATACCAACCTTACCACATAATCTTTCCTTGCTCCTTTGCAATGCCATGTCAGTTAAAAACAAGACTCAGATTATTTATGATCTTCTCGTAGATGAGAACACCGACCTGGCTTGTTTTACGGAGATCTGGGCACAGGCTCTTCCAGCTGGGTACTCCATCAGTGAGCAGGTAAGAGGAAGTGGGCAAGGGGGCAGAGTAGCTTTAGTTCACAGAAACAATCTCATCTTGGTCAGGATAACTGTCCATAAAACAGACCACTCTGAGTGCATGTATCTAAGCCTGAAGACTAAGGATAATTTGGGGATAATTCTGTTAATATACTGTCCACCCTGTTGTCTAACAGACTCCTTAACCGAGCTGACACAGCTGGTTAGAGTTGCCTAGATTTTTAGTTCTGGGCAACTACGATATTACACTCAAGACCAGTTTACCAAATCTTACAGGTGCGGCTCAGGTTTTCATGGAATCCATGATAAACATGGGCCTATACCAATTGGTCATTGGGCATACACATTGGGTGGGTCACACCCTCAATGTGGTCTTTAGTACAAAACAGGAATATCTGTGTGGGGAGGTAATTAAAACCACCACATTGTCATGGACAGATCATTTCCTGATCAAGGTGGAACTAAGATGCACAGATTGTCATCTTGTCACTTCTGCCAGTTGAAGGGCAAGAGAGAGGAAAATAGCAGATGTCAGCAACTGGCTCCACAGATGGTGTCGCCAAGAATGGTTTGGATTCTTAGATCATGGGCTGAGGTTCCATGAAGGGGGACTTCTGGCAAAAGATGGGCTGCATCTCACACCAGTTGGTAGAAACGTTTTTGCCAACAGTCTCAAGAATCTGATCAGGAGGGCTTTAAACTGAGTTGTGTGGGGGAAGGGAGACAAAAGGGCTGGAGAAAATAGTCAAACTGTCATAGAAGAAACAAGACAAACACTGAAAGGACCCAACAATAGGAGGCCAAAAAATGTGCACAGGCAGCAAGTAAAGGGGACACGTGATATTAGATGTCTCTACACTAATACATAGAGGGGGCGGAGCCAAGTCAATGACTGAGTAGGACTGTTCAGTCGGACTGGGTGCTCAAAAAAATAAATAAATGTAGCTTAAAAACTACTCCCAAAGGAAAAATTCTACTTCTTTCAGGTGGATCTACAATATGAACCCATAAAGAAGCTAATGAGATGAAAAACTTTACTTTCTTTTAAGAATAGAGCTCTTAAAAGTTTAGTTACGTTTTTGTGCGGAATGGACAAAGGGGGGGGGGAGAAGAAGAAAGCCTCATTTTTAAAAGATTTATGAAGCAGCTAGAGACATCACAATTAAAGGAATTCTTGAGATAAGAGGACTTAGCCTTGGAATTGCCTTGGAACTGCTTTATAAAATAATAATGTTTTTTTTTTAAGGAGGACATCTGTTTAGGAATAAAGATTGATGTGAAGCAGTGAGGGACAGAAAATTGTAAATGCCAAAAAAGAAAAAACTTTTAAAAGCAGAAGAAGCTTCACAAGCCAAAGTTGGCAAACAGAAACCTTCAGATATCTCCTTAAAAAATTATCTAAAACAGAGGCTACCAAAACTATGATTAGGAGTCCAAAGAAGGGTCCCCCCTCTCTCCCAAAGGCACAGTGTGAGCAGGCAGAGAGCATTGCTCCTGCAGCCATTTTTTAAAAAGATGGTGAACAGACTGAGAAAGAACAGGAGGAAAAGAAGATGGGTTTTAAAGAGATGATGAATGCTCTTACAGAGACCATGAAAAAACAACAGAATCAAACACTTATAAAATTCAATAAATTACTGGCATCTCACAAGGTGGAAATTGAAGGAAAAACAGATAGGAACAGAGAGGACTTACATTCAACATTTAGAAACCAACTAGGAGAAATTCAAAAATGCTTTCAACAGCAGGTGGAAAGATCAGATGATAAATTTTTGAAAATATTAAATTGTGTGAAAGATTTAAAACAGGATGTTCAAGCACTGCAATTGGACAACAAAGCTTGCAAAGATAAACAGGAAGCACAACAGAAAGAAATTCAGATAAATAAAAATAAGCTTTCTGAAATAGATAAAAGGCTTATATATTTACAAGACTATCAAAGAAGAGCAAATTTTGTCATCAAGAATATACCAGAAAGTGGGAAAGGAGACAGGAAATCAGATTTAAAAACAGAAATTCTAAAATGGTTTCAAAAAGCCACCCCATCTCTTAGAATCATAGAATCATAGAGTTGGAAGAGACCACAAGGGCCATCCAGTCCAACCCCCTGCCATGCAGGAACTCCAGATCAAAGCATTCCTGACAGATGGCCATCCAGCCTCTGCTTAAAGACCTCTAAGGAAGGAGACTCCACTACCCTCCGAGGGAGTGTGTTCCACTGTCGAACAGCCCTTACTGTCAGGAAGTTCCTCCTAATGTTGAGGTGGAATCTCTTTTCCTGCAATTTGTAGCCATTGTTCCACATCATAGTCTCTGGAGCATTAGAATGAGACAGATTTGGAAAGAGTTCATTGTTTGGCACCAAGAAGGAATAAAATTATACCACGTGATATAATTGTGAGGGTGAGCAATTATAATAAAAAAGAAGAATTGATGAACATTATGAGAAAAAACCCAGATAAACGTAGATTTGGACATGCAAAAGTGGAAATATATAATGACTATTGTCTTCAAACAAGAATGTGGAAAATGTCAATGAGGCCATGTACAGTCTTGCTTTTGAAAGCTGGGCTTAATTATACATGGGGTTACCCTGTATTCTTAAAATTCCAGAAAACAGGAAGAAAGTACCGGATGGATTCTGTAGAACAAGGACTACGGCTGTTGAAAGATTTGGGAATATATAAAGATGAACAAAAAACTGGAGAAGCTAAAGGATCTGGAGATAAAAAATCAACTGGAGAGTTTGGAAGACCAGGAGAAGTAGCTTTGAGTGAAACATATGGAGGAAGAGAACTACTGGGAGCAATTGGAGGAGTTGGATTTCCTTAGAGGAAAAAGAGACAACGCTACAAACAAGTTGAAAAGTTAAACTTAATTAATAAGCACTCAGGGGGTGGGCAGTTTCTTTGGGCCTTGGAATATCTTCGCCACCCCTCCCCACAGGGGTAGGTTCGGCAACCGAGGCTAGAGCAAATTGCTCTAGCAAGAAGAAGTGGGGAGGTAAATGGAACATGAGGGGGGGAGGGAGGGAGGAGAAAGGGGGGCTAAGGGGAGGGATATGGGTTGCACAAATTGGAGTCATTGGAGAGAGGAATAAATTGTACTATGGCAGATAAGTAAAAAATTTCAACTTTAAACACCAAAGGACTTGGTTCGGTGATTAAAAGAAGAAGAATTGAAGCATTGTTAAAACGAGACGCCGCCAACGTGGTCTTTATTCAGGAAACACATCAGAGAAAAGACGGGGAGAATGAACTGAGAATGAATTGGGTAAAATATTACAAAAAAGCATTTGGGAATTCTAAATCAAAGGGGTAGCAATATTAATTGCAAAGAAATGTAACTTTGTAATAAATAATGTATTAATAGATGAAGAAGGAAGATATATAATAATACAAGGGGAATTAGGTGAAGATAAGTATGTATTAGCTATAATATATGCTCCAAATGAAAACAAGAAGAGTTTTATGAGAAGGTGTTAAAAAAGTGGATGATATGCAAGAACAATATGTGATTCTGGCGGGAGATTTTAACATGCAAATGGATAAGATTAAAGACAAATCTAACCCCTCTGTAAAGGATAAAAATAGAAATATAACAAATTTAAATAAAATAATGGGGGGAAAAGGAACTTTAAAGATGTGTGGAGATTAGTAAAAGAGGATGAAAGGAAATATACATACTATTCTGGTGTACATAAAACGTACACCAGAACAGACTATATTTTTGTTTCGAAAAACATGATAAATAAAGTCTTAAATTCAGAAATTTTAAATATCCAAATAACAGACCATGCTTTGGTGAATGTAGAAATTGTTATTAAGAAAGATTATGAGCAAATTAAAAGGTGGAGGTTGGACACTAAAATATTGAATTAAAAGGATACTGTTGGTAAGATTGGAAAGGAATGGCAAGAAATGTGGGATATAAATGATAGAGATGTAACAAAAGGTTTGTTATGGGATACCATGAAAGCAGTAACATGAGGAATATGTATAAAAGAATCATATAACCTTAAGAAAAAAACAAGATGAAAGAAAAAAGAAATTAGAAACTGACATAGAAAAACTAGAGAATAAATATATAAGTAATAGAGATATTTATTTATTTTTTGTAGAATTTATGTAGAATTAAGCAAATTTATGTAGCATTAAGGGCAAAGAGAGAAGAATTGGATAAAATGGAAATAAGTGAAGTATAAGATAATTTGATTTATTTAAGAAGGGAATATTTTGAATACAGTAATAAATCTGCAATTTATTAATTAAATTGATTAATTAAATTAAATTGCAATAATCTGCAAGCAAGAAGAGCCCTCCCTTCATCCACCATCTTCAGGGGGAGAGAAAGGCAGGCCAGCTCCTTCTGCAAGCAAGAAAAGCCCTCCCTTCAACCACCATCTTGAGGGGGAGAGAAAGGCAGGCCAGCCCCTTCTGCAAACAAGAATAGCCCTCTCTTCAACCACCATCTTGAGGGAGAGAAAAAGGCAGGCCAGCTCTTTCTGCAAGCAAGAAGAGCCCTCCCTTCATCCACCATCTTGAGGGGGAGAGAAAGGCAGGCCAGCTCCTTCTGCAAGCAAGAAGAGCCCTCCCTTCAACCCCCATTTTGAGGGGGAGAGAATGGCAGGCCAGGTCCTTCTGCAAGCAAGAAGAGCCCTCCCTTCATCTACCATCTTGAGGGAGAGAAAGGCAGGTCAGCTCCAACAGGCCTTGCCTGAAGGGAAGAAGAGCCCTCCCTCCAGTTCATCTGCCTTGGTCCAGGCCTCCAAGGGAGAGAAGATCTGCTGGACTTTCCCCCTTCCCCACCACCATTCTCTTCTCCTTTTTTGTCATGTCTTTTTAGATTGTAAGCTTGAGGGCAGGGAAATGTCTAATTAACAAACTGTAAGCCGCTCTGATAGCCTTGGCTGAAGAGCGGGGTATGAATAATAATATTAATTATTGTTGTTGTTGTTGTTGTTGTTAAAAACTCAAAAATGCTGGCCAAATCCACACAGAAAAAGAAAATGGAAAGTATGATAAACATAGTGAAGAATAAATCAGGAATGATGTGTAGATTGATGAAAGAAAAAATAAAAAAATTTGAAGAATTTTATAAAAATTTATATCAAGCAGGAAAAAAAACCCATTAGATAAGATAGAAAAGTATGTAGAATAAAATTGGGGATAAACAATAAAGGGAGAAGATAAAGAATTACTGGAACAACCCATAGAAAAGGAAGAGATAACTTAAATAATTAGAAAATTTAAAAAATGGAAAAACCCCAGGAATGGATGGTTTGGGACCTGAATATTATAAAATATTTGAAAAAAATATTAGTCCCAAAATTGTTAGAACTATACAATGGAATAATAAATGGAGAAAAAATTCTGGCATAATGGTATCAATCATTGGTAATATTGATACCCAAAACAGACAAAGATTTAACTGACCCAGGGTCATACACACTCATATCATTAATAAATCAGGATGCAAAATTTAACAGCAATAATAGCAAATAGAATTAATAAATGTATGTACAAATATATAGGAAAAGATCAATGCGGATTTATAAAAGGAAGACAAATGCCTAACTTAGTAGGAAGAGTTTTGAGCAAAATACATGTAATTGGGATAAAAAAATTAAAAGCAGAAATTTTAGCATTAGATATATTTAAAGCTTTTGACTGTGTGGAATGGCCAACATTAAAAATAATTATGAAAAAATTTGGAATGGGAGAAAAAATAAGGGGATTAATAGAGCAATTATACTGTAATAACTCAATAAAGGTAATGCTAAATGATGGGATAACAAATGAAATAAAAGTAACAAGAGGTACAAGACAAGGATGCCCGCTTTCACCAATATTGTTTGCAATGGTTATAGAAATGCTAGCAAATGGTATAAGGAAGGATAGCTGTTTGGAAGGAATAGGATTGGGGGGGGGGGACATAAAATTAGTTTATTTGCTGATGATACACTATTAAGGATAAAATGGGAAAAATAAAAGAACACTTGAATCTATTTGGAAAGGTGACAGGACTTCAAATTACTTGGAACAAAAGAAGAGGAATTAGAATTAACAAAACAAAAAGATTTAGAGATACGATTAAAAAGTAATATAAAATATTTAGGAATAAATATTACGAAAGATTTAAAAGAAATGGAAGTGAAAAATTTAGTGGTATGACGAAAAGAAGTTGAAAAAATTGTAGAATATAAGAAGATTCAATTATCATGGTTCGGAAGAATTACATTAGTTAAAATGAAAATCCTACCAAAATTAATTTTTTTATTTAGAATGATACCATTAAAAATACCAGAATTTGAAATAAAATAAATGGCAACAATTAGTAAATTCATATTGTAATGGAGGTTGAAGAGTTAGATTAAATAAACAAATTTGGTATAGATCTCAGGAAAAGGGAGGGTTAGGCCTCCCTAATATAAAGGGATACTATAGGGCCAACCACTTAAAATATGTAATAGAAGGTATGATAAATATATCAGATCTAGACTGGTAAGAAATGGAAAAAGAAGAAATAGATATGAAAATAGATAAAATTTTCTTCAAAGATTTTAGTAGGAGGGAAATTAAGGAGGTTGAAAACCTATTCATGAAAAATATATTAGTGATATGGAACAAATATAAAAAAAGAATGATGAATGAAAATTCAACGATAACACCAATAATAATGGAAAAATCATTCCCAAAAAATTTAAGAGATTTACTAGATAAGGAATTAAAGGAAAGGAAAATGGATAAAATAGAAAATTGGATAGAGTTAAAGATAGGAAAAGAAAGTATAACGGAAAAGCTTAGTGGAATAAAAATGACTTGGTTTCACTATATGCAAATAGAACAATGGTTTGAAAAATTGGAAAAAAAGAATAACAAGGAATGACAAAAATATACACAATTTGAACAAATAATTCAGCAAGGGAAAGAAAGGGAGGAAAATGAAAATATGAAAGGAACAACAAGTAAAATGTATAAAATATTAATGGAGAGCAAAAGGGAAAAATTAAATCAAAGTATTTTGAAAGAAATATGGGAAGATGAATGAGGATATAAAATTTGTGAAAATGAATGGAATAGAATTTTGGAGAAAAGACATTTGAAAAACTTATCGATACAAATTAAAGAAAATTATTATAAACTGGTTTGGAAATGGTATTTAACACAATAAGATTACATAATATAAATAGGAATAACTCAAAATATCGTTGGAGAGGTTGTAATGAGGTAGGATCATATATACATATGTGGTGGTAATGTAAATATGTTCAAAAAGTTTGGGAAATAGTAATATTAGAAATAGAAAATATTTTGAATATAAAAATAGAGAGAAAACCAAATATTATCATTATATAATGAAGTAGAATGGAAAAAAGAAGAGAAAAACCTTATAACAAATTTATTTACAGCTGCAAGATTAATTATAGCAAGAAATTGGAAAACAAAAATAAATGTAGAATTGGAAGATTGGTATAAAGAAGTTTGGAAATTAGCAATTAATGATAAATTAACATGTAAATTGATGGTAAAGAAGGGATTATGGAATAGAAATGATTTTGATGAAATTTGGAAAAAAAATTGAAAATGTTCTAGCAAAAGAAGATGGGAAATTACCTCTGCGGGATGAATTAAAATTTTGGATGGAATATAAAGATGGGAATGACTCCAGGGGAGGGGTTCACATATAAGAACAAGCAAAATGTTAAAGTATATAAGTATGAAAGAAGGTTATAATTTGTTGAATTTTCCTCCCTTTCAGGCTTGCTAGAGAGGTTAAGAACAATAAAAAGGGCTTTTTTGGATATGTCCGCAGCAAGAGGAAGAAGAAGGAAACGGTAGGGCCACTGCGTGGAGAAGATGGCAAAATGCTAACAGGAGATAGAGAAAAGGCAGAATTACTCAACACCTTCTTTGCCTCAGTCTTCTCAGAAAAGGCAAAGGGTGCTCAACCTGAGGATAATGGAGCAGAGAACAGAATAGGGGAATTTCAGCACAGAATAAGTAAAGAGATAGTAGAGGAACACCTTGTTAATCTAAATGAATTTAAGTCTCCGGGACCAGATGAACTCCATCCAAGGGTATTAAAAGAACTGGCAAAAGTAATATGGGAGCCATTGGCAATCATATTTGAAAACTCCTGGAGAACAGGAGAGATCCCAGCAGACTGGCGAAGGGCAAACGTTGTCCCCATCTTCAAAAAGGGGAAAAAAGAGGATCCCAACAATTATCGTCCAGTTAGTCTGACATCGGTTCTAGGAAAGATTCTGGAGCAGATCATTAAACAAAGAGTCCGTGAACATCTAGAAGGCAATGCCATAATCACAAAAACTCAACATGGGTTTCAGAGAAACAAGTCATGCCAGACAAATCTAATCTCTTTCTTTGATAAAATTACCAGTTTGGTAGACGAAGGGAATGCTGTGGATATAGTATATCTTGATTTCAGTAAGGCCTTTGACAAGGTTTCCCATGACATTCTTGCAAACAAGCTTGTAAAATGTGGGCTAGACAAGTTAACTATTACATGGATTTGTAATTGGTTGAGTGGCCGAACTCAAAGGGTGCTCAACAATGGCTCCTTTTCATCCTGGAGAGAAGTGACCAGTGGGGTCCCACAGGGCTCTGTCCTGGGCCCAGTGCTATTCAACATCTTTATCAATGACCTGGATGACAGAATTGGGAGCATACTAATCAAATTTGCAGATGACACCAAATTAGGGGGAATAGCTAATACCCCAGAGGACAGGATCAAGATTCAAAGTGACCTGAATAGACTAGAAAGCTGGGCCAAAGCTAACAAAATGAAATTCAACACAGAGAAATGTAAGGTATTGCACTTAGGGCGGAAAAATAAAATGCACAGATATAGGATGGGTGACACCTGGCTGAATGAAACTACATGTGAAAGGGATCTAGGAGTCCAAGTAGACCACAAGTTGAACATGAGTGAACAGTGTGATGCGGCAGCTAAAAAGGCCAATGCTATTTTGGGCTGCATTAATAGAAGTATAGTGTCTAGATCAAGAGAAGTAATAGTGCCACTGTATTCTGCTTTGGTCAGGCCCCACCTAGAATATTGGGTCCAGTTCTGGGCGCCACAATTCAGAAAGGACATTGAGAAACTGGAGCGTGTCCAAAGGAGGGCGACCAAAATGGTGAAGGGTCTGGAAACCATGCCCTATGAGGAACGACTTAGGGAGCTGGGGATGTTTAGCCTGGAGAAAAGAAGGTTAAGAGGTGACATGATAGCCCTGTTTAAATATTTGAAAGGATGTCATATTGAGGAGGGAACAAGCTTGTTTTCTGCTGCTCCAGAGAACAGGACCCGGAACAATGGATGCAAGATACAGGAAGAGATTCCACCTGAACATTAGGAAGAACTTCCTGACAGTAAGGGCTGTTCGACAGTGGAACACACTTCCTCGGAAGGTGATAGAGTCTCCTTCCTTGGAGGTCTTTAAGCAGAGGCTGGATGGCCATCTGTCAGGGATGCTTTGATTTGGATTTCCTGCAGGGCAGGGGGTTGGACTGGATGGCCCTAGTGGTCTCTTCCAACTCTACGATTCTATGATTCTATGATTCTATGTTTTTAAGTTATTTTTTGTAAAATTTCAAAAATACTAAATTAAAAAATACACTAATGCATAGAGCAGGGGAAATAAGATGAACTGGAACTCCTAGGACAACAAGAGAAATATGATATAATAGGCATCACTGAAACCTGGTGGGATGAGTCTCATGATTGAAAGGTAGACATACAGGTGTATAACCTTTTTAAGAGAAATAGGAGAAACAGGAAAGGAGGAGGAATAGCATTATGTGTCAGGAAAATTTACACCAGTGAAGAGATCCAGGACATCAATACTGGAAGCCAGGTGGAGAGTGTCTGGATAAAAATTAAAGGAGAGGGAAGCAACAGGGATGTTACTGTGGGAATCTACTACAGACCCCCAACTCAGGCAGAGGAATTGGATGACCCCTTACTAGAACAGATGGCCATACACTCAGGAAAAATATAGTAGTGATGGGTGGCTTCAACTATCTTGATATTTGCTGGAATTCAAACTCAGCAAAATCTTCAAGGTCTAGCAAATTCCTCACTTGCTTGAAGAAAATTTCATTGGGCAAAAGGTGGAAGAGGCAACAAGGGAGTCAGCTATTTTGGATCTGATCCTAATCAACAGGAATGACCTAGTTAATGGGGTGCAAATGGTTGGATCCTTAGGTGAGAGTGACCATGTTCTCCTTGTTATACAGTGGAAAGGAGAAGCCAGGCATAGTCAGACACACATTCAAGATATTAGGAAAGCTGATTTTAAAAAACTTAGAGAAATAATGGGGGTGATCCCACGGTCAGGAATACTAAAAGAGAAGGGAGTTCAAGACGGATGGGAATCCCTCAAAAGGGAGATACTAAAGGGACAATTTCAAACAGTTCCAATGAGGAAGAAAAATGGGAGATGTCTCAAGAAATCAGGATGGATGACTAAGGAATTTTCAACTGAGCTAAGTTTTAATGGAACATGTATAAGAAAAGGAAAAATGGGATAATCACCAAAGAGGAATTCAAACAAATAGCCAGCAAGTGTAAGGATAAAGTCAGAAAAGCTAAAGCGCAGAATGAACTGAAGCTTGCTAGAGAGGTTAAAAATAATAAAAAGGGCTTTTTTGGATATGTCCACAGCAAAAGGAAGAAGAAGGAAACAGTTGGGCCACTGCGTGCAGAAGATGGCAAAATGCTAACAGGAAACAGAGAAAAGGCAGAATTACTCAACACCTTCTTTGCTTCAGTCTTCTCAGAAAAGGCAAACGGTGTTCAACCTGAGTACAGTGGAGCAGAGGACAGAATAGGAGAATTTCAGCACAGAATAAGTAAAGAGAGAGTCCAGAAATACCTGGTTAATCAAAATGAATATAAGTGTCTCGGACTAGATAAACTACATCCAAGGGTATTAAAAGAACTGGCAAATGTAATATTGGAACCATTGGCAATAATCTTTGAGAATTCCTGGAGAACAGGAGAAGTCCCAGCAGACTGGAGGAGGGCAAACATTGTCCCCATCTTCAAAAAGGGGAAAAAAGAGGATCCCAACAATTATCGTCCAGTTAGTCTGACATCAATTCCAGAAAAGATTCTGGAGCAGATCATTAAACGGAGAGTCTGTGAATATCTAGAAGATAATTCCTTAATCACAAAAAGTCAACATGGGTTTCAGAGAAACAAGTCATGTCAGACAAATCTGATCTCTCTCTCTCTTTTTGATAAAATTACCAGCTAGGTAGATGAAGGGAATGCTGTGAATATAGTATATCTTGATTTCAGTAAGGCCTTTGTCCCCATGACATTCTTGCAAACAAGCTTGTAAAATGTGGGATAGACAAGGTAACCGTTACATGGATTTGTAATTTGTTGACTGGCCGCACCCAAAGGGTGCTCAACAATGGTTCCTTTTCATCCTGGAGAGAAGTAACCAGTGGGGTTCCACAGGGCTCTGTCCTGGGCCCAGTGCTATTCAATATCTTTATTAATGACTGAGATGACGGTATTGGGGGCCTAGTTATCAAATCTGCAGATGACACCAAATTAGGAGGAGTATCTAATACCCCAGAGGACAGGATCAAAATTCAAAATGACCTGAATAGACTAGAAAGCTGTGCCAAAGCTAACAAAATTAAATTCAAAACGGAGAAATGTAAGGTTCTGCACTTAGGACGGAATAATGAAATGCACAGATATATGATGGGGGACACCTGGCTGAACGAGACCACATGTGAAAGGGACCTAGGAGTCCAAGTAGACCACAAGTTGAACATGAGCCAACAGTGTGATGTGGCAGCTAAAAAGGCCAATGCAATTTTAGGCTGCATCAATAGAAGTATAGTTTCTAGATCAAGGGAAGTAATATTGCCACTCTATACTGCTTTGGTCAGGCCCCTCCTGGAATATTGTGTCCAGTTCTGGGCACCACAATTTAAAAAGGATGCAGAGAAACTGGAACATGTCCAAAGGAGTGCGATTAAAATGGTTACGCGTCTGGAAACCATGCCCTATGAGGAACAACTTAGGGAACTGGAGATGTTTAGCCTGGAGAAGAGAAGGTTAAGAGGTGATATGATAGCTCTGTTTAAATATTTGAAGGGATGTCATATTGAGGAGGGAGCAAACTTGTTTTCTGCTGCTCCAGAGATTAGAACACGGAACAATGTATGCAAGCTGCAGGAAAAGAGATTCCACCTCAACATTAGGAGGCACTTCTTGACAGTAAGGGCTGTTTGACAGTGGAACACACTCCCTCGGAGTGTGATGGAATCTTCTTCCTTGGAGCTTTTAAACAGAGGCTGGATGGCCATCTGTCAGGGATGCTTTGATAGAGAGTTCCTGCATGGCAGGGGGTTTGACTGAATGGCCCTTGTGGTCTCTTCGAACTCTATGATTCTATGAGTCAGACTTGCCTGCATTGCTGGTACATCATCCTCCAAAAGTTGTTAAAAGTGAAAATAAGCCTCTATGTCTGAACGCTGGGAGCGCCCATTAATCGTCATGGAAACAGAGCTGGCTTCTAGCGTTCTTCAATCATTGCAAGGGAAGCAGCTAGATTTCTTCTTTTTCCTAACACAAAGTATGCATTAAGAACAATCTGCCTGCTTCCCTGCTTCCCTTGCAAAGATTCAAGAACACTAGAGGCCAGCTCCATTTCCAAGACGATTAATGAGTGCTCCCAGTGTTCAGACATAGAGGCTTAGTTTCCTTTTAGCAACTTTTGGAGGACTATTTACCAGCAATGCAGGTCGGCTTGAAAATCTCACTACACTCTTACAATGCTGCTATTCCTCTTTAACAGTGCTCTGACTGCCTCCTGTTGCATTCTGGGATTTGCAGTTGAGGGAGGGGCATTTAGAATTCTTAGCCAGAGAGCTGCTAGGCCTCACTGGACTAAAAACCCAGAGTGGAAAAGAGGCAGCAAGAGCAATAAAAATGGAATAGCAGCACTAAAAGAGTGTAGTGCGGTAATCTACAGAGAGAGAAAGAAAGGGTTTTCAGTTAAGATCAGATAAGGATTCTGACAGGAGAGAATGTTCAGTTCAGTTAGTCCACTGAGAATGAGAGAGTAGGGTAAACAGTATTTAAAAGCATGCTAATTGTTTGGTATTAATGTAATGACACTAAGTAGATGTCTCTGTCTAAGTGATTTCTATAAACTACAAACAAAGGTAAGCACACTGTCTAAAGCATTTGATCCTTGGAACTCTGGGTCATATAAAATTAAAATTCATGTTAAATGAGCAAAAGCAGAGTAAGTGCCAATGACAGGGGATGAAAGTAACCAAAGGCTTGAAAGAAAGAGCCATCATAGTCATCTTAATTCTAAGTTTACATGTTTAACCCATGTGTTTAAATTGTTTTATGTGGTTAGTTGCATTTTAATCTATCTTGTACCTCACCTCAAGCCTTGGGGAGAGGTAGGTAAAAATTAAATTGTTGTTGTTGTTGTTGTTAATATTTTTATCATGTCATATAGAAGATGGAGCCAGCTTGTTTTCTGCTGCTCCAGAGACTACCGTAGAACACGAACCATTCATATGATAAGGAAAGTGATTCAACCTAAACATTAGGAAGAAATACTTTACTGTAAATGCTGTTTGACTCTGGAATGTCTTGGAAGGTAGTGGACTTTCCATATTTGGAGGTCTTTAAACAGATGTTGGATGGTCATCTTTCAGGAATGCTTTAGTTGCAAATTCTTACAGGGTTGGACTAAATGGCCCTTGTCATATCCTTTCACATTTAAGAGACTACATTCTGCTATGATTATAGTTAACATAATTTTTGCTTTATTCTGCAAGCCACCTTGGCAAGACATCTTCAGAAACACTAAGAAAAATATTAAGAGTGACAAGGATCCACCATGTCTGAATACAACATATGTCTGAATACAAAATACTTGTATGCATGTACTTATATTAAATCTTTCTCCCAGCACAGGATCTAGGGCAACATACAATGTTTTAAAAGCACAATGAAGTTTAAAAACTCTTAATGCAAAAGTTAAAACATACTTAAATTAAATTTCTACTTTAAAAAAGTTAAAAATAAATTAAAAACAGCATTAACATTTCATAAAATGATATAAAATAAGAACACTACAAACATAACCATTAAAGTCTCAATCTGCCACAACACTCTAAAAACCAAAAGCATCCTTAAATAAAAAGGAATGCAAAGAAAGCAGGGAGGGGGCCAAACAGACCTTCAGGGTAAGGGAGATCTATGGCTTGGGAAAATTCACTGAAAAGACTCTCTGATGTCCTCATCAGATGTGCCTGGCATGGTGTTGCGACTGAGAGGCACAAACCCCAAAGGAAGAGGTGGGAGAGGCACAAGCCCTAATGGATCCTAATGACATCTAACAACTACAAGCCTATGGGAAATTCTAGGGAGCAAGTGGAAATCATTTTTAAAAATCCAAAGAATCAATATTTAATCAGCAAATTATTCGTAAACTCTGCAGCATACAGAGGAAAGTGATGCACAAAAGACAAAAAGAGAGCAATTTTGTTAAATGTAGATTTACTGACAAACCTTCTTGGTCAGAATTATAAAATTAAAGAACAAAGGGAATATATTACAGCTTGGAGTGGCCATTGACTGCTCCAGTGCCGATTGCTCCCTGTTTGTCATGGAACCACAGCTACCAGATGCCACGGTCCCGAGGCTGGCTGTCATAGCAGTCCGCAACAGACCAATAGCAAGGAGCAGGCTTTTTGTGCTCCATTTGCAGCCGGGTTTGGGCCACCTTAGGTGATTGCGGTGCACCTTGGGCCTGATCCAAGAGTGTGAGCCATCTGTACACCCGAAGGCAGTGCTTTTTGCTCAATTGTTTCAGGCCAGTTTCTAAGTTTACATGTAACACCATGACATTGGCTTCTTCAATTCATCATTCCTTCTCTTCTCACCACACTGAGATTTCCTATC
The DNA here is from genome assembly GCA_034509955.1 of Urosaurus nigricauda. Classification (NCBI taxonomy): domain Eukaryota; kingdom Metazoa; phylum Chordata; class Lepidosauria; order Squamata; family Phrynosomatidae; genus Urosaurus; species Urosaurus nigricauda. The sequence continues at coordinate 104,119,155 of JAOEGL010000005.1, read as the reverse complement.
CGCCTTCCTTGACAACAAAAATAATACTTTGCCTTTCAGTAAATCAGAATTGGAAAATAAATCCAAATGATAGTAACTTCAAGCAAATTATTTTTATGACAACACAAGTGCACAAGTGCAGGAGTACTTATCGGGACTTGGTAACAAGTTGGATGAAGGCCAAACGTCTCGAGTTTAATTCTGACCTGACAGAGGCTCTGTGGCTAGATTGTTCTCATCCAGAAAATGGGTGTGGAACTTGTTCTACATAAAACAGGTCTATTTATTTATAAATAGATTATGCCTGGACCAGTTTTTGTCAGAGGAATTCAAGAGTGCCTTTTGTCACCTATATCCATTTATTGATAGAAACAGCATGGGCAGAGTGGCCCATGTTCTGGTAACATACTGAGTGGAGTTTTGTTATTAACTATCCTTAAGTCAATCTCAACTCATGGTGACCCTATGGATGAGACATCTCCAAGACCCTCTGTCCTCCACTGCTCTGCTTAATTCCTGCAACCCCATACCAGTGACCTCCTTAATAGAGTCCATCCATCTAGCATGTGGCCTTCCCCTCTTCCTACTTCCCTCCACCTTTCCCAATATTATTGTCTTTTCCAAAGAGTCCTTCCTTCTCATGAAATCCCGAAGTACAAGAGCCTCGGATTGGTCATCATGGCTTCCAGGGAGGTTTCTGGCTTGATCTGCTCTAGGGCCCATTTGTCAGTCCTTTTGGCTGTCCATGGGATCCTCAGCACTCTTTTCCAGCACCACATCTCAAATGAATTGATTTTATCCTATCATCTTTCTTAACTGTCCAGCTCTCACATCCATACACGATAATAGGGAATACAATGGCTTTTATGATTCTAACTTTTGTGCTCAGTTGTATATCTTTGCATTTTAGAGTACCATAACGAATACATAGAACTGCCCTCAAAGCTATCCTATGTAGTGTTGCTCAAAAGCTTCAACCAATACAAAATGTGGCTGCTGAATGCTAACAGGAATGGTCACTAACAGGAACAGTCACATGGGAACATCTCGCACTGACTTACAAATTGCCTATCTGGATCTGGGCCCAATTCTGGGTGCTGTGGCTAAATTTAATTTTAGGATTTTTTTTTCTCATGAGAAACAATCTCTGGAATTTTTAGACAAGGCAAAGTATTTTCTAGGCAGGGTTTATGTCACAAAAAGAAATATGTATTTTTGTAGGGGGGTTAAAATGCAGAAAGATTAAGATATCTTTTAAAATATGTCTCTAAATATACATCTAAGAAATTTGTACATTCTGCAAAGTTTCAACAGTCCCTTTAAATTTACTATTAATAAGTAAAGAGAACGTCAGTTGATGGGATCAGGGGAGTAGGCTAGCCTGCTCTTACACTGTAAACAGCAGTTTGATTTGGAAGAATTTACTTTTGTGGAGGGCATAAGAATAATTAAAAATAATAATAATAAAATTTTATTTATAGCCCGCTCCTCTGTCAAGACAATCGGATCAGGTTAGAGCAGATAAAAAAAATTACAGAATAAAACAATTCCAGTAACCCACTACCCAACCTCCCACCCCTTAAAATTAGATTAAAGAAGCAAAATCAGTAAAGGAGTTAGCAGTCTTTTTTTCTATTAGGGGACCATTTCAGAATTGTCATAACCCCATTTTATTGGGCATATGTTTGGGGCTGTGGACATATTTACATTTGCAATCCAGCAAGAGATGGCAGGGGGTTGGACTGGATGGCCCTTGTGGTCTCTTCCAACTCTATGATTCAAGAGATAAAAGCTTACATGGGCCCTGTACACATGAATATTGTGATCTGAGTGTCTGCAGTGGCTCAGAAAAGGATACCTGGTCTCACATCATTAACAGTTACTCTGGTTGTATGTCCAACAGACAGTTACTAGATTATACAACAGTTACTTGATCATATAAGATAATTAACTTACTCGGTTAAAGAATAGCAATGACATGCTTGGCTTACCCAAATTACTGGAAAATAACTAAATAACTAAGAAAATGAATAGATACTTGGTTGGTATCCAATTCAGGCTATGTTAGGGGTACTAAGGACACAAAAATAGTTTCATTTAAAAATATAATGGAACTGACTCTTCTTTATTCACTAAGAATTTATAGATTCAGTGAAATCCTTAATTAACAAAAAATTGGCAAACTCAAGGGCTAATCATGAGTAAGAATATTTATTTTAAAGAGAGAACAAGAGATACTTGTTTTCATTAATGTAGTAAGAACCCCATGCATTTACCCCATGATACATACAGAAAATCAGATATTAAATAAATTTGAATGAAAAGGGAAACAGGAGGCAGAACAATCTATATGATATAGAAATGAGATTTTGTTAAAAAAAAACTGTGGATAAATTATTAACAGGTTTACTGGAAGGAAAGCAGAAGAGGAACAGGTTAACAGGATTACTGAAAAGAAAGCATCAATGTACATAAAACAAAGACACATAGAATATGTAGAATACACATTAACACGGCACTGACACCAAAAGACTGAGATGAATTTATGTGGTAATGCCAAAAATAGAGCAGGTGCTGATTGTGATTCTGATCATAAACTACTTATACCAATTGCCAGTTCAGAGGAGCGGGCTATAAATTATTATTATTATTATTATTATTATTATTATTATTCCAAAAAATAGAGTAAAGCTAAAGAAGAAAACAAATACCAAAATATGATCTGAACAATACCAAAATATGATCTGAACAATAGCCCAACAAAATTTACTGACAATGTAAGAAATAGCTTTGTATTACTAAAGATAATCAATCAAAACCCAGAAATATGAGCAGAAGCCAAGGACATAAAGAAGAAAGCAGAAAGAAACTAGAGGTGGACAAAAGAAAGAAAAGAAACAAGGAATAACAGACAAAATGTTTCAAGCAGTAAATGAAAGAACAGACGCAAAAGTAAAGGGAAATAGGAATAAAATCAGAATCATGAAGACAACTGTACAACAGATAATTGATATTACCATTATCAATGCAGAGAAATAGACGGCAACACAAAAGTAAGAACAAGAGATCTCTTCTTCAGGACCCAGGAACTCAAAGGGATGTTCAAAGCAAAGGCTGGGATGCTCTATGACTATAAAAAGAACATACAAAAGAATTTATGGCCCATTTTAGATTGGCAAATTCATGATGGCTGCATGAAAGCCCAGCCTTTAGATGAGAAACAGGGAAAGTGTGCCATGAAAACACTATTTAGGAGTTTTAAGGGAGAAGAAGCGCCTTTAAAAAGTAGCTTGATTTCCCCACTACTTTTTTTTAAAGGGCGCAACATTGCTATTGCATCTAAAGGCTAAGGTGTAGTTGCACGGTTAAATAGGGCTCTGTCTCTTTAAAGCACCCATTTAAAGGCAGCGATACAGGTGCGGATCATAATGGATCGTGGGTTGGGAGCATGCGTGGTGTGGACTTCACTTCTGATTAAAACGCTCAATGCCCTGCAGGTGTAAAAGCTGGGGTTAAACCGCGAAGTTTTTTAAAGCTCCCAAACCCTAGCTCCACTCCTAATCCGAACCCTAGACATGCGCAGTAGGGACTCTGGGATGCCGTTACTGTTATTCTACTGTGGATAACATGTCAATTCATTCACAAAATAAGGGGGTTCATTCATGATGCACCAGTGCAACGGCACAGTTTAAAAAGGCGGAGGAAACGCAATGATAATTTGACGGATCCTCATAAGTATACATTTGTCCTGCGCAACTGCACAGGCTTGCCGGCTGCCTGCTGCGAACTGCGCAATTGCGCAGTTCGCAGCCGGCAATGATAATTTGACTGTATGGTGTAACTGCGTTTGCGCAGTTCGCAAAACTGCGCAGTTGCGCAGGACAAATGTATACTTATGATCCGTCAAATTATCATTGCGTTTCCTCTGCCTTTTTAAACTGTGCCGCCTCTGTTCCCAATCATGCGTGGCACGAGACAGGGATGTCCCCTTTCTCCATTATTATTCATCGTTGCTTTTGAAGTTTTATTGAATAAGATAAGAACGAATTCAGATGTGAGTAGCATTAAAATTAAAAAGCAAAAATATTGTGTAAGAGCTTTTGCAGACGATCTTATGTTTTCTGGATGACCCCTTAAGCAAAATAGAAGTATTGAATAAAATCTTAAAAGAGTTTGCAGAATTATCAGGTTTAAAGATAAACCAGGATAAGACTGCAATAATCACAAAAAATCTATCCGCAAAGGAAAATCAGGAACTTTCTATTAAATCAGGTTATAAGGTGGTAAATAAAGCTAAATACCTGGGTGTCTATCTGACTAATAGTAATATTGACCTATATCAGAATAATTATGGGAAGGTTTGGAAGGAGATCCAATCAGATCTAATATCATGGACTAAATTGCATTTATCTTTTTCAGGAAGAGTCGCCACTATAAAAACAAATGTACTTCCCCGTTTAATGTATCTGTTTAATAATCTTCCAATTATATCTGGAGAAAAATGTTTTCTTTTATGGCAGAAAGAGCTTTCTAAGTTTCTTTGGGAGGGTAAACGTGCCCGGGTGAAATGGAAAGTTTTAACGGAGAATTGTGATAATGGTGGTTGTGCCCTCCCGAAACTTAAATTATATTTTTACGCTTCTTGTATGTGCTGGCTTGATGACTGGTTTAAACTTTATAACGAGGAATTATTATCTGTTGAACATTCTGGGATTAAACTTGGTATACATGGATATTTGTGGTACAATAAAGTTAAACAGGATAGTGGATTTGAAAACCATGTTATAAGAAGAGCTTTATTACGTGCTTGGCTTAAAATCCAAAGGGCCTTTTATAGGCATCTCCCTCTATGGGTCTCTCCTCAAGATGCTTTTTTTGGGAGGACTAAGGATAATGCTTTTCAATGGGTAACTTATAGAGAGTTATTGACGTGGGATAGAAATGTAAATGTACAGTTTAAATCTAGAGAGCAGCTTGGACGTGATAATAACTCAGTAGATTGGTATTTATATCGTCAATTATAGGAGAGATATAAAATAGATGTAAAAGACCCAGGAATCTCTAATATACGTAATGAGGTTGATAATATTATTTTTGATAATGGAAGTAAGCATTTATCGAAATATTATAAAATTTTGTTAAGTAGAGACCTGGAGGATGAAATTGTAAAGCACCCAATGACAGTCTGGGCTAAGGATATTGGGAAGCCTATCCAATTAGAAGATTGGGAGTATTCATGGAAAATAACAAAAAGATTTACAGTATGTCAATCATATAAAGAAAACTATACCAAAATGTTTTTCAGATGGTATATGACGCCTGTAAAGATTAATAAAATATATAATACGGGTGATTCAAAATGTTGGAAATGTTTAACATATGAAGGGAACTTTTTTCACATTTGGTGGAAATGTAAAAAGGCTAAAGAATTCTGGAATGTTATATGTACATTAATGTCTGAGTTGTTAAATGTAACTGTTCCTCTAAATCCATTAATATTTCTTTTAAATATGACCTGTATGCTTGATAAATCTGTTGAAAAAAATATTCCAGATTGATTCTTTATATGGTAACTCTAGCAAGAATCCTGTACGCTCAATATTGGAAAAGCGAATCAATTCCAACAAAAGAAGAATGGCTATGTAGACTTTGGGAGACTAGGAGTTTGGATATCTTAACTTCCTCCATCAGAAATGATCCTGCCACAATAAACTACACTTGCCAGGATTCCCTAGTACTGAGCCAGGTTAGTTAAAGTGGTCTCAAACTAGATTATTTTTGCTGTGTGTTTTGGACCTAAATTACACAAGGATAGGAAGTAGACGAAGTTTACAAAAGCTTACACTTCAACTTCTTCTGCACAGTTAGAAGCTTATCACATGCAGCTTATCCCATTTTATCTCTGACAGGACTTTTAACTGTCAATGACGGATTTTACCATATTCTCCCCTTTGGCTGGGCATATGCAGCCCATATGTAACCCACACAGGGACAGCCACTTCCCGTACTCCCCCCCCCCCCACACACACACACACACTCCGGTCCTCTGGGAGGAATCTGCTACAGCCTATGAAAACCAGGTTGGCACAGACCTCCCAGAGGACCTTCTCTGCCGCCACTCCCAGGCTATGGAACGACCTGCCAGATGAGATGTATCTTATAAAATCTCTTCATTGCTTTAAAAAAGCCATAAAGATACATCTCTTCCGGCAGGCCTTCCCAGAAATCCCTTAACTCCCGTATTCATGGTTATTAATTTGTTCCTGTCACCCTTTTGTTTGCTTCTCTTGTTCCTTTATTGCTTCAAGTATTTTATCTGACATCCAATGTTTCTTCTCTTTCTTTTTGACCTCAGAAAGTGAGTGTTTGCATTCTTCCTTTATTATACCCCTGGATTTTGACCATAGTTTTTCTGGTTCACAGTTGAGTATGCTTAACAGCACAAATCTATTTCTTATTTTGTCAGTAAATTCTGTTGGGATGATCTTCAGGTCATATTTTGGTATGATGACTGGTTTTGCCTTCTTCTACAGAAGACACCTCTTCAAACCCAAAATAAAAATGAAATAATGTCCTCAAAAAAGGCAGAATAATAGAGCAATACAAGGAGGTGTCAGATAAATAGTTAGAATCATAGAATCATAGAAATTTAGAGTTGGAAGAGACCACAAGGGCCATCCAGTCCAACCCCCTGCCGTGCAGAAATTCCCAATCAAAGCATTTCCAATAGATGGCCATCCAGCCTCTGCTTAAAAACCTCCAAGGAAGGAGACTCCACTACACTTCAAGGGAGTGTGTTCCACCGTCGAACAGCCCTTACTGTCAGGAAGTTCTTCCTAATGTTGAGGTGGAATCTTTTTTCCTGCAGTTTGCATCCATTGTTCCGAGTCCTGTTCTCTGGAGCAGCAGAAAACAAGCTTGCTCCCTCCTCAATGTGACATCCCTTCAAGTATTTAAACAGGGCGATCATATCACCTCTTAACCTTCTCTTCTCCAGGCTAAATATCCCCAGCTCCCTAAGGCATTCTTCATAGGGCAAGGTTTCCAGACCCTTCACCATTTTAGTCAGGGACACGCTCCAGTTTCTCCACATCCTTTTCGAATTGTGGTGTCCAGAACTGGACACAGTATTCCAGGTGGGGCCTGACCAAAGCAGAATAGAGTGGCATTATTACCTCCCTTGATCTAGACACTATACTTCTATTGATGCAACCTAAAATTGCATTGGCCTTTTTAGCTGCTGCATCACACTGCCGACTCATGTTCAACCTGTGCTCCGCTTGGACTCCTAGATCCCTTTCACATGTTGTCTCATTCAGCCAGGTGTCCCACATCCTATATCTGTGCATTTCATTTTTCCGCCCTACGTGTAGGACCTTACGTTTCTCTGTGTTAAATTTCATTTTGTTAGCTTTGGCCCAGCTTTCTAGTCTATTCAGGTCATTTTGAATTTTGATCCTGTCCTTTGAGGTATTAGCTACTCCTCCTAATTTAGTGTCATCTGCAGATTTGATAACTAGGCTCTCAATACTGTCATCCTAGTCATTAATAAAGATGTTGAATAGTACTGGGCCCAGGACAGAACCCTGTGCCACCCCACTTGTCACTTCTTTCCAGGATGAAAAGGAACCATTGTTGAGCACCCTTTGGGTTCGGTCAGTCAACCAGTTACAAATCCATGTAACGGTTACCTTGTCTAGTCCACATTTTACAAGCTTGTTTGCAAGAATGTCATGGGGAACCTTGTCAAATGCCTTACTGAAGTCAAGATATACTATATCCACAGCATTCCCTTCATCTACCAAGCTGGTAATTTTATCAAAAAAAGAGATCAGATTTGTCTGGCATGACTTGTTTCTCTGAAACCCATGTTGACTTTTTGTGATTATGGAATTATCTTCCAGATATTCACAGACTCTCTGTTTAATGATCTGCTCCAGAATCTTTCCTGGTATTGATGTCAGACTAACCGGACGATAATTGTTGGGATCCTCTTTTTTCCCCTTTTTGAAGATTGGGACAACATTTGCCCTCCTCCAGTCTGCTGGGATTTCTCCTGTTCTCCAGGAGTTCTCAAAGATGATTGTCATTGGTTCCGATATTACATTTGCCAGTTCTTTTAATACCCTAGGATATAGTTCATCTGGTTCTGAAGACTTATATTCATTTAGATTAGATTAACCAGGTATTCCTGTACTGTCTCTTTACTTATTCTGTGCTGAAATTCCCCTATTCTGTCCTCTGCCCCATTATCCTTAGGCACCCTTTGCCTTTTCTGAGAAGACTGAAGCAAAGAAGATGTTGAGTAATTCTGCCTTTTCTCTGTCTCCTGTGAGCATTTTGCCATCTTCTGCACACAGTGGCCCTTCCTTCTTCTTCCTTTTGCTGCGGACATATCCAACAAAGCCCTTTTTATTGTTCTTAATGTCTCTAGAAAGCCTGAATTCATTTTGCGCTTTAGCTTTTCTGACTTCATCCCTACATGTTCTGGCTATTTGTTTGAATTCCTCTTTGGTGATTTCCCCATTTTTCCATTTTTTATACATGCTCTGTTTAAAACTTAGCTCAGTTGTAAGTTCCTTAGTCATCCATACCGATTTCTTGAGACATCTTCCATTTTTCTTCCTCATTGGAACTGTCTGAAATTGTCCCTTTAGTATCTCCCTTTTGAGGAACTCCCATCCATCTTGAACTCCCTTCTCTTTTAGTATTCTTGACCATGGGATCACCCCCAGTATTTCTCTAAGTTTATTGAAATCAGCTTCCCTAAAGTCTAGAATGCGTGTCTGACTATGCCTAGCTTCACCTTTCCACTGTATAACAAACTCCAGGAGGACTTGGTCACTCCCACCTAAGGATCCCACCACTTGCACCCCATCAACTAGGTCTTCCCTGTTGGTTAAGATCAGATCTAAAATAGCTGATCCCCTTGTTACCTCTTCCACCTTTTGGACAATGAAATTGTCTTCAAGGCAAGTGAGGAATTTTCTAGATCTTGAGGATATGGCTTAGTTTGACTTCCAGCAAATATCCGGGTAGTTGAAGTCCCCCATCACTACTACATCTCTCCTTCCTGATTGTGTGGTCATCTGTTCTAGAAAGGCATCATCCATTTCCTTTGTCTGACTTGGGGGTCTGTGGTAGACTCCCACAGTAACATCCCTGTTGTTTCCCTCTCCTTTAATTTTTATCCAGATGCTCTCCACCTGGCTTCCAATATTGATGTCCTGGATCTCTTCACTGGTGTAAATATCCCTGACATATAATGCTATTCCTTCTCCTTTCTTGTTTGGCCTGTTTCTCTTTAAAAGGTTATACCCCTCTACTTCTATATTCCAATTGTGAGACTCATCCCACCAAGTTTCAGTGATGCCTATTATATCATATTTCCCTTGTTGTGCTAGGAGTGCAAGTTCATCTTGCTTATTTCCCATGTTCTGTGCATTAGTGTAGAGACATCTAAGACCATGTGTCCCCTTTACTTGATGCCTGTGCATGTTTTTTTTGGCTCCTATTGTTGGGTCCTTGCACTGTTTGCCTTGTACCCTCTATGTTAGTTTGACTATTTTTTCTAGCCGTTTTGCCTTCCAGACTGCTGTCTCCCTTCCCCAGATCACTTAGTTTAAAGCCCTCCTGATCAGATTCTTCAGACTGTTGGCAAAAACGTTTCTTCCAATTGGCGTGAGATGCAGCCCATCCCTTGCTAGAAGTCCCTCCTCATGGAACCGCAGCCCATCATCCAAGAATCCAAATTGTTCTTGGTGACACCATCTGTGGAGCCAGTTGTTGACATCTGCTATTTTCCTCTCTCTTCCTGGACCATGCCCTTCTACTGGCAAAAGAGACAGGATGACAATCTGTGCGTCCATTTCCTTCAGCTTCTTCCCCAGAGCCTCGTAATCCCTTCTGATATTCTGAAGGCTGTGTCTTGCTGTGTCATTCGTTCCCATGTGGACCACAAGGAAGGGGTATTTGTCAGTAGATTTGACCAGTCTTGTCAGCCTCTCCGTCACATCACGGATCTTTGCCCCAGGGAGACAACACACCTCATGAGACATCGTGTCGGGCCCACAAATCACTGCTTCTGTACCCCTCAGCAAGGAGTCCCCCACCACAACCACGCGCCTCCTCTGAGGCTTAGCAGCAACTCTTCCCTGCGATGGAACTCCCAGGCTCCCCTGCTGTGTCCCTGAAGTCTGTCCATGCTGCTCTTCTTGATCCTCCTTGATAAGTGAAAGGGCTTCAAAACGATTCTGTAGCTGCAAGCTCCTACAGCTATCCCTGATTTCTCTGCTTCTCTGTGTGACATTCTTCCAGCTGTCTGCCTCCTGCGTACATGAAGTGACCTTCTCACCCCCAGTTACATGAAGAAAAATTCTGTTTCTCACCATCTTGTTCTATACATTGCCCCACTCTCCCTACTAACGCCAGTGACCATTTGTGAGTGCTGCTGAACCTCTCCCATAATACTCACATTGCATTACATCACTATCACATTACATTTGCTAACTTCAGACTCCACTTTCCCCACTCCTTAACATTTCGAGCACTGTCCACCCTTTCCCTTCGATTTAGGTATCCTGGAAAATGTACAGATGTGGGACAAAAGTAACAGGGTTACTATGGGTCATAGGAAGCCATGATGACCAAGGATTTAGACCCAGATGAGGCAATAGGGTATGATGCAATCATGGCAGGACATAAAATCAGCAAGTGGCAGAAAGTGCAAGGTCATGCCACGGGGGAACTTGTATAGATGTATCACACTGGGAAGAGGCTGGATTAAGTGCCTGGAGATGGCAAATGTATATAAGGGAGGAGCTACAGAGCCCAGTGTGGGTGTTGTATGTTGTCTTGTATAGGCATGAGATTCTGTCTGTGTAAGCACTAATTTGTAAACAGTGGAACAAAGATTAAAGTACCTCTGACTGATTGCTCAGTGTATCATTTCGTTTGCTGCTTCTCTGAGTAGGAGAAAGGTTTTTCTCCAGCCTGCACAAGCTCAGAGAGCCTCTTTGGGGTTTGCTCCAGGTGTACTGCTTCAGAGGTGTGGACTGCTGGTCTCACAAATGCTCCAACATCCCTTTAATCTTGAAATCAAAATATCCCTTGAGTCCACCCTATTCTGTCCCTAATGTGTGTACAGTCTGTACACTTACAATGGACTCTGCCTACCCTTTATCAGCTTCTCTTGTTTGATCTTTCACTCTCTCTCAACTTTCTCTTGTTCCTTTATCAGCTTCTCTTGTTTGCTTTTCCACTCTCTCTCAACTTTTTCTTGTTCCCAGCTTCACTTTTTCTCCCCCCCCCCCTTGTCTCCTCCTTCTCCATTTTTACTCCTCATCCCCAATGCTACCCCATCTTTTCCTTCCCTTTTGTTCAAACCTCCCTGCCCATCCTTTTCTTTCCTCAGCTAAGGGCTTCCCTCATTACTCTTTGAAGCTTATTTTCAGCCTCTGAGAATTATCACATGAGAAAAGAAAGCCAAAATGGAGGGAGCTTTCTCCATGCCTCTCTGCATATCATCATAGCACTTCTGTTCTCTTTCCAGGGGAGGAAGTCATTAAAATGTGCCATTTGTCAAACTTTTCCAAACTTTTTGTCAAATTTATCAGACCATTCCAGCATAACAAAAGGCACACTTTTATGCCTGTTTCCCAAGGAAGAAAAGAGAAGTGCTACAGCAGCATGCAGAGAAACACTGCTCTCTGTGCAATGACTTCTTTTTCATTGTAAGGTTTTAATCTTAGTGGCCATGTGTGGGGAAGGGGGGGCAAAACTTACCATGTTGAATACTGAATATCCTCTTATCCCTTCAGGAAGGCTGGTTTTCTAAACTGAGCAGAACAACCAAATAATTCATCAGCATTGTGAATGTGGTTTGACTTTTGTTATAAGTTCAGAATTATTCTGCTGGTTGTTGGATCTAGGTATCCCAATGACGTTACTGTTTTTTATACAAACTCCAACATTGTTGGAGGGGTTCTCCTTTAATTTTTCATTTTTTCTTTTCCCTTTTTTCCTTAAGGGGCTGTGGGGACTTTTGCTCAGAAGAAGGAGCTAGTAGCCAGGAGCACTCTACATAACTATAGGCCCAGTGAATTGAACTCAGTGTCAGAGCTTGGGGATAAAGGCCAAGTTTAGCAGGGGTTCTTTACACTGGTGTTTAGCAGAGGAAGCCCATAGTCTTGTGTCAGTGCCTCCTTAAGACTTCTCAGTATGGGCATTGAAGGACCTGCTGCAGTCACCTGCAACACTTGTGGGATGTTTGTCTTCTTGCCCAAGGATGTGGGGAACGTCACCTGTACCAAGGGCAAGTTGGTAGCCCTCTTAGGACGTTATCACATGGGAGGAATTTCTCTCAATTTAGAAAGAAATGAAAGTGGGGCCAGTTTGGAATTGAGTGAATTCGCTAGTTCAGCAAATTTACATGATTGCGTATTGATGCTGCATCACTTTCAAACTGCCCAAAATTGCCTCCCAGTACCCAAAATTACATGTGATAGTTTCTCACACAATAACGTGAAACCCCACGATTGTGTTCAGAGGGACTTCCCATTTCCCGAAAATGTGTGTGATCAGCTTTCACACAATAACATGAAAGATCAACACATTAAGTAAAGCAAGAGATTTTCTACGATCTTTTAGAAAGAACTTGGAAACAACTGAAGAATCGAAAGACACAAATGAACCTTCTCAAGAAGAAGAGGAATCAGAAGGCGAACAAAACCCGAGAAAGCATACCCAAGAGGAAAGTGAAGGAGAGGGAGGAGCTGAAGAGGTTTAATATCAAATTAACCAGGTAGGTGTAAGTAGTTAAGTAGGAGGTGGTCAAATAATAAATGTAACAATGAATCTTAAAATCTTATCATGGAATATGAAAGGACTTAACTCTCCAACAAAAAGGAAAAAAAGTATTTCAATATTTGAAGAAAAGAAACTGGGACATTACCCGTCTTCAGGAGACTCACATCAAAGAGAAAGATGTGGATCTTCTGAAAAAGAAAAAATCAGGACAAGAATTTATATCTTCAACAAAAACAAAAAAACGAGGAAAAGTCATATATGCAAATCTGAACAACTCCTAAAGAATTATTTAATGATTATGATGAACATTATGTTGGGATAGAAGTCAAGAATGGGGAACAAAAAATTTTAGTAGTTTTGGAGTGTATGGCCCAATGGACAACAAAGAGAAATTTTATTTAAAAAATTAAAGAATGTGATATTGGAGACTTCCTATGATAATATAATATTGATGGGTGACTGGAATGGGGTCTTAGATCTTTTATTAGACAGAAAATCAGATAAAATGATCAAAAAGAACCAAGAGAAATTACCAACTAGTTTCTTTAACAAGATTAGTAATTTGGAGATTGTTGATGTTTGGAGGTCCAAATATGATGAAAAGAAAGACTTTACTTTTTATTCTAATAGACATAAATCATTCTCAATATTAGACATGTTTTTTATAACCAGAAGATTGGTGAAAAGTGTGGTGAAAATGGAGTCATTGCCTAAAATTATATCTGACCATAATCCGATCCAAATGATTTTAAAATGTGAGAACAAAAACACCTCCTGACGATTGAATAAGAGTTTATTGCAAAAGAAGGAAGTTATTGAGAGAGCAAAAAAGACAAAAAATTATTTTAGAGAGAACTCGGGGAATGAGGTGGATGACTTTATGGTGTGGGACGCAAGTAAGGGAGTAATGAGAGGATTTTTTATTCAGGAAAATATAGTATGGAAAAGGAAAAAAAAGGAAAAATAGATAAAATAAGTGAAATAATTAGGGGAAAAGAAGAGAAACTGAAGGATGACCCTCTAAAAATAGAACTAGTAAGCAATATTACTTTGAAAATGCAAATAAAGCAGTTAGATGGTTATCATATAGACTTTTAAAAAGAAAGAGAAAAAAATTAATCCTGAAAATTAACACAGGTGAAGAAATAACTACAGAACAAAAAAAAAAGACGCTTTTTATAGAATTTATTCACAACTTTACAAGAAACAAGACATTAAGGATCAAGAGATAACTAAATATTTAGAAAATCTAGAAATTACCCCCTTATCTGAGGAACAAATAATGGCTGTAGAACAACCAATCTCAAAAGAAGAAGTTATACAAGCTATAAAAGACTTGAAAGAAGGGAAATCTCCTGGTCCAAATGAGTTTCCCGCTATCTATTATAAGACATTAATAGAACATATTATAGGTCCTTTACAGAAAATGAATTTAATAAAAGAGGATAGTTTTCCTAGAACCTGGAAAGAAGTGAACATCACTTTAATTCTAAAACCTGAGAAAGATCCACAAGAGATTAAAAACTATAGACCGATTTCTCTGCTCAACTTGGATTATAAATTATTTTCATCAATATTATCTAATAGATGGGGGGGGGAAACCTTGAAAAATGGATAGCAGAGGAATAAAATGGTTTCCTACCAAAGAGATATCTAAAAAAGAATTTAAGAACAATGATAAATATATTTTAAATAGCCAAAGAAAAGAAAGACAAAGAACTAGCTGTAATACTAATTGATATGGAAAAAGCATCTGACAAAGTAAATTGGAAAACAATATTTGAAATTTTAAATAAACTAGATTGTGGGGAAAAAATTCAAAATTGGATTAGAGCAATCTATAGAGAACAAGAAGCATATCTGATAATTAACAAGGAAAAAAAACTAAAGCATTAAAAATACAACAAGGTACTAGACAAGGATGCCCCTTATCCCCTTTACTATTTATTATAACTATAGAAATGTTAATTTAAAAAAAAACAAATGAACACATACATGGAGTTAAATTTAAAAAAAAACAAATGAACACATACATGGAGTTAAAAACAAAGGTGAGAAATTTAAAGTTCTTGCTTTTGCAAATGACTTGGCTTTTTTTCTAGAAAACCCCTTGTTAAATATTGAAATCCTAAAAAATTAACTTAAGGAATTTGAAAAGATATCCAGACTAAAGGTAAATGAAGGGGAAACGAACATAGTAATTAAAAACAAACAAAAATGGTGAGGTAAAGTTGGCAGAGAAATCAGGATACAATATTGTGAAAAAAGCAAGATACTTAGGAATTGATATTACCAATAATAACACGGATCTTTTTTAAAAATAGCTATGGAAACAGGTAAAAAAAAAGATTTAGAAAACTGGAAATCACTAAAACTATCCCTCTTAGGAAGGATTGCTTGAAAAAAATGAATATACTACCAAAATTACTATTCTTATTTCCAAACGATACCAATTATTGTTAAGGAAAAACCATTACAGACTTGGCAAAAAGAACTAACAAAATTCATATGGATGGAAAAGAAACTGAGAGTGAGACTAAAATACCTACAAGATGCTAGAGAAAGGGGAGGTTTAGCCGTCCCAGATTGAAAAATATACTTTTATGCAGCCTGTTTAACCTGGATTAAAAGCTGGATAAGTCTGAAAGATGAGAAAGCTCTAAAACTAGAGAAAGGAGATATAATCTACAGATGGCATGCATATCTTTATTACAACAAAGACAAAATTAATAAAGACTTTAACAATCATTGTATTAGAAAACCCCTTTTCTGGATTTGGAAAAAGGTCAGGAAAAAAACTGGAGAAACTTTGTCACTAGAAACATCACCCCATGAAGCTTTTTTTAAAAGGGAAAAAGGCCTGAATAAAAATTGGTTAAAATACAAAAACTTCTTAATCAAAGATAATAATAAACCTAGATTTAAAACAGAAGAAAAATTGAAAAAAGATAATATAAACTTACATTGGTATTTAAATTGGCAATTAAGAGAAAGATATAGATTAGATGAAAAAGAAAATTCTATGATTATGGAAAAAACAGATTTAGAGGAGATTTTAAAATTAGACGAGAAAGGTTTACTTTCAAAAATATATAAATTTTTATTAAAGATCGAGGTGGAAAAAGAGGTTACAAAAAACAACATGGTTATATGGGCCCAAAATCTGGGACATAATATCGAATTGTCTCGATGGGAATTTACCTGGGAGAAAAGGTTGAAATATACAAGGTTGAAATATACAAGGAGCCAAGATTTAAGAGAAAATTTCTATAAAATGTTTTACAGATGGTATTTAACACCAGACAAACTAGCAAAAATATATGGGGTTAATGACAAATGCTGGAAATGCCAGAAAGAGAAAGGAACCCTTTTCCATACTTGGTGGACTTGTAAAAAAATCAGAAAATACTGATTAGAGATTCATAAACTGATCTGCAATATCTTAGAGCTGAACTTAGAATTTAAACCTGAAATATATCTGTTAAATATATAAGGTGGAAAGAAGAAGATATTCCAGATACAGAAGACTGGCTCATAAAAGTATATGATCTTGCTGAAATGGATAAACTAACTCGACAACTATCTGATGGAAACACTGAAAAATTCAAGAAAGATTGGGAAAAAGTGATAACTTTTCTCCAACAAAGAAATGGACATTATTTAACGGTGGGTTTTATAGATAAAATAAGAATAAGAATAGAATATGTCTAACTAGATAGTTAACATTTTCTCTTATTCTTATTTTTTGTAATGTTGTTATTGCTGTTCCTTATTCCACCATTATTATGATTATTTTCATTATTATTACAAATTCATAGTCTGATTTATTAAGTTATAAGTTGTTAAATAACATTTTCAAGATTCTGAATATCACTTAAATAATTAGAATAATGTTTATTTCTCTAATTTTATATGACATTGGGTCATAATCGAAGATAGAGATATTTGATAAATAATCAAGAAAACTGTAGCATACATATGGTAAAACAATATTGAAACTAAAAGGAGATCACAAATGAAATTATTCTTATCATCTTGTTTACAGGGTAGGAAGGACAAATTTGTAAATAGTATATGTAAGTTGATTGTCTATTCAAATTTATGTGTGTGTGTATGTAGATGAATTAAATTCAGAGAAAAGATAGAAAGAAGCAATTTAGACAAGAGGGTCAAGATAAGTAAGAGAAAGTAAGAGCAAGTGTTTAAAGAGGGTGAAATTATCTGTTTAGATAAGAGAGGAAGAAGGGGTAGAAGAAGAAGAGGCTAGGAAAAGGAAGAAGACCACGAATGAAGGGAGAGAAAAAGGAAAGATTCAAGTCAACCAAGGGACTCTGAATTAACTCTTGTTTTGTTTTGTTTTGTTCCGTTGTAAGACAATGTTATATGTTTGTATTTTGTATTTGTATCTTTATTTTTTTTTCTTTTAATGGTCTAATAAATTTTTTTAAAAAATTTAAAAAAACAATAACGTGAAACCCCATGATTGCATTCAGATTGCCATTGGATTATACTTCCAATTCCCGCCATGTGATAAACTCCCTAGAAGAGAAAGTCCGGCAGCTGGAGGCCCAGGTATCTACACTTCAGCATCTTAGGCAGCAAGAGGTCTTCCTTGACAGAACGGACTGAAGGGTCTTGGACAGGAAACACAGAGAGAAACTTGCTGCAGAGGAGGAGGAGGTCACTTCACATACAACACAAGTACATGGTTGGAAGAATGTCACACACAGAACTAGGGAAACCAGAGAACATTCTGTGAGCTTACAGCTACAGAATCGATTTTATTCTCTCTGTGTTATCAAGAATGATGAGGAAGAGCAGCATGGACAGACTTCAGGGACAGAGCAGGGGACCCTGGGGACCAAAGGGAACAGCCACTGCTAAGCTTCAGAGGAGGCGTGTGGTGGTGGGGGGGGACTCCTTGCTGAGGGGTACTGAAGCTGTGCTTTGTGGGTTTTATAATATGTCCCAGGAGGTGTGTTGTCTCCCTGGGGCAAAGATCTGTGGAGAGGCTGACAAGACTTGCTGACCTTTACTACTTTTGTTTTGTTTTGTTTTGTTTTGTTGGCCCATGCAAGGAACAGCCTTCAGAATATCATAAGGGATTATGAGGCTATCGGTAGGAAACTGAAAGAGATGGATGCACAAGTTGTCATCTCATCTCTTCTCCCAATTGAAGGGTGTGGTCCAGGAAGGGAGAATAAAAGAGCGGATGTAAACAACTGGCTCCGTAGATGGTGTCACCAAGAACAGTTTGGATTCTTGGATCATGGGTTGCGGTTCCATGAGGGGGGACTTCTGGCAAGGGATGGGTTGCATCTCACACCAGTTAACAAAAAAGTTTTTCCAAGGGTCTCAAAATTTTGATCAGGAGGGCATGGGTTATGTGGGGGAAGGAGACAGTACTCTGGAAGGCAAAAGGGCTGGAGAAAATCATCAAACAATGGATATAAATAATCAAACAATGGATATAAACTGCAGGAGAAGAGATTCCACTTCAACATTAGGACTTCCTGACAGTAAGGGCTGTTTGACAACGGAACACACTCCCTCAGAGAGTAGTGGAGTTTCCTTCCATGGAAGTCTTTAAGCAAAGGCTGGATGGCCATCTGTCAGGGATGTTTTGATGGAAAGTTCCTGCATGGCAGGGGGTTGGCCTGGATGGCCCTTGTGGTCTCTTGCAACTCTATGATTCTAGACATGTTTTCCTCAAAAAGGGGTTTCCGGAAAACTTAAAACTTTGTACAATCTCTCCACTTTCCCTTCCCCCATAATAATGGGAATTCTCCCTACATTTCTTATTTGTTCCAATCCCTGTCCATATATTTAAATAACGATTTGCCAACTGGCAACTAAAAATAGAACACTTTATTTTGGCCAGATAAAACCATGCTTTCTCAGGAGAATTATGTTCTCACTTTTCTGTAAGCCTTCTTCAAGCCTTCCCTCTTAAACAGGAGATCCAGTTACCATATGATAATGCCTCAGAAAAAGGCAACATATCCACCTCACCACCTCATTAAAATCATCAAAGAGGATAAGCACTTGTAAAATCCATAATGTTGTTGTTGTTGTTGTTGTTGTTGTGTGCCTTCAAGTAGTTTCCAATTAATAGTGACTCTAACACCCTATCATGGTGTTTTCTTGTCAAATTTCTTTGGGGCGTGCAATTATCCATAATACCATAATCTAAATTATAATGCAATCTATATCCTTAGTAATAGTACAGTGGTCCCCCGGGGAATGAAATCCCCGGGCGCTGGAAGAGCCGGGGGTGAAAAAAAGCCCCCGGGATGCGAATGAAACCCCGGGATGTGAAGAAGAAAAACTGCGCGGCCCCTTTAAATTGGCCGCACGGTCCGTCAACTAAAGCGGTCCCCCGGGATACGACTATTTCCGGGTTACGAAAGGTAATCCGGAACGGATTACCTTCGTAACCCGGGGGACCACTGTAATCTATATAGTAATATAGATTAATCTATATTGGTAGTATAGTATAATAATATAGTATATAGTATAGGTAGTATACTATAGTAATATATAGTACCATATATACTCATGTATAAGTCGACCTCATGTATAAATCGAGGGCAGTTTTGGGGGCCAAAATCATGGATTTTAATATGACCTGCGGATAAGTCGAGGGTCAAACACTGGGGCATGTTACAAAAGATCTAAAGGTGGAAACAAAGCACCACTTCTCTCTCTACATCTCCCTCACTGGACCTCTCCCAAGTCCCAAGGGTCATAGTCTCAGCATATAAAAGAGGAAACAAGCTCAACACACACACACACACACACACACACACACACACACATTCTTTCCCTTTACCAAAAGCATTCCCAAAACACATGGCTTGCAAAAGAGGGGATAGAAACCTCTCTCTTTCTTTGCCCATAATTCCCAGGATTCCATTGCTTGCAAAAGAGGGGACACTGCAAAAGGGGGGGAGACCTTTCTCCCTCTCTTCTCTCTTCCCCAGGATTTCCAGGCTCATGGTTTGCCAAATGGGGTCTAAGTCTGGGAATACTCTCCCCTTTCCTGAGCAGCTCCTTCTTAGCTCTAAGCTCTGGCTGTGAGGGGAGTCTGAGGACTGGAGAGGGATCTCTCTCTCTCACACTCACACACACACACACACACACGGGAAGAGAGGAGAGTGCACTGGGGAGCAGCTGGGGACTGAAGCAGGAACCTCCTAAAGATCCCTGGCTGCAGAGGAAGGTGGGCACTTCTTTAACAAAATTTTCAAGCAGTATTTGTTGCCCCATAGATAAGTCGACCCGTGATTTTAGAGTCTATTTTGGGGCATAAATTTCTCGACTTATAGTCGAGTATATATGGTAATCTATATAATAATATATCCATAATAAATCCATAATACTACAATTCAAATTACAATCCATAATCCATTAGTTTCTCTCTTTGACATTTTGCATGGCATATTCCTGTATTTGCAGAAAGTTGACAATACCTGTTATCTACAATCACTGGAAAAATCTAGGCCTCTACCATATGTAGGACTTATTCCATAAAGGGTCCCACGTAACTCGAGTGCTTGTCTATCATTCTTTCTGATGATAACTCATCCTGGCAACAGAAATTAGAAATATTCTCTTTCACTGAAAATGTGCTTGGTACTGAAAGCCTACTTGAGACAACCTACCTCTTTCCACTGCACTGGGTCAGATCAGGGTGCATAGACCAGATGCAAGGGTCTATGCCAGGATGCTCATGGACAGACTTTAACTGCCTTCTTTAATAGGATACCAAAGTCTTCCAGGTGGAACAGACAGAGGAGTGGAAGGTTTATCCTGGTCCTCCTCCAAGGGCAGTTCCCATTCTTCAGAATCATAAGTGCATTGTAAAGCACCTCTGCCCTACAATCATCCTCCATATCCTTGCTCTCCCCAGAAAATCTTCAGTTGGTCAAGTTGGCCCCTTTATGCCTTCTAGTGCTAGATCCTCCTGATCTGCCCCACCTGTGAACTCCCCATCAGAGCGGCTGAGCATACATGCAGTCTGTGTCCAAGAAGATCTCAGAGGTGGAAAAGGAAGAGCTGAAAACCTCCCCTCTTGTTGCCTTTCACTTAACAGCAACTTTCCTGGTATGGCTGGTGGCTGCCCTCTGGCTTACTGGAGGGTTGGAAGCAACAGAACCAGATGAAGAAGAGTTCTGAGACAGGGAGGGGGGAATACAAACCTGCTGGTTCCCCACCACCCACTCCATGGAGATTCCAGTCACTCTGGACAGAGGAACTGCTTCCCACCATTCACCCAGTGGACACCAACAGGGCAGGGAAAGCAAACCATGGCTTCTCAGGAAACTAAGTCCCTCAGCCAGGCCAGAAAATCCATAGGGGAGCAGCTTTGGGCCCGTACCAGACCAGCATTACTCATGTCCATCAGGGCTTGCCTGAAGAAAAAAACCCTCCCTCCATGCCAACTGCCATCCTGCGGCTTGAGAGGGAGTGAAGAGGCAGGCCCAGCTCCATCAGGGCGTGCCTGAAGAAAGAGAGCCCTTCCTCCATGCCATCTGCCCTGGTCCAGGCCTCAGAGGGAGAGAGGAAGCACTGGACCTCATCCCCTTCCCCACCACCATCCCCTTCTCCTTTTGTGTCCAATGAAAATTAATAATTGTAAGCCGCTCTGATAGCCATTAAGGCTGAAGAGAGGGGTATAAATACCTTAAATTAAAATAAAAATAAAAATAAAAAATGTCCCCTTGTTCCAGTGCCATTGCCTGTTGATCCTGCTCTACCCTGGCCCACACCAGACTGGGTAGATTTAGCCCTCCTAAGCCACAGCATGGAGGACAGCACCCTTGTCCAGCAGCTTTCCAGGCACCCCAAAATTCTTCTCACCACCTTTGAGGCAGGAAGCTCCTTGCAGCAGCTGACATTTCTCTGGTGTGGTTTGGGTTTCTCTCAATCTGCACAGCCACTTGCATTATTGTTTTCCCTCCACATGGGCATCCAGAAGAGGAGGTGAAAGGAAAGAAGGGGGGGAGTTGGGATGCTCTCCTTCCTCTTCACTCTTTCTTTCTTAAGGAAATCAGGAAGGGAGAAGAAGGAACGTTTTGAAAATGGCACCTGGAGCAAAGCAAGCAAAAATGCATCCCTACAGAAATAAGGCAGGAGCAAGGACTGACTTTGTGGGAGAGTTGCTCCATCTCCTGAGTGTCTTGAAATATTCTTATTTACGCCTTATTCTATAGGAGATTATCACACCAGGGCCAATAGCACAACAACTGCACTATTTGAAGATAACAGAAGCATAGCGCTATAGCGAGCAATATTTTCACAGTTGCACAATTTTGTGATAATGACAAGATAAAAACGATAGAGAAACACAAATTTTGTTCTGCATATATCCATTCTTGTATTGTTACTACAGCATTATTGAATGTTTTGCTTATGTATCAGTTCAGGCAACTGCACATGTCTGAAAAGCATGTTTACGTCCCAAACAGAACAAGGTAAAATTGATAAAATTTATATATGTCAGCACATTATTTTTATACGGTTCAAAGAAAATTGTGCCTTACATCTTGAAATAACATAGAAATCCACTCCACACCTGATCCTAACAATGAACATGAACTGTATGTACCTGTATGCACTCTGGAAAAAGGTCTCAGATTCCTCGCGATAGCATGAACGAAATGTTACTGGCTTCCACATCTTTGCAATAGTACAAATGAAACACTTTCAGTAAGCTATGAAAAAGAAATTACAGGAGCATTCCAGGTTGTTAACGGGAGAAGTACAGGATGAGCGCAACATCATGTGGAAATCTTCACACGATCGTGCAATCATAATGGAAGCATTCCATTTTTCTCCCATTTCTTATCCCCACGTGACAATCTTCCCCTTCTCCAGAGGGAAATAACCAGATTACTGTCAGATTGGCCCTACAGTTTACGACAGACTAAATCAAGGTGCCTTTTCTGTTTAACCTGTTCTAGAGCCACTGTTTCTTGTTACTATTTGTTATTTTACTTTTTTTCTCTTTCTATTCTGTTATATTAATTGTATCTTTGTATGTAAACATCTCATCAGTAGAGATAAAGATATTTTAAAAATAAAGTCCTCAAAATCAAATTTCTTTCTTACAGCTGTTGACAATTTATTTTCATCCAATTCTATATCTAATAATAATTTGTTTATTACCTGCTTGCTCATAAGATCTACCCAGTCACAATGACTGAAAAATGGTCATCATATTTCTGTAGCAGCTGAGAGTGTGTAAGCCCTCCCTCCAAAACTATAAATTCTAAACATGGGAGAAAGGAAAGAATAGTCTAGGACCGTCCTTCAATAATATTTTATCTTAACTAGTTCCAGAATGTCATTAAATACAATGAACAAGAAGTCCTAATTGTAGCTGCAATTCCAAATCCTTTAATCTATTAATTTAGTTATTTTGTCTAGAAATTCTGCATTCTGTTTAGGTAGCATATATATTCCCTTCTATTTCTTCTTTCACAAATGTAATCTATTTTTTCAGTACTTTAATACAATACAGTCAGTTTCACTGATGAAGAGCCTATGATCTTAATCCAATTACTAACCCCAACAGGAGTAAACCTATTAAATCAAAGATGTACATAAGTATGGATTACTCTTTGGAACTGATTTAATTCAACTTTAGTTGAGGTTGATTTTTTAAAATTAAATTTTACTTACCCTTTAACAACTGACTCAAATCAACTCTAATTCAGGTAGAATTTTTAAAAAATACTTTTTATTTCATTTTACACTAATCTGACAAATAAACAACATCACATTCCAAACAAAACCAAACAAGATTAAACTTAACAAAGTCAAAAACAAAATCACAACAAAATAAAATATTGTGGTGTTGTTCCTCTAGTTTATATCTATAGCAAATTATAGATACAATACCTATAATATGATATTAACCAACCCCTTACTTTTCAAAATCTTATTTCTCATTTAAATCTGGTTCTCATTACAACTACCTATCTATTTTTTAAAAAATCTTACCAGAGGTGAGCATCTTCATTTGGTTGTAAGATTTATTTCTGTGTTTGTATTTGCATAAACAGGTACCATGAGAGCCAGCGTGGTACTGTACACTGGTTTGAGCACTGGACTGTGTGATGGAATCACTAGTCAGACCTGCCTTCCCAACAACCAATCACAATTCAGGCAGATTGTTGGGGGGGGGCTGCAGGGGAATTAGAATGCGTAAAAGCAGGAATGAGTAACTGAGTGAGGGGTACTTCAGTGAGAGTCAGATAAGAAATCTGACTGTGAATCAGTGAGTCAGATTCTGACAGGAAAGGGAGTTTGCTGAACTCTACAGGAGACTGTAATAAGCCTGTAATTGTATGTTAATGTAACCACTCTGAGTTCAAAGTAGCCAATGTAAGATACATTATTATTATGATTATTAACATTTATTTATAAAGTGCTGTGGAGTTTGCACAGCAGTTTACATTGTAAGAGTCAAATAAAAAAAAAAGGAATAAAAACCTGCCAAGTGGTGTACAATCTAAAACAACAACATTACATGATTAAAATATCTCTAAAATAATAAATAATAGTATACAATAAAGGCAAAGAAAGCAACAGATTAACAACGAGTAATTTGGAATGCCTCCCTAAACAAGAGTGTCTTCAATTCAGCCTTAACATTAGCCAAAGAAGTAATAGTTCTTAATTGTGTGGGGAGGAGATTCCAGGCATGAGGAGCAACACAGGAGAAGACCTTTGACTGGGTCAGGAGACCAGTGTCATTAGATCTAAATGTACATAGATGGAAGTAAGGAAAATGAGCACTGACAAATAAGAGGGAGCCAAGCCAACCCATGAAGGGCTTTAATGATCAGGAGAAGAATTTTATATTGAATTCTGAAAGAAATGGGGAGCCAATGGAGGGATAACAACAAGGGGGCAATGTGATCAAAGCAACGAGCAGAGAAGATTATCCTGGCCTCTGAGTGTTGCACAGAGATTAGGGAGCTAAAGTGGGAAATAGGAAGACTCACTAGGAATGAGTTGCAATAATCCAGGTGTGATATCACCAATGAATGCACCATTTCACTGTCGAAACAGAAAGAAACAGTAGAATTCTGATGAGATTATAAAGAAAGAATCTGCATGACTTGGCTGTAGCCTGGATCTGTGGAGTGAACAATAACTAAGAGTCAAAGAAGAAGCCAAGATTACAGGCTTTACTATACTACTTTTTAACTTAATGTTATTTAATAAGGTTACTGTTTATTTTTATTAACAGATAGCAATAGCATGTACATCTCTATACTACTTATCAGCGAACTCAGCACTCTCTAATCAGTTAACAATCTGTAAGCTAATTGCTCTGAACAAGTTGGGTACTAATTTTACTGGCCTACCAAAAGATGGATGGCTAAGTCAATCTTGGAGCTCCCTGGGATCAAACTCACAACTTTGTGGCTGCAGTACTGGCATTTAGCACTGCACCACCAGGACTCCGTAGTCTCTGTCTGAGTGAATTTTATACTCTATAAACAAAAGCAATCTAACTAAGATATTGAATTGGTTTCGGGAAGACACTTGAGACCCTGGCCTTATACACTTAGAGAGAGAGTTAAAAGGATAAAAACAGAGCAATCAATAGAAGTATAGTTTCTAGATCAAGGGAAGTAATAGTGCCACTCTATTCTGCTTTGGTCAGGCCCCACCTGGAATACTGTGTCCAGTTCTGGACACCACAATTCAAAAAAGATGTGGAGAAACTGGAGAATGTCCAAAGGAGGGCAACTAAGATGGTGAAGGGTCTGGAAACCATGCCTTAGGGAACTGGAGATGTTTAGCCTGGAGAAGAGAAGGTTAAGAGGTGATAGGATAGCCCTGTTTAAATATTTGAAGGGATGTCATATTGAGGAGGGAGCAAGCTTGTTTTCTGCTGCTGCAGAGATTAGAATGCGGAACAATGGATGCAAACTGCAGGAAAAGAGATTCCACCTCAACATTAGGAGGAACTTCCTGACAGTAAGGGCTGTTCGACAGTGGAACACACTCCCTTGGAGTGTGGTGGAGTCTCCTTCCTTAGGGGTCTTTAAGCAGAGGCTGGATGGCCATCTGTCAGGGATGCTTTGATTTGGAGTTCCTGCATGGCAGGGGGTTGGACTGGATGGCCCTTGTGGTCTCTTCCAACTCTATGATTCTATGATTCTATGATTCTATGAGCAGGTGTCTTCTTCAACTGTGGAGATGAACAAAAGGTAACTTCAGGTATAGGAGGAAGGTCCCATCACAGACTGTAACTCTGGTAGTACCCACTCAGCCATGGAAACCCATTGGGTGACCCTGGGCATAGACACACCCCCTTTGAAGAAATCTTGCTAAGAACACCCCATGATAGGTTCCCCATAGGGTTGTCATAACTTGGAAACAACTTGAGAGTACACAACAACAACAAATGTTGTCCAAATTTTATCTTATGTCCTATTTTCTCTTATTGATTTAACAACGCATACTAACTTGTCCATTAGAGCAATACAACAAACTTAACTTAAATCTTAACTTTTAAATCTTTTGCAGTTTTCCAACATGCAATTTCTTGTGTCATTGTGTCAACATCAAATTTATAGGTTCTTTATTTTTAATGTTCCTTATCATTTGTGAAGATCTAGAATAATAACAGCTTTCACAAACAAATCACTCTGTCCTATAATTCACATAAAACCACCTAAATCATTGGAAAACACTGCTTGCCTTTTTTTACCTGAAATCCACATATGTTGTTGTTGTCTTCCTTCAAGTCATTTTCAATGCATGGCAATCCTAAGGTGAACCTATCATGGGTTTTTCTTGGCAAGATTTGTTCAGAAAACTAGGAAAGGCAACTATGAAAGAACTACACAAGATCCTCAAGTGCAAAGATATAACATTGAATACTAAACTTGGGGTCATTCATGGCATTGTATTCTTCATCACTATGGATGTGAGAGGTGGACAGTAAAGAAAGCAGATAAAAAGAAAATAAACTCATTTGAGATATGGTGCTGAACAAGAATACTGAGGATTCCATGGACAACCAAAAATACAAACAAATGTGTCCTAAAACATATCAAGCCAGAACTCTCCCTGGAAGCTAGGATAACTAAATTGAGGTTGTCATACTTTGGGCACACAATGAGAATGAAAGACTCATTAGAAAAGGCAATGATGCTAGAAAAAGTGGAAGGCAGCAGAAACAAAGGAAGACTGCAAGCCAGATGGCTTGACTCAATCAGGGAGTTCATGGTCCTGAGCCTGCAGGACCTGAGCAGAAAGGTAGAGGTCTTATCCACATGGTTGCCATAAAAGATTCTGGACTGGAGTCCAGAAGGGCATTTATGACACATCAAAGAAGGAATTCTTCTTAATCATAGGCAACTGGAATGTAAAAGTAGGAAACAGAACAGAATCAAAGATTGTAGAAAAAATTGCCCTAAGATCAAGAAATGAAGCAGAAGACAACAGATTGAATTTTGCCAAGGCCAACAGTTTGTCTATCATAAATACATTCTCCGAGCTACCAAAGAGGCAACTGTTTATCTGGACATCCACTGATGATCAATACAGAAATCAAACTGACTACATAACTGGAATCTCTATTCTCTCTGTAAAAATAAGATCAGGAGCACAGATCATGAACTGGTAACATCAAAAATCAAAGCTAAAGAAGAACATTAAACCAGCTATCATACCAAAATACAACGTGAAAAATATCCCCATAGAATTGAACATAATATAAAAAATAGATTTGCCCTTTAAAGCCTAATTTACCAGGGGCTAGAAGAACTCTGGACTGTAGCCAGGGACATTGTCAGGAAAGAAAACAAAAACACACTATCTGTAGCCAAAAAGAAAGAGATGAATGAGAGATAAACATTTGAAGCACTTAAGGACAGATGAAAAGCATAAATAAAAAATGACAGAAATAGGGTCAAACACCTGAATTGTTCAGCAAGTTTTGCACAGTGACAAATAGAACTACTATAATAATCAGTGGCGAGAAATAAAAGATGACAGCAAAAAAGAAAAAGAAAAAGAAAAAGGGGGATCTCTTCCAAGATCTGAGAATTCAAAGAGAATTTTAAACCACTAGTAGAGTATAGAAAAGACATTAAAGGATGGCAGATTCATTCAAGGAAAAACCATTTGAAAATGAGCCTACAGTTTTAGAACGTGAAGTGGAAGCTGAACTCAGATTACTTGGAAGAAATAAATCACCAGGAACAGATGGCATATGAAACAAGCTACTTCAGGCCACAGAGACAGAATCTACTCTAGTACTAACTAGAATCTGGATCCAGGAAAGAAAGAGGCACTGGGATCATATTGCAAACGTATGTTGGATAATGGAGCACACCAAAGAATTTCAAAAGAAAATCAGCCTGTGCTTTATAGATTATATCAGAGCCTTTGATTGCTTAGTTCATGGGGAAGTATGGATTGTTCTTTAAAAAATGCATATGCCACATTTGATTATCCTGATGTGCAACCTGTATGCAAGACAAGATAGAATATGGAGAAATGGAATGTTTTTCAATTGGTAACAGAAACAGGAAAGGCTGCATTTTATTACCCCTTGTTTAAATGTACACTGTTCAACAGTATACACTATGATTAAAAACAGGATTGGACTCATAGGAAGTAGGCATGAAAACTGGAGGAAGGAACATCAACAATCTGATATGCAGATGAGATATAACTAGCAGAAAATAGCAAAGATTTGGAACAATTACTGAAGAAAGTCAAGGAAGAAAGTGCAAATAGCCCAATGAAGACTTTGAAACACTTCAACATTTTCTATACCTCAGTCATTAAATGGAATGGGACTGTAGACAAGAAATCAGAGGAATATAGGACTTGGAAGGGCAGCTATTAAGGAACTAGATAAGATCCTGAAGTGTAAAGATATATAATTGAATACTTAAGTTAGGATTGCCTATACCATCATAGTTACCATGTAACCATGTATGGTTATGAAAGCTGTGCAGGGAAAAAAATGATATGGCAAAAATCAACTCATTTGAAATGTGGTGCTGGAGAAGAATTCTACAGATAACTGCAGACTGCTAAAAAGACAAACAAATTGGTCCTAAATCAAATCAAGTTTGAACTCTTCCTAAAAGCCAAGATTACTAAACTGAGATTGAGGCATTTTGGCTATATTATGAGAAGATATGACTCACTAGAAAAGACAGTAGTACTTGGT
Source organism: Urosaurus nigricauda (assembly GCA_034509955.1). Lineage (NCBI taxonomy): Eukaryota > Metazoa > Chordata > Lepidosauria > Squamata > Phrynosomatidae > Urosaurus > Urosaurus nigricauda. Next base: position 104,090,153 of record JAOEGL010000005.1, on the reverse strand, counting down.
AAGATAGAATGTAGTAGGAAACCAGAAAAACTGAATTACAGCTGGATACACTACATCAAAGAAGCCAGGGCCCTAACTCTGAAAGACCTGAACTGGGTTGTAGATAATAGGATGACTTGGTGATCTCTCATTCATTGGGTCTCCATAACTCAAAGTGACAGCAGTTAACAACAAACTGTTAATTTCATAAAGGTAAATCCACCATCTTTCCATTTCCATAGCACAGGGGTAATGCTCTTATAAGATGCACCATTTGGGTAAGATTAAATGCTTTAAAATATGTAAATAAATAAGGTGCAGCTAACCAAACCTTTTTGTTTAGCTGAATTGGATTGACCTTAAAAATAGGGTTGTTTTTTTTCCTTTGCAGGGACAGAACTACTATAAGCCATTCTAATGTATATGTCGAGGGTAGGTTTTGGGGCCCAAATTATGGATTTTGATATCAACTTGTGGCTAAGTCAAGGGTAAAACTTAAGGGGATGTAACAAAGGATGTAAAAGATGAAGCAAAGGAAAGCAGTATCAAAGAACTCACAAAATTTTAGCAGGCATGACTGTGCTCACTCTAAATGCTGGATAAACAAGGAGGGAACTGAGGTAAATCTATGGCCCCATTCCCACTAGCCCATTTGTCCCAGGTAGAACTGGGTCAGATTCAGCCTGCCATTATCAAATCTCTCCAGAAAGTTCATACTACCTTTGCCCCGATGGATACTCCCCAGTGTATTTTACCCCACTGAAGTTCACACTTCACAAAATAACAATTTAAGATGGACCCTCCCGGTTGTCAATCAATGATGTCAATGGCGAAGTGTCATGCAGCCATTCGTCAACAGCATGAGTGTTCCCCCCTTTTTAAAAAAATCTAGCGGCAAGGTTCACATATTCTGTCAAATAGTTAATTGTCTCCGATCTTCTGCCAAACTTCAGATGCCTCTCCTTGGGGATTCTGTCCCGAACCAAACGTCAGATGCCTCTCCTTGGGTATTCTGCCCCGATCTGCCTCCAACCCCCAGATGCCTCTCCTTGGGGATTCTGCCCCGATCTACACCCAAACCCCGAGGGGGGGGGGATCCCTGGCTATTATCCATATAGGGGCTTACCAATTATCCTTCTATGGACTGTGGCTCTCTGTTCCTTCCTGGAAAAGGGAGACAAATCCATATATGGAAAAAGGCATTACTGCCAGAGATATCCCAAAGGAAAACCTTCTTCCCCCCTTCTTCCTTGGGCAGGAGGAGCAGGGAGAAGGTGGGGAAAGAGGCAAGGGAGCCTCGCTCTCTCATGCTTACACTCCTAGGGGCTGGGGTAAGGGGCCAGGAGGAGGGGGGAAGAAGCCCCACAAGCTCCCTCATATCTGGCTTTGCTCCCAGACTCATGCAATCACATAAGCTGTCAAGGTTTAAAAAAAAAAAAAAGCTGAAGTGCCTGATGTGAGAGGCATGTTACACCCTCTGCCCATCCTCTGAACTTGATCTCTCCCAGTAAATGACTGGAAAATGACCAGGGCCAAGTTTGCATTGGCCTGGCCCTGGTTTTTCTGAAAAGAAACAGGGGATTCCCCAATTTTGGATAACCCATGCTGAGGGAGATTTACCTTGGAGCTGGTGTGCAAAGCATTGATTGGATTGTGCAAACCCCGGTGTCAGTATGAACTTTGACCTTTAATCTGGTTTCAGATTCAAGGTAAAATGAACTGTGATGTGCTAGGGAGGCAACCAGACTCAGGCACAGCTAGGAAAATGCACACATGTCAAAAAGGATGAGAAGGCAAAGCAAATAAAGAAAATGGCAACAACATTAGCAGTGATTACAGCCTTTAAATTTAATGTGATAACTTTGCCTGGAAAAAAAACCCCAAAAGCCAATAAAAATTGATAAACATGCACAAATGTCTTATTCAGATCCTTCAAAGCCCAATTCTTCTTGGCACTCCTTTGAGAGGAAGCACCAAAGGGCTGCCACGACTCAGGCATTTCAAAAAGGTTTGAAACAGCACCACAGCAGAGAGTAGAGGGAGTGGTACCTCTTTTAGGTGCTCCAAGGACAGACTAAGCTCTCGCTTATTGTCACTCTACTCAGAGAAGGGGATAGTTCCTTATTTGCTAAGGGTTAAACTGCATTACTTACATTGACTCATGGATAAGTTGACCCAGGTTTTGGGGGTCAATTTTTGATTAAAATGTCTAGACTTATACATGAGTATAAATTTTCAAGACTTTCGTTTTAGAAATTGTTCATTGCCCTTTCTCTTGGTTTTTGAGTAAAGTCATTCTGAGAGTGTTTTGGTGCCCCCCTGGAACCCCGTGGGATTTGGGGATTGTACTCTAAATCCTAACCTTTTCATGGCCTGTAAATATCCTAACTCTACCCTTTGTATCCCTTTTGTGTATCTATACAACAAAACATTTTGAGTGAGATTAGGCAGCTTGAGTTATACATTATACTTAACATCACATCTTCTTTCCTTGAAATTCATGTTTGCATAATTGCTTGTCCTTCTCTCCAGTTTATCCTTACAACAGCCATATGAAACAAGTCAAACTGGTTCTTCAAAAGGGATCTGGACTATTTTGTTCATCAACATGATATAGTTGCCATTTCACAACTCTCAATAATAAAGTAATATGGAGAGATAAAGTATATACAAACATACGATGGCTAATGGAGCGAGCCAAGGAATTCCAGAAGAAAATTAGTACATGCTTCATAGCAAAGCCTTTGATTACACAGATCATAAAAGCTATGGAACACTCTTAAAGACATGAATGTGCCAATACATCTGATAGTCCTGATGAGAAATCTGTACTGAGGATAAGAATCTATGGTCAGAACATCATATGGAGAAACAGAATTATTCCCAATTGGCCAAGGGATCAGGCAAGGCACCATCATGGTGTAGTGGTTTGAGAGTTAGACTATGACTTGGAAGACCAGGATTCAAATCCTGTTTTGACCATGTAAACACACTGGGTGAGCAAGTCACACTCTCTCAGCCTCAGAGGATGGCAATGGCAAACCCCCTCTGAAGAAACTTGCCAAGAAAACCCATCAGGCAAGGTTGCATCCTATCACCCTACCTGTTCAATTTGTGCAGAAAATATCATACAAAGAGCAGAATTAGACTCAGAAGCAGGAGGAGTTAAGATAGGACGAAGGAACACTGACAATCTAAGATATGCAATGGACACCATACTACTAATATGGTAGTATTAGTAGTATTCTTCACGGAGTTGGAAGAATTACTATGAAAAGTTAAAGAAGAAAGTGCAAAGGCAGGATTACTGCTGAACATTAAAAAAACAAAAATAATGACCACGGAGGAGCTACATAAATTCAAAATAATGAGGAAACTGAAATAGTTAAAAGATTTCCCATCCTTTGGATTAACCACTGACAAGAATGGAGATTACAGTCAAGAAATAACAAGACTAGTAATGGGAAGGGCAGCCATGAAAGAACTAGATATGATCCTAAAGTGTAAAGATATACAACTAAGCACTAAAATTAGAATCATCTACACCCTTATATACTCCATCACCATGTACAGATGAGAGAGCTGGACAGTGAAGAAAGCTAACTGGAATAATATAAACTCATTTAAGATGTGGTGCTACAGAAGAGTGCTGAGGATACCGTGGACAGCCAAAAGGACAAACAAATGAGTCCTTGAACAAATTAAACCTGAACTCTCTCTGGAAGCCAAGATGACATCGTGAGAAGGCATGACTCACTAGAAAAGACGATAATGCTAGGGAAAATAAAAGGCAATAGAAAGAGAGGAAGACTACATGCCAAGTGGATATCAGGGACATCACAGGCCTGAATCTACAACACCTAAGCAGAGCAGTGAAGGATAGGGGGTCTTAGAGATGTGTCATCCACAGGATCTCTATTAATTGGGGCTGGCTCAAGGACAGTTAACAGCAAAGATAATAACAAAAAAATAAATGTCACTACTATCTACTACTAGGGGTGTGCTTCTAAACTAGCACTGATTTTTCAATACTTAAAAGATTTTTTTCCAAAATGTTTAATAGATGGTTACTACACACCCTGGAAATTAGATAAACTTAACAAGAACTAATCTTGGAAGTGTCAAAAAGAAATAGGTACTCCGTATCACATATGGTGGACTTGTCCAAAAATAAAAAAAGCTCTGGGTAATAATATATATGACAATACAAAAATGTTCAAATTACATTTTCCATTTAGCCCAGACTTTATTTACTCAATGTAACTTTGTTACTAAACAAAGAGGATGAAGATATTGGAGAATTCTATTGTACCAAGTAAGAGCTGCCAGAATAGTTATACCAAAAATGGAAGTCAGAAGATATTCCGCTTATAAATGAATGGATTAAAAAGATCATGAAATAAGAAAAATTGTCAAATCAACACATCTAATAGATCAACACAAAAAACAGAACATGAATGGAAACTGATCATAGACTATTGGATGGAGATATGGGACATAAACAGAAATATATTCTAGACTAATAAAAATTCACAATAATCAACCAACAAAAAATTAGCAGGAGTTTTGTATAAAGATACATATTAGTTATGGTGAAAACAAAATAGACGAATGCCACATATTAATGTGGTAGACAATACACATAGGTGTTGCAAACAGTAGACGTAAATGAAGTCAAATAATATGAATAATATTAACAAAACTACTTTAAGTTAATTTAATTCAGGAATTAACACTAATTTAGTATATTGGAATTTATATAAGAACAAGGGAAAACAATAAGAAGAAAAATAGAAGGGTGTAATAATATCTGTATTGTGTTAGATATAACAATTCTGTTTGCAACCCTGGCTGTTAAATGGCTGTATTTTGTTTAAGTTTAAAGAACAATGAATTATAAGAGGTTAAATGCTGTGGATATAGTATATCTTGATTTCAGTAAGGTCTTTGACAAGGTTCGCCTTGACATTCTTGCAAACAAGCTTGTAAAATGTGGGATAGACGAGGTAATCGTTACATGGATTTGTAATTGGTTGACTGGCCATACCAAAAAGGTGTTCAAGAATGGTTCCTTTTCATCCTGGAGAGAAGTGACAAGTGGGCTGCCACAGGGTTCAGTCCTGGGCCCAGTGCTATTCAATATCTTTATTAATGACTTGAATGACAGTATTGGGGGTATAGTTATCAAATTTGCAGATGATGCAAAATTAGGAGGAGTAGCTAATACTCCAGAAGACAGGATCAAAATTCAAAATGACCTGAATAGGCTAGAATGCAGGGCCAAAGCTAATAAAATGAAATTCAACACGGAGAAATGTAAGGTACTGCACTTAGGGCTGAAAAATGAAATTCACAGATATAGGATGGGGGACATTTGGCTGAACAAGGTTACATGTGAAAGGGATATAGGAGTCCAAGCACACCACAAGTTGAACATGAGTCAACAGTGCGATGCAGCAGCTAAAAAGGCCAATGCAGAAGCTGGAGGGCCATCTGTCAGGGATGCTTTGCTGGAGAGTTCCTGCATGGCAGGGAGTTGGACTGGATGGCCCTTGTGGTCTCTTCCAACTCTATGATTCTATGATTAACAATATCATATAGGAGGCTGAAGAAAAAGGAAGTCAGAGAGAAGAAAAGAAGACAAAAGACAATTCTCATATATTCATAAGACAACAAGATGTTGTGATAAAAGGAGATTTTATTTGCAATTTCATTGGTTGATGAAAATTTAAATTTTTAAAAAATAAAAAAAATAGACTAGCACTGATTTTGAATGATGGTGATTTGGCTTTTCCCAAATTGTAGCAGTTCTGTTCAGTTCATCTTTATTACAGCCATACACCAGTACAGGTAAAACGGGGGGACAGAATTTTAAAAGGTAAAAACATAGGTAACAATATTCAAATTTTCATTTTAAAATCCAGTGTGGCAGGGTAAGATTGGTACTAACCAACTGCGGAGGTCTTTGCCTGATGGATTTTAACCTCAGCTGCACAGAAGATGGCAACAATATGTTATATTGGTGTCCAAAAGCAACAAAGTGTAAAATTGACTGGTATGTTCTTGATGTTTAGACAACAGAGGTGAAATAAGGTGAATGTCCCTGTGGTATGAGCACTGGAGTAATACATGCTCTGTTGTCTCTATTTATCCAGGGTCACAGGAACATAATCTGTTTGAGAATCTTCTTGTATTGGTCTTCAAGGATAGCTTGAAGTCTGGAGTCTTCTCCCACTTTATGGAATGGCCTGCCGAACGAGATCCGTCAAATTGTCAACCTGGATGGCTTTTAAAAAGCCATCAAGACAGATCTCTTTCAGCAGGCCTTCCCAGAATAAATCACTCTGCCAAAATATCTCCCCACATAGGCACATATGACAACAACTCTGCCATTGTTATAGTTGGGAACTGTTGTAATTTTATTTAACTATGTTTTAATTGTTTATGTAAATTTTAATCATAATTTAATTCTTTTTTAAGGGGGGTATTTATATATATTGTTGTATCATTTTAAATATTGTAAGCCGCTTTGCTTGCTACGGCAAAAAGCAGGGTATAAATAAAAGTTTTATTTATTAATATTTATAGCTGAGGGAAAGGCATGGCATCGTGCCAAAGTAAAGGCTCTCTGGTATTTAGGTAATTCGAGTTATGGCATAATTCAAGTATGCCATAGGCGATGCCAAGTATCTGTTGGAGTCATTAACAATAAAAGTTGAGGTACTAGCTAGGTCTAGCTGTCACTCTATATCAATCACCCATTGTTTGATGGTTTCTTTAGCCTTTTCATATTCCATGCTGAGCAAAAGATCTGGAGAGAAGCCCAGTGAAGAAATTTAAGTCATCACCACCTGTTTCCATGTAGACTCGAATTAATCAGACAGGGTAAGTGGAGCAAAGCTGGTGGGAAAGAAGGATAGTCTGAGCCAGTCTCAGAGTTGCATTAGAAACACATTTTGGAGTTTGGAATGCTGATCTTAGAAATTTAGATTGCCCAAGTTCTAATGGCGCAGAGTTGGGGAGGAGTTCCAGTTGAGATCAATAAAGGAGTTGTGCAAACCGATTTGGCTCCTCTTGTTATTAGAAATTTGAGGATGGCTGTTGAACTCCTCTCCATGTTACCAGCAGCATAGTCCCCATGCACTTTCCTATTACCAGTAGCATGAAAGATTATCCCCAATATCTGAAGCAGGAGACCTGTCCGATCTTGTGACCATCTATATTCCAGTTTTAGTTCTTAGGCCTTTTAGCAAATGCCATGATTTTAATAATAATAATTATTATTATTATTATTATTATTATTATTTATAGCCCACCCCTCTGAACAAGCAATCGGAGCAGGGTACAACAAAATTAAAACAGAAACAGATTAAAATAGAACAACCCGTCTTTAAGGCTTTTTTGAAGCCATCAATAGATACAATAAGACGTATCTCATCCGGCAGGCCATTCCACAGCTTGGGGGCGATAGCTGAAAAGGCCCTCTGGGAAGTCTGCTACAGCCTAGTCTTCATGGGCTGTAGCAGGTTCCTCACAGAAGACCGAAGTGTGCGGGGGGGGGGGGGGGTCATATGGGAAGAGGCAAGATGGAAGAGTGCCTTCTCTAAGGGACACACTGATCATGTCCTGAAGGAATGTTCTCAATGTGTCCCCTCCCTGGATGACTAGCCAAGATGGACACTTATCGAGAGAGCGAGTTGTCTTCCTTGTACTTCCAAGGAGCTTGTCCACATCATCGGTACTCGCCAATTGAAACTAGCAACAACGGAGTTACTGGACACCTCATTTACGGACACTGGCAAAATATTGGCGTCCAAATCGGTCCTTATCCAAGAGATTTTATCTGCAAAGTGGGTGTTAAACGCCTCGCAGCAGGCTGCCATACGATCCAGTAGGGGGTTTAACGCAGAAGGAATCTGCGTCAACTCCACCACCTTGAACAGCTCTTCTGGGCGGGACTCTACAGACACAATGCGTGCAGAACAGAAGGATCTCCGCACTGCACGCAAAGCCTCCCGATAGGCACCAAGATGCTGCCTATGGCGAGTTCTGTCGGACAAGAGCTGAGTCTTCCGCCATTTGCGCTCTAGTCGTTGTCCAACCCGCTTCATCTCCCTGACTTCTTCTGTAAACCAGGGTTTCCGGTTGGAAGTGGGTTGGAAAGGATGCTCGGGAATGATTGTGTTGATAGCCCTGGTAATGTCGGTGTTCCAACTATCGGCCAGGACTTCAACAGAGTTGCTGGCGTTCCCAACCAACAAACCCTCTAAGGCCATTGGTTCCATAAGCCTTCAAGAATGGACCATTCTAATGCGTCCGCCACCCCCAGGGGGACGGAAAGTGGCCTTTAGTTCCAGCTTGATCAGGAAATGATCTGTTCCATGACAGTGCGGAGGTTTTTATTACCTCCGCCCACAGATACTCCTGTTCCATACTGAAAACCCCATCGAGTGTATGACCTGCACAATGAGTGGGCCTGTTGACCAACTGGGAAAGGTTCATGCATGTCAAAAGCTGTTTTAAAGTCTATAAGGCAACATAGAGAGAGACTGTGTTGCACGAGGCATGCTTTTCAATGAGTTGTTGCAGTACAAGACATTGATCTATGGGAGATTGGCCTTCCCTAAAGTTCCTATGCAAGTATGTTTTTTTGTTCCAGCCAATCCTTGAGTTTCCACTGTAAGTATATTGATCTCTGCCTCAGACTGGTGCCCACCTTGGGAGATTCTCTATATGTTGGCTTGCAGATCTACTTTCAACATAAGTGCTTGAAAGTGTTCCCTGGGGGAATATGACAATCCACTGTAGCTGGTACATTGCTTTGGGAGCTTGATGTAATATTCCAGAATAAAGCTGAGTTGTTGGTTTTGACTGCCTGAATAAGTCGTGCCAATTATTTTTCATGGCTTCTTTTTACTTGTAGACCAACATTTTTTTTTTGTAACCTCCCTTCTGCTGAAGTAGCTTTGTTGTCACTTCTGGCATAGTTTTTGATACATAGCTCTGGTAGCTGGTCATGACAGCTTTTTTAGCATCAACACATTCCTTGTCAAACCACGTCTTTGAGTGGTGGTGTTTTAGTTGTTGCCTCCACTCTGCACTATTTTACTTGTTTAGACATTGGAATAGCACTTGGATAAGATTGTTGTAATTTTCCAGAAATTCTTCAGAGGACTTAGTTGATATCAGGCCCCTCTGAAGACTGTGAAGGCAGTCTGAGGCCAATACCTCGCTTATTGTTTGATTTAGCTAGGGGGTCCATTTAATTAGCAATAAGTCCTTTCTGATGGCATTTAAAAAGTTGATAGCAGTCCTTGGTGTGTGTCTTCTGAATGAAGTTTCTCAGTTGTGGCCAAATTGAAAGATTATCATTTTCAAACCTAGGCATAACTTCTAGCTCCTTGGCATGGGGGAGGAGAAGGTCCTTTGAAATGATTAGGTAGTCAATGGAGCTCATTCTGGAACCAGAGAGAGAAGTAAATTCAGCTGCACAGTCACTTTTCAGAGCACCATTTAGGATGCAAAGGTTTAGTCTGATGACTGATTGAGCCAAACATAGGCCTGCTAAATTTGATTTCTTGTCTTTTGAGCACTGGATGAGGTGGGTTCCATTATCCTCAAGGTTAAGAAGAAGGCATTTGTGCTGAGTGTGTATGGCATGGTCACTGGGGCCCGACCTAGCATTCAAATCTCCCTGTAGGACTACAATTGCATTTCATAGAATCATAAAGTTGGAAGACCACAAGGGCCATATAATCCAACCCCGCCATGCAGGAAATCACAATCAAAGCATCCCTGACAGATGAACATCTAGCCTCTGTTTAAAGACTGCCAAAGAAGGAGACTCCACCACACTCCGAGGGAATGTGTTTCCCTGTCAAACAGCTCTTACTGTCAAGATGTTCCTCCTAATGTTCCTCAGTCTGCAGCATTGACTAAGGATGGCATCTTTCCTCTGAATGAATGTCTTAAAGCAGTAATGGACTGGATGAGGGAAAACAGATTAAAATTGAATCCGGATAAGAAGGAGGTACTTGTTATAGGAACCCCTAATCTGGGTATGGAGATATGTCAACCAGTCCGGGATGGGGTTACACTTCCCCTAAAGGACTATGTTCACAGCTTGGGAGTGCACCTGGACTTGTCCCTTCAGATGTTAGCCCAGATAGATGCAACAGCCAGGAGCGCTTATCAGCTTCGGGCAGCTGCAACCCTTCTTGGAGCCAGGGGACCTGGAAATGGTGGTACATGCGCTGGTAACCTCACGACTTGACTTCTGTAATGCACTCTACATGGGGCTACCCTTGTGCCTACTTCAGAAATTTCAACTAGTTCAAAATATGGAGCCAGATTAGTCCCCGGAAAATCAAGAGATGACCATATAACACCGAATTTAAAATCTCTTCACTGGCTGCCTATTAGTTTCCAGGCACATTACAAGGTGTTGGTAATAACTTTTAAATCCCCTCATGGCTTGTGTCCAGCCTATGTGCAAGAATGCCTTCTTCCACACACTTAGGTCCTCTGGGAAAAATTCAATGCAGCCAACAAAGACTAGGTTGGCTGTGGTTACCCAGAGGGCCTTTTCATCTGCCATTCCCAAATTATGGAATGGCCTGCCAGAAGAGATCCAATATATCACCAATCTTGAAGGCTTCAAAAAGGCCATCAAGACGGAACTCTTCTGGCAGGCCTGATTGATCGACCCAGCCGCACCGATATGGACTGCCCTAATGATTGCCCCAAGATGTCTTGCTTCTGTTATGACTGTTTTAAATGACTTATTGTATTTTACAATGTCTGATATATTGTAATAATGCAGATTCATTTTGAGGAAGGGAGAATAATGGGATTTATTTTATTGTGTTAGAAGTTTTTATTGATGTAAGCCACCTCGATCTTACTGAAGAGGCAGAACAGAAATAATAATTATTATTATCACTATTATCATTAATGTTGGGCTGGAATCTCTTTTCCTGTAACTTGCATGCATTGTTCCGTGTTCTAGTCTCTTGCTCCATCCTCAATGTGATACTTAAACAGGGCTATCATATCACCCCTTAACTGTCTCTTCTCCAGGCTAAACATACCCAGTTCCCTAAGTCTTTCCTCATAAGGTATGGTTTCCAGACCCTTCATTCAGTTGCCCTCCTCTGGATATGCTACAACTTGCCAACATCCTTTTTGAATTGTGGTGCCCAGAACTGGACACAGTATTCCAGGTGAGGCCTGACCAAAACAGAATACAGTGGCACTATGACTTCCCTTGTGCTAGACACTATACTTCTCTTGATGCAGCCTAAAATCACATTGGCCTTTTTAGCTGCTGCATAACACTATTGACTCATGTTCAACTTGTGGTCTACTAGGACTCCTAGATCCTTTTCAATTGAAATTAATTTTTTAGCTTTGGCCCAGATTTTTAATCTATTAAGGTCTTCTTGAATTTTGATTCTGTCCTCTTGTGTCATCTGCAAATTTGATAAGCATGCCCTCTATTCCTTCATCCTCTCTCTCTCTCTCTGGCTTTTCTTCACTAACGAAGATTCAGGAAGGACTCATCCCATGCTTTCTACAAGCGTGTTGATGACTAAAAAGGCTGATCCAAGATAAACAGGTCCAGTTACAGAAAGCACAGCAGAAAGTCTCCTTGGGTGATGTTTCCAAGTTGTGGTTCTTTCTGCGTTGTCATTTTTCTTCGAAACTCGTTTGGCGTGAGTTCTCAAAAGACGCTGCAGCATTGTGAATAGTGCATCTCCATGCCTCCCGATGTGAGGCCAGGGCAGACCATTGTTGGTGATCAATTTGGCTGAGCTTGAGATGTTGTTTCAGGGAGTCCTTGTATCTCTTCTTTAGGGCACCCCTCTTATGATGACCCATGACGAGTTCATCGTACAGTACTATTTTTGGGAGGCAATGGTCCTCCATCCTAGAAACGTGTCCTGCCCAGTGCAGCTGCGTTCTCAATAGCATGGCCTCAATGCTGGTGATCCCTGCTAGCTCCAGGACAGCAACATTTGTCACATAGTCCGTCCAGTGTATATTTAGGATTGTACATATACAATGATGATGAAAGCGTTCGAGGAGTCATAAATGTTGGCAATAGATGACCCATGTTTCAGACCCATAGAGGAGAATGGACAGTTCAATGGCTCTGTACAGACTGATTTTTGTGCTTCACCTCAGGTGTTTGTTACTCCAGACTCTTTTGTGAAGCCTTCCGAATGCACTATATGCCTTTGCTAATCTGTGATCGATCTCTTTCTCAAGCTTGGCGTCTGAGGAGATGATGCTTCCCAGGCAGGTGAACGGCTGAACGGACTTATAGTGACATGGTTCATTGATAAAGATGTTGAATAGCACTGGGCCCAGGATCACCCTGTGGCACCACACTAGTCACTTCTCTCCATTGCTGAGAACCCTTTGGGTTCAGCCAGTCAAGAAATTATAAATCCACCTAATAGTCACACTGTCTAGCCACTTGTCTGCAAGAATATCATGGGGGACCTTGTCAAAGGCCTTACCGAAATCAAGATATGCTATATCTACAGCATTCCCTTTGTCTACCAAGCTGCTAATTTTATTTTTATTTTTTTTTAAAAGAGAGATATCAGATTAGTCTGGCATGACTTGTTTCTCTGAAACCCATGTTGACTTTTTGTGATTATGGCATTGCTTTCTAAACATTCACAGACTCCGTTTAATTATCTGCTCTAGAATACTTTCTGGTATTGATGCCAGACTAAATGAACACACTCCCTCGGAGCGTAGTGGAGTCTCCTTCCTTGGAGGTCTTTAAGCAGAGGCTGGATGGCCATCTGTCGGGGATGCTTTGATTTGGAGGTCCTGCATGGCAGGGGGTTGGACTGGATGGCCCTTGTGGTCTCTTCCAACTCAATGATTCTATGATTCTATGATTCTATGAACAATAATTGTTGGGATCCTCTTTTTTCCCTTTTGAAGATGGGGACAATATTTGCCCTCCTCCAGTCTGCTAAGACAATTCCTGTTCTCCAGGAGTTCTCAAAAATTATTGCCAATGGATCTGAGACTACATTTGTAGTTCTTGGCCCATTTAGTGTATGTGTATGCATATGCAACTACTGCCAGGAAGGAAGGATTCTTTTTTCCTGCTCCCTTTTGACTTGATTTGGCAACTGTGAAAAGGATGTCACCACCACTACCCCAGCTGGGAAAGAAACAGACATGTCTCTCTGGAAAGTGGCAGCAGGGTCCCTTTCATTCCATCAACCCACCTGTGCACTGCTGAGGGCAGAGTTCTCTTGCTTGCTTGCACCAACAACAAACACACAAGACAGAATGGATTATACAAAGGAGATGGGAAGCAGAGAAAAATCTGGCTTGGTATGCATGTGTGGCAGTCATCAAGCCAATAAGGAATTTACATGGGACCCAACCACCTCTCCTTCTTTCCCTGCCTTTTTTGCTTTTTTTGGTGTTGAAATCTTCATTAATTTTTCTGTTGAGCACTCTCTCTCCCCTTTCCTCCTCTCCTTCAATTCCTTGAGGTCCTACACGCAGTGGCAGCTGCATCCTCGTCTTCTGCACCCCTGCCTCCCCCTTCTGCAGAACCAATTGTTTCCCAGGCTACCGAGTCCAGGCCCCTCCCACTTCATCTTTCCTCTGGAGGTGGAAAGAGACAACCAAGGCTGGATCCCTCTGCCAGAGGCTCCCACTCACACACACACCCCGCTTGCATAGAAATGATACCATGAGTTACTATGATGTCGCCAAGGAGTAACACGAACCCTAGTGACACCATTGATGTGTATGTAAGGAGGACTGGTTTTGAGTGATTTACAAACGGGACAAATTATTGAAGACAGAAATACATTAAGTGATGGCAGGTGGAGAGAAAAAAACCTAGCTAATGTAGAAAGTGTTTATTTTGTCAACTGCTTATACACAAGCCCAGACAGACAGACTGACGGCCTTTGCCTTAGCTGTTCCACTGCAGGAAGGAGGTGAGCTGAACAGCTGAGTGATAGCAGCAGCCATGTGACATGAGCCAAGGCAAAGGCTGGCTGGCTGACTAGCTACATGGACCTTCATGTTAGCATTCAATCCAGCCTCCACCAGCAAACCGGTAGTAAGAAGTAGTAGAAAATCTTCCCAGATAGAAGTAGTCTTCCCAGGTTGTAGTAATAATAGAAGTATTTTACATTTTATGCAATCATTCCAATAAAAATATTATAAGGGGATTAGAAGGCTTTCAAAACAAACTGGGGAAGCAAAAATGTGGAGCTATAAGGAGTGTTTCTTTGATGGGAAGAGACCGGTTTCAAATCGGACTGGGCAGGGAAAGAAGTGAACTAAAAGGGGTGTTTCTTTCATGGAAAGAAGGCTTTCAAAACGAATTGGGAAGCAAAAGTAGTGGAGTTAAAAGGGGGTGTTTCTTTCATGTGAAGAGAAAGCTTTCAAAATGGACTGGGAAGGGAAAGAACTGAACTAAAAGGAGTGTTTATTTGATGGGGAGAGAAGGCTTTCAACTAGGAAGGGAAAAAAGTGGAACTAAATGGGGTGTTTCTGTTATGACAAGGCTTTCAAATTGAATTGGGGAGGGAAAGAAGTGGAGCTAAAAGGAGTGTTTATTTGATGGGAAGAGAAGGCTTTCAAATCAGATTGGGAACCTCTTTCACAGATAATAATATGCACATAAAAACTCCTGCCTCGAGGCATGAAGAGTGGAGGCATCAGCGGGGTGCTTGTTTCAGGACTTTTCTAAGCAATATTAGTGTATTGACCCATATTTGTCAACCCAGGATTTTAGGGTCAATTTTGGAGCATAAATTTCTCCACTTATAAGCAAGTATATACATTAGGTCCTAAATTATATGCATACATATACATTGTCAGTATTTATAGCTATATGGGCACTATCCAGTGGTGGTGTTCTGGTGGTGTTCTGCCAATGGGATGCAACAGAACTGAAAAGGATCAACTGCAAATCTCTGTATACTCCCAAAACCAGATCTGGAGGTCTGGAAAGGTATATTTTGTAAGGAATATCATTAAATCTTGTGCACTTTGTTTCCTGGACAGTATGCTGCCTACTGTTCTTCTCTGATTTATATCAACAATGCCTGTTTTGTTTACATAGCCTCTATGGCGCAAACATGGGGTATCAGAAAAAAACACAAAACATCAGAAATCCCTCTTATTGTTCAGATGGGTCAGCACAACAGATTTGAAGAGCCATCTAATCCAACCTCCAGCCAGCAGAGGATCATAGAATCATAGAAATTTAGAGTTGGAAGAGACCACAAGGGCCATCCAATCCAACCCCCTGCCGTGCAGGAACTCCCAATCAAAGCATCTCCGACAGATGGCCATCCAGCCTCTGCTTAAAAACCTCCAAGGAAGGAGACTCCACCACCCTCCGAGGGAGTGTGTTCCACTGTCGAACAGCCCTTACTGTCAGGAAGTTCTTCCTAATGTTGAGGTGGAATCTTTTTTCCTGCAGTTTGCATCCATTGTTCCGGAATCCATTGCTAAAGCATCTCTGACCATCCAAGGTCTAAAGAAGCTTCATCACCTTCACAGTCAAACAGTTTTTATGGTCAGAAAGTCTAATTGGAAACTCTTTTATTCACATTTGAATCTATAGGTTAGGTACTTATCCTTTGAGTCAGTTGCAAACAATTGTGCGCCAACATATCCAGGAGCCACATTCCACTGAAAACAGTGAATTACAACTGTGCCCATAAACAGAACAAAAATTTTCAGCTTGTTACAGCACAAATAACTAAATCAAATGATTCATTTAAAAAACAGTTACATTCCAGTAACTGCTGGCTAATTATTTTATACAACAGTGTCTCAGCCCTGTGTTAATTATTAATACTGTGTTAAATATGTTAAGCATAAATTGATAAATCTATGATTCTATGTATGACAGACCTTGTTATAGATGTCAGATGTTTTGCATGTCACAGCACTGTCCACATAGCAAGGGTAAATAAAACTTCTCAGCCCCTGGCCGAAATTACTAATTCAGAAAGATCTCATGATTCATGGTACAATATTGGATGGAGCAAAGCATACATAGCATATCCAAAGCAAATTGCACATGGAGGAGAGCAAACGCTGTCCCCATTAAAAAAGGGGGGGGGAGGAAGGACCCAAACAATTATCGCTCAGTCAGACTAATTATCAATAGCAAGAAAGGTTCTGGAACAGATCATTAAAAAGTCTGTAAGCATTTAGAAAGGAATGCCATAATCACAAAAGTCAATATAGGTTTCTCAAAAACAAGAAATTCCAGACTAATCTGATACACAAACACACACATATATATACACCTTTATTTATATAGCACTGTAAATTTACACAGCGCTGTACATAAAATCTTGTTAATTAGATGATTCCCTGCCCCCAGGCTTACAATCTAAAAAGACACGACACAAAGGCGAAGGGAATGGTGGTGGGGAAGGGGATCAGGTCTAGCAGTTCATCTCTCCCTCTGAGACCTGGGCCAAGGTAGATGGACTAGAGGGAGGGCTCAGCTTCTGAATATATAATTAAAATGAGGCATCCCGGGACAGAGAAGGGCATGCACCTGAGAACACTTCCCTAAACAATATAGTCTTTAACTCAAATTTGAAACTGGTTAGAGAAGAGATGAGGCACGCACATGGGGGAGAAGGTTCCAGGAGTGAGGGGCAGCAAGTGAGAAGGGACAAATCCGGGATGGGGTAATGGCAATCCTAGGTGGGGACAGGAGACTACCAGAATGGAGAATACGAGTAGGAATGTAAGGAGAAAGAAGTTCAGATAAATACAGAGGGGCCAGTTCATAGAGGGCTTTGAAAGTCAATAAAAACTTGTACTGGATTCGGAAAGGGAAGGGGAGCCAATGAAGGGAGGAGAAAAGAGAAGAAACATGGTCAAAGCAGCAAGCGGATGTGATAATATGTGCAGCTGAGTGCTGGACAGAGATTAAAGGATGGAGGTGAGAGAGGGGAAGCCCTATTAGAAGAAGGTTACAATAATCTATTCATGATACCACTAAGGCATGGACCAGAATCTTGGCAGTAGAAGCTGAGAGGAATTGACAGATTTTAGCAGTGTTGTAAAGAGACAATCTACAGGCCTTGGCGGTGGCCTGGATCTGGGGAATAAACGACAGAGAAGACTCAAAAATGAAATCAAGACTGCAAGCTTGCTGAACCGGTTGAATAGAAGTGTCGTCAACAGAAACAGAAAAGGAGTATTGAAGGGTGGGCTTAGGTGGGAAGACAAGAAGCTCTGTCTTAGACATGATGAGCTTCAAACACCGATGCCGCATCCACTGAAAGATAGCAGTCAGACAAGATGAAACTTGCTGTTCAAGCCCCAGTGAAAGGTCAGGGGTGGAAAGATACAGCTGAGTGTCATCGGCATACAGATGATAGGAGAAACCAAAAGAACCGATAAGTTTACCTAGGGACAACATGTATAGAGAAAACAAAAGGGGACCCAAGAGAGAGCCCTGGGGAACACCAATAGATAAGGAAACAGAGGAGGAAGTCTGACCACCCGTGACCACAGCAAAAGATCTATCTGACAAGTAAGATTTAAACCAGTCAAGAACAGAATCAGAGAACCCAAGGTCAGAAAGTAAATCAACCCGGTGACAGTGATCCACGGTGTCAAAGGCCACAGACAAATCAAGATGAATGAGAACAGAGTACAGGCCATTCGCCTTGGCTCACAAGAGATCGTTTGAGATCTTGGTGAGGGCTGTCTTTGTAGAGTGCCATGGCCGGAAACCAGACTGAAGAGAGTCCAGGATGGAGTTGGCTTCGAAAAACTCAAGACAGCAAGAATAAACAACCCATTCCAGGACCTTAGAAAGAAAAGGAAGAAGAGAGATCAGACAATATCTGGACAAAGAAGAGGGGTCGAGATAGGGTTTCTTCAGAATTAGGGAAACAAGAGTATGCTTCAAGTCTGAAGGGAAGGAACCCGCAGAGAGAGAGATTAAAGATATAGAGGAGCGAGGGCAGAAAAGAATATAAAAATTATATATATATATATATATATATATTATAGAAAGAGAGAATATAAAATTATATATAAAATGGAGAACAGAAGGTTAAGAGGTGATATGACAGCTCTGTTTAAAGAATATAAAATTATATATAAATTGTATATTTAAAAATGAAGGGAATGCTGTGGATGTAGCATATCTTGGGGCGCATTCACACTAGCCTTCTTGTGCCGAATAGATCTGGGAGATTCAATGATGCAATACTGAATCAAAGTTCCCACTATTGTTTCCCTTGTTCAAATCTCTCCCTGGCAATTTAACCCTCTTGCTCTTCCCATTACAATTTGTATCGATTTAAAATGAAGCTGTCATTTCGATGGTCCTCCGGGAAGAGGGGTTAACTGCCAATCAAATTATGTGCTTCTATGTCACACTGTTGGGAGGAATCCCCCCCCCCCAATCAGCCTCAGAGGATGGTGATGGCGAGCCCTTCTGAAGAAACATTGCCAAGAAACCCTGGGATAGGTTTGCCTTGGGGGAAGTCACACTCTCTCAGCCAAGAAACCCCCATGGATTTAAATGTGCAAGAGCTTTGTTTGCATCAGCTTGAGAGCAGAGTCTGATGTGATTTCATTTCTGAGGAAATAGGAAAAATGACTGCTAACTCCCACCAGCACTGACAAGATATTTTTAAAAAACATATATCAATTAAATCACATGCACCTTTGTCATATTGATGATGTGAGTATTTAAAGGTAATGTCTACTGAAGCCATGCAATAGGAAATAAGTACCTAAGTTTCCAATTTAAAAAAAAAAAAAAAACAGTCTAAAGATGTTGCAAGGAGAATCCCCTCCCTGGTTCTGGCTTTGGCTGGCAGGGAGAGAGCAAAGGGTTGGGCATGATCCGTCCCTGCTCATTAACCCCTCCCTTCCTCTTCTCCGAATTGAATTGACAGCAAGTTCCCATTTGTGGCTGATTTTAAAAAAAAACTGGTTCATTTGAAAAGACATTCTAAAATCCTTGTTTCCAAAAAAAAAAAAAAAACAGGTTAAGGGGGATCGGCCACCATGGAATTCAGATCAAGAAAGCCCAGCACAAGTGTGAACAACCCCCTTTTAAACCGGTTTACAAAAAAGTTTATAACATAGTGTGAACGGGCCTTCAACAAGTTCCCTCATGAAATTCTTGCAAACCAGCTAGAAAAATGTGGGCTAGATAATGCAACTGTTAGATTGCTTTGTCATTGGTTGACAGACCAAACCCAATAGCTCCTCCTCATCCTGGAGAAAAATGACTAGCAAGGTGCCACAAAGTTCTGTTCTGGGCACAGTGCTAATTCAACATATTTATCAGAGAATAAAGGGCACACTTATTTACATTTTCAGATGATGCTAAATTAGGAGGGGTTGCTAATACATCAGAAAATAGGATCAGAATTCAAAATGATCTTTATGGATTAGAAAGCTGCACCAATACTAACAAATTCACTTTGAGAAATGTACACTGGTTCAGTAAAAATGAAATCCACAGATATAGGATTTCTTAAATTGTCTTAAAAACAGTAGATGCAAAAAGGATCTAGGAGCCCTAATAGAACAAAAGTTAAATATGAGTCAGTAGTGTGATGTGACAGCTAAAAGGGCCAAGGCAATTTTAGGCTACATCAAGAGAAGTATAGTGTCTATCAAGGAAAGTAATAACACCACTCTGTTCTGCTTTGGTCAGACCTCACCTGGAATACTGTTTTCATTTCTGGGCATCATAATTCAAAAAGGATGTTGACAAGTTGGAGCGTGTCTAGGGGCAGGCAACCAAAATGATGAAAGGTCTGGAAACCACGTCATATGAGAACACACTTTGGGAGCTAGGTACAGTGGTCCCCAGGTTTACGAATCCCCCGGGTTACGAAAACCCCGGGATCCGAAACCGGCAGGACCACTACAGTATCCCCCGGGATCCGAAAGATCCCCCGGGATACGAAAGAAAAAACCACGCGGCCCCTTTAAATCGGCTGCGCGGTCCGTTCGCAATAGCGGTCCCCCAGGAAACGAAAGCTTCCGGGTTACGAAGGTAATCCCAGAACGGATTACCTTCGTAACCCGGGGGACGACTGTATGTTTAACCTGGAGAACAGAAGGTTAAGGGGTAATATTAATAGCCCTGTTTAAATATCTGAAAAGATGTCATACTGAAGATGATTGTTTTCTGCAGCTCCAGAGACTAGGGACCACAGCAATGAATTCAAACTACAGGAATAGCAATTCCAGCTCAACATTAGGAAGAACTTCCTGACAGTGAAACACACTCCCTCAACGTGTGGTGGAGTCTCCTTCTTTGGAGTTTTTAAATTGAAGCTGGATGGTCATGTGTTGGGGGCGCTTTGATCGTGTGTTTCTGCTGTCAGGGGTTGGACTCGATGGCCCTTGGTGTCTCTTTCAACTCCATGATTCTATGAATTCTTGCAAATTTAAACATTTTCCCTTATGAAACACAGATCAGTTCATGAGAAAGCCACAGCTGAAAATCTTTCATCCCTGCAAAGCAGAGATCAGTTCCAAGCATCACATTCTAATTCATATTATTAATACAAGGAAATTATCATTGCACAGGGAGAAGAAGGAAAGCTGTTTCTGGGCAGCCATTTTGACTGGGTGACTTTAAATTGTGAGTCACTTCTATGAGTCACTGGGGGGGGGAGGCAGAGCTAGCAAGAAGCAAATGCCTAATGGCACACAAATTTTCACAATTAAGGACAACTAAGAACACAGAGGAAAAGGTGAGCTAGGAACAATCTTTGAGGGGGTTCTCCTTTAATTTTTCACTTTTTTCTTTTTAATTTGTTTATTAAGGGGCTTGTGGGGGGCTTTTGCTTAGAGGAAGTGAGTCAGAGACTTACCTTCAGAAGGAGCTAGAAGCCAGGAGCTTTCACAGAGCTTGGGGACAAAGGCCAGGCAAACAGGGTCCTTTACATGGGTGTTTAATGGGGGACCTTTTGAGGGGGAACTCACAATACTGTTTCAGTGCCTACTTAAGAAGGGAGCTGTTCACATTACCTGCAACACTTTTGGGATGTTTGTCTTCTTGCCTACTGATGGAGGAAACTTCACTTGCACCAAGTGCAAGTTGGCAGCCCTCATGGAAGAGAAGGTCCAGCAGCTGGAGGCCTGAGTATCTACACATCCGCATTTTATGGAGCAAAAGGTTTTCCTGGACAGAATGGAACAGACAGTCTTAGACAGGAACACATACAGGAAGTTTCTACAGAGGAGGTCACTTCACATACACATAGATGGCTGGAGGAATGTCACACACAGAATTAGGGAAACCAGGGATCATTCTGGGAGCTTGCAGCTACAGAATCAATTTGAAGTTCTCTTCATCAGGGATTATGAGGAAGAGCAGCAGAGACAGTCCTCAGGGAAAGTACAGGAGACCCTGGGAATATTGCTGTATGGAAAAGATGCTGCTAAGCCTCGGAGGAGACATTTTTCTGAGGGGTACAAAAGCAGTGGTTTGTGGGCCTGACAAGATGTCTCTGGATGTGTGTTGTCTCCCTGGGGCAAAAATTCATTATTTGACAGTGAGGCTGACAAGACTTGTCAAGCCTACTGACTGTTACCCCTTCCTTTGGTCCATGTTGTAACCAATGAGGCAAGGCACAGCCTTCAGAATATCAGAAGGGATTATGAGGCTTTGGGTAGGAAGCTGAAAGTGCTGGACACACAGGTTGCCATCTCACTTCTTCCAACTGAAGGATATGGTGCAGGAAGAAAAAGGAAAATAGATGATGTGAACAACTGTCTCCACAGATGGTGCCATCAAGAATGATTTGGATTCTTGGATCATGGATTGTTGTTCCATGAAAGGGATTTCTGAAAAGAGATGGGATGCATCTCACACGAGTTGGGAGAAAACTTTTGGCTGATGAAAAATTTGATCAGGAGGGCTTTGAACTGAGTTCTGTCAGGGAGGGAGACAGTATTTTGGAAGGCAGGAGTATATCAAGGGTAGGAGATAATAGTCAAACTGTTATAGAGGGAACAGAGCAAATATTGCAAGAACTCAACAGTGGGAGGGGGAAAAACTTTATAAAAGCAGCTAGAGGGGAAGACCCACAGTCTTGTATGTCTTTATACTAATGCACAGAGCATGAGAAATAAACAAGATGAACTTGAACTCCTAGCACAACAAAGCAAATACAATATAATAGGCATCACTGAAACCTGGTGGGATTGGTGTCATGACTGGAATGTAGTAATAGAGGGGTATAACCTTTTAAGAGAAATAGGCCAAACAGGAAAGGATGTTTACACCTGTG
Organism: Urosaurus nigricauda; assembly: GCA_034509955.1. Taxonomy (NCBI): domain Eukaryota; kingdom Metazoa; phylum Chordata; class Lepidosauria; order Squamata; family Phrynosomatidae; genus Urosaurus; species Urosaurus nigricauda. The sequence goes on along the minus strand of JAOEGL010000005.1, from coordinate 104,067,861 downwards.
AAGTTATCCAAGACTTAAATCTTGGAAGCCAGGTGGAGAGCATCTGAATAAAAATTAAAGGAGAGGGAAGACAGGGATGTTGTTGTGGGAGTCCACTACAGACTCCCAAATCAGACTGAGGAATTGGATGATGCCTTTCTAGAACAGATGACCACACACTAAAAAAGGAGAGATGTAGTAGTGATAGAGGACTTCAACTATCCTGATATTTGATGGAAGTCAAACTCAGCCAAAACTTTAAGGTCTAGCAAATCCCTCATTTGCCTGGAAAACAATTTCATGGACCAAAAGGTGGGAGACGCAACAAGAGGATCAGCTATTTTAAATACTATACTAACCAACATGGATGACCTGGTAAATTAGATGCAAGTAGTGGGATTTTTAGATGTGAGTGATCATGTTTTCCTGGAAAGGAGAAGTCAGACCTAGTCAGACATGCATTGTTGACTTTAGAAGAGCTGATTTCAGTAAACTTAGGAAAATACTGGGGGTGATCTCCTGGTCCCCTGATCAGGAATACTAAAAGAGAAGGGAGTTCAGGACAGATCTTAAAACTGGTGTAATATGGGGGCTATAAAGACCACCTGAAAAGGCAGTCTGCAGATGTCCCTTTTTGCTGTGCAGTGGCACAGCAGCAAGCAGATGGACCTGCACTGCTACACAGCAAAAAAGGAGCTGCCTAGAGCAGCACCTTTTTGTCACATCGTAAGGGCTGCATTGCGGCACAGCTGTACAGCTGTGACATCCGCTGTGTGGGCAGTCCATTGCAGTTGTGACGTAGCCACGACATCACGTGTCTGGGCGCCCATCCTTTTTTTGCCCTGAACTCACCGCCAGGACATCACATCCTGGCGGTGTGTACAGGGCCATGGTCTCTCCTAGATGTACCCAAGACCAGTCTGGCTGCCATATTCTGTACCAGTTGAAGTTTCCAGACCAAGCTTCCAGACCAAGTACAAGGGTAGCCCCATGTAAAGTGCATTACAGAAATCCAGACATGAGGTTACCAGCGAGCGTACTACAGTTTCAAGCTCCCTGACTTCCAGGAAAGGGTGCAGCTGGCATATCAGCCAAAGCTGATAACAGGCACTTCTAACCATCACATTCACCTGATTTGTCATTTGAAGCGACAGGTCTAGGGTTGGTACATGGGGGGAAAGAGGGCATGCATTCCCCCACATATTATGGTTTTCCACTTTCACAGGCGTCTTGCACCTCTAACCCCCATGAATGAGGAGGGCAGACTGTAATTCCAAGGAAGCTGTTCCCATGCTAAACTGATGCCTGGCAGCTGTAATGGACTGGATGAGGGCAAACAAATTTTAAGCTTAATCCAGACAAGCCAACAGTGCTCGTGATCAGATGAAACCAATCTCAGAATAGGACTTCAGTTGTGTTAAATGGGGTTACACTCCCCCTGAAAATGTTGGTTCCCAGTTTGAGAATACACCTAGATTCAACTCTGAGCCTGGAGACCTAGATCTCAGCACTGACCCTGCTGGTTAAGCACAGTTAAAACTAATGCACAAACTACACTTGTTGCTGGAGAAGTCAAATCTGGTCATGAAGGGGATCAGCTATTTTAGATCTGATCTTAACCAACAGGGATGATCTAGTCAATTGATTGGAACGTTAGGTGGGAGTGACCATGTTCTCCTGGAGTTTGTTATACAGTGGAAAGGAGAAGCCAGGCATAGTCAGACTCGCACTCTAGACTTTAGGAGAGCTGATTTCAAAAAACTTAGGGGAATACTGGGGGTGATCCCATGGTCAGGAATACTAAAAGAGAAGGGAGTTCAAGATTGATGGGAGTAGCTCAAAAAAGGAGATACTGAAGGCACAATTTCAAACAGTTCCAATAAGGAAGAAAAATGGAAGATGTCTCAAGAAACCAGGATGGATGACTAAGGAACTTTCAACTGAGCTAAGTTCTAAATGGGACATGTATAAGAAATGGGAAAATGGGGAAATCACCAAAGAGGAATTCAAACAAATAGCAAGCACTTGTAGGGGTAAAGTCAGAAAAGCTAAAGCGCAGAATGAACTCAGGCTTGCTAGAGAGGTTAAAAACAATAAAAGGGGCTTTTTGGGGAATGTCTGCAGCAAAAGGAAGAAGAAGGAAAAAGTACAGCCACTATGTGCAGAAGATGGCAAAATGCAAACAGGGAACAGAGAAAAGGCAGAATTACTCAACACCTTCTTTGCTTCAGTCTTCTCAGAAAAGGCAAAGGGTGCTCAACCTAAGGATAATGGGGAAGAAGACAGAATAGGGTAATTTCAGCACAGAATAAGTAAAGAGATGGTACAAGAATACCTGGTTAGCCTAAATGAATATAAGTCTCCAGGACCAGATAAACTACATCCAAGGGTATTAAAAGAACTGGCAAATGTAATATCAGAGCCATTGGCAATAATCTGGGTGAGGTCATTCGGAGGCATGGAGCTCAGTGTCTTCAGTACGCTGATGACACTCAGATATACCTCTCCATGTCCAGATCGTCAGCACAGACTTCAGATGGCGTCTCTCCTCTTAATGACTGTCTTGCGGCGGTAATGGATTGGATGAGGGAAAACAAATTGAAACTGAATCCAGACAAAACGGAGGTACTAACAGTCACAGGCCCAAAACCAGGCTTGGGAATACAGTCTCCAGTCCTGGACGGAGTCACACTCTCCTCTAAGGACTGTGTTCGCAGTCTGGGGGTACTCCTAGATTCGTCGCTCCACATGACCTGTCAGGTGAATGCGACGGTCAGGAGTGCCTGTTATCAGCTTCGGCTGATACGCCAGCTGCGCCCTTTCCTGGACAAGAGGGACCTGGAAACTGTGGTACATGCTCTGGTAACCTCACGCCTGGATTTCTGTAATGCGCTCTACATGGGGCTACCCTTGTGCTTAACCCGGAAACTTCAACTGGTCCAAAATATGGCAGCCAGGCTTGTAACTGGAACATCAAGGAGAGAGCACATAACACCGGTGCTCAAGGCTCTCCACTGGCTGCCAATTAGTTTCCGGGCGCAGTACAAAGTGCTGGTTTTAACCTTTAAAGCCCTACATGGCCTGGGTCCACCTTATCTCAGGGACCGCCTCTCCCCGTATGAACCCCCCCGCACACTCCGATCCTCTGGGAGGAACCTGCTACAGCCTGTGAAAACTAGGCTGTCGCAGACCTCCCAGAGGACTTTTTCCGCGACTGCTCCCAAACTTTGGAATGGTCTGCCGGATGAGATGCGCCTTATAACATCTCTTGATTGCTTTAAAAAAGCTCTGAAGACGCATCTCTTCCGGCAGGCCTTCCCTGACACCTCTTAGATCCCAGCTCCAAATGGGACCTATAAATTGAATTTGACCCCTTGTCTGGTGCTATTTTTTTCCTCAATGTAAGACTATGGAGGATGAATCATGTTTTTAATGTTGTTGATTTTAAATTATTGCTAATTTAATTTATTTTTAAGGGGTGGGTGGCTGGGAATGGGTCAATGAAGTGTTTTAATTTGTATGTTTTAATCTTGTTGTACCCCGCTCCGATTGTACTCACAGAGGAGCGGGCTAGAAATAAAGATTATTATTATTATTATTATTATTATTATTAATCTTTGAGAAATCTTGGAGAACGGAGAAGTCCCAGCAGACTGGCAAGAGGACAAACGTTGTCCCCATCTTCAAAAAGGGGGGAAAAGAGGATTCCAACAATTATTGTCCAGTTAGTCTGACATCAATTCCAGGAAACATTCTGGAGCAGATCATTAAACAGAGAGTCTGTGAACATTTAGAATGCCATAATCACAAAAAGCCAACATGGGTTTCAGAGAAACAAGTCATGCCAGACAAATCTGATCTCTCTCTCTCTCTCTTTTTTTTTTTTTTTTTTTTTTTTTTTTTTTTTTTGATAAAATTACCAGCTTGGTAGATGAAGGGAATGCTGTAGTATATCTTTATTTCAGTAAGGCCTTTGACAAAGTTCCCCATGACATTCTTGCAAACAAGCTTGTAGAATGTGGGCTAGACAAGGTTAAATGGATTTGTAATTGTTTAACTGACCGAACCCAAAGGGTACTTGACAAGGATTCCTTTTCATCCTGGAGAGAAGTGACAAGTAGGGTCCGACAGGGCTCTTTCCTGGGCCCAGTGCTATTCAACATCTTTATCAATGACTTGGATAACAGAATTGGGAGCATACTTATCAAATTTGCAGATGACACTAAACTAGGAGGAATAGCTAATACCCCAGAGGACAGGATCAAAATTCAAAATGACCTGAATAGACTAGAATGCTGGGCCAAAGCTAACAAAATGAAATTCAACATGGAGAAATGTAAGGTCCTGCACTTAGGGACGAAAAATGAAATATACAGATATAGGATGGGGGACACCTGGCTGAATGAGACCACATGTGAAAGAGATCTAGGAGTCCTAGTAGACCATAAGTTGAACATGAATCAACAGTGCGATGCGGCAGCTAAATAGGCCAAGGCAAATTTTAAGCTGCATCAATAGAAATATAGTGTCTAGTTCCAGGGAAGTAATAGTGATACTCTACTCTGCCTTGGTCAGGCCCCACCTGGAATACTGTGTCCAGTTCTGGACACCACAATTCAAAAAAGATGTGGAGAAACTGGAGCATGTCCAGAGGAGGGCAACTAAGATGGTGAGGGATCTGGAAGCCACGCCCTATGAGGAGCGACTTAGGGAGCTTGGTATGTTTAGCCTGGAGAAGAGACGGTTAAGGGGTGATATGATAGCCCTGTTTAAATATTTGAAGGGATGTCATATTGAGGAGGGAGCAAGCTTATTTTCTGCTGCTCCACAGACTAGAACACGGAACGATGGATGCAAACTGTAGGAAAAAAAGATTCCACCTCAACATTAGGAGGAACTTCCTCACAGTAAGGGCTGTTCAACAGTGGAACAAACTCCTTCGGAGTGTAGTGGAGTCTCCTTCCTTGGAGGTCTTTAAGCAGAGGCTGGATGGCCATCTGTCAGGGATGCTTTGATGGAGAGTTCCTTCATGGCAGGGGGTTGGACTGGATGGCACTTGTGGTCTATTCCAACTCTGATTCTATGGTACATGCCTTGGTTGCATCCTGTTTGAATTATTATGTGTTCTACATGGGTCTGCCTTTGAAATGTGCTCAGAAATTTTAGTTGGCACAAAGAGCTGCAGCCAGGTTGTTAATTTGGGCTGCTTCAGAGAGCACACAACTCACTTGTTACAACAGATCCATTGGCTGCCAGTCCACATTCAAAGTGGTGGTGATGACCCATACAACTTTGGTCCAAGTTGTCTGAAGGACTATATCTCCCTTTACAAACCCATTAGAGCACTAAGATCACCTGGAACAGCCTTTTTCTTGGTTCCACCACCCTCTCTGGCTTGTTAGGTGGGAACAAGGGAGAAGGCCTTCTTGATAGCTGCTCCCAGACTTTGGAACTCCCTCCCTAGAGAGGGCAAGATGGCCCCATCCTTGTTCTCCTTCTGGTCAAAACATTTCTGTACCATCAGGCTTTTACCAACTAACCAGGCTTGGGCTTTTAATGCTATGTGGTTCTGTTTCTATGGAGTTTATCAGATGATGGAAATTGGAAGTATAATCTAATGGCAATCCGAACGCAATCATGGGGTTTCACGTTATTTCATATTAAAGCGTCTCATTGGGGGTCATTTTTGGGTAATGGGAAGTCATTCTGAATGCATTCCGAACGCAACTGGAATTCACGTAAATTTGCTAAACTAGCAAATTCACGTGAATTCGAATTGGCTCCAATTGGCTCCATTCGAAATAAAGAGAAATTCCTCCCGTCTGAGAAACTCCTAACACTGGTATACAGTCTTTTTAATGTATTTTTATATTTTTAGTGTTCTAAGTCCAGAATTATTTAATTGCTTTTTAAAACTTATACTGTATTTATTATTTTAATCCTTTTGTATTGTTTTATGTAGCCACCAAGGCTTCTAAGTGACCACAATGTTTGTAACAAGGGGCTGGTTTAGCTCCCTTTCAGTCATTAAACTGTTAAGTAGTGATGGAATGTTGTGTAGTTGTGGAACTGGACAGGGGGGGTGTATACACTGAAATAGTCACAGAAAAAGCATATAGCAGTGGTTCTCAAATGGGGTATAAGAATTACTCAAAGGGAGTGCAAGACTTGGAGGCTCTGATTTCTCCCCCTCCTCCTCTTCCCAAACTTTTGTGTGTGTAAAGTTTACACATGTGTTGAGTTAAATATTGAACTTACTTAAATAAAACTGTTCTAATTTGTACAATGTTATTTTCTTATAAAATGTTAAATTGAATGCGGAAATGAAAATGCACTAAATAAACAAAATATTTTTATTTATATACTACACTGAGAGGGAGCACAATGTCGACATGTAGATGTAAAGGGGGTCCCAAGGGTAAAATGTTTTAGTACCACTGATACATAGCATCAATAGGGGGAAAACATTGATAAAATCTACATAGGACCATGACTCTCTTAAGACAGCATTTGTATTATTTTTTGCATTTAAAATCTGTTTTGATTCTTTAAGTGAAACTTTTACTGTAAAACAAATTTGATAACAAACTGTTATAAACTATCTACTGATTTGAAAGAAATTTTCTTTGTTCAGAAAATCTGGAAAAGACAAATGTATGGGACCATTGTTTACACACACCTATTCTTTATACAGCCTAGGCAACTGGGGAGACAGCAACATCTCAAGAATTACAAACATGCAGAGGTGTTAAAGTCTGTGCTTGAATTTCAAGTTTGTTGCATGAAGTCTGACTGTGAGGCAATGGCGGTGATGTAGGAGGAGGAACTTGTTAAGGAATTCAGAGAATGAGAATGACATGAGCATAGCTGTAGGCAAGAAAAATGATCTGAGTTTACAACAGAATTTGTCTGGATGAGAGAGGAGGAAATGTGGGCGGATAATATAACCCAGGTTTCAGACAAAGTCAAACACAATTTCTTTCATGCTGTATTGTACTGCCCCACTCTACATTTAACTGGGTAGCTATAAAAAGACTGAGAACAACTAAAAGCAATAAGGTACCAAGAAACAGAAAGAATTATTTTGGAGGGGGGGGGGTTAAAAGAGTTAGTCCTTTTTGTAGTTTAATTAAATTATTGGAGGACCCAATGTTACATATTTAAAATCGGCAAATGGCATTATCTGAAAGAATCTGCAAACAATAGGGCAATGATAACAAAGACAAAAATATGAAAGGATCAAGGAAAATTTTAAAGTGGTTTTAAAACCCCAACCATTTCAAACTGGAAAATTTAAAGTAAACTCACATGAGAGAAATCAATATAATAATGAACCATTATTATAGGCAGGAGAAATTTGTGGATCAGTAGGACAAAAAAAGCAGTGAAGAACATGATTCCAGAAAAAAAATTAGATAGCCCTTGATTTGTTATGTGGAAGTAACAAATATAAAGTAATTAAGAGTGATAGATTCTGTTGCTATTAAGAATGCGTGAACATGTGGCATTTATAACCTTATTTAGATTGAAATATATAGTTTTATTCCAGAAAGGTATTATTATTATTAATACACGTTAATAATAATTAAACCAGTCACTCAGTGCATAAACAGTCAACTACCTGTGAATGTTTAAGACTCTCTGATTGCATCAGGATTGCTACACTTCCTTTGGATCTTGCTTGCTTTTTGAAATACTTTTTATATGCATTTTAAAGCCTTTAAAGAGCTGTCTAATTTGTGTAACCAAATTAAGCAGGAGATATTGATAAAATACAGATTAAGATCAGCAAATATTCTCAAATCAGAGCAATATTTGGGGTGGAGTCAGGATTGGTAGACATGTACTGTTTCTGACTCCTGCTTCAAAATAAACACTTAAAACATTGTAACAAGGTATGATAAATATAATATTTTGTGCTTATATTTTACCTTGTTTGAAATTTATTAAATTTCTAGTTTGTTGCATATTTACTTTCATAAGAATTTAAGAAAGTTTTCATGTTCAGAAATTTTAATCAATTAAATATATTTTATGTTCTATCAATCCAAATAGCTTGAAGATTTATGTGGTGGTGGTGATAATCATCAAGTGTTATTATGTTACTACACTCAATTTGTTATTAGAGAACCAGCATGGTGTAGTAGTTTGAGCACTGGACCACAGCTCTGGAGCCCAGGATTCAATTCCTCACTCAGCATGTCACACACTTTCAAACCCAGAAAAAACAATAATAGGTTCACCTTAGGGTAACCATAAGTCAAAAATTACTTGAAGACACACAACAACAACAAATTTGTTGTTACAGTCAACCCTCCATATCCATGAATTCTGCATCCATGGATTCCACCATCTATGGCCTGAAAATACCTCCCAAAAATTCTGAAGAGCAAATCTTGATTTTGCGATTTTATATAAGGGTTACCATTTTACTATACCATTGCATATAATGAGATTTGAGCATCTGTGAATTTTGCTAACCATGGAGGTCTTGGAACCAAACTCCAGTGGATACCAAGGGCCCAGTGTATTAATTAATATATATTTGCCATTTATAAAAGAGTCAGGCCAAAAAAAAAAAAAAAATAGGGGAGTTGAAGTCAGAATCATACTCTCAGTTCAAGCCAAATGTTTGGGCATACCAATTTCACAACCTTGGTTCTCAGATAAAACACATTTTAATCATGGGACAAAGTGTTTTCATGGCAGCAACCCAAGGAGTCTTTCAAACGGGAGGAATTTCTCCCAATTCCGAATGGAGCCAATACGGATTCATGTAAATTCGCTTGTTTAGTGAATTTACCTGAACCCCTGCTCTGTTCGGAAGGCATTCGGAATTACTTCCCATTACCCGAAAATAACCCCCCCTTGCCCGAAATCGCGTGAGAAGCTTAAATTCGCAATAACGTTAAACCCATGATTGCATTCGGAGTGACTTCCCTTTTGCCCAAATTTGCGTGAGAAGAATTAATTCGCAATAACGTGAAACCCCAGGATTGCGTTTGGATTGCCCTTGGATTATACTTCCAATTTCCCACATCTGAAAGAGTCCCAAGTCTTTCCGAACAGTGTATAACTTGGGTTTATGGGCAAGCAGAAATATACCAAAATTCTAATCTTAAACTCAACTAGAGCAACTGAACTTGGTAAACCAACGTTTACACAAGCTCCATTATTTCAAATCCACTTAGATCTAAGAACTGACTTTAACCCAAATTCACTTTATTGTTTTCCTGAACATGATAAAAGCCAATAGGAGCATCAGATAAACAGGAGAAAAACTGAGAAACTGTCCAGGCTAAATACAATTATAAAGATTATTCATGGCATTCCATGAACATTATGTCAGCTATCGTTCCTTCAGCCTCATAAAATAGGTAAGTAAATATTATATATGTAGTATAGCTAAAGGATTAAAATTGAAAAAAGAGTGGCATGCCTAAGGCCACCATGTGAATGCAAGGCAGAAGAGATTTAGCCTCCATGGAAACATAAGGAGAAACCAGTGGCAGCTAGCTAGTGAGAAAGAAGCAGGCTAGGGCACATCTGGAGAGTATACAGAACTGCCCTAGTTCATCCACTTTCTAAGGTGCTCTCAGTAATCCCTTCTAGATGCTTTTCCTCATTAGCACCTACACATTTATATTTGGTATTGTGTCTTCCTTCAAATTCTTCTCCAACTAGGTTCTCTATTCCTTATAACTATTTTTTCAACTCAAACTGTTCTCTAATATAAAAAGTGTACCTCTAATTAAATAATATTTATATTTATAATATTAATAAAATTGGATTGGGTTTATTATTGATTAAATGATTATTAGTGAATATTAATAATAATATACATACTGATTAAAATAGGCTTGAAAGAAACTTTGTATGTCAGGCTAAAACCAGGTTTTTAAAATATCAGTTAACAGAGGGGATTGATGCACACCTTGCTTCCTGCTATTTGAAATACTTTAAAAATTCAATGAAAAGCACCTTAAGGCTGAAATTTCTTAGGACACCACAACATCTTAACTATTCCAGTTTACCTATGTACAACATGGGGCAGGAAGTAGATAATGGCCTACAGCCTTTGGCTGTGAAGAAAATAATACACTGAAGAAATATAGGTGGCTCATTTCTATTCTATTTTTTCTGCCTTCTGTCACCACCACTGCATAACCCTGGAAAAAGTACCAACCGCTAGCACAGTGCACTATTCTGGCCTTAGACTGCGCTCCTATTTACATGAGAGTAAATTTAATTGCACTCTATCTGTCTTAAACTTGGATAGATAATACTGTCTATATAGAAGCATCAGTAGGATGTTGTGAGCCTGTAATCTTTTCATCATTTAACTTGAGGGAAAGTAAAATTTAATTATAGACAAGCATGTGTGGGATTAGTCAACATCGATGGTAGAAAGGAACTGGTCCTATACTGATTTTGCCAAGGAACAGCAGAGCAAGTTTCTTTTCATAGGAAAAGAAAGGAGGCTTGAGGTCAACTCTATGATTCAATGAGGCAACTACTAAACACTTAAATGTTTAAATGTTACTCCAGGAGGCAATTCAGGTGGACATGTGACTGCATCCTGAGAAAGAAAGCAACAGACATTGCCTCTGAGACTAGGGAATTTGGTGAATGCATCATTTTAAAAAATGCAGCTATGTTTGTCCATTGGGCAATGAGACAAGAAGTTGTGAGGTGATCTTTTTTTCCAGAGTAGGACTTGGAGGATAGAAAAAGTTATGTTGGTGGTGATGACTATAGAGATCTTTCTGGGCCAAGGACATTCTCTCTTAAAAGAATGTTGAAAACTCTGTGAAAGATGAGGGTTCCCTGAAAGCAACTTCCAGAGTGGGAATACATGCTCTTTATCTCCTACAAGGGTTAGGAACAAGTTGCAAATGGCTCAGGTTCACCTGTCTGCTGCCACTCCCTTGCACTTCCCCACCCTATACAAGGCCAAATAACTTTTGATATATGTATTTTTTTTCATAGAGATTTAGAAGAAGAAAAAGCTAGCTCTGAACACAAGCATCTCCTCTTCTCCATGCCCTTTTAAAGAGGACGATTCTAGTCCAGAGGAACTTTAGCTGTGATTTTGTGTGTGGCTTTGGGAATATGCAAGGTGTGTACACTAAGTGCCATTAGAAACAAATTGTTCCTAAAGTTGTCATTTCTCATTTCTGTAACAGTGACATGGCAGGAAGACAAGGATGCTTGGTGGCATTAGTAGAGGCCATACTTCCCTTCTAGTGGATAATGAAGTATGGGGCAGTGAGTAAATCTACTGAGCCAACACATTCTTCAGTACAGATACATATTCATTATTAAGGAGCTGGAATTCAGTGTCTGTGCAAGGTCAGAGGAAGAGAAGTACAGAATTGATCTGCCTATTGTTGATTTGATTTCACCATACAACTGCCATCCTGCCCTGTCCTGATGGGAACCAACTGTCACTAGTTATGCTGGTACAATAAGTACTTTTGAACAACAACAACAACAACAACAACAACTGCAGTAATGATGGAACACAGTCAGAAACACTGTTATGTTTTTAAAGGATGTTGGCAATGGTATTACGACTTGTAAGCACACAGCTACAACAAACTATGCTATTGACACCCATTCTCTGCACATTTCTAGTTTTAGACTGTTTCTCCAATACTTTAAAATGCATGTTTCCCATCTAAAATCTCCTGCAAGTACTTTGCCTTGCAGCTCCACACCATGAGTTTTAAGCATGACTATATAAAGACTAAATCTAACTGCCATATTCAACCAAAGTTGGATCAATGCTGAAGCAATAGAACTTACCTAAGTGTTCACTTGCCCAGTTCCCAAAGATTGTACCTGAGACTGGACTGGATTTAAACCCAGTTCCCCATTTTTTTCAGTCTGTAGTACTGGAACTGCTGAGCTTGTCCACAACGCCCCTCCCTTTCCAACTGCAGCTGCACTTTCTCCCTAAGGTTGCTCTGCCACCAATAGTTGCTAAAATCATTCCCACCTCTTCCCGTTTCTGCTGCTGTTTAATACTGGGGATAATTGCCCTAACTGTACTTCCTCAGCAGGACAAAGAATGTGAGATCCAGTGTAAAGAATCCGGCAGAAACAGCCATTAAACTACCCAGAGAGTATTCCATTTCAGGCTGCAAGTGACAAGTTTTGTTAACGTCAACAAACACTGCCTACCTCAACAAAAATAAGTGCACATACATGAGAAAAGGGACATATGTTCTTAACTATGTTTTAAGAACCCAAGCCCTCCCTCCAGTCCATCTGCCTTGGTCCAGGCCCCAGAGGGAGAGAAGAACCACTGGACCTCATCCCCCTCCCTCCACCTTACCCTTTTCCTTTTGTGTTGTCTTTTAGACTGTAAGTGGGCAGGGATCCGTCTAACTATAAGATTGTATGTACAGCACTGTGTAAACTTACAGCGCTATAATAATAATAATAATAATAATAATAATATGCTAACAAGATCCTCGTACATAGACTATTTTTCTTTGTGAAGAGATGAATGGAATGGGATCTGTTTGGGGACGGGTCCTACTTCGGGAAGCACCCTTTGAGCACGCGCAGAAGGACAGAGGGAGGGCTGCTCAGGGCTCCACAATAGCTGCGCACAGCTGGGTTGCGTTGCTCTTTGTCACAGTGCCATCGTCTCACGGGGATATATATTTGTAACTTGCTTGGGACGAATACCCTCCATTTTCTTGCACGCATTCCCCAGCTGCTAATGTAGGAGACCGGGAGGGGAGATCTCTTTATTAGAGACAGCCTCCAATTCTCCTTTCATTTGGTGCTTTTGCAAAGGTGGCCGCTTGGAAAGAGGGAATGAACTCATTTCGGCATTGAACGGAACAATTTACAGACACTCTTCTTTCCCCTTTTAAAAAGTCTTCCACGTATCTCTAAATTACTACGCCACAAAAATTCACCAAAGCACGCCGTCCGCCAAGAGCTCTTTTCCAACTGGAATACCGCCCCCGGCTCTTCTCTCCACCCACAACACGACACTCTGCCCACTTTTAAGTTAACGTGAGGACGGTCGCCCACCGGGTCGAGAAAGTAGCCAAAACATTTCAGGCTTCTCCTGGCTCCCCGGTGCCCTCCTCCCTCCCTCGCCATCCGAAAGAGGCTCCAGAGGAACCCCACGGCGGCTTGGGGGGCTGAGAGAGGAGCGGGACCCCTTGTTCCTCCGTCGCTGCCTTCTTCCCCTCAGTCCGGGCCCGAAGGTCGCCTTGGCTCCCAGAGAGAAGGGCCTCCTCCCCGCCACACAAAAGGCATCCTTCGCAGGCCTTCCGAGGTCGCCTTCCCCCTCGACACAGACCCGCAAGGAATCCCTGTGATCTCCCCGCCATTCCGGAGAAGTCACACAATTGGGGCCGGCTAGTGTTTCTTTTCCAAAGAGGGAAGGATCGTCCTTTCAGGCAACGAGGAGAAAGGAGACCGAAAACCCCTGGGGCTCTGGCGGCCCAGCGGGGAGGAAGGATGCGAGGAGGAGGAGGAGGGGGAAGAGGGCATTACCTGGCAAAACGCCCTCGGAGAGACCGGCTACCGCTCCCTTTTCCTCGCCCGCCTTCCTCGGGGGCCGAGGTTAGGATTTCCCGACCCTTCTCTCCGTCTCCGCTTGAAAGGGTTAGGGCTACGTTAAACTTGCTTGGTCTCTTATTTAACAAAATCGAACCCCGTAAAAAGAGATTCGTTTTAACACTTTCCATCAAAGGTTAATCAAGTGAAAAGAGAACCACAACAATAAAACAAATCGACGCAGCTGCAGCTCTTTACCGACTTACTTGGGAGCCAGCTCCAGGGGGATTCCTTCCGAGAAATCCCACAGGATCTCCTCCCACGCAGCGTAAGCGTGAAGGCTGCAGTCTCTGGCCCAGCTGCCTCTGAGGAGGCCACTGCATCCCCCGGGGCTAGTCCCGACTGGACTCTGGGCCCTTCGCGGGAAACTTGTGGCGGAGAGGCGAGGAAGTGTTCCGCGTCCCCTCCCCCTCCCTTTGTACACGGAGGGGGCCCTTGGGACCGAAGGGACTGCGCTCGACGCCCCCACACCCCGCCTCGGCCCCCCCTCGCCTCCCCCCTCTCCCCGGCCCTTACCGTGGCAGAAGCCGTGAGCAGGGCATTCGCGTGCACGTTGGCGAGGGAGTCGGCATGAAGAGAAAGAAGAGTCCGGTCCGCCTTCGAAAACAATGTTTCAAGATCCACAGATGGCTTCTTGCGCCGAAGTTCCTGGCCTCAGCGAACGGGACAGGCGCCTCAACGCTGCTGAGTGCCGCCGCGAAGGGGAATGGGCGGCTCGCTCGAGTCGAGGAGTGCGGAAACCCGCTCCGCCAGATGGCTCCCTGGGCCTTAACCCCTTTCTCGCCGCTCCCCCAGAGACCCTGCTCGGGCCGTTCCAAGCCCTCGGCGGGAAAGGAGAACAAAGGTCGGGGGTTGTTTTAATATTGGATCGGCATCAGCATCATGGGCTGGAGGACGTCTGTCTGAATGCGTCCCAGCAATGTTGGCCCTGCCTCGACAGTCTTTTAAACAATGCTGGGGAACAAGGATAAGCGCGTTTGGGTGAAATGTCTAAAGCATGCACCATTCTTTCCCTGTTAAAGTCAATCCTTCCCTGCTCAAGGAGTTCTCTTAGAAGTCAGCCCCCTGAGTGCTTTCACCTTAAGTAAGTATATGGACGGTTTTAACTTTACTAAGGTGTTCTTTGTACTGCCGCTGAATTATTGCTGTCATTCGATGACTTTTAAACTTCTCAACTCCTCTCAGAAGAGGAACAGAATTTAAAATGTCACACCTGCTCATGTGTCTATAAACACATAGCAAGAGTTACAATTAATTTCTATGCACTCATTTGGGAAAGAAAATTGTAAATTTCCACTTCATTTTGCTTTTGTTTCTTACAGACAGTTTATTAATTGGGTTTTTCTGTCCCTAAATTATATCAGTAACAGCATTTGCAACACTGGGCAAATCTATCAGATTATGTTTGTAAGTGAACTCATTATTATTAGACTGTTTCAATATTGGCAAGCATTAAAATCCAGTTTCTAAAATATTTCCTTCTTTTAATATATTCTGCTGGTTCACCAGTTAAGGGTGATGATAATTTGGGCTGTATCTCTTTAATGCTCCATCTAAATTTACTTGCTTAAATCATCATGTTTGTGGGTGGATGTAGGCTTTTCCAGCTTCAAAGAGAGCACAAAGGTCAAGTTGGAACTAACATGTTTAGGTCACAGATAATGACCTTTCCAGCTCCAAAATTTTTACTTATTTATTCAGTGTGTGCATCACTTTATTCAGTGTGTGCATCCCTGAAGGAGATTGTTTCCTTCTTTCATTCAGCAAATTTTATCAGTTTCTCTACAGTTTAAACTATAACCTCCCCAGGACAGAGAACAGCCTTTGGTTTATCATTACTCATGTACTACATACTATAAATAGCATAATAATATATAGGTTACAATATGTCTAACATCTTGAAGAAACACAGAAGGATAGGAAGCTGCCATAGGAAGTAAAAGACATTACTACACAAGGCCCATTCTCTCGGTAGTTGCACTTGAAAATTATATCTATTTTTGAGCAGCCATTATCATATGTCTTGTCATTCGCATGACTGGGGCTGCTGCGATCATCATGCTCTTTTCCACGCTACTCCTTAAGTCCACCTCCCTTCCTGTATGCTCTGCCCAGCATGTCTTTCAGAGGGTTGGGTTTTTGTTTTGGTTTGGTTGTTTTTGTTTTGTTTTGTTTTGTTTTGTGGCAAAGAATTCTCACAATTCTGGAGCTCTGCTACTGCAATTTAAAATTTTAATTTCATTTTTTATTTAATTTTATTTAATTTTAATTTTATTAATAAAATTAATATAAAAAATAAAGGTTTTTAAAAGGAAATGAAATTAGGGGAGGGGGAGGCAATCAGCCTGATTGGGATTATCAAGAGGGAGGGGAGATGGGGCAGAGGAGGAGATGCTCACATCATGTGACTGTCAGTATCACAACTGCCTTGGGAGCAATGTTTGACACCTGGGATTGGCATGATTGTGAGCTCATTGATGGGTTTCCCATGTCAATAAAAAAGGACACCCTAACCACATTTCAGAGATGCAGCAACTATGATTCAGAGGTGGCAGTGTGTGATAAGTATGAGCAAGTGCCCACTTTCCTGCCTCTATAGCCATTTGTGATAAAGTCCTTACATCAGTGGTTCTCAAATGGTGGGGTAGGACCCCCAGGGGGTGTAGAGTTGCTCTAGATGGATGCAAGGCTCTAATCGCTCATCATCATGCTCTTCCCAAATTTTTTTATGTGTAAAATTTACACATGCAGTGTAAAATATTGAATTTACTTAAATAAAACTGCTCTAATTTGAATTATGTTATCTCCCTATAAAATGTTAAAATATGCATGCACATGAAAGTGCGAATGAAAATACACTAAATAAACAAAATATTTCTATACTACATCAAGTTGGAGGGGTGCAACATGCACATGGAAATGTCCTTTTAGGGGTAACAGGTTTCAGTACCAATGGTCCATTCAGCCCAGTGTTGTCAACTCTGACAGTAGTTCTTCTCATTTCTGAAGAATGAGGGAAATTCAGCATGGGGCAGACCATGGTTCCATCTACTAAGCTCCCACTAGGAGTGTGATCTGACAACCATTCCTGTAATGTACCATTCACAATACTGGCCTGTTTCATAAGCATAACAATGAAACCCTGGTGGCGCAGTGGTTAAATGCCTGTACTGCAGCCACTCACTCAAAACCAGAAGGTGGCGAGTTCAAGACCAGCAAAGGGCTGAAGCTCGACTCAGGCTTGCATCCTTCCAAGGTCGCTAAAATGAGTACCCAGATTGTTGGGGGGCAAATACTGTAGCTTACAATTGTAAACCGCTTAGACACTCCTTAAGGGTATGAAGCGGTATATAAATGAAGCTGTTTGTTTGTTGTTTGAAACAACTCCATCACAAAAAGTATTTTCGTGTTACAGTTGAAGAAGAATGAGTGACCATAATGGAGACATAAACATTTACACATTTAACATACCAAAGCCAGGACACGTGCTCAAGCAACATCAGACTATGGTCAAAATGGCAAAAATTATTAATGAGGAATAATACACAAGTTAGGAGAGGGTGTGGTGGTTTTCTTTTGCCTGAACCTACTAGGAAAGGCAAAATTCTGCCCTCCTTCCCCCCCCCCCTGCTGAGTTCATTGTTTGCTGAGTTAATGGTTTCCTTTAGTTTGCAACAGCTGAAGTAAGCTGAGGACAAAGGGAAAAGTGTGAAGAGGAAAGTGGAACATTATAAAAACAGCTGCAAATTGGGCAATAGAGAATTAATCTAGCTTCCAAGCTGGGACAATTGGAGAGCATGGCAACAGAACCTGAACCCTATTTTATCTATCTCATATTCCAGCAACTGCTTCCCGCTAAGTAATATTCACATGGAAACAACTATTTAATTTCTTCTTCTGAAGAATGAGCTACCATTATCCCATGCCTAATTTATATGAAGCAAATTGATATAAACCCATAATCCATTCTATTGTTTTAGCATTTTACCACCATATGTGGAGAACCATCTTGTTCCTTCCCTTACAGACATATCAAATATATATGTCATATGCTAAAACAAAACTGTTGTTTTCATTTAATGGTAATTTTTGAAGATATTAGGAGCCTTACTCGGAAATATTTAAAAGGATGCAATCACAAGCCTTGTTTCTAACTTATAAAAAGTTAAGATTAAAATAATGTTCACATTTGGATTCTGACAGATAATGCAAAATGCTCACATTAACAATATATACAAAAGTTATGTAATCATCTAGCATAATCAATCATTTATCAATTTAATCCTATTAAAGAATTAAAAATTATTTTGCATAGTATATACGTTATACCTGCCTCATCATCACCATTCACTCCCCGGATCAGCTTTCACATTCCAAAGACCAGAAAAACTTTCACAGTTCTCTATTTTCTTCCAGTCTGTAAGGAAATTCATCTCTTTAGCATTTTTCATTTTCCATCCAGGAAGTGATGAAAAACTTTTTTAAAAAAACATTAGCTTAGTGCAAAAAGGTAACATTCCCAACAATTTCATTCTTCATTTACTCTGCTACAGTGAAGGCAGTTTTTTTTAAAAAGTAGAAGCAAATTGTGGCATTCTCCCTCATGACAACTAAAGGGTAAAGAATTTGACATGCTTGCATAGCCTGGGAAATTGAAATCACCAGTGCACTCTCCTCTCCAAGTTTAGGGAAAAGGAATAGGCAAAAGCTCCCAAATTGATTAGCCTACAGAGTAGCTTGACTACTTTTACTAAGGATCTTATCACACAGGAGGGATTTCCCTCAATTTGGATAGAAAAGATAGCGAGGGCAATTCAGAAATGAATTACGTGATAGGTTATTACATGGGAGGGGTTCCGCTCAATTTCGAAAGAAAAGATAGCCCGAGAAAAGAATAGGATTTCCAAATCTGCTAGTTCACCAAATTTGCTTACATTTGGATTGCGTTCAGACTGCATTCAGACCACGTCCCCACTGCCAGTGATTGCATATGATGACCTCTCACGCAATTACCCCATGATTGCGTTCAGAATGCCACTGGATTATACTCCCAAAACAGTCGTGTGATGAGGGCCTAAGAGGGAAAAGCAACACGCAACTTGTGTTGCTAACACTTGGAAAGGTCCCTGCCATTCTATACATTTGCCTGTGCCTGGCTGTAATCAACATGCCTTGTAATTTAATACGAAACGCCTAATCTTGCCAAATATGCAGGCATGTGATGGAGAACTATTTTAATACTGACAATAGAAGACAACTAGATTTTTTCTGATTTCTTCGATTATAAATTTCATTTCTTCAGTTACTTTTTTACATTCTAGGGTCTCCCTCCAAGAGCTTATCTTCCTAAAATCTGTAAAAACTTAAAACATGTGAAAACTGTTTTTGAATGCTTTCTTGACACATTAAATGCTTTTAGCCATGACCCACAAATAAGGCAAAAAAAAATCAGTGCAGTGTAGAGATCATTATATAAAAGACTGCACTTTTCCTACTCTCCTCCTCCTCCTCCTCCTCCTCCTTTGGTTTTATGGCAAAGAATGGGGGGGGGGGGGCTTTAGATCCTACCATCTATAACAACATTTCCCAGTAGTCTGTTATTTTTAAGTGGCCAAGGAATGGTGGCTGGGCTAGAGGATATGTTGACAGAAGCAAAGGGAGTGTGCACTTACCAGATGTACACATGGTCCAGTATCCTGTTATTCATATATGCAGGTGCAACTGAGGGTTATGCCTGCATATGTATATTTGTTTTTGCAAAAGGAGGTGTACTTCCCCTAGGATCCCACCTTGACATTCAACAAGACCCTGGCAGCTAGTGGTTGCAACTTTTCTCTGCCTGGACTAATTCTTGCTGCTCTTGAGAGCTGAGGGCAAGACCTTCTCCTTCTCCCCTCTGTACTCAGGAGCAGCTAGAATGAGCCTAGAAGTACAGATGGTGCACAGGTATAAACAAAGCTACACCTGGCAGTATCCCTCTAGCCCTTATTGCACCTCAGCCACGCAGAGATAAAACTACCCTGGAATACTGTGTCCAGTTCTGGGCGCCACAATTCAAAAAGGATGTGGAGAAACTGGAGCGTGTCCAAAGGAGGGCGACTAAAATGGTGAAGGGTCTGGAAACCTTGCCCTATGAAGAACGCCTTAGAGAACTGGGGATGTTTAGCCTGGAAAAGAGAAGGTTAAGAGGTGATATGATAGCCCTGTTTAAATACTTGAAGGGATGTCACATTGAGGAGGGAGCAAGCTTGTTTTCTGCTGCTCCAGAGAACAGGACTCGGAACAATGGATGCAAACTGCAGGAAAAAAGATTCCACCTCAACATTAGGAAGAACTTCCTGACAGTAAGGGCTGTTCGACAGTGGAACACACTCCCTCGGAGGGTGGTGGAGTCTCCTTCCTTGGAGGTTTTTAAGCAGAGGCTGGATGGCCATCTGTCGAAGATGTTTTGATTGGGAGTTCCTGCATGGCAGGGGGTTGGACTGGATGGCCCTCGTGGTCTCTTCCAACTCTAAATTTCTATGATTCTACCCCTGTAAAACTACCCCTGTAAATATTCTGGAAGAGTCTTATGGTCAGCATGATGACCATGGTGACCTTCGGTGCATATGTCTCAAGTATAAAAGTGCTATCTCTGATGATATCACTGGAGTAATCTAATTGTGAGACATTGTGACATGAGTAGTTTCCATTCTACTCCACTGAGGACAATTTTATCCCACTTTTATCTCAGTATAGATAACAAAAACAACAGTGTGCAGCTCAGAGTTGAGGTTAGCAAGTGCAAGTAAGGGTTCAGGAAAAGTACTAGAAGTCATTATCTGTTGTTGTGACAGACAGTTTGTGCAGTCATCTTCTCATGTGGCTCAGAGAAGGAAGACCATCCAGCACAAAAAGTATTTGTGTGTGTGAATGATATCATAGTTCAGTTGTTGTTGTTGTTATTTCTTACCCGCCTCAACCGATCGAGGTGGGGAACAACAACAATTAGCAAACAACATCAGTTAAAACACATATCTCTTTAAAAATACAAATAAGATATGTATATATTAAAACAATCCACGTTTAAAATCCATCATTTTAAATTCACCATTTAAAAATCACCTGGATAAACCTGCTGGAGGAGATTGGTCTTTAATGCTCTTTTAAACTTGGACAGTATAGTCAGCTGCTTCTTCCAGCCCATAGGAGAGGATTATAGGTGCACAGTGATATAGGATAACTGAAAAATTATACAACATAAATGACTGATTTTGAGATAACTGAAGATCAACCAGGACTAGGATGAGGACTGGGAAGATGCCAAAGCATGTATGTTTGAATGAATTTCATTAAATAATATCATGGTGTGTCAGTCTCGCTATGATGAAACTAGATATGTGCAGTATGCAAGTGAGAAATGGGTTGGAGTAAAACTATGGATTTGGAATGATCTTCATAGCCCAGCATTTACATAATAGAGGAAGAAATAGAGAAATAAGGAGAGGAGAAAAGGCAAAGAGAGCAGAAAGAAATAATAATTCTTTTAGCTGTTAGCTTTTGCAATAGCGCCATATTGTGGTTGAAATATTGCATAGAAATTTAAATGGTCTAGATATGCATGTTCTGGACACAAGTTCAAACAATCTGTTGTGTTTTCAGAGAAACTGACAGTGATGCAGATGAGCAAGCAAAACATGCAAGACTGCAATGAACTGTCTTTCCTAAGAAGGTAGCTCTAGAATGATAATTAAACAGAGTTTTGTTTGTCTTTCCCTCCACCATTCCACCTCTATTTACTGATTCCTGTATCAGATCAGTGTCATGACTGTGACTAATCAGATTACCTTGGGGGCAAAGGTTGTTTTTCTACTCTTCAGACATCATAGGTTTTGAAAGATGGCTCTTAGAGGCTAAAAAAATAACAAATTGTCAGAAATAGTTTTAGGAACTTAGAATAAGATGTGTGAGGAAGTATCTGTGTTGGGAGAGACCATTTGTACAGCCAAACATCTTTTCATGTGGATTAGGTAAAGGTTTAGAAAAAGTATGGGTCACACAGAATATATATATCCAATCCTTTTTTCAGGCTATCATTCTCTGAAAATGCCAGCCACAGATGCTGGCGAAATGTCAGAAAGGAACTCTTCTAGAACATGGCCACATAGCCCGAAATCTCCACAAAAAAACTATGGATGCTGGCCATGAAAGCCTTTGACTCCACATATGGGAGGAGAATTTGTCTCTATTGTATAAAAGGAATCCAAAATAGACTGAGGGCTACATATATTTAAATATTTATACTAATTCAGTGGTTAATCAAAGAGAGAAGACAGCCTCAAGTACATCTGGAAACTCTAGCCTCTAATATTAATCTTTGTTGCAAGAACTCTTTGTAGATATTTATTGGTAAGTAATAAGGAGGTCACAGGTATGACTTTGCAGGAACTAAGCAGAACAGTGGAGGATAGGGACTCTTGGAAATGTTTCATCCACAGAGTCACCATGAGTCGAGATGAACTCGAGGGCAAATATCATCTACTCTTCTATACTATAATTTAAATTAGAATTCACAGACATAACCTAATTCGGCTGGGATATCAGTATATAATCTTGTATTACCTTTAAAACTATAATCTTGTCACACCTTTAAAACTAAGGCCCTGTTCAGACCGGTCTGCAAGGCCAGCCTGGGGCATCCAGATGACACATACCCCGACTCCATCCCTCAGGGTGCCATGACGCCACGCACCGCTCCACACAGTGTGTGGCATCACGGTGCTCCTCTGGTGCTGTGTCCATATGACGCAGCAATGAAGGAGCACTGTATAGCTGCAGCAATGCAGCTATGGCACCTTTTTCTATGTGCAAAAAGGAGCAGCTTTTTCACGCCCTGGAAAGGGTGGATCGGGTCTGCAGCCTCAATCCAATTGAAGAAGGGGTGGCTGGGGCCGCCCTTTTGAGGTTGTTTGTACATCCTCTAACTGTGCAAAAGAAGGTGCAACATAAGCTTTCATAGGACTCTTTCAAACGGGGAGGAATTTCTCCCAACTCCGAATGGAGCCAATGCGGATTTATGTAAATTCGCTTGTTTAGCGAATTTACATGAACCCCTGCTCCGTTCGGAATTACTTCCCATTACCCGAAATTAACCCCCTCCTGCCCGAATTTGCATGCGAAGCTTTAATTCACAATAAGGTAAAACCCATGATTGCATTCGAATTGGCTTCCCTCCTGCCCGAATTTGCATGTGAAGAGTTAATTTGCAATAACATAAAACCCATGATTGCATTCGAATTGACCTTAAATTATACTTCCAATTTAGCCTCGTATGAAAGAGTCCATAGACTTGCTTTACTTTCTCAGATTTAAAGTGTTTGTCTGTCTATTACACTGTACAAATCTACATGCCTGATCACATCCACTAAACTTGGTGTGTTATCTAATGGGACCAGAGCAAAGACTTTTGCATTGAACTTGATCTGAAATAATTTTTAAGGATTTTTGTGGTATTATCTAAACATTTGTTTCCTCTATTAAAGACAAATTGTCAACATCAACAGTGCCAGTTAAATGTCCTACTTTGTATAAGTTACAGAGCTCAACTTCGGTAATGAGCAGAAAAACTGACTTGAATTAAATAGGTATGGATGAATCTGAAATGCTAGTACACCTAGTGTACCAGTATAGAACAATAATGTCCTTAGCATTTGTATTCAATATATATACCATTTGAAAGAGTATCTATTTGATTTTCTTTCTCTGTGCCTTAAAACAGTGTGAGGATTATTTTTTAATTATTTAAAATTAATTATTTTTCTTGAAATAAATTTTGAAATACATTTTATTTCAGTCAGAATTGATTTTAGTAAATTTGGTTTTTTAAAAAGTATATAACAATATATTGGAAATTTATTATAAGTAAGGAGCATAGTAAGGGAGGAAACACCTCCATCTGCCACAGCCCAAAAATACTATACACAGTCATAATTTTCTGCTACACCTGCATATGTCCCTAATGGGACATACACAGTCCTCAAGACTTCTGGAGCATTCCTTTAACTGGATGCTCCTTTGCCATACACACTCTTGCCAGACACTAAATGGCCATGTTGAGGGTAGGCTGCAAGCAACAAATTAGTCCTGTGGGAGAGGAAGGGAGACCGAATGGAGTTCCACCTGCACAGAATTTTACATCTCGTGCATAATCTCAGCATATGTTTTCAAGATAGCTGACAATGATGCAGTGGCAAACAAGAAGTGAAATTAATGTTTAAGAATTGGATGAATAAACCAAGTACTATTATGTTTATATGGGTGCTTTACTTCTTATGGAATATTCAACATATCAGAGTGGAGTAAGAGAAAGCCATTTGCAAAATTGTCAGAAATACATATTTTGGTATCTGCCACCCAAGAAGAATAAGGGGAGTACATTCCATCAAAGTGATAGTTGTCCTGCCCTGGGTGCAATCTCTGGGGGATCTGCCCCCATGCCCCTGCTGTGGCCCCTCCCAGGGGGCCCTGGACCCCCCAGGCCCCCTTTGTGTATATCCCTGCTCAAGGCAAGCATACACCTTTTTGCACTTGACTCCCACCCTGACCCCCTAAGGGCATGTTTCTAGAATGGTGCCACTTTTTAAAGTTTTTCATTGGCATTCCATTGCCTCCCGCCTCTCTCTTGATGATAATAGGGATATATGAATTCTGGTCCTTTGTGCCTCATACAACTATTTTAGTTTTACACATTTGTTTCAGAGCCTTCTGACATAATTGTCAATGGAGACACAGGCAAAATGTGGCCAAATGTGGTGACTGAAGGCAACTGCTCCCTGAAGCTTTGATAGTATATATAGTACAAAAGCCGAGTGCTGGGGTCTTGAACTGGCTAAGGGAGATGAATTGGTCATTGTTGAAGATGTGTGTGAACTTTATGAACTTGCAACAAGAGGGTTGTCCACATGGTCCAAATGGCTCAGCTTCCTTCCAGCCTCACATTGTCTAGTTGAGACAACAGTAGCCTAATTACTCAGGACAGGATCTTGCCTTTTTAGGTCTGGAGGATCTGGCCCAATCCCAGTGTAAATAGCCTTTAAAGGTAAAAGGTAAATATAGTCCCTTTACCTGAATGTCTAGTGGTAACCTACTGTAAGGGGTGGTACTCACCTCGTTGTCCGAGGTTTGCTCTGGTGGTCATGTGGCCAGCATGACTGCACCAAATGCTGTTACTCTCCCACCAAAGTGGTACCTATTTATCTACTTGCATTTGAATGCTTTCAAACTGCTAGGTTGGCAGAGCTCACCCCATCATGCAGCATTCGGGCCCTGAACTGCTAATCTTCTGATTGTCAGAATTGGCATCTTAACCACTAAGCCACCACATCCTTATGTATCCTTAAATAGACCTTACCCCAGAATGAAAAAGACCTGGAGTTTCCTTGAAACTCCACTGCGAAACTGGGGTATTTATACCCACACCAGTGCTTCTTACTAGTGATGTATCTGAGAATCCCCCCTGTCACCACACTTGACATGGAAATGGGGTGGCTGGCTATGTGGATCCAACCAGGTGCGGTGACTGGAGGGCTTCTCAGATGGATTGATGACCATTAAGATTTCTTTACATACTGATTCTACAGACTAACTAGGCTATATCTTTGAATGGTGCTGTCCTAGTAGAGGTCATCACATCCTGAAATAGTGGCTATGAGGAAAAGGAACCCATATATGAGCCAATAACCCCAGGAAAAACCCAGGCAGATGAAGAGAAACCCATCAATTATTATTATTATTATTATTATTATTATTATTATTTATAGCCCGCCCCTCTGAACTGGCAATCGGGGCAAGGTACAACATAGTAAAAGCATCATAGGTTAAAATACAACAATCCCATCCCCCTCACCCACCCCTTAAAATAGAATTAAATAGCTAAGAATTAAAAACATAATACAAATAAAACTTTTAAAAATAACTGCCAGAAGTTGCATAAAACAATTTCGAAGGGGAGAAAAGGAGCTAAGAGAAAGAGTCGGCAGTAGATATGGAGCCGGGAAATTAGATACTATCTGGGAATGCCTGCCAGAAGAGATGCGTCTTTAAGGCTTTTTTAAAGCTGTCAACAGATGTAATAAGATGCATCTCATCCAGCCGGTCATTCCACAGCTTGGGGGCTATAGCTGAAAAGGCCCTCTGGGAGGTTTATATCAGCCTGGTATTCAAGGGCTATAGCAGATTCCTCCCAGAGGACCGGAGTGTGCGGGGGGGGGGATCATACAGGAAGAGGCGGTACCGGAGATAGGATGGACCCAAGCCATGCAGGGCTTTAAAGGTTAAAACCAACACCTTGTACTGAGCCCAGAAACTAATTGGCAGCCGGTGGAGAGCTTGAAACAATTTTAATTTAACTCTCAGTTTTTTATTTTTCCAGATAAATTTCATATGCCAAATATTGAATGATAATAATTGGTAAATTCTGGGATAAATACATCATCATGGGTAGTAAAATCAAGTTTCTCCCATCTTCATAATTCCAATTTTATTCCTTCCCAAGTCTTTCCATAATTGTTTTTAAAGAGATCGGTATTTTTGTTGTTAGATGTATTCCTAAATATTTTACTTCCTTTTTGATTTAAAAACAAGTTGTGGGCACCAATTCTTGTTTAACTTTGTCAAATATTTTCATACTTAACACTTTGGTTTTATCTCCATATTCTTCCATTTTCTTCAATAAATTATCCATAATTTCCATTGGATTCCCTAAAGTTATCACCATGTCATCAGCAAAGGCTTTAAGCTTATACCCCCAACCTTTTATCATTACACCTTCCATTTGCTTATCTTCTCTAATTGCTTTAAGAATTTCTATAATTATCAAGAAGAGGAAGGGTGATAGGGGACAGCCGTGTCTTATCCCTTTGTAAATTTTGATAACTTCAGTTTTTTTCTCTATTTATTATAACATTTGCTTCTTGTTCAGTATATATTTTCTCAGTCCAATTAAAGAAATTCCCACCTATGCCCATTTTTAACACATTTGACATAAAATCCCAATTGACATTATCAAACACTTTTTCCGTGTCTATAAAGATTAGTAATAATTGTTTGTTGCAGTTTTTTTCATGGTTTTCAATTAAATTTAGAATGTTTCTAATGTTATCTTTAATTGTTCTGTTTGGTAAAAATCCAGATTGATCATCATGAATACACTCAAAAAATATCTTTGAACCAATATTGAAGCCAATATTTTGTAGTCGGAAATTAGTAAAGATATTGGTCTATAATTACTTGGCTCTAATAAATCTTTATTTTCTTTGGGAATAATTGTGAAACGTCCAAGATTTCAGAATTTTCCCTTGTAAAATGTCATTCATTGTTCTTTGAAGTGGAATTATTAGTTGTTTTTGTAAATGTTTTATAGTATTCCATTATAAAACCGTCAGTCCGGGAGCTTTTCCATTTTTACTTCTTTTTATTGCCATGACAATTTCCTCCGTAGTTATTAATTTGATTAAATTCTTTCTTTGTTCTTCTGTTATTCTTAAAAATGTTGTCCATCTATATATTTCTCTATTTTTCATTTCTTTATTTGTGAATCTTTAAATAAATTTGAATAGTATCTTTTAAATACTTGTTTTATTTTCCTTTCATCATTTATTATTTTCCCCGTCTCTAATTTCTCATTTTGTTCATTTTTCTTTTTCTTTGCTTAATTTACATGCTACTATTTTCCCTGGCTTGTTTGCAAATTCAAAATAATTTTGTTTGGTGTATTTTATTTTATTTTCTATCTCTTTGACTGTTGATATTATTACTTGCTTTTTGTAAAAATTGAATCTCTTATTGAAGTTTTTTATCTTGAAGATTTTTTTTCATTTTAGTTTCTCTATCTTTTATTTCTTCTATTAATTTGTCTAATTGTTGTGGGGTTTATTCTTTTCCAATTCTGCATTTTTTCCCATAAACAAGCCATGAACCACATGCATCCCAAACCATCTGGGTGGAAATTCCTTTATCTCAGTTTTCCTGGAAAAAAATAGCTTATATTTTCTCCAATTTCTTTGACAATTTCTTCAATTTTTAGCAACTTCTCATTTATACGCCAATTGAATTCTCTTTTTTTGTGCAAGTTTAAAGTCATTTTTATAGAGTTATGATCTGACCATATTTTAGGATGAATCTCTGTTTTATCTGTTCTTGTAGTTAGATGTGATGAAATCAAATACATATCTAAATGTGACAACAATTTATGCATGTTGGAAAAAAAAGTGAAGTCTTTTGCATTTCTG
The DNA here is from genome assembly GCA_034509955.1 of Urosaurus nigricauda. Classification (NCBI taxonomy): domain Eukaryota; kingdom Metazoa; phylum Chordata; class Lepidosauria; order Squamata; family Phrynosomatidae; genus Urosaurus; species Urosaurus nigricauda. The sequence continues at coordinate 104,040,028 of JAOEGL010000005.1, read as the reverse complement.
TATTTAATTCTCCAGGCATCTTTTACTGTCAGAATGTTCATTAAATCAAAAAATTCTTTGGGGAGTTTTCCCTGATGTGGCCTAATTTTTTTCTCAGATAATCTATCCGTTTTGGGTTCAATTACCCCATTCCTGTCCCCCATCAATATAACTGAGTCACAATTAATACTTTTAAAGTTTTTTAGTAAATTGTTATAGAATTTTCCTTTCTTTCCAGGGGTCCATATACTTCTACACAAATCAGTTTTTGAATTTGTATGTTCAATTCTATTACTATATAATTTCCTTGTGGATCGTTTAAAATTTCTTTTGGTTCATATTTTGAATTAGCATAGATTTGATAATAGATTCATAGTTTGATAATAGATTCTTTGTTGGTGAGGCTGAGATAAATTCTTGTCCAAGTTTAGCATTTCTTAAATGTTTAATATCTTTTTTCTTTATTCTTGTTTCCTGTAGACAAATTAAATCAACTCTTTGTTTTTTTGTTAAAAAAAATCATTTTTGTGGTGTATTTAACCCTTGAACATTCCACTTTGAAAATAATTTCAAATTATTTGTCATCTCTTAGTTGTTTAATTTATTTTATTTAATAGTTCAAGGGGTTTTATTCTAGTTCTTCTTCTTCCTGTCTTCTTTCCTCCTCTCCTTCCTCCTATCTTTCTTCTTCTTCCTCTTCTTGTTCATCTTCTCTTTCTTCTTCTTCAATCGGAGTTTTTTTAATCTTATAATCCATACATAAAATCATCTTCTTATACAATTATGTCTTCATCACTATTTTGAATATCGTTCTTATTCTTTGAGCTTGCTTCTTTTTTTCTTGGCCTTCTTTTGTTGCTTTCCACGTTCTTCCTCTGAGTCTTTTTTGGTTTCTTGAGTCTTTATTTGGTAATTTCATTTTCTGTTTGCATTTTTTCATAAACTTTTTTGCTTCTGCAGTCATCAATATTGTTATTCATTTTATATATATTTACCAAATTTAGCCCTTCTGGAGTTTCTCAATGATATGGGATCTTGTCTTTCTTAGTTGTGTTGTCAAAACGTGATATTCTTTTCCTTTTCTTCAGAGATCTCATCAGTATGGTCTTTAAAAATCTTCGATATTTGACCATCGTATTTAAATGGCCTTTCATTATGGCATTTTAATAAGAGATTTCTCATTTGTCTTTGTACAAAATATATGATAACATCACATGGTAATCTCTTCAATGATGCTCTTTTTAGTTGACTCAGAACAGCTTGTTTTAATCTCAAAAACATTGGATCTTTCTTTAAGAAGTTCACTAAGGGAGGAATTAATTTTCCATAAGATCTTCATTATGTTCTTGTTTTCATACACTTTTCACTGATTTTTGCTCCCAAATTGCTTTCTCATCCAGTTCATCTTCTTTTTAAAATTTCTTTTGTTTCTTCTTCCATTTTTCCACTTTTAGATTCTGTTATTCTTTGATTTGTTGTAGACATTTTTAATTTTAGTTTCTCTATTGTTTGGTTTATTTCTTTCATATCAGTTCATTTTGCATTTCTTACTTGAAGTCCTTCATTTCTTGTCTTATTTCCATTCTTATCTTCTTTATGTCATCATGCAGTGATGTATTCATATCTGGAACCTTCTCCATCAAGCATCTTCTCTGTGACACTAGCTGTGCTTTAGCTGGTTGATCTCTTGGTCTCAGTCCCATAGCCATTTTTTACACTCAGTTCAATCTTCTTCACAATCAATTTCAAACTAATCAAATCTTATTTTATTACTTAACCACATCAAATTTTTGTCTTCAATAATCAAATTAGTAATCAATAAATAATTAATCAGTAATTGATTTGATTGCTAATAGTCTACTTTAGATTGTAAGCCTGAGGGCAGGGAACCATCTAATTATAAGATTGTATGTACAGCACTGTGTAAATTTACAGCGCTATATAAATAAAGGTTAAAAATAAAGGTTAATAATTAATATTTCATCTATCAATACAATCAAAAATTATATATTTAATATATCTCTACAGTCAGAAATCTAGTAAAATCAATCTCTAATTTTAATTTATCTGTAATCTTCCTATTACAGATATACATAAATTCTATATTATGCAAACCAGGCTATATTTTTATAAACAAATAGTAGACAATATATAAAGTTCAAAAGATATGAACTAATTGTTAACTGTTAATTTCTTATTAATATTATCTATGTATTTAACAGTTTATCAAAAATTGATTACAATTAATTATTTCTTGAATTTTACTGTTGTTCTTCTCCACTTATTTCTTCAGTCCTTCTATTCTTAGTCTATATATTTGTATATATTTTCTTGTTCAAATTTGATTTCACTGACTCTAATAAATTGTTATTTTTCAACATAGTATCTAAATAAATAGGGTCAATTATTTGTTAATTAATGTAGTTTCTTCAGCTAGTCAAATATTCAAAGGTTATCACTTCCATTACCTCATAATTCCTTCATAAATTAATTTTAAGTCTATTTCCTCAATACAAGTTTGGCTATAGGAAAACTACTGTGATCTCCAGTTGCTTCATTGACCTCCAGTCTTCAAGATGCAGAAAGAACAGAACACCACTCTTCCTCCCATCCTTTATGTCTCCTCCTTCCATCCTCGATGCTCCTCCAATCCTCTCTGGTATGATCAGTCTTGTTTTTGTTCTCGTCCTTGTATTTTTTATGTTTCTTTTTGTTCATTATTCTTTTTATTGATTTCTGTCTATGTTTCTCTATTAATTATTCACTCATTAATTATACAGTTGACCTTCCATATCCACAGATTGTTTATCCACAGATTCAAGCATCCACAGCTTGAAAATATTTTTTAAAAATAAATTATTCAAAACAAATTTTGATTTTGCCATTTTATATAAGGGACACCATTTTACTATCCACTCTATTTAATGTGATTTGACCAGCCACAGATTTTGGTATCTACAGTGGATCCTGAAAACAAACCCCATCAGATACCAAGGGCCTACTGTAAATCCAGTTTAGCCAGGGGTCTTTTAAGTCCAATTTGAATGCAAGAGAAATGTACCATGTAATCTACATATAGAAGCAGTAAGACTTCCCTCCCACAAATTGAGGGAAGAATTTATCATTGCTCATATAGTATACAATATCAATAATGAGAAAGTTAAAAAGGAAAGCTGCCAAGGACTTCTACCTATTGGAATGATTCCATGAGAGACATTCTTACCTTCTGGGAGGTAAAAATGCTCTGAACAACTTGAGTCACAAAAGCTCATGATCATGATCAAAAGCATCTTTCAGATCAACAAATGCTGCATAAAGATGGCCTTTCTTATACTGTGTTTATATACTATGTGATTCAACACAATTCAGTTGTCCAATTCCACTCTTGAATTCCACATGTTCTTCATTAAATATTTGAATTCAAATTCAGTTGAAGAAGAGCTGAAAGAAGCAGGTATTGACTGTCACTGATATCTTTACCGTCAACTTAAAGAAAGATTTAAAATGGACAGAAAACTAGAATAAAAACGGAAAAAAACTGAATGGGATTGTATTACAGAAAAAGGAAGGGAAAAATGATATCAAACTGTTATGATTTGTTATTGAAATGGGACACTGAAGAAGAATTAAAAACATACATAGGCCACAACATACATTACCAAAATGGGAGGAAATATGGAAAAAGAATTAAAACATAACAGTTTATCAAGACTAGAAAGAAAATGTATACAAAATGATATATAGATGGCATTTGTCCCCTCAAAGAATAGCGAGGATGTTTAAAAATGCTAAACCAAACTGTTGGAAATGCTCTCCTTTTACAGACTCCTACTTTCATATGTGGTCAACTTGCACCAAAGCAAAAAAATATTGGTTAGAGATATATAAAATTTTGAAAACAGATTTGGACATAGGAATTTTATTTACTCCTGAAACATTTTTTGTTAGGGATGATAGATAATGAACTGGAAAAATTTTCCAGGAATGGGCCCTCTCCAGAAAAAGCACTGCCCTCGGAGGTTCCTTCCAGCCAGGTCCCAGGCTTGGGCTTCCCTTGGCTGGAAGGAAGACCTGGAAGGAAGGAATCTCTGAGGGCCCATTCCTGGAGGGGGCTCTGGGGCCTGACTGGATGACCTCACGGTCCGTTTCGGCTCCCCTGCTCATCCAGGTCATTATTTCCATCTCCACCATTTCATAAGATTTAATTAGCCATTGCTCAATGTTCGGGGGTTTCCTCAGCTTTCCAGTTTTTAGCAAAAATAATTCTAGCACATTCTAGCTTCCTTCCAGCAGGGGATGCCAAGCTTGGGACATGGCTGGAAGGGACCTCCAAGGGACCTCCACACTTGTCCTGAGTGTGTATTCCTGGAGGGGACTCTGGGGCACAGCTGAATGAACAGTGGAGCCAAAATGGACCACGAGATCATCCAGAGCCCCCTCCAGGAATGAACACTCAGGAGAAGCGCCGTCTTTCTTCCAGCCAAGGGATGCCAAAGCCTCGCGGTTCCTGCTGCCCCCGGCTTCAGGCCTGGGTGAGCGTGTGGCCACTGGGGCAGTCGGAGGGGCTCACCCAGGCCTAACTCTGGGAGCAGCAGGAACCATGAGGCTTTGGTCTCCGTTGGCTGGAAGGAAGGGACTGGAAGTTCCGAAGGTGGTACGCTGGAGCGCCCATTCCTGGGGCAAGGCTGGATGACCTCGCAGTCTGTTTCAGCTCTGGACCTCTGAGGCTCCGGCATTCTGCTTCCTGCCCTCCAGGATCACAATGGAAGGACGAAGAGTTGGAGGAGTTGGAGGAGGAGAGGAATGCAAGGTAGGTTTCGGGGGATGGGGTGGGGAGAAGCCCCTTCTCTGGACTATGTCTTCCGGGTGGCCTCCAGAACTCCTCCTCTCTGCTGCCGCCTCTTCTTCCTCCCTCTGCCTCCTCCTCCCACTGCCACCTCTTCCTCTCTTTTGCTGTGCTGCACATGTGCCTTCCTCTTCCCCTCCTCCCGTGCCCCACAGGCTTGCCATCCACTTATACTCATATCCACGTATGGCAAGTCCACGTATAAGGGGGGCCCACTGTAATTCATGGCTAAAAGATAAAACTCATCATAACAGGATGAATATAAGAAGAATTCCAAATGGAAGGAAGTTTGGTTTTTTCCTATGTATGTATATAAATCAGACTCGGGATCTCTATTTCAGTTACTAAGTCTGTTGAGAGGGCAGAGGTTTTGTTAGGAGCAAATGTTACCAATTTTCTCCAAGGAGATTGTATTGGCCAGTCAAGTAGCTTTTGTTCAGCAGACATCAAGCATTCATTGGACTCACCAGGATCACTGGATTCGACCTTAGAAGAGAAGAAAACTGGGATTTTTGAATGGTCTGCTTCCTCCTCAAAGGTAAGTCAAATACAAGTGGAGAAGATTCCCAATTCACTACAAGCTTTTCTTGTAAGAGTCACAATTTAATCCAAAAAAGAAAAAAGAAAGAAAACTGTAGCAAACAAAGGTCCAATACAGACAGGCATGAAGCGCCATCCTCAGGCCAAAACTAAGGCTGGGGAGCATGCAGCATCCAAACGCTCCCCAACACTGGTTCAGGACAGTGCCGGCGTCATGGCGGCCTCCCGTACACACAGGGCCTGCCATGATGCCGGCACCACCACTGTGCACCCAAATGGGATGCATGGGAAGTGGAATCATAACAGCACTGCAAGCTTCATTCCCACAGCAGCTACACTGCCACAGGAACAGAGCCCTTTCCCCCATGGCGGCAGCCGCTGGGGTGTCCAGGGGTATGAAGCCCCAAGGACAGCCCATTCCTAGACCATGGGAAAGCAGCATTTTGCCACTTCTCCATAGTCTGGGAAAACCAGGGAGGCCTTGGGGAGCTCCCTTTCGAAGCTCTTTGGGGAGATCTCCCTTGGAGATCTCAAAAGGGAGCTCCTTCTGGGGCGTGGATCATTCCTGTGGCAAACACAAGGCCACAGGAACAATTGGGAAGAGAAAGGGGCTGCCCCTTTCTCCTCAGGGCTCCCAGGGTGTCTGGGGGCATGAAGCCCCATGGACACCCCTTTTCTAGTCCAAAGAGAAGCGGCATTTTGCTGCTTCTCTTTTGGTTGGAAAAAGCCAGATTGGGGCTACAGGGGCTGATGGTGAGGCTCCCCTGGCCCCAATCCAGCACAGAAAGGAAGGAAGTGTTTCTAAGCTCTCCTTCCTTGCTCCGCAGTGGTGCCGCACGATTTGGTTGCTGCAGCAACACTCCACAGTAAAAAAGGGTGGGTGCAGGCCACCACTGATGGGGAAGTCTGTAAGGCCGCAAAGTTACACTTAGAAAAAAGCAAAACTGACAGACAAAAGGACTGTCATTAATTTGTCATATTTACTAGATTAAAACTTTAGATAAAAACTAATAAAAATGAAAACTAACATGTTTTCTACAAAATGGAAACTAGCAAGAGTACTGCTGGAATTAATCAGCAAATTTTTAAAAAGCAAAACAAAAACAAAACATTCAGATAGGGTGACGCTCAGGGAGTAATTAAAAGCAAAAATTTAAAAGATAAAAAGGACAAGAATATGCAAACAGAGTTAAAAATAAAGTTTAAAAATTGAGTTCAAATATACATGTTTGCATCCTCCTCTTCTTGCCTACTCAAAACATGTGTGTCATAGAAAGTGAAGCTTGAGAAACCAATCATTAGTTTGTGTCCATGCAGTGTCCATCAGCTTAGACTATGTTGTATGTAGATCATTGATATTGGTTTCCGGTGGCATGGTGGACATGGTGGTCACCTCTTTGAAGTGATCTGGGAGAGGTGACAACTTGTGGTGGAACGGACCCACTTGGTGGTAGGCAAGTGGAGAAAACTGTCTCCCCAATAAAGGAGACATGAAGGACCCCATTCTCGACCCCCAAGTTTCTCCTAGCAAACTTTACGATTTGATGAAGGAAGCTTAGCGATAAGGGAACATGGAAAGGAGCTGGTGAACTGGGTGAGACTAGGGAGCCTAGGGAGCCTGACTGCGGCAGGTCGCTGCTTTTTCCACAAGCGGCAAAGCGCCCCAGCCACTTTTTTCTTTTACTTCTTCATGTAAAAGTAAATGCTGCCTTCCTGACTTTAAACTTTCTGTTTGATGAACTTTGCTACTGTAGTCAAAACAAATTGAGTGAGACTAATCAGAGATTTGTTTAATTAAAGAAGGAATTAAAGCAGAATCGAATCTACAAGCAATATAACCCAAAGCAATCCAAAAGAAAATGTCAGTAACTGTTAAGAAGGTTTGATTGTATGAACTATTATAATTGATTCCATGATTTATAAAGGAACTGATTAAATATTTACAGATTTACAACAAACAGACTTAAAATGAATAAATTTATAAACCTATAAACTGACCAATAGTACAGAAGCAGGACATATACTGATCATAAAGAATTCAAGTGTTTAAAGCACAAGGGGAATCAATTTGGAGCATCTATTCATTTGGACTATTAATAATATTAACACTCTTATTAATTGTTGAATATTAATTTGAAGTATTGGTTTATATAATTGATTGTATCCAGTTGATTGAGTGTCTGGGATTTGATTTTCTAATTAATTGCTGGTTTAATTATTGATTATTACTTATTAATTACAAATGTTATTTATTTATTAGCACTATTAATTATAGAGTGGATATAATTTCAGGGGGGTTGTATTTACAAAGGGAAAGTAATTAGAGTGGGTATATTTAACTTTAGTTTTAAGTATAAGTTTTTCTTTGTTTAATTAAGAAGGTTATATAGCCATAGTGCAAGGATTATAGATTAAGAAAGAGACATAGATAGTAAGGAAGTGAACACCTTAAAAACCAGCTGCAGGAGATAAGAATTGTGTATTGTAACAAATTGTAACATATTGTTCAACAGTGTATTTTGCTAAATTGAGACGAGAAAGAGACAGGAAAAATAGGGGAAACACGCCATCTAGTGCCAAGAAATAAATCTTTGATTCCTAAAATATCTACCAATATAATAAATTGTTAATAATCTTAATTATTCTTAGGAATATAATTAATTACTGCTTGGCTTATTGGCTTTGGTAAAAAGGAAAAAAGGAACAAAAAGAAGGGGAAAGGGGAGGGAATTAAACTATCAGAGCAAATTGGACACAGTATTTCTTCAGTGTCTGTAAATGAGGTAACCAGCAACTCCGCCACTGTCATTTTGTTGGATGAGTTTCAATCTATAAGTACTGATGATGTGGACAAGCTCCTTGGAAGTGTGAGGAAGACGACCTGCTCTCTCGATCCATGTCCATCATGGCTGGTTGCCCAGGGAGGGGATACATTGAAGACATTCCTTCGGGATGTAGTCAATGCATCCCTCAGGGAAGACACCATTCCATCTTGTCTAAAGGAGGCGGCTGTAAAGCCTCTCCTGAAGAAACCTTCCCTTGATCCCCTGGACAGAAACAACTGCAGACCAGTTTCCTTGCTGCCGTTTCTAAGCAAGGTGATCGAGAGAGCAGTCGCCTCACAACTCCAAGCTGTCTTGGATGAAGCTGACTTTCTTGATCCATTTCAAACCGGCTTCCGAGCAGGATATGGAGTTGAGACTACCATGGTTGCTCCGCTTGACCTCCGCTTGAGTATCGACAGGGGTAGTGTGACCCTGCTGGTGCTCTTAGATATCTCATCGGCTTTTGATACTATAGATCATGCCATCCTTTTGGGGAGGATGGGTATCGGAGGCACTGCTTTGCAGTGGTTCAGTTCCTTCCTTTCTGACAGGTCCCAAAGGATGAGGCTCGGGCACAGCTGCTCCTCTAAAATTGAACTAAATTGTGGCGTCCCTGCATGAGTTCCTGCATGGCAGGGGGTTGGACTGGATGGCCCTTGTGGTCTCCTCCAACTCTATGATTCTATGATTCTATTATTCTAAGGTGCCATCCTGTCCCTGATGCTATTTAATATTTATATGAAGCAGCTGGGTGAGATCATACGGAGGCATGGAGCTCAGATATACTTCTCCATGACCAGATCATCTGCTCAGACCTCAGATGGCATCTCTCCCCTCAATGACTGTCTTGCAGCGGTAATGGATTGGATGAGGGAAAATAGATTGAGGCTAAATCCTGACAAAACAGAGGTACTGACAGTCACCGGCCCGAAACCAGATCTGAGAGAGTGAGTTGAAGAGTTAGAGTGAAGTAAAGAGTGAAGTTAGAGTGAAGTAAAAGATTGAAGGAGGCTAAGAGAGAACTGAAGCGAGAGGTTGAAGAATTTGTAGGATCGTCAATATGGATCAAAATCCATAATCAAAAAGAAATTGGTTGGCAGAACCAGGGGGATGATAAATAACAGCAACATGCAGCTGCAGAGGAGAAAAGAGCTGGATAGAGTGAGATTCAAAGGAAGAAAAACAATAGCTGGGGGGGGGGAGAAAGAAGTTGAAACTGGCAGGAGTTGGACAATAAGACGCCGACCCCTCCTCCTCTGACCTCAGGGCGGCTTGAATGAGTAAAAGAAAGCCCGCCATAAGACAGAGCGGCGGAGGTAACAGTATCGTGGGCCAGGAGCCAAGTTTCAGTTAGAGCAAGCAGGTTGAGAGACCAGGAAAGAAAAAGATCATGAAGTACTGCTGCTTTTGGAGCAAAGGAACAACAGTTCCAAAGGGAGCAGGAGAAGGGAAGGTGGGGAAATAGGGAGGGGACGGATAGGGATCAAGTTGGGAGAGATGTGTGGAGCCATGGGCAGCCTGGTCTTCACAAAGGTGAGAGGAAAGGGTGGAGCAGTGTCCTTTTAAAGGAAAAGGCACCAGACCACTCCCAACTCACTGCTTTGCTGCTGTTGTTGCTGCTGCTTCCAGAGTCCCAATGGAGTGCTCTCAGAGGCAAAGGCAGGCAGCCTAGTCTTCACAAAGGTGAGGGGAAAGGATGGAGCAGTTTCCTTTTAAGGGAAAAGGCTCTAGGCCACTCCCAACTCACTGCTTTGCTGCTGGTGTTGCTACTGCTTCCAGAGTCCCAATGGAGTGCTCTCAGAGGCCATGGTAGGCAGCCTAGTTTTCACAAAGTGATACACAGAATCAGCTCTAAAATGGCGAAACAAAAAGGTTTGCCAAGGGACATTGTAGTCCATTTTGTAAGGAAGCAAACCAGAGACATGATGATTCAACAAAGGTATTTTAAAAAGCTAATCATAGAAAGAAAAAGTATTCAAATATTCAAAGATATCCCTTCCAAAATCAAGGAGAGATTACAGCTTTTTAACAGATCAGCTAAAGGTGTACAGAATCCCATTTCAATGGGATGATACAGAAGGACTTACACTGACTTGGAAATAGAAAAGATTTAGATTGGACTCTATAGAAAAAGCGAAAGACTTTTGGGCAAAACATAGAAAAGAAATCGAGAAAAAATCGAGAGAGAAACAGATGAGAGATACAACAAAAGGACAATGATAACCAGACTACAAGAAAAATAAATGAATAAAGAAGAAGGAAAGGAAAAGGAAGGATAGATATACTAGTTTGTGTTTTATCTCTTTATCCTTTTCTTATTTGGATAGCTTTTAAGTATTTTTGTGGCTGAATAGGTAAGGTTAATTGTATTTAATACAATTAAATTTAATTAATTTAATACAATTAAACTGCAAAGGGAGTGGCTTGGCTGCAAGCCCTGGCTCCAAAACAAAATCTTCCTACTAGGCCTGCTGACCGGCCAAAAGCAAAAGGAATCCAAATTGCTGGGTTCAGGTGGTGCCTCTGGCAACCGCCTCTGTGTGCTTAGAAAAGGGGGCACTTAAGGGTGTCTTCCCCCCTGAACTACACCCAAGGGTACTAAAAGAACTGGCAAATGTAATATCAGAACCATTGGCAATAATCTTTGAGAAATCCTGGAGAACAGGAGAAGTCCCAGCAGACTGGAGGAGGGCAAACGTTGTGCCCATCTTCAAAAAGGGGAAAAAGAGGATCCCAACAATTATCACACAGTTAGTCTGACATCAATTCCAGGAAAGATTCTGGAACAGATTATTAAACATAGAGTCTGCGGATATCTAGAAGATAATTCCATCATCACAAAAAGCCAACATGGGTTTCAGAGAAACAAGTCATGCCAAACAAACCTGATCTCTTTTTTTGATAAAATCACCAGCTTGGTAGATGAAGAGAATGCTGTGGATGTAGTATATCTTGATTTCAGTAAGGCCTTTGACAAGGTTCCGCATGACATTCTTGTAAACAAGCTTGCAAAATGTGGACTAGACAAGGTAACCATTACATGGATTTGTAACTGGTTGACTGCCGAACCCAAAGGGTGCTCAACAATGGTTCCTTTTCATCCTGGAGAGAAGTGACCAGTGGGGTCCCACAGGGTTCTGTCCTGGGCCCAGTGCTATTCAATATCTTTATTAATGACTTGGATGAAATTATTGAGGGCCTAGTTATCAAATTTGCAGATGACACCAAATTAGGAGGAGTAGCTAATACTCCAGAGGACAGGATCAAAATTCAAAATGACCTGAATAGACTAGAAAGCTGGGCCAAAGCTAACAAAATGAAATTCAACAAAGACAAATGTAAGGTTCTGCACTTAGGGAGGAAAAATGAAATGTAAAGATATAGGATGGGGAATACCTGGCTGAATGAGACATGTGAAAAGGATCTAGGAGTCCAAGTGGACCACAAGTTGAACATGAGTCAACAGTGCGATGCAGCAGCTAAAAGGGCCAATGCAATTTTAGGCTGCATCAATAGAAGTATAGTGTCTAGATCAAGGGAAGTAATAGTGCCACTCTATTCTGCTTTGGTCAGGCCCCACCTGGAATACTGTGTCCAGTTCTGGGCACCACAATTCAAAAAGGATGTGGAGAAACTGGAGCATGTCCAAAGGAGGGCAACTAAAATGGTGAAGGGTCTGGAAACCATGCCCTACAAGGAACGCCTTAGGGAGCTGGGGATGTTTAGCCTAGAGAAGAGAAGGTTAAGAGGTGATATGATAGCCCTGTTTAAATATTTGAAGGGATGTCACATTGAGGAAGTTGCAAGCTTGTTTTCTGCTGCTCCAGAGAATAGGACCCGGAACAATGGATGCAAGCTCCAAAAAAAGAGATTCCACCTCAACATTAGGAGGAACTTCCTAACAGTAAGGGCTGTTCGACAGTGGAACACACTCCCTCAGAGTGTGGTGGAGTCTCCTTCCTTAGATGGCCATCTATCAGGGATGCTTTGATGGAGAGTTCCTGCATGTAAGGGGGTTGGACTGGATGGCCCTTGTGGTCTCTTCCAACTGTGTGATTCTATGATTCTATCATTCTATGAGGCTTCTAAAACAAAAGGGATCTTGTCATATCAGGCAATTCTAGCTGCCACCGGATTGTCTGCAATTCTGCTATCTGCTGAGGGACCCAGCATACCGAGCTGACTGAGCCCACTATGGTGATAATTTGAACTCCTAAGATGATTGCTAAGGGGTTGCGAATGAAGTTTAAAATTGCTTGTCCCTTGGCAGACCAATTCCACTTTCCAAACCAGGTGATTTTAGCAGGCTCCTTTATTTCTTGCATGAGCTGAATTATTTGTTTGGCCTTAAGATTCACAGTTAACTTGATCCAGGCCTCAGTCTGCTCAATCTGTTGGATGGCTTGGCTCAAGTTATTGAGCATGCACAGCCACTTGGAAATCTGTAATTCCTGTTCAAGGTGGAAATCCTGGAGCAGTGACTCATCTACCTCATAGATGCTTTCTAATGTATATTCCTTCACAGTCTCATGTATATAAAAATCTTGGCCAATGCAATTCTGTGTGTGTGCTCTACAAAAACAGGGATTTCCCTAGGACCTGTCTATATCTATAGAACAATTGAATGGCATGAGGTAGATGTGAGTGCAGGGTGTGTGGATAAAAAAACAGTCGTGGCTCATCTGGTTCAATTTGGAGGCCCTAACAGGAATAATGACATGCTCATGAACCTGATCTATGGGGACGCTATGACAATGCATCCATTGGTGGGTTTTGATGCACCCTGAAAGGTCATACAAATGGGTGCCATTGGTCCAATGTAGTGTCTGTTCTGGCAGCATAGTAGCATTATGTTCGGCCAGGGGTAGACCTACATGAGAGGCAGGGTGGATAATTTGGGAGTCCCAGATCTTTTCATGGTAGACACCAACCTTAAGGATCATGCCTTCCCATAGGGCCCCAGTGATCTTCATTAAATCTGCTGGGTAGTGAAAGGAATCTGGGTACCAGCTTTGAAGTAAGTCCATAACTTCTGGGTGGATTAGTTTCATGAGAGAGGCCTGGATCAGCTGTGATGCAAAGGCCATGAGGTTATTCTCTATCTGTGTGCATTGAATGACAATAGACAAACTGAATATGCTGCTCTGGAGGGAATCTCCAATAATGATTTCCTTTTCTATGCCTACCTACTGAGACATAATGTGACCAATGATATCTATGCCTTGAGCCACGTTAGTTAAACTGAAGGCTATAGATATCCCTACATCCTTTGTGCGGGATCCAATCAATCCAAGTTTACTGGCCAGGACTTCAGAGACAATTGCTTTTAAAACTCCCGCTCCAACTCCTAGTCCTCTTAAAACTGTATCTAAGATGTCTCGTCTTGCTCAGAAGAGTGTGTGTGTAATTTTCTGCCATTTGTGTTCTAGCTGTAACCACTGGACCCATGCAGCCTTTAAATATGGTCTGCAAACGGGGATGGTGCGTACTACATCTACAGCAGTCAGATAGAGAATTAAAGTGGCGACCACCGACTGGGTTTCTGAATAGGCATATAGGGAAATGTCTCTCCTAATCTCCAGATTTCCTACATACATGGAGGGTTCCTGAATCATGTCTGTTGTGTAGATGGGAATGTCTGGGCATGTCATGCTGCAACAATCTACACTACAATTTGTGGGAGTGCGAATGAAGTTTTGGCATATGAAGAGCCTAGTCTTCCAAGTCCATGTAGGACAGCAGCGAGAGTCTAGGGTGAGAGTTGTGTAGAAAGAGGGAGTTTATCACATGTGAGGAATTTCTCTCAATTTCGCAATAGTAATTTTCGTATTCAATTCGGAATTTCACGTGATTGCGTGAAAGTGCATCACACAATGACATGCCTAGGTTATTTTGCAAAAGTAAATTGCGCTATGGATTCACAAATCATGCGATTGCGCGAAAGCTTATTATACATTTTCTGTTTCTTTTAAACCCAAAACAAACACATTCAGGAATATCTTATTACACCAGTGGATTTCTAAATGCGAAATTGCTCTCCTGCACATGCCCACTTCTCAACCCATGCCATGGTGACCTCAGGTACTTCCAGGTCATTGAGTTTGGGTACTCCCTCTGCAATTTCTGGTTCCTCCCTTAAATGTAAAAGTACTTCTTACTACTTTTCACGTGAAAGCCTGCAACCAGCTAAAGGTTTTACTTGCTGTACTTCTTCCTCCTTTTCATGCGAAAGCCTGCAACCAGCTAAAGGTTTTACTTGCTGAGGTTTTACTTGCTGTACTTCTTCCTCCTTTTCACGTGAAAGCCTGCAACCAGCTAAAGGTTTTACTTGCTGTACTTTTTCCTCCTTTTGATTTTTGCGGATATGTAAATACAATAAATTTAATTTATTTGACCCTTGAAACCTGGTGTCATGTGTTTTTCCATGGGATTATGCATCACCAAATGTAAAAAAGTTTTAAGATAGGGTGTGTTGTTAACTTGATAGATACAGCCTGTATTTCAGGTTCCCCATGACATTCTTGCAAACAAGCTTGTAAAATGTGGGCTAGACAAGGTAACTGTTACATGGATTTGTAATTGGTTGACTGACCGAACCCAAAGGGTGCTCAACAATGGTTCCTTTTCATCCTGGAGAGAAGTGACCAGTGGGGTCCCACAGGGCTCTGTCCTGGGCCCAGTGCTGTTCAACATCTTTATTAATGATTTGGATGACAGAATTAGGGGCATACTTATCAAATTTGCAGATGACACCAAATTAGGAGGAGTAGCCAATATTCCAGAAGACAGAATCAAAATTCAAAATGACCTGAATAGACTAGAAAGCTGGGCCACAGCTAATAAAATCCAACACAGAGAAAGGTTAGGTTCTGCACTTAGGGAGGAGAAATTAAATGCACAGATATAGGATGGGGGACACCTGGATGAATGAATGTATGTGTGAAAGGGATCCAGGAGTCCAAGTAGACCATAAGCTGAACATGAGTCTACAGTGCGATGTGGCAGCTAAAAAGGCCAATGCTATTCATAGAATCCTAGAGTTGGAAGGGACCCCAAGGAGCATCTAGTCCAACCCCCTGCCATGCAGGAACTCTCAATCAAAGCACACCCAGCATATAGCCATCCAGCCTCTGTTTAGAGGTGGGTGGCAAAGGCCATGTTCCCTCTGGCGAGGGCAAGAGGCCATTTTCTGCTTTCATTGTGGGATGCTCTGAGGCAGCCAAAAAAGCCCATTTTAGAGTTGCAAGCCTCAGCTCCTGCTGAGCCCTACCTAGCTTACCTTAAAGCCATGCAGCCAAGATGGTGGTTGTATATCCAACACAGGCAGACGAGATACAAATAAAATCATTATTAATGTGGCCGAGGAGGAGTCCTCTGCCTCTTTCCACACATTTCATTATAAGAATTCAAAGGGAATGTGCAAGAGCCCTGGCAACATCACCATGTGATTCCCAGGCTGCAACAGGATCTCCCACATCTGTTGGTATCCTGGGTGCCACTGGGACCAGGAATGGGAAGGAAGGGGGAGACCCCTCATCTGCCCTCCTGGCAGAGTCCCAAACCTTATGCTAGGCATAGTGCCTGCAGTGGCAATGGCAGAGGCCTCCTAGCAATGACTACCCATAGCAAGGCATTAGATCTGGGAAAGGTTCCTTGCTGGCTGCAGAGAGGGCCCATGGTACTCACCCCTTTAGGCTGCATCAATAGAAGTATAGCGTCTAGATCAAGGGAAGTAATACTGACACTCTATTCTGCTTTGGTCAGGCCCCACCTGGAATACTGTGTCCAATTCTGGGCACCACAATTCAAAAAGGATGTGGAGAAACTGGAGCGTGTCCAAAGGAGGGCAACTAAGATGGTGAAGGGTCTGGAAACCATGCCCTATGAGGACCGCCTTAGGGAGCTGGGGATGTTTAGCCTGGAGAAGAGAAGGTTAAGAGGTGATAGGACAGCCCTGTTTAAATACTTGAGGGGATGTCACATTGAGGAAGGAGCAAGCTTGTTTTCTGCTGCTCCAGAGAACAGGACCCAGAATAATGGATGGAAACTCAATGAAAAGAGATTCCACCTCAACATTAGGAGGAACTTCCTGACAGTAAGGGCTGTTCGACAGTGGAACACTCTCCCTTGGAGTGGAATCTCTTTCCTTGGAGGTCTTTAATCAGAGGCTGGATGGCCATCTGTCTGGGATGCTTTGATGGAGAGTTCCTGCATGGCAGGGGGTTTGACTGAATGGCCCTTGTGGTCTCTTCCAACTGTGATTCTATGAATCTATGATTTTGGACCAGTGCCCAAAGCTGCATGCACGCTGAGATGTTGGTGTGCCATGGAGGAATTCCCCATCAAAGCATCCTCCATGTTGGCCCCGCGTCCTCAGTTGCATGCGCGCTGAGATGTTGGTGTGCCATGCCATGGAGGAATTCCCCACCAAAGCATCCTCCATCTTGGACCAGTGCCCAAAGCCCCATGTGCACCAAGATGTTGGTGTGCCATGCAGGAATTCCCCATCAAAGCATGCTGCATGTTATGGGTCAGAATAGAAGACTCTCAGGACCCCATGCCCCATGACGTGAGTGTAATCTTGAAATCATTGTAACAGTGCCAATTCTTATCTACCCGGACAAGTGATGCCATGCACGAATTCTATGGAATGAATGGGAACAGGTCAGATGGGGGGTCTGTTTGGATAGCCCTTGGGGACCTCATCTTAACTGGGCAAGTGAAGGAGACATTGCTATGGCAACTGTTGGAAGGCAGGAATCACGCAAAAAGATGAGGGTAAAGCTGGCACTAGATGAGCGTAAAAGTGCTCCCTCTTCTGGCCACCTGTTCATGCATGGCAAAACATTTTGGGGACTACAGGAAGTAAAAAGGAAAAGCCAGTGCCATGAAGGATCATGGGAATTGTAGTAAAGATGGCGAAATTGGGGATGAACAGAAATGCCTATCACACCCCCAAAAAGCGAAATGAATATGAAATTGCCAGGGAATAGGAATTGTAAGTC
Organism: Urosaurus nigricauda; assembly: GCA_034509955.1. Classification (NCBI taxonomy): domain Eukaryota; kingdom Metazoa; phylum Chordata; class Lepidosauria; order Squamata; family Phrynosomatidae; genus Urosaurus; species Urosaurus nigricauda. The sequence continues at coordinate 104,022,833 of JAOEGL010000005.1, read as the reverse complement.
CGCTAGTTCACCGAATTTGCCTATGTTCTGATTGTGTTCGGACCACATTTGCACATCAAGCAAAAGCATATAATAACCTTTCACGCAATTACGCGAAAACTCCCATTTCGTTCACAAAAACCAGGAAGTGCATGTAATGAGAAATCACGCAATCGCGCGAAACCTCATGATTGCATTCGCAAAACCAGGAATTGCATGTAATGAGAAATCACGCAATCGCGCGAAACCCCATGATTGCGTTCGGTTTTTCAGTAAAAAATTGGTCGTGTGATAAGCTCCAAAGAGGAGAGGGTTCTGCTCAGTGGGGGATCAAACAGTGTCTGTTCCAAAAACCTGCAGAGAGGGGGATGCTGCCTGCATCTGCCTCTACCCAAGTGTGTCAATGGGGACCAAACATGATGACCCGGGAAACTATAGACTTATGCTCCGTGGTGTAGATGCGGGTCTTAATTCTAATGGGGAATCCCTTATTAAACCAATCTAGTGCCTCGCCCATGGCGTCCAAAACTTCCAACATCTCTAGGTAAGGGGTGGCCGAGTGGCAAAGGGCCTCAACATTAAATTGCCAGTCAATGGTGAACTGAGCCATATATACATCTGCAGCAATCTGTGGAGTCATCCATATCAACATCCAAAGGGTCCAAACGCCCTGAGCCATCTCCTGTTCCTGTAGGGAAACAGAGAGGCAAATTTACTACTGCTGACTTAGTCAGGGAACAGACTTACAAAAATCTCGGTCAGATTCACTAGCGGTGGAAGGTGTGGCTGGGGAAGGGCCGGCCTTACCAGGTTTGGTCCTCCCTTCCATTCTTTTAGCTGCGAGGAGTGAAAGTATTTCAACCGGGAGTCATACTTGAAAGTCATACTTGGTGCACTGCAGGGGACACCCTTTCGGGGATTTCTACAGGACCTAGTAGTGATGTAAAGAATATTCTCCAAAATTCGAAAAACTGAAGAAATATCTGTTATTCAAAGATTTCATAAGCTTTTTGAAGAGAAAAAATTATTAGCATTTCTCGAACAATGAGAAGAATTTTGGTTTTTAATAATTTCCAAATGAAGTGAAAGGAAGGGACCTTAGCTAAACTATTCGTTGGTCAAAAGCTCATACTGGCTTTTACCAAAGGCTTAATTATTTCTTTTGTTAGGGTAATAAATCCTCCCCCCTCTTTGCCCACAGCTTTGCTTTTAAAAAAACAAATGACAACAAAAGGAGACAGCATTTGTGTGTAGGTGGTGAGTGACCATCCACATTCTCACAGAAGAGAAAGAGGGGGTGGGGTGAAATCCAACTCCCTTCTTGGAAACATCACACTCTCTCATTCATGATTATTCTGAACTCTCTTTGTCCTTGCCAAAAATTTAAAAATAAAATAAAAATGCATGATAGGTTTTGCTTTAGCATCACTCATAGATATGAATTCTCCTTGCCAAAAAAGGTTTAAAGAACATTCCTCTGTTTGAAAAAACCTGAATTCACACTCAACTGCCTTGAAATGGAGCTGAGATAGTGTGACCCTCACAAAAGAGAAGGGGGTGAGGTGGGGTGGCAAGAAGAAGAAGAAGAAGAAGAAGAAGAAGAAGAAGAAGAAGAAGAAGTAGTAGTAGTAGTAGTAGTAGTAGTGGCAGGTTTGCCTTCGCATCACCATGAGAGAGGTGCAGAGAGAGAGTTGGCCATGTTCATCTCTCAGGCTGAGAGAGTGTGACCTTCACAAAAGAGAGGAAGGGGTGGGGTGGGGTGCAATGGCAGGAATTCTGTCATTGGAAGGGATTCACAAAGGTCATCTTGTCCAAGCCTCTTTCTACCAAGAAGGAATACCTAGGTCCTAGGATTACAGGGCTGGAGTTGAAGATGAGAGCAAGTGACTTGTCATAATTCTCTACCACCAAAGCGGGACAAAATGTAGAAAAAAAATGTAGGCCAAAATGTAGCCCAAAATGCACCCCAAAATGTAGGACCTCTGAGACTAAATGCATCTGAGGAAGTGCAACAGGAGGCAGCGGTGGAGGAGAAGAAGTTTTTATCCTTTCTTTGGGCTTAAAAAAACCCACGGGCTTGTCACACTCTCTCAGCCTTAAGGGAAGGTGAAGGCAAATCCCCTATGAACACATCTTCGGAGAAAACCTTAGACCAAGTCACACACTCTCAGCCTCAGAATAAGGCAAAGGCACACCCTATCTGAACAAACCTTTAAAAAGCAACCCTTGATCAAGTCACACTCTCTCAGCCTCAGAGGATGGCAAAGTCAAACCCTCTCTGAACAAACCTCTTAAAGACGCACATACACATACACTCACACCAAAGGCAAACTCTCTGAACAAACCAAGAAAACCCATTAGGCAAGTAGGTTACACACTCTCAGCCTCAAGGAAAAGCTGGGAAAGGCAAACTCTCTGAACACACCAGGACGTTTTGAAATTCCTCCTGGGCAGAAATGTAGGATGTGTCCACCTGGATAAAGACTGACGTCTGGTCACCCAGATAAAATGGAGGATGTTAAACCTTGGGCTCTGGGCCCCACGACAAACTCCAACTCCCAGAATTCTATAGCCTTGACCCAGAAAAAGAGTTCAACTTTAAGCTCAGTGCTCCACAACAAACTCCAACTCCCAGAATTCCATAGCCTTGAGCCAGAAAAAGAGTTCAGCCATGAGCTCAGTGCCTCACAACAACAAACTCCAACTCCCAGAATTCCATAGCCTTGAGCCATAAAAAGAGTTCAGCTATGAGCTCAATGCCCCACAACAAACTCAAGCTCCCAGAATTCCATAGCCTTGAGCCAGAAAAAGAGTTCAGCCTTGAGCTCTGAGCCCCACAATATACTCCAGCTTCCAGAATCCCATAGCCATGTATGCTGAAGAGGGTTGGACTTGATGGTCTTTGAGGATCCCCCCAACTCTATCATTCTTTGTTGGGGCTTCAATCAAAGTTTATTTGTGTCCTTTCAACCCCTGCTAAGCCTCCTTTTGACATGGTAAGTGAGTTTGAAATGCAAATTAAATTGGCACCAACACATGTAATTAGCAGATACTTGTCTTTTATTGTCATTCGGGAAATTGGTGAAAAATAATTCTCTAGCTGCGGACAGGGAGAGAAAAATAACCTTTTGAAAGTGGGATTTTTGAGACAATTTTTTTTTCAAAAATTCTCATGAAGTTCTCAATGGACAAGAAGAAAAACAATAGTTTCTCAAATCACTAGGACCTAGCCATTTTGCTGCTAGATTGTGCTTGTTTTTGTACTCTCCATCTGCCTTGTGTCGTACATTCCGGTACATGACTAGCTGTCAGGGATCCATTGCTGAGGGTTTCTGACCCATCCTAACTTCCTGTCCATGATTTACATATTCTATCCTAATTTCTCTGCGACTAACCAGTGCATTTGCAGGATGCTCTGAATAAGGGTCCTGATCTACTCGTGATTTAGGATCACGGGTTCCAAATCTGAGGGGAACTCGGTGTTGAGCCAAAAGGCTTCTGGTATGACCATCTTACGTCCAGTCATAACCTGGTGTGGCGTGAAGCTGTAGTTTCTGTAAGGGCCATCAAGATTATGGGGAGCTTGGCATCCCAGTCTTTCCCAGAGGCCTTCACTACCTTTCTCATGGCCTCTTTAAGGGTTCTATTGGATCTCCCTATAAAACCTGAACTCATGGGGTGAAAAGGTCAGGTCGGCCAAGGGAAAAACACACATCATCCATGATCTTCTTCTGGTGGATGAACAGGCTGACCTGGCATGCTTTACCGAGACCTGGCTGGGAGATGCCAGTTCTGCCACGGGGGCACAGGCTCTTCCAGCTGGTTTAACAGTCAGTAAGCAGATAAGGGAAAGTGGGCAGAGGGGGGGGGGCGGTGTGGCAACAGTCCACAAAACCAACCTAACCTTGATCAGGAAACCTGTCCAGAAAACAGCCCATGTTGAGTGCATTTACCTAAGCCTGAAGTTCAGGGACAGCATGGGGATTCTGCTAGTATACCGGCCACCCCATTGCCTAGCAGACTCCCTAACCGAGTTGACTCTGAGTTCTGAGTTCTTGTTGTTGGAGTCTTCTGGTCTTGGGCAACTTCAACATTCCTCTCGAAACCAGCTTGTTTGAGTTATCCGGAGCGACTCGGGAGTTCATGGATTCCATGACAGGCATGAACCTTTCCCAATTGGTCAAGGGGCCAGCTCATTGTGCAGGTCATACACTCGACTGGGTTTTTAGTATGGAACAGGAGCATCAGTGGGCAGAGGTAACCAAGACCTCTACACTGTCATGGACAGATCATTTCCTGATCAAGCTGGAACTAAAGGCCACTTTCCATCCCCCTGGGGGTGGAATGGTTCGCCCTCAGAGGCTCATGGAACCAAATGGTTTCCAGAAAGCCTTAGGGGGGTTGTTGGTTGGGAACGCCAGCAACTCTGTTGAAGCCTTGGTCGACACTTGGAACACCGACATCACCAGGGCTATCAACGCAATCACTCCCGAGCGTCCTTTCCAGTCCGCTTCTAACTGGAAACCCTGGTTTACAGAAGAGCTCAGGGAGATGAAGCGGGTTGGACAATGACTAGAGAGCAAATGGCAGAAGATTCGTCTCTTCTCCAACAGAACTCTCCATAGGAAACATCTTGATTCCTATCGGGATTCATTGCGTGCAGCACAGAGATCCTTCTGCTCTGCACGCATTGTATCTGCAGAGTCTTGCCCGGCAGAGCTGTCCAAGGTGGTGTGGGAGTTGACGCAGGTTCCTCCTGCGCCAAACCCCCTACTGGACCCTACGGCAGCCTACTGTGAGGTGTTCAACATCCACTTTCCAGATAAAATCTCTCGGATTAGGGCCGACTTGGATGCCAATATTCTTCCACTGTCTGTAAATGAGGCATCCAGCAACTCCATTGTGGTCAGTTTACTGGATGAGTTTCATTCAGTGATTACCGATGACGTGGACAAGCTCCTTGGTAGCACAAGGAAGACAACTTGCTCCCTCGATCCAGGTCCATCTTGGCTGGTTGTCCAGGGAGGGGACGCACTGAGAACATTCCTCCAGGATGTGGTCAATGCGTCCCTTAGGGAAGGCACCATTCCATCCTGTCTGAAGGAGGCAGCTGTGAAGCCCCTCCTGAAGAAACCTTCCCTCGACCCCCTGGACAGGAACAACTACAAACCAATTTCCTTGCTGCCTTTCCTAAGAAAGGTGATTGAGAGAGCTGTCGCTTCCCAACTCCAAGCTGTCTTGGATGAAAGACCTATGTTGGTGACATAAGTGTAAGAGCCCGATGTCATATCATAGTGGGTTCCATTAAGGCACTGCAAGCCATGCAAAGAAAGAACTTCTATTAGCTTTAAACCAGATTTGTTGGTAGTAATATCTTGAGAAACCCTAGGGACAGGTATAGCATAAGCAGTCGATCCGTGATTTGTACTCTCCATCTGCCTTGTGTCGTTTACAATTCTAGCATTAAAATCTCCACAAAGTAAAAACCTTGTAGAGGGAAGCACTAGTTATTAGTTGAATCTCAGCATGCAAATCAACAGAGATGAATGTTGTGAGACCACCACTACCATGGCCTCTTGTACAACTTTTAACCTCAGGAACAGAAAATGCTTGTAATCCATGAAGAGATGGCAAGTTAGTATCAAGGGCCCATGTCTCTTGTAAACAAAGAATTTTAAAGTTTTGTAGCTAGTTTGCAAAGTCTGCATCATGGAGCTTATTTCCCCATCCCATAATATTCCAACATAGTACGCTTAGTTGTCAAGCAGTGTCTCTCATGTTCTTTGATTCTTGTCTGCACACTGCGTTTAGTAGTCCCTATGTAGACCTGTCCGCACTGCATGGAATGCAGTAGATTTCTGCGGTGGTGAGAGGGTCTCTCTTGTCCTTGGCTGAGTGAAACATTTGCTGGATCTTCTTCATCGGTTTGTAAACCATTTGAAGGTTGTGTTTCTTCACCACTTTCCCTATTCTGTTTGTGACTCCTTTGATGTATGGTAAAAATATCTTCCCTTTGGGTGGTTGCTTGTCTGGAGTCTTCTGGGTTTTTCTGGGCTTTCATTACCAAACTCAGTGTGCAGACAAGAATCAAAAAAGAGAGACACTGCAGACTGGGTCAACCGGAAAAATCAGCAGTAGCAGAACATGCTATAAACCATCCTGGGCATAAAATGTTGTTTGAAAGCACTGAAATTCTGGACCATGCCAACAACTACCACATCAGAATGCACAGGGAGGCCATTGAAATCCATAAACACCTGGGCAATTTCAACAGGAAAGAGGAAACCCTGAGAGTAAACAAGGCTTGGCTCTCAGTCCTGAAGGACAGCAAGGTCAAGACTCAACTTATGCAAATGAAAAACAGCCTAAGGCCTGGGGATTCCCAGCAGACAATGAGCATCAGTTAGCAGACATTAATCCTTGTTTGCATATCCTCCCCGCCCCCCAGGACTGCCATTAGCAACAGAACAATACATTTGCAAATTATTCCTTCCTTCCCAGGGTCACACAGGAAATATATCTCCAATCCTTTCCCAGGCTATCATTCTCTGAAGTTTTCAGCCACAGATGTTGGCGAAACGTCAGAAAGGAACTCTTCTAGAACATGGCGACATAGCCTGAAAGCTCCACAAAAAATTATTGAAAGAAATGGCTATACAAAAATAAATATTATTTCAAACCTGTGGAATTGGTGTATCTCCCTTGTTGAATTTATTTCTTATTTATTCATGGCATAGTTGTTCAACTTCACCAATGTGGAGCATTTATATATATTTTCTATGACTGCAATGTCTCCCGATAAGTTCTTAGATCAAAGTTATGATGATGAAAGGATATATGTACACCCAAGCTAAATGAAACCCATGTAAAGATATTTTTGTTGTTGTTGTTGTTTGGGAACATATGACCTTAAACAGTAAAGAGATATTTTTCAATCCATAATTACTCTAAAAATCATGAGTTGACACTACTTGAATGCAATAACAATATTTTTATCAAAAAACTTTTTCAATAGTACAGTGAAAAGGTTTAGAACATAAATAAGGCATTTGTCTGCTCTATTATATATATCAAGGAATGTCGAGGTAGTACTGTAAGGTATTAAACATTCATGATTGTCCATGATAAGCATCTAGATAAACAAACAAATTGTTATAACATAAGGTTTAGCAAGATACAAAAATATCAAAGGAAAAATGCATTATTCTGCTGGATAGTATAATAATAATAATAATAATAATAATAATAATAATAATAATATATTTATATTCCGCCTTTTCCCAAAGGAATCAAGGCAGATTACAAAATAATAACAATAGAATACAGGACTAAAAATACAAAGTACAAACAATAATTCATTATGCTATCCCCTTACACCCCCATTACTTAAGAGTAAAGCACAGTAACAGTTAAAGTAGTTACATAAAAATTAAAAATACATAGCATAGTAAATAAAGCATAACATAGCATAATAATTGAAAGGGCAACCCCCAACTCTCCCCCGACAGCAAAGTAACAATCAATACAATTACATACTTAACATATACATACATACTTATACCAGTTATAAAACAAACAAACAAAAGACCAGGGAATGGAGTAGAACCATCAGATGCAAATGGGGGGGGGGGGGGGCAGTAGATGAGTGCTGGTCTCTAGGAGCCTTCAGGCCTCAGCTTCCCTTGCTTCATTCAGTCTCTTCTGCCTGCAAGGTTTTTAAAGCAGAAGGGTGCTGGTCTCTAGGAGCCTTCAGGCCTTAGCTTCCCTTGCCTCCTTTAGAGAGAGAGAGAAAAAAGTTCCCGTCACTTGAGAAACAAATAGCTCTCCTTATTGTTTTTCTAATTACAATTAGATGAAAGCTATGTAGAAAACATATACAGTAACAACCCATCAGTGAGATCTAGGATAAGGAACCAAGTAATAAGGTTTCAAATAACATCACAAGATATGTATGAATATATGATAGCTGTTGTTTTTGTTTGGATACCTGACCAGTGGTTTTGATTACAGGATTTTCATGTAACAGAACAAATACTGAGTCTTAAGAAATTACAAGGTAGAAAACTATATATTTCAATAAGTAATCTCTTTCTGTCTCTGCATGTCCAATTCATTATTTCCTTCTTGGTGGATATTTGGTATATATGGCCAAATCTATATAAATATATTAGATCTATTTGGTACTATCCTGTTTCCCTGAAAATAAGACATCCCCAGAAAATAAGACCTAGTAGAGGTTTTGCTGAATTGCTAAATATAAGGCCTCACCCAAAAGTAAGACCTAGCAAAGTTTTTGTTTGGAAGCATGCCCATTTTTTTGTTCAACAATAAATTCTTCGTCATGGAAAAATAAGACATCCCCTGAAAATAAGACCTAGTGCATCTTTGGGAGCAAAAATTAATATAAGACACTGTCTTATTTTCAGGGAAACACGGTAGGTGATGTTAAATGCACCCAATTAATTGGTTGCTTAACCTTTTTTCTTACTATTGGATTAATGTACAATATGTCACAAGCTAACATAGATCTCAGTCATATTTTTAAAAGGCTATCCAGTTGTGCCCTGCATATTTTTAAACATGATTCCAACAACCACTAAAAATTTTTAATCAATGTCAGTGTTACAGGTTCAAATAACAATGTGTTGTGGCCATGATTAATTTTCAAAGAAGATACAAAACAAATAATTGCAATGCCATCTACAAGGGAAGTTTCTTTTGTTATAGCTTGTTTGTTTAGTATCAAGAATAAAAGTCTGTTCTATGCCATGCTGTTGCCTCAATGTAGATGTGTAACTTATAAACAGGGGGCCATTCTTCAACATCGTGACATTGCACTTCACCAGTCTTGTCAATGGAGCTCCTGAGGTACAGCCAATTTTCAGGGAGAAGGAACACCCCCTGTCTTTAGGAATGCCCATACCTCTAACGCTGCATGCACAGGAGTGTTGAGATGCAATGTTACAATGTCTGTGAATGCCCCCCCCCTTTTTTTAAAGTCACTCATCTACACTGGGGCAAAGGGGACAAGTATATGGAGTTATGGTTTCAAAGGGCGCATTCATTGCATGTCTCCCTATAACAGATTTTTAAACCACTACTGCAAATTGACATTGAATACTGTGAAACTAGATATAACGTTGTTTTTGAAAAATTATACAGTAAAATATTTGAATCCGCTTGTCTTAACTCAAAAGTATAAGGCATTTCCCTGCAAGACACAATCCATGATTCAACCTGGCCAAGACGAGCATTCATGATAGCAATTTTTTGGAGAATGCCACAGAAACATTCTTCCTACTTCTTTAGGGCTTCTTCAACTGGAGAAACAAATATAAACACAGAATAATTAGTTTCCACATGTTTTCATTCTTCAATTGGAAACAGTTATTTGGGTATGTGTTTGCCCACATTTTCATTCAAGACTCCTTATAAACACACACACACACACACACACACACACATAGATGAAAGAAAAATATTTCTTTTTCTTCCTTTTTTGTCGCTTCTGTCTCTTTTTAAAGTATGGGTTATGACTATTTCATGTTATTTCTAACCAATTTTTTTATGGATTAAAAGAAGGTGTGGTATTATGACGTAAGTATCTATGCCTTTAAATGAAAACATGCATTAAGGGGGGAAGGTATCTTTGAAAAAAACATTGATTTGCCCATGTTTCCTTTGAGAATAGCAATATTATGTGCCAATTTCAATATAAAAATAATAAGAATGAAAAATAATGAAAAACCACCTGTCTTGTGCAAATCCAAGAGCATTGCTGGCACAGGTAGTGGCTGTTCCTGGAATGTATCTGACCCTGAACCTATATTGACCCCATATCATTCAACATGATGTCCCTGTAACGGACCTGTTAAATTTTTAGAGGAATGAGTAACTTCTGTTTACATTTATTATTTCTTCTATGTATGCCAATGCATTTTGGAAAACAAAACACACAAGACCACAATTACCTTTAACTGTGTTGAAGTGCTGATGGGATTGCCCACAATTCCACCCTTTTTCAAAAGCCTTGGCACTGTCCGGTGATGAAGAGTTTTGAGAATCCCTTCATACCCGTGATTCTGCTGTTTCTATAACATGATCTTCTTCTCCCTGCGTGGATGATGCTTCTTCTTGTCTATCTGTATTGCTGTTCCTCTCTGTGGCGACCACTTCACCATCACTTGACGCACCATCACCTCTTTCTGGAGATATGTTTCCATCATCTGATTACAAGAAGCCATAAGGAAAGGAATTTTAAAAGGATAATTTATAGTTAATAATACTTGGGCACAAATATTCATTTTAGACACCAAATGGATCTGCACTGTATTTCAATCGAAAAAAATATCTACTACTTTTTTGACAGCAATATTTATTTTGCAAGTGTCTACCACTGATGCAACCATTTAGGGAGGTATGCTTTATCCTCTTTGTCTATATATAGTGTATAAATGTAAATATTACTTGTTTTTTAATACATATTCAGCACAGGATGCAATGTTATTTAGTAATATCCCAAATAAAAGAATGATACTAGTCAATATAAAATTGAATCAATGGAAACTAGTTGAAGCTTCCATCAGAATAACATATGCCCTTCCCTTTTTTCCAACAAGTTAACAGCATCATGTTTTCTCTTCCACTTACTTTGCAACTCCTCTGATTCATTAATGGGATTTTCCTTCTGCTTCCTCTGCATCTTCCTTGGTGACTTCCTTATCCGTTATAGATCTATATTATAATAATAATAAAAAATCTATATTTTAAAAATAGAGTTGTTCCTTCAACGGTGGAAAATCTAGCAGTACTTCTTTTCCTTAGGTGTGATGGGCTATAATGGAAATGAGTTCACATTCAATCTTTGATTGATGTAAACAAGAAACAAAGTTTCGTTGTTGTTGCTCTTGTTGTTGGGATATGATGTTAAATGTTAATAGTTAATAGTAATATTTATATAAAAATGTAATGGTGGTCCAAATGCATGACAATCTAGACATAGGAATGGAAAAAAATTAACCATTTCATCGAACAATACATTTATGGAGATAAGTAGCATCTCATTAAATTTAAAATTCCTTACAAAAAATCCAAAATGTAATGTTCCCAATATTAATTAAATGGCAATATTTAAATTTTTATATTTTAAATAACTGTCGGATTACACATACATTTCAAAAATGCTAACTTCAAAATAAGAACAGACAATTGTTGATCCTCCTTATCCGCCTTAATTTTGTCCATGGATTAAAGCATCCATTGCTGGTTAAATTTATTTAAAATTAATAATTATAGTCTCCTCACCTTGTGTTTCCATTTAACAATAGGGAATCCATTTTTCATAGTCCATTGCATTTAATTGTTCCTCTGCATCCACAGATTAGGAAAACCACTACAAGGGGACCCACAACCACAACCCTTGCAGATTAAAAGCCCTCAATAAACATACTATAACAAGTATCTGCTGTGTTGATTTACTAGGTTCTACTCGTGCCCCAAAACCTAATACCTGTCCTGTATGTAGGAGCCCAAAACTGGAAAATTGATTCAATGAGGGGATGACGTCAGGAAGGGGCACCATTAACATTTGGGGGGGGGGGGGGAGAAAGGGGGGTGGCAGCATATCGACTAAAAAATTTTTATTGAAATTAAAAAAGTAATTATTGAAATCCACTTACAGTTGGGGTGCCTTGCTTTCTAGCTTGGGCGGCCAGCGCGGGACCACATCCTATACAGTTGAGGGAAATACGGGGGAACATTTTTCCTTGGCAGTTTGCCCTCGCAGAACTCCATCACCTTGTAAGACTTCTTGCACAGTACTTTAAATTTGGAGTTCACTTGCTCCACATGTCTAGCAAAACCTTCCTTTTTAAACTGTGTCGCAATTTCACTGTAAATGTGACGGTTAGGGACGAAGCATGAGCACATCAGTTTCCTAAGGTCCCCGCACTGCCTCACTTGACATAGGAGGCTCAACATCTCTTTTCGCTCCCAATAGGATCTTCTCCTCTTCATCGCTATGCTTCCCAAAGCTCCTACAGCTTCTCCAAAGTTCTGCTGCTGCTACTCTAGTTCTGGTTCTGTGCAATGCCACTTCCGGCCACTTGGGTGGCAAGTGGCGCTCTTTAACACTATTCAACTGGTAAAGTGTTATGTTAACATTACAGAGAAACATCTTTACATGGAGAATACGCTACCCATTCTACTTGCCAAAACGAAAGGTAGTTCTATTTGGTTCCAGTTTCCATTGTTCCATTTGAGCAGGAGATCTGAGACTGGAGGGAAAAAATGGAGTCTGGAAATACTGTGGGAGCAGAAAAGCCACCTTGAGGCCAGCTTTGGACATATAGGCCCATTTTAGATTGGCAAAAAGAGGTGTGATGAAGGCTGCATGAAAGCCCAGCCTTTAGATGAGAAAAAGGGAAAGTGTGCCATGAAAACGCTATTTTGGTGCTTTAAGGGAGAAGAAGCGCCTTTAAAAAGGTGCTGGTTTTCCCTACTCTTTTTTTAAAAAGAGCGCTATAGCGCAAGTGCATCTAAAGGCTAAGGTGTAGTTGCGCAGTTAAATGGGGCTCTGTCTCTTTAAATCGCCCATTTAAAGGCAGCGCTCCAGATGCGGAGCATAATGGATCGTGGGTTGGGAGCATGCGTGGTGTGGAGTTCACTTCTAATTAAAATGCTCAATGCCCTGCAGGTGTAAAAGCTGGGGTTTAACCACGAAGTTTTTTTAAAGCTCCCAAACCCTAGCTCCAGCCCTAATCCGAAACCTAGACATGCACAGTAGGGACTCTGGGATGCTGCAAGTCTTGGTGCCGGATGTTTTAACAGGTGAAAGTGATAAGAGAATACTTTCAATTTTCACACGAACCCCCACACACATTCCAGCGCCATTTCCCACTTTCCCTTTTCCAGCTCTGACAGCCCTTGGGACACTCTTGCCGCGGCTTTGCTTTGGCACTTGGCACAATGACAGAGCCTTCTACAAGCGCCCCGAAAAGGGGGAGAGGGGTTTCTTGTGTCTCATGCAGAGACCTCAGACCTCATTTCCATCTGGTCAAGGCCCAATATTTTAGACAAACTAGGGTCCACCTACCTGAATGCAGACACATATCGGGAGGTGGCCAGAGCCATGAGGGCCAAGGGCCACCGGCGCAATTGGGAAGAGTGCTGACGAAAGTGCAAAACTTTAAAGGCACAATACAAACAATATAGAGACAAGAAGGCAAAGGGTACCCAGGGTGGCACCCATCCTCCCTTCTACAAAGAGCTCCATGCCTTCATTGACAAGGATGGGAACATAAGACCCAACAGACTGTCCACCAGCGGACAGGTTGTGAGGGTCCCAGCTGGCCAGCCTGCTAGGGCTGAACCTATGGAGGACACCCCGGACCAAGAGCCAGAGCCAGAGCCAGAGCTGGAATGTGCCCAGGAACTTCTGCTGCCTTCTCAAGGTAAGATGTGCCTGGGCTTCTGAGGGAAAGAGATGCAGGGGAGTAAGGGAAGATGTGGCATCAGGGTGGGCATAGGGCAGAAATGACTCTGTTCCCTTGTCATGCAGAGGAACGGGAGCATTCCCCTGACTCTGATGAGACATCCTTCAATCAGCAAGCCATGGACATTGAACTCCTGAGAAAAAAAGCCCGTGCTATGAAGGTAGGATCTACATCTTCCACAAGCAGGCCATCCTCTCGTGCAAGCACTACATCTGCCACCGTCAGTAGCCACCGTGATCGGTCGCTGTACGACAGAGCACTTTGAGAGAGAGCGATGACAGTGAGGGGTTTGGGACTGTGCAGGGTAAGATGTGTGTGTGGCATGGAAAGGGGGGGGGCAATTTTATAGTGGCCCAGTTACAGCAGACGAACACAGGCACTTGTGAAGGTTTTTGTTGGCATGATGGCATGTTTTGGGTGGGGACTGCAACGTTTATGTCAGTGTATGATTTCGGATATCCTTTGTATGACTGTGATGTGTATGTGTGTTGTGCTTCTCCACAACTCTCCCTTGTCTATACCTTTGTCCAAGGTCCTGTGCATGATATTGTGGGTGCTTTGAGTGAGAGTTCCTGCATGGCATAATAGGGTTGGATTGGATGCCCTCTGGAGTATGTGCTAAATCTATGGTTTTGTTTCTCTCTGGTGCTTCCTCCTATAGAAGGTGCAGAAGGTGAAGCAAGAGCATCTTCAGAAGGAGAAGAAGCACCCGCCAATCCCATAGCTGCAATGCCACCGGAGGAGCAGCTCGCTGCCATGAGGAACAAACGGCTGCGTCGCTCAGCAGCAGCAACAACTGCCAGGGCTATTGATCGTCTCATTAGTGCCACCTCAGAGAACATGACAGCACTCCTGGAACAGGGAGACCGTGCCTATCAGCTGAGGCTGAGGGACTCAGAGGCACGCAGGGAGTTTATGGAGAGGACCATGCAATTTCAAGATAGAATAGTCCAGAATCAGGAGAGGGCACTTCAGCAGCAGGCAGAATCAATCCAGGAGCAGAGGTGACTCACTTCTGTTCTTGAAGTGCAGACTGGCCTGCTGGGGCAGATGGTGGAGATCTTTAGAGCAGCCCAGGTTGGCAGACTGGGCGGTGAGCAGGAGAGTGCTAGATCTAGGGCCATCCCCCTGGCTGTAGAGGGACCATCTGGGCAGCAGGGTGGGGAAAGGGGTAGTGTTGTCACTCCTGGCCAAGTCGCTATGGAGGTGCAGATCTGTCAGGAAGACCCTGGAGAGGAGTCTTCCAGCCTCTTCAGGAGCCAGGTGGAGATTCCTCTTGCCACTCGTCGCCATCCCAGGCGCAGGGGAGGAAAAGTGGGGAAGAGTTGTTGTGACAACCACTGAGTTCCCATTAAGCACTGTGGTGTCTACTACTGTACCTTTCTCTCTTCCCAAGGGTCTCCTTCCCTCCCAGCACTTCCTTTTCCACCAGCCACTATAGCTACACCCACCTCACTAACTCCCTATGGCAGTGGTGTTCAAACTGCGCTGTTGATGAGATGTAGGACTTAGGCTTCTGGGAGCTGAATTTCAACATCTCTTCAAAAGTACATTTTGAACACCACTGTCGCACTCCAAATCCAACACTAACCAATGCTGCACCTACGCACCATCGCAAAAAACACCATTCATTCATACAAAAAGGATTTCATTCATACAAATCTCTGACCGGTGTACCTGCGCAATTGCGCAGTTCAAAAAAGACAATTTTTTTTAAAAAAATGAACTTTTTTTATTTCAAACTATTTACATATATTTTCATTATTTACAGGGGCAGGGGAGGGGAAGGAAGGGGAACTGCAAACAAGGGAAAGGGAAGGAAAGGGAATGGGGGGGGGAAGCAGCTTCAAGGGGAAGCTGGAGCAGCAGCACCTGGAAGAACACTGAGGATCTGGTGCAGCATGGCCATTATCCTCCTCTGTCCTTCCGCCAGGGCTGCAACTCTCTGCTCCAGCTGGCGATCTGTAGAGGACACAATAAAAAAGAGAGAGAAATAGATAATTATTAGGAGGGGACAATGGAGCCACACCCACTCCCACAGGCAGGGTGTATGGGCATCCCCACTCCCTTCCCTGGTTTTTTGGCCGCCTGCACTCACCCCTCCGCCTGAGGCGCCGGACCTGAGGCAACTCCCTGGCTTCGGGACCCTGGGCTTGGGGTCCCCTCTCCAGGCGGCGGCGTCTGGGCCCAGGCTGCTCCTGATCTTCACTGGCAGCAGCAGCATCGGGCGACGGAGGAGCTGCTGGAAAAGGGAAGAAAGGGCAGAAGTTAGCACAGTGACATGAAGAGAAGGGACAGGACAGGAGTGTTGTGGAGGCTGCAGGCTTGCAACGTCCACCCCCCCCCCCAACCCCTTGGACACTAACTTGCTGCCAGAGGAGCCTGTTCTCTGGGCGGAGGGACGGCATGAGAGGGCCCTGGCTGTTCTGCATCCTCAGGGAGATCTCGAGCCTCTCCCTGAGGTGCAACAGCGGGCGACCTCCTGCCGGCCTGTTCTGCCTCCTCAGGCACCCTCTGTCCTCGCCTGGGCCGCATGCCTACAAATGTAAAGTGGAGGACAGGCATGAGGACCCATGGAGGACATTGGGAAACAGGAGGGAAGGGTCAGTGACAGTGACACAGGCACTATACAAGGGGCCCCGACATACCTTGAGGACGGCGATCTTCCCACCGCGGCCGGTCGCCCCTGATCCAGAGTTCCCTAAGCTGCTCGAAGTATGGTGGCTTCTTCCGAACAGGCGGATGCAGTCCATAGTCCTCCAGGGTTTCAAAAAACCTTCCCTTCAGGTCTTTGAACTTACTGCGACACTGTGAGAAGGTCCTGTGAAACCCTCGTCGCCGGAGGGCTCTGGAGGCATCCATTAAAAAAGCCTTGTTCGGCTTGCTACTAGAGGCCATCACAGTTCGAGCAGCTTGCTCTGGCATCAGGGCCTCCAGGAGGATCTCCAGTTCTTCTGCCTGCCAATAGGCCCTGCAAACTGGAGCTCTCACCCTGGGAGCCATGATCACCGTCCTGGGGACCAGCACAGGGTGGCTGTGGGATTTATAGAAATTTGTGGGTGAGGGCAAGGGGGGCAGAGGTGGCTCCAGGCCAATGGAGTCCCCTCAGAGCTGAATTTTGAATCTTTCCCCCAATAGATGCCTGTGGGCTTCAAATTGTTTCAATTGAATGGGCCATTAGGGAAGCCTGAATTTCAAGGGAATTGATACATTGTCACAGTAAACGGTTGGCAGTTAAGGCCCTTGTAACTTTCTCTACCAGGAAAGCTGGCGCCAGGAAAACCTATGCATGACCTTTTGTTAGTGTGTTTGTGTGTGTCAAGCCAACAAGCACATGGCTAAGACTGCCCACACAGCAGACCATGAATGATGGGCACACACAGACTGTGGCTGATGGGATACATTTATTCAACTACTGATATGATTATACAATACAATTATGCTCTGGCATCACAAATGGAGGAGAAGTCCAAATTCAGATTCTCCCTGTCTGGAAGAACTCTGCCAATGCATTCCTCACATCCTTCCCTTCTTGTGTGCCAGGATCATTTTGCGGCATAGGTGCCCCTAGGGTAGGCAATACAAAACGGCACCTGTACTGCAGCCCCTCATCCAAAACCTTTCCCTTGGTCTCGCAGATGTTGTGTAGGATGACACAGGCGGCGATGATGGGCACCACGTTCTTTTCTGCCACAATAAGTGGTCCTGTCAGGCACCTCCATCTTGCTTTGAGACGCCCAAAGGCATGCTCCACCTTGACTCTGCACCTATTCAACCTCTTATTGAAAAGCTTCCTCTTGGCAGTGGTAGGTTTCTTGAAGGGCGACATTAGCCATTTTCGAAGTAGATAAGCTTTATCGCCCAGCAAGAGGGGTCCAATTTGCTTGCCCCTGATGGTGATGGTGGGGTTGCCTGGCACAAAGATGCCAGCTTCCATAGTTTCAAAAATGACAGAATTTCTGACCACCCTGGCATCATGAGTTGATCCTTGCCATCCAAGCTCCACATCCACAAAGCGACCTGTGTGATCGCATGTCCCTTGCAGGACAACAGAATAGGACCCCTTTCTGTTCTGATAATTCCGCCTCTGCCCCAGGGGTGGCACAATCAGACAGTGGCACCCATCCACAGCGCCCACTACTTGTGGGAAACCAAGCTGACCGAAACCTTCTATGATCTGTAAGGGGAAAAAAAGGGGGGGGAGAAACAGGAGAATGAATGACAAATTCGGTACATCTGCGCAGTTACACCACAAAACATCTTCCACATAAAGCATAGGGAAGTTTGACAACTTCTGCGCAATTCCACCGTTCAGCCAGCGTAGTATTTGGAAATATGTTTTGGGCAGTGCCTTATCTGCCGTGCATCTCCCAAGTACACAGTCCGGGACAGCAGGAGCTTCTCCATGGCCAAGGCGAACTCCACCAGGATTTCCCCTGCAGTGCAAATGCCAATCCCAAAGAGCTCTGAAGTCACCATGTAGGTGGTTTTATGGGCCAGCATGAAGATGGCAATGCCCACTCTCTCATCCACTGGGATGGCTTTCCTCATCACTGAATCAGACCTCTCCAGTTTTGGACGGAGGATGTCCACCAGCCGGTGAAAGATGGCACGGGGCAATCGGAAGTAACGCCTCCATTGGCCATCAGATCAGGTGCGAATGACCAAGATAGGCCACCACCCTTCACTTCTCTCCAGCTTCCAATAACGCCGGGTCCTCCTTTTCTCGGACATAGCAATGCCACCGCCTGATTCACATTGCTCAACCACTGAGGCACCAACTGCAGCTATTCTCTCTTCTGTATCATCACTATCGTCATCCACCTCTGCAGCTATCCCTTCAGTGCTCACTTCGACCATCCTGGCAGCACTAGCGGAGGCAACGGCGGCAGCTTTGGCTGTGCTTTGAATATTGACAAGAACGGCCGGCCACAAAGGAGAGGATGCATCCATGTTGGTGATGATGCCCACAGTGACCCTGTGCTGACGAAGGCCAACGTCATTGGGTCAATGGGCAGAAGTCCTCCTTTGTCTTCTTTCACATGCTCTGTCTGTGGCTGGCGTCAAAATCACTCACGTTCCCCTTTATTTCAATTAGAACTGCGCAATTCGCAGCCGCGAACCGCACAATTGCGCAGTTCGCAGCCGGCAAGGAAAAATTTTTTTAAAGCGCGGCTAAAAGCCGCGTTCATTGCCGCCCATGTAGCTGCTCCGCCTGTGTTTGTAGCGTTTTGACAGCTTCCCATGTAGCTGCTGAGCCACAGAAAAGACCTCAGATAAGTCGTTCCCAAACCCCTCAGTCTAGCAGCCCTGTACCTTTTAAATGCACACCTGGGGCTTGCAGTCTAGCTGCTAAGCATTAAGGAAAAGGCAACTTCATGTCACACTTTCCTAAAAAGCCCCATAATGAAGTTATATGTTTATTAGAAACCATAATCTAGAATTGTTCAAGGAGGTAGCTAAGGAGATGGCCAAAAGAAATCACAAAAGGAACAGCAGAGGAGTGCAGGTCTAAAACCAAAAAAATGAGGTATGAATATAGAAAGGTGGTAAACCACAACAGGATGAGTAGATGTGATCCTACAACCTGTCCATTCTACCAAGAAATGGATGACATTTTTCATGGAGATGTCAGCATCGCACCAAACCGACTGTCCAGGTCTCTGGATTTAGCAAGGGAAGGTGTAGATGGAGAGGGTTCAAATGTTCTTTCACAATCAATTGTGAATACATCAGGAAGAGCTGGTGATCCCGATAACAGCCAGCCAATGTCATCAAGCCAAGCTGAGGTGCAAGGCAGGTTATCCTTTATTTATATGTATATATTTTTAATGAAAACCTACCAAAAAATTTAAAATGCCAATTAGGGAGATGAATGTTTTAACACTGAAAAAATAACCCTGTTCAGCATTGCTTCACATATGTCTTGCCACATCAGGGCATTTTTGGATTTGGATTCTATTGTGGATACAGGGAGAAGCACAGCTCCACTCCTGCAATCACAAGATACTACATATCCAGGAATACCATAGCCTTTAGGCAACACACATTTGAAGTAATGATAACACAGAGTATTTAAACAGTGTGAAATCATCAATTATAACTTCATGCAAAACCTATCTGCCTTTGATAACATTAACACAGTTTTGTGTTGTTTATTTTTGGGTTAGAATCAACAGAAGTGGATGATGCCAATTTAGAAGGAGGCACTGTTATCACACTTCCAATCACAATGCTTGCAACTGGAGAAGTCACACAAACAGGTAAGTATACTATTTTGGGGGGTTGTTAGACAAGTTCACAATGGAAACACAAGCCCAGCCGTGCCACTACATAAAGAGGTCTATAATAGTCTGCATAAGATTTTATGTTATGGCATCCTTTCTATCATATAACCGCTTAAATTGAAAAGTAGTTCATCATGCAAGTCATTTTTTTCATTTTTTTAAGGACAGAGGTGTTCTCACCCACCAAGAGTAGGAAATGTGTTTTCCAGAAAGATAGCTTTCTCATTTCAAATAACTATTATGCGATGCTCGAGAAACCAAAGATATCAATTATTATCAGAATCAAACAGTATTTTGGTAATGAATGGTATCTCCTTCTGCTGCTGGTATGGAACATTCCAACCAGAGAAGGAATGAGGAGGGAACACCAGAAAGAAGGAGAGCAGAAGGACTTGGTAAGTAAGCAGAATTTTTAGTTGTCACTCAAACACAGAAAATCATTACTATCTTTCAGTTAAGGTCTCTAGTCGCTCTAGGAATACGCAATTTTTCTATTTTATGTAAAGTGAGAACCCTTACTGCATGTCAGATATTAGTCTAGTTTTACAAGGGGCAGTTGATCAGAGGCCTTTATCTTTAGACACAAAGCATGATATCTCGTTCCTCACATTCCAGCATGCATCCATCAGTAAGGTACATTTCTCGATGGAATATAGCCAAACATCTGTGATTTCAAATTAGTTGAATGTGCCCACCATGGGAAATAAAAGAGGAGAAAGAACCATGCATTTTTAAAAGAGATTTACAGGGCAATTCTGCTTTTTTTGAATTAATTCCCATAGCATTAATAACAAAGGTAGGACATTAAAAAAATTGAACAGTTTTTAGAAGGCATGTGTTGAAATGGATCTTGCAATCCATAAATCAAAGAAATGACCCCACACATTCTAATTTTTGCCCTTAGGCTCATCTCAACCTGTGGAAAATGTCTCCTGAAACATGTCTCCAATGCTCCCGAACCAGGAACAGGAGGGCTAGGAGGGGAGAACTCATTGCTAGAAGCATTATGCAAAATGCTAGTGAGGAGGCTCGTCTTTCCAGACAGTCCCAAGAGCATTTATTTGGTGTGGTGTCAGATAGCTTGTCAGAAAGTCGAAATGTGGAGAAGGAACTTGTATAGCTCATTAAGGAGGACATCATGTCAAGTGAACGTGATAGGCACAAGATGATCCACTGTATGACCTCCATGGTAGACCTGTTTGGGGAACAAATAAGAAACAATACATGTACTCGGAGGAGGAAAAGGGCTTTTGTACGGGAAAGGAAGTGAATAGTTGGGACAAACACCATTCGCGGTCTTGGTAAAAGAGCTGCGGGCAAAATACCAGCCTCAGTGAGAAGAGCAGTACTTCAAAATTCTTTTCCCGGGGCTGTAACCTCCACACTCAATACACCTGAAACACAAAGCCAATTTACAGAAAATAGGATTAGCCCTAGCTTTGAACATGATAGGAACAGGGGAGAAAATGTGACAACAATACAAGAACCAGCGGAAGGCAGCAAAAACCACCTATCTCAAGAGTCTGAAGAGAACCTTAGCGAGGAATTATTTCCAATGCTGGGTAGCGTTACTCAAAGTTTGTTGGTTGGGGGTGATGTTCGTCTAGATGATGCAGTTCCTAATACTCAAGAGATAGAGGAAAGCCAACCCCTAACAAATGTGGAAATTGAGCAACACTCCAAAGAAGTTACAAAGAGAGGATGTCGTATCAGAAAGAAAAGACTTATATTTTCCACTTAAATGGTAGCCTAACAAAAGGAAAAAAATTCTGTAATGTTTAACAGTTGGAATGCTGGTAAACAGCAAAATTTATTTTGTTGGAAAACTCTTCTGTTCTAGGTGCACACTATCAACTACATAAGTAATGATTTGAAGTTACTGTACAAAATTGTTAATTAAACATTTAACAACACTATTTTAGCATCTTGTCTGTCACTACTGTCCAAATGGATATACTTTCAGTAAAGGAAAAGGTTTCATCGCAATGCACAGAAAATATAAGTGGCCACCTTGAATAAACAAATGCCATACTCCTAGTCATTTAGTGACCAACAATCATATCAGTGACAGCCAACCTAACCGCTTTACCTTCCTTCTTTCTATTCTTAGAGTGATCACTATGATCCCCTGAAAGAAAAGGTAACACAATATGGGATGGCGGCTCAGTGTCATGGTCAAGCACTTCACCTCATTTCTCGCATATGTTATGCAGGATAGCACTTGCAGATACAACGGGAACAAAGTTTTCCTCTTTCACCATTAATCTTGTCAAACAAGACCATCTTCCCTTCAGCTGGCCAAACACTCTTTCCACCACCGATCTTGATCTACACAGAGCTGTATTAAAAGCTGTTTTTCTAGGGCAAAGGTTACTACCACGGTAAGGCTTTAATAGCCATTTTCTAATGGGATATGCCCCATCAGCAATGATCAGTGGTGGTATGGTCACATTATTCACAGTTATGCATGGATTTCCTGGCACAAAGCGCCCCTCGTCCATAACTTGACAGATTCTGGAATGAATGAAAATGTGATTGTCATGCGATCTTCCCAACTCGACATCTATAAAGTGGCCAGTATGGTCGGTGGTGCCTTGTAGTACGATAGAAAAGCCCTGCTTGCGATTGATCTATTCATCTCTCCTTCCTATAGGTGCACAAACAGGGATATGTGTACTATCTATTGCTCTGATCCAATGTGGAAAGCCAAGTCTCTGGAATCCATCCATTATCTAGAAGAGCATGACATGAGAACATTTTAATCAAAGGGAACGTTTGTGTAGTAAGAGGACATGACATCTTCATGATGTATCACAATGTTATGACTCCATATGATGCAGGAATAAATTCTTGAATTAAAGATTTTTTTTAAAATGGGACAATATTTAAAGATCTACACATATAGACAAAAATCAATGATATGCAGAAATTATTATCTAAAGTTATCATCGCAACATCTGAGAAGAATAATAGCATCTTTCTAGTCTACACAGATTGTAGAATCATGCAATACTTAAATTATGTCTTAGGACATATTTCTAATAAGTAGAATTAAAGCATTGTTATGTCAGGAGTAGACAGACGGGTCTACTATGCTACCCTCATCCCTTTTAAAAATAATTCTGTTGCTGGAAGGGAGAAATATTGAATTATTAAAATAAAATTTATAAATAACCCACCGTGTGGTAGTTTCCAAGCTGCATGGTTTTTTTTTTAACAGGAGCTTTTCCATGGCAAAACATACTTCTATTGAAATCACAGCTTCAAAATGTGATGCCACCTTGCAATATAGAAGTGGGCTTGACAACCACCAAATGTTTAAAGCGACCTTTTCTTCAACAGAAATGGGGCTTCTGAAGTGGGACTCATTTCGCTGCAGCTCTGGCCTCAGGATGCTTGCAAGGTCAAACAAAGTTCCTCGGCTCATACAGAAATTTGACACCCACATGTCACCATCCCATCTCTGCAGCACCTCTTCTTTCCACCAATTACAACACTCCCTCGATCGAACCCACCTACGCTGGACTCGGGGCCATGTTGCAATCCAGGCTAGGCACCCCGATATACATGTTTCTGTTCTAGCGGACAATAACAATGCTCTCGGAAAGGCAGTCCTTCTTTCAGGATTTCTGATAAGGTACCTGGCAATGCGAAACCTCCGCCTCCTTCTCTCCCTTTCCCTTTCCCACAGACACACCAAAGAGTACATCAGATCAGCAAAAAGCATGTAGGAATCCATCCTGAAATCCATCCTCTCAGGTGGATGCGACAGTCAGGAGCACTTGTTATCAGCTTCGGCTGATACGCCAGCTGTGTCCCTATCTGGACCGGAGGCACCTTGAAATCGTAGTACATGCTCTGGTAACCTCTCGGTTGGATTTCTGTAACACGCTCTACATGGGGCAGCCTTTGTATCACACTCGGAAGCTGCAACTAGTCCAAAATATGGCAGCACGGGTGGTCACTGGTGCTCCCAGGGCCTCCCATATAACACCAATTCTAAAAAACCTTCATTGGCTGCCGATTCGCTTCCGGGCTCAGTACAAAGTGCTGGTCATTACCTATAAAGCCCTATATGGCTTGGGCTCAGGGTACCTGAAGGACCGTCTCTCCCCACATAATCCGCCCCGCACACTAAGATCTACTGGACAGCGACTATTGAGAGTTCCGGAGGCTAGATTAGTGAGTACAACGAAGAGGGCGTTTTCCATCTCTGCCCCTCGCCTCTGGAACTCACTGCCTACAGAGCTCCGCTTGTCTCCCACCCTCATCCAATTTAAAAAGGATTTGAAGACCTACCTATTCAAGCAGGCATACTTTTGAATGGGCTTTTTTGTAATCTGCCTTGTCAGTTAGCCGCCTATTGTATTGCCATTGCACTTTGCATTGGGGATAATGTTTTTAAAGTTTTTATTGTATTTGCCCTGTTTTATTTTATATGTTCTTGGATGTTTTAATGTTTATATATGTTGTACACCGCCCTGATCCTTGGAAGGGCAGTATAAAAATAAATTTTATTATTATTATTTATTAACATGCCACAAGAAGTTGCCACGCAGGAAGTTTACTCAAAAAGATCTTAGAGTGCAGACGACGTCATTTCCTTTCACTGAACTAAAATCCTTTTTGGCCACCACGCATGCGCAAAGGAAAACCTACTTGGGAACGACCTGCTACAGTCACGGAGAAACAGTATATGCAGTGCAATAAAATCGGTTCTCAATATGTTACCATAACGTTACAGAACTATTTGGGAATGATACAGGTACTAGTGCAATAAACTTAATAGTCTCGTTCAGCCAGGTGTCTCCCATTATATATTTTCATTATTATTATTTTTTTTGCCCTAAGTGCTGTACTTTAAATTTATTTGTGATGAAATGCATTCTGTTATGTTTGGCCCAGCTTGCTAATCTATTAATGTTATTTTGAATTTTGATCCTGTCCTCTGGGGTATTAGCTATTCCTCTTAATTTGATCTCATCTGCAAATTTGATAACCATGCCCCTGATTCTTTCATCTAAGTCATTGATAAAGATGTTGAATAGCACTGGCCCCAGGACAGAACTCTGTGTCACCCACAGGGAGTCACCTCCCTCCAAGATGGAGAGGAGCCATTGCTGAGCACCCTTTGGGTTTGGCTAGTCAACCAATTACAAATCCATGTAACAGTTGAATTGTCCAACCCACATTTTACTAGCTTGTTTGCAACAATGTCATGGGGAACCTTGTCAAAGGCCTTACTGAAATCAAGATATGCAATATCCATAGCATTCCCTTCATCTTCCAAGCTGCTAATTTTATCAAACAAGAGATAAAATTAGTCTGGTGTGACTTGTTTCTCTGAAACCCATGTTCACTTTTTGTGATTATGGCATTCCCTTCTAAATGTTCACAGACTCTATTTAATGATCTGCTCTAGAGTCTTTCCTGGTATTGATGTCAGACTGACTGGATGATAATTGTTCGGATCCTCTTTTTCCCTTTTTGAAGGTGACGGCAACGTTTGCCTTCCCCTATTCTGCTGGGACTTAATAGAATCATAGAATTGTAGAGTTGGAAGAGACCACAAGGGCCATCTAGTCCAACCCCCCTGCCATGCAGGAATTCCCAATCAAAGCAACCCCAACAATGGCCATCAAGCCCATCCAATTGAATTAAGTCAATGGGAGAGTTCATGGCTTAAAAGGGTAAAATTTATAAAATACCAAGATATCAAGGAGAAATACTACAAGATGTTATATCATTTTTTTATCTGCCATGTTTTAACTTATTGTTAATTTAATCTTATTTTAAGGGGTGGGTGGTTGGGATGGGGCTGTTTCTGTTTTAACTGTTTCTGTTTTAAAGTTGTTGTAACCCGCCACAATTGCCTGTTCAGAGGGGCAGGCTATAAATAAAAATTATTATTATTATTATTATTAATCATCATAATCATTGGTATTTGACACAGGACACAAAAATGTATTTGAACAGATATTACTTGTTGGAAGTGTTTACAAGAAAGGGGGACTTTTTCATATATGGTGGAGTTGTAAAAAAGTAAAAACAAATATTGGCTAGAAATACATAAATACTAGAAAAAAATTATATTTGTTAAATACTGTGGACTTAAAGGTGGAGAAATCATGTGGTAGGATCTAATTACAACATCGAATTACAACAGAACGGATGACATTAACACAGGACTGGAAAGAAGATGTCAGAATTAGGAAACTCAGGGTCCTTGTGCAACCAATGAGTCTCGTATGATAATTCAGAACAAAACTTTATTGAAGTCACAATGCCAGAAATTCACCGTTCAGTGTTTAACCTAGAAAGATCAGCAAAACAACTGTACTTTAAAAGGTAGAAGTTTCCTCTCATTTTTATTTCTCAGTCATTGTATTCAAAGATATAAGGAAGACTTTCCTATCCAAACCTTTTCAATGTCTTTGAAAAAATTCTGCTTCATCAAAAATAAGGTTGTCCATTCTTTGTATAAATATATTACAGCCTAATTCCAAATCCAGCACATTCTCCTTGTATGAAAACTTCAATGCAAAGATTGAACAAATTCTGTCCCAAGAACAAGAACCTCATTGTCCAGGTTGGCAAATTTGCCTAAAGTTGTTTTTATCCTTAATTGAAAAACTGAGCATGAAGCTGCCAAAAATACATGAAATGCTAAAGACATTCTGGGTGTTGGCATCTTTTGGGACTGGCATTGGTGGCTATAGCAAGATACCTTTTCTGTATGAAAATCAGCTTGGATTTTCTCCCCATACAACTTGGAGTGTTTACAATCATAATGTCTATATTTATGGGCTTGGTCTTTTAAATCATAATTACATAACAAGATAGTAAAAAGAAAGCAAAATTTCTCCTCTGCTATTGGTTGCAGATACTATGGACAAGGAAAATTAATTTGCATATAAAAATATTTTTTGTCAATAAAGGGAGAAAAATCCTAATTAACCTGCACTATAAAAGAGCAGCAACCTGGACTGCTTTTCCGGAGGGGAGGGGTGGACTCATAGAAACTTGGAAAATATTGCTCAAAACACACAGACCCCTAGGCAGAGATAGAATAGTGCAAAGCAGTATAACATTTCTATAATACACTTGAGAGCAGATAAATCTCAAGAATATGGACATTCCAGACTCTCTGCATTACACTGAAATTAGGCCCATTGATTTCAGTGGAACTAATGTGTGACTAACATAGGGGTGAAACAGCCTGGTAAAGCTGGCTTTTACCTGGCTTTGGGGTGTGGTGTTTACACACTGACTGGCTTCTGGGAAACTTAGGGGTGTGGTGTTTAGATGCCACTCGCCCCATAGCTGGTGAAAAGCTGGCTGTAGAGGCAAAGGGGAAATTTTTTCCCACCCCAAATAGGCGCAGATATTTTCTGCTCCTATTTGGGCTGAAGCTGGCCAGATTAGGGCCACAGCATGCAGTTGCCACTGTTCCAATCTAGTTCTCTCAGAGGCAGTGTCATGCTCCCCCTTCGGGGCTGTCTGTTTCACCCCATAGTCTGTCTCCTAACCATTGGCTGGAGATGTTCTTATTTGACATTCAGGTACAATTATTCTTTTTCCCAAGAATGTCACCATAGTTTTAAAAATTGATGTCACCATTCTGTCAGGACAAGCTACCAGTGAAACTATCAGAGATTTTTTTTACATAATTTGGAACTGCATGCAATGTTGAAGAAGCTAGGCATCTAGTATAGTATAAATACATGGCAGCATATGTTGATGTAAACAAGCAGATGTGCAAGTTCAACCAATCTCCGATGCCTTCGGAACTACTGGCGACCCTGGAGCTGTTCGGCTTAATCAGGAATCCTCCTCCCAGTTGTTGATGAAACAGACTGGAGCCAAAACTCTCTCCTAAGAGGCTTATTCTTAAAGTTGCTGTATTTACAAATATATACATGCTCGACAAATCTCTCCAACCAACCATCCACTACTCCGAGTACCCATAATTACCCAACAACCCACACTGTGGTGTGCAGGCTATTTATAGACTTGTGCCATGCGGCCAAAACCCAGCCTCTTCTGCTGACTCTTCTTCCTGTGCCACCTGCAATTCTGTCCCCTCAGTCAGGAAGACTCTTGATGTTTATCTTAGGCCTACGTGGCAGCAAGTACATATTTGACCTTGAGCACTGTCTGCTGTTCTAGCATCCAGCTGCATTGGATTTCAGGCTAGTCAACAGTAGATTAACCATAATTCCTGTTTTACCTTTTGTGCACATCTGTACATTTTAAATCCTCAAATCCTAACAGCATCGTCACACTGAATTTACACGAATGATGAACAGTAAGAATGGTTCAGCAGTGAAAACTGGCTCCTTCAAGAGATGGTGGGCTTTCTTTCGTTACAGGCTTTTAAGAGGAAGGACCTCTTAAGATATTTTAGTGGCATATTCCCTCAATGGCAAGAAGTTGGAGTGGATGGCCATTTGGTGCTCTTCCAACTGTGATTCTATGGTTGTGCAGTGGAAACAAAGGCATTGAACTCATTATGCAACAGTTGATTCACTCCCTGATCACCAAGTAAGAAATGACAGAGAAGACTATGTGTGTATTTATAAAAGAAATGGCTGAACTAGGGATCACACTTAACAACACTTCTGAGAAAACACAGCCACTTGAATAACAATTTCTAAACTGGCATAATGTTTCAGGTGGATCCCAGCTCTCATTTAAGAGATTTGGAAAAGGTTGTGAATAGGACACAGAGAGCGCAATCAGAGAGATAAGGTAATACAAACAGGGAAAAGATCGCTATCAGTTATGCAATCCTTTTACTATAAAAAGAGTAATCACGATATTCTTGCGACCCTAAAAATTTACAAAGCTAAAATAAGACCGCAATTACTCTATGGCATATTCACTTGGATCCCAGCTTTTAATAAAGAGATTGAAAGATTACAGACCCAATTTTTCAGGAGACTATTATCGGCTCCCCCATGTGTATATCATCTGACCCTATATGCGGAACTAGGTTTGAATACCCTTGAAATGACACAGCGACCAAGCACCAGTTCAAAGTCTGGACAGCCTCCTTAGTAATAGGTGAAAAGGAGTGAGAGATCTGGACATCATCTGCATACAGATAACACCTTACTCCGAAACTCCGGATGATCTCCCCCAGCGGTTTCATGTAGATGTTAAATAACATCGGGGACAGTACTGAACCCTGAGGGATTCCACAAGACAACGGCTGTGGGGTCGAACAGGTGTCACCCAATAACACCTTCTGAGACCGGCCCTCCAGAAAGGATCGGAGCCACTGCAGAGCAGTACCTCCAAGCCCCATATCTGCAAGGCGGCCCAGAAGGATACCGTGGTCAACGGTATCGAAAGCCACTGAAAGGTCCAACAGCACCAACAGGGACACACTCCCCCTGTCGAGCTCCTGGCGTAGATCATCTACTAAGGCAACCAAGGCTGTTTCCGTTCCATGTCCTGGCCTAAAGCCAAACTGTGCCGGATCAAGATAATCAAGATAATCAGTGTCCCTGGAGTTGCGAGGCCACCACACATTCCATGACTTTGCCCAAAAAGGGAAGATTGGAAACTGGCCGATAGTTGACTAATTGAGTGGGGTCTATTGAAGGTTTTTTCAACAGCGATTTTATAACAACTTGTTTTAAGCTGGCTGGAATGTTGCCTTCCCGAAGGAGGCGTTAACCACCACCTTA
The DNA here is from genome assembly GCA_034509955.1 of Urosaurus nigricauda. NCBI lineage: Eukaryota > Metazoa > Chordata > Lepidosauria > Squamata > Phrynosomatidae > Urosaurus > Urosaurus nigricauda. The sequence goes on along the minus strand of JAOEGL010000005.1, from coordinate 103,993,379 downwards.
ACCCACTCTACCAAACCCCCTCTGGCTTCCTTTATCAACCAGGATGGGCAGGGGTCTAGGATACATGTCTTGGGTCTCCAAGGATCCTGTCAACATCCTCGAGCTGAACCAATTGAAAAGAATCCATCAAAACTGGACAAGCAGCTTCTTGAGTCACATCTCCAGAGACTGCTGTAAAAGTGTTGTCGAAATTGGAATGGATCAGGGCAACTTTATCTGCAAAGAACCGAGAAAACTCTTCACAGCTGTCTGCCAAGTCAACTAGAATCTCGCTTTGCGGCAGATTTAGTAGACCCATGACAACTCGGAACAGTTCCGCTGGAGGGTTCTTAGCGGAGGCAATTTTAGCCCCGATAGATGTATTATGAGCCGCCTTTGTTGCTGCATCATAAGTTCTAAGATACGAAACCAGCTGCACTCGGGCTGATCTGCTCCACTTCTGATGCCACACACACTCTAGCCTCCTCTTTTCTTGCTTCATCGCTGCCAGCTCCTCAGTAAACCAAGGAGCTGGTTTAGCTCGTTTACTCAAGAGGGGGCATTCTGGAGCGATTGTATCAATAGCCCTTGCCATCTCCCTGTCCCAGAGAGAAACAAGAGCCTGGACAGGGTCACTTACCGAGGAGGCGGGAAAATCCCCAAGAGCCGTCAGGAATCCATTTGGATCCATAAGTCTCTTAGGGCGGACCATTCTAATGGGTCCACCACCCCAGCGAAGGTGGAAAGGCACAATGAGTCTAAACCTGATCAGGTAGTGGTCGGTCCATGGCAACGGAGCGATGGTCAGCTCCTCCACCCCGCCACCTTCCTTCCATCCCTGACAGAAAACCAAGTCCAGTGTGTGTCCTGCACTGTGAGTTGAACCAGATACTAGTTGGGACAAGCCCATGGTTGCCATGGCGGCCATGAAGTCCTGAGCTGCCCCTGAGAAAGTGGTTTCGGCATGGACATTGAAACCTCCCAGCACAATTAGCCGTTGAGACTCCAATGCCAGGCCTGAAACCACTTCAGCCAGCTCAGGTAGGGAGACTGTCGTGCAGCGGGGTGGGACAGTACACTAACAGAATCCCTATCCTGTCCCGGTCACCTATCCTCAGACCGACACATTCGAACTAGGTTCGATGGGGCACCTGATCAGGGGGATGGAATCCTTGTAGACCACTGCGACACAATCTCCCCGCCCTCCAGGCCTCGACTGGTGCTGTACGGAATAACCCAGTGGACAAAGCTGGAAGAGATTAACCCCCCCTGCCTCGTCCAACTAGGTCTCCGTTATACATGCCAGGTCAGCATTTTCTTCCAGGATTAAATCCTGGATAATTGATGTTTTACCATTAACTGACCTGGCGTTACACAACACCACTCTCAGCTTTCCTGGGTCCTCGGCTTGACTTCATCATTTAAATTTATTAGCATTCTTGCGCAAATTTTTGGCCGAATCAATAATTTAGAACGTTCATTTGCATATCGAATTGACGATTTAGATTTATCCCATATTCTAAGCCAAATTGATGAATAGGGTCTCCTTTTCCCGCATCTTCCCCTACCCTTCACTATCTCGATAGGAGCCCCCAGCCTGGGGCCCATCCCTTCTGCTTGCACTCTAACCATATCTCCAGTCCATGAATTATGTAGCAGTTCATAATTACATACATAATCAATAGATGTTAATTTTCTTGCTGCCCTTCCCTCCCACCCTGCAATCCTTGCCTCCCTCCAGGTTAACTTGGATTAAAAACAATATACAAATTGCAAGAGCAAATGTAAAGTATAAAGTGCTTGGAGGCAACATAGGTGGCATGTAAACAATGGGCCCATTCCCACTTGTGGAAAACCCCACATTGGAACCGGGCTGTGCTCCATTTATGAAAGCAATTCCAAAAGGCCCCACACTATGAAAAGGGGCCTTGTTTGGAACCGCTTTCTTAGCTAGGAACGCTTGTCATTCCCACTGGAGCTGCTATGTAAGGTGATAGCCCTTAACGCCCCAACCCCTTCCCGCAGGGGAATTTTTTTTTATTGGGAGGTATTGATCACAAAATCAATCTTGTGCATTTGTGATCTTATGCATTTGTGATCAGTATAATGAAGAAAATGGGAAAAAAATACACACACTTGCTCCTGGGGGGGTCCTTCCTTCCTTCCTCCCTTCCTCCCTTTCCCCCTTCCTACCTTTTTTTCTCTTTTTCTTCATTATACTGATCACAAATGCACAAGATCACAAATGCAATCTTGTGTATTTGTGATCTTGTGCATTTGTGATCTTGTGCATTTCTGATCAGTATAATGAAGAAAAAGAGAAAACAGGAAGGAAAGGGGAAAGGAAGGAAGGAAGGAAGGAAGGAAGGAAGGAAGGACCCCCAGGAGCAAATGTGTGTGTTTTTTCTTTTTCTTCATTATACTTATATTTGCAGGATCGCAAATGCACAAGATCACAAATGCACAAGATCACAAGATTGCAAATGCACAAGATTGATTTTATGATCAATACTCCCCTCCAAAAAACCCAAAAACAAACCACGATTCTGACCAGCGTTCCCACTTACTGGAAACGCTTCAGAATCGTGTTTTCCAAAAAAGACCACTTTAAAACTAGTGTCAGGAAAGCCCGGGCTATTTGCTTTTAACCCTGTCCTTTCCTCCACTAATTGATCCAATGCGGATCGGAAGTCGATATGACGAGGGTCATATAGCCCGCTTCACACTTCGAATCAAAATGTAGTGGGAATGGGGCCTCTGATTGCTATAAAGTGCAGGGCAGGCCTATGAGTATAAAGTAAAGTGCAACTAATAATGTAAAAGAGATCTCTAATGGGCCCCTAGCTTGGGACCAGGCTTAGCACGAGGCCCAGTCATCATTGCACTCAGTAGCAGCACAATTTGACAACAGGCTCTATGATAAATATGATATGATGATTAAAATGTTCATTTACAATGAATAATCGAATGCCTGGTGCTGTAGACTGATGTAATTAGGGAGCAGTTCACTGGTGAGGTTTTGGCATAACTGCTCCCCAAGCGACCCGTGGAGAACCAACCAGAACCGCCTAGGAATCATAGTAATCCTCCCCCGACACCAACAAACCAATAATGTCTCCAGACAGCTAGGCTCAAATGAGCATAGATCTTGTTGACTCAGCAAAAGGACTGGAATGCTGGCAGGTCTTCTGATAATAGCAATGGCAACTTCCGGATAACTCAGCAGAGATGGGATGGATCCAAAACATCCAAACCGTTACACAGCATATATACCAACACTCTCATTCACAATTCCTCACTCACAACACACTAACTCACACCCGCACACTCAACACACAACAACATACACCATTCACACACAACCCAACCACACACACTCCCCACACAATAGCAATCTGAGGCCTTGCCAAACCTAGTGCAACTCAGCTTTTATAGTAACTCCCTCCTTGGAGGTTGCTGAGTCACACCCCAAATGGAATGGGGCTTCTGCTACTCACAAGTAGTCCTGAAACAGCAGAGCTGGGTGGTAAGATTTCAAGTCTCTTGTGGCAGAGCAGTAGCAGTCTGAGGCCTTGCCAGGCCTAGGGCAACTCAGCTTTTATAGTAATTCCCTCCTGTCTGAGTACAATGGTCTAGGGAGCACAATGGTCTTGGATTCATCTTAGGGTTACGTCTGTAGCAAGAATTATAGAGGAGTCAAGCAGAACATTCACTCTCGTCATACGAGAGTGTGATGATTTGTTCCGGTTTGTAAGCAATATCCATTCTTAAACTTACGGTTTCCTGTAAATTCAAAAGACAAACGTATTCATACCAGTATTTTTGAGGAGAGTGTCTTGTAGAGTGCAATCCTAATGTTCCAAGTTTTTCACAATGTGCATCAGAAAGAGGATGTCTTTGGATGGGGATTTGACTCGTTCCTCAGCCTTCTTGAACCTATGTTGTCGCTTCCTCCTCAAACCTAAAGACTGCAGCAGAACTACATTGACCAAAAGTTATTCCAGTTGATACAGAGCTAAAATGTCTTTTAAATTTGATTCTATAATTGAATCCAGTGCGGACAAGAAGAAATGGAATATCCTAAAGTTTCTGGATATAAGAAAGCAGAGCGATTAGAAGCACTGTACAAGTGCCTATTATCTGGTCTAAATAAGACATGAAAAATTCTTCATCTATACATGATTAGTCGTTAAATCCTAAAGTAGCAGTAAGAACAAAGACTCTCTATGCAGAAATGGAGACTTGTGGGAATGTGCTTGGATGGAATGTCTATTCTATCTCCATCAATGAACAGTGTCTTTGGAATACATTGGTCTAGGGAGTACAATGGTCTTGGATTCACCTTAGGGTTGCATCTGGAACATGAACTAGTCAAGTAGAATATTCACTCTGGACATATGAGAGTGTGATGATTTGTTCTGGTTTGTATGCAATATCCATACTTAAACTTAGGGTTTCCTGTAAATTTGAAAGACAAATGTATTCATATAAGTATTTTTGAGGAGAACGTTCTGTAATGTGAAATCCTAATGTTCCAAGTTTTGCATAATGTGCATCAGAAAGAGGATGTCTTTGGATGGGGATTTGATTCATTCCTCAGCCATCTTGAACCTATGTTGTCGCCTGCTTCTCAAACCTAAACACTGCAGCAGAACTACATTGACCAAAAGCTATTCCAGTTGATACAGAGGAAAGATATGTCTTGAATATGCTTCTGTAATTGAATCCAGTGCTGACAAGGACAAATTCATTATCCTAAAGTTTTTGAAAATAGGAAAGCAGAGGATTTGGAAGCACAGTACAAGTGCCTATTATCTGGTTTAAATAAGACATGACAATTTCTTCATTTCTACCTGATAAGCTGTTAAATCCTTAACTAACAGTAAAAACAAAGACTCTAATCCTAATGTCCCAAGCTTTGCACAATGTACATCAGAAAGAGGATGTCTTTGGATGCAGATTTGACTCATTCCTCAGACTACTCCTATGGTGTCGCCTACTCCTCAAACCTAAACAGTGCAGCCAAACAATATTGACCAAAAGCTGCTATTATTATTATTATTATTATTATTATTATTATTTTATATAGTGCTGTAAATTTACACAGTGCTGTACATACAATCTTAGTTGAAACAGAACTGCATTGTCTCTTATATTTGCTTCTATAATTGAATCCAGTGCTGACAAAAACAAATTCAATATCCTAAAGTTTCTGAAAATAAGAAAGCAGAGGAACTGGAAGCACGGTACAAGTGCCTATTATCTGGTCTAAATAAGAATGCAAATGTCTTCATCTCTACCTGATTACCTGTTGAATCCTTAACTAGCAGTAAGAACAAAGACTCTCTATGCACAAATGGAGACTTCTTGTGAATGTGCTTGGATAGAATGTCTATTCTATCTCCATTTATGAACAATATCTTCGGAGTACAATGGTCTAGGGAGTACAATGGTCTTGGTTTCATCTTAGTGTTACGTCTGGAGCAAGAGGAGTCAAGCAGAACATTCACTCTCGACATATGAGAGTGTGATGATTTTTTCCTGTTTGTATGCAATATGCATTCCTAAACTTAGGGTTTCCTGTAAATTCGAAAGACAAACTTATTCATATCAGTATTTTTCAGGAGAGGGTTCTGTAGAATGCAATCCTAATGTTCCAAGCTTTTCACAATGTGCATCAGAAAGAGGATGTATTTGGATGGGGATTTGAGTCGTTGCTAAGCTTTCTTGAGCCTATGTTGTTGCCTGCTCCTCAAAACTAAAGACTGCAGCAGAACTACATTGACCAAAAGCTATTCCAATTGATACAGAGATCAAATGTCTCTTAAATTTGATTCTATAATTGAATCCAGTGCTGACAAGAACAAATTCAATATCCTAAAGTTTTTGTAAATGAGAAAGCAGAGGAATTGGGAGAACCATACAAGCTCCTATTATCTGGTCTAAATAAGACATGCAAATTTCTTCATCTCTACTTGATTAGCTCTTAAATCCTTAACTAATAGTAAGAACAAAGACTTTAATCCTAATGTTCCAAGCTTTGCACAATGTGCATCAGAAACCGGATGTCTTTGGATGGGGATTTGACTCGTTCCTCAGTCTTCTTTAACCTACGTTGTTGCCTACTCCTCAGACCTAAACAGTGCAGCCGAAGTTTATTGACCAAAAGCTGTTGTTGTTGTTGTTGTTATCATTATTTTATATAGTGCTATAAATTTACACAGTGCTGTACATACAATCTTAGTTGATACAGAGCTGCATTGTCTCTTCAATTTGCTTCTATAATTGAATCCAGTGCTGACAAAAACAAATTCAGTCTCCTAAAGTTTCTGAATATAAAAAAGCAGAGGAATTGGAAGTACAAGTGCCTATTATCTGGTCTAAATAAATAAATAAGACATGCAGATTTCTTCATCTCTACCTGATTAGCTGTTAAATCCTTAACTAGCAGTAAGAACAAAGACTCTCTATGCAGAAATGGAGACTTGTTGTGAATGTGCTTGGATGGAATGTCTATTCTATCTCCATCAATGAACAGTGTCTTCCGAGTACAATGGTCTAGGGAGTACAATGGTCTTGGATTCACCTTAGGGTTACATCTGGAACATGAACTATAGAGGAGTCAACCAGAACATTCACACAAGACTTACGAGAGTGTGATGATTTGTTCTGGTTTGTATGCAATATCTATTCTTAAACTTATGGTTTCCTGGAAATTCGAAAGACAAATGGATTCATATCAGTATATTTGAGGAGAGAGTTCTGTAGAATGCAATCCTAATGTTCCAAGCTTTGCACCATTTCCATCAAAATGAGGATGTCTTTGGGTGGGAATTTGACTCATTCCTCAGCCTTTTTGAAAGTATGTTGTCGCCTGCTCCTCAAACCTAAACACTTCAGCAGAACTAAATTGACCAAAAGCTATTCCACTTGATACAGAGCTACATTATCTCTTGGGACAGCCATACATGGAACCAATCTATGGTGGCATTGACGGTCCATTGGGAGTCTGTGTAAATTGCTAAGGAGGTGTGAGGGTCTTCGAAATCTAGGATGGCGCGGATGGCTTCTACCTCAGCAGCCTGGCTAGAGTGGGGTCTGACTGAGCCTTGAAGGACAAAGCTGTGGTTAACACAGATCACAAGCCGTCACAGAACCAGCACATAAATCCGTTTCTCAGGTTTTCCTCTAGAGGTTTCCCTGCTTTAACTGGCCAAACATTCTGAGTGGAAACGGGAAGGGGACAGTCGTGGGCGGCACCGGTGACTACCAGTTCTTAGGGGGCACTCTGTTCGCTAGCTTGCCAGTGGTACTCAGTACCACGCTTCAACAATTCTAGGGTCCATTTTGCTATCCTGGCACTCTGGACTTGTCCGTCCTGAACTTTGCTTGACAGAATGAACTTCAGTGGAGTATGTGGGGTCTGTAATAATAATAATAATAATAATAATAATAATAATAATAATAAATTTTATTTATACCCCGCTCTTCAGCCAAAGCTATCAGAGCGGCTTACAATTTGTTAATTAGACAATTAACTCCCCTCAAGATGGTGGTTGAAGGGAGGGCTCTTCTTGCTTCCAGCAGGAGGTGGCCTGCATCTCTCTCCCCTCAAGATGGTGGTTGAAGGGAGGGCTCTTCTTGCTTCCAGCAGGAGGTGGCCTGCATCTCTCTCCCCTCAAGATGGTGGTTGGAGGGAGGGCTCTTCTTGCTTGCAGCAGGAGGTGGCCTGCATCTCTCTCCCCTCAAGATGTACTATGTACTGTACTATGTACTCTCTCCCCTCAAGATGTACTATGTACTGTACTATGACTCGGGCTCCTCCTATAATGAATTCCCACTTCGTCAAAGCCCAAACTAAGGCTAAACAGTTTTTCTCACATGGACTAAACTTTACTTCCGTGGGTGAAAGGTTCCTGGATGCGTATGCTACAACTCTATGTACATTGTTTCTCAACTGGGTGAGGACTGCTCCTACATGGCTGTCTGCTATGGCTAACTGACTGTAAAATGGCTGTGTTACATCGAGGTGAACCATGGCTGGGGCTTTGGCCAAATCTGTCTTTAACGTGGCAAAATCCTCTTGCTGCTCAGGTCCCCATCTCCAAATGGCTCCTCGCTTTAGCAATGCATACAGGGTTTGGCTTTAATTGCAAAATCTTCAATGAACTCGCGGGAGAAGTTGAAGGTTCCTTAGAGTGCTCTGAGGGAAGCTACATCTGTGGGGGCAGGGAGTTTTCCTATGGTTTCCACTCGCTGCAAATCTAGGGTTCTACAGTCTGTCTGAAGGTTCAGGCCTAAATATTTGACCTGAGTCTGCACTAACTGGGCCTTTTCTCTGTTAGCCTTAAATCCTGTGTCCTGTGACATTACCCGAGCACCTCTCGGGTAATGTCTGCGGTCTTTTATTGCGAGTCCAAGTGGACCAAAATGTCATCCACGTACGACAAGTCGTGGGGGTGCAACATGGGTTGCAATTTTGACCACATCTTGACCACGTGTACATGGCAGATACTGGGACTCGAGTGAAAACCTTGTGGCGTGTGGGAAAAACAGTACTGAATTCCATGGAATTCAAAGGCAAACTTGTAATAACAACTCTCGTGGAGTGGGATTTAGTGGAAGGCTATCACACTGTAGAACTTGGCTCCAGCTGCGATAGCCACTAGGATCTCGTTGTACTTGGCTACTACAGGGGTTACCGGGGGATGACTGCATTAAGGGCTCTGAAGTCCACGGTCATTCTCCACATGACTCCATCTGCTTTTATCATGGGCCATAACGGTGAATTACATATAGACTGCATGGCCTTTTATGGTCTTTGCTATACCTTCTTCTGCCTCACGGGGGTATCTATACTGCTTCTGGGGTGGTGGATCCTTTCCTTCTATGAGCACACATGCTCCCTTAATCTTTCCACATTCCATTTTGTCCTTAATCCAAACATCGAGAAACTCTATTTTCCAAGGGTCATTTGCAATGGGGAAAATGGGTGCAGGGGCTTTTAAGGCAGTGCACCGGTGCATAGCAGAAATAACTAAGGGAACTTCTTCCAGTTGCCACAGGAGACACTTGGCTAAATCTAACGTGACCCTGTGTTTCTTGAGGAATCCTACGCCTAGGATCCCGTCGTCTTCTCCCTGATTTTCACATGTCGTTAACAAGTCAAAAAGGGGGCCTAACTGCAGAGGAATGTCTGACCAAATGGCAGCTTGGTGTTTTCCTTTACCGCATCCCACCAGCTCCATGCTTTCCTTTTTCTTGTGTCCTACTGCAGCGAGCTTTGGGCTCATGGTGTTGACTGCAACACCTGAGTCTACTAGCATCTGAGCTGTCTTGAGGGCCAACCTTTACACTTACAGTGGGACATCTCCACAAATCTGGCTTGAGAGTGGTCACTATCTGCTGGCATGGCAGCTTGGGAGATGTTGCTGGATGAGGGAAGATGTTTGGGGGATGGATTGCAGAAACCGGGTTTGCGGGGGCCTTAACGGGTCCGGTTCTGGGGGTAGTCTGTGGTGGAGAACTACTTTTTGTCAGGAAATGACATGGATGTGACCACAAGATAGAGCTGTAAGTAATGAAAGAAGTTAAGCTCCAGTGGCAGGTGTGTGTTAGTTAACTAGTGGTATTATGCACACTTGATATGGATGATGCAATAGGCTTCAGACCACCTATATAAGGGAGATGGGAAATGTCTCCAGTGTGAGTTTTTGTGGAGTGGTGGTTGGCGAAGCAGTTTGTTGGTGAGTGAGAGATAAGAGAGTATTTGTGACAGCTGTCCAATACTCAATGTACATATCTTTGTATATATTGCAAACAAAGATTAAAATCCTTGTATTGAGTGAAGACTGGAAGTTGCTGTGTCTTTATTCAGCAAGAAGTTTCCTTTCTGGCCTGAAGACTGTTGCAGTTATCTCTCCAGAGACCTTCTTCTTGGTGTCCTGTCTACGTGGCTCCATTCTGCTAGTGGTCGTAGGGGACACAGCGAGTCTCTCTACTTCCCTAACAGTTTTCGGGCAGTAGGGGTTGCAGCCCAAGGGATCCTAGGATCTGCCCATGCTCTCTGCGAGAGAGGGGATCCTGGGCATCCCTAGCGAGAGTGTCCTACATTCTGGGGGTTGAGCGAAGCCGTTCCAGGGTTAGGCCTTCCGTATGGCGGCCGTTCAAGGCTTTTTCTAAAAGATCCATGAGCTCTGCAGTGGGTTTTGCATGTAGTTCCTCTGTGGCGAAGCCCAGCTCTTTAAACTGCCTCCAAACTGTGTTCCTAATCTTGTGGAGGGGGTCCTGTTTCTCTGGGGGGTCTCGAGAGTTGCTTCTAGCACTTCTCTGGAATCGGTTGTTAATCCCAAAGGGTCCGGGTTCCTGGGATATTGGGTTTGAGTGTGGTCTGTTGTTCCGGTATGTAACTGTTTGGACCGGGTCTCCTTCCTTAACTGACCTCCTATTATTCCTAGTGCCTCTGCCTGACACGGCGGTGAGCATACTCTTTGCCATGTCTTTCTGCTCTTCCCTTGTCCAAAATATCTGTGATGCTGCCCAAAGGTGTTCTAGGAACACTTGCCAGTTCAAGTGGCAGATGTTCTGTGCTGCTGGCCCTATGTAAATCCTGGCTGTCTCATTCAAACCTTGGTACACTTCCTCTATGAAGTGTGCATCATCCAGGAGAGGTTGTCCTTTGGAGTTTAATCTCACTTCTCCTGCTAAGATTACTAGCATCTTTGTCCTTGCTACATATGTGTTGGGGGCCTCGTCTGTGAGTTGTAGTTCGTTCTGGTACTTGGCTATCAAAGTGGTGCCTGGCCACAGGACTTTTACCATTGCTGCAATCCATTTCTTTAGCTCTAAGGTTGCCAATTCATAACTGGAGGCTGTTGCCTCAAATGGGCCTGCATAAACTGGATCTAAGCACAATCTGGCTATCTCAGTGAGATCCTGCCCTCTAGTTGGGGTATGAAAGGATGACCGTGGACATCCATTGGACACTGGTTTGGGGTTTCAGCCTTCCCAGCTGGTCAGCTATAGTTTTGAGTTCTGAGAGGGTCCAAGGAACAGTTTCTACAACCGTCTTTGTGACCGTGCCATTGTTAGCAGTCTCCTTTCTTTCTACCACACTGTGGGTTTTAACTGGGTACATGGGGACTCCCGGAATGTTCCCCTCCGTGGGTTCATTCCTTTTAGGGGAGTTCCATTGGGGGTTGTAGCGCAGGGGAGTCCAAGCCTCTTGCGGCAGTGGACTTTCCCTAAGAATTTTCACCTATATAGCTGTTTCCAATATTTCTGGCTCTACAGTGGCCACAATGGCACTTTTCAAACCTAACCTATTTTCCAATTCCCTAATTCTTGCCTCGCATATGGTGTGGTTGGATTGCGCTGCTTCTTCAGTCCGTTGGGACAAGATGAAGTCCACAGCATGTTTTGCCCGGCCTAATTGCTTTTTGAGCTCCCTGTTCCGAATCTGGAGCTCTATCACCCCTTTCTCAGACCTATCAGCTCTTTGTCAAGCCTCATTGGCTGTCCGGGTCAGGAGGGTATTCTCATTAACTTTATCCATGACCTGGGTGACCAATTCCCCTATCTGCTTTCTTGACACTTCTACTTCCAATTTGTACTTCTTGTACCCATCTACCGCATCGTGGGCCGACACCCAAAGACCCCATGAAGCCTTTCTATATTCCTCCAAACTAAACTTGGGACCATCTCGCCCCAGTTTGTCAACCTAAGGGACCATCCGCCCATCAGCTAACTCTTGTTCGGCCTATGGGACCAACCGCCCACCAATGTCTGACCTATGGGACCAACCGCCCATCAGTTTACTCTTTGTCTCACCTATGGGACCAACCACCCGTCAGATACACTTTTGGGACCAACCAACTGTTTTCATGACCAACCGCCCGTGGAACTCGTGGGTCAGAACCAGTACTTATCTGCTCACTATCACGGATGGTACAGGATCTCTACTGCAGATAGCACCACATGTAGCCGCCACTAGAACAGGCCTAAGGATCAGTTAGTTCCTCCTCCTAACTTTTCACTGGTAAGTTCAAGTGTGGCCGTCCTCCTCAGATGACCTCCCTCAGTAAGTTCCTAGCAGACACTATCCCTTTGGGTCCCAGCTAGACCCTCACCTTAAGTTTTGTTCTCTACTTTGGGAGTCACCTCCCTACCTCAGGTTTTACAGCCTCCAGTTGGGACGTCTCCCTTCCTTTGCCTACCTCTCAAGGGGGGTTCTATGACTGTCTGAGGTGTGTTGTGAAGGGGAAAGTATGGGGGAAAGACTGCTCGGTCTCCCAACCCAAGATAGCAGAAAGAAGAATGGAAGTGGATGACCTGATGGCCAAACAGACAAGAACAAGTTCACACACACCTATTGCGTCCATGTCTCTGGGATTTGCGGTTCCTCCTACGTTCCAAAATGTAGTCAGTCCAGGTAATCAGTCTGGAAAGTCTAGATTTCGGGGGACCAAGTTCTAGAGCAGAATGTTGCCCGCATTCTCCACCAGAATGTTAGGAAGTCTCTCACTTAGGGGAATAATAATTAGCTCAAAATATGCAGAGAGGAAGATCCTAACAAAGTCTTACGCTGGAAATGCTGTCCCAGTATTGTTTACCAGAGGTCCACCGACAAATCCCAAGAGAGATGACACTAGTCCAAGTGAGTCCAATGAAAATACACAGTTTATTGGGGGGTATAAATACCACACACAACAAAAGGGGACATACACACACACACACATTCAATGCTAGCGAGGAGGGAGGGATAAGATTGGGAGTTAGGTTTGCGAGAGAGAGATACCGCTGGAATACTACCTTAGAAGTCTTCTCTGGGAAAACTGATAGATGTGGATGAGGATGATGGACACGACCGCCGGGATGAGGGGAAACGGGCCGTGGGAGGCATGAGCAGAGGTCAAACTGGCAGGGACCAGCCTGCACTCTGAGGATAGCATCAATGGGGAATTCAAACTCGGGATCTTTTATAGGGCTGAACATATCAGGGGACTATGTATCAAGGGTCAGGGTTGATTGCCTGGGCTTTGTTAAGCCAAGAGCAAATAATCTGTGTATAATGCACTTAGGTTTGGACAACAATATGGAGGGGCAGCCGGCTTAATGGCTGAGTTATTAAGTTAATCACTGGCTCATCAGATATAATGCCAAGGCTATTGTCATTCTACGGAGAGCAGTGGCAAATCTGGTCTGGTGACTCCCAAACTTCCTATATAGAGTTGCTTATTAGGGACTCTGATCTTCCAAGCGGGCTTGACTACGTAACATGGAGCTGATGGCGGGTCCTTGGATAGGTCAGTCAGGGGTCATAGTACAGTACACATGTCCCCAAAATTTTATATTAAAAGCATATGTCGTAACAGCCCCCCCCCCCCCGCAAAAGTGGACAGGGTCAGGGTCAGGATTAGTGATAGGGTTTGCGTTAGAATTAGGGTTAGGTTTAGGGTAAGGTTCAGGGTTAGGTTTAGGGTTAGGGTTAGATTTAGGGTTACGTTTAGGTTTAGGTTTGGATTAGGTTTAGGGTTAGTTTAGATTTAGGTTTAGGTTAAGTTTAGGGTTGGGGTTAGGTTTAAGTTTAGGTTTAGGGTTAGGTTATGTATAGGTTTGGGGTTAGGGTTAGGGTTAGAGTTAGTTTTATGGTTAGGTTTAGGTTAAGTTTAGGGTCAGGTGTTCCACTGTTGAACAGCCCTTACTGTCAGGAAGTTCCTCCTAATGTTGAGGTGGAATCTCTTTTCCTGCAGCTTGCATCCATTGTTCCGCATTCTAGTCTCTGCAGCAGCAGAAAACAAGCTTGCTCCCTCCTCAATATGACATCCTTTCAAATATTTGAACAGGGCTATCATATCACCTCTTAACCTTCTCTTCTCAAGGCTAAACATCCCCAGTTCCCTAAGGCGGTCCTCATAGGGCATGGTTTCCAGACCCTTCACCATCTTAGTTGCCCTCCTTTGGACATGCTCCAGTTTCTGCACATCCTTTTTGAATTGTGGTGCCCAGAACTGGACACAGTATTCCAGGTGAGGCCTGACCAAAGGAGAATAGAGTGGCACTATTACTTCCCTTGATCTAGACGCTATACTTCTATTGATGCAGCCTAGAATAGCATTGGCCTTTTTAGTTGCCGCATCGCACTGTTGACTCATGTTCAACTTATGGTCTACTTGAACTCCTAGATCCCTTTCACACATAGTTTCATTCCGCCAGATGTCCCCCATCCTATATCTATGCATTTCATTTTTGCGCCCTAAGTGCAGTACCTTGCATTTCATTTTGTTCGCGTTGGCCCAGTTTTCTAATCTATTCAGGTCATTTTGAATTTTGATCCTGTCTTCTGGAGTATTGGCTACTCCTCCTAATTTGGTGTCATCTGCAAATTTGATAAGTATGCCCCCAATTTTGTCATCCACATCATTAATAAAGATATTGAATAGCACTGGGCCCAGGACAGAACCCTGTGGCACCCCACTGGTCACTTCTCTCCAGGATGAAAAGTAGCCATTATTGAGCACCCTTTGGGTGCGGCCAGTCAACCAGTTACAAATCCATGTAACAGTTACCTTGTCTAGTCCACATTTTGCAAGCTTGTTTGCAAGAATGTCATGGGGAACCTTGTCAAGGGCCTTACTGAAATCAAGATATACTATACCCACAGCATTCCCTTCATCTACCAAGCTGGTAATTTTATCAAAAAAAGAGATCAGATTTGTCTGGCATGACTTGTTTCTCTGAAACCCATGTTGGCTTTTTGTGATTATGGCATTGGCTTCTAAACGTTCACAGACTCTCTGCTTAATGATCTCTGCTCTAGAATCTTTCCTGGTATTGATGTCAGACTAACTGGACGATAATTGTTGGGATCCTCTTTTTTTCCCTTTTTGAAGATGAGCACAACGTTTGCCCTCCTCCAGTCTGCTGGGACTTCTGTTCTCCAGGAGTTCTCAAAGATTATTGCCAATGGCTCTAATATTACATTTGCCAGTTCTTTTAATACCCTTGGATGTAGTTCATCTGGTCTTGAAGACATATATTCATTTAGGTTAACCAAGTATTCCTGTACTATCTCTTTACTTATTCCGTGCTGAAATTCCCCTATTCTGTCTTCTTCCCTATTATCCTTTGGTTGAGCACCTTTTGCCTTTTCTGAGAAGACTGAAGCAAAGAAGATGTTGAGTAATTCTGCCTTTTCTCTGTCCCCTGTTAGCATTTGCTATCTTCTGCACGCAGTGGCCCTACTGTTTCCTTCCTCTTCCTTTTGCTTCAGACATACCCAAAAAAGCCCTTTTTATTGTTCCTAACCTCTCTAGCAAGCCTGAGTTCATTCTGCGCTTTAGCTTTTCTGACTTTACCTCTACATGTGCTGGCTAAATGTTTGAATTCCTCTTTGGTGATTTCCCCATTTTTCCATTTCTTATACATGTTCTGTTTAAGGCTTATCTCAGTTGAAAGTTC
The DNA here is from genome assembly GCA_034509955.1 of Urosaurus nigricauda. Lineage (NCBI taxonomy): Eukaryota > Metazoa > Chordata > Lepidosauria > Squamata > Phrynosomatidae > Urosaurus > Urosaurus nigricauda. The sequence goes on along the minus strand of JAOEGL010000005.1, from coordinate 103,977,941 downwards.
CTTAGTCATCCATCCTGGCTTCTTGAGACACCTCCCATTTTTCTTCCTCATTGGAACTGTTTGAAATTGTGCCTTCAGTATCTCCCTTTTGAGAAACTCCCATCCATCTTGAACTCTCTTCTCTTTTAGTTTTCCTGACCATGGGATCACCCCCAGTATTTCTCTAAGTTTATTAAAATCAGCTCTCCTAAAGTCTAGAGTGCGTGTCTGACTATGCCTGGCTTCTCCTTTCCGCTGTATAGCAAACTCCAGGAGAACATGGTCACTTCCCCCTAAGGATCCAACCACTTGCACTCCATTTACTAGGTCATCCCTGTTGGTTAAGATCAGATCTAAAATAGCTGATCCCCTTGTTGCCTCTTCCACCTTTTGGACGATGAAATTGTCTTCCAGGCAAGTGAGAAATTTGCTTGACCTTGAGGATTTGGCTGAGTTTGAATTCCAGCAAATATCTGGATAGTTGAAGTCCCCCATCACTACTACATCTCTCCTTTCTGAGTGTGTGATTATCTGTTCTAGAAAGGCATCATCCAATTCCTCTGTCTGACTTGGAGGTCTGTAGTAGACTCCCACAGTAACATCCCTGTTGTTTCCCTCTCCTTTAATTTTTATCCAGATGCTCACCACTTGGCCTCCAGTACTGATGTCCTGGATCTCTTCACTGGTGTAAATATCCCTCACGTATAATGCTATTCCTCCTCCTTTCCTGTTTGGCCTGTTTCTCTTAAAAGGGTTATACCCCTTTATTTCTACATTCCAATCATGAGACTCATCCCACCAGGTTTCAGTGATGCCTATTATATCATATTTGCTTTGTTGTGCTAGGAGTTCAAGTACATCCTGTTTATTTCCCATACTCTGTGCATTAGTGTAGAGACATCTAAGAACATGTGTTCCCTTTACTTGCTGCCTGTGCATTTTTTTTTTTTTTTTTTTTGCTTCCCACTGTTGGGTCCTTGCACTTTTTGCCTTGTTCCCTCTATGTCAGTTTGACTATTTCCTCCAGCCCTTTTGCCTTCCAGAATAATGTCTCCCTCCCCCATATAACTCAGTTTAAAGCCCTCCTGATCACATTTTTGAGACTACTGGCAAAAATGTTTTTGCCAACTGGGGTGAGATGCTGCCCATCCCTTGCCAGAAGTCCCTCCTCATGGAACCGCAGCCCATGATCCAAGAATCCAAACTGTTCTTGGCGGCACCATCTACGGAGCCAGTTATTCACCTCTGCTATTTTCTTCTCCCTTCCTGGACCATGCCCTTCTACTGGGAGAAGAGATGAGATGACAACCTGTGCATCCATCTCTTTCAGCCTTCAGAATATCATAAGGGATTATGAGGCTCTGGGAAGGAAGCTGAAAGAGATGGATGCACAGGTTGTCATCTCATCTCTTCTAGCTTCCTTCCCAGAGCCTCATAATCCCTTATGATATTCTGAAGGCTGTCCCTTGCAGTATCATTGGTTCCCACATGAACCAAAAGAAGGGCATATTGATCAGTAGGCTTGACAAGTCTTGTCAGCCTCTCCGTCACATGATGGATCTTTGCCCCAGGGAGACAACACACCTCCTGAGACATCTTGTCAGGCCCACAAACCACTGCTTCTGTACCCCTCAGCAAGGAGTCCCCCCACCACCACCACATGCCTCTTCCGAGGCTTAGCAGTGGCTGTTCCCTTTGGTGCTATTCTCAGGCTGCCCTGCTCTGTCCCTGATGCCTGTCCCTGCTGCTTTTCCTCATCATCTCTGATAACAGAGAGAGATTCAAAGCGATTCTGTAGCTGCAAGCTCACAGAACGAACTGTGGTTTCCCTACTTCTGTGTGTGACATTCCTCCAACCATCTACTTCTGTTGTGTGTGAAGTGACCTCTTCTTCCCCAGCAACTTTCTCTGTGTGTTTCCTGTCCAAGACCGTCCGGTCCTTTCTGTTCAGGAGAACCTCCTGCTCTCTGTGGTGCTGAAATGTTGACACCTGGGCCTCCAACTGCTGAACTCTCTCTTCTAAGAGGGCTACCAACTTGCACTTGGTGCAGGTGAAGTTCCCCACATCTGTAGGCAAGAAGACAAACATCCCACAGGTGTTGCAGGTGTTGCAGCAGGTCCCTCAGTGTCCATAGTGAGAAGTCTCAAGGAGGCACTGAAACAAGACTGTGGGCTTCTCCTGTTAAACACCAGCGTAAAGAATCCCTGTGTGGCTCTTAGTGAGCTCAGTCAACTGGGCCTATAGTTATCTAGAGAGCTCCTGGCTCCTAGCTCCTTCCAGAGGCACTTCCTCTGAATATCCACAACCCCTGAAGGGGAAAGTGAACAGACAAATGTTAAAATTGAATAAGTTGCCTTCTAACACTGTGGCTAGGTTACCTTCACCTCTGTATTCACACCCCTCCTTCACTACTAAAAAAATTAGGTTTAGTTTATGGTTGGGTTACGGTTAGGTTACGGTTAGGGTTAGGGTTAGTTTTAGGTTAGGGTTTGGATTAGGGATAGGGTTAGGATTAGGGTTAGGGTCAGGGTCAGGAATTTTTTATGGTTAGGGTTTGGATTGTAGCTAGGGTTCGGGTCAGGGTTAGGATTTGGTTTATGGTTAGGTTTAGGGTCAGGGTTAGGTTTAGGTTAGTGTTAGGGTTAGTTTTAGGTTAGGGTTTGGATTAGGGATAGGGTTAGGGTTAGGGTTAGGGTTAGGGTCAGGGTCAGGGTCAGGGTTAGGATTTGGTTTATGGTCAGGGTTAGGGTTAGGTTTAGGGTTAGGGTTAGGGTAGGGTTACCTTTAGGGTTAGGGTCAGGGTTAGGAATTTTTTATGGTTAGGGTTTGGATTGTAGCTAGGGTTCGGGTCAGGGTTAGGATTTGGTTTATGGTTAGGTTTAGGGTCAGGGTTAGGTTTAGGTTTAGGTTAGGGTTAGGGTTAGGGTTTGGTTTATGGTTAGGGTTAGGGTTAGGTTAGGGTTAAGGCTAGGGTTAGTTTAGGGTTAGGGTTAGGTTAGGGTTTGGATTAAGGTTAGGGTTAGGGTTAGGGTCAGGGTCAGGGTTAGGATTTGGTTTATGGTTAGGGTTAGGTTTAGGATAGGTTTAGGTTTAGGATTAGGTTCGGATTAGTGTTAGGGTTAGGGTTATGGTAGGGTTAGGATTTGGTTTATGGTTAGGGTTAGGGTTAAAATTAGGGGTTAAGGTTAAGATAGGATTAAAGTTAGGGTTTGGATTAGGGTTTAGATTAGGGTTAGGGTAAGGGTGAGGCTTAGTATTTTGTTTATGGTTATGGTTAGTGTTAGGGTTACGGTTAGGTTAGGGTTAGGGTTAGGGTCAGGATTAGAATTTGGTTTATGGTTAGGGTTAGGGTTACGGTTAGGATTAGAGTTAGGGTTAGGGTCAGGTTCAGGATTAGGATTTGGTTTGTGGTTAGAGTTAGGGTTAAGATTTGGTTTATGGTTAGGGTTAGGATTAGGGTTAGCATCAGGGTGAGGGTTAGGATTAGGTTTATGGTTAGGGTTAGGGTAGTTTTATGGTTAGGGTTAGGTTAGGGTTAGGTATAAATAATTTTTTAGATATACATATTTTATTTTAAAAATTACATTCTACTAATAATTTTACAACTCAAACAAATACATATACAAATACAACAAATACCAGCAAATACCAAAATGACCTTGTAGAGTATATATATATATATATTTACATTAAACAATTACTTTTCTACTATTAATACTATTATATCCAATTATTACAATTTTCCTAGTTATTATTACAGTTGCTATTCACATATATATATAATAGAGATTTTTTTAAAATTCAACAATCTCAATCTCTTTTTAACTTCTTAATTGTTATTTTAACTTTATTTATTACTTATTAATACTGTTATTATTACAATTAAATTAAAGTAGATTAGAATTAGATTTTAATTCTTTCAAATATACCTTCAAATAAAACTTGAAACAGTCCGTCAAACCCCCTTAGTCCATATCCTACTCTCTCCAGTTTCCTTGTTCTCTTGCTCCTCCATTTCTGATTGGTCCCTCTCTACCTCCCCTGGTTTTTTACCCAGAGGCGTAGCCTTACCAATTTGAGGGGGGGGTTAATGGGATCAGGGAGGGAGGGGTCAGGGCCAGTCGGGAGGGAAGGGAGGGAGGCGGCAAGGGAGGGCATCAGGAGGGCCTGGGGAGGAAGGAGGAGGAAACAGGGGAGGGAAAGAAAGGGTGGGTTCTGGGCCAGAAGGTTCCACCAGATTGTTACCAGGCATTGTCTCTATGGACGTTATTGCTTCCTCTGAAAACAACTGCGGTGAGTTCCCAGGTGATGCACCAGCTCCACCTTCTGCTGCTACCTTTGTCTCCATTGATTCAGGTAACTCTCTAGCATTGTTCCTTAGGGACTCTGCCGCCTGTCCCTCCATCATCAGTTCTCCTTCTTTCACCCCCATGTCCTTTTCCCCTTGTGCTTCCTGTGTCTTCCGTTCTTTGTGTCTGTTGTTCTTTGCATTCCTTGAGGTCCTTTGTCCCTTAGCTTCTCCTGTCTATATCAATTGTCTGTCTTCTGGTGGCGCAGTGGTTAAATGCCTGTACTGCAGCCACTCACTCAAAACCAGAAGGTGGCGAGTTCAAGACCAGCAAAGGGCTGAAGCTTGACTCAGGCTTGCATCCTTCCGAGGTCGCTAAAATGAGTACCCAGATTGTTGGGGGGCAAATAGCTTACAATTGTAAACCGCTTAGACACTCCTTAAGGGTATGAAGCGGTATATAAATGAAGCTGTTTGTTTTTGTTTTTGTTTTTCTATCTTCTTAGCAGCCACCAACACTTCACTATCGGTGGGCTCCTGAGTGGCCAAACTTTCCTCTCCTTCTCCCCGTCTCTCTTCCTCCTCCTCCGCAAGAACATGGAGCCTATTGCTCTCCATAACCATCTGTTCCTGTGGACCTTTTCTCTCTCTTGGACTCCCTTCTGTCCCTCTTCTGCGAACTACATTCCATTCAGCATCTGCTGTGGGTCTCTCTGTTCCATTTTGCCTTTCTTCCATTGTGGGCAATGGGTCACTGTGTTTCCCCCTGTCTTCCTGCTCTTCTGGGTTTGGTACCTTCTCTCCTTTCCTTCTTAAAGCCTCCCTCAAAACCCTTGTCTGCTCCTTGGCTTCCGCCCTTTCTTTTCCCATTTTGGCTACTTGCTGGGCCTTCTCAAACACTTTGGCATCTTGCTGATTGTAGTAAACCTGATGCTTACCCTAACCCTAACCCTAGTCCAAACCCTAACCCTAACCTAACCCTAACCCTAAACCTACCCTAACCCTATCATTAACCCTAACCATAAACCAAATCCTAACCCTGACCCTAACCATATCCCTAACACTAGCATGCTGTTGTCGGATGGCCCCTCGTGCCACACCACAAACACAAAGGAGTGGTGCACAGGCGCCTCTGGTGGTCATAGGACCCACATTGGAAGCAGGCCTGAGGCTGGCCACTGTACCTGGTAATCCCTCTATCAGACCCCAGGAAAATACTTGGGTATCTTGCCATGCCTGTACTCTGGGTCTTCATTTTTAAAGGAGACTACACATCTGTATTCTCCGGTCCAATAGCCTTGTTCGTCTTCCTTTTTGTCTGGCCCTGATAGTATAGTGGCGTATTTAGACACCCACCTCGCTACATCTTGAGCAGGGATAGTAGTGGTCCTGAAACTAATGGTCAGAACCCTGGTATCACCCCTAAATAGACGGACCATCTCATATTCCACCAGCAGCTCAGGGCTCAGATGTTTCACCCTTTTGAAGTTGATCCAAAACTCCCTATAGACCCTTTCAGATGCTAAACAGACATCTATTTCTCTAGACCCTGGTAGCTGAATCACTGCTACAATATCTTCCCTCGGAGCGTCCAGTGTATCTTTAAGGAGATGCTTTGAAATATAGGCCCTTGACCCTTTCTCAGGGTCTGACCCTAAATATTTGAACCGTATTACAAAGCATGTCCTTGGGTTTCTAACATCTGAAGCTTCATTTAAAAACTCGTCCAGGTATGTCTCTTCCTCTTCTGTCATGCCAGAAAACACAAACGCTCCCTGCCCTGCACTACCAGCTATACTGGCGTATGTCCTCCCTTCCTTTTCCTGTTCTTGCGGTTTGCCACCCAGCACACGAGGGGGCAGTCCGTACGGCAAAGTCACAGAGCCCCGCGGTGCCTCTCCGAGAGTGTCTTTGCCATGTGGACGATTGTCCTTTGTGCTTCTGTCTGGCACAGGATTTCCCTCCCGTGTGTCTTTGTTAGTGTCCATGTCCAATCAAGGCTTTGGCAAGGGATGACTATTCTCAGCAGTATCAACATCTTCTAGAAGCCTTTTTTTCTGGGCAGTTGGTACCTTGGTTGGCAAGGATGGGTTTCTCTGTTGTTATTAGGGTTATGCTCAAGTTCAGTTTTAGGATTAGGTAAGGTTTAGATTAAGGGTTAGGGTTAGGGTTAGGGTTAGGGTTAGTTCAGGGTTAGGGTTAGAGTTAGGGTTAGGATTAAAGTTAGGGTTAGGGTTAGAATTAGGTTAGGGTTAGGGTTAGGGTCAGGGTCAGGGTTAGAGTTAGGGTTAGTGTTAGGGTCAGGGTTATGATTTGGTTTATCTTTAGGGTTAGGGTTAGGGTTAGGGTAGGATTAGGTTTAGGGTTAGGGTTAGGTTAGGTTAGGTTTTGATTCAGTTTAGGGTTAGGGTTAGGTTAGGGTTATGGTCAGGGTACCGGTCAGGTTCATGATCAGGGTTTAGGTTAGGGTTAGGGTTAAGTTTAGGGTTAGGTTAGGTTTACTTGTAGGTTTTGGCTAGCATTAGGGTTGGGGAGTTAGGGTTAGGGGTTAAGGGGGTTTGGCTTAGGTTAAGGGATAGGTTTAAGTTTAGGGTTTGTTTAGAGATAGGGATAGGTTTCGGGTTGGATTAGGGTTTGGTTTAGGAATAGGGTTAGGGTTAGATTTAAGTTTAGGGATAGGTTAGCTTTAAGTTTAGGTTTTGGGTTAGGGTTAGGGTAGGTTTAGGGTTCGGGTTCGGGTTAGGTTCCGATAGGTTAGGTTTTGGTTCAGTTTAGGGTTAGGTTTAAGTTTAGGGTTAGTTAAGAGATAGGGATAGGGTTAGGGTTAGGTTAGGGTAAGTGTTAGGGTTAAGTTAGGGTTAGGGTGAGGGTTAGGGTTAGCTTCAGGGTTAGTTTTAGTGTTAGGGTTAGGTTTAGGTTAGGTTTAGGTTTAGTTTAGGGTTAGATTTAGGGTTTGGGTTAGCGATAGGGTTAGGGTTAGTGTTAGGTTAGGGATAGTGTTAGAGTTTGGATTAGGGTTAGGGTTAGGGTTAGGGTCAGGGTTAGGATTTGGTTTATGGTTAGAGTTAGGGAAGGTTTAGGGTTAGGGTTAGGGTTAGGGTTAGTTTAGGGTTAGTTTCTGGTTAGGGTTAGGGTTAGGTTAGGGTTAGTGTTAAGGTTTGGATTAGGGTTAGTGTTAGGTTCAGGTTCAGGGTTAGGGTTAGGTAAGATTTAGATTTATAGTTAGGTTTAAGGTTAAGGTTAGAGTTATGGTTAGGTTGGGTTAGGTTTAGTGTTAGGTTAAGGTTTAGGTTTATGGTTAGGGTGAGTGTTTCATTTAGGGTTAGGGTTAGGTTTTGGGTGAGCGTTAGATTTAAGTTCATGGTTAGGTTAGGTTTAGTGTTAGGGTTAGGGTTTGGTTAGGATTTGGTTTAGGGTTAGGTTACGGTTAGGGTGAGAGTTAGGGTTAGTTTTAGGTTTAGGATTTGGGTTAGGGTTAGGGTTTGGGTCAGGGTCAGGGTTAGGTTAGGTTTGGTTAGAGTTAGGGTTAGGGTTAGGGTTATAGGTTAGGTTTGGTTAGTGTTAGGGTTGGGTTAGGATTAGGGTCAGAGTCAAAATCAAGGTAAATGTTAGGGTTAGTTTTAGGTTAGGGTTTGGGTGAGGGTTAGGGTTAGCTTCAGGGTTAGGTTTAGGGTTACGTTAGGTTTAGGGACAGGGTTAATTTTGGTTTAGGGTTTGGTTTATTGTTAGGGTTAGGGTTAGGGTTAAGGTTAAGGTTAGGGTTAGGTTAGGTTAGGTTTTAGTTTAGAGTTAGGTTAGGCTTAGGGTGAGAGTTAGGGTTAGTTTTAGGTTTAGGTTTAGGATTTGGGTTAGGGTTAGGGTTAGAATTTCGGTCAGGGTTAGGTTAGGTTTGGTTAGAGTTAGGGTTAGGGTTATAGGTTTAGGTTTAACTTTAGGTAAAGTGTTAGGGTTAGGGTTAAGTTTAGGGTCAGGGTCAGGGTCATTATCAGGGTTAGGGTTAGGGTTGGGGTTAAGTTTAGGGTTAGGTTTAGGTTTAGGTTAGGGTTAGGGAGTTAGGGTTAGGTTTAGGGTTAGAGTTAGGGTTAGGGGGTTAGGGGGCTAGGTTTAGGTTTAGGTTAGTTTAAGGGTTAGGTTTAAGTTTAGGGTTAGGTTCAGGTTAGGGTTAGGGATAGGGTTAGTGTTAGGGTTTGGATTGGGGTTTGGTTTATTGTTAGGGATAGGCTGAGGGTTAAGGTTAGGGTTAGGGATAGGGATAGGGATAGGGTTAGCATCGGGGTTGGGGTTGGGTTTAGTGATTGGCTTCGGTTTAAGTTAGGGTTAGGGTTTGAATTTGGGTTATGGTCAGGGTCAGGGTCAGGGTTAGGGTTAGGGTTACATTCAGGGTCAGGGTTAGGATTTGGTTTATGGTTAAACTTAGGGTTAGGGTTAGGGTTAGGGTAGGGTTAGGGTTACGATTAAGGTTGGGGTCTGGTTTAGGAATAGGGTTAGGTTTAAGTTTAGGGATAAGTTAGGTTTAAGTTTAAAGTTAGGGTTAGGTTTAAATTTAGGGTTTCATTAGGGTTAGGGTTAGGTTTAAGTTTAGGGTTAGGTTAGGTTTTGGTTTACGGTTAGGTTTATGGTTAGGGTTAGGCTAAGGGTTAGGGTTAGGGTTAGGGATAGGGCAAGTGTCAGGGTTGGGGTTGGGGTTAGTGATTGGGTTCGGTTTAAGTTAGGGTTAGGATTAGGTTTAGGGTTAGGGTTATGTTCAGGGTTAGGTTTAGGTCTAGGTTTAGGTTAGGTTTATTCTTATGTTTAGGGTTAGGGTTAGGTTTATGGTTTAGGGTTAGGGTTAGGGTCAGGGTCAGGGTCAGGGTCAAGCTAAATGTTAGGGTTGGGGTTCAGGTTCCAGTCAGGGTTAGGTTAGGTTTAGGTTTAGAGTTAGATTTAGGGTTAGTGTTAGAATCATAGGGAATCATAGAATCATGAAACAAAAACAAACAGCTTCATTTATATACCGCTTCATACCCTTAAGGAGTGTCTAAGCAGTTTACAACTGTAAGCTATTTGCTCCCCAACAATCTGGGTACTCATTTTAGTGACCTTGGAAGGATGCAAGCCTGAGTCAAACTTGAGCCCTTATGCTGGTCTTGAACTAGCCACCTTATGGTTTTGAGTGAGTGGCTGCAGTACAGGCATTTAACCACTGCGCCACAAGGGCCATCCAGTCCAACCCCCTGTCATGCAGGAACTCCCAATCAAAGCATACCCAAAAGATGGCCATCCATCCTCTGCTTAAAAACCTCTAAGGAAGGTGACTCCACCACTCTACGAGGGAGTGTGTTCCACTGTCGAACAGCCCTTACTGTCAGGTTAGGTTAGGTTAGTTTTAGGGTTAGGTTTAGGGATAGGTTAGGTTTAAGGTTAGGTTTAGGGTTTGGGTTGGTGTTAGGGTAGGTTTAGGGTTCAAGGTTAGGGTTAGGTTAGTTTTAGATTTAGTTTACATTTAGGGTTAAGGTTAGGTTTAGGATCAGGGTCAGGGTTGGGATTAGGTAAGATTTAGGGTTACTGTTAGGGTTAGGGTTAGGGTTAGGTTCAGCGTTAGATTCAGGGATAGGTTTAGGTTAAGTTTAGGGTTCAGTTTAGGGTTAGGGATAGGGGTAGGTTAGCTTTAGGGTTAGGGTTAGGTTACGTTTAGTTTTAGGGTTAGGTTAGGGTTAGGGTTAAGGTTAGGGTTAGGGCTAGGGTTAGGGTTTGGATTAGGGTTATGGTTAGGTTTAGGGTCAAGGTCAGGGTTAGGATTAGGGTTAGGGTTAGGTAAGGTTTGGTTTGGTTTAGGGTTAAATTTAGGGTTAGGGTTAGGTTTAGGATTGGGCTTAGGGTTAGGGTTAGGGTCAGCATCAGAGTCAAGGTAAATGTTAGGGTTAGGTTTAGGTTTAGGGTTTGGGTTAAGTTTTGGTTTTGGGTTAGGTTTATGGTTAGGGTTAGGGTTAGGTTAGGTTAAGGGTTAGGTTTAGGCTAGGGTTAGGGAGCGTTAGGGTTAGCGTTAAGGTTAGCGTTAGGTTAGGGTTAGGGTTAAAGTTAGGATTAGGGGGTTAGGTTCAAGTTTAGGTTAGGTTAAGGGTTTGGTTTAGTCTTAGGGTTAGGGTTAGGTTTAATTTTAGGGTTAGGTTAGGGTTCCTCTTCTGTCATGCCAGAAAACCCAAAAGCTCCCTGCCCTACACTACCGCTATATGCCACTATACTGGCATATGTCCTCCCTTCCTTTTCCCGTTCTTGCGGTTTGCCACCCAGCACACGAGGGGGCAGTCCGGACAGCAAAGTCACAGAGCCCCGCGGTGCCTCTCCGAGAGTGTCTTTGCCACGTGCACGATTGTCCTTTGTGCTTCTGTCTGGCACAGGGTTTCCCTCCTGTGTGTCTTTGTTAGTGTCCATGTCCAATCAAGGCTTTGGCAAAGGATGACCGTTCTCAGCAGTATCAACGTCTTCTAGAAACCTTTTTTTCTGGGCAGTTGGTACCTTGGTTGGCAAGGATGGGTTTCTCCGTTGTTCCTGAGAAGAAACAACACCAGCAAAACAAGCAGTATCTTCCAACAAGGCACCTCCAGCCCCCAAACCCTGACCCAGTGGATCTAGTCCTCTGTTTTTCTCTCCCAAACCAAAGGTATCTCCACCCGTTCCAGCTGCTGGGCACAGTTCTGCATCTAATCTATCTGCCCAAGGCTGTTCCTTTCTAGGTTTCTTCTTCACTTTGGAACTTTCCTCTAAGTCAGAACTGTTGATATCACTCAGTGCCCCTCTTTGTCCAGTGTTTCCCAAACCATCTCCTTGCGCATCCCTCCCTTTCCTTGCCGCCTCCTTTCTTCCTCTCGCCTCCCTCCGATCCTCACCGGTTGCTGGGGGTGGCACCGTAGTGCTCACCACCAGGACAGGACTCAAGGCCGAATGTCCTTTGGAGCATCGTGTGGTCCGCAGATGTTCCTCCACCAGGTCTTCTTCTTTTTGGTTCTCTATTTTCTCTATGTCTCCTCCTGCTCTAGTTCCTTTAGTCCTTTCTTCCTTCGGATCAAAACCAGACTGTTTAGCAATTTTTGTCCGTTGTCTCAGATCTGCTATGACATTTAAGAGCCATTCCATCAAGGCCTCCCTGGATACCATTTTTCCTTCATTGTCCACTTGTTCTCAAACCTTAGGATTCTGGTTCTCAGGGGCACATTCCCAGATTCTATGGATTTCCTAGAAGGTTTTAATCAATTGGCTCTCCATTAGCCTGTCCGGTAAGACAATGACAGACGTCTTCGGTTTCCTGCCCAAAAGCAGGCATTGAACAATATCTAAAGCCAGGGTTCTGGCATAAGCCACTTGCTCCTGAGACTCAGCCACCTTTAAACCAGAGAAGACAGACTTCAAGAGAGGAAAGGTTTTCTCCAAGAGTCCCCAAAGTTTATCTCTGCTGTACTTTTTAAGGCTGGGCAGGCGGTCCTTAGAGTCCGGCAGGGCAATGTGAGCCACCGCATAGCCCCAGAGTTTCAGGGTGTCATACCTATCAAATTCCTTTGGCAAAATAATATTGGTCACCTTGTCCCAGCGCGTATGGGGACATTCGGTCCAGGCTGCAGAGATCTGTCTTTCTCAGGAAAGCATCTTCTGTTTGGAAGCCTCTGAGACTGTTTTGTCTGGATCTGCCACTTCTCCTTCCTCCACACTTTGGAAATCTGTGTCATATTTATAGATGAGATATTCTTTGGTGACTTGGTCTTCTGGACGAGGGCCCTGGTTTCTTTTCCTTGCATTGCTCTTAGCCCTTTTCCTCTGGGCTTTGTCCCAAGAGCTTTCTTCCTCTTCCTCGCTGCTGCTACCTGCGTCACTGTCACTAGTTTCAGCCAAGGAAGAGATGCCAGAGCACTCCATTTCGCTCTCCCTTCCAGCCTCTCTGCTGCCTCCCTTTGAGAGTCTTTTATGAGATCAATTGAAGGTTTGTTTGTGCCTTGACTCTTTGCTTCTTTTTCAAGCAAAATAAGCTTGAGATATTTTAACACACTCTGTCTCTTCAGAGTCTTTATAAGACCCCCAATCCACACTGAAGTCCTTTTCCAGGATATTTGTGCTGTCTTTATAGGCAGATTCTCCTTCTGAAATGGCTGCCACACCCTCTTTTCCCAGAGCTGAGTCAGCCATTTTCTTTCCCCCTTCTCCTCCTTTTACAAACTTTATCTTTTTCTTTATATTTTTCTTTGGAGCTGTTTTTAAAGTCTCCAGTTCACTTCCCCAATCTAATGGTGCAAAGATTTCTCAGAAACGAGCAGAAAAACTCACAGACTTTCCATGCTTGAATTTCTGCTTCATCTTCTCTTCTTTAGCTTTGGGTTTCTATCCTTGCTGAGTAACAATTAGTTTCTCCAAAGTCTCTGCAGGCTGCTTAGGGGGCTGAGTTTGTTTTCCCCCAAACCCCTCAAAAGGTTCCTTTTGAGGTTCCATCCTTGACTCCCCTGATGCCAGAAGGGTCCCACTGCTACCCCACTGACTGGGGTTGCAGCATCTTCCCTGGGAACAGGGTAATCCACAGTTTTGCTCACAGGAAGTGAGGAGCTGTGAAAAGCACAACCTCCTCCTTTGAATGCTAGGGTTAGGTTTAGGTTTAGGGTTAGGGTTAGGCTTAGGCTTAAGGTCAGGGTCAGGTTTTGAGTTAGGGTTAGCATTAGGGTTAGGGTTAGGTTTATGGTTATGTTAGGGTTAGGGGTTAGGGGTTAGGGTTTGGGTTAGCTTTAGGGTTAAGCTTCATGTTAGGTTTAGGTTAGGGTTCAAGGTAGGGTGTCGGGGTTCGGTTTAAATATAGGTTTAGGTTAGGTTTTGGTTTGAATTGAGGATTCGGTTTAGGGTTAGGTTTAAGTTTAAGTTTAGAGTTACAGTAAGAGTTACAGTTAAGGTTAGAGATAGGCCTATGGTTAGGGTTAAGTTTAGTTTAGGGTCAAGGTTAGGGTTAGGGTAACGGTTAGGGTGTTGTTTGGTTTAGGTTTACATTAGGATTAGGATTAGGGTTAGGGTTAGGTTCAGGGTTAGGTTTGGGGTTAGGGTTCATTTTAGCTTAGGGTTAAGTTTAGGTTAGGGTTAGCGTTAGGGTTAGGGTTAGGTTTGGTTTTGGGTTAGGGTTAGGGTTAGGATTCAGTTTTGATTAAGGTTAGGGTTAGGGTTAGGGTCAAGTTTAGATTTGGGTTAGGGTTTGGATTTGGGTTAGGTTAGGTTAGGTTTAAGTTTCAGATTAGGTTTAGGGTTAAGATTAGGGTTAGAGTTAAAGTTAGGGTTAGGTTCAGAGACAGAGTTAGGGTTAGGGTTAGGGCCAGGGTTAAGTTTAGGTTTAGGCTAGGGTTAGTTTTAAGTTTAGGTTTAGGTTTAGTATAGGGTTAGAGTTAGAGGGTTAGGGTTAGTGTTAGGGTTAAGGTTACGGTAGGGTTAGGGTTAGGGTTAAGTTTAGGTTAGCTTTAGGGTTAGGTTTAATTTTAGGGTTAGGGTTTGGGTTAGTATTACAGTTAGATTGAAGTTTAGGTTCGATTCAGGGTTAGAGTTGGGGCTGGGGTTTCGGTTATGGTTAGGGTTAGGGTTAGGTTAGGGTTAGGGTTAATTTACATTTAGGGTTAGTGTTAGGGTTATGGTGAGGTTTAGGGTTAGCGTTAGGGTTAGAGTTAGGGTTAGGTTTAGGCTTAGGTTAGAGTTAGGATTTGGTTTAGGTTTAGGTTTAGGTTTAGGTTAGGTTTAGGGATAGGGTTAGGTTAAGGTTTAGGATTGGGGTTAGGTTTAGGTTTAGGGTTGGTGTTAGCGTGAGGATTAGGATTAGGTAAGGGGTAGGGTTAGGGTTAGGTTATGGTTCGGTCTAGGTTAGGTTGAGGGTCAGTTTTAAGGTTAGAGTTAGGGTACGTTTAGGGTTAGTTTTAAGGTTTGGGTTAGGTTTAGGTTTAGGATTAGGTTTCTTGTTGGGTTAGGTTAGGTTTAAATTTATGGTGAGGGTTAGGGTTAAGTTTTGGTTTATGTTATGTTACTGTTAGGGTTAGGGTCATGGTCAGGGTTAGGGTCAGGGTTAGGTTTAGGTTAGAGTTAGTATTAGTTTTATGTTTATGGTTAGATTCAGGGTCAGATTTAGTGTTACGTTTATATTTACGTTTAGGTTACATTTAGGATTAGGGTTAGAGTTAGGTTAGGTTAATTTAAGTTGAATTTTAAGTTTAGGGTTATATTTCGGCTTAGGGTTTGGTTTAGGATTAGGGTTAGGGTTAGGTTTAAGTTTAGCGTTAGGTTAACATTAGGGTTATGGTTAGGTTTAGGGTTAGGGTTATGGTTAGGGTTAAGGTTAAGGTTAGGTTAAATTCAGGATTAGGGTTATGGTTATGGTTAGGAATTGTGTTTGGTTTAAGTTAGGCTTTGGTTAGGATTAGGATTAGGTTAGGGTTGGGGCCAGGGTCAAGGTAAATGTTAGGGTTTGGGTTAGGGTTGGGTATAGGTTATGTTTAGGGATAGTTTTAAGATTTGGGTTAGGTTTAGAGTTTGGTTTAGTGTTACAGGTAGGTTTAAGTTTAGGTTCAATTCAGTTTTAGTGTAAGGGTTAGGGTTGGGGTTTGTGTTTGGTTTGGGTTAGGTTGAGGTTAGCATTAGGATTAGGGTTAGGGTTAGGTTATGATTAGGATTTGGTTTAGGTTTAGGTTTAGGTTAGGTTTAAGGATAGAGTTAGTTTAGGGTTAGGTTTCAGTTTCGGTTTAGGATTGGGGTTAGGGTTAGGGTTAGGATTAGGTTAGAGTTAGGGTTAGGGTTAGAGTTCGGTTATGTTTAGGGTTAGTTTTAATGTTTGGGCTAGGTTAGGGTTAGGGTTAGGTTAGGGTTAGGGTTAGGTTTCGGTTTATGTTATGTTTAGTTTTAGTTTTGAGGTTTAGGTTAGAGTTAGGGTTTAGGTTGGGGTTAGAGTTAGGGTTAGGGTTCGGTTTACATTTCTTTTAGGTTTAGTTTTAAGGTTTGGGTTAGGTTTAGCATTAGTTTTCTTGTTCGGTTAGGTTAGTTTGAGGTTTAGGTTTATGGTTAGGGTTAGGTTTAAGTTTAAGTTTACGGTTACTGTGAGCGTTATGGTCAGAGTTAGGGTCATGGCCAGGGTTAGGTTTAGGATTATTTTGAGGTTTTTGGTTAGGTTCAGGGTTAGATTCAGTGTTACGTTTAGTTTTACGTTTAGTTTACATTTAGGGTGAGGGTTAGGGTCAAGTTTAGGTTTGATTCAGGGTTAGGTTTAGGGTTTGGCTTAAGGGTAAGGTTAGGTTAGGGACAGGGTTAGGGTTAGAGTTACAGTTAGGCTTATGTTTAGGGTTTAGTTAGGGTTAGGATTTGTTTTAGGTTTAGGTTTAAGTTAGGTTTAGGGATAGGGTTAGGTTAGGGTTAGGGGTAGGTTTGGGTTTAGGACTGGGGTTAGGGCTAGGGTTAAGATTAGGTTAGGGTTGGGGTTCAGTATAGATTACATTTAGGGTTAGTTTTAAGATTTGGGCTAGTTTTAGGTTAAGGTTAAGGCTAAGGTTAGGATTCAGTTGAGGTTACGTTTAGGGTTAGTTCTATGATTTGGATTAGGTTTGGGTTTAGGATTAGGTTTCTTCTTGGGTTAGGTTTGGTTCAGATTTAGGTTTATGGTTAGGGTAAGGGTGAGGTTTAGGTTAGGATTAGGTTAGGGTTAGGTTACGGTTAGGGTTAGGATTGTGTTTGGGGTTAGGGTTAGGGTTAGGGTCAGGGTCAGGGTTTGGTTAGGGTTAGGGTTAGAGTAAGGATTACGGTTAAATTTCGGGTTAGGGTCAGGGTCAGGGTTTGAGTTACGGTTAGGGTTAGGGTTAGGTAAGGTTCCTAGCAGTGCAATACACATTAGTGATGCATGTTAAATCCTGAACTAGCAGTAAAAACCAAGATTCTGTATGTGGAAATGGAAACTGTTTCTGAAACTGATTCAATGCAATCTCAAATTTGTCTCTATCAATGAAGGTGTCTTCACAGCAGAAGGTTCTTAGGAGTGCAATGCACTTTAATGATACATGTTTAATCCTTAACTAGCAGAAAGAACCAATATTCTGTATGTGCAAATGGAAACTGTTTCTGAAACTGATTCAATGCAATCTCAATTTTTTCTCCATCAATGGAGGTGTCTTCACAGCACAAGGTTCTTAGGAGTGCAATGCACATTAGTGATAAATGTTTAATCCTGAATTAGAAGTAAGAACCCTGATTCTGTACATGCAAATGGAATCTGTTTCTGAAACTGATTCAATGCAATCTCAAATTTGTCTTCATCAATGAAGGTGTCTTCATAGCACATGCTTCTTAGCAGTATAATGCACATTAGTGATACATGTTAAATCCTGAACTAGCAGTAAAAACCAAGATTCTGTATGTGGAATTTGAAACTGTTTCTGAAACTGATTCAATGCAATCTGAAATTTATCTCCATCAATGAAGGTGTCTTCACAGCACAAGGTTGTTAGGAGTACAATGCACCATAGTGATACATGTTAAATCTTGAACTAGGAGGAAGAACCAAGATTCTGTAGGTGCAAATGGAAACTGTTTCTGAAACTGACTCAATGCAATCTCAAATTTCTCTACATCAATGAAGGTGTCTTCACAGCACAAGGTTCTTAGTAGTACAATGCACCATAGTGCTACCTGTTTAATCCTGAATGAGCATTAAGAACCCAGATTCTCTTTGTGCAAATGGAAACTGTTTCTGAACCTGAATCAATGCAATCTCAAATTTGTCTCCATCAATGAAGGTGTCCTCACAGCACAAGGTTCTGAGGAGTACTAAGCCTTTACCTAACATAACCCTATACCTAAACCGCTAACCAGAACTCTAATCCTAACCCTAACCCTAAACCTATCCCTAAACCTAACCCTAACGTCATCCTGACCCTGACTGTAACCGTAACCCTAACCCGAATCCAAACTATAAGCCTAACCTAACCCTAACCCTAACCAAAACCGAAACCTAACCTATCACTAACCCTCACCCTCACCCAAATCCTAACCCTAACCCTAACCTAACCCTATCCCCAACCATGAAATAACCCTAACCCTAACCCTAAATCCTACCCTAACCATAAACCAAATCCTAACCCTGACCCTAACTCTAACCTTAATCCAAACCCTAAGCCTACCCTAACACTAAACCTAACCAAAACCATAACTTAAACCAAAACTAACCCTAACCCTAACGCTAACTCTACCCCTAACCTCACCAAACACCTAACCCTAACCCTAAATTAACCCTATCCCCAACCATGAAATAACACTAACCCTAAACCCTAACCATAACCCTAACCAGAAAGCAAATACTAACCCGGACCCTTACCATAACCCTAACCCAAATCCAAACCCTAACCCTAACCCTAACCCAAAACTAAACCTAACCCTAGCCTAACCCTAACCCTAACCATAAAACAAATCCTAACCCTGACCCTAACCCTAACCTTAATCCAAACCCTAACCCTAACAGTAACCCTAAACATAACCCTCACCCTAATACATTACCTAAACCTAAACATATCCCCCTAACCTTAACCCTAACTCTAACTCAAATCTGACCTAACTCTGATCCTGATGCGAACCCTAACCCTATCCCAAATACTAAAACTAAAACTAAAACTAACCCTAACCATAAACCTAGCCCTAAACTAGAAACTAACCCAACCTATCCCTAACCCAAACCTTAACCTTAACTCTAAACCTAAACCTAACCTTAACAATAAATCTAACCCTAAATCAAAATTGGACCCTAAACCTAAAACTAACATGACCCTAAACCTAACCCTAAAGCAAACCCAAAACCCTCACCCTAACCCTAATCTAACCCTAACCCTAACATTTACCTTGACTCTGACCCTCACCATAATCCTAGCCCTAAACCTAACCCGACTCTAACCCTAACCTAACCCTAACCCTAACCCTAATCATAAACTGACCATAACCCTAACTCTAACCTTAAAACTAAACCTAACCCTAACCCTATTCCTAACCCTAGCCCTAACCCTAACCATAAAACAAATCGTAACCCTGACCCTGATCCAAACCCAAGCCCTACCCTAAACCCTAACTCTAACTTAAACCTAATCCTAACATTAACCCTAACCTAACCATAACTCTAAACCTAACCTTAAATTTGTCTCCATTAATGAAAGTGTATTCTCAGCACAAGGTTCTTAGGAATACAATGCAACATAATGATACATGTTAAATCGTGAACTAACAGTAAGAACCAAGTTTCTGTACGTGCCAATGGAAACTGATCCTGAAAATGATTCAATGAAATCTTAAATTTGTTTCCACCAGTGAAGGTGTCTCCACAGCACAAGGTTCTTAGGAGTGCAATGCACATTAGTGATACACTTTTTATCCTGAAATAGCAATAAGAACCCACATTCTATAAGTGCAAATGTAAACTGTTTCTGAAATTGATTGAAAGCAATCTCAAACTTGTCTCCATCAATGAAGGTGTCTTCACAACACAAGGTTCTTAGCAGTACAATGCACCATAGTGATACATGTTAAATCCTGAACTAGGTGTAGGAACCCAGATTCTCTTTGTGCAAATGGTAACTGTTTCTGAAAGTGATTGAAAGCAATCTCAAATATGTCTCCATCAATGAAGGTGTCTTCACAGCACAAGGTTGTTAGGGCTACAAGGCACATTAGTGACACATGTTAAATCCTGAACTAGGAGTAAGAATCCAAATCTGTAGGTGCAAATGGAAACTGTTTCTGAACCTGATTCAACGCAATCTCAAATTTCTCACCATCTATAAAATCGTCTTCACAGCACAAGATTCTTAGAAGAACAATGCACCATAGTGATACAAGTTTAATCCTGAACTAGCAGTAAGAACCAAGATTCTGTTTGTGCCAATGGAAACTGTTCCTGAAACTGATCAATGCAATCTTAAATTTGTCTCCACCAATTAAGGTGTCTTAACAGCACAAGGTTCTTAGGAGTGCAATGGACATTAGTGATACACTTTTTATCCTGAACTAGCAGTAAGAACGCACATTCAATAAGTGCAAATGTAAACGGTTTCTGAAAATGATTCAATGCAATCTCAAATTTGTCTCCATCAATTAAGGTGTCTTAACAGCACAAGGTTCTTAGGAGTACAAGGTAGCATAGTGATACATATTAAATCCTGAACTAACCGTAGGAACCCAGATTCTCTTTGTGCAAATGGTAACTGTTTCTGAAACTGATTCAAAGCAATATCATATTTGTCTCCATCAATGGTGTCTTCACAGCACAAGGTTGTTAGGTGTACAATGCACATTAGTGATACATGTTAAATCCTGAACTAGCAGTAAGAAACTAGATTATCTTTGTGCAAATGGAAACTGTTTCTCAAACTGATTCCATGCAATCTCAAATTTGTCTGGTTTCTTTGGAGTACAATGCACCAGAGTGATACATGTTAAATACTGAACTAGCAGTAAGAACCAAGATTCTATATGTGCCAGTGGAAACTGTTTCTGAAACTGATTCAAGGCAATCTTAAATTTGTCTCCATCAATGAAGGTGTCTTCCTAGCACAAGGTTCTTAGCAGTGCAATGCACATTAACCCTAACCATAAACCTAACCCTAAACTAGAAACTAACCCAACCTAGCCCTAACACAAACCTTAACCTGAACTCTAAACCTAAACCTAACCTTAACAAAAAACCTAACCCTAAACCAAAATTTAAGCCTAAACCTAAACCTGACATGACCCTAAACCTCTTCCTGAAACACCCCAAAACCCTCACTCTAACCCTAATCTAACTCTAACCCTAACATTTACCTTGACTCTGACCCTCACCATAATCCTAGCCCTAAACCTAACCCAACCCTAACCCTACCCTAACCCTAACCCTAATCATAAACTGACCATAACCCTAACTCTAACCTTAAAATGAAACCTAACCCTAACCCTATTCCTAACCCTAGCCCTAACCCTAACCATAAACCAAATCATAACCCTGACCCTGATCCAAACCCAAGCCCTAACCTAAACCCTAACTCTAACCGAAACCTAAGCTAAACCTAACCCTAACACTAACCCTTACCTAACCCTAACTCTAACCCTAAACTAAACCTAACCTTAAATCTCAGCCTAAACATACCCTAATCCTAACCCTAACCCTAACCATAAAACTAATCCTTGCCCTTACCCTAACTCTAATCCAAATCCAAACCCTAACCCTAACCCTAACTCTAACCCTAACCCTAACCACAAACTCTAACCGTAACCTTATCCTAAACCTAACCCTAAACCTGACCCTTACCCTAACACTAAACCTAAACCTAACCCTAACCTGAACCCTACCCCTAACCCTAAACAAAACCTAATCCTAACTTAGCCCTAACCCTAACAATAAATGAAATCGTAACTCTGATCCTGACCGTAACCCTAATTCTAACTGTATTACAAAGCGTAACATTAACCCAAACCCTAGCAATAAACCAATTCCTAACCCTAACCCTAACTCTAACCCTAACTAAACCTACCCTAACCCTAACCCTAAACTGAAGCTAACCCTAAACCTAAGCCTAAACATACCCTAACCCTATCTCTAACCCTAACCATAAACCAAATCCTCACCCGGACCCTGGCCCTGAACCTATCTCTAGTCAAAACTCTAAACCTAACCCTAACCTAAGCCAAAGCCTTACCCTAAACTGAAACCTAACCCAATTTAACCCTAAGCCTAACCTTAACTTTAAATATGTCTCAATCAATCAAGGTGTTCTCAAAGCACAAGGTTCTTAGAAGTACAATGGACCATAGTGATACATGTTAGATCCTGAACTCGCAATAAGAAATAAGATTCTGTATGTGCAAATTGAAACTGTTTCTGAACCTGATTCAACGCAATCTCAAATTTCTCACCATCTATAAAATCGTCTTCACAGCACAAGATTCTTAGAAGAACAATGCACCATAGTGATACAAGTTTAATCCTGAACTAGCAGTAAGAACCAAGATTCTGTATGTGCAAATGGAAACTGTTTCTCAAACTTATTCAATACAATCTCGAATTTGTCTCCATCAATGAAGGTGTCTTCACAACAGAAGTTTCTTAGGAGGACAATGTACATTAGTGAAACATGTTAAATCCTGAACTAGCAATAAGAACTCAGATCCCCTTTGTGCAAATCGAAAGTGTTTCTCAACCTGATTCAATGGAATCTTAAATTTGTCTCCTTCAATGAAGGTGTCTTCACAACACAAGGTTGTTAGGAGTACAATGCACATTAGTGACACATGTTAAATCCTGAAGTATGAGTAAGAACCAAAATTCTGTATGTGCAAATGGAAACTGTTTCTGAACCTGATTCAATGCAATCTTAAATTTGTCTCCATCAATGAAGGTGTCTTCACAGTACAAGGTTGTTAGGAGTACAATGCACATTAGTGATACATGTTAAATCCTGAACTAGCAGTAAGAAACCAGATTCTCTTTGTGCAAATGGGAACTGTTTCTGAAACTGATTCAATGCAATATCAAATTTGTCTCCTTCAATGAAAGTGTCTTGACAGCAAAAGTTTCTTAGGAGTGCAATGCACCATAGTGATACATGTTAAATCCTGAACTAGCAGTAAGAACCAAGATTCTGTATGTTCCAGTGGAAACTGTTTCTGAACCTGATTCAAGGCAATCTTAAATTTGTCTCCATCAATGAAGGTGTCTTCCTAGCACAAGGTTCTTAGCAGTGCAATGCACATTAACCCTAACCATAAACCTAACCCTAAATTAGAAACTAACCCAACCTAGCCCTAACACAAACCTTAACCTTAACTCTAAACCTAAACCTAACCTTAACAATAAACCTAACCCTAAACCAAAATTTAAGCTTAAACCTAAACCTAACATCACCCTAAACCTCTTCCTGAAACACCCCAAAACCCTCACTCTAACCCTAATCTAACTTTAACCCTAACATTTACCTTGACTCTGACCCTCACCATAATCCTAGCCCTAAACCTAACCCAACCCTAACCCTACAATAACCCTAACCCTAAGCCTAATCATAAACTGACCATAACCCTAACTCTAACCTTAAAACGAAACCTAACCCTAACCCTATTCCTAACAGTAGCGCAAACCCTAACCATAAAACAAATCACAACCCTGGCCCTGATTCAAACCCAAGCCCTAACCTAAACCCTAACTCTAACCGAAACCTAAGCTAAACCTAACCCTAACATTAACCCTAACCTAACCCTAACTCTAACCCTAAACTAAACCTAACCCTAAATCTCAGCCTAAACATACCCTAATCCGAACCCTAACCCTAACCATAAAACTAATCCTAGCCCTGACCCTGGCCCTGACCCTAACTCTAATCCAAATCCAAACCCTAACCCTAACTCTAACTCTAACCCTAACCCTAACCCTAACCACAAACCCTAACTGTAACCTAAACCTAAACCTAACCCTAAACCTGACCCTTACCCTAACCTTATTCCTAACCCTAACCCTAACCTGAACCCTAACCTTAAAAGAAACCTAAACCTAACTTAGCCCTAACCCTGACTATAAATGAAATCGTAACTCTGATCCTGACCGTAACCCTAATTCTAACTGCATTACAAAGCGTAACATTCACACAAACCCTAGCAATAAACCAATTCCTAACCCTAACCCTAACTAAACCTACTCTAACCCTAACCCTAAACTAAACCTAACCCTAAACCTAAGCCTAAACATACCCTAATCCTAACCCTAACCCTAACCATAAACCAAATCCTCACCTGGACCCTGGCCCTGACCCTAACTCTAATCAAAACTCTAAACCTAACCCTAACCTAAGCCAAACCCTAACCCTTAACTGAAACCTAACCCAATTTAACCCTAAGCCTAACCTTAACTTTAAATATGTCTCATTAAATGAAGGTGTTCTCAAAGCACAAGGTTCTGAGAAGTACAATGGACCATAGTGATACATGTTAGATCCTGAACTCGCAATAAGAAATAAGATTCTGTATGTGAAAATTGAAACTGTTTCTGAACCTGATTCAACGCAATCTCAAATTTCTCACCATCTAAAAAATCGTCTTCACAGCACAAGATTCTTAGAAGAACAATGCACCGTAGTGATACAAGTTAAATCCTGAACTAGCAGTAAGAACCAAGATTCTGTATGTGCAAATGGAAACTGTTTCTCAAACTTATTCAATACAATCTCGAATTTGTCTCCATCAATGAAGGTGTCTTCACAGCAGAAGTTTCTTAGGAGGACAATGCACATTAGTGATAAATGTTAAATCCTGAACTAGCAGTAAGAAAACAGATTCTCTTTGTGCAAATCGAAAGTGTTTCTCAACCTGATTCAATGGAATCTTAAATTTGTCTCCTTCAATGAAGGTGTCTTCACAACACAAGGTTGTTAGGAGTACCATGCACATTAGTGACACATGTTAAATCCTGAAGTATGAGTAAGAACCAAAATTCTGTATGTGCAAATGGAAACTGTTTCTGAACCTGATTCAATGCAATCTTAAATTTGTCTCCATCAATGAAGTTGTCTTCACAGCACAAGGTTCTTAGGATTACAAGGCACCATAGTGATACATGTTAAATCCTGAACTAGCAGTAGGAAGCCAGATTCTCTTTGTGCAATTGGTAATTGTTTCTGAAACTGATTCAAAGAAATCTCAAATTTGTCTCCGTCAATGAAGGTGTCTTCACAGCACAAGGTTCTTAGGACTACAATGCACATTAGTGATACATGTTAAAACCTGAACTAAGAGGAGGAACCAAGATTGTATAGGTGTAAATGGAAACTGTTTCTGAAACTGGTTAAATGCATTCTCAAATTTGTCTCCGTTAATGAAAGTGTATTCTCAGCGCAAGATTCTTAGGAGTACAATGCACCATAGTGACACAAGTTAAATACTGAACTAGCACTAAGATCCAAGATTCGTTATGTGCCAATGGAAATTGTTTCTGAATCTGAACCAATGCAATCTCAAATTTGTCTCCATCAATGAAGGTGTCTTGACAGCATAAGTTTCTTGGGAGTACAATGCACAATAGTGATACATTTAAAATCCTGAACCAGGAGTAAGAACCAAAATTCTGTATGTGCAAATGGAAACTATTTCTGAACCTGATTCAAAGCAATCTCAAATTTCTCTCCATCAATGAAGGTGTCTTCACAGCACAATGTTCTTAGCAGTACAATGGACCATAGTGATACATGTTAAGTCCTCAACTAGCAGTAAGAAAACAGATTCTCTTTCTGCCAATGGAAACTGTTCCTGAAACTGACAATGCAATCTTAAATTTGTCTCCACCAATTAAGGTGTCTTCACAGCACAAGGTTCTTAGGATTGCAATGCACATTAGTGATACACTTTTTAGCCTGAATTAGCAGTAAGAACCCACATTCAATAAGTGCAAATGTAAACTGTTTATGAAAATGATTCAATGCAATCTCAAATTTGTCTCCATCAATTAAGGTATCTTAACAGCACAAGGTTCTTAGGAGTACAAGGCAGCATAGTGATATATGTTAAATCCTGAACTAAATGTAGGATCCCAGATTCTCTTTGTGCAAATAGTAAGTGTTTCTCAAACTGATTCAAAGCAATATAATATTTGTCTCCATCAATGAAGGTGTCTTCACAGCACAAGGTCGTTAGGAGTATAATGCACATTAGTGATATGTGTTAAATCCTGAACTAGCAGTAAGAAACCAGATTCTCTTTGTGAAAATGGAAACTGTTTCTGAAACTGATTCAATGCAATCTCAAATTTGTCTCCTTCAATGAAAGTGTCTTGACAGCAAAAGTTTCTTAGGAGTACAATGCACCATAGTGATACATGTTAAATACTGAACTAGCAGTAAGAACCAAGATTCTGTATGTGCCAGTGGAAACAGTTTCTGAAACTGATTCAAGGCAATCTTAAATTTTCTCCATCAATGAAGGTGTCTGTCTTCCTATAACAAGGTTCTTAGGACTACAAGGCACATTAGTGACACATGTTAAATCCTGAACTAGGAGTAAGAACCCAAATTCTGTATGTGCAAATGGAAATTGTTTCTGAACGTGATTCAATGCAATCTCAAATTTGTCTCCATCAATGAAGGTGTCTTCACAGCACAAGGTTCTTTGGACTACAATGCACATTAGTGATACATGTTAAAACCTGAACTAGGAGGAAGAACCATAATTCTGTAGCTGGAAATGGAAACTGTTTCTGAAACTGGTTCAATGCAAACTGAAATTTGTCTTCATTAATGAAAGTGTCTCGACAGCAGAAGCTTTTTAGCAGTACAAAGCACCATCGTAATACATGTTAAATACTGAACCAGAACTAAGATGCATGATTCGGTATATGCCAATGGAAATTGTTTCTGAATACTAAACCAATGCAATCTCAAATTTATCTCCATCAATGAAAGTGTTTTCACAGCACAAGGTTGTTAGGACTACAATGCACATTAGTGATACATGTTAAAACCTGAATTAGGAAGAAGAAGAACTGCTTCAATGCAATCTTAAATTTGCCTCCATTAATGAAAGTGTATTCTCAGCGCAAGGGTCTTAGGAATACAATGCAACATAATGATACATGTTAAATAGTGAACTAACAGTAAGAACCAAGTTTCTGTATGTGCCAATGGAAACTGTTCCTGAAACTGATTCAATGCAATTTTAAATTGGTTTCCACCAATGAAGGTGTCTCCAAAGCACAAGGTTCTTAGGAGTGCAATGCACATTACTGATACACTTTTTATCCTGAACTAGCAGTAAGAACCCACATTCTATAAGTGCAAATGTAAATTGTTTCTGAAACTGATTGAAAGCAATCTCAAATTTGTCTCCATCGATGAAGGTGTCTTCACAGCACAAGGTTCTTAGCAGTACAATGCACCATAGTGATACATGTTAAATCCTGAACTAGAAAAGGAACCCAGATTCTCTTAGTGCAAATTGTAACTGTTTCTGAAACTTATTGAAAGCAATCTCAAATTTGCCTCCATCAATGAAGGTGTCTTCACAGCACAAGGTTCTTAGGATTACAAAGCACATTAGTGACACATGTTAACTCCTGAACTAGCAGTAGGAACCCAGATTCTTTTTTTGCAAATGGTAACTCTTTCTGAAGCTGATTGAAAGCAATCTCAAATTTGTCTCCATCAATGAAGGTGTCTTCACAGCACAAGGTTCTTAGGGCTACAAGGCACATTAGTGACACATGTTAAATCCTGCACTAGGAGTAAGAATCCAAATCTGTAGGTGCAAATGGAAACTGTTTCTGAACCTGAACCAATGCAATCTCAAAATTGTCTCTATCAATGAAGGTGTCTTCACAGCACAAGGTTCTTAGCAGTACAAAGATACATGTTAAATCCTGAACTAGCAGTAGGAACCCAGATTCTTTTTTTGCAAAGGGTAACTCTTTCTGAAGCTGATTGAAAGCAATCTCAAATTTGTCTCCATCAATGAAGGTGTCTTCACAGCACAATGTACTTAGCAGTACAATGCACCATAGTGATTCATTTTCAGAAACTGCTTCCATTTGCAAATACAGAATCCTGGTTCTTAATGCTAGTTCAGGAGTTAACATGTATCACTAGGGTGCATTGTACTCCTAAGAACCTTGTGTTGTAAAGTCACCTTCAGTGATGGAGACATTATTGATATTGCATTGATTCAGTTTCAGAAACTCCTTCCATTTGCACATACAGGATCCTGGTTCTTACTTCTAGTTCAGGAGTAAACATGTGTCACTACGATGCATTGTTGTCCTAAGAGCCTTCTGTTGTGCATTGCATTGATTCAGTTTCAGAAACAGCTACTTTTGCACATACAGAATCCTAGTTCTTACTGCTAGTTCAGGAGTTATGTCTCCATCACTGAAGGTGTCTTCACAACAGACGGTTGTTAGGAGAACAATGCACCATAGTGACACATGTTTACTTTTGAACTAGAAATGAGAACGAGTATTCTGTATGTGCAAAAGAAGCTGTTTCTAAAACTGAATCAATACAATATCAAATATGTCTCCATCACTGAAGATGTCTTCACAACAGAAGGTTGTTAGGAGAACAATTCACCATAGTGATACATGTTTACTCCTTAACTAGCAGTAGGAACCTGGATTCTGTATGTGCAAAGGTAAGCAATTACTGAAACTGAATCAATGCAATATCAAATATGTCTCCATCACTGAAGGTGTCTTCACAACAGACGGTTCTTAGGAGAACAATGCACCATAGTGACACATGTTAACTCCTGAACTACCAGTAAGAACCAGGGTTCTTTATCTGCAAAAGTAGCTGTTTCTGAAACTGAATCAATGCAATTTCAAATATGTGCCCATCACTGAAGGTTTCTCCATAACAGAAGGTTCTTAGGATAACAATGCACCAAAGTGACACATGTTAACTCCTGTACAAATAGTAAGAACCAGGATTCTGTATGTGCAAAAGAAGGTGTTTGTGAAACTGAATCAATGCAATATCAAATATGTCTCCATCACTGAAGGTGTCTTCACAACAGAAGGTTCTTTGCAGAAGAATGCACCATAGTGATACAGGTTAACTTCTGAACTAGAAGTAAGAACCCGGATTCTTCATGTGCAAATGGAAGCAGTTAGTGAAACTGAATCAATGCAATATCAAATATGTCTCCATCACTGAAGGTGTCTTCTCAACAGAAGGTTCTTAGGAGAAGAATGCACCATAGTGACCCATTTTAACTTCTGAACTAATAGTAAGATCCAAGATTCTCTATGTGCAAATGGAAGTGTTTCTGATACTGAATCAATGCAACATCAAATATGTCTCCATCACTGAAGGTGTCATCTCAACAGTAGTTTCTTAGGAGAACAATGCACCATAGTGAGACATGTTAACTCCTGAACTAGCAGTAAGAACCAGGATTCTGTATGTGCAAAAGAAGGGGTTTGTGAAACTGAATCAATGCAATATCAAATATGTCTCCTTCACTGAAGGTGTCTTCACAAGAGAGGGTTCTTAGGAGAACAATGCACCATAGTGATACATGTTTGCTCCTGAACTAGCAGTCAGAACCAGGATTCTTTATGTGCAAATGGAAGCAGTTACTGAAACTGAATCAATGTAATATCAAATATGTCTACATCACTGAAGGTGTCTTCAAAAAAGAAGTTTTTTAGCAGTACAATGCACCATAGTGATACATCTTAACTCCTGAACTAGCAGTAAGAACCAGGATTCTGTATGTGCAAATGGAAGCTGTTTCTGAAACTGAATCAAAGCAATATCAAATTCATCTCCATCACTCAAAGTGACACATATTTACTCTTGAACTAATAGTAAGAACCAGGAATCTGTATGTGTAAAAGAAGATGTTTCTGAAACTCAATCAATGCAATATCAAATAAGTCTCCGTCACTGAAGGTGTCTTCACAACAGACAGTTCTTAGTAGAACAATGCACCATAGTGATACATGTTAACTCCTGAACAAGCAGTAAGAACCACGATTCTGTATGTGCAATTGAAAGCAGTTAGTGAAACTGAATCAATGCAATAGGAAATATGTCTCCATCACTGAAGGTGTCTTCACGACAGAAGGTTCTTAGGAGAACAATGCACCATAGTGATACATGTTAACTCCTAAACGAGCAGTAAGAACCAGGATTCTGTATGTGCAAACGAAGCTGTTTCTGAAACTGATTCAATGCAATATAAAATATGTCTCCATCACTGAAGGTGTCTTCACAACAGAAGGTTCTTAGGAGAAGAATGTACCATAGTGACACATGTTAACTCCTGGACTGATAGTAAGATCCAGGATTCTCTATGTGCAAAAGAAGGTGTTTCTGAAACGGAATCAATGCAATATCAAATATGTCTCCATCACTGAAGGTGTCTTCACAACAGAAGGTTCTTAGGAGAAGAATGCACCATAGTGATACATGTTAACTCCTGAACTAAAAGTAAGAACCCGGATACTGTATGTGAAAAAGAAGGTGTTTGTGAAACTGAATCAATACAATATCAAATATGTCTCCATCACTGAAGGTGTCTTCACAACAGAAGGTTCTTAGGAGAACAATGCACCATAGTGATACATGTTAACTGCTAAACTAGCAGAAGGAACCAGGACCGTGTATGTGCAAATGAAGCTGTTTCTGAAACTGAATCAATGCAATATCAAATATGTTTCCATCACTGAAGGTGTCTACACAAAAGAAGTTTCGTAGCAGTACAATGGACCATAGTGATACATATTAATTCCTGAAGAAGAAGTAAGAACCAGGATTCTGTATGTGCAAAAGAAGCTGTTTCTGAAACTGATTCAATGCAATATCAAATATATCTCCATCACTGAAGGTGTCTTCACAACAGAAGGTTCTTAGGAGAAGAATGCACCATAGTGATACATGTTAACTCCTGAATAAGAAGTAAGAACCCGGATTCTGTATGTGCAAATGGAAGCAGTTACTGAACCTGAATCTATGCAATATCAAATATGTCTACATCACTGAAGGTGTCTTCACAACAGACGGTTCATAGGAGTACAATGCACCATAGTGACACAGGTTA
Source organism: Urosaurus nigricauda (assembly GCA_034509955.1). Taxonomy (NCBI): domain Eukaryota; kingdom Metazoa; phylum Chordata; class Lepidosauria; order Squamata; family Phrynosomatidae; genus Urosaurus; species Urosaurus nigricauda. Next base: position 103,948,122 of record JAOEGL010000005.1, on the reverse strand, counting down.
ACTCCTGAACGAATAGTAAGATCCAGGATTCTCTATGTGTAAAAGAAGGTGTTTCTGAAACTGAATCAATGCAGTAAGAACCAGGATTCTGTATGTGCACAAGAAGGTGTTTGTGAATCTGAATCAATGCAATATCAAATATGTCTCCATCACTGAAGGTGTCTTCGGAACAGAAGGTTCTTAGGAGAAGAATGCACCATAGTGATACATGTTAACTCCTGGACTAGTAGTAAAAACCAGGATTCTATTTGTGCAAATGGAAGCAATTACTGAAACTGAATGAATGCAATATCAAATATGTCTCCATCCCTGAAGGTGTCTTCACAACAGAAGGTTCTTAGGAGAACAAAGCACCATAGTGATACATCTTAACTGCGAAACTAGCAGCAAGAACCAGGATTCTGTATGTGCAAAAGAAGGTGTTTCTGAAAGTGAATCAATGCAATACCAAATATGTCTCCATCACTGAAGGTGTCTTCAGAACAGAAGGTTCTTAGCAGAACAATGCACCATAGTGATACATGTTAACTCCTGAATTAGAAGTAAGAACTAGGATTCTGTTTGTGCAAATTGAAGCAGTTATTGAACCTGAATCAATGCAATCTCAAATATGTCTCCTTCAATGAAAGTGTCTTCACAAGAGAAGTTTCTTCGGAGAACAATGCACCATAGTGATACATGTTAACTCCTGAACTAGCAGTAAGAACCAGTATTCTGTATGTGCAAATGGAAGCAGTTACTGAAACAGAATAAATGCAATATCAAAATTGTCTTCATCACTGAAGGTGTCTTCACAACAGAAGGTTCTTAGGAGAACAATGCACCATAGTGACACATGTTAACTCCTGAACTAGAAGTAAGAACCTGGATTCTGTATGTGCAAATGGAAGCAATTACTGAACGTGAATCAATGCAATATCAAATATGTCTACATCACTGAAGGTGTCTTCACACCAGACGGTTCTTACGAGAACAATGCACCATGGTGATACATCTTAACTCCTAAACTAGCAGAAAGAACCACGATTCTGTATGTGCAAAAGAATGTGTTTGTGAAACTGAATCAATGCAATATCAAATATGTTTCCATCACTCAAGGTGTCTTCAGAACAGAAGGTTCTTAGGAGAAGAATGCACCATAGTGATACATGTTAACTCTTGAACTAGAAGTAAGAACCTGGATTCTGTATGTGCAAATGGAAGCAATTACTGAACGTGAATCAATGCAATATCAAATATGTCTACATCACTGAAGGTGTCTTCACACCAGACGGTTCTTACGAGAACAATGCACCATGGTGATACATCTTAACTCCTAAACTAGCAGAAAGAACCACGATTCTGTATGTGCAAAAGAATGTGTTTGTGAAACTGAATCAATGCAATATCAAATATGTTTCCATCACTCAAGGTGTCTTCAGAACAGAAGGTTCTTAGGAGAAGAATGCACCATAGTGATACATGTTAACTCTTGAACTAGAAGTAAGAACCAGGATTCTGTATGTGCAAATTGAAGCAGTTACTGAACCTGAATGAATGCAATATCAAATATGTCTCCATCACTGAAAGTGTCTCCACAACAGAAGGTTGTTAGGAGAACAATGCACCATAGTGATACATGTTCACTCCTGAACTAGCAGTAAGAACCAGGATTCTGTATGTTCAAATGGAAGCAGTTACTGAACCCTATATCAATGCAATATCAAATATGTCTCCATCACTGAACGTGTCTTCACAACAGAAGTTTATCAGGAGAACAATGCACCAGAGTTATACATGTTAACTCCTGAATTAGCAGTAAGAACCAGGATTCTGTATATGAAAATGGAAGCAATTACTGAAACTGTATCAATGCAATATCAAAATTGTCTCCATTACTGAAGGTGTCTTCACACCAGACGGTTCTTAGGAGAAGAATGCACCATAGTGACACATGTTAACTCATGAACTAATAGTAAGAACCAGGATTCTGTATGTTCAATAGAAGGTGTTTGTGAAACTGAATCAATGCAATATCAAATATGGCTCCATCACTGAAGGTCTCTTCAGAACAGAAGGTTCTTAGGAGAAGAATGCACCATAGTGATACATGTTAACTCCTGAATTAGAAGTAAGAACCAGGATTCTGTTTGTGCAAATTGAATCAGTTACTGAACCTGAATGAATGCAATATCAAATATGTCTCCATCACTAAAAGTGTCTCCACAACAGAAGGTTCTTAGGAGAACAATGCACCATAGTGATACATGTTCAATGCTGAACTAGCAGTAAGAACCATGATTCTGTATGTACAAATGGAAGCAGTTACTGAAACTGAATCAATGCAATATCAAATATGTCTCCATCACTGAAAGTTTCTTCACAACAGAATGTTCTTAGGAGAACAATGCACCATAGTGACACATGTTAACTCCTGAACTAGCAGTAAGAACCAGGATTCTGTATGTGCAAAATAAGGTGTTTGTGAAACTGAATCAATGCAATATCAAATATGTCTCCATCACTGAAGGTGTCTTCAGAACAGAAGGTTGTTAGGAGAACAATGCACCATAGGGATACATGTTCACTCCTGAACTAGTAGAAAGAACCAGGATTCTGTATGTGCAAATGGAAGCAGTTACTGAACCTGAATCAATGCAATATCAAATATGTCTCCATCACTGTAGGTGTCTTCAGAACAGAAGGTTCTTAGGAGAACAATGCACCATAGTGATACATGTTAACTCCTGAACTAGCAGTGAGAACCAGTATTCTGTATGTGCAAATGGAAGCAGTTACTGAAACAGAATAAATGCAATATCAAAATTGTCTTCATCACTGAAGGTGTCTTCAGAACAGAAGGTTCTTAGGAGAAGAATGCACCATAGTGACACATGTGAACTCATGAACTAATAGTAAGAACCAGGATTCTGTATGTTCAATAGAAGGTGTTTCTGAAACTGAATCAATGCAATAACAAATATGTCTTCATCACAGAAGGGTTCTTCAGAACAGAAGGTTCTTAGGAGAACAATGCACCATAGTGATATATGTTAACTCCTAAATTAGCAGTAAGAACCAGGATTCTGTATGTGCAAAAGAAGCTCTTTCTGAAACTGAATCAATGCAATATCAAATATGTCTCCATCACTGAAGGTGTCTTCAGAACAGAAGGTTCTTAGGAGAACAATGCACCATAGTGATACATGTTAACTCCTGAACTAGCAGGAAGATCCAGGATTCTGTATGTGCAAATTGAAGCAGTTACTGAACCTGAATCAATGCAATATCAAATATGTCTCCATCACTGAAAGTCTCTTCACAACAGAAGTTTCTTAGGAGAACAATGCACCATGGTGATACATGTTAACTCCTTAACTAGCAGAATCCTGGTTTGTGTTTGGGAATGCACCACAATGCACCATAGTAATACATGTTAACTCCTGAACTAGCAGTAAGAACCAGGATTCTGTATGTGCAAAAGAAACTGTTTCTGAAACTGAATCAATGCAATATCCAATATGTCTCCATCACGGAAGGTGTCTTCAGAACAGAAGGTTCTTAGGAGAACAATGCTCCATAGTGATACATGTTAACTCCTTAACTAGCAGTCAGAACCAGGATTCTGTATGTGCAAATGGAAGCAGTTACTTAAACTGAATCAATGCAATATCAAATATGTCTGAATCACTGAAGATGTCTTCACAACAGAAGGTTCTTAGGAGAAGAATGCATCATAGTAATACATGTTAACTCCTGAATTAGAAGTAAGAACCTGGATTCTTTATGTTCAAATGGAAGCAGTTACTGAAACTGAATCCATGCAATATCAAATATGTCTCCATCACTGAAGGGGTCTTCACAACAGAAGGTTCTTAGGAGAACAATGCACCAAAATGAAACATGTTTACTCCTGAACTAATAGTAAGAACCGGGATTCTGTATGTGCAAAAGAAGGGGTTTGTGAAACTGATTCTATGCAATATCAAATATGTCTCCATCACTGAAGGTGTCTTCAGAACAGAAGGTTCTAAGGAGAACAATGCACCATTGTGATACATGTTAACTCCTGAACTACAAGTAAGAAGCAGGATTCTGTATGTCCAAATGGAAGCAGTTACTGAAACTGAATCAATGCAATATCAAATATGTCTCCTTCACTGAAGGTGTCTTCACAACAGAAGGTTCTTAGGAGAAGAATGCACTATAGTGACACATGTTAACTCTTGAACTAATAGTAAGATCCAGGATTCTCTATGTGTAAAAGAAGGTGTTTCTGAAAATAAATCAATGCAATATCAAATATGTCTCCAGCACTGAAGGTGTCTTCACAGCAGAAGGTTCCTAGTAGAACAATGCACCATAGTGATCCATGTTCACTCCTGAACTCGCAGTAAAAACCAGGATTCTGTATGTGCAAATGGAAGCTGTTTCTGAAACTGAATCAATCCAATATCAAATATCTCTCCATTATTGAAGGTGTTTTCACAGGACAATGTTCTGAGGAGTACAATGCACCCTAGTGATACCAGTTAACTCCTGAACTAGGAGTACGAACCATTATTCTATATGTGCAAATGGAAGCCGTTTCTGGAACTGAATCAAAGGAATATCAAATTTATCTCCATCAGTGAAGGTGTCTTCACAAAAGAAGTTTCTCAGCAGTACAATGCACCATAGTGATACATCTTAACTCCTGAACTAGCCCTAAGAACCAGGATTCTGTATGTGCAAATGGAAGATGTTTCTGAAACTGAATCAATCCAATATCAAATATCTGTCCATCATTGAAGGTGTTTTACACAGGACAAGTTTCTTAGGAGTACAATGCACCATAGTTATACATGTTATATCCTCAAACTTTAAATTAGGATTAGGATTAGGATTTGGGCAAGGTTCAGGGTTATGTTTGGCGTTCGGGTTCAGGATAGGATTCGGGTTATGGGTAGGGTTAGGTTAATTTTATGGTTTAGTTTAGAGTAGGGTTAGGGTCAGGGTCAAGCTAAATGTAAGGGGTTTTGTTCGGGTTAGCTTTAGGGTTAGGTTAGGTTTAGGGTTTTGGTTAAGGTTAGGATTAGGGTTAGGTTTAGCGGTTCTATTCGGGTTCGGGTTCAGGTGAAGATTTGGATTATGGTTAGGGTTAGGGTTTGTTTAGGGTTAGGGTTTGGGTTAGGGTTTGGCTTAGGTTTAGATTTACTTTAGGGTTAGTGTTAGTGTTAGAGTTAGGGTTGGGTTAGGTGTTGGGTTAGGGTTAGGGTTAGGTTAGGGTTTGGTTTCAGGTTAGGGTTAGGGTTATGGTGAGGGTGAAGGTTAGGGTTAAGATTTGGGTTAGGCTTAGGTTTTTGCTTAGGATTCTGTTCCGGATAGGGTTAATGTGAGGGTGGGGGTGAGGGTCATAGTTGGGTAAGTTTTAGGGTTAGGATTAGGGTCAGGTTAGGGTTTGGAATAGGGCTTGAGTTAGTGTTAGGGTCAGGGATAGGGTTAGAATTTGGTTTATGGTTAGGGTTCGGGTTCGGGTAGGTTTAGGTTAGGTTTAGGTTTAGGGTTAGGGTTGGATTGGGTTAGGGTTGGGTTAGGTTAGGTTTAGGTTTAGTTTAGGGTTGGGGTTAGGGTTTGGTTAGGGTTAGGGTTAGGTTAGGGTTAGGGTTAGTTTAGTTTAAGTTTAGGGATAGAATAGGTTAACATTAGGGTTAAGGTAAAAGGTAGGTTAGGTTTAAGTTTAGTTTAGGGTTAGGGTTAGGTTTAGGATAGGGTTAGGATTAGGTTTGGATTAGGGTTAGGGTTAGGGTTAGGTTAGGGTTTCGTTTAAATTAGTGTTAGGGTTAGGGTTTGGGAGAGCGATAATGGTAGGGTTAGGGTCAGGGTCAGGTTCAGGGTTAGTAAAGGTTTAGGGTTAGGGGTAGGGTTAAGGTTAAGGTTTAGGATTAGGATTAGGGTTAGGGTTAGGGTTAGGGTTAGGGCTAGGGCTAGGGTTAAGGTTTAGGGTTAGGGTTAGGGTTAGGGTAGTGTTAGGGTTTCATTTAAATTAGGGTTAGCATTAGGGTTTGGGATGGCGTTAAGGTTAGGTTTAGGGTTAGGCTTAGGGTTTAGTGTTAGGGTTAGGGTTATGATTTCGGGTTAGGGTTAGGGTTAGGGTTAGGGCTAGGGTTAAGGTTTAGGATTAGGGTTAGGGCTACGGTTAAGGTTTAGGATTAAGGTTAGGGTTAGGGTAGTGTTAGTGTTTCATTTGAATTAGGGTTAGCGTTAGGGTTTGGGATGGTGTTAAGTTTAGGCTTAGCCTTTAGGGTTAGGGTTAGAGTTAGGGCTAGGGTTAGGGTTAGGGCTAGTGTTAAGGTTTAGGATTAGGGTTAGGGTTAGGATTTAGGTTTAGGTTTAGGTTTAGGCTTAGGGCTAGGGTTAAGGATTAGGGTTAAGGTCAGGGTTAGGGTTAGGGTAGTGTTAGGGTTTCATTTAAATTAGGGTTAGCGTTAGGGTTTGGGATGGCGTTAAGTTTAGGGTTAGGTTTAGGTTTAGGTTTAGGGTTAGGCTTAGGGTTTAGGGTTTGGATTAGGGTTAGGGTTTATGGTTAGGGTTAGGGTTTTGGGTTTAGGGTTAGGGTTAGAGTTAGGGCTAGGGTTAATGTTAAGGGTTAGGATTAGGGTTAGGTTAGTTTAAATTTAGGGATAGGATAGGTTAGCATTAGGCTTTAGGTTAAAGGTAGGTTAGGTTTAAGTTTAGTTTAGGGTTAGGGTTAGGTTTGGGATAGGGTTAGGGATTAGGTTTGGATTAGGGTTAGGGTTAGGGTTAGGTTAGGGTTAGGGTTTCATTTAAATTAGTGTTAGGGTTAGGGTTTGGGAGAGCGATAAGGTTAGGGTTAGGGTCAGGGTCAGGTTCAGGGTTAGGTAAGGTTTAGGGTTAGGGTTAGGGTTAAGGTTAAGGATTAGGATTAGGATTAGGGTTGGGGTGAGGGTTTGGGAAGTTTTAGGGTTTCATTTAAATTAGGGTTAGCGTTAGGGTTTGGGATGGCGTAAAGGTTAGGGTTATTGTTAGGGTTAGGGTTTGGGATAGCGTTAAGGTTAGGGTTAGGGTCAGGGTCAGGTTCAGGGTTAAGGTTTAGGGTTAGGGTTAGGGTTTAGGGTTAGGGTTTATGGTTAGCGTTAGGGTTAGGGCTAGGGTTAAGGTTTAGGGTTAGGGTTAGGCTAGTGTTAGGATTTCATTTAATTTAGGGTTAGCGTTAGGGTTTGGGATGGCGTTAAGGTTAGGTTTAGGGTTAGGCTTAGGGTTTAGGGTTAGGGTTAGGGTTAGGGTTTATGGTTAGGGATAGGGTTAGGGTTTTCGGTTAGGGTTAGTGTTAGGTTTTAGTGTTAGGGTTAGGGTTAGGGCTAGGGTTAATGTTTAGGCTTTGGGTTAGTGTTAGGGTTAGGTTAGTTTCAGGTTAGGGATAGGATAGGTTAGCATTAGGTTAAGGGTAGGTTAGGTTTAAATTTAGTATAGGGTGAGGGTTAGGTTTGGGATAGTTTTAGAATTAGGTTTGGATTAGGGTTAGGGTTAGGGTTAGGTTAGGGTTAGTGTTTCGTTTAAATTAGTGTTAGGGTTAGGGTTTGGGAGAGCGATAAGGTTAGGGTTAGGGTCAGGGTCACGTTCAGGGTTAGGGTTAGGGTAAGGGTTAGGGATAGGGTTACGGTTAGGGTTAGGGTAGTGTTAGGGTTTCATTTAAATTAGGGTTAGCGTTAGGGTTTGGATGGCATTAACGTAAGGGTTTTTGTTAGGGTTAGGGTTTGGGATAGTGTTAAGGTTAGGGTCAGTGTCAGGTTGAGGGTTAGGGTTTAGGGTTAGGGTTTAGGGTTAGGGTTAGGGCTAGGGTTAAGGATTAGGGTTGGGGTTAGGGTTAGGGTAGTGTTAGGGTTTCATTTAAATTAGGGTTAGCGTTAGGGTTTGGGATATCGTTAAGGTTAGGGTTAGGGTTAGGTTTCGGGTTTAGGGTCACGGTTAGGGTTAGGGTTAGGATTGAGGGTTAGGGTTAGGGTTAGGGCTAGGTTTAAGGTTTAGGATTAGGGTTAGGGTAAGGGTAGTGTTAGGGTTTCATTTAAATTAGGGTTAGCGTTAGGGTTTGGGATGGCGTTAAGTTTAGGCTTAGTCTTACGATTAGGCTTAGGGTTTAGGGTTAGGGTTAGAGTTAGGGCTAGGATTAGGGTTAGGGTTAGTGCTAGGGTTAAGGTTTAGGATTAGGGTTAGGGTTAGGTTTAAGTTTAGGGTTAGGGTTAGGATTTAGGTTTAGGTTTAGGGTTAGGGCTAGGGTTAGGTATTAGGATTAGAGTTAGGGTTAGGGTAGTGTTAGGGTTTCATTTAAATTAGGGTTAGCGTTAGGGTTTGGGATGGCTTTTAGGTTAGGGTTAGGGTTAGGGTTAGGGTTAGGGTTAGGGTTTATGTTTAGGGTTAGGGTTAGGGTTTAGGGTTAGGGTTAGGGTTAGGTTTTAGGGTTAGGGTTAGGATTCGGGCTAGGGTTAATGTTCAGGATTAGTGTTAAGGTTAGGGTTAGGGTAGAGTTAGGGTTTCATTTAAATTAGGGTTAGCGTTAGGGTTTGGGATGGCATTAAGGTTAGAGTTAGGGTTACGGTTAGGTTAGGGTTAGCTTTAGGGTTTAGGGTTAGGGTTAGGGTTAGGGTTAGTTTAGGGAAATTGTTTTTGAAACTGATTCAATGCAATGTCAAATTTAAATCCATGAAAGAAGGGGTATTCACAAGAGAAGGTTCTTAGGAGGACAATGCACCATAGGGTTATGGTTTGGGTAAGGGTTAGGGCTAGGGTTAAGGTTTAGGATGAGAGTTAGGTTTAGGTTTAGGATTCGGGTTAGGGTTTATGGTTAGGGTTAGGGCTAGGGTTAGGGTTACGGTTAGGGCTAGTGTTAAGGATTACGGTTAGGGTTAGGTATAGGTTTAGGTGTAGAGTTATGGTTAGGGCTAGGGTTAAGGATTAGGGTTTGGGTTCGGGTCAGGTTAGGGTTAGGGTTTCGTTTGAATTAGTGTTTGGGTGAGGGTTTGGGAGAGCGATAAGGTTAGGGTTAGGGTCAGGGTCAGGGTCAGGGTCAGGGTTAGTTAAGGTTTAGGGTTAGGGTTAGTGTTAAGGTTAGGGTTTAGGATTAGGATTAGGGTTAGGGTTAGGGTTAGGGTAGTGTTAGGGTTTCATTTAAATTAGGGTCAGCGTTAGAGTTTGGGATGGCGTAAAGGTTAGGGTTATTGTTAGGGTTATTGTTAGGGTTAGGGTTTGGGTTAGGGTTAGGGTTAGGGTTTAGGGTTAGGGTTAGGGTTAGGGTTAAGTTTTAGGGTTTGGGTTAGGGCTAGTGCTAGTGTTAGAGCTAGGGTTAGGGTTAGGGTTTAGGGTTAGGCTTAGGGTTAGGTTTAGGAGTTAGGGTTAGGGTTCGGGTTAGGGTTAGGGCTAGGTTTAAGGTTTCAGGTTTAGGATTAGGGTTAGGGTTAGGGTAGTGTTAGGGTTTCATTTAAATTAGGGTTAGCGTTAGGGTTTCGGATAGCGTTTAGGTTCGGGTTAGTGTCAGGGTCAGGGTCAGGGTTAGGGTTTAGGGTTCGGGTTAGTGTTAGGGTTAGGGTTTAGGGTTAGGGTTAGGGTTAGTGTTACGGTTAAGGGTTAGAGTTAGGGTTAGGGTTAGGGTAGTGTTAGGGTTTTATTTAAACTAGGGTTAGCGTTATGGTTTGGGATTGTGTTAAGGTTAGGGTTAGGGTTAGGTTTAGGGTTTAGGGTTCGGGTTAGGGTTAGGGTTAGGATTTAGGGATAGGGTTAGGGTTAGGACAAGGTTTAAGGTTTAGGGTTAGGGTTAGGGTTAGGGTAGTGTTAGGATTTCATTTAAATTAGGTTTAGCGTTAGGGTTTGGGATGGCGTTAAGTTTAGGCTTCGGCTTAGGCTTAGGGTTTAGGGTTAGGGTTAGGGTTAGAATTAGAGTTAGGACTAGGTTTAGGGTTACGGATAGGGCTAGGGTTAAAGTATAGGATTAGGGTTGGGGTTAGGGTTAGGTTTAGGGTTAGGGTTAGGATTTAGGTTTCTGTTTTGGGTTAGGACTAGGGTTAAGTATTAGGGTTAGGGTTAGGGTTAGGGTTAGCATTAGGGTTAGGGTTTATGTTTAGGGTTAGGGTTAGGGTTAGAATTTAGGGTTAGGGTTAGGTTTTAGGGTTAGTTTTAGGGTTAGGGCTAGGGTTAATGTTTAGGATTAGGGTTAGGATTAGGGTTAGGGTAGAGTTAGGGTTTCATTTAAATTAGGGTTAGCGTTAGGGTTTCGGATGGCGTTAAGGTTAGGGTTAGCGTTAGGTTAGGGTCAGCTTTAGGGTTTAGGGTTAGGGTTAGGGCTAGGGTTAGGATTAGGGTTAGGGTTAGTTTAGGGAAATTCTTGCTGAAACTGATTCAATGCAATGTCAAATTTGAATCCATGAAAGAAGGGTTATTCACAAGAGAAGGTTCTTAGGAGGACAATGCACCATAGGGTTAGGGTTAGGGTTAGGGCTAGGGTTAAGGTTTAGGATGAGAGTTAGGTTTAGGTTTAGGTTTAGGGTTAGGGTTAGGGTTTAGGGTTAGGGCTAGGGCTAGGATTAGGGTTAGGGTTAGGGTTCGGGTTAAGGATTACGGTTAGGGTTAGAGTTAGGGTTAGGGTTCTGTTAGGGTTTCATTTAAATTAGGGTTTGCGTAAGGGTTTGGGATAGCGTTAAGGTTACGGTTAGGGTTAGGGTTTAGGCTTTAAGGTTAGGGTTTAGGGTTAGGGTTAAGGATTAGGGTTAGATTTAGGGTTAGGGTAGTGTTTGGGTTTCATTTAAATTAGGGTAGGCCTTAGGGTTTGGGATGGCGTTAAATTTAAAGTTAGGATTAGGGTTAGGCTTAGGGTTAGGGTTAGGGTTTAGGGTTAGGGCTAGGGTTAAGGTTAGGGTTAGGGTTAGGGTTAGGGTTTAGGGTTCGGGTTAGGGTTAGGGTTTAAGGTTAGGGTTAGGTTAGGGAAACTGTTTCTGAAACTGATTCAATGCAATGTAAAATTTAAATCCATGAAAGAAGGGGTATTCACAACAGAAGGTTCTTGGGAGGACAATGCACCATAGTGATACATGTGAACTCCTGAACTAGCAGTAAGAACCAGGATTCTGTATGTGGAAATGGAAGCTGTTTCTAAAACTGAATCAAAACAAAATCAAATTTATCTCCGTCCATGAAGGTGTGTTACCAATACAATGTTCTTAGGAGAACAATGCCCCAGGATTCTCTATGTGGAAATGTAAACTGTTTCTGAACCTAATTCAATGCTATGCGAAATTTGTTCAAATTTACTGTTCAACTAGCAGTAAGAACCAAGATTCTGTATGTGCAAAAGGAAGCTGTTTCTGAACGTGAATCAATCCAAAATCAAATATCTCTCCATCATTGAAGGTGTTTTCACAGGACAAGGTTCTTAGAAGTACAATGCACCATAGTGCTACCTGTTAACTCCTGAACTAGAAGTAAGAACCAAGATTGTGTAACTGTTTCTTGAACTGATTAATGCACTGTGAAATTTGTCTCCATCATTGAAGGTGTCTGAACAGCAGAACGTTCTTAAGACACCAATGCACCATACTGATACATGTTAACTCCTGAACAAGAAGTAAGAACCAGGATTCTGTATCTGCAAATGCAAGCTGTTTCTAAAACTGAATCAAAGCAATATCAAATTTATCTCCATCGCTGAAGGTTTCTTCACAACAGAAGGTTGTTAGCTGTACAATGCACCATAATGATACATGTTAACTCCTGAACGAGAAGTAAGAACCAGAGTTCTGTATCTGCAAATGGAAGATTTTTCTGAAAATGAATCAAAACAATATCAAATGTCTCTCCATAACTGAAGGTGTATTCACAGGACAAGGTTGTTGGGAGTACAATGCACCATAGTGATACCTGTTAATTCCTGAACTAGGAGTACGAAACAGGATTTTGTATGTGTAAACGGAAGCCGTTTCTGAAACTGAATCAAAGGAATATCAAATTTAACTCCATCACTGAAGGTGTCCTCACAAAAGAAGTTTCTTAGCAGTTCAATGCACCATAGTGATACATCTTAACTCCTGAACTAGCCCTAAGAACCAAGATTCTGTATGTGCAAATGGAAGCTGTTTCTGAAACTGAATCAATGCAATATCAAATATGTCTCCAGCACTGAAGGTGTCTTCACAACAGAAGGTTCGTAGGAGAACAATGAACCAAGGTGACACATGTTAACTCCTGAACTCGCAGTGAGAACCAGGATTCTGTATGTGAAAATGGAAGCAGTTACTGAAACTGAATCCATGCAATATCAAATATGTCTCCATCACTGAAGGTGTCTTCACAACAGAAAGTTCTTTGGAGAACAATGCACCACAGTGATACGTGTTCACTCCTGAACAAGCAGAAAGAACCAGTATTCTGTATGTGCAAATGGAAGCAGTTACTGAACCTGAATGATTGCAATATCAAATGTGTCTCCATTACTGAAAGTGTCTCCACAACAGAAGGTTCTTAGGAGAACAATGCACCGTAGTGATACATGTTCACTCCTGAACTAGCAGTAAAAACCAGAATGCACCATAGTGACACATGTTAACTAAGAGTAAGAACCAGGATTCTGCATGTTCAATAGAAGGTGTTTTTGAAACTGAATCAATGCAATAACAAATATGTCTCCATCACTGAAGGTGTCTTCAGAACAGAAGGTTCTTAGGAGAACAATGCATCATTGTGATACATGTTAACTCCTGAACTACAAGTGAGAAGCAGGATTCTGTATGTGCAAATGAAAGCAGTTACTGAAACTGAATCAGTGCAATATCAAATATGTCTCCATCACTGAAGGTGTCTTCACAACAGAAGGTTCCTAGGAGAAGAATGCACTATAGTGTCACATGTTAACTCTTTAACTAATAGTAAGATCCAGGATTCTGTATGTTCAATAGAAGGTGTTTCTGAAACTGAATCATTGCAATAATAAATATGTCTCCATCACTGAAAGTGTCTTCACAACAGAAGGATCTTAGGAGAACAATGCACCATAGTGATACATGTTAACTCCTGAACTAGCAGTAAGAACCAGGATTCTGTATGTGCAAAAGAAGCTATTTCTGAAACTGATTCAATGCAATATCAGATATATATCCATCGCTGAAGGTGTCTTCACAACAGAAGGTTCTTAGTAGAACAACGCACCATAGTGATACATGTTAACTCCTGAACTAGCAGTAAGAACCAGGATTTTGTATGTGCAAAACAAGGTGTTTTTGAAACTGAATCAATGCAATATCAAATATGTCTCCATCACTGAAGGTGTTTCAGAACAGAAGGTTCTTAGGAGAAGAATGCACCATAGTGACACATGTTAACTCATGAACTAATAGTAAGAACCAGGATTCTGTATGTTCAATAGAAAGTGTTTCTGAAACTGAATCAATGCAATAACAAATATGTCTCCATCACTGCAGGTGTCTTCAGAACAGGAGGTTCTTAGGAGAATAATGCACCATAGTGATACATGTTAACTCCTGAACTAGCAGTAAGAACCAGGATTCTGTATGTCCAAATGGAAGCAGTTACTGAACGTTAATCAATGCAATATCAAATATGTCTACATCACTAAAGGTGTCTTCACAACAGACGGGTCTTCGGAGGAAAATGCACCATAGTGATACATCTTAACACCTAAATTAGCAGTAAGAACCAGGATTCTGTATGTGCAAAAGAAAGAGTTTGTGAAACTGAATCAATGCAATATCAAATATGTCACCATCACTGCAGGTGTCTTCAGAACAGAAGGTTCTTAGGAGAACAATGCACCATAGTGATACATGTTAACTCCAGAACTAGAAGTAAGAACCAGGATTCTGTATGTGCAAATTGAAGCAGTTACTGAATTTGAATCAATGCAATATCAAATATGTCTCCATCACTGAAAATGTCTTCACAACAGAAGGTAATTAGGAGAATAATGCACGATCGTGATAATGTTAACTCCTGCACTAGCAGTAAGAACCCGGATTCTGTATGTGCAAAAGAAGTTCTTTGTGAAACTGATTCAATGCAAAATCAAATATATCTCCATCACTGAAGGTGTCTCCACAACAGAAGGTTCTTAGGAGAAGAATGCACCATAGTGATACATGTTAAGTCCTGAACTAGCAGTAAAAACCAGGATTTTGTATGTGCAAATGGAAGCAATTACTGAAACTGAATCAATGCAATATCAAATATGTCTCCATCACTGAAGGTGTCTTCAGAACAGAAGGTTCTTAGGAGAAGAATGCACCATATTGACACATTTTAACTCATGAACTAATTGTAAGAACCAGGATTCTTTATGTGCAAAAGAAGGTGTTTGTGAAACTGAATCATTTCAATATCAAATATGTCTCCATGAATGGAGGTGTCTTCAGAACAGAAGGTTCTTAGGACAAGAATGCACCATAGTGATACATGTTAACTCCTGAACTAGAAGTAAGAACCAGGATTCTGTATGTGCAAAGTGAAGCAGTTACTGAACGTGAATCAATGCAATATCAAATATGTCTCCATCACTGAAAGTGTCTCCACAACAGAAGGTTCTTAGGAGAACAATGCACCATAGTGACACATGTTAACTGATGAACTAATAGTAAGAACCAGGATTCTGTATGTTCAATAGAAGCTGCTTCTGAAACTGAATCCATACAATAACAACTATGTCTCCATCACTGAAGGTGTCTTCAAAACAGAAGGTTCTTAGGAGAACAATGCAACATAGTGATACATGTTAACTCCTGAACTAGAAGTAAGAACCAGGATTCTGTATGTGCAAATTGAAGTAGTTACTGAACCTGAATGAATGCAATATCAAATATGTCTCCATTACTGAAAGTGTCTTCACAACAGAAGGTAATTAGGAGAACAATCCACCATAGTGATACATGTTAACTCCTGAACTAGCAATAAGAACCAGGATTCTGTATGTGCAAATTGAAATAGTTACTGAACCTGAATGAATGCAATATCAAATATGTCTCCATCACTGAAAGTGTCTTCACAACAGAAGGTAATTAGGAGAACAATCCACCATAGTGATACATGTTAACTCCTGAACTAGCAGTAAGAACCAGGATTCTGTATGTGCAAAAGAAGTTGTTTGTGAAACTGATGCAATGCAAAATCAAATATATCTCCATCACTGAATGTGTCTCCACAACAGAAGGTTCTTAGGAGAACAATGCACCATAGTGACACATGTTAACTCCTGAAGTAGCAGTAAGAACCAGGATTCTGTATGTGCAAATGGAAGCAGTTACTGAAACTGAAACAATGCAATAACAAATACGTCTCCATCACTGAAGGTGTCTTCAGAACAGAAGGTTCTTAGGAGAAGAATGCACCATAGTGATACATGTTAACTCCTGAACTAGAAGTAAGAACCAGGATTCTGTATGTGCAAAGTGAAGCAGTTACTGAACGTGAATCAATGCAATATCAAATATGTCTCCATCACTGAAAGTGTCTCCACAACAGAAGGTTCTTAGGAGAACAATGCACCATAGTGATACATGTTAACTCCTGAAATAGCAGTAAGAACCAGGATTCTGTATGTGCAAATGGAAGCAATTACTGTGAAACTGAATCAATGCTATATCAAACATGTCTCCATCACTGAAGGTTTCTTCAGAACAGAAGGTTCTTAGGAGACGAATGCACCATAGTGACACATGTTAACTCATGAACTAATAGTAAGAACC
Source organism: Urosaurus nigricauda (assembly GCA_034509955.1). Classification (NCBI taxonomy): domain Eukaryota; kingdom Metazoa; phylum Chordata; class Lepidosauria; order Squamata; family Phrynosomatidae; genus Urosaurus; species Urosaurus nigricauda. Next base: position 103,932,409 of record JAOEGL010000005.1, on the reverse strand, counting down.
AGGATTCTGTATGTGCAAAAGAAGTTGTTTTGAAACTGATTCAAAGCAAAATCAAATATATCTCCATCACTGAAGGTGTCTCCACAACAGAAGGTTATTAGGAGAACAATGCACCATTGTGACACATGTTAACTCCTGAACTAGCAGTAAGAACCAGGATTCTGTATGTGCAAATGGAAGCAGTTACTGAAACTGAATCAATGCAATATCAAATATGTCCCCATCACTTAAGGTGTCTCCAGAACTGAACGTTCTTAGGAGAATAATGCACCATAGTGATACATGTTAACTCCTGAACTAGCAGTAAGAACCAGGATTCTGTATGTGCAAATGGAAGGAGTTTCTGAAACTTAATCAATGCAATATGAAAATTGTCTCCCTCACTGAAGGTGTCTTCACAACAGAAGGTTAGTAGGAGAAGAATGCACCATAGTGACACATGTTAACTCCTGAACTAGCAGTAAGAACCAGGATTCTGTATGTGCAAATGGAAGAAGTTACTGAAACTGAAACAATGTAATATCAAATACGTCTCGATCACTGAAGGTGTCTTCAGAACAGAAGGTTCTTAGGAGAAGAATGCACCATAGTGATACATGTTAACTCCTGAACTAGAAGTAAGAACCAGGATTCTGTATGTGCAAAGTGAAGCAGTTACTGAACGTGAATCAATGCAATATCAAATATGTCTCCATCACTGAAAGTGTCTCCACAACAGAAGGTTCTTAGGAGAACAATGCACCATAGTGATACATGTTAACTCCTGAACTAGCAGTAAGAACCAGGATTCTGTATGTGCAAAAGAAGCTATTTCTGAAACTGATTCAATGCAATATCAGATATATATCCATCGCTGAAGGTGTCTTCACAACAGAAGGTTCTTAGTAGAACAACGCACCATAGTGATACATGTTAACTCCTGAACTAGCAGTAAGAACCAGGATTTTGTATGTGCAAAACAAGGTGTTTTTGAAACTGAATCAATGCAATATCAAATATGTCTCCATCACTGAAGGTGTTTCAGAACAGAAGGTTCTTAGGAGAAGAATGCACCATAGTGACACATGTTAACTCATGAACTAATAGTAAGAACCAGGATTCTGTATGTTCAATAGAAAGTGTTTCTGAAACTGAATCAATGCAATAACAAATATGTCTCCATCACTGCAGGTGTCTTCAGAACAGGAGGTTCTTAGGAGAACAATGCACCATAGTGATACATGTTAACTCCAGAACTAGAAGTAAGAACCAGGATTCTGTATGTGCAAATTGAAGCAGTTACTGAATTTGAATCAATGCAATATCAAATATGTCTCCATCACTGAAAATGTCTTCACAACAGAAGGTAATTAGGAGAATAATGCACTATCGTGATAATGTTAACTCCTGCACTAGCAGTAAGAACCAGGATTCTGTATGTGCAAAAGAAGTTCTTTGTGAAACTGATTCAATGCAAAATCAAATATATCTCCATCACTGAAGGTGTCTCCACAACAGAAGGTTCTTAGGAGAAGAATGCACCATAGTGATACATGTTAAGTCCTGAACTAGCAGTAAAAACCAGGATTTTGTATGTGCAAATGGAAGCAATTACTGAAACTGAATCAATGCAATATCAAATATGTCTCCATCACTGAAGGTGTCTTCAGAACAGAAGGTTTTTAGGAGAAGAATGCACCATAGTGACACATGTTAACTCATGAACTAATTGTAAGAACCAGGATTCTGTATGTGCAAAAGAAGGTGTTTGTGAAACTGAATCATTTCAATATCAAATATGTCTCCATGAATGAAGGTGTCTTCAGAACAGAAGGTTCTTAGGACAAGAATGCACCATAGTGATACATGTTAACTCCTGAACTAGAAGTAAGAACCAGGATTCTGTATGTGCAAAGTGAAGCAGTTACTGAACGTGAATCAATGCAATATCAAATATGTCTCCATCACTGAATGTGTCTCCACAACAGAAGGTTCTTAGGAGAACAATGCACCATAGTGACACATGTTAACTGATGAACTAATAGTAAGAACCAGGATTCTGTATGTTCAATAGAAGCTGCTTCTGAAACTGAATCCATACAATAACAACTATGTCTCCATCACTGAAGGTGTCTTCAAAACAGAAGGTTCTTAGGAGAACAATGCAACATAGTGATACATGTTAACTCCTGAACTCGAAGTAAGAACCAGGATTCTGTATGTGCAAATTGAAGTAGTTACTGAACCTGAATGAATGCAATATCAAATATGTCTCCATCACTGAAAGTGTCTTCACAACAGAAGGTAATTAGGAGAACAATCCACCATAGTGATACATGTTAACTCCTGAACTAGCAATAAGAACCAGGATTCTGTATGTGCAAATTGAAATAGTTACTGAACCTGAATGAATGCAATATCAAATATGTCTCCATCACTCAAAGTGTCTTCACAACAGAAGGTAATTAGGAGAACAATCCACCATAGTGATACATGTTAACTCCTGAACTAGCAGTAAGAACCAGGATTCTGTATGTGCAAAAGAAGTTGTTTGTGAAACTGATGCAATGCAAAATCAAATATATCTCCATCACTGAATGTGTCTCCACAACAGAAGGTTCTTAGGAGAACAATGCACCATAGTGACACATGTTAACTCCTGAAGTAGCAGTAAGAACCAGGATTCTGTATGTGCAAATGGAAGCAGTTACTGAAACTGAAACAATGCAATAACAAATACGTCTCCATCACTGAAGGTGTCTTCAGAACAGAAGGTTCTTAGGAGAAGAATGCACCATAGTTATACATGTTAACTCCTGAACTAGAAGTAAGAACCAGGATTCTGTATGTGCAAAGTGAAGCAGGTACTGAACGTGAATCAATGCAATATCAAATATGTCTCCATCACTGAAAGTGTCTCCACAACAGAAGGTTCTTAGGAGAACAATGCACCATAGTGATACATGTTAACTCCTGAAATAGCAGTAAGAACCAGGATTCTGTATGTGCAAATTAAAGCAATTACTGTGAAACTGAATCAATGCTATATCAAACATGTCTCCATCACTGAAGGTTTCTTCAGAACAGAAGGTTCTTAGGAGACGAATGCACCATAGTGACACATGTTAACTCATGAACTAATAGTAAGAACCAGGATTCTGTATGTGCAAAAGAAGTTGTTTTGAAACTGATTCAATGCAAAATCAAATATATCTCCATCACTGAAGGTGTCTCCACAACACAAGGTTATTAGGAGAACAATGCACCATTGTGACACATGTTAACTCCTGAACTAGCAGTAAGAACCAGGATTCTGTATGTGCAAATGGAAGCAGTTACTGAATCTGAATCAATGCAATATCAAATATGTCCCCATCACTTAAGGTGTCTCCAGAACTGAACGTTCTTAGGAGAATAATGCACCATAGTGATACATGTTAACTCCTGAACTAGCAGTAAGAACCAGGATTCTGTATGTGCAAATGGAAGGAGTTTCTGAAACTTAATCAATGCAATATGAAAATTGTCTCCCTCACTGAAGGTGTCTTCACAACAGAAGGTTAGTAGGAGAAGAATGCACCATAGTGACACATGTTAACTCCTGAACTAGCAGTAAGAACCAGGATTCTGTATGTGCAAATGGAAGCAGTTACTGAAACTGAAACAATGTAATATCAAATACGTCTCAATCACTGAAGGTGTCTTCAGAACAGAAGGTTCTTAGGAGAAGAATGCACCATAGTGATACATGTTAACTCCTGAACTAGAAGTAAGAACCAGGATTCTGTATGTGCAAAGTGAAGCAGTTACTGAACGTGAATCAATGCAATATCAAATATGTCTCCATCACTGAAAGTGTCTCCACAACAGAAGGTTCTTAGGAGAACAATGCACCATAGTGATACATGTTAACTCCTGAACTAGCAGTAAGAACCAGGATTCTGTATGTGCAAATTGAAATAGTTACTGAACCTGAATGAATGCAATATCAAATATGTCTCCATCACTGAAAGTGTCTTCACAACAGAAGGTAATTAGGAGAATAATCCACCATAGTGATACATGTTAACTCCTGAACTCGCAGTAAGAACCAGGATTCTGTATGTGCAAAAGAAGTTGTTTGTGAAACTGATGCAATGCAAAATCAAATATATCTCCATCACTGAAGGTGTCCACAACAGAAGGTTCTTAGGAGAAGAATGCACCATAGTGACACATGTTAACTCCGGAACTAGCAGTAAGAACCAGGATTCTGTATGTGCAAAGAAGTTGTTTGTGAATCTGAATCAAAGCAATATCAAATATGTCTCCATCTCTGAAGGTTTCTTCAGAACAGAAGGTTCTTAGGAGAAGAATGCACCATAGTGATACATGTTAACTCCTGAACTAGAAGTAAGAACCAGGATTCTGTATGTGCAAATTGAAGCAGTTACTGAATCTGAATCAATGTAATATCAAATATGTCTCCATCACTGAAAGTGTCTTCACAACAGAAGGTAATTAGGAGAACAATCCACCATAGTGATACATGTTAACTCATGAACTAATAGTAAGAACCAGGATTCTGGATGTGCAAAAGAAGTTGTTTGTGAAACTGATTCAATGCAAAATCAAATATATCTCCATCACTGAAGGTGTTTCCACAACAGAAGGTTATTAGGAGAATAGTGCACCATTGTGACACATGTTAACTCCTGAACTATCAGTAAGAACCAGGAATCTGTATGTGCAAATGGAAGGAGTTTCTGAAATTTAATCAATGCAATATCAAATTTGTCTCCATCACTGAAGGTGTCTTCACAACAGAAGGTTCTTGGGAAAAGAATGCACCATAGTGACACACGTCAACTCATGAACTAATAGTAAAAACCAGGATTCTGTATGTTCAATAGAAGGTGTTTTTGAAACTGAATCAATGCAATAACAAATATGTCTCCATCACTGAAAGTGTGTTCACTACAGGAGGTAATTAGGAGAACAATGCACCATAGTGATACATGTTAAATCTTGAACTAGAAGTAAGAACGAGGATTCTGTATGAGCAAATTGAAGCAGTTACTGAACGTGAATCAATGCAATATCAAATATGTCTCCATCACTGAAAGTGTCTCCACAGCAAAAGGTTCTTAGGAGAACAATGAACCATAGTGATACATGTTAACTCCTGAACTAGCAGTAAGAACCAGGATTCTGTATGTGCAAATGGAAGCAATTACTGAAACTGAATCAATGCAATATCAAATATGTCTCCATCACTGAAGGTTTCTTCAGAACAGAAGGTTCTTAGGAGAAGAATGCACCATAGTGACACATGTTAACTCATGAACTAATAGTAAGAACCAGGATTCTGTATCTTCAATAGAAGCTGTTTCTGAAACTGAATCCATGCAATGACAACGATGTCTCCATCACTGAAGGTGTCTTCAAAACAGAAGGTTCTTAGGAGAACAATGCACCATAGTGATACATGTTAACTCCTGAACTAGAAGTAAGAACCAGGATTCTGTATGTGCAAATTGAAGTAGTTACTGAACCTGAATGAATGCAATATCAAATATGTCTCCATCACTGAAAGTGTCTCCAGAACAGAAGGTAATTAGGAGAACAATGCACCATAGTGATACATGTTAACTCCTGAACTAGCAGTAAGAACCAGGATTCTGTATGTGCAAAAGAAGTTGTTTGTGAATCTGATTCAATGCAAAATCAAATATATCTCCATCACTGAAGGTGTCTCCACAACAGAAGGTTCTTAGGAGAACAATGCACCATAGTGACACATGTTAATTCCTGAACTAGCAGTAAGAACAAGGATTCTGTATGTGCAAATGGAAGCAGTTACTGAAACTGAATCAATGCAATATCAAATATGTCTCCATCACTGAAGGTGCCTCCAGAACTGAAGGTTCTTAGGAGAACAATGCACCATAGTGATACATGTTAACTCCTGAACTAGCAGTAAAAACTAGGATTCTGTATGTGCAAATGGAAGCAGTTACTGAAACTGAATCAATGGAATATCAAATATGTCTCCAACACTGAAGGTGTCTCAAGAACTGAAGGTTCTTAGGAGAAGAATGCACCATAGTGATACATGTTAACTCCTGAACTACCAGTAAGAACCAGGATTATGTATGTGCAAATGGAAGCAGTTACTGAAACTGAATCAATGCAATATCAAATATGTCTCCAACACTGAAGGTTTCTTCAGAACAGAAAGTTCTTAGCAGAAGAATGCACCATAGTTATCCATGTTAACTCCTGAACTAGAAGAAAGAACCAGGATTCTGTATGTGCAAATTGAAGCAGTTACTTAATCTGAATCAATGCATTATCGAATATGTCTCCATCACTGAAGGTGGATTCAGAACAGAAGGTTCTTAGGACAACAATGCACAATAGTGATACATGTTAACTCATGAACTAATAGTAAGAACCAGGATTCTGTATGTGCAAAAGAAGCTGTTACTGAAACTGAATCAATGCAATATCAAATATGTCTCCATCACTCAAGGTGTCTTCAGAACAGAAGGTTCTTAGGAGAAGAATGCACCATAGTGACACATGTTAACTCGTGAACTAATAGTAAGAATCAGGATTCTGTATGTTCAATAGACGCTGTTTCTCAAACTGAATCTGTGCAATGACAACTATGTCTCCATCACTGAAGGTGTCTTCAGAACAGAAGGTTCTTAGGAGAACAATACACCATAGTGATACATGTTAACTCCTGAACTAGAAGTAAGAACCAGGATTCTGTATGTGCAAATTGAAGTAGTTACTGAACCTGAATGAATGCAATATCAAATATGTCTCCATCATTGAAGTTGTCTCCAGAACTGAACGTTCTTAGGAGAAGAATGCACCATAGTGATACCTGTTAACTCCTGAACTAGAAGTAAGAACCAGGATTCTGTATGTGCAAATGGAAGCAGGAACTGAAACTGAATCAATACAATATCAAATACATCTCCATCACTGAAGGTGTCTTCACAACAGAAGGTTCTTAAGAGAAGAATGCACCATAGTCTCAAGTTAACTTCTGAACTAGCAGTAAGAACAAGGATTATGTATGTGCAAAAGAAGGTGTTTGTGAAACTGAATCAATGCAATATCAAATATGTCTCCATCACTGAAGGTGTCTCGAGAACACCATAGTGATACATGTTAACTCCTGAACTATCAGTAAGAACGAGTATTCTGTATGTGCAAAGAAGTTGTTTGTGAATCTGAATCACAGCAATATCAAATATGTCTCCATCAATGAAGGTGTCTTCAGAACAGAAGGTTGTTAGGAAAAGAATGCACCATAGTGATACATGTTAACTCCGGCACTAGAAGTAAGAACCAGGATTCTGTATGTGCAAATGGAAGCAGGAACTGAAACTGAATCAATAAAATATAAAAATTGTCTCCATCACTGAAGGTGTCTTCACAACAGAAGGTTAGTAGGAGAAGAATGCACCATACTGACACATGTTAACTCCTGAACTATCAGTAAGAACGAGTATTCTGTATGTGCAAATGGAAGCAGGAACTGAAACTGAATCAATGCAATATCAAAATTTTCGCCATCACTGAAGGTTTCTGCATAACAGAAGGTTAGTAGGAGAACAATGCACCATAGTGACACATGTTAACTCATGAACTAATAGTAAGAACCAGGATTCTGTATGTTCCATAGAAGCTGTTTCTGAAACTGAATCAATGTAATATCAAATATGTCTCCATCACTGAAAGTGTCTTCACAACAGAAGGTAATTAGGAGAACAATCCACCATAGTGATACATGTTAACTCATGAACTAATGGTAAGAACCAGGATTCTGGATGTGGAAAAGAAATTGTTTGTGAAACTGATTCAATGCAAAATCAATTATATCTCCATCACTGAAGGTGTCTCCACAACAGAAGGTTATTAGGAGAATAATGCACCATTGTGACACATGTTAAGTCCTGAACTATCAGTAAGAACCAGGATTCTGTATGTGCAAATGGAAGGAGTTTCTGAAATTTAATCAATGCAATATCAAATTTTTCTCCATCACTGAAGGTGTCTTCACAACAGAAGGTTCTTGGGAAAAGAATGCACCATAGTGACACACGTCAACTCATGAACTAATAGTACAAACCAGGATTCTGTATGTTCAATAGAAGGTGTTTTTGAAACTGAATCAATGCAATAACAAATATGTCTCCATCACTGAAAGTGTGTTCACTACAGGAGGTAATTAGGAGAACAATGCACCATAGTGATACATGTTAACTCTTGAACTAGAAGTAAGAACCAGGATTCTGTATGAAGAAATTGAAGCAGTTACTGAACGTGAATCAATGCAATATCAAATATGTCTCCATCACTGAAAGTGTCTCCACAACAAAAGGTTCTTAGGAGAACAATGAACCATAGTGATACATGTTAACTCCTGAACTAGCAGTAAGAACCAGGATTCTGTATGTGCAAATGGAAGCAATTACTGAAACTGAATCAATGCAATATCAAATATGTCTCCATCACTGAAGGTTTCTTCAGAACAGAAGGTTCTTAGGAGAAGAATGCACCATAGTGACACATGTTAACTCATGAACTAATAGTAAGAACCAGGATTCTGTATCTTCAATAGAAGCTGTTTCTGAAACTGAATCCATGGAATGACAACTATGTCTCCATCACTGAAGGTGTCTTCAAAACAGAAGGTTCTTAGGAGAACAATGCACCATAGTGATACATGTTAACTCCTGAACTAGAAGTAAGAACCAGGATTCTGTATGTGCAAATTGAAGTAGTTACTGAACCTGAATGAATGCAATATCAAATATCTATCCATCACTGAAAGTGTCTCCACAACAGAAGGTAATTAGGAGAACAATGCACCATAGTGATACATGTTAACTCCAGAACTAGCAGTAAGAACCAGGATTCTGTATGTGCAAAAGAAGTTGTTTGTGAATCTGATTCAATGCAAAATCAAATATATCTCCATCACGGAAGGTGTCTCCACAACAGAAGGTTCTTAGGAGAACAATGCACCATAGTGACACATGTTAATTCCTGAACTAGCAGTAAGAACAAGGATTCTGTATGTGCAAATGGAAGCAGTTACTGAAACTGAATCAATGCAATATCAAATATGTCTCCATCACTGAAGGTGCCTCCAGAACTGAAGGTTCTTAGGAGAACAATGCACCATAGTGATACATGTTAACTCCTGAACTAGCAGTAAAAACTAGGATTCTGTATGTGCAAATGGAAGCAGTTACTGAAACTGAATCAATGCAATATCAAATATGTCTCCATCACTGAAGGTGTCTCAAGAACTGAAGGTTCTTAGGAGAAGAATGCACCATAGTGATACATGTTAACTCCTGAACTACCAGTAAGAACCAGGATTCTGTATGTGCAAATGGAAGCATTTACTGAAACTGAATCAATGCAATATCAAATATGTCTCCAACACTGAAGGTTTCTTCAGAACAGAAGGTTCTTTGCAGAAGAATGCACCATAGTGATCCATGTTAACTCCTGAACTAGAAGAAAGAACCAGGATTCTGTATGTGCAAATTGAAGCAGTTACTTAATCTGAATCAATGCATTATCGAATATGTCTCCATCACTGAAGGTGGATTCAGAACAGAAGGTTCTTAGGACAACAATGCACAATAGTGATACATGTTAACTCATGAACTAATAGTAAGAACCAGGATTCTGTATGTTCCATAGAAGCTGTTTCTGAAACTGAATCAATGTAATATCAAATATGTCTCCATCACTGAAAGTGTCTTCACAACAGGAGGTAATTAGGAGAACAATCCACCATAGTGAGACATGTTAACTCATGAACTAATAGTAAGAACCAGGATTCTGGATGTGCAAAAGAAGTTGTTTGTGAAACTGATTCAATGCAAAATCAAATATATCTCCATCACTGAAGGTGTCTCCACAACAGAAGGTTATTAGGAGAATAATGCACCATTGTGACACATGTTAACTCCTGAACTATCAGTAAGAACCAGGATTCTGTATGTGCAAATGGAAGGAGTTTCTGAAATTTAATCAATGCAATATCAAATTTGTCTCCATCACTGAAAGTGTCTCCACAACAAAAGGTTCTTAGGAGAACAATGAACCATAGTGATACATGTTAACTCCTGAACTAGCAGTAAGAACCAGGATTCTGTATGTGCAAATGGAAGCAATTACTGAAACTGAATCAATGCAATATCAAATATGTCTCCATCACTGAAGGTTTCTTCAGAACAGAAGGTTCTTAGGAGAAGAATGGACCATAGTGACACATGTTAACTCATGAACTAATAGTAAGAACCAGGATTCTGTATCTTCAATAGAAGCTGTTTCTGAAACTGAATCCATGCAATGACAACTATGTCTCCATCACTGAAGGTGTCTTCAAAACAGAAGGTTCTTAGGAGAACAATGCACCATAGTGATACATGTTAACTCCTGAACTAGAAGTAAGAACCAGGATTCTGTATGTGCAAATTGAAGTAGCTACTGAACCTGAATGAACTCAATAACAACTATGTCTCCATCACTGAAGGTGTCTTCAGAACAAAAGGTTCTTAGGAGAACAATGCACCATAGTGATACATGTTAACTCCTGAACTAGCAGTAAGAACCAGGATTCTGTATGTGCAAAAGAAGTTGTTTGTGAATCTGATTCAATGCAAAATCAAATATATCTCCATCACTGAAGGTGTCTCCACAACAGAAGGTTCTAAGGAGAACAATACACCATAGTGACACATGTTAATTCCTGAACTAGCAGTAAGAACAAGGATTCTGTATGTGCAAATGGAAGCAGTTACTGAAACTGAATCAATGCAATATCAAATATGTCTCCATCACTGAAGGTGCCTCCAGAACTGAAGGTTCTTAGGAGAACAATGCACCATAGTGATACATGTTAACTCCTGAACTAGCAGTAAAAACTAGGATTCTGTATGTGCAAATGGAAGCAGTTACTGAAACTGAATCAATGCAATATCAAATATGTCTCCATCACTGAAGGTGTCTTAAGAACTGAAGGTTCTTAGGAGAAGAATGCACCATAGTGATACATGTTAACTCCTGAACTACCAGTAAGAACCAGGATTCTGTATGTGCAAATGGAAGCAGTTACTGAAACTGAATCAATGCAATATCAAATATGTCTCCAACACTGAAGGTTTCTTCAGAACAGAAGGTTCTTAGCAGAAGAATGCACCATAGTGATCCATGTTAACTCCTGAACTAGAAGAAAGAACCAGGATTCTGTATGTGCAAATTGAAGCAGTTACTTAATCTGAATCAATGCATTATCGAATATGTCTCCATCACTGAAGGTGGATTCAGAACAGAAGGTTCTTAGGACAACAATGCACAATAGTGATACATGTTAACTCATGAACTAATAGTAAGAACCAGGATTCTGTATGTGCAAAAGAAGCTGTTACTGAAACTGAATCAATGCAATATCAAATATGTCTCCATCACTCAAGGTGTCTTCAGAACAGAAGGTTCTTAGGAGAAGAATGCACCATAGTGACACATGTTAACTCCTGAACTAATAGTAAGAATCAGGATTCTGTATGTTCAATAGACGCTGTTTCTCAAACTGAATCTATGCAATGACAACTATGTCTCCATCACTGAAGGTGTCTTCAGAACAGAAGGTTCTTAGGAGAACAATACACCATAGTGATACATGTTAACTCCTGAACTAGAAGTAAGAACCAGGATTCTGTATGTGCAAATTGAAGTAGTTACTGAACCTGAATGAATGCAATATCAAATATGTCTCCATCATTGAAGTTGTCTCCAGAACTGAACGTTCTTAGGAGAAGAATGCACCATAGTGATACATGTCAACTCCTGAACTAGAAGTAAGAACCAGGATTCTGTATGTGCAAATGGAAGCAGGAACTGAAACTGAATCAATACAATATCAAATACGTCTCCATCACTGAAGGTGTCTTCACAACAGAAGGTTCTTAAGAGAAGAATGCACCATAGTCTCAAGTTAACTTCTGAACTAGCAGTAAGAACAAGGATTCTGTATGTGCAAAAGAAGGTGTTTGTGAAACTGAATCAATGCAATATCAAATATGTCTCCATCACTGAAGGTGTCTCGAGAACACCATAGTGATACATGTTAACTCCTGAACTATCAGTAAGAACGAGTATTCTGTATGTGCAAATGGAAGCAGGAACTGAAACTGAATCAATGCAATATCAAAATTTTCGCCATCACTGAAGGTTTTTGCATAACAGAAGGTTAGTAGGAGAAGAATGCACCATAGTGACACATGTTAACTCATGAACTAATAGTAAGAACCAGGATTCTGTATGTTCCATAGAAGCTGTTTCTGAAACTGAATCTATGCAATAACAATAATGCTCCATCACTGAAGATGTCTTCAGAACAGAATGTTCTTAGGAGAACAATGCACCATAGTGATACATGTTAACTCCTGAACTAGATATAAGAACCAGGATTCTGTATGTGCAAATTGAAGTAGTTACTGAACCTGAATGAATGCAATATCAAATATGTCTCCATCACTGAAAGTGTCTTCACAACAGAAGGTAATTAGGAGAACAATGCACCAAAGTGATACGTGTTAACTCCTGAACTAGCAGTAAGAACCAGGATTCTGTATGTGCAAAAGAAGTTGTTTGTGAAACTGATTTAATGCAAAATCAAATATATCTCCATCACTGAAGGTGTCTCCACAACAGAAGGTTCTTAGGAGAACAATGCACCATAGTGACACATGTTAACTCCTGAACTAGCAGTAAGAACCAGAATTCTGTATATGCAAATGGAAGCAGTTATTGAAACTGAATCAATGCAATATCAAATATGTCTCCATCACTGAATGTGTCTCCAGAACTGAAGGTTCTTAGGAGAAGAATGCACCATAGTGATACATGTTAACTCCTGAACTAGAAGTAAGAAGCAGGATTCTGTATGTGCAAATGGAAGCAGGAACTGAAACTGAATCAATGCAATATCAAAATTTTCTCCATCACTGAAGGTTTCTGCACAACAGAAGGTTAGTAGGAGAATAATGCACCATAGTGACACATGTTAACTCCTGAACTATCAGTAAAAACGAGTATTCTGTATGTGCAAAGAAGTTGTTTGTGAATCTGAATCAAAGGAATATCAAATATGTCTCCATCACTGAAGGTGTCTTCAGAACAGAAGGTTCTTCTGAGAAGAATGCACCATAGTAATACATGTTAACTCCTGAACTAGAAGTAAGAACCAGGATTCTGTAAGTGCAAAAGAAGTTGTTTGTGAAACTGATTCAATGCAATATCAAATATATCTCCATCACTGAACGTGTCTCCACAATAGAAGGTTCTTAGGAGAACAATGCACCATAGTGATCCTTTTCACTCCTGAACTAGCAGTAAGAACCGGGATTCTGTATGTTCAAATTGAAGCAGTTAATGAATCTGAATCAATGCAATATCAAATATGTCTCCATCAGTGAAGGTGTCTTCAGAACAGAAGGTTCTTAGGACAAGAATGCACCATAGTGATACATGTTAACTCCTGAACTAGAAGTAAGAACCATGATTCTGTATGTGCAAAGTGAAGCAGTTACTGAACGTGAATCAATGCAATTTCAAATATGTCTCCATCATTGAAAGTGTCTCCAGAACAGAAGGTTCTTAGGAGAACAATGCACCGTAGTGACACATGTTAACTCATGAACTAATAGTAAGAACCAGGATTCTATATGATCAATAGAAGCTGTTTCTGAAACTGAATCCATACAATAACAACTATGTCTCCATCACTGAAGGTGTCTTCAAAACAGAAGGTTCTTAGGAGAACAATCCACCATAGTGATACATGTTAACTCCTGAACTAGAAGTAAGAACCAGGATTCTGTATGTGCAAATTGAAGTAGTTACTGAACCTGAATGAATGCAATATCAAATATGTCTCCATCACTGAAAGTGTCTCCACAACAGAAGGTTCTTAGGAGAACAATACACCATAGTGATACATGTTAACTCCTGAACTAGCAGTAAGAACCAGGATTCTGTATGTGCAAATGGAAGCAATTACTGTGAAACTGAATCAATGCAATATCAAACATGTCTCCATCACTGAAGGTTTCTTCAGAAGAGAAGGTTCTTAGGAGAACAATGCAAAATAGTGATACATGTTAACTCATGAACTAATAGTAAGAACCAGGATTGTGTATGTGCAAAAGAAGCTGTTTCTGAAACTGAATCAATGCAATCTCAAATATATCTCCATCACTGAAGGTGTCTCCACAACAGAAGGTAATTAGGAGAACAATGCACCATAGTGATACATGTTAACTCCTGAACTAGCAGTAAGAACCAGGATTCTGTATGTGCAAAAGAAGTTGTTTGTGAAACTGATTCAATGCAAAATCAAATATATCTCCATCACTGAAGGTGTCTCCACAACAGAAGGTTATTAGGAGAACAATGCACCATTGTGACACATGTTAACTCCTGAACTAGCAGTAAGAACCAGGATTCTGTATGTGCAAATGGAAGCAGTTACTGAAACTGAATCAATGCAATATCATATATGTCCCCATCACTTAATGTGTCTCCAGAACTGAAGGTTCTTAGGAGAATAATGCACCATAGTGATACATGTTAACTCCTGAACTAGCAGTAAGAACCAGGATTCTGTATGTGCAAATGGAAGGAGTTTCTGAAACTTAATCAATGCAATATCAAAATTGTCTCCATCACTGAAGGTGTCTTCACAACAGTAGGTTCTTAGGAGAACAATGCACCATAGTGATACATCTTAACTCCTGAACTAGCAGGAAGAACCAGGATACTGTATGTGCAAAAGAAGGTGTTTGTGAAACTGAATCAATGCAATATGAAATATGTCTCCATCACTAAAGGTGTCTTCAGAACAGAAGGTTCTTAGGAGAAGAATGCACCATAGTGACACATGTTAACTCATGAACTAATAGTAAGAACCAGGATTCTGTATCTTCAATAGAAGCTGTTTCTGAAACTGAATCCATGCAATGACAACTATGTCTCCATCACTGAAGGTGTCTTCAAAACAGAAGGTTCTTAGGAGAACAATGCACCATAGTGATACATGTTAACTCCTGAACTAGAAGTAAGAACCAGGATTCTGTATGTGCAAATTGAAGTAGTTACTGAACCTGAATGAATGCAATATCAAATATGTCTCCATCACTGAAAGTGTCTTCACATCAGAAGGTAATTAGGAGAACAATCCACCATAGTGATACATGTTAACTCTTGAACTAGCAGTAAGAACCAGGATTCTGTATGTGCAAAAGAAGTTGTTTGTGAAACTGATGCAATGCAAAATCAAATATATCTCCATCACTGAAGGTGTCTCCACAACAGAAGGTTCTTAGGAGAACAATGCACCATTGTGACACATGTTAACTCCTGAACTAGCAGTAAGAACAAGGATTCTGTATTTTCAAATGAAAGCAGTTACTGAAACTGAATCAATGCAATATCAAATATGTCTCCATCACTGAAGGTGTCTCCAGAACTGAAGGTTCTTAGGAGAAGAATGCACCATAGTGATACATGTTAACTCCTGAACTACCAGTAAGAACCAGGATTCTGTATTTGCAAATGGAAGCAGTTACTGAAACTGAATCAATGCAATATAAAATATGTCTCCAACACTGAAGGTTTCTTCAGAAGAGAAGGTTCTTAGCAGAAGAATGCACCATAGTGATCCATGTTAACTCCTGAACTAGAAGAAAGAACCAGGATTCTGTATGTGCAAATTGAAGCAGTTACTTAATCTGAATCAATGCATTATCGAATATGTCTCCATCACTGAAGGTGTCTTTAGAACAGAAGGTTCTTAGGAGAACAATGCACAATAGTGATACATGTTAACTCATGAACTAATAGTAAGAACCAGGATTCTGTATGTGCAAAAGAAGTTGTTTCTGAAACTGAATAAATGGAATATCAAATATGTCTCCATCACTCAAGGTGTCTTCAGAACAGAAGGTTCTTAGGAGAATAATGCACCATAGTGACACATGTTAACTCGTGAACTAATAGTAAGAATCAGGATTCTGTATGTTCAATAGACGCTGTTTCTGAAACTGAATCTATGCAATGACAACTATGTCTCCATCACTGAAGGTGTCTTCAGAACAGAAGGTTCTTAGGAGAACAATACACCATAGTGATAAATGTTAACTCCTGAACTAGAAATAAGAACCAGGATTCTGTATGTGCAAATTGAAGTAGTTACTGAACCTGAATGAATGCAATATCAAATATGTCTCCATCATTGAAGGTGTCTCCAGAACTGAACGTTCTTAGGAGAAGAATGCACCATAGTGATACATGTTAACTCCTGAACTAGAAGTAAGAACCAGGATTCTGTATGTGCAAATGGAAGCAGGAACTGAAACTGAATCAATACAATATCAAATACGTCTCCATCACTGAAGGTGTCTTCACAACAGAAGGTTCTTAAGAGAAGGATGCACCATAGTATCAAGTTAACCTCTGAACTAGCAGTAAGAACAAGGATTCGATATGGGCAAAAGAAGGTGTTTGTGAAACTGAATCAATGCAATATCAAATATGTCTTCATCACTGAAGGTGTCTCGAGAACTGAAGGTTCTTAGGAGAAGAATGCACCATAGTGATACATATTAACTCCTGAACTATCAGTAAGAACGAGTATTCTGTATGTGCAAAGAAGTTGTTTGTGAATCTGAATCACAGCAATATCAAATATGTCTCCATCACTGAAGTTGTCTTCAGAACAGAAGGTTCTTAGGAGAACAATGCACCATAGTGATACATGTTAACTCCTGAACTAGATATAAGAACCAGGATTCTGTCTGTGCAAATTGAAGTAGGTACTGAACCTGGATGAATGCAATATCAAATATGTCTCCATCACTGAAAGTGTCTTCACAACAGAAGGTAATTAGGAGAACCTTCTGTTCTGAAGACAACTTCAGTGATGGAGACATATTTGATATTGCATTGATTCAGTTTCAGAAACAGCTTCTTTTGCCCATACAGAATCCTGATTCTTACTATTAGTTCATGAGTTAACGTATCACTATTGAGCATTCTTCTCCGAAGAACCTTCTGTTCTGAAGACACCTTCAGTGATGGAGACATATTTGATATTGCATTGATTCAGTTTCAGAAACAGCTTCTTTTGCCCATACAAAATCCTGGTTCTTACTGCTAGTTCATGAGTTAACATGTTTCACTATGGTGCATTTTTCTCCTAAGAACCTTCTGTTCTCAAGACTCCTTCAGTGATGGAGACATATTTGTTATTGCATTGATTCAGTTTCAGAAACACCTTCTAGTGAACATACAGAATCCTGATTCTTACTATTAGTACATGAGTTAACATGTGTCACTATGGTGCATTCTTCTCCTAAGAACCTTCTGTTCTGAAGACACCTTCAGTGATGGAGACATATTTGATATTGCATTGAATAAGTTTTACAAACAACTTCTTTTGCACATACAGAATCTTGGTTCTTACTGCTAGTTCAGGACTTAACATGTATCACTATGGTGCACTGTTCTCCTAAGAACCTTCTGTTGTGAAGACACTTTCAGTGATGGAGACATATTTGATATTGCATTGATTCAGATTCAGTAACTGCTTCCATTTGCACATACAGAATCCTGGTTCTTACTTTTAGTTCAGGAGTTAACATGTATCATTATGGTGCATTGTTCTCCTAAGAACCTTCTGTTCTGAAGACACCTTCAGTGATGGAGACATATTTCAGATTGCATTGATTAAGTTTCAAAAACACCTTCTATTGAACATACAGAATCCTGGTTCTTACTATTAGTTCATGAGTTAACATGTGACACTATGGTGCATTGTTCTCCTAATAACCTTTTGTTCTGAACACACCTTCAGTGATGGAGACATATTTGTTATTGCATTGATTCAGTTTCAGAAACATCTTCTATTGAACATACAGAATCCTGGTTCTTACTATTAATTCATGAGTTAACATGTGTCACTATGGTGCATTCTTCTCCTAAGAACCTTCTGTAGTGAACACAATTTCAGTGATGGAGACATATTTGTTATTGCATTGATTCACTATCAAAAACACCTTCTATTGAACATAGAGAATCCTGGTTCTTACTATTAGTTCAGGAGTTAACATGTGTCACTATGGTGCATTGTTCTCCTAAGAACCTTCTGTTGTGAAGACACTTTCAGTGATGGAGACATATTTGATATTGCATTGATTCAGATTCAGTAACTGCTTCCATTTGCACATACAGAATCCTGGTTCTTACTTTTAGTTCAGGAGTTAACATGTATCACTATGGTGCATTGTTCTCCTAAGAACCTTCTGTTGTGAAGACACTTTCAGTGATGGAGACATATTTGTTATTGCATTGATTCAGTTTCAAAAACACCTTCTATTGAACATACAGAATCCTGGTTCTTACGATTAGTTCATGAGTTAACATGTGACACTATGGTGCATTCTTCACCTAAGAAACTTCTTTTCTGAAGACACCTTCAGTGATGGAGACATATTTGAGATTGCATTGATTCAGTTTCAGAAACAGCTTCTTTTGCACATACACAATCCTGTTTCTTACTATTAGTTCATGAGTTAACATGTATCACTATTTTGCATTGTTCTCCTAAGAACCTTCTCTTCTGAAGACACCTTCAGTGATGGAGACATATTTGTTATTGCATTGATTCAGTTTCAGAAACACCTTCTATTGAACATACAGAATCCTGGTTCTTACTATTAGTTCATGAGTTAACATGTGTCACTATGGTGCATTCTTCTCCCAAGAACCTTCTCTTCTGAAGACACTTTCAGTGATGGAGACATATTTGATAATGCATTGATTCAGATTTAGTAACTGCTTCCATTTGCACATACAGAATCCTGGTTCTTACTTCTAGTTCAGGAGTTAACATGTATCACTATGGTGCATTCTTCTCCTGAGAACCTTCAGTTCTGGAGACACCTTCAGATATGAAGACATATTTGATATTGCATGGATTCAGTTTCAGTAACTGCTTCCATTTGCACATACAGAATCCTGGTTCTTACTGCTAGTTCAGGCGTTAACATGTATCACTATGGTGCATTGTTCTCCTAAGAACCTTCTGTTCTGAAGACAACTTCAGTGATGGAGACATATTTGGTAATGCATTGATTCAGATTAAGTATCTGCTTCAATTTGCACATACAGAATCCTGGTTCTTACTTCTAGTTCAGGAGTTAACATGTATCACTATGGTGCATTGTTCTCCTAAGAACCTTCTGTTCTGAAGACACCTTCAGTGATGGAGACATATTTGATATTGCATTGATTCAGTTTCAGTAATTGCTTCCATTTTCACATACAGAATCCTGGTTCTTACTTCTAGTTCAGGAGTTAACATGTGTCACTATGGTGCATTGTTCTCCTAAGAACCTTCTGTTGTGGAGACACCTTCAGTGATGGAGATATATTTGATTTTGCATTGAATCAGATTCACAAACAACTTCTTTTGCACATACAGAATCCTGGTTCTTACTGCTAGTTCAGGAGTTAACATGTATCACTATGGTGCATTCTTCTCCTAAGAACCTTCTGTTCTGAAGACACCTTCAGTGATGGAGACATATTTGATATTGCATTGATTCAGTTTCAGTAACTGCTTCCATTTGCACATAAAGAATCCTGGTTCTTACTATTAGTTCATGAGTTAAAGTGTCTCACTATGGTGCATTCTTCTCCTAAGAACCTTCTGTTCTGAAGACACCGTCAGTGATGGAGACATATTTGAGATTGCATTGATTCAGTTTCAGAAACAGCTTCTTTTTCACATACAGAATCCTGGTTCTTACTATTAGTTCATGAGTTAACATGTATCACTATGGTTCATTATTTTCCAAAGAACCTTGTCCTGTGAAAACACCTTCAATGATGGAGAGATATTTGATATTGGATTGATCCAGTTACAGGAACAGCTTCCATTTGCACATACAGAATCCTGGTTCTTACTGCTAGTTCAGGAGTTAACATGTATCACTATGGTTCATTATTTTCCAAAGAACCTTGTGTTGTTAACACACCTACATTGATGGAGACAAATTTGATATTGCTTTGATTCAGTTTAAGAAACAGCTTCCTTTTGCACATACAGAATCCTGGTCATTTCTGCCAGTTCACGAGTTAACATGTATCACTATGGTGCATTGTACTGCTAAGAACTTTCTGTTGTGAAGACACCTTGAGTGATGGAAATAAATTTAATATTGCTTTGGTTCAGGTTCAGAAACAGCTTTCATTTGCACATACACAATCTTGGTTCTGACCCTAACCCTAACCCTAACCCTAAACCACCCCAAATCCTAATGCTAATCCTAATTTAAATGAAACCCTAACACTACCCTAACCCTAACCCTAATCCTTAATGCTAGTCCTAACCCAAAACAGAAACCTAAATTCTAACCCTAAACCGAAACGTAAACCTAACCCTAATCCTATACCTTAACCCTAGCCCTAACCGTAACCCTAAACCTAGTCCTAACTCTAATTCTAACCCTAACCCTAAACCCTAAGCCTAAGCCTAAGCCTAAACTTAACGCCATCCCAAACCCTAATTCTAAACATAATTTAAATGAAATCCTAACACTACCCTAACCCTAAACCTTAAACCTTGTCCTAAACCTAACCCTATCCCTAAATCCGAACTCTAACCCTAACCCTAACCCTAAACCCTAAACCTAACCCTAACCCTAACCCTAATCCTAAACCTTAACCCTAGCCCTAACCCTAACCCGAACGCTAACCCTAACTCCTAAACCTAACCCTATGCCTAACCCTATGCCTAACCCTAACCCCTAACCCTAACCCTAGCCCTAACCCTAACCCTAGCCCTAGCCCTAACCCTAACCCTACCCCTTAACCCTAACCATAACCATAACCCTAAACCCTAACCGTAACCCAAACCCTAACCCTAACAATAACCCTAACAATAACCCTAACCTTAACGCCATCCCAAACCCTAATGCTAACCCTAATTTAAATGAAACCCTAACACTACCCTAACCCTAACCCTAACCCTAATCTTAATCCTAAACCCTAACCTTAACACTAACCCTAACCCTAAACCTTAACTAACCCTGAACCTGACCCTGACCCTAACCCTAACCTTAACGGTCTCCCAAACACTAACCCAAACACTAATTCAAACGAAACCCTAACCCCAACCTGACCCGAACCCTAACCCTAATCTTTAACCCTAGCCCTAACCATAACTCTACACCTAAACCTAAACCTAACACTAGCCCTAACCGTAACCCTAACCCTAGCCCGAACCCTAACTTTAAACCTAAACCTATCTCTCATCCTAAACCTTAACCCTAGCCCTACCCCATACCCTAGCCATAACCCTATGGTGCATTGTCCTCCTCAGAACCTTCTCTTGTGAATACCCCTTCTTTCATGGATTTAAATTTGACATTGCATTGAATCAGTTTCAGCAACAATTTCCCTAAACTAACCCTAACCCTAACCCTAAACCCTAAAGCTAACCCTAACCTAACCGTAACCCTAGCCCTGACCTTAACGCCATCCCAAACCCTAACGCTAACCCTAATTTAAATGAAACCATAACTCTACCCTAACCCTAACCCTAATCCTGAACATTAACCCTAGCCCGAATCCTAACCCTAACCCTAAAACGTAACCCTAACCCTAACCCTAAACACTAACCCTAACCCTAAACATAAACCCTAACCCTAATCCTAACCCTAAACCTAAACCTAACCCTAACCCTAACCTAAAAGCCATCCCAAACCCTAACGCTAACCCTAATTTAAATGAAACCCTAACACTACCCTAACCCTAACCCTAACCCTAATACTTAACCCTAGCCCTAACCCTAAACCTAAACCTAAATCCTAACCCTAACCCTAACCCTACACCTAACCCTAACCCTAACCCTAAACCCTAAGCCTAATCCTAAACCTAAGCCTAAACTTAACGCCATCCCAAACCCTAACGCTAACCCTAATTTAAATGAAACCCTAACACTACCCTAACCCTAACCCTAATCCTAAACCTTAAACCTAGCCCTAACCCTAACCCTAAATCCTAACCCTAACCCTAAACCCGAAACCTAACCATAATCCTAACCTTAACGATATCCCAAACCCTAACGCTTACCCTAATTTAAATGAAACCCTAACACTACCCTAACCCTAACCCTAATCCTAACCCTAAACCTTAACCCTAGCTCTAACCCTAACCCTAAACCCGAACCCTAAACCCTAACCCTAAACCCTAACCCTGAACCTGACCCTGACCCTAACCCTAACCCTAACCTTAACGCTCTCCCAAACCCTAACCTTAACAATAACCCCAACGTTAATGCCATCCAAACCCTAACGCTAACCCTAATTTAAATGAAACCCTAACACTACCCTAAACCTAACCGTAACCCTATCCCTAACCCTAATCCTAACCCTAACCCTGAACGTGACCCTGACCCTAACCCTAACCTTATCGCTCTCCAAAACCTAACCTTAACACTAATTTAAACGAAACACTCACCCTAACCTAACCCTAACCCTAACCCTAACCTAACCCTAACCCTAACCAAACCCTAACCCCAACCCTAAACTAAACCTAAACCTAACCTAACGCTTACCCAACCCTAACCCAATCCAACCCTAACCCTAAACCTAACCTAAACCTACCCGAACCCCAACCCTAACCATAAACCAAATTCTAACCCTATCCCTAACCCTAACACTAACTCAAGCCCTATTCCAAACCCTAACCTGACCCTAATCCTAACCCTAAAACTTACCCAACTATGACCCTCACCCCCACCCTCACATTAACCCTATCCGTAACAGAATCCTAAGCAAAAACCTAACCCTAACCCTAATCTTAACCTTAACCTTCACCCTCACCATAACCCTAACACTAACCTGAAACCAAACCCTAACCTAACCCTAACCCTAACCCTAAACCAACACCTAACCCAACCCTAACTCTAACACTAACACTAACCCTAAAGTAAATCAAAACCTAAGCCTAACCCTAACCCTAAACAAACCCTAACCCTAACCATAATCCAAATCTGAACCTGAACCCGAACCCGAATAGAACCGCTAAACCTAACCCTAATCCTAACCTTAACCAAAACCCTAAACCTAACCTAACCCTAAACCTAACCCGAACAAAACCCCTTACATTTAGCTTGACCCTGACCCTAACCCTACTCTAAACTAAACCATAAAATTAACCTAACCCTACCCATAACCCGAATCCTATCTTGAACCTGAATGCCAAACATAACCCTGAACCTTGCCCAAATCCTAATCCTAATCCAAATTTAAAGCATGAGGATATAACATGTATAACTATGGTGCATTGTACTCCTAAGAACCTTGTCCTGTTTAAAACACCTTCAATGATGGACAGATATTTGATATTGTATTGATTCAGTTTCAGAAACATCTTCCATTTGCACATACAGAATCCTGGTTCTTAGGGCTAGTCCAGGAGTTAAGATGTATCACTATGGTGCATTGTACTGCTAAGAAACTTCTTTTGTGAAGACACCTTCACTGATGGAGATAAATTTGATATTCCTTTGATTCAGTTTCAGAAAGGGCTTCCATTTGCACATACAGAATAATGGTTCGTACTCCTAGTTCAGGAGTGAACAGGTATCACTAGGGTGCATTGTACTCCTCAGAACCTTGTCCTGTGAAAACACATTCAATAATAGAGAGATATTTGATATTGTATTGATTCAGTTTCAGAAACAGCTTCCATTTGCACATACAGAATCCTGGTTCTTACTGCTACTTCAGGAGTGAACATGTATCACGATGGTGCATTGTTCTCCTAGGAAACTTCTGTTGTGAAGACACTTTCAGTGATGGAGACATATTTGATAATGCATTGATTCAGATTCAGTAACTGCTTCCATTTGCACATACAGAATCCTGGTTCTTATTTCTAGTTCAGGAGTTAACATGTATCACTATGGTGCATTCTTCTCCTAAGAACCTTCAGTACTGGAGCCACCTTCAGTAATGGAGACATATTTGATATTGCATTGATTCAGTTTCAGAAACAGCTTCTTTTGCACATACACAATCCTGGTTCTTACTATTAATTCATGAGTTAATATGTGTCACTATGGTGCATTCTTCTCCTAAGAACCTTCTGTAGTGAACACAATTTCAGTAATGGAGACATATTTGTTATTGCATTGATTCACTTTCAAAAACACCTTCTATTGAACATTGAGAATCCTGGTTCTTACTATTAGTTCAGGAGTTAACATGTGTCACTATAGTGCATTGTTCTCCTAAAACCTTCTGTTGTGAAGACACTTTCAGTGATGGAGACATATTTGATATTGCATTGATTCAGATTCAGTAACTGCTTCCATTTGCACATACAGAATCCTGGTTCTTACTTTTAGTTCAGGAGTTAACATGTATCACTATGGTGCATTGTTCTCCTAAGAACCTTCTGTTGTGAAGACACTTTCAGTGATGGAGACATATTTGTTATTGCATTGATTCAGTTTCACAAACACCTTCTATTGAACATACAGAATCCTGGTTCTTATTATTAGTTCATGAGTTAACATGTGACACTATGGTGCATTGTTCTCCTAAGAACCTTTTGTTCTGAACACACCTTCAGTGATGGAGACATATTTGTTATTGCATTGATTCAGTTTCAGAAACACCTTCTATTGAACATTGAGAATCCTGGTTCTTACTATTAGTTAAGGAGTTAACATGTGTCACAACGGTGCATTGTTCTCCTAAGAACCTTCTGTTGTGAATACACTTTCAGTGATGGAGACATATTTGATATTGCATTGATTCAGATTCAGTAACTGCTTCCATTTGCACATACAGAATCCTGGTTCTTACTGCTAGTTCAGGAGTTAAGATGTATCACTATGGTGCATTGTTCTCCTAAGAACCTTCTGTTGTGGAGACACTTTCAGTGATGGAGACATATTTGTTATTGCATTGATTCAGTTTCAAAAACACCTTCTATTGAACATACAGAATCCTGGTTCTTACTATTAGTTCATGAGTTAACATGTGACACTATGGAGCATTCTTCACCTAAGAAACTTCTTTTCTGAAGACACCTTGAGTGATGGAGACATATTTGAGATTGCATTGATTCAGTTTCAGAAACAGCTTCTTTTGCACATACACAATCCTGGTTCTTACTATTAGTTCATGAGTTAACATGTATCACTATTTTGCATTGTTCTCCTAAGAATCTTATCTTCTGAAGACACCTTAGGGTGATGGAGACATATTTGTTATTGCATTCATTCAGTTTCAGAAACACCTTCTATTGAACATACAGAATCCTGGTTCTTACTATTAGTTCATGAGTTAACATGTGTCACTATGGTGCATTCTTCTCCTAAGAAACTTCTCTTCTGAAGACACTTTCAGTGATGGAGACATATTTGATAATGCATTGATTCAGATTTAGTAACTGCTTCCATTTGCACATACAGAATCCTGGTTCTTACTTCTAGTTCAGGAGTTAACATGTATCACTACGGTGCATTCTTCTCCTAAGAACCTTCAGTTCTGGAGACACCTTCAGATATGGAGACATTTTTGATATTGCATGGATTCAGTTTGAGTAACTGCTTCCATTTGCACATACAGAATCCTGGTTCTTACTGCTAGTTCAGGAGTTAACATGTATCACTATGGTGCATTGTTCTCCTAATTACCTTCTGTAGTGTACACACTTTCAGTGATGGAGACATATTTATTATTGCATTGATTCAGTATCACAAACACCTTATTTTGCACATACAGAATCCTGGTTCTTACTGCTAGTTCAGGAGTTAACATGTATCACTACGGTGCATTCTTCTCCTAAGAACCTTCAGTTCTGGAGACACCTTCAGATATGGAGACATTTTTGATATTGCATGGATTCAGTTTCAGTAACTGCTTCCATTTGCACATACAGAATCCTGGTTCTTACTGCTACTTCAGGCTTTAACATGTATCACTATGGTGCATTGTTCTCCTAAGAACCTTCTGTTCTGAAGACAACTTCAGTGATGGAGACATATTTGGTAATGCATTGATTCAGATTAAGTAACTGCTTCAATTTGCACTTACAGAATCCTGGTTCTTACTTCTAGTTCAGGAGTTAACTTGTGTCATTATGGTGCATTCTTCTCCTAAGAACCTTCTGTTCTGAAGACACCTTCAGTGATGGAAACATATTTGATATTGCATTGATTCAGTTTCAGAAAAAGCTTCTTTTGCACATACAGGATCCTGGTTCTTACTATTAGTTCATTAGTTAACATGTATCACTATTGTGCATTGTTCTCCTAAGAACCTTCTGTTCTGAAGACACCTTCAGTGATGGAGACATATTTGTTATTGCATTGATTCAGTTTCAGAAACAGCTTCTATTGAACATACAGAATCCTGGTTCTTACTATTAGTTCATGAGTTAACATGTGTCACTATGGTGCATTGTTCTCCTAAAAACCTTCTGTTGTGAAGACACTTTCAGTGATGGAGACATATTTGATATTGCACTGATTCAGTTTCAGTAACTGCTTCCATTTGCACATACAGAATCCTGGTTCTCACTTCTAGTTCAGGAGTTAACAGGTATCACTATGGTGCATTGTCTTGATTTTGCATTGAATCAGTTTCACAAACAACTTCTTTTGCACATACAGAATCCTGGTTCTTACTGCTAGTTCAGGAGTTAACATGTATCACTATGGTGGATTGTTCTCCTAATTACCTTCTGTTGTGAATACACTTTCAGTGATCGAGACATATTTGATATTGCATTCATTCAGGTTCACTAATACTTCAATGTGCACATACAGAATCCTGGTTATTACTTCTTGTTCAGGAGTTAACATGTATCACTATGTTGCATTGTTCTCCTAATAACCTTCTGTTCTGAAGACACCTTTAGTGATGGAGACGTATTTGTTATTGCATTGATTCAGTTTCAAAAACACCTTGTATTGAACATACAGAATCCTCGTTCTTACTATTAGTTCATGAGTTAACATGTGTCACTATGGTGCATTCTTCTCCTAAGAACCTTCTGTTCTGAAGACAACTTCAGTGATGGAGACATATTTGATATTGCATTGATTCAGTTTCAGAAACAGCTTCTTTTGCCCATACAGAATCCTGATTCTTACTATTAGTTCATGAGTTAACGTATCACTATTGTGCATTCTTCTCCGAAGAACCTTCTGTTCTGAAGACACCTTCAGTGATGGAGACATATTTGATATTGCATTGATTCAGTTTCAGAAACAGCTTCTTTTGCCCATACAAGATCCTGGTTCTTACTATTAGTTCATGAGTTAACATGTTTCACTATGGTGCATTTTTCTCCTAAGAACCTTCTGTTCTCAAGACTCCTTCAGTGATGGAGACATATTTGATATTGCATTGATTCAGTTTCACAAACACCTTCTTTTGCACATACAGAATCCTGGTTCTTACTGCTAGTTCATGAGTTAACATGTTTCACTATGGTGCATTTTTCTTCTAAGAACCTTCTGTTCTCAAGACTCCTTCAGTGATGGAGACATATTTGATTTTGCATTGCATCAGTTTTAAAAACAACTTCTTTTGCACATACAGAATCTTGGTTCTTACTGCTAGTTCAGGAGTTAACATGTATCACTATGGTGCATTCTTCTCCGAAGAACCTTCTGTTCTGAAGACACCTTCAGTGATGGAGACATATTTGTTATTGCATTGATTCAGTTTCAGAAACACCTTCTAGTGAACATACAGAATCCTGATTCTTACTATTAGTACATGAGTTAACATGTGTCACTATGGTGCATTCTTCTCCTAAGAACCTTCTGTTCTGAAGACACCTTCAGTGATGGAGACATATTTGATATTGCATTGAATCAGTTTTACAAACAACTTCTTTTGCACATACAGAATCTTGGTTCTTACTGCTAGTTCAGGACTTAACATGTATCAATATGGTGCATTGTTCTCCTAAGAACCTTCTGTTGTGAAGACACTTTCAGTGATGGAGACATATTTGTTATTGCATTGATTCAGTTTCAAAAACACCTTCTATTGAACATACAAAATCCTGGTTCTTACTATTAGTTCATGAGTTAACATGTGACACTATGGTGCATTGTTCTCCTAAGAACATTTTGTTCTGAACACACCTTCAGTGATGGAGACATATTTGTTATTGCATTGATTCAGTTTCAGAAACATCTTCTATTGAACATACAGAATCCTGGTTCTTACTATTAATTCATGAGTTAACATGTGTCACTATGGTGCATTCTTCTCCTAAGAACCTTCTGTAGTGAACACAATTTCAGTGATGGAGACATATTTGTTATTGCATTGATTCACTTTCAAAAATACCTTCTATTGAACATTGAGAATCCTGGTTCTTACTATTAGTTAAGGAGTTAACATGTGTCACTATGGTGCAGTGTTCTCCTAAGAACCTTCTGTTGTGAAGACAATTTCAGTGATGGAGACATATTTGATATTGCATTGATTCAGATTCAGTAACTGCTTCCATTTGCACATACAGAATCCTGGTTCTTACTTTTAGTTCAGGAGTTAACATGTATCACTATGGTGCATTGTTCTCCTAAGAACCTTCTGTTGTGAAGACACTTTCAGTGATGGAGACATATTTGTTATTGCATTGATTCAGTTTCAAAAACACCTTCTATTGAACATACAGAATCCTGGTTCTTACTATTAGTTCATGAGTTAACATGTGACACTATGGTGCATTCTTCACCTAAGAACCTTCTGTTCTGAAGACACCTTCAGTGATGGAGACATATTTGAGATTGCATTGATTCAGTTTCAGAAACAGCTTCTTTTGCACATACACAATCCTGGTTCTTACTATTAGTTCATGAGTTAACATGTATCACTATTTTGCATTGTTCTCCAAGAACCTTCTCTTCTGAAGACACCTTCAGTGATGGAGACATATTTGTTATTGCATTGATTCAGTTTCAGAAACACCTTCTATTGAACATACAGAATCCTGGTTCTTACTATTAGTTCATGAGTTAACATGTGTCACTATGGTGCATTCTTCTCCTAAGAACCTTCTCTTCTGAAGACACTTTCAGTGATGGAGACATATTTGATAATGCATTGATTCAGATTTAGTAACTGCTTCCATTTGCACATACAGAATCCTGGTTCTTACTTCTAGTTCAGGAGTTAACATGTATCACTATGGTGCATTCTTCTCCTGAGAACCTTCAGTTCTGGAGACACCTTCAGATATGGAGACATTTTTGATATTGCATGGATTCAGTTTCAGTAACTGCTTCCATTTGCACATACAGAATCCTGGTTCTTACTGCTAGTTCAGGCTTTAACATGTATCACTATGGTGCATTGTTCTCCTAAGAACCTTCTGTTCTGAAGACAACTTCAGTGATGGAGACATATTTGGTAATGCATTGATTCAGATTAAGTAACTGCTTCAATTTGCACATACAGAATCCTGGTTCTTACTTCTAGTTCAGGAGTTAACTTGTGTCATTATGGTGAATTCTTCTCCTAAGAACCTTATGTTCTGAAGAAACCTTCAGTGACGGAGACATATTTGATATTGCATTGATTCAGATTCAGTAACTGCTTCCATTTGCACATACAGAATCCTGGTTCTTATTTCTAGTTCAGGAGTTAACATGTATCACTATGGTTCATTCTTCTCCTAAGAACCTTCAGTACTGGAGCCACCGTCAGTGATGGAGACATATTTGATATTGCATTGATTCAGTTTCAGAAACAGCTTCTTTTGCACATACACAATCCTGGTTCTTACTTTTAATTCATGAGTTAATATGTGTCACTATGGTGCATTCTTCTCCTAAGAACCTTCTGTAGTGAACACAATTTCAGTAATGGAGACATATTTGTTATTGCATTGATTCACTTTCAAAAACACCTTCTATTGAACATTGAGAATCCTGGTTCTTACTATTAGTTCAGGAGTTAACATGTGTCACTATGGTGCATTGTTCTCCTAAGAACCTTCTGTTGTGAAGACACTTTCAGTGATGGAGACATATTTGATATTGCATTGATTCAGATTCAGTAACTGCTTCCATTTGCACATACAGAATCCTGGTTCTTACTTTTAGTTCAGGAGTTAACATGTATCACTATGGTGCATTGTTCTCCTAAGAACCTTCTGTTGTGAAGACACTTTCAGTGATGGAGACATATTTGTTATTGCATTGATTCAGTTTCACTAACACCTTCTATTTAACATACAGAATCCTGGTTCTTACTATTAGTTCATGAGTTAACATGTGACACTATGGTGCATTGTTCTCCTAAGAACCTTTTGTTCTGAACACACCTTCAGTGATGGAGACATATTTGTTATTGCATTGATTCAGTTTCAGAAACACCTTCTATTGAACATTGAGAATCCTGGTTCTTACTATTAGTTCATGAGTCAACATGTGACACTATGGAGCATTCTTCACCTAAGAAACTTCTTTTCTGAAGACACCTTGAGTGATGGAGACATATTTGAGATTGCATTGATTCAGTTTCAGAAACAGCTTCTTTTGCCCATACAGAATCCTCGTTCTTACTATGAGTTCATGAGTTAACATGTATCACTATTTTGCATTGTTCTCCTAAGAATCTTATCTTCTGAAGAAACCTTCAGTGATGGAGACATATTTGTTATTGCATTGATTCAGTTTCAGAAACACCTTCTATTGAACATACAGAATCCTGGTTCTTACTATTAGTTCATGAGTTAACATGTGTCACTATGGTGCATTCTTCTCCTAAGAACCTTCTCTTCTGAAGACACTTTCAGTGATGGAGACATATTTGATAATGCATTGATTCAGATTTAGTAACTGCTTCCATTTGCACATACAGAATCCTGGTTCTTACTTCTAGTTCAGGAGTTAACATGTATCACTATGGTGCATTCTTCTCCTAAGAACCTTCAGTTCTGGAGACACCTTCAGATATGGAGACATTTTTGATATTGCATGGATTCAGTTTCAGTAACTGCTTCCATTTGCACATACAGAATCCTGGTTCTTACTGCTAGTTCAGGCTTTAACATCTATCACTATGGTGCATTGTTCTCCTAAGAACCTTCTGTTCTGAAGACAACTTCAGTGATGGAGACATATTTGGTAATGCATTGATTCAGATTAAGTAACTGCTTCAATTTGCACATACAGAATCCTGGTTCTTACTTCTAGTTCAGGAGTTAACTTGTGTCATTATGGTGAATTCTTCTCCTAAGAACCTTATGTTCTGAAGAAACCTTCAGTGACGGAGACATATTTGATATTGCATTGATTCAGATTCAGTAACTGCTTCCATTTGCACATACAGAATCCTGGTTCTTATTTCTAGTTCAGGAGTTAACATGTATCACTATGGTTCATTCTTCTCCTAAGAACCTTCAGTACTGGAGCCACCGTCAGTGATGGAGACATATTTGATATTGCATTGATTCAGTTTCAGAAACAGCTTCTTTTGCACATACACAATCCTGGTTCTTACTTTTAATTCATGAGTTAATATGTGTCACTATGGTGCATTCTTCTCCTAAGAACCTTCTGTAGTGAACACAATTTCAGTAATGGAGACATATTTGTTATTGCATTGATTCACTTTCAAAAACACCTTCTATTGAACATTGAGAATCCTGGTTCTTACTATTAGTTCAGGAGTTAACATGTGTCACTATGGTGCATTGTTCTCCTAAGAACCTTCTGTTGTGAAGACACTTTCAGTGATGGAGACATATTTGATATTGCATTGATTCAGATTCAGTAACTGCTTCCATTTGCACATACAGAATCCTGGTTCTTACTTTTAGTTCAGGAGTTAACATGTATCACTATGGTGCATTGTTCTCCTAAGAACCTTCTGTTGTGAAGACACTTTCAGTGATGGAGACATATTTGTTATTGCATTGATTCAGTTTCACAAACACCTTCTATTTAACATACAGAATCCTGGTTCTTACTATTAGTTCATGAGTTAACATGTGACACTATGGTGCATTGTTCTCCTAAGAACCTTTTGTTCTGAACACACCTTCAGTGATGGAGACATATTTGTTATTGCATTGATTCAGTTTCAGAAACACCTTCTATTGAACATTGAGAATCCTGGTTCTTACTATTAGTTCATGAGTCAACATGTGACACTATGGAGCATTCTTCACCTAAGAAACTTCTTTTCTGAAGACACCTTGAGTGATGGAGACATATTTGAGATTGCATTGATTCAGTTTCAGAAACAGCTTCTTTTGCCCATACAGAATCCTCGTTCTTACTATGAGTTCATGAGTTAACATGTATCACTATTTTGCATTGTTCTCCTAAGAATCTTATCTTCTGAAGACACCTTCAGTGATGGAGACATATTTGTTATTGCATTGATTCAGTTTCAGAAACACCTTCTATTGAACATACAGAATCCTGGTTCTTACTATTAGTTCATGAGTTAACATGTGTCACTATGGTGCATTCTTCTCCTAAGAACCTTCTCTTCTGAAGACACTTTCAGTGATGGAGACATATTTGATAATGCATTGATTCAGATTTAGTAACTGCTTCCATTTGCACATACAGAATCCTGGTTCTTACTTCTAGTTCAGGAGTTAACATGTATCACTATGGTGCATTCTTCTCCTAAGAACCTTCAGTTCTGGAGACACCTTCAGATATGGAGACATTTTTGATATTGCATGGATTCAGTTTCAGTAACTGCTTCCATTTGCACATACAGAATCCTGGTTCTTACTGCTAGTTCAGGCTTTAACATGTATCACTATGGTGCATTGTTCTCCTAAGAACCTTCTGTTCTGAAGACAACTTCAGTGATGGAGACATATTTGGTAATGCATTGATTCAGATTAAGTAACTGCTTCAATTTGCACTTACAGAATCCTGGTTCTTACTTCTAGTTCAGGAGTTAACTTGTGTCATTATGGTGCATTCTTCTCCTAAGAACCTTCTGTTCTGAAGACACCTTCAGTGATGGAAACATATTTGATATTGCATTGATTCAGTTTCAGAAAAAGCTTCTTTTGCACATACAGAATCCTGGTTCTTACTATTAGTTCATTAGTTAACATGTATCACTATTGTGCATTGTTCTCCTAAGAACCTTCTGTTCTGAAGACACCTTCAGTGATGGAGACATATTTGTTATTGCATTGATTCAGTTTCAGAAACAGCTTCTATTGAACATACAGAATCCTGGTTCTTACTATTAGTTCATGAGTTAACATGTGTCACTATGGTGCATTGTTCTCCTAAAAACCTTCTGTTGTGAAGACACTTTCAGTGATGGAGACATATTTGATATTGCACTGATTCAGTTTCAGTAACTTCTTCCATTTGCACATACAGAATCCTGGTTCTCACTTCTAGTTCAGGAGTTAACAGGTATCACTATGGTGCATTGTCTTGATTTTGCATTGAATCAGTTTCACAAACAACTTCTTTTGCACATACAGAATCCTGGTTCTTACTGCCAGCTCAGGAGTTAACATGTATCACTATGGTGGATTGTTCTCCTAATTACCTTCTGTTGTGAATACACTTTCAGTGATCGAGACATATTTGATATTGCATTCATTCAGGTTCAGTAACTACTTCAATGTGCACATACAGAATCCTGGTTATTACTTCTTGTTCAGGAGTTAACATGTATCACTATGGTGCATTGTTCTCCTAATAACCTTCTGTTCTGAAGACACCTTTAGTGATGGAGACGTATTTGTTATTGCATTGATTCAGTTTCAGAAACACCTTGTATTGAACATACAGAATCCTCGTTCTTACTATTAGTTCATGAGTTAACATGTGTCACTATGGTGCATTCTTCTCCTGAGAACCTTCTGTTCTGAAGACAACTTCAGTGATGGAGACATATTTGATATTGCATTGATTCAGTTTCAGAAACAGCTTCTTTTGCCCATACAGAATCCTGATTCTTACTATTAGTTCATGAGTTAACGTATCACTATTGTGCATTCTTCTCCGAAGAACCTTCTGTTCTGAAGACACCTTCAGTGATGGAGACATATTTGATATTGCATTGATTCAGTTTCAGAAACAGCTTCTTTTGCCCATACAAAATCCTGGTTCTTACTATTAGTTCATGAGTTAACATGTTTCACTATGGTGCATTTTTCTCCTAAGAACCTTCTGTTCTCAAGACTCCTTCAGTGATGGAGACATATTTGATATTGCATTGATTCAGTTTCACAAACACCTTCTTTTGCACATACAGAATCCTGGTTCTTACTGCTATTTCATGAGTTAACATGTTTCACTATGGTGCATTTTTCTCCTAAGAACCTTCTGTTCTCAAGACTCCTTCAGTGATGGAGACATATTTGATTTTGCATTGCATCAGTTTTACAACAACTTCTTTTGCACATACAGAATCTTGGTTCTTACTGCTAGTTCAGGAGTTAACATGTATCACTATGGTGCATTCTTCTCCGAAGAACCTTCTGTTCTGAAGACACCTTCAGTGATGGAGACATATTTGTTATTGCATTGATTCAGTTTCAGAAACACCTTCTAGTGAACATACAGAATCCTGATTCTTACTATTAGTACATGAGTTAACATGTGTCACTATGGTGCATTCTTCTCCTAAGAACCTTCTGTTCTGAAGACACCTTCAGTTATGGAGACATATTTGATATTGCATTGAATCAGTTTTACAAACAACTTCTTTTGCACATACAGAATCTTGGTTCTTACTGCTAGTTCAGGACTTAACATGTATCACTATGGTGGATTGTTCTCCTAATTACCTTCTGTTGTGAAGACACTTTCAGTGATGGAGACATATTTGTTATTGCATTGATTCAGTTTCAAAAACACCTTCTATTGAACATACAGAATCCTGGTTCTTACTATTAGTTCATGAGTTAACATGTGACACTATGGTGCATTGTTCTCCTAAGAACATTTTGTTCTGAACACACCTTCAGTGATGGAGACATATTTGTTATTGCATTGATTCAGTTTCAGAAACATCTTCTATTGAACATACAGAATCCTGGTTCTTACTATTAATTCATGAGTTAACATGTGTCACTATGGTGCATTCTTCTCATAAGAACCTTCTGTAGTGAACACAATTTCAGTGATGGAGACATATTTGTTATTGCATTGATTCACTTTCAAAAATACCTTCTATTGAACATTGAGAATCCTGGTTCTTACTATTAGTTCAGGAGTTAACATGTGTCACTATGGTGCAGTGTTCTCCTAAGAACCTTCTGTTGTGAAGACACTTTCAGTGATGGAGACATATTTGATATTGCAT
Source organism: Urosaurus nigricauda (assembly GCA_034509955.1). Classification (NCBI taxonomy): domain Eukaryota; kingdom Metazoa; phylum Chordata; class Lepidosauria; order Squamata; family Phrynosomatidae; genus Urosaurus; species Urosaurus nigricauda. Next base: position 103,896,992 of record JAOEGL010000005.1, on the reverse strand, counting down.
TGATTCAGATTCAGTAACTGCTTCCATTTGCACATACAGAATCCTGGTTCTTACTTTTAGTTCAGGAGTTAACATGTATCACTATGGTGCATTGTTCTCCTAAGAACCTTTGGTGTGAAGACACTTTCAGTGATGGAGACATATTTGTTATTGCATTGATTCAGTTTCAAAAACACCTTCTATTGAACATACAGAATCCTTGTTCTTACTATTAGTTCATGAGTTAACATGTGACACTATGGTGCATTCTTCACCTAAGAACCTTCTGTTCTGAAGACACCTTCAGTGATGGAGACATATTTGAGATTGCATTGATTCAGTTTCAGAAACAGCTTCTTTTGCACATACACAATCCTGGTTCTTACTATTAGTTCATGAGTTAACATGTATCACTATTTTGCATTGTTCTCCAAGAACCTTCTCTTCTGAAGACACCTTCAGTGATGGAGACATATTTGTTATTGCATTGATTCAGTTTCAGAAACACCTTCTATTGAACATACAGAATCCTGGTTCTTACTATTAGTTCATGAGTTAACATGTGTCACTATGGTGCATTCTTCTCCTAAGAACCTTCTCTTCTGAAGACACTTTCAGTGATGGAGACATATTTGATGATGCATTGATTCAGATTTAGTAACTGCTTCCATTTGCACATACAGAATCCTGGTTCTTACTTCTAGTTCAGGAGTTAACATGTATCACTATGGTGCATTCTTCTCCTGAGAACCTTCAGTTCTGGAGACATCTTCAGATATGGAGACATTTTTGATATTGCATGGATTCAGTTTCAGTAACTGCTTCCATTTGCACATACAGAATCCTGGTTCTTACTGCTAGTTCAGGCTTTAACATGTATCACTATGGTGCATTGTTCTCCTAAGAACCTTCTGTTCTGAAGACAACTTCAGTGATGGAGACATATTTGGTAATGCATTGATTCAGATTAAGTAACTGCTTCAATTTGCACATACAGAATCCTGGTTCTTACTTCTAGTTCAGGAGTAAACTTGTGTCATAATGGTGCATTCTTCTCCTAAGAACCTTCTGTTCTGAAGACACCTTCAGTGATGGAGACATATTTGATATTGCATTGATTCAGTTTCAGTAATTGCTTCCATTTGCACATACAGAATACTGGTTCTTACTTCTAGTTCAGGAGTTAACATATATCACTATGGTGCATTGTTCTCCAAATTACATCCTCTTGTGAAGACACTTTCAGTGATGGAGACATATTTTATATTGCATTCATTCGGGTTCAGTAACTACTTCAATTTGCACATACAGAATCCTGGTTCTTACTTCTAGTTCATGAGTTAACATGTGTCACTATGGTGCATTGTTCTCCAAAAAACCTTCTGTTGTGAAGACACTTTCAGTGATGGAGACATATTTGATATTGCACTGATTCAGTTTCAGTAACTGCTTCCATTTGCACATACAGAATCCTGGTTCTCACTTCTAGTTCAGGAGTTAACAGGTATCACTATGGTGCATTGTCTTGATTTTGCATTGAATCAGTTTCACAAACAACTTCTTTTGCACATACAGAATCCTGGTTCTTACTGCTAGTTCAGGAGTTAACATGTATCACTATGGTGGATTGTTCTCCTAATTACCTTCTGTTGTGAATACACTTTCAGTGATGGAGACATATTTGATATTGCATTCATTCAGGTACAGTAACTACTTCAATGTGCACATACAGAATCCTGGTTATTACTTCTAGTTCAGGAGTTAACATGTATCACTATGGTGCATTGTTCTCCTAATAACCTTCTGTTCTGAAGACACCTTCAGTGATGGAGACGTATTTGTTATTGCATTGATTCAATTTCAGAAACACCTTGTATTGAACATACAGAATCCTCGTTCTTACTATTAGTTCATGAGTTAACTTGTGTCACTATGGTGCATTCTTCTCCAAAGAACCTTCTGTTCTGAAGACACCTTCAGTGATGGAGACATATTTGATATTGCATTGATTCAGTTTCAGAAACAGCTTCTTTTGCCCATACAGAATCCTCGTTCTTACTATGAGTTCATGAGTTAACATGTATCACTATTGTGCATTCTTCTCCTAAGAACCTTCTGTTCTGAAGACAACTTCAGTGATGGATACATATTTGATATTGCATTGATTCAGTTTCAGAAACAGCTTCTTTTGCCCATATAGAATCCTCGTTCTTACTATGAGTTCATGAGTTAACATGTATCACTATTGTGCATTCTTCTCCTAAGAACCTTCTGTTCTGAAGACAACTTCAGTGATGGAGACATATTTGATATTGCATTGATTCAGTTTCAGAAACAGCTTCTATTGAACATACAGAATCCTGGTTCTTACTATTAGTTCATGAGTTAACATGTATCACTATTGTGCATTGTTCTCCTAAGAACCTTCTGTTCTGAAGACACCTTCAGTGATGGAGACATATTTGATATTGCATTGATTCAGTTTCACAAACACCTTCTTTTGCACATACAGAATTCTGGTTCTTACTGATAGTTCAGGAGTTAAAATGTATCACTATGGTGCATTCTTCTCCTAAGAACCTTCTGTTCTGAAGACACCTTCAGTGATGGAGACATACTTGATATTGCATTGATTCAGTTTCAGAAACAGCTTCTTTTGCACATACAGAATCCTGGTTCTTACTATTAGTTCATAAGTTAACACATATCACTATTGTGCATTGTTCCCCTAAGAACCTTGTCTTCTGAAGACACCTTCAGTGATGGAGACATATTTGTTATTGCATTGATTTAGTTTCAGAAACAGCTTCTATTGAACATGCAGAATCCTGGTTCTTACTATTAGTTCATGAGTTAACATGTTTCACTATGGTGCATTCTTCTAAGAACCTTCTGTTCTGAAGACACCTTCAGTGATGGAGACATATTTGATACTGCATTGATTCAGTTTGACAAACACCTTCTTTTGCACATACAGAATTCTGGTTCTTACTGATAGTTCAGGAGTTTACATGTATCACTATGGTGCATTCTTCTCCCAAGAACCTTCTGTTCTGAAGAAACCTTCATTGATGGAGAAATATTTGATATTGCATTGATTCAGTTTCAGTAATTGCTTCCATTTGCACATACAGAATCCTGGTTTTTACTTCTAGTTCAGGAGTTAACATGTATCACTATGCTGCATTGTTCTCCTAAGAACCTTCAGTTCTGAAGACACCTTCAGTGATGGAGACATATTTGTTATTACATTGATTAAGTTTCAGAAACACCTTCTATTGAACATACAGAATCCTGATTCTTACTATTAGTTCATCAGTTAACTTGTGTCACTATGGTTCATTCTTCTCCTAAGAACCTTCTGTTCTGAAGACACCTTCAGTGATGGAAATATATTTGATATTGCATTGATTAAGTAAAAAAAAAACTTCTTTTGCACATACAGAATCCTGGTTCTTACTATTAGTTCATTAGTCAACATGTATCACTATTGTGCATTGTTCTCCTAAGAACCTTCTGTTCTGAAGACACCTTCAGTGATGGAGACATATTTGTTATTGCATTGATTCAGTTTCAGAAACAGCTTCTATTGAACATACAGAATCCTGGTTCTTACTATTAGTTCATGAGTTGACATGTGTCACTATGGTGCATTGTTCTCCTAAAAACCTTCTGTTGTGAAGACACTTTCAGTGATGGAGACATATTTGATATTGCACTGATTCAGTTTCAGTAACTGCTTCCATTTGCACATACAGAATCCTGGTTCTCACTTCTAGTTCAGGAGTTAACAGGTATCACTATGGTGCATTGTCTTGATTTTGCATTGAATCAGTTTCACAAACAACTTCTTTTGCACATACAGAATCCTGGTTCTTACTGCTAGTTCATGAGTTAACATGTATCACTATGGTGGATTGTTCTCCTAATTACCTTCTGTTGTGAATACACTTTCAGTGATGGAGACATATTTGATATTGCATTCATTCAGGTTCAGTAACTACTTCAATGTGCACATACAGAATCCTGGTTATTACTTCTAGTTCAGGAGTTAACATGTATCACTATGGTGCATTGTTCTCCTAATAACCTTCTGTTCTGAAGACACCTTCAGTGATGGAGACGTATTTGTTATTGCATTGATTCAATTTCAGAAACACCTTGTATTGAACATACAGAATCATCGTTTTTACTATTAGTTCATGAGTTAACATGTGTCACTATGGTGCATTCTTCTCCTAAGAACCTTCTGTTCTGAAGACAACTTCAGTGATGGATACATATTTGATATTGCATTGATTCAGTTTCAGAAACAGCTTCTTTTGCCCATATAGAATCCTCGTTCTTACTATGAGTTCATGAGTTAACATGTATCACTATTGTGCATTCTTCTCCTAAGAACCTTCTGTTCTGAAGACAACTTCAGTGATGGAGACATATTTGATATTGCATTGATTCAGTTTCAGAAACAGCTTCTATTGAACATACAGAATCCTCGTTCTTACTATTAGTTCATGAGTTAACATGTATCACTATTGTGCATTGTTCTCCTAAGAACCTTCTGTTCTGAAGACACCTTCAGTGATGGAGACATATTTGATATTGCATTGATTCAGTTTCACAAACACCTTCTTTTGCACATACAGAATTCTGGTTCTTACTGATAGTTCAGGAGTTAAAATGTATCACTATGGTGCATTCTTCTCCTAAGAACCTTCAGTTCTGAAGACACCTTCAGTGATGGAGACATATTTGTTATTACATTGATTCAGTTTCAGAAACACCTTCTATTGAACATACAGAATCCTGGTTCTTACTATTAGTTCATAAGTTAACACATATCACTATGGTTCATTCTTCTCCTAAGAACCTTCTGTTCTGAAGACACCTTCAGTGATGGAAATATATTTGATATTGCATTGATTAAGTAAAAAAAAAACTTCTTTTGCACATACAGAATCCTGGTTCTTACTATTAGTTCATTAGTCAACATGTATCACTATTGTGCATTGTTCTCCTAAGAACCTTCTGTTCTGAAGACACCTTCAGTGATGGAGACATATTTGTTATTGCATTGATTCAGTTTCAGAAACAGCTTCTATTGAACATACAGAATCCTGGTTCTTACTATTAGTTCATGAGTTGACATGTGTCACTATGGTGCATTGTTCTCCTAAAAACCTTCTGTTGTGAAGACACTTTCAGTGATGGAGACATATTTGATATTGCACTGATTCAGTTTCAGTAACTGCTTCCATTTGCACATACAGAATCCTGGTTCTCACTTCTAGTTCAGGAGTTAACAGGTATCACTATGGTGCATTGTCTTGATTTTGCATTGAATCAGTTTCACGAACAACTTCTTTTGCACATACAGAATCCTGGTTCTTACTGCTAGTTCATGAGTTAACATGTATCACTATGGTGGATTGTTCTCCTAATTACCTTCTGTTGTGAATACACTTTCAGTGATGGAGACATATTTGATATTGCATTCATTCAGGTTCAGTAACTACTTCAATGTGCACATACAGAATCCTGGTTATTACTTCTAGTTCAGGAGTTAACATGTATCACTATGGTGCATTGTTCTCCTAATAACCTTCTGTTCTGAAGACACCTTCAGTGATGGAGACGTATTTGTTATTGCATTGATTCAATTTCAGAAACACCTTGTATTGAACATACAGAATCATCGTTTTTACTATTAGTTCATGAGTTAACATGTGTCACTATGGTGCATTCTTCTCCTAAGAACCTTCTGTTCTGAAGACAACTTCAGTGATGGAGACATATTTGATATTGCATTGATTCAGTTTCAGCAACAGCTTCTTTTGCCCATACAGAATCCTCGTTCTTACTATGAGTTCATGAGTTAACATGTATCACTACTGTGCATTCTTCTCCTAAGAACCTTCTGTTCTGAAGACAACTTCAGTGATGGAGACATATTTGTTATTGCATTGATTTAGTTTCAGAAAAAGCTTCTATTGAACATACAGAATCCTGGTTCTTACTATTAGTTCATGAGTTAACATGTTTCACTATGGTGCATTCTTCTCCTAAGAACCTTCTGTTCTGAAGACACCTTCAGTGATGGAGACATATTTGATATTGCATTGATTCAGTTTCACAAACACCTTCTTTTGCACATACAGAATCCTTGTTCTTACTGCTAGTTCAGGAGTTTACATGTATCTCCATGGTGCATTCTTCTCCTAAGAACCTTATGTTCTGAAGAAACCTTCAGTGATGGAGACATATTTGATATTGCATTGAATCAGTTTCACAAACAACTTCTTTTGCACATACAGAATCCTGGTTCTTACTGCTAGTTCAGGAGTTAACATGTGTCACTATGGTGCATTGTTCTCGAAAGAACCTTCTGTTGTGAAGACACTTTCAGAGATGGAGACTTATTTGATAATGCACTGATTCAGATGAAGTAACTGCTTCAATTTGCACATACAGAATCCGGGTTCTTACTTCTAGTTAAGGAGTTAACATGTATCACTATGGTGCATTCTTCTCCTAAGAACCTTCTGTTGTGAAGACACTTTCAGTGATGGAGACATATTTGATATTGCATTCATTCAGGTTCAGTAACTGCTTCAATTTGCACATACAGAATCCTGGTTCTTACTTCTAGTTCAGGAGTTAACATGTATCACGATGCTGCAATCTTCTCCTAAGAACCTTCTGTTCTGAAGATACCTTCAGTGATGGAGACATATTTGATATTGCATTGATTCTGTACGTGGAAAAGAACGTGTTTGTGAAACTGAATCAATGCAATATCAAATATGTCTCCATCACTGAAGGTGTCTTCAGAAGAGAAGGTTCTTAGGAGAACAGCGCACCATAGTGATACATTGTAACTCCTGAACTAGCAGTAAGAACCAGGATTCTGTATGTGCAAATGGAAGCAATTACTGAAACTGAATCAATGCAATATCAAATATGTCTCGATCACTGAAGGTTTCTTCAGAACAGAAGGTTCTTCGGAGAACAATGCACTATAGTGATACATGTTAACTCATGAACTAATACTAAGAACCCGGATTCTGTATGTGCAAAAGAAGCTGTTTCTGAAACTGAATCAATGCATTATCAAATATGTCTCCATAACTGAAGGTGTCTTCAGAACAGAAGGTTCTTAGGAGTATAATGCACCATAGGGACACATGTTAACTCATCAACTAATAGTAAGAACCAGGATTCTGTATGTTCAATAGAAGGTGTTTATGAAACTGAATCTATGCAATAACCACTATGTCTCCATCACTGAAGGTGTCTTCACAACAGAAGGTTCTTTGGAGAAGAATGCAAAATAGTGACACATGTTAACTCCTGAACTAGCAGTAAGAACCATGATTCTGTATGTTCAATAGAAGCTGTTTCTGAAACTGAATCAATGCAATAACAAATATGTATCCATCACTGAAGGTGTCTTCAGAACAGAAGGTTCTTAGGAGAACAATTTCACAATAGTGATACATGTTAACTCATGAACTGATAGTAAGAACCAGTATTCTGTATGTGCAAAAGAAGCTGTTTCTGAAACTGAATCAATGCAATATCAAATATGTCTCCATCACTGAAGGTGTCTTCAGAACAGAAGGTTCTTAGGAGAAGAATGCACCATAGTGACACATGTTAACTCATGAACTAATAGTAAGAATCAGGATTCTGTATGTTCAATCGAAGGTGTTCCTGAAACTTAATCAATGCTATAACAAATATGTCTCCATCACTGAAGGTGTCTTCAGAACAGAAGGTTCTTAGGAGAACAATGCACCCTAGTGATACATGTTGACTCTATAGAAGTAAGAACCAGGATTCTGTATGTGCAAATGGAAGCAATTACTGAAACTGAATCAATGCAATATCAAATATGTCTCCATCACTGAAAGTGTCTTCACAACAGAAGATTCTTCAGAGAACAATGCACCATAGTGAAACATGTGAACTCCTGAACTAGCAGTAAGAACTAGGATTCTGTATGTGCAAAATAAGGTGTTTGAATCAATGCAATATCAAATATGTCTCCATCAATGAAAGTGTCTTCACAACAGAAGATTGTTAGGAGAACAATGCACCATAGTGACACATGTGAACTCATGAACTAGCAGTAAGAACTAGGATTCTATATGTGCAAAAGAAGGTGTTTGTGAAACTGAATCAATGCAATATCTAATATATCTCCATCACTGAAGGTGTCTTCAGAACAGAAGGTTCTTAGGAGAAGAATGCACCATAGTAACACATGTTAACTCATCAACTAATAGGAAGAACCAGGATTCTGTATGTTCAATAGAAGGTGTTTATGAAACTGAATGCATGCAATAACAACTATGTCTCCATCACTGAAGGTGTCCTCAGAACAGAAGGTTCTTAGGAGAACAATGCACCATCGTGATACATGTTAACTCATGAACTAGACGTCAGAACCAGTATTCTGTGTGTGCAAATTGAAGTAGTTACTGAACCTGAATGACTGCAATATCAAATATGTCTCCATCTCTGAAAGTGTCTTCACAAGATAAGGTAATTAGGAGAACAATGCACCATAGTGATGCATGTTAACTCCTGAACTAGCAGTAAGAACCAGGATTCTGTATGTGCAAAAGAAAGTGTTTGTGAAACAGAATCAATGCAATATCAAATATGTCTCCATCACTGAAAGTGTCTCCACAACAGAAGGTTCTTAGGAGAAAAATGCACCATAGTGATACATGTTAACTCCTGAACTAGCAGTAAGAACCAGGATTGGGTATGTGCAAATGGAAGCAATTACTGAAACTGAATCAATGCAATATCAAATATGTCTCCATCACTGAAGGTGTCTTCAGAACAGAAGGTTCTTAGGAGAAGAATGCACCATAGTAACACATGTTAACTCATCAACTAATAGTAAGAACCAGGATTCTGTATGTTCAATAGAAGGTGTTTATGAAACTGAATCTATGCAATAACAACTATGTCTCCATCACTGAAGGTTTCTTCAGAACAGAAGGTTCTTAGGAGAACAATGCACCATCGTGATACATGTTAACTCATGAACTAGACGTCAGAACCAGTATTCTGTGTGTGCAAATTGAAGTAGTTACTGAACCTGAATTAATGTAATATCAAACATGTCTCCATCTCTGAAAGTGTCTTCACAAGATAAGGTAATTAGGAGAACAATGCACCATAGTGATACATATTAACTCCTGAACTAGCAGTAAGCACCAGGATTATGTATGTGCAAATGGAAGCAATTACTGAAACTGAATCAATGCAATATCAAATATGTCTCGATCACTGAAGGTTTCTTCAGAACAGAAGGTTCTTCGGAGAACAATGCACTATAGTGATACATGTTAACTCATGAACTAATACTAAGAACCCGGATTCTGTATGTGCAAAAGAAGCTGTTTCTGAAACTGAATCAATGCATTATCAAATATGTCTCCATAACTGAAGGTGTCTTCAGAACAGAAGGTTCTTAGGAGAAGAATGCACCATAGGGACACATGTTAACTCATCAACTAATAGTAAGAACCAGGATTCTGTATGTTCAATAGAAGGTGTTTATGAAACTGAATCTATGCAATAACCACTATGTCTCCATCACTGAAGGTGTCTTCACAACAGAAGGTTCTTAGGAGAAGAATGCAAAATAGTGACACATGTTAACTCCTGAACTAGCAGTAAGAACCATGATTCTGTATGTTCAATAGAAGCTGTTTCTGAAACTGAATCAATGCAATAACAAATATGTATCCATCACTGAAGGTGTCTTCAGAACAGAAGGTTCTTAGGAGAACAATTTCACAATAGTGATACATGTTAACTCATGAACTGATAGTAAGAACCAGTATTCTGTATGTGCAAAAGAAGCTGTTTCTGAACCTGAATCAATGCAATATCAAATATGTCTCCATCACTGAAGGTGTCTTCAGAACAGAAGGTTCTTAGGAGAAGAATGCACCATAGTGACACATGTTAACTCATGAACTAATAGTAAGAATCAGGATTCTGTATGTTCAATCGAAGGTGTTCCTGAAACTTAATCAATGCTATAACAAATATGTCTCCATCACTGAAGGTGTCTTCAGAACAGAAGGTTCTTAGGAGAACAATGCACCCTAGTGATACATGTTGACTCTATAGAAGTAAGAACCAGGATTCTGTATGTGCAAATGGAAGCAATTACTGAAACTGAATCAATGCAATATCAAATATGTCTCCATCACTGAAAGTGTCTTCACAACAGAAGATTCTTCAGAGAACAATGCACCATAGTGAAACATGTGAACTCCTGAACTAGCAGTAAGAACTAGGATTCTGTATGTGCAAAATAAGGTGTTTGAATCAATGCAATATCAAATATGTCTCCATCAATGAAAGTGTCTTCACAACAGAAGATTGTTAGGAGAACAATGCACCATAGTGACACATGTGAACTCATGAACTAGCAGTAAGAACTAGGATTCTATATGTGCAAAAGAAGGTGTTTGTGAAACTGAATCAATGCAATATCTAATATATCTCCATCACTGAAGGTGTCTTCAGAACAGAAGGTTCTTAGGAGAAGAATGCACCATAGTAACACATGTTAACTCATCAACTAATAGGAAGAACCAGGATTCTGTATGTTCAATAGAAGGTGTTTATGAAACTGAATGCATGCAATAACAACTATGTCTCCATCACTGAAGGTGTCCTCAGAACAGAAGGTTCTTAGGAGAACAATGCACCATCGTGATACATGTTAACTCATGAACTAGACGTCAGAACCAGTATTCTGTGTGTGCAAATTGAAGTAGTTACTGAACCTGAATGACTGCAATATCAAATATGTCTCCATCTCTGAAAGTGTCTTCACAAGATAAGGTAATTAGGAGAACAATGCACCATAGTGATGCATGTTAACTCCTGAACTAGCAGTAAGAACCAGGATTCTGTATGTGCAAAAGAAAGTGTTTGTGAAACAGAATCAATGCAATATCAAATATGTCTCCATCACTGAAAGTGTCTCCACAACAGAAGGTTCTTAGGAGAAAAATGCACCATAGTGATACATGTTAACTCCTGAACTAGCAGTAAGAACCAGGATTGGGTATGTGCAAATGGAAGCAATTACTGAAACTGAATCAATGCAATATCAAATATGTCTCCATCACTGAAGGTGTCTTCAGAACAGAAGGTTCTTAGGAGAAGAATGCACCATAGTAACACATGTTAACTCATCAACTAATAGTAAGAACCAGGATTCTGTATGTTCAATAGAAGGTGTTTATGAAACTGAATCTATGCAATAACAACTATGTCTCCATCACTGAAGGTTTCTTCAGAACAGAAGGTTCTTAGGAGAACAATGCACCATCGTGATACATGTTAACTCATGAACTAGACGTCAGAACCAGTATTCTGTGTGTGCAAATTGAAGTAGTTACTGAACCTGAATTAATGTAATATCAAACATGTCTCCATCTCTGAAAGTGTCTTCACAAGATAAGGTAATTAGGAGAACAATGCACCATAGTGATACATATTAACTCCTGAACTAGCAGTAAGCACCAGGATTATGTATGTGCAAAAGAAGGTTTTTGTGAAACAGAATCAATGCAATATCAAATATGTCTCCATCACTGAAAGTGTCTCCACAACAGAAGGTTCTTAGGAGAACAATGCACCATAGTGATACATGTTAACTCCTGAACTAGCAGTAAGAACCAGGATTGAGTATGTGCAAATTGAAGCAATTACTGAAACTGAATCAATGCAATATCAAATATGTCTCCATCACTGAAGGTGTCTTCAGAACAGAAGGTTCTTAGGAGAACAATGCACCATAGTGATACATGTTAACTCCAGAACTATAAGTAAGAACCAGTATTCTGTCTGTGCAAATTGAAGTAGTTACTGAACCTGAATGAATGCAATATCAAATATGTCTCCACCACTGAAAGTGTTTTCACAAGAGAAGGTAATTAGGAGAACAATGCACCATAGTGATAAATGTTAACTCCTGAACTAGCAGTAAGAACAAAGATTCTGTATGTGCAAACGAAGTTGTTTGTAAAACTGATTCAATGCAAAATCAAATATATCTCCATTACTGAATGTGATTCCACAACCGAAGGTTCTTAGGAGAACAATGCACCATAGTGACACATGTGAACTCCTGAACTAGCAGTAAGAACTAGGATTCTGTATGTGCAAAAGAAGGTGTTTGTGAAACTGAATCAATGCAATACCAAATATGTCTCCATCACTGAAGGTGTCTTCAGAACAGAAGGTTCTTAGGAGAAGAATGCACCATAGTAACACATGTTAACTCATCAACTAATAGTAAGAACGAGGATTATGTATGTTCAATAGAAGGTGTTTCTGAAACTGATCTATGCAATAACAACGATGTCTCCATCACTGAAGGTGTCTTCAGAACAGAAGGTTCTTAGGAGAACAATGCACCATAGTGATACATGTTAACTCCAGAACTATAAGTAAGAACCAGCATTCTGTATGTGCAAATTGAAGTAGTTACTGAACCTGAATGAATGCAATATCAAATATGTTTCCACCACTGAAAGTGTTTTCACAAGAGAAGGTAATTAGGAGAACAATGCACCATAGTGATACATGTTAACTCCTGAACTAGCAGTAAGAACCAAGATTCTGTATGTGCAAAAGAAGTTGTTTGTAAAACTGATGCAATGCAAAATCAAATATATCTCCATTACTGAAGGTGACTCCACAACCGAAGGTTCTTAGAAGAACAATGCACCATAGTGACACATGTTAAATCCTGAACTAGCAGTAAGAACCAGGATTCTGTATGAGCAAAAGAAAGTGATTGTGAAACAGAATCAATGCAATATCAAATATGTCTCCATCACTGAAAGTGTCTCCACAACACAAGGTTCTTAGGAGAAAAATGCACCATAGTGATACATGTTAACTCCTGAACTAGCAGTAAGAACCAGGATTGGGTATGTGCAAATGGAAGCAATTACTGAAACTGAATCAATGCAATATCAAATATGTCTCCATCACTGAAGGTGTCTTCAGAACAGAAGGTTCTTAGGAGAAGAATGCACCATAGTAACACATGTTAACTCATCAACTAATAGTAAGAACCAGGATTCTGTATGTTCAATAGAAGGTGTTTATGAAACTGAATCTATGCAATAAGAACTATGTCTCCATCACTGAAGGTTTCTTCAGAACAGAAGGTTCTTAGGAGAACAATGCACCATCGTGATACATGTTAACTCATGAACTAGACGTCAGAACCAGTATTCTGTGTGTGCAAATTGAAGTAGTTACTGAACCTGAATTAATGTAATATCAAACATGTCTCCATCTCTGAAAGTGTCTTCACAAGATAAGGTAATTAGGAGAACAATGCACCATAGTGATACATATTAACTCCTGAACTAGCAGTAAGCACCAGGATTATGTATGTGCAAAAGAAGGTGTTTGTGAAACAGATTCAATGCAATATCAAATATGTCTCCATCACTGAAAGTGTCTCCACAACAGAAGGTTCTTAGGAGAACAATGCACCATAGTGATACATGTTAACTCCAGAACTATAAGTAAGAACCAGTATTCTGTATGTGCAAATTGAAGTAGTTACTGAACCTGAATGAATGCAATATCAAATATGTCTCCACCACTGAAAGTGTTTTCACAAGAGAAGGTAATTAGGAGAACAATGCACCATAGTGATAAATGTTAACTCCTGAACTAGCAGTAAGAACAAAGATTCTGTATGTGCAAACGAAGTTGTTTGTAAAACTGATTCAATGCAAAATCAAATATATCTCCATTACTGAATGTGATTCCACAACCGAAGGTTCTTAGGAGAACAATGCACCATAGTGACACATGTTAACTCCTGAACTAGCTGTAAGAACCAGGATTCTGTATGTTCAATAGAAGGTGTTTTTGAACCTGAATCAATGCAATAACAAATATGCCTCCATCACTGAAAGTGTGTTCACTACAGAAGGAAATTAGGAGAACAATGCACCATAGTGATACATGTGAACTCATGAATTGATAGTAAGAACCAGCATTCTGTATGTTCAATAGAAGCTGTTTCTGAAACTGAATCAATGCAATAATAAATATGTCTCCATCACTGAAGGTGTCTTCAGAACAGAAGGTTCTTAGGAGAACAATGCACCATAGTGATACATGTTAACTCCTGAACTAGCAGTAAGAACCAGGATTGGGTATGTGCAAATGGAAGCAATTCCTGAAACTGAATCAATGCAATATCCAATATGTCTCCATCACTGAAGGTGTCTTCAGAACAGAAGGTTCTTAGGAGAAGAATGCACCATAGTGACACATGTTAACTCATGAACTAATAGAAAGAACCAGGATTCTGTATGTTCAATAGAAGGTGTTTCTGAAACTGAATCTATGCAATAACAACGATGTCTCCATCACTGAAGGTGTCTTCAGAACAGAAGGTTCTTAGGAGAACAATGCAACATAGTGATACATGTTAACTCCAGAACTATAAGTACGAACCAGCATTCTGTATGTGCAAATTGAAGTAGTTACTGAACCTGAATGAATGCAATATCAAATATGTCTCAACCACTGAAAGTGTTTTCACAAGAGAAGGTAATTAGGAGAACAATGCACCATAGTGATACATGTTAACTCCTGAACTAGCAGTAAGAACCAAGATTCTGTATGTGCAAAAGAATTATTTTGTAAAACTGATGGAATGCAAAATCAAATATATCTCCATTACTGAAGGTGACTCCACAACCGAAGGTTCTTAGAAGAACAATGCACCATAGTGACACATGTTAAGTCCTGAACTAGCAGTAAGAACCAGGATTCTGTATGAGCAAAAGAAGGTGTTTGTGAAACAGAATCAATGCAATATCAAATATGTCTCTATCACTGAAGGTGTCTTCAGAACAGAAGGTTCTTAGGGGAAGAATGCACCATAGTGACACATGTTAACTCATGAACTAATAGTAAGAACCAGGATTCTGTATGTTCAATAGAAGGTGTTTTTAAAACTTAATCAATGCAATAACAAATATGTCTCCATCACTGAAGGTGTCTTCAGAACAGAAGGTTCTTAGGAGAACAATGCACCATAGTGATATATGTTAATTCCTGAACTAGCAGTAAGAACCAGGATTCTGTATGTGCAAAATAAGGTGTTTCTGATACTGAATCAATGCAATAACAAATATGTCTCCATCACTGAAAGTGTGTACACTACAGAAGGTAATTAGGAGAACAATGCACCATAGTGATACATGTTCTCCTGAACTAGCAGTAAGACCCAGGATTCTGTATGTGCAAAAGAAGGTGTTTGTGAAACTGAATCAATGCAATATCAAATATGTCTCCATCACTGAAGATGTCTTCAGAACAGAAGGTTCTTAGGAGAAGAATGCACCATAGTGACACATGTGAAGTCATGAATTAATAGTTACAACCAGCATTCTGTATGTTCAATAGAAGCTGTTTGTGAAACTGAATCAATGCAATAATAAATATG
Organism: Urosaurus nigricauda; assembly: GCA_034509955.1. Classification (NCBI taxonomy): domain Eukaryota; kingdom Metazoa; phylum Chordata; class Lepidosauria; order Squamata; family Phrynosomatidae; genus Urosaurus; species Urosaurus nigricauda. Next base: position 103,881,478 of record JAOEGL010000005.1, on the reverse strand, counting down.
TCTCCATCACTGAAGGTGGCTTCAGAACAGAAGGTTCTTAGGAGAACAATGCACCATAGTGATACATGTTAACTGCTGAACTAGAAGTAAGAACCAGGATTCTGTATGTGCAAATTGAAGGAGTTACTGAATCTGAATCAATGCAATATCAAATATGTCTCCATCACTGAAAGTGTCTTCACAACAGAAGATTCTTAGGAGAACAATGCACCATAGTGACACATGTGAACTCCTGAACTAGCAGTGAGAACTAGGATTCTGTATGTGCAAAAGAAGGTGTTTGTGAAACTGAATCAATGCAATACCAAATATGTCTCCATCACTGAAGGTGTCTTCAGAACAGAAGGTTCTTAGGAGAAGAATGCACCATAGTAACACATGTTAACTCATCAACTAATAGTAAGAACCAGGATTCTGTATGTTCAATAGAAGGTGTTTCTGAAACTGAATCTATGCAATAACAACGATGTCTCCATCACTGAAGGTGTCTTCAGAACAGAAGGTTCTTAGGAGAACAATGCACCATAGTGATACATGTTAACTCCAGAACTATAAGTAAGAACCAGCATTCTGTATGTGCAAATTGAAGTAGTTACTGAACCTGAATGAATGCAATATCAAATATGTCTCCACCACTGAAAGTGTTTTCACAAGAGAAGGTAATTAGGAGAACAATGCACCATAGTGATACATGTTAACTCCTGAACTAGCAGTAAGAACCAAGATTCTGTATGTGCAAAAGAAGTTGTTTGTAAAACTGATGCAATGCAAAATCAAATATATCTCCATTACTGAAGGTGACTCCACAACCGAAGGTTCTTAGAAGAACAATGCACCATAGTGACACATGTTAAATCCTGAACTAGCAGTAAGAACCAGGATTCTGTATGAGCAAAAGAAGGTGTTTGTGAAACAGAATCAATGCAATATCAAATATGTCTCTATCACTGAAGGTGTCTTCAGAACAGAAGGTTCTTAGGGGAAGAATGCACCATAGTGACACATGTTAACTCATGAACTAATAGTAAGAACCAGGATTCTGTATGTTCAATAGAAGGTGTTTTTAAAACTTAATCAATGCAATAACAAATATGTCTCCATCACTGAAGGTGTCTTCAGAACAGAAGGTTCTTAGGAGAACAATGCACCATAGTGATATATGTTAACTCCTGAACTAGCAGTAAGAACCAGGATTCTGTATGTGCAAAATAAGGTGATTCTGATACTGAATCAATGCAATAACAAATATGTCTCCATCACTGAAAGTGTATACACTACAGAAGGTAATTAGGAGAACAATGCACCATAGTGATACATGTTAACTCCTGAACTAGCAGTAAGACCCAGGATTCTGTATGTGCAAAAGAAGGTGTTTGTGAAACTGAATCAATGCAATATCAAATATGTCTCCATCACTGAAGATGTCTTCAGAACAGAAGGTTCTTAGGAGAAGAATGCACCATAGTGACACATGTGAACTCATGAATTAATAGTTACAACCAGCATTCTGTATGTTCAATAGAAGCTGTTTGTGAAACTGAATCAATGCAATAATAAATATGTCTCCATCACTGAAGGTGGCTTCAGAACAGAAGGTTCTTAGGAGAACAATGCACCATAGTGATACATGTTAACTGCTGAACTAGAAGTAAGAACCAGGATTCTGTATGTGCAAATTGAAGGAGTTACTGAATCTGAATCAATGCAATATCAAATATGTCTCCATCACTGAAAGTGTCTTCACAACAGAAGATTCTTAGGAGAACAATGCACCATAGTGACACATGTGAACTCCTGAACTAGCAGTGAGAACTAGGATTCTGTATGTGCAAAAGAAGGTGTTTGTGAAACTGAATCAATGCAATACCAAATATGTCTCCATCACTGAAGGTGTCTTCAGAACAGAAGGTTCTTAGGAGAAGAATGCACCATAGTAACACATGTTAACTCATCAACTAATAGTAAGAACCAGGATTCTGTATGTTCAATAGAAGGTGTTTATGAAACTGAATCTATGCAATAACAACTATGTCTCCATCACTGAAGGTGTCTTCAGAACAGAAGGTTCTTAGGAGAACAATGCACCATCGTGATACATGTTAACTCATGAACTAGACGTCAGAACCAGTATTCTGTTTGTGCAAATTGAAGTAGTTACTGAACCTGAATTAATGTAATATCAAATATGTCTCCATCTCTGAAAGTGTCTTCACAAGATAAGGTAATTAGGAGAACAAGGCACCATAGTGATACATATTAACTCCTGAACTAGCAGTAAGCACCAGGATTATGTATGTGCAAAAGAAGGTGTTTGTGAAACAGAATCAATGCAATATCAAATATGTCTCCATCACTGAAAGTGTCTCCACAACAGAAGGTTCTTAGGAGAACAATGCACCATAGTGATACATGTTAACTCCTGAACTAGCAGTAAGAACCAGGATTGGGTATGTGCAAATGGAAGCAATTCCTGAAACTGAATCAATGCAATATCCAATATGTCTCCATCACTGAAGGTGTCTTCAGAACAGAAGGTTCTTAGGAGAAGAATGCACCATAGTGACACATGTTAACTCATGAACTAATAGAAAGAACCAGGATTCTGTATGTTCAATAGAAGGTGTTTCTGAAACTGAATCTATGCAATAACAACGATGTCTCCATCACTGAAGGTGTCTTCAGAACAGAAGGTTCTTAGGAGAACAATGCACCATAGTGACACATGTTAACTCCTGAACTAGCTGTAAGAACCAGGATTCTGTATGTTCAATAGAAGCTGTTTTTGAACCTGAATCAATGCAATAACAAATATGCCTCCATCACTGAAAGTGTGTTCACTACAGAAGGAAATTAGGAGAACAATGCACCATAGTGATACATGTGAACTCATGAATTGATAGTAAGAACCAGCATTCTGTATGTTCAATAGAAGCTGTTTCTGAAACTGAATCAATGCAATAATAAATATGTCTCCATCACTGAAGGTGTCTTCAGAACAGAAGGTTCTTAGGAGAACAATGCACCATAGTGATACATGTTTACTCCTGAACTAGCAGTAAGAACCAGGATTTGGTATGTGCAAATGGCAGCAATTCCTGAAACTGAATCAAGGCAATATCCAATATGTCTCCATCACTGAAGGTGTCTTCAGAACAGAAGGTTCTTAGGAGAAGAATGCACCATAGTGACACATGTTAACTCATGAACTAATAGAAAGAACCAGGATTCTGTATGTTCAATAGAAGGTGTTTCTGAAACTGAATCTATGCAATAACAACGATGTCTCCATCACTGAAGGTGTCTTCAGAACACAAGGTTCTTAGGAGAACAATGCACCATCGTGATACATGTTAACTCCAGAACTATGAGTAAGAACCAGCATTCTGTATGTGCAAATTGAAGTAGTTACTGAACCTGAATGAATGCAATATCAAATATGTCTCCACCACTGAAAGTGTTTTCACAAGAGAAGGTAATAAGGAGAACAATGCACCATAGTGATACATGTTAACTCGTGAACTAGCAGTAAGAACCAAGATTCTGTATGTGCAAAAGAAGTTGTTTGTAAAACTGATGGAATGCAAAATCAAATATATCTCCATTACTGAAGGTGACTCCACAACCGAAGGTTCTTAGAAGAACAATGCACCATAGTGACACATGTTAACTCCTGAACTAGCAGTAAGAACCAGGATTCTGTATGAGCAAAAGAAGGTGTTTGTGAAACAGAATCAATGCAATATCAAATATGTCTCTATCACTGAAGGTGTCTTCAGAACAGAAGGTTCTTAGGGGAAGAATGCACCATAGTGACACATGTTAACTCATGAACTAATAGTAAGAACCAGGATTCTGTATGTTCAATAGAAGGTGTTTTTAAAACTGAATCAATGCAATAACAAATATGTCTCCATCACTGAAAGTGTGTACACTACAGAAGGTAATTAGGAGAACAATGCACCATAGTGATACATGTTAACTCCTGAACTAGCAGTAAGAACCAGGATTCTGTATGTGCAAAAGAAGGTGTTTGTGAAACTGAATCAATGCAATATCAAATATGTCTCCATCACTGAAGATGTCTTCAGAACAGAAGGTTCTTAGGAGAAGAATGCACCATAGTGACACATGTGAACTCATGAATTAATAGTAAGAACCAACATTCTGTATGTTCAATAGAAGCTGTTTGTGAAACTGAATCAATGCAATAATAAATATGTCTCCATCACTGAAGGTGTCTTCAGAACAGAAGGTTCTTAGGAGAACAATGCACCATAGTGATACATGTTAACTGCTGAACTAGAAGTAAGAACCAGGATTCTGTATGTGCAAATTGAAGGAGTTACTGAATCTGAATCAATGCAATATCAAATATGTCTCCATCACTGAAAGTGTCTTCACAACAGAAGATTCTTAGGAGAACAATGCACCATAGTGACACATGTGAACTCCTGAACTAGCAGTAAGAACTAGGATTCTGTATGTGCAAAAGAAGGTGTTTCTGAAACTGAATCAATGCAATACCAAATATGTCTCCATCACTGAAGGTGTCTTCAGAACAGAAGGTTCTTAGGAGAAGAATGCACCATAGTAACACATGTTAACTCATCAACTAATAGTAAGAACCAGGATTCTGTATGTTCAATAGAAGGTGTTTCTGAAACTGAATCTCTGCAATAACAACGATGTCTCCATCACTGAAGGTGTCTTCAGAACAGAAGGTTCTTAGGAGAACAATGCACCATAGTGATACATGTTAACTCCAGAACTATAAGTAAGAACCAGCATTCTGTATGTGCAAATTGAAGTAGTTACTGAACCTGAATGAATGCAATATCAAATATGTCTCCACCACTGAAAGTGTTTTCACATAAGAAGGTAATTAGGAGAACAATGCACCATAGTGATACATGTTAACTCCTGAACTAGCAGTAAGAACCAAGATTCTGTATGTGCAAAAGAAGTTGTTTGTAAAACTGATGCAATGCAAAATCAAATATATCTCCATTACTGAAGGTGACTCCACAACCGAAGGTTCTTAGAAGAACAATGCACCATAGTGACACATGTTAACTCCTGAACTAGCAGTAGGAACCAGGATTCTGTATGAGCAAAAGAAGGTGTTTGTGAAACAGAATCAATGCAATATCAAATATGTCTCTATCACTGAAGGTGTCTTCAGAACAGAAGGTTCTTAGGGGAAGAATGCACCATAGTGACACATGTTAACTCATGAACTAATAGTAAGAACCAGGATTCTGTATGTTCAATAGAAGGTGTTTTTAAAACTTAATCAATGCAATAACAAATATGTCTCCATCACTGAAGGTGTCTTCAGAACAGAAGGTTCTTAGGAGAACAATGCACCATAGTGACACATGTTAACTCCTGAACTAGCTGTAAGAACCAGGATTCTGTATGTTCAATAGAAGGTGTTTTTGAACCTGAATCAATGCAATAACAAATATGCCTCCATCACTGAAAGTGTGTTCACTACAGAAAGAAATTAGGAGAACAATGCACCATAGTGATACATGTGAACTCATGAATTGATAGTAAGAACCAGCATTCTGTATGTTCAATAGAAGCTGTTTCTGAAACTGAATCAATGCAATAATAAATATGTCTCCATCACTGAAGGTGTCTTCAGAACAGAAGGTTCTTAGGAGAACAATGCACCATAGTGATACATGTTTACTCCTGAACTAGCAGTAAGAACCAGGATTTGGTATGTGCAAATGGAAGCAATTCCTGAAACTGAATCAATGCAATATCCAATATGTCTCCATCACTGAAGGTGTCTTCAGAACAGAAGGTTCTTAGGAGAAGAATGCACCATAGTGACACATGTTAACTCATGAACTAATAGTAAGAACCAGGATTCTGTATGTTCAATAGAAGGTGTTTTTAAAACTGAATCAATGCAATAACAAATATGTCTCCATCACTGAAAGTGTGTACACTACAGAAGGTAATTAGGAGAACAATGCACCATAGTGATACATGTTAACTCCTGAACTAGCAGTAAGAACCAGGATTCTGTATGTGCAAAAGAAGGTGTTTGTGAAACTGAATCAATGCAATATCAAATATGTCTCCATCACTGAAGATGTCTTCAGAACAGAAGGTTCTTAGGAGAAGAATGCACCATAGTGACACATGTGAACTCATGAATTAATAGTAAGAACCAACATTCTGTATGTTCAATAGAAGCTGTTTGTGAAACTGAATCAATGCAATAATAAATGTCTCCATCACTGAAGGTGTCTTCAGAACAGAAGGTTCTTAGGAGAACAATGCACCATAGTGATACATGTTAACTGCTGAACTAGAAGTAAGAACCAGGATTCTGTATGTGCAAATTGAAGGAGTTACTGAATCTGAATCAATGCAATATCAAATATGTCTCCATCACTGAAAGTGTCTTCACAACAGAAGATTCTTAGGAGAACAATGCACCATAGTGACACATGTGAACTCCTGAACTAGCAGTAAGAACTAGGATTCTGTATGTGCAAAAGAAGGTGTTTCTGAAACTGAATCAATGCAATACCAAATATGTCTCCATCACTGAAGGTGTCTTCAGAACAGAAGGTTCTTAGGAGAAGAATGCACCATAGTAACACATGTTAACTCATCAACTAATAGTAAGAACCAGGATTCTGTATGTTCAATAGAAGGTGTTTCTGAAACTGAATCTCTGCAATAACAACGATGTCTCCATCACTGAAGGTGTCTTCAGAACAGAAGGTTCTTAGGAGAACAATGCACCATAGTGATACATGTTAACTCCAGAACTATAAGTAAGAACCAGCATTCTGTATGTGCAAATTGAAGTAGTTACTGAACCTGAATGAATGCAATATCAAATATGTCTCCACCACTGAAAGTGTTTTCACAAGAGAAGGTAATTAGGAGAACAATGCACCATAGTGATACATGTTAACTCCTGAACTAGCAGTAAGAACCAAGATTCTGTATGTGCAAAAGAAGTTGTTTGTAAAACTGATGCAATGCAAAATCAAATATATCTCCATTACTGAAGGTGACTCCACAACCGAAGGTTCTTAGAAGAACAATGCACCGTAGTGACACATGTTAAATCCTGAACTAGCAGTAAGAACCAGGATTCTGTATGAGCAAAAGAAGGTGTTTGTGAAACAGAATCAATGCAATATCAAATATGTCTCTATCACTGAAGGTGTCTTCAGAACAGAAGGTTCTTAGGGGAAGAATACACCATAGTGACACATGTTAACTCATGAACTAATAGTAAGAACCAGGATTCTGTATGTTCAATAGAAGGTGTTTTTAAAACTTAATCAATGCAATAACAAATATGTCTCCATCACTGAAGGTGTCTTCAGAACAGAAGGTTCTTAGGAGAACAATGCACCATAGTGATATATGTTAATTCCTGAACTAGCAGTAAGAACCAGGATTCTGTATGTGCAAAATAAGGTGTTTCTGATACTGAATCAATGCAATAACAAATATGTCTCCATCACTGAAAGTGTGTACACTACAGAAGGTAATTAGGAGAACAATGCACCATAGTGATACATGTTCTCCTGAACTAGCAGTAAGACCCAGGATTCTGTATGTGCAAAAGAAGGTGTTTGTGAAACTGAATCAATGCAATATCAAATATGTCTCCATCACTGAAGATGTCTTCAGAACAGAAGGTTCTTAGGAGAAGAATGCACCATAGTGACACATGTGAACTCATGAATTAATAGTTACAACCAGCATTCTGTATGTTCAATAGAAGCTGTTTGTGAAACTGAATCAATGCAATAATAAATATGTCTCCATCACTGAAGGTGGCTTCAGAACAGAAGGTTCTTAGGAGAACAATGCACCATAGAAATACATGTTAACTGCTGAACTAGAAGTAAGAACCAGGATTCTGTATGTGCAAATTGAAGGAGTTACTGAATCTGAATCAATGCAATATCAAATATGTCTCCATCACTGAAAGTGTCTTCACAACAGAAGATTCTTAGGAGAACAATGCACCATAGTGACACATGTGAACTCCTGAACTAGCAGTAAGAACTAGGATTCTGTATGTGCAAAAGAAGGTGTTTGTGAAACTGAATCAATGCAATACCAAATATGTCTCCATCACTGAAGGTGTCTTCAGAACAGAAGGTTCTTAGGAGAAGAATGCACCATAGTAACACATGTTAACTCATCAACTAATAGTAAGAACCAGGATTCTGTATGTTCAATAGAAGGTGTTTCTGAAACTGAATCTATGCAATAACAACGATGTCTCCATCACTGAAGGTGTCTTCAGAACAGAAGGTTCTTAGGAGAACAATGCACCATAGTGATACATGTTAACTCCAGAACTATAAGTAAGAACCAGCATTCTGTATGTGCAAATTGAAGTAGTTACTGAACCTGAATGAATGCAATATCAAATATGTCTCCACCACTGAAAGTGTTTTCACAAGAGAAGGTAATTAGGAGAACAATGCACGATAGTGATACATGTTAACTCCTGAACTAGCAGTAAGAACCAAGATTCTGTATGTGCAAAAGAAGTTGTTTGTAAAACTGATGCAATGCAAAATCAAATATATCTCCATTACTGAAGGTGACTCCACAACCGAAGGTTCTTAGAAGAACAATGCACCATAGTGACACATGTTAAATCCTGAACTAGCAGTAAGAACCAGGATTCTGTATGAGCAAAAGAAGGTGTTTGTGAAACAGAATCAATGCAATATCAAATATGTCTCTATCACTGAAGGTGTCTTCAGAACAGAAGGTTCTTAGGGGAAGAATGCACCATAGTGACACATGTTAACTCATGAACTAATAGTAAGAACCAGGATTCTGTATGTTCAATAGAAGGTGTTTTTAAAACTTAATCAATGCAATAACAAATATGTCTCCATCACTGAAGGTGTCTTCAAAACAGAAGGTTCTTAGGAGAACAATGCTCCATAGTGATATATGTTAACTCCTGAACTAGCAGTAAGAACCAGGATTCTGTATGTGCAAAATAAGGTGTTTCTGATACTGAATCAATGCAATAACAAATATGTCTCCATCACTGAAAGTGTGTACACTACAGAAGGTAATTAGGAGAACAATGCACCATAGTGATACATGTTAACTCCTGAACTAGCAGTAAGACCCAGGATTCTGTATGTGCAAAAGAAGGTGTTTGTGAAACTGAATCAATGCAATATCAAATATGTCTCCATCACTGAAGATGTCTTCAGAACAGAAGGTTCTTAGGAGAAGAATGCACCATAGTGACACATGTGAACTCATGAATTAATAGTGACAACCAGCATTCTGTATGTTCAATAGAAGCTGTTTGTGAAACTGAATCAATGCAATAATAAATATGTCTCCATCACTGAAGGTGTCTTCAGAACAGAAGGTTCTTAGGAGAACAATGCACCATAGTGATACATGTTAACTGCTGAACTAGAAGTAAGAACCAGGATTCTGTATGTGCAAATTGAAGGAGTTACTGAATCTGAATCAATGCAATATCAAATATGTCTCCATCACTGAAAGTGTCTTCACAACAGAAGATTCTTAGGAGAACAATGCACCATAGTGACACATGTGAACTCCTGAACTAGCAGTAAGAACTAGGATTCTGTATGTGCAAAAGAAGGTGTTTGTGAAACTGAATCAATGCAATATCAAATATGTCTCCATCACTGAAGGTGTCTTCAGAACAGAAGGTTCTTAGGACAAGAATGCACCATAGTAACACATGTTAACTCATCGACTAATAGTAAGAACCAGGATTCTGTATGTTCAATAGAAGGTGTTTATGAAACTGAATCTATGCAATAACAACTATGTCTCCATCACTGAAGGTGTCTTCAGAACAGAAGGTTCTTAGGAGAACAATGCACCATCGTGATACATGTTAACTCATGAACTAGACGTCAGAACCAGTATTCTGTGAGTGCAAATTGAAGTAGTTACTGAACCTGAATGAATGCAATATCAATAGAAGCTTTTTCTGAAACTGAATCAATGCAATAATAAATATGTCTCCATCACTGAAGGTGTCTTCAGAACAGAAGGTTCTTAGGAGAACAATGCACCATAGTGATACATGTTAACTCCTGAACTAGCAGTAAGAACCAGGATTCTGTATGTGCAAATTGAAGGAGTTACTGAATCTGAATCAATGCAATATCAAATATGTCTCCATCACTGAAAGTGTCTTCACAACAGAAGATTCTTAGGAGAACAATGCACCATAGTTACACATGTGAACTCCTGAACTAGCAGTAAGAACTAGGATTCTGTATGTGCAAAAGAAGGTGTTTGTGAAACTGAATCAATGCAATATCAAATATGTCTCCATCACTGAAGGTGTCTTCAGAACAGAAGGTTCTTAGGAGATGATTGCACCATAGTAACACAAATTAACTCATCAACTAATAGTAAGAACCAGGATTCTGTATGTTCAATAGAAGGTGTTTATGAAACTGAATCTATGCAATAACAACTATGTCTCCATTACTGAAGGTGACTCCACAACCGAAGGTTCTTAGAAGAACAATGCACCATAGTGACACATGTTAACTCATGAACTAGCAGTAAGAACCAGGATTCTGTATGAGCAAAAGAAGGTGTTTGTGAAATAGAATCAATGCAATATCAAATATGTCTCTATCACTGAAGGTGTCTTCAGAACAGAAGGTTCTTAGGGGAAGAATGCACCATAGTGACACATGTTAACTCATTAACTAATAGTAAGAACCAGGATTCTGTATGTGCAAATTGAAGGAGTTACTGAATCTGAATCAATGCAATATCAAATATGTCTCCATCACTGAAAGTGTCTTCACAACAGAAGATTCTTAGGAGAACAATGCACCATAGTGACACATGTGAACTCCTGAACTAGCAGTAAGAACTAGGATTCTGTATGTGCAAAAGAAAGTGTTTGTGAAACTGAATCTATGCAATAACAACTATGTCTCCATCACTGAAGGTGTCTTCAGAACACAAGGTTCTTAGGAGAACAATGCACCATCGTGATACATGTTAACTCATGAACTGGACGTCAGAACCAGTATTCTGTGTGTGCAAATTGAAGTAGTTACTGAACCTGAATGAATGCAATATCAAATATGTCTCCATCTCTGAAAGTGTCTTCACAAGATAAGGTAATTAGGAGAACAATGCACCATAGTGATACATGTTAACTCCTGAACTAGCAGTAAGAACCAAGATTCTTTATGTGCAAAAGAAGGTGTTTGTGAAACAGAATCAATGCAATATCAAATATGTCTCCATTACTGAAGGTGTCTTCAGAACAGAAGGTTCTTAGGAGAGCAATGCACCATCGTGTTAGATGTTGACTCCTGAACTAGAAGTAAGAACCAGGATTCTGTATGTGCAATTTGAAGCAGTTACTGAATCTGAATCAATGCAATATCAAATATGTCTCCATCACTGAAAGTGTCTTCACAACAGAAGATTCTTAGGAGAACTATGCACCATAGTGACACATGTGAACTCCTGAACTAGCAGTAAGAACAAGGATTCTGTATGTGCAAAAGAAGGTGTTTGTGAAACTGAATCAATGCAATGTCAAATATGTCTCCATCACTGAAAGTGTCTCCCCAACAGAAGGTCTTAGGAGAACAATGCACCATAGTGATACATGTTAACTCCTGAACTAGCAGTAAGAACCAGGCTTGGGTATGTGCAAATGGAAGCAATTACTGAAACTGAATCAATGCAATATCCAATTTGTCTCCATCACTGAAGGTGTCTTCAGAACAGAAGGTTCTTAGGAGAAGAAGGCACCATAGTGACACATGTTAACTCATGAACTAATAGAAAAAACCAGGATTCTGTATGTTCAATAGAAGATGTTTCTGAAACTGAATCTATGCAATAACAACTATGTCTCCATCACTGAAGGTGTCTTCAGAACAGAAGGTTCTTAGGAGAACAATGCACCATAGTGATACATGTTAACTCCAGAACTATAAGTAAGAACCAGCATTCTGTATGTGCAAATTAAAGTAGTTACTTAACCTGAATGAATGCAATATCAAAAATATCTCCACCACTGAAAGTGTTTTCACAAGAGAAGGTAATTAGGAGAACAATGCACCATAGTGATACATGTTAACTCCTGAACTAGCAGTAAGAACCAAGATTCTGTATGTGAAAACGAACTTGTTTGTAAAACTGATTCAATGCAAAATCAAATATATCTCCATTACTGAAGGTGACTCCACAACCGAAGGTTCTTAGGAGAACAATGCACCAGAGTGACACATGTTACATACTGAACTAGCAGTAAGAACCAGGATTCTGTATGTTCAATAGAAGGTGTTTTTGAAACTGAATCAATGCAATAACAAATATGCCTCCATCACTGAAAGTGTGTTCACTACAGAAGGTAATTAGGAGAACAATGCACCATAGTGATACATGTGAACTCATGGATTGATAGTAAGAACCAGCATTCTGTATGTTCAATAGAAGCTGTTTCTGAAACTGAATCAATGCAATAATAAATATGTCTCCATCACTGAAAGTGTCTTCAGAACAGAAGGTTCTTAGGAGAACAATGCACCATAGTGATACATGTTAACTCCTGAACTAGAAGTAAGAACCAGGATTCTGTATGTGCAAATTGAAGCAGTTACTGAATCTGAATCAATGCAATATCAAATATGTCTCCATCACTGAAAGTGTCTTCACAACAGAAGATTCTTAGGAGAACAATGCACCATAGTGACACATGTGAACTCCTGAACTAGCAGTAAGAACTAGGATTCTGTATGTGCAAAAGAAGGTGTTTTTGAAACTGAATCAATGCAATATCTAATATGTCTCCATCACTGAAAGTGTCTTCACAACAGAAGGTTCTTAGGAGAACAATGCACCATATTGACACATGTTAACTCCTCAACTAGCAGTAAGAACCAGGATTCTGTATGTGCAAAAGAAGGTGTTTGTGAAACAGAATCAATGCAATATCAAATATGTCTCCATCACTGAAGGTGTCTTCAGAACAGAAGGTTCTTAAAGAAGAATGCACCATAGTGATACATGTTAACTCCTGAACTAGAAGTAAGAACCAGCATTCTGCATGTGCAAATTGTAGCAGTTACTGAACCTGTATGAATGCAATATCAAATATGTCTCCATCACTGAAAGTGTCTCCACAACAGAAGGTTCTTAGGAGAACAATGCACCATAGTGACACATGTTAACTCCTGAACTAGCAGTTAGAACCAGGATTCTGTATGTGCAAAAGAAGGTGTTTGTGAAACAGAATCAATGCAAAATCAAATATGTCTCCATCACTGAAAGTGTCTTCACAACAGAAGGTTCTTAGGAGAACAATGCACCATAGTGATACATGTTAACTCCTGAACTAGCAGTAATAACCAGGATTCTGTATGTGCAAATGGAAGCAGTTACTGAAACTGAATCAAAGGAATATCAAATTTATCTCCATCAGTGAAGGTGTCTTCACAAAAGAAGTTTCTTAGCAGTACAATGCACCATAGTGATACATCTTAACTCCTCAACTAGCCCTAAGAACCAGGATTCTGTATGTGCAAATGGAAGATGTTTCTGAAACTGAATCAATCCAATATCAAATATCTGTCCATCATTGAAGGTGTTTTACACAGGACAAGGTTCTTAGGAGTACAATGCACCATAGTTATGCATGTTATATCCTCAAGCTTTAAATTAGGATTAGGATTAGGATTTGGGCAAGGTTCAGGGTTATGTTTGGCGTTCGGGTTCAGGATAGGATTCGGGTTATGGGTAGGGTTCGGTTAATTTTATGGTTTAGTTTAGAGTAGGGTTAGGGTCAGGGTCAAGCTAAATGTAAGGGGTTTTGTTCGGGTTAGGTTTAGGGTTAGGTTAGGTTCAGGGTTTCGGTTAAGGTTAGGATTAGGGTTAGGTTTAGCGGTTCTATTCGGGTTCGGGTTCAGGTTCAGATTTGGATTATCGTTAGGGTTAGGGTTTGTTTAGGGTTAGGGTTAGGCTTAGGTTTAGATTTACTTTAGGGTTAGTGTTAGTGTTAGAGTTAGGGTTGGGTTAGGTGTTGGTTTAGGGTTAGGGTTAGGGTTAGGTTAGGGTTTGGTTTCAGGTTAGGGTTAGGGTTATGGTGAGGGTGAAGGTTAAGGTTAAGATTAGGGTTAGGGTTAGGTTTTTGCTTAGGATTCTGTTCCGGATAGGGTTAATGTGAGGGTGGGGGTGAGGGTTATAGTTGGGTAAGTTTTATGGTTAGGATTAGGGTCAGGTTAGGGTTTGGAATAGGGCTTGAGTTAGTTTTAGGGTCAGGGATAGGGTTAGAATTTGGTTTATGGTTAGGGTTCGGGTTCGGGTAGGTTTAGGTTAGGTTTAGGTTTAGGGTTGGATTGGGTTAGGGTTGGGTAAGCGTTAGGTTAGGTTTAAGTTTAGTTAAGGGTTGGGGTTAGGGTTTGGTTAGGGTTAGGGTGAGGTTAGGGTTAGGGTTAGGGTTAGGTTAGTTTAAGTTTAGGGATAGGATAGGTTAGCATTAGGATTAAGGTTAAAGGTAGGTTAGGTTTAAGTTTAGTTTAGGGTTAGGGTTAGGTTTGGGATAGGGTTAGGATTAGGTTTGGATTAGGTTTAGGATTAGGGTTAGGGTTAGGGTTAGGTTAGGGTTAGTGTTTCGTTTAAATTAGTGTTAGGGTTAGGGTTTGGGAGAGCGATAAGGTTAGGGTTAGGGTCAGGGTCAGGTTCAGGGTTAGTTAAGGTTTAGGGTTAGGGTTAGGGTTAAGGTTAAGGTTTAGGGTTAGGATTAGGGTTTCGGGTTAGGGTTAGGGTTAGGATTTAGGGTTAGGGTTCGGGTTAGGGTTAGGGCTAGGGTTAAGGTTTAGGGTTTGGGTTAGGGTAGTGTTAAGGTTTCATTTGAATTAGGGTTAGCGTTAGGGTTTGGGATGGTGTTAAGTTTAGGCTTAGGCTTAGGTTTAGGCTTAGCCTTTAGGGTTAGGGTTAGAGTTAGGGCTAGGGTTAGGGTTAGGGTTAGGGCTAGTGTTAAGGTTCAGGATTAGGGTTAGGGTTTGGATTTAGGTTTAGGTTTAGGGTTAGGGCTAGGGTTAAGGATTAGGGTTAAGGTTAGGGTTAGGGTTAGGGTAGTGTTAGGGTTTCATTTAAATTAGGGTTAGCGTTAGGGTTTGGGATGGTGTTAAGTTTAGGGTTAGGTTTAAGTTTAGGGTTAGGGTTAGGCTTAGGGTTTAGGGTTCGGATTAGGGTTACGGTTTATGGTTAGGGTTAGGGTTTTGGGTTTAGGGTTAGGGTTAGAGTTAGGGCTAGGGTTAATGTTTAGGGTTAGGGTTAGGGTTAGGTTAGTTTAAGTTTAGGGATAGGATAGGTTAGCATTAGTGTTTAGGTTAAAGGTAGGTTAGGTTTAAGTTTAGTTTAGGGTTAGGGTTAGGTTTGGGATAGTGTTAGGGATTAGGTTTGGATTAGGGTTAGGTTTAGGGTTAGGTTAGGGTTAGTGTTTCGTTTAAATTAGTGTTAGGGTTAGGGTTTGGGAGAGCGATAAGGTTAGGGTTAGGGTCAGGGTCAGGTTCTGGGTTAGTTTAGGTTTAGGGTTAGGGTTAGGGTTAAGGTTAAGCATTAGGATTAGGATTAGGGTTAGGGTGAGGGTTAGGGTAGTGTTAGGGTTTCATTTAAATTAGGGTTAGCGTTAGGGTTTGGGATAGCGTTAAGGTTAGGGTTATTGTTAGGGTTAGGGTTTGGGATAGCGTTAAGGTTAGGGTTAGGGTCAGGGTCAGGGTTAGGGTTTAGGGTTAGGGTTAGGGTTAGGGTTTAGGGTTAGGGTTAGGGTTTAGGGTTAGGTTTAGGGTTGGGGCTAGGGTTAAGGTTTAGGGTTCGGGTTAGGGTTAGGGTAGTGTTAGGTTTTCATTTAATTTAGGGTTAGCGTTAGGGTTTGGGATGGCGTTAAGGTTAGGTTTAGGGTTAGGCTTAGGGTTTAGGGTTAGGGTTAGGGTTTATGGTTAGGGATAGGGTTAGGGTTTAGGGTTAGGGTTAGGGTTAGGTTTTAGGGCTAGGGTTAGGGTTAGGGCTAGGGTTAATGTTTAGGCTTAGGGTTAGTGTTAGGGTTAGGTTAGTTTCAGTTTAGGGATAGGATAGGTTAGCATTAGGGTTACGGTTAAAGGTAGGTTAGGTTTAAGTGTAGTTTAGGGCTAGGGTTAGGTTTGGGATAGTTTTAGAATTAGGTTTGGATTAGGGTTAGGGTTAGGGTTAGGTTAGGGTTAGTGTTTCGTTTAAATTAGTGTTAGGGTTAGGTTTTGGGAGAGCGATAAGGTTATGGTTAGGGTCAGGGTCACGTTCAGGGTTAGGGTTAGGGTTAGGGTTAGGGATAGGGTTACGGTTAGGGTTAGGGTAGTGTTAGGGTTTCATTTAAATTAGGGTTAGCGTTAAGGTTTGGATGGCATTAACGTTAGGGTTATTGTTAGGGTTAGGGTTTGGGATAGCGTTAAGGTTAGGGTTAGGGTCAGGTTCAGGTTCAGGGTTAGGGTTTAGGGTTAGGGTTTAGAGTTCGGGTTCGGGTTAGGGGTTAGGGTTAGGGTTAGGGCTAGGGTTAAGGTTTAGGGTTAGGGTTAGGGTTAGGGTAGTGTTAGGGTTTCATTTAAATTAGGGTTAGCGTTAGGGTTTGGGATGGCTTTTAGGTTAGGGTTAGGGTTAGGGTTAGGGTTTGGGATAGCGTTAAGGTTAGGGTTAGGGTCAGGGTCAGGTTCAGGGTTAGGGTTTAGGGTTAGGGTTTAGAGTTCGGGTTCGGGTTAGGGTTTAGGGTTAGGGTTAGGGCTAGGGTTAAGGTTTAGGGTTAGGGTTAGGGTAGTGTTAGGGTTTCATTTAAATTAGGGTTAGCGTTAGGGTTTGGGATATCGTTAAGGTTAGGATTAGGGTTAGGGTTAGGTTTAGGTTTAGGGTTAGGGCGAGGGCTAGGTTTAAGGTTTAGAATTAGGGTTAGGGTTAGGGTAGTGTTAGGGTTTCATTTAAATTAGGGTTAGCGTTAGGGTTTGGGATGGCTTTTAGATTAGGGTTAGGGTTAGGGTTAGGTTTAGGTTTAGGGTTAGGATTAGGGTTAGGGTTTATGTTTAGGGTTAGGGTTAGTGTTTAGGGTTAGGGTTAGGGTTAGGTTTTCGGGTTAGCGTTAGGATTCGGGCTAGGGTTAATGTTCAGGATTAGGGTTAGGGTTAGGGTAGAGTTAGGGTTTCCTTTAAATTAGGGTTAGCGTTAGGGTTTGGGATGGCGTTAAGGTTAGGGTTAGGGTTACGGTTAGGTTAGGGTTAGCTTTAGGGTTTAGGGTTAGGGTTAGGGTTTGTTTAGGGAAATTGATTCTGAAACTGATTCAAAGCAATGTCTAATTTAGATCCATGAAAGAAGGGGTATTCACAAGAGAAGGTTCTTAGGAGGACAATGCACCATAGGGTTATGGTTCGGGTATGGGGTAGGGCTAGGGTTAAGGTTTAGGATGAGAGACAGGTTTAGGTTTAGGGTTAGGGCTAGGGTTAGGGTTACGGTTAGGGCTAGTGTTAGGTTTAGGTTTAGGTTAGGGTTAGGGTTAGGGTTAGGGTTAGGGTCAGGTTAGGGTTAGGGTTTTGTTTAAATTAGTGTTTGGGTTAGGGTTTGGGAGAGCGATAAGGTTAGGGTTAGGGTCAGGGTCAGGTTCAGGGTTAGTTAAGGTTTAGGGTTAGGGTGAGTGTTAAGGTTAGGGTTTAGGATTAGGATTAGGGTTAGGGTTAGGGTAGTGTTAGGGTTTCATTTAAATTAGGGTTAGCGTTAGGGTTTGGGATGGCGTTAAGGTTAGGGTTATTGTTAGGGTTATTGTTAGGGTTACGGTTTGGGTTAGGGTTAGGGATTAGGGTTAGGGTTAGGGTTAAGGATTCGGGTTAGGGTTTGGGCTAGGGTTAGGGTTAGGTTAGTGTTAGGGTTTTATTTAAACTAGGGTTAGCGTTATGGTATGGGATGGCGTTAAGGTTAGGGTTAGGGTTAGGTTTCGGGTTTAGGGTAAGGGTTAGGGTAGTGTTAGGGTTTCATTTAAATTAGGGTTAGCGTTAGGGTTTCGGATAGCGTTTAGGTTAGGGTTAGTGTCAGGGTCAGGGTCAGGGTTAGGGGTTAGGGTTAGGGTTAGGGTTACGGTTAGGGTTTTGGGTTAGGGTTAGTGTTACAGTTAAGGGATAGGGTTAGGGTTAGGGTACTGTTAGGGTTTTATTTAAACTAGGGTTAGCGTTATGGTATGGGATGGCGATAAGGTTATCGTTAGGGTTAGGTTTCGGGTTTAGGGTAAGGGTTAGGGTTAGAGTTAAGATTTAGGGATAGGGTTAGGGTTAGGACAAGGTTTAAGGTTTAGGGTTAGGGTTAGGGTTAGGGTAGTGTTAGGATTTCATTTAAATTAGGTTTAGCTTTAGGGTTTGGGATGGCGTTAAGTTTAGGCTTAGTCTTAGGATTAGTCTTAGGGGTTAGGGTTAGGGTTAGGGTTAGAATTAGAGTTAGGACTAGGTTTAGGGTTACGGTTAAGCCTAGGGTTAAGGTATAGGATTAGGGTTAGGGTTAGGTTTAGGTTTAGGGTTAGAATTTAGGTTTCTGTTTTGGGTTAGGACTAGGATTAAGGATTAGGTTAGGGTTAGGGTAGTGTTAGAGTTTCATTTAAATTAGGATTAGCATTAGGATTTGGGATGGCGTTAAGGTTACGGTTAGGGTTAGGTTTAGCATTAGAATTAGGATTAGGGTTTATGTTTAGGGTTAGGGTTAGGGTTTAGGGTTAGGTTTTAGGGTTAGGGTTAGGTTTTAGGGTTAGGGTTAGGGTTAGGGCTACGGTTAATGTTTAGGATTGGGGTAAGGATTAGGGTTAGGGTAGAGTTAGGATTTCATTTAAATTAGGGTTAGCGTTAGGCTTTCGGTTGTCGTTAAGGTTAGGGTTAGGGTTAGAGTTAGGTTAGGGTCAGCTTTAGGGTTTAGGGTTAGGGTTAGGGCTAGGGTTAGGGTTAGGGTTAGTTTAGGGAAATTGTTGCTGAAACTGATTCAATACAATGTCAAATTTAAATCTATGAAAGAAGGATTATTCACAGGAGAAGGTTCTTAGGAGCACAATGCAACATAGGGTTAGGGTTAAGGTTAGGGCTAGGGCTAGGGTTAAGGTTTAGGATGAGAGTTAGGTTTAGGGTTAGGGTTAGGGTTTAGGGTTAGGGTTAGGGCTAGGGCTAGGATAAGGTTTAGGGTTAGGGTTCGGGTTAAGGATTAGGGTTAGGGTTAGGGTAGTGTTAGGTTTTCATTTAATTTAGGGTTAGCGTTAGGGTTTGGGATGGCGTTAAGGTTAGGTTTAGGGTTAGGCTTAGGGTTTAGGGTTAGGGTTAGGGTTTATGGTTAGGGATAGGGTTAGGGTTTAGGGTTAGGGTTAGGGTTAGGTTTTAGGGCTAGGGTTAGGGTTAGGGCTAGGGTTAATGTTTAGGCTTAGGGTTAGTGTTAGGGTTAGGTTAGTTTCAGTTTAGGGATAGGATAGGTTAGCATTAGGGTTACGGTTAAAGGTAGGTTAGGTTTAAGTGTAGTTTAGGGCTAGGGTTAGGTTTGGGATAGTTTTAGAATTAGGTTTGGATTAGGGTTAGGGTTAGGGTTAGGTTAGGGTTAGTGTTTCGTTTAAATTAGTGTTAGGGTTAGGTTTTGGGAGAGCGATAAGGTTAGGGTTAGGGTCAGGGTCACGTTCAGGGTTAGGGTTAGGGTTAGGGTTAGGGATAGGGTTACGGTTAGGGTTAGGGTAGTGTTAGGGTTTCATTTAAATTAGGGTTAGCGTTAAGGTTTGGATGGCATTAACGTTAGGGTTATTGTTAGGGTTAGGGTTTGGGATAGCGTTAAGGTTAGGGTTAGGGTCAGGTTCAGGTTCAGGGTTAGGGTTTAGGGTTAGGGTTTAGAGTTCGGGTTCGGGTTAGGGGTTAGGGTTAGGGTTAGGGCTAGGGTTAAGGTTTAGGGTTAGGGTTAGGGTTAGGGTAGTGTTAGGGTTTCATTTAAATTAGGGTTAGCGTTAGGGTTTGGGATGGCTTTTAGGTTAGGGTTAGGGTTAGGGTTAGGGTTTGGGATAGCGTTAAGGTTAGGGTTAGGGTCAGGGTCAGGTTCAGGGTTAGGGTTTAGGGTTAGGGTTTAGAGTTCGGGTTCGGGTTAGGGTTTAGGGTTAGGGTTAGGGCTAGGGTTAAGGTTTAGGGTTAGGGTTAGGGTTAGGGTAGTGTTAGGGTTTCATTTAAATTAGGGTTAGCGTTAGGGTTTGGGATATCGTTAAGGTTAGGATTAGGGTTAGGGTTAGGTTTAGGTTTAGGGTTAGGGCGAGGGCTAGGTTTAAGGTTTAGAATTAGGGTTAGGGTTAGGGTAGTGTTAGGGTTTCATTTAAATTAGGGTTAGCGTTAGGGTTTGGGATGGCTTTTAGGTTAGGGTTAGGGTTAGGGTTAGGTTTAGGTTTAGGGTTAGGATTAGGGTTAGGGTTTATGTTTAGGGTTAGGGTTAGTGTTTAGGGTTAGGGTTAGGGTTAGGTTTTCGGGTTAGCGTTAGGATTCGGGCTAGGGTTAATGTTCAGGATTAGGGTTAGGGTTAGGGTAGAGTTAGGGTTTCATTTAAATTAGGGTTAGCCTTAGGGTTTGGGATGGCGTTAAGGTTAGGGTTAGGGTTACGGTTAGGTTAGGGTTAGCTTTAGGGTTTAGGGTTAGGGTTAGGGTTTGTTTAGGGAAATTGATTCTGAAACTGATTCAAAGCAATGTCTAATTTAAATCCATGAAAGAAGGGGTATTCACAAGAGAAGGTTCTAAGGAGGACAATGCACCATAGGGTTATGGTTAGGGTATGGGGTAGGGCTAGGGTTAAGGTTTAGGATGAGAGACAGGTTTAGGTTTAGGGTTAGGGCTAGGGTTAGGGTTACGGTTAGGGCTAGTGTTAGGTTTAGGTTTAGGTTAGGGTTAGGGTTAGGGTTAGGGTCAGGTTAGGGTTAGGGTTTTGTTTAAATTAGTGTTTGGGTTAGGGTTTGGGAGAGCGATAAGGTTAGGGTTAGGGTCAGGGTCAGGTTCAGGGTTAGTTAAGGTTTAGGGTTAGGGTGAGTGTTAAGGTTAGGGTTTAGGATTAGGATTAGGGTTAGGGTTAGGGTAGTGTTAGGGTTTCATTTAAATTAGGGTTAGCGTTAGGGTTTGGGATGGCGTTAAGGTTAGGGTTATTGTTAGGGTTATTGTTAGGGTTACGGTTTGGGTTAGGGTTAGGGATTAGGGTTAGGGTTAGGGTTAGGGTTAAGGATTCGGGTTAGGGTTTGGGCTAGGGTTAGGGTTAGGTTAGTGTTAGGGTTTTATTTAAACTAGGGTTAGCGTTATGGTATGGGATGGCGTTAAGGTTAGGGTTAGGGTTAGGTTTCGGGTTTAGGGTAAGGGTTAGGGTAGTGTTAGGGTTTCATTTAAATTAGGGTTAGCGTTAGGGTTTCGGATAGCGTTTAGGTTAGGGTTAGTGTCAGGGTCAGGGTCAGGGTTAGGGGTTAGGGTTAGGGTTAGGGTTACGGTTAGGGTTTTGGGTTAGGGTTAGTGTTACAGTTAAGGATAGGGTTAGGGTTAGGGTTAGGGTAGTGTTAGGGTTTTATTTAAACTAGGGTTAGCGTTATGGTATGGGATGGCGATAAGGTTAGGGTTAGGGTTAGGTTTCGGGTTTAGGGTAAGGGTTAGGGTTAGAGTTAGGATTTAGGGATAGGGTTAGGGTTAGGACAAGGTTTAAGGTTTAGGGTTAGGGTTAGGGTTAGGGTAGTGGTAGGATTTCATTTAAATTAGGTTTAGCTTTAGGGTTTGGGATGGCGTTAAGTTTAGGCTTAGTTTTAGGATTAGTCTTAGGGGTTAGGGTTAGGGTTAGGGTTAGAATTAGAGTTAGGACTAGGTTTAGGGTTACGGTTAGGCCTAGGGTTAAGGTATAGGATTAGGGTTAGGGTTAGGTTTAGGTTTAGGGTTAGAATTTAGGTTTCTGTTTTGGGTTAGGACTAGGATTAAGGATTAGGGTTAGGGTTAGGGTAGTGTTAGAGATTCATTTAAATTAGGATTAGCATTAGGATTTGGGATGGCGTTAAGGTTAGGGTTAGGGTTAGGTTTAGCGTTAGAATTAGGGTTAGGGTTTATGTTTAGGGTTAGGGTTAGGGTTTACGGTTAGGTTTTAGGGTTAGGGTTAGGTTTTAGGGTTAGGGTTAGGGTTAGGGCTACGGTTAATGTTTAGGATTGGGGTAAGGATTAGGGTTAGGGTAGAGTTAGGGTTTCATTTAAATTAGGGTTAGCGTTAGGCTTTCGGATGTCGTTAAGGTTAGGGTTAGGGTTAGAGTTAGGTTAGGGTCAGCTTTAGGGTTTAGGGTTAGGGTTAGGGCTAGGGTTAGGGTTAGGGTTAGGGTTAGTTTAGGGAAATTGTTGCTGAAACTGATTCAATACAATGTCAAATTTAAATCTATGAAAGAAGGATTATTCACAGGAGAAGGTTCTTAGGAGCACAATGCAACATAGGGTTAGGGTTAAGGTTAGGGCTAGGGCTAGGGTTAAGGTTTAGGATGAGAGTTAGGTTTAGGGTTAGGGTTAGGGTTTAGGGTTAGGGTTAGGGCTAGGGCTAGGATAAGTTTTAGGGTTAGGGTTCGGGTTAAGGATTAGGGTTAGGGTTAGGGTAGTGTTTGGGTTTCATTTAAATTAGGGTAGGCCTTAGGATTTGGGATGGTGTTAAGGTTAAAGTTAGGATTAGGGTTAGGATTATGGTTAGTCTTAGGGTTTAGGGTTAGGGCTAGGGTTAGGGTAGTGTTTGGGTTTCATTTAAATTAGGGTAGGCCTTAGGGTTTGGGATGGCATTAAGGTTAAAGTTAGGATTAGGGTTAAGATTAGGGTTAGGGTTAGGGTTTAGGGTTAGGGCTAGGGTTAAGGTTAGGGTTAGGGGTAGGATTAAGGTTAGGGTTAGGGTTAGGGTTTAGGTTTAGGGTTTAGGGTTAGGGTTAGGGTTAGGGTTTAGGGTTAGGGTTAGTTTAGGGAAACTGTTTCTGAAACTTAATCAATGCAATGTAAAATTTAAATCCATGAAAGAAGGGGTATTCACAACAGAAGGTTCTTGGGAGGACAATGCACCATAGTGATACATGTGAACTCCTGAACTAGCAGTAAGAACCAGGATTCTGTATGTGCAAATGGAAGCAGTTACTGAAACTAAATCAATGCAATATCAAATATGTCTCCATCACAGAAAGGGTCTTCACAACAGAAGGTTCCTAGGAGAAGAATGCACTATAGTGACACATGTAAACTCTTGAACTAATAGTAAGATCCAGGATTCTCTATGTGTAAAAGAAGGTGTTTTTGACACTGAATCCGGATAGGGTTAATGTGAGGGTGGGGGTGAGGGTTATAGTTGGGTAAGTTTTAGGGTTAGAATTAGGGTCAGGTTAGGGTTTGGAATAGGGCTTGAGTTAGTTTTAGGGTCAGGGATAGGGTTAGAATTTGGTTTATGGTTAGGGTTCGGGTTCGGGTAGGTTTAGGTTAGGTTTAGGTTTAGGGTTAGGGTTAGGGTGGATTGGGTTAGGGTTGGGTAAGCGTTAGGTTAGGTTTAGGTTTAGTTTAGGGTTGGGGTTAGGGTTTGGTTAGGGTTAGGGTTAGGTTAGGGTTAGGGTTAGGGTTAGGGTTCGGGTTCGGGTAGTTTAAGTTTAGGGATAGGATAGGTTAGCATTAGGGTTAAGGTTAAAGGTAGGTTAGGTTTAAGTTTAGTTTAGGGTTAGGGTTAGGTTTGGGATAGGGTTAGGATTAGGTTTGGATTAGGGTTAGGGTTAGGGTTAGGTTAGGGTTAGGGTTTCGTTTAAATTAGTGTTAGGGTTAGGGTTTGGGAGAGCGATAAGGTTAGGGTTAGGGTCAGGGTCAGGTTCAGGGTTAGTTAAGGTTTAGGGTTAGGGTTAGGGTTAAGGTTAAGGTTTAGGATTAGGATTAGGGTTAGGGTTAGGGTAGTGTTAGGGTTTCATTTAAATTAGAGTTAGCGTTAGGGTTTGGGATGGTGTTAAGGTTAGGGTTAGGGTTAGTCTTAGGGTTTAGGGTTAGGGTTAGGATTTAGGGTTAGGGTTAGGGTTAGGGCTAGGGTTAAGGTTTAGGATTAGGGTTAGGGTTAGGGTAGTATTAGGGTTTCATTTTAATTAGGGTTAGCGTTAGGGTTTGGGATGGTGTTAAGTTTAGGCTTAGGCTTAGGTTTAGGCTTAGCATTTAGGGTTAGGGTTAGAGTTAGGGCTAGGGTTAGGGTTAGAGTTAGGGCTAGTGTTCAGGTTTAGGGTTAGGGTTAGGGTTAGGATTTAGGTTTAGGTTTAGAGTTAAGGCTAGGGTTAAGGATTAGGGTTAAGGTTAGGGTTAGGGTTGGGATAGTGTTAGGGTTTCATTTAAATTAGGGTTAGCGTTATGGTTTGGGATGGCGTTAAGTTTAGGGTTAGGTTTAGGTTTAGGTTTAGGGTTAGGCTTAGGGTTTAGAGTTCAGATTAGGGTTAGGGTTTATGGTTAGGGTTAGGGTTTTGGGTTTAGGTTTAGGGTTAGAGTTAGGGCTAGGGTTAATGTTTAGGGTTAGGGTTAGGGTTAGGTTAGTTTAATTTTAGGGATAGGATAGGTTAGCATTAGGGTTTAGGTAAAAGGTAGGTTAGGTTTAAGTTTAGTTTAGGGTTAGGGTTAGGTTTGGGATAGGGTTAGGGATTAGGTTTGGATTAGGGTTAGGGTTAGGGTTAGGTTAGTGTTAGGGTTTCGTTTAAATTAGTGTTAGGGTTAGGGTTTGGGAGAGCGATGAGGTTAGGATGAGAGTTAGGTTTAGGTTTAGGTTTAGGGTTAGGATTAGAGTTAGGGTTTAGGTTTAGGGTTAAGGTTAGATTTTAGGGTTAGCCTTAGGATTCGGGCTAGGGTTGATGTTCAGGATTAGGGTTAGGGTTAGGGTAGAGTTAGGGTTTCATTTAAATTAGGGTTAAGGTTAGGGTTTGGGATGGCGTTAAGGTTAGGGTTAGGGTTACGGTTAGGTTAGGGTTAGCTTTAGGGTTTAGGGTTAGGGTTAGGGTTAGGGTTAGTTTAGGGAAATTGTTTCTGAAACTGATTCAATGCAATGTCAAATTTAAATCCATGAAAGAAGGGGTATTTACAAGAGAAGGTTCTTAGGAGGACAATACACCATAGGGTTAGGATTAGGGTAAGCGTTCGGGTTAGGGTTAGGGCTAGGTTTAAGGTTTAGGATTAGGGTTAGGGTTAGGGTAGTGTTAGGGTTTCATTTAAATTAGGGTTAGCGTTAGGGTTTCGGATAGCGTTTCGGTTAGGGTAAGTGTCAGGGTCAGGGTCAGGGTTAGGGTTTAGGGTTAGGGTTACGGTTAAGGGTTAGGGTTAGGGTTAGGGTAGTGTTAGGGTTTTATTTAAACTAGGGTTGGCGTTCTGGTTTGGAATGGCGTTAAGGTTAGGGTTAGGGTTAGGTTTAGAGTTTAGGGTTAGGGTTAGGGTTAGAGTTAGGATTTAGGTATAGGGTTAGGGTTAGGACAAGGTTTAAGGTTTAGGGTTAGGGTTAGGGTTAGGGTAGTGTTAGGATTTCATTTAAATTAGGTTTAGCGTTAGGGTTTGGGATGGCGTTAAGTTTAGGCTTAGGTTTAGAATTATGCTTAAGGTTTAGGGTTAGGGTTAGGGTTAAGGTATAGGATTAGGGTTAGGTTTAGGTTTAGGGTTAGAATTTAGGTTTCTGTTTTGGGTTAGGACTAGGATTAAGGATTAGGGTTAGGGTTAGGGTTAGGGTAGTGTTAGGGTTTCATTTAAATTAGGATTAGCATTCGGATTTGGGATGGTGTTAACGTTAGGGTTAGGGTTAGGGTTAGGATTAGGGTTAGGGTTAGGGTTAGGGTTTAGGGTTAGGGTTAGGTTTTAGGGTTACGGTTAGGGTTAGGGCTAGGGTTAATGTTTAGGATTAGGGTTAGGATTAGGGTTAGGGTAGAGTTAGGGTTTCATTCAAATTAGGGTTAGCGTTAGGGTTTCGGATGGCGTTAAGGTTCGGGTTAGGGTTAGCGTTAGGTTAGGGTCAGCTTTAGGGTTTAGGGTTTGGGTTAGGGCTAGGGCTCGTGTTAGGGTTAGGGTTAGTTTAGGGAAATTGTTGCTGAAACTGATTCAATGCAATGTCAAATTTAAATCCATGAAAGAAGGGTTATTCACAAGCGAAGGTTCTTAGGAGGACAATGCACCATAGGGTTAGGGTTAGGGTTAGGGCTAGGGTTAAGGTTTAGGATGAGAGTTAGGTTTAGGTTTAGGTTTATGGTTAGGGCTAGGGCTAGGATTAGGGTTAGGGTTAGGGTTCGGGTTAAGGATTACGGTTAGGGTTTGAGTTAGGGTTAGGGTAGTGTTAGGGTTTCATTTAAATTAGGGTTAGCGTTCGGGTTTGGGATGGCGTTAAAGTCACGGTTAGGGTTAGGGTTAGGGTTTAGACTTTAGGGTTAGGCTTTAGGGTTAGGGTTAGGTTTTTGGGTTAGGGTTAGGGTTAGGGTTAGGGTAAAGGATTAGGGTTAGGGTAGTGTTTGGGTTTCATTTAAATTAGGGTAGGCCTTAGGGTTTGGGATGTCGTTAAGGTTAAAGTTAGGATTAGGGTTAGGATTAGTGTTAGGCTTAGGGTTTAGGGTTAGGGCTAGGGTTAAGGGTTAGGGTTAGGGTTAGGGTAGTGTTTGGGTTTCATTTAAATTAGGGAAGGCCTTAGGGTTTCGGATGGCATTAAGGTTAAAGTTAGGATTAGGGTTAGGATTACTGTTAGGGTTTAGGGTTAGGGCTAGGGTTAAGGTTAGGGTTAGGGTTTAGGGTTAGGGTTTAGGGTTAGGGTTAGGGTTGAGGGTTAGGGTTAGGGTTAGAATTTAGGTTTCTGTTTTGGGTTAGGACTAGGAATAAGTATTAGGGTTAGGGTTAGGGTTAGGGTAGTGTTAGGGTTTCATTTAAATTAGGATTAGCATTAGGATTTGGGATGGCGTTAAGGTTAGGGTTAGGGTTAGGTTTAGGGTTCGGATTAGGGTTAGGGTTTTTGTTTAGGTTTAGGGTTAGGGTTAGGGTTTATGGTTAGGGTTAGGTTTTAGGGTTAGGGTTAAGGTTAGGGCTAGGGTTAATGTTTAGGATTAGGGTTAGGATTAGGGTTAGGGTAGAGTTAGGGTTTCATTTAAATTAGGGTTAGCGTTAGGGTTTGGGATGGCGTTAAGGTTACGGTTAGGGTGAGGGTTAGGGTTTAGGCTTTATGATTAGGGTTTAGGGTTAAGGTTAGGTTTTTGGGTTAGGGTTAGGGTAAAGGATTAGGGTTAGGGTTAGGGTAGTGTTTGGGTTTCATTTAAATTAGGGTAGGCCGTAGGGTTTGGGATGGCGTTAAGGTTAAAGTTAGGATTAGGCTTAGGGTTAGGGTTAGGCTTAGGGTTTAGGGTTAGGGCTAGGGTTAAGGGTTAGGGTTAGGGTAGTGTTTGGGTTTCATTTAAATTAGGGAAGGCCTTAGGGTTTGGGATGGCGTTAAGGTTAAAGTTAGGATTAGGTTTAGGTTTAGGGTTAGGGTTTAGGATTAGGGCTAGGGTTATGGTTAGGGTTAGAATTATGGTTAGGGTTTAGGGTTAGGGTTTAGGGTTAGGGTTTAAGGTTAGGGTTAGTTTAGGGAAACTGTTTCTGAAACTGATTCAATGCAATGTAAAATTTAAATCCATGAAAGAAGCGGTATTCACAACAGAAGGTTCTTGGGAGGACAATGCACCATAGTGATACATGTGAACTCCTGAACTAGCAGTAAGAACCAGGATTCTGTATGTGGAAATGGAAGCTGGTTCTAAATCTGAATCAAAACAAAAATAAATTTATCTCCTTCCATGAAGGTGTGTTACCAATACAATGTTCTTAGGAGAACAATGCCCCAGGATTCTCTATGTGGAAAGGTAAAATGTTTCTGAACCTAATTCAATGCAATGCCAAATTTGTTCAAATTAACTGTTCAACTAGCAGTAAGAACCAAGATTCTGTATGTGCAAAAGGA
This sequence comes from Urosaurus nigricauda, assembly GCA_034509955.1. Lineage (NCBI taxonomy): Eukaryota > Metazoa > Chordata > Lepidosauria > Squamata > Phrynosomatidae > Urosaurus > Urosaurus nigricauda. The sequence continues at coordinate 103,853,473 of JAOEGL010000005.1, read as the reverse complement.
AGCTGTTTCTGAATGTGAATCAATCCAATATGAAATATCTCTCCATCATTGAAGGTGTTTTCACAGGACAAGGTTCTTAGGAGTACAATGCAACATAGTGATACCTGTCAACTCCTGAACTAGCAGTAAGAACCAGGATTCTGTATGTGCAAAAGAAGGTGTTTGTGAAACTGAATCAATGCAATATCAAATATGTCTCCATCACTGAAGGTGTCTTAAGAACAGAAGGTTCTTGGGAGAAGAATGCACCATAGTTATACATGTTAACTTCTGAACTAGAAATAAGATCCAGGATTCTGTATGTCCAAATTCAAGCAGTTAATGAACCTGAATGAATGCAATATCAAATATGTCTCCATCACTGAAGGTGTCTTCACAACAGAAGGTTCTTAAGAGAAGAATGCACCATAGTCTCAAGTGAACTTCTGAACTAGCAGTAAGAACAACGATTCTGTATGTGCAAAAGAAGGTGTTTGTGAAACTGAATCAATGCAATATCAAATATGTCTCCATCACTGAAGGTGTCTTCAGAACTGAAGGTTCTTAGGAGAAGAATGCACCATAGTGATACATGTTAACTCCTGAACTGGAAGTAAGAACCAGGATTCTGTATGTGCAAATTGTAGCAGTTACTGAACCTGAATGAATGCAATATCAAATATGTCTCCATCACTGAAATTGTCTCCACAACAGAAGGTTCTTAGGAGAACAATGCACCATAGTGACACATGTTACCTCCTGAACTAGCAGTAAGAACCAGGATTCTGTATGTGCAAAAGAAGGTGTTTGTGAAAAAGAATCAATGCAATATCAAATATGTCTCCATCACTGAAGGTGTCTTCACGACAGAAGGTACTTAGGAGAACAATGCACCATAGTAATACATCTTAACTCCTGAACTAGCAGTAAGAACCAGGATTCTGTATGTGCAAATGGAAGCAGTTACTGAAACTGAATCAATGCAATATCAAATATGTCTCCATCACTGAAGGTGTCTCCATAACTGAAGGTTCTTAGGAGAACAATGCACCATATGGATACATGTTAACTCCTGAACTAGAAGTAAGAACCAGGATTCTGTATGTGCAAATGGAAGCAGTTACTGAATCTGAATCAATGCAATATAAAATTGTCTCCATCACTGAAAGTGTCTTCACAAGAGAAGGTTCTTAGGAGGACAATGCACCCTAGTGACACATGTATGTGCAAAAGAAGGTGTTTGTGAAACAGATGCAATGCAATTTCAAATATGTCTCCATCATTGAAGGTGTCTTTAGAACAGTAGGTTCTTAGGAGAGGAATGCACGATAGTGACACTTGTTAACTCATGAACTAATATTGAGAACCTGGATTATGTATGTTCAATAGAAGGTGTTTTTGAAACTGAATCAATGCAATAACAAATAAGTCTCCATCACTGAAAGTGTCTTCACAACAGAAGGTTCTTAGGAGAACAATGCACCATAGTGATACATGTTAACTCCTGAACTAGAAGTAAGAACCAGGATTCTGTATGTGCAAATGGAAGCAGTTACTGAACCTGAATGAATGCAATATCAAATATGTCTCCACCACTGAAAGTGTTTTCACAAGAGAAGGTAATTAGGAGAACAATGCACCATAGTGATACATGTTAACTCCTGAACTAGCAGTAAGAACCAGGATTCTGTATGAGCAAAAGAAGGTGTTTGTGAAACAGAATCAATGCAATATCAAATATGTCTCTATCACTGAAGGTGTCTTCAGAACAGAAGGTTCTAAGGGGAAGAATGCACCATAGTGACACATGTTAACTCCTGAACTAGCAGTAAGAACCAGGATTCTGTATGTTCAATAGAAGGTGTTTCTGAAACTGAATCTATGCAATAACAACGATGTCTCCATCACTGAAGGTGTCTTCAGAACAGAAGTTTCTTAGGAGAACAATGCACCATAGTGATGCAAGTTAACTCATGAACTAATAGTAAGAACAGGATTCTGTATGTGCAAAAGAAGCTGTTTCTGAAACTGAATGAATGCAATATCAAATATGTCTCCATCACTGAAGGTGTCTTCAGAACAGAAGGTTCTTAGGGGAAGAATGCACCATAGTGACACATGTTAACTCATGAACTAATAGTAAGAACCAGGATTCTGTATGTTCAATAGAAGGTGTTTTTAAAACTGAATCAATGCAATAACAAATATGTCTCCATCACTGAAGGTGTCTTCAGAACAGAAGGTTCTTAGGGGAAGAATGCACCATAGTGACACATGTTAACTCCTGAACTAGAACTGAGAACCAGGATTCTGTATGTGCAAATTGAAGCAGTTACTGAATCTGAATCAATGCAATATCAAATATGTCTCCATCACTGAAAGTGTCTTCACAACAGAAGATTCTTAGGAGAACAATGCACCATAGTGATGCAAGTTAACTCATGAACTAATAGTAAGAACAGGATGCTGTATGTGCAAAAGAAGCTGTTTCTGAAACTGAATCAATGCAATATCAAATATGTCTCCATCACTGAAGGTGTCATCAGAACAGAAGGTTCTTAGGAGAAGAATGCACCATAGTGACACTTGTTAACTCATGAACTAATATTGAGAACCAGGATTCTGTATGTTCAATAGAAGGTGTTTTTGGAACTGAATCAATGCAATAACAAATAAGTCTCCATCACTGAAAGTGTCTTCACAACAGAAGGTTCTTAGGAGAACAATGGACCATAGTGACACATGTTAACTCCTGAACTAGCAGTAAGAACCAGGATTCTGTATCTTCAATAGAAGGTGTTTGTGAAACAGAATCAATGCAATATCAAATATGTCTCTATCGCTGAAGGTGTCTTCAGAACAGAAGGTTCTTAGGGGAAGAATGCACCATAGTGACACATGTTAACTCATGAACTAATAGTAAGAACCAGGATTCTGTATGTTCAATAGAAGGTGTTTTTAAAACTGAATCAATGCAATAACAAATATGTCTCCATCACTGAAGGTGTCTTCAGAACAGAAGGTTCTTAGGAGAACAATGCACCATAGTGATACATGTTAACTCCTGAATTAGAAGTAAGAACCAGGATTCTGTATGTGCAAATTGAAGGAGTTACTGAATCTGAATCAATGCAATATCAAATATGTCTCCATCACTGAAAGTGTCTTCACAACAGAAGATTCTTAGGAGAACAATGCACCATAGTGATACATGTTAACTCCTGAACTAGAAGTAAGAACCAGGATTCTGTATGTGCAAAATAAGGTGTTTGTGATACTGAATCAATGCAATAATAAATATGTCTCCATCACTGAAAGTGTGTACACTACAGAAGGTAATTAGGAGAACAATGCACCATAGTGATACATGTTAACTCCTGAACTAGCAGTAAGAACCAGGATTCTGTATGTGCAAAAGCAGGTGTTTGTGAAACTGAATCAATGCAATATCAAATATGTCTCCATCACTGAAGGTGTCTTCAGAACAGAAGGTTCTTAGGAGAAGAATGCACCATAGTGACACATGTGAACTCATGAATTAATAGTAAGAACCAACATTCTGTATGTACAATAGAAGCTGTTTCTGAAACGGAATCAATGCAGTAATAAATATGACTCCATCACTGAAGGTGTCTTCAGAACATAAGGTTCTTAGGAGAACAATGCACCATAGTGATACATGTTAACTCCTGAATTAGAAGTAAGAACCAGGATTCTGTATGTGCAAATTGAAGCAGTTACTGAATCTGAATCAATGCAATATCAAATATGTCTCCATCACTGAAAGTGTCTTCACAACTGAAGATTCTTAGGAGAACAATGCACCATAGAGACAGATGTGAACTCCTGAACTAGCAGTAAGAACTAGGATTCTGTATGTGCAAAAGAAGGTGTTTGTGAATCTGAATCAATGCAATATCTGATATGTCTCTATCACTGAAGGTGTCTTCAGAACAGAAGGTTCTTAGGAGAAGAATGCACCATAATAACACATGTTAACTCATCAACTAATAGTAAGAACAAGGATTCTGTATGTTCAATAGAAGGTGTTTCTGAAACTGAATCAATGCAATAACAAATATGTCTCCATCACTGAAGGTGTCTTAAGAACAGAAGGTTCTTAGGAGAACAATGTACCATAGTGATACATGTTAACTCCTGAACTAGAACTGAGAACCAGGATTCTGTATGTGCAAATTGAAGCAGTTACTGAATCTGAATCAATGCAATATCAAATATGTCTCCATCACTGAAAGTGTCTTCACAACAGAAGATTCTTAGGAGAACAATGCACCATAGTGACACATGTTAACTCCTGAACTAGCAGAAAGAACCAGGATTCTTTATGTGCAAAAGAAGGTGTTTGTGAAACAGAATCAATGCAATATCACATATGTCTCCATCACTGAAGCTGTCTTCAGAACAGTAGGTTCCTAGGAGAAGAATGCACCATAGTGACACTTGTTAACCCATGAACTAATAGTAAGAACCAAGATTCTGTATGTTCAATAGAAGGTGTTTTTGAAACTGAATCAATGCAATAACAAATATGTCTCCATCACTGAAAGTGTCTTCACTACAGAAGGTTCTTAGGAGAACAATGCACCATAGTGATACATGTTAACTCCTGAACTAGCAGTAAGAACCAGGATTCTGTATGTGTAAATGGAAGCAGTTACTGAAACTGAATCAATGCAATATCAAATATGTCTCCATCACTGAAGGTGTCTTCACGACAGAAGGTACTTAGGAGAACAATGCACCATAGTGATACATGTTAACTCCTGAACTAGCAGTAAGAACCAGGATTCTGTATGTGCAAAAGCAGGTGTTTGTGAAACTGAATCAATGCAATATCAAATATGTCTCCATCACTGAAGGTGTCTTCAGAACAGAAGGTTCTTAGGAGAAGAATGCACCATAGTGACACATGTGAACTCATGAATTAATAGTAAGAACCAACATTCTGTATGTACAATAGAAGCTGTTTCTGAAACTGAATCAATGCAATAATAAATATGACTCCATCACTGAAGGTGTCTTCAGAACATAAGGTTCTTAGGAGAACAATGCACCATAGTTATACATGTTAACTCCTGAATTAGAAGTAAGAACCAGGATTCTGTATGTGCAAATTGAAGCAGTTACTGAATCTGAATCAATGCAATATCAAATATGTCTCCATCACTGAAAGTGTCTTCACAACTGAAGATTCTTAGGAGAACAATGCACCATAGAGACAGATGTGAACTCCTGAACTAGCAGTAAGAACTAGGATTCTGTATGTGCAAAAGAAGGTGTTTGTGAATCTGAATCAATGCAATATCTGATATGTCTCTATCACTGAAGGTGTCTTCAGAACAGAAGGTTCTTAGGAGAAGAATGCACCATAATAACACATGTTAACTCATCAACTAATAGTAAGAACAAGGATTCTGTATGTTCAATAGAAGGTGTTTCTGAAACTGAATCAATGCAATAACAAATATGTCTCCATCACTGAAGGTGTCTTAAGAACAGAAGGTTCTTAGGAGAACAATGTACCATAGTGATACATGTTAACTCCTGAACTAGAACTGAGAACCAGGATTCTGTATGTGCAAATTGAAGCAGTTACTGAATCTGAATCAATGCAATATCAAATATGTCTCCATCACTGAAAGTGTCTTCACAACAGAAGATTCTTAGGAGAACAATGCACCATAGTGACACATGTTAACTCCTGAACTAGCAGAAAGAACCAGGATTCTTTATGTGCAAAAGAAGGTGTTTGTGAAACAGAATCAATGCAATATCACATATGTCTCCATCACTGAAGCTGTCTTCAGAACAGTAGGTTCCTAGGAGAAGAATGCACCATAGTGACACTTGTTAACCCATGAACTAATAGTAAGAACCAAGATTCTGTATGTTCAATAGAAGGTGTTTTTGAAACTGAATCAATGCAATAACAAATATGTCTCCATCACTGAAAGTGTCTTCACTACAGAAGGTTCTTAGGAGAACAATGCACCATAGTGATACATGTTAACTCCTGAACTAGCAGTAAGAACCAGGATTCTGTATGTGTAAATGGAAGCAGTTACTGAAACTGAATCAATGCAATATCAAATATGTCTCCATCACTGAAGGTGTCTTCACGACAGAAGGTACTTAGGAGAACAATGCACCATAGTGATACATGTTAACTCCTGAACTAGCAGTAAGAACCAGGATTCTGTATGTGCAAAAGCAGGTGTTTGTGAAACTGAATCAATGCAATATCAAATATGTCTCCATCACTGAAGGTGTCTTCAGAACAGAAGGTTCTTAGGAGAAGAATGCACCATAGTGACACATGTGAACTCATGAATTAATAGTAAGAACCAACATTCTGTATGTACAATAGAAGCTGTTTCTGAAACTGAATCAATGCAATAATAAATATGACTCCATCACTGAAGGTGTCTTCAGAACATAAGGTTCTTAGGAGAACAATGCACCATAGTTATACATGTTAACTCCTGAATTAGAAGTAAGAACCAGGATTCTGTATGTGCAAATTGAAGCAGTTACTGAATCTGAATCAATGCAATATCAAATATGTCTCCATCACTGAAAGTGTCTTCACAACTGAAGATTCTTAGGAGAACAATGCACCATAGAGACAGATGTGAACTCCTGAACTAGCAGTAAGAACTAGGATTCTGTATGTGCAAAAGAAGGTGTTTGTGAATCTGAATCAATGCAATATCTGATATGTCTCTATCACTGAAGGTGTCTTCAGAACAGAAGGTTCTTAGGAGAAGAATGCACCATAATAACACATGTTAACTCATCAACTAATAGTAAGAACAAGGATTCTGTATGTTCAATAGAAGGTGTTTCTGAAACTGAATCAATGCAATAACAAATATGTCTCCATCACTGAAGGTGTCTTAAGAACAGAAGGTTCTTAGGAGAACAATATACCATAGTGATACATGTTAACTCCTGAACTAGAACTGAGAACCAGGATTCTGTATGTGCAAATTGAAGCAGTTACTGAATCTGAATCAATGCAATATCAAATATGTCTCCATCACTGAAAGTGTCTTCACAACAGAAGATTCTTAGGAGAACAATGCACCATAGTGACACATGTTAACTCCTGAACTAGCAGAAAGAACCAGGATTCTTTATGTGCAAAAGAAGGTGTTTGTGAAACAGAATCAATGCAATATCACATATGTCTCCATCACTGAAGCTGTCTTCAGAACAGTAGGTTCCTAGGAGAAGAATGCACCATAGTGACACTTGTTAACCCATGAACTAATAGTAAGAACCAAGATTCTGTATGTTCAATAGAAGGTGTTTTTGAAACTGAATCAATGCAATAACAAATATGTCTCCATCACTGAAAGTGTCTTCACTACAGAAGGTTCTTAGGAGAACAATGCACCATAGTGATACATGTTAACTCCTGAACTAGCAGTAAGAACCAGGATTCTGTATGTGTAAATGGAAGCAGTTACTGAAACTGAATCAATGCAATATCAAATATGTCTCCATCACTGAAGGTGTCTTCACGACAGAAGGTACTTAGGAGAACAATGCACCATAGTGATACATGTTAACTCCTGAACTAGCAGTAAGAACCAGGATTCTGTATGTGCAAATGGAAGCAGTTCCTGAAACTGAATCAATGCAATATCAAATATGTATCCATCACTGAAGGTGTCTCCATAACTGAAGGTTCTTAGGAGAACAATGCACCATAGTGATACATGTTAACTCCTGAACTAGAAGTAAGAACCAGGATTCTGTATGTGCAAATGAAAGCAGTTACTGAATCTGAATCAATGCAATATCAAATATATCTCCATCACTGAAGGGGTCTTCAGAACAGTAGGTTCTTAGGAAAAGAATGCACCATAGTGACACTTGTGAACTCATGAACTAATATTGAGAACCAGGATTCTGTATGTTCAATAGAAGGTGTTTTTGGAACTGAATCAATGCAATGACAAATAAGTCTCCATCACTGAAAGTGTCTTCACAACAGAAGGTTCTTAGGAGAACAATGCACCATAGTGATACATGTTAACTCCTGAACTAGCAGTAAGAACCAGGATTCTGTATGTGCAAATGGAAGCAGTTACTGAAACTGAATCAATGCAATATCAAATATGTCTCCATCACTGAAGGTGTCTTCACGACAGAAGGTTGTTAGGAGAACAATGCACCATAGTGATGCAAGTTAACTCATGAACTAATAGTAAGAACAGGATGCTGTATGTGCAAAAGAAGCTGTTTCTGAAACTGAATCAAAGCAATATCAAATATGTCTCCATCACTGAAGGTGTCTTCAGAACAGAAGGTTCTTAGGAGAACAATGCACCATAGTGATACATGTTAACTCCTGAACTGGCAGTAAGAACCAGGATTCTGTATGTGCAAAATAAGGTGTTTGTGATACTGAATCAATGCAATAATAAATATGTCTCCATCACTGAAAGTGTGTACACTACAGAAGGTAATTAGGAGAACAATGCACCATAGTGATACATGTTAACTCCTGAACTAGCAGTAAGAACCAGGATTCTGTATGTGCAAAAGCAGGTGTTTGTGAAACTGAATCAATGCAATATCAAATATGTCTCCATCACTGAAGGTGTCTTCAGAACAGAAGGTTCTTAGGAGAAGAATGCACCATAGTGACACATGTGAACTCATGAATTAATAGTAAGAACCAACATTCTGTATGTACAATAGAAGCTGTTTCTGAAACTGAATCAATGCAATAATAAATATGACTCCATCACTGAAGGTGTCTTCAGAACATAAGGTTCTTAGAAGAACAAGGCACCATAGTGATACATGTTAACTCCTGAACTAGAAGTAAGAACCAGGATTCTGTATGTGCAAATTGAAGCAGTTACTGAATCTGAATCAATGCAATATCAAATATGTCTCCATCACTGAAAGTGTCTTCACAACTGAAGATTCTTAGGAGAACAATGCACCATAGAGACACATGTGAACTCCTGAACTAGCAGTAAGAACTAGGATTCTGTATGTGCAAAAGAAGGTGTTTGTGAAACTGAATCAATGCAATATCTGATATGTCTCCATCACTGAAGGTGTCTTCAGAACAGAAGGTTCTTAGGAGAAGAATGCACCATAATAACACATGTTAACTCATAAACTAATAGTAAGAACAAGGATTCTGTATGTTCAATAGAAGGTGTTTCTGAAACTGAATCAATGCAATAACAAATATGTCTCCATCACTGAAGGTGTCTTAAGAACAGAAGGTTCTTAGGAGAACAATGTACCATAGTGATACATGTTAACTCCTGAACTAGAACTGAGAACCAGGATTCTGTATGTGCAAATTGAAGCAGTTACTGAATCTGAATCAATGCAATATCAAATATGTCTCCATCACTGAAAGTGTCTTCACAACAGAAGATTCTTAGGAGAACAATGCACCATAGTGACACATGTTAACTCCTGAACTAGCAGTAAGAACCAGGATTCTTTATGTGCAAAAGAAGGTGTTTGTGAAACAGAATCAATGCAATATCACATATGTCTCCATCACTGAAGCTTTCTTCAGAACAGTAGGTTCCTAGGAGAAGAATGCACCATAGTGACACTTGTTAACCCATGAACTAATAGTAAGAACCAAGATTCTGTATGTTCAATAGAAGGTGTTTTTGAAACTGAATCAATGCAATAACAAATATGTCTCCATCACTGAAAGTGTCTTCACTACAGAAGGTTCTTAGGAGAACAATGCACCATAGTGATACATGTTAACTCCTGAACTAGCAGTAAGAACCAGGATTCTGTATGTGTAAATGGAAGCAGTTACTGAAACTGAATCAATGCAATATCAAATATGTCTCCATCACTGAAGGTGTCTTCACGACAGAAGGTACTTAGGAGAACAATGCACCATAGTGATACATGTTAACTCCTGAACTAGCAGTAAGAACCAGGATTCTGTATGTGCAAATGGAAGCAGTTCCTGAAACTGAATCAATGCAATATCAAATATGTATCCATCACTGAAGGTGTCTCCATAACTGAAGGTTCTTAGGAGAACAATGCACCATAGTGATACATGTTAACTCCTGAACTAGAAGTAAGAACCAGGATTCTGTATGTGCAAATGAAAGCAGTTACTGAATCTGAATCAATGCAATATCAAATATATCTCCATCACTGAAGGGGTCTTCAGAACAGTAGGTTCTTAGGAAAAGAATGCACCATAGTGACACTTGTGAACTCATGAACTAATATTGAGAACCAGGATTCTGTATGTTCAATAGAAGGTGTTTTTGGAACTGAATCAATGCAATGACAAATAAGTCTCCATCACTGAAAGTGTCTTCACAACAGAAGGTTCTTAGGAGAACAATGCACCATAGTGATACATGTTAACTCCTGAACTAGCAGTAAGAACCAGGATTCTGTATGTGCAAATGGAAGCAGTTACTGAAACTGAATCAATGCAATATCAAATATGTCTCCATCACTGAAGGTGTCTTCACGACAGAAGGTTGTTAGGAGAACAATGCACCATAGTGATGCAAGTTAACTCATGAACTAATAGTAAGAACAGGATGCTGTATGTGCAAAAGAAGCTGTTTCTGAAACTGAATCAATGCAATATCAAATATGTCTCCGTCACTGAAGGTGTCTACAGAACAGAAGGTTCTTAGGAGAAGAATGCACCATAGTGACACAGGTTAACTCATGAACTAATAGTAAGAATCAGGATTCTGTATGTTCAATAGAAGGTGTTTCTGAAACTGAATCAATGCAATAACAAATATGTCTCCATCACTGAAGGTGTCTTAAGAACAGAAGGTTCTTAGGAGAACAATGCACCATAGTGATACATGTTAACTCCTGAACTAGAACTGAGAACCAGGATTCTGTATGTGCAAATTGAAGCAGTTACTGAATCTGAATCAATGCAATATCAAATATGTCTCCATCACTGAAAGTGTCTTCACAACAGAAGATTCTTAGGAGAACAATGCACCATAGTGACACATGTTAACTCCTGAACTAGCAGTAAGAACCAGGATTCTGTATGTGCAAAATAAGGTGTTTGTGATACTGAATCAATGCAATAATAAATATGTCTCCATCACTGAAAGTGTGTACACTACAGAAGGTAATTAGGAGAACAATGCACCATAGTGATACATGTTAACTCCTGAACTAGGAGTAAGAACCAGGATTCTGTATGTGCAAAAGAAGGTGTTTGTGAAACTGAATCAATGCAATATCAAATATGTCTCCATCACTCCATCACAACCTTCAGAACAGAAGGTTCTTAGGAGAAAAATGCACCATAGTGACATATGTGAACTCATGAATTAATAGTAAGAACCAGCATTCTGTATGTTCAATAGAAGCTGTTTCTGAAACTGAATCAATGCAATAATATATATGACTCCTTCACTGAAGGTGTCTTCAGAACAGAAGGTTCTTAGGAGAACAATGCACCATAGTGATACATGTTAACTCCTGAACTAGAAGTAGGAACCAGGATTCTGTATGTGCAAATTGAAGCAGTTACTGAATCTGAATCAATGCAATATCAAATATGTCTCCATCACTGAAAGTGTCTTCGCAACAGAAGATTCTTAGGAGAACAATGCACCATAGTGACACATGTGAACTCCTGAACTAGCAGGAAGAACTAGGATTCTGTATGTGCAAAAGAAGGTGTTTGTGAAACTGAATCAATGCAATATCTGATATGTCTCCATCACTGAAGGTGTCTTCAGAACAGAAGGTTCTTCGGAGAAGAATGCACCATAGTAACACATGTTAACTCATCAACTAATAGTAAGAACCAGGATTCTGTATGTTCAATAGAAGATGTTTATGAAACTGAATCTATGCAATAACAACTATGTCTCCATCACTGAAGGTGTCTTCAGAACAGAAGTTTCTTAGGAGAACAATGCACCATAGTGATACATGTTAACTCCAGAACTATAAGTAAGAACCAGCATTCTGTATGTGCAAATTGAAGTAGTTACTGAACCTGAATGAATGCAATATCAAATATGTCTCCACCACTGAAAGTGTTTTCACAAGAGAAAGTAATTAGGAGAACAATGCACCATAGTGATACATGTTAACTCCTGAACTCGCAGTAAGAACCAGGATTCTGTATGTGCAAAAGAAGGTGTTTGTGAAACTGAATCAATGCAATATCAAATATGTCTCCATCACTGAAGGTGTCTTCAGAACAGAAGGTTCTTAGGAGAAGAATGCACCATAGTGACACATGTTAACTCTTGAACTAATAGTAAGAACGAGGATGCTGTATGTTCAATAGAAGCTGTTTCTGAAACTGAATCAATGCAATAATAAATATGTCTCCATCACTGAAGGTGTATTAAGAACAGAAGGTTCTTAGGAGAACAATGCACCATAATGATACATGTTAACTCCTGAACTAGAAGTAAGAACCAGGATTCTGTATGTGCAAATTGAAGCAGTTACTGAATCTGAATCAATGCAATATCAACTATGTCTCCATCACAGAAAGTGTCTTCACAACAGAAGATTCTTAGGAGAACAATGCACCATAGTGACACATGTGAACTCCTGAACTAGCAGTAAGAACTAGGATTCTGTATGTGCAAAAGAAGGTGTTTGGGAAACTGAATCAATGCAATATCTGATATGTCTCCATCACTGAAGGTGTCTTCAGAACAGAAGGTTCTTAGGAGAAGAATGCACCTTCGTAACACATGTTAACTCATCAACTAATAGTAAGAACCAGGATTCTGTATGTTCAATAGAAGGTGTTTATGAAACTGAATCTATGCAATAACAACTATGTCTCCATCACTGAAGGTGTCTTCAGAACAGAAGGTTCTTAGGAGAACAATGCACCATCGTGATACATGTTAACTCATGAACTAGACGTCAGAACCAGTATTCTGTGTGTGCAAATTGAAGTAGTTACTGAACCTGAATGAATGCAATATCAAATACGTCTCCATCTCTGAAAGTGTCTTCACAAGATAAGGTAATTAGGAGAACAATGCACCATAGTGATACATGTTAACTCCTGAACTAGCAGTAAGAACCAGGATTCTGTATGTGCAAAAGATGGTGTTTGTGAAACAGAATCAATGCAATATCAAATATGTCTCCATCACTGAAGGTGTCTTCACGACAGAAGGTTCTTAGGAGAACAATGCACCATAGTGACATATGTGAACTCATGAATTAATAGTAAGAACCAGCATTCTGTATGTTCAATAGAAGCTGTTTCTGAAACTGAATCAATGCAATAATAAATATGACTCCATCACTGAAGGTGTCTTCAGAACAGAAGGTTCTTAGGAGAAGAATGCACCATAGTGATACATGTTAACTCCTGAACTAGCAGTAAGAACCAGGATTCTGTATGTGTAAATGGAAGCAGTTACTGAAACTGAATCAATGCAATATCAAATATGTCTCCATCACTGAAGGTGTCTTCACGACAGAAGGTACTTAGGAGAACAATGCACCATAGTGATACATGTTAACTCCTGAACTAGAAGTAAGAACCAGGATTCTGTATGTGCAAATGAAAGCAGTTACTGATTCTGAATCAATGCAATATCAAATATGTCTCCATCACTGAAGGGGTCTTCAGAACAGTAGGTTCTTAGGAAAAGAATGCACCATAGTGACACTTGTTAACTCATGAACTAATATTGAGAACCAGGATTCTGTATCTTCGATAGAAGGTGTTTTTGAAACTGAATCAATGCAATGACAAATAAGTCTCCATCACTGAAAGTGTCTTCACAACAGAAGGTTCTTAGGAGAACAATGCACCATAGTGATACATGTTAACTCCTGAACTAGCAGTAAGAACCATGATTCTGTATGTGCAAATGGAAGCAGTTACTGAAACTGAATCAATGCAATATCAAATATGTCTCCATCACTGAAGGTGTCTTCACGACAGAAGGTTGTTAGGAGAACAATGCACCATAGTGATGCAAGTTAACTCATGGACTAATAGTAAGAACAGGATGCTGTATGTGCAAAAGAAACTGTTTCTGAAACTGAATCAATGCAATATCAAATATGTCTCCATCACTGAAGGTGTCTTCAGAACAGAAGGTTCTTAGGAGAACAATGCACCATAGTGATACATGTTAACTCCTGAACTAGCAGTAAGAACCAGGATTTTGTATGTGCAAAATAAGGTGTTTGTGATACTGAATCAATGCAATAATAAATATGTCTCCATCACTGAAAGTGTGTACACTACAGAAGGTAATTAGGAGAACAATGCACCATAGTGATACATGTTAACTCCTGAACTAGCAGTAAGAACCATGATTCTGTATGTGCAAAAGAAGGTGTTTGTGAAACTGAATCAATGCAATATCAAATATGTCTCCATCACTGAAGGTGTCTTCAGAACAGAAGGTTCTTAGGAGAAGAATGCACCATAGTGACACATGTGAACTCATGAATTAATAGTAAGAACCAACATTCTGTATGTACAATAGAAGCTGTTTCTGAAACTGAATCAATGCAATAATAAATATGACTCCATCACTGAAGGTGTCTTCAGAACATAAGGTTCTTAGGAGAACAATGCACCATAGTGATACATGTTAACTCCTGAATTAGAAGTAAGAACCAGTATTCTGTATGTGCAAATTGAAGCAGTTACTGAATCTGAATCAATGCAATATCAAATATGTCTCCATCACTGAAAGTGTCTTCACAACTGAAGATTCTTAGGAGAACAATGCACCATAGAGACACATGTGAACTCCTGAACTAGCAGTAAGAACTAGGATTCTGTATGTGCAAAAGAAGGTGTTTGTGAAACTGAATCAATGCAATATCTGATATGTCTCCATCACTGAAGGTGTCTTCAGAACAGAAGGTTCTTAGGAGAAGAATGCACCATAATAACACATGTTAACTCATCAACTAACAGTAAGAACAAGGATTCTGTATGTTCAATAGAAGGTGTTTCTGAAACTGAATCAATGCAATAACAAATATGTCTCCATCACTGAAGGTGTCTTAAGAACAGAAGGTTCTTAGGAGAACAATGTACCATAGTGATACATGTTAACTCCTGAACTAGAACTGAGAACCAGGATTCTGTATGTGCAAATTGAAGCAGTTACTGAATCTGAATCAATGCAATATCAAATATGTCTCCATCACTGAAAGTGTCTTCACAACAGAAGATTCTTAGGAGAACAATGCACCATAGTGACACATGTTAACTCCTGAACTAGCAGTAAGAACCAGGATTCTTTATGTGCAAAAGAAGGTGTTTGTGAAACAGAATCAATGCAATATCACATATGTCTCCATCACTGAAGCTGTCTTCAGAACAGTAGGTTCCTAGGAGAAGAATGCACCATAGTGACACTTGTTAACCCATGAACTAATAGTAAGAACCAAGATTCTGTATGTTCAATAGAAGGTGTTTTTGAAACTGAATCAATGCAATAACAAATATGTCTCCATCACTGAAAGTGTCTTCACTACAGAAGGTTCTTAGGAGAACAATGCACCATAGTGATACATGTTAACTCCTGAACTAGCAGTAAGAACCAGGATTCTGTATGTGTAAATGGAAGCAGTTACTGAAACTGAATCAATGCAATATCAAATATGTCTCCATCACTGAAGGTGTCTTCACGACAGAAGGTACTTAGGAGAACAATGCACCATAGTGATACATGTTAACTCCTGAACTAGCAGTAAGAACCAGGATTCTGTATGTGCAAATGGAAGCAGTTCCTGAAACTGAATCAATGCAATATCAAATATGTATCCATCACTGAAGGTGTCTCCATAACTGAAGGTTCTTAGGAGAACAATGCACCATAGTGATACATGTTAACTCCTGAACTAGAAGTAAGAACCAGGATTGTGTATGTGCAAATGAAAGCAGTTACTGAATCTGAATCAATGCAATATCAAATATGTCTCCATCACTGAAGGGGTCTTCAGAACAGTAGGTTCTTAGGAGAAGAATGCACCATAGTGACACTTGTTAACTCATGAACTAATATTGAGAACCAGGATTCTGTATGTTCAATAGAAGGTGTTTTTGGAACTGAATCAATGCAATGACAAATAAGTCTCCATCACTGAAAGTGTCTTCACAACAGAAGGTTCTTAGGAGAACAATGCACCATAGTGATACATGTTAACTCCTGAACTAGCAGTAAGAACCAGGATTCTGTATGTGCAAATGGAAGCAGTTACTGAAACTGAATCAATGCAATATCAAATATGTCTCCATCACTGAAGGTGTCTTCACGACAGAAGGTTGTTAGGAGAACAATGCACCATAGTGATGCAAGTTAACTCATGAACTAATAGTAAGAACAGGATGCTGTATGTGCAAAAGAAGCTGTTTCTGAAACTGAATCAATGCAATATCAAATATGTCTCCATCACTGAAGGTGTCTTCAGAACAGAAGGTTCTTAGGAGAAGAATGCACCATAGTGACACAGGTTAACTCATGAACTAATAGTAAGAATCAGGATTCTGTATGTTCAATAGAAGGTGTTTCTGAAACTGAATCAATGCAATAACAAATATGTCTCCATCACTGAAGGTGTCTTAAGAACAGTAGGTTCTTAGGAGAACAATGCACCATAGTGATACAAGTTAACTCCTGAACTAGAACTGAGAACCAGGATTCTGTATGTGCAAATTGAAGCAGTTACTGAATCTGAATCAATGCAATATCAAATATGTCTCCATCACTGAAGGTGTCTTCAGAACAGAAGGTTCTTAGGAGAAGAATGCACCATAGTGACACAGGTTAACTCATGAATTAATAGTAAGAATCAGGATTCTGTATGTTCAATAGAAGGTGTTTCTGAAACTGAATCAATGCAATAACTAATATGTCTCCATCACTGAAGGTGTCTTAAGAACAGAAGGTTCTTAGGAGAACAATGCACCATAGTGATACATGTTAACTCCTGAACTAGAACTGAGAACCAGGATTCTGTATGTGCAAATTGAAGCAGTTACTGAATCTGAATCAATGCAATATCAAATATGTCTCCATGACTGAAAGTGTCTTCACAACAGAAGATTCTTAGGAGAACAATGCACCATAGTGACACATGTTAACTCCTGAACTAGCAGTAAGAACCATGATTCTGTATGTGCAAAATAAGGTGTTTGTGATACTGAATCAATGCAATAATAAATATGTCTCCATCACTGAAAGTGTGTACACTACAGAAGGTAATTAGGAGAACAATGCACCATAGTGATACATGTTAACTCCTGAACTAGGAGTAAGAACCAGGATTCTGTATGTGCAAAAGAAGGTGTTTGTGAAACTGAATCAATGCAATATCAAATATGTCTCCATCACTGAAGGTGTCTTCAGAACAGAAGGTTCTTAGGAGAAAAATGCACCATAGTGACATATGTGAACTCATGAATTAATAGTAAGAACCAGCATTCTGTATGTTCAATAGAAGCTGTTTCTGAAACTGAATCAATGCAATAATATATATGACTCCTTCACTGAAGGTGTCTTCAGAACAGAAGGTTCTTAGGAGAACAATGCACCATAGTGATACATCTTAACTCCTGAACTAGAAGTAGGAACCAGGATTCTGTATGTGCAAATTGAAGCAGTTACTGAATCTGAATCAATGCAATATCAAATATGTCTCCATCACTGAAACTGTCTTCACAACAGAAGATTCTTAGGAGAACAATGCACCATAGTGACACATGTGAACTCCTGAACTAGCAGGAAGAACTAGGATTCTGTATGTGCAAAAGAAGGTGTTTGTGAAACTGAATCAATGCAATATCAAATATGTCTCCATCACTGAAGGTGTCTTCAGAACAGAAGGTTCTTAGGAGAAAAATGCACCATAGTGACATATGTGAACTCATGAATTAATAGTAAGAACCAGCATTCTGTATGTTCAATAGAAGCTGTTTCTGAAACTGAATCAATGCAATAATATATATGACTCCTTCACTGAAGGTGTCTTCACAACAGAAGGTTCTTAGGAGAACAATGCACCATAGTGATACATGTTAACTCCTGAACTAGAAGTAGGAACCAGGATTCTGTATGTGCAAATTGAAGCAGTTACGGAATCTGAATCAATGCAATATCAAATATGTCTCCATCACTGAAAGTGTCTTCACAACAGAAGATTCTTAGGAGAACAATGCACCATAGTGACACATGTGAACTCCTGAACTAGCAGGAAGAACTAGGATTCTGTATGTGCAAAAGAAGGTGTTTGTGAAACTGAATCAATGCAATATCTGATATGTCTCCATCACTGAAGGTGTCTTCAGAACAGAAGTTTCTTAGGAGAACAATGCACCATAGTGATACATGTTAACTCCAGAACTATAAGTAAGAACCAGCATTCTGTATGTGCAAATTGAAGTAGTTACTGAACCTGAATGAATGCAATATCAAATATGTCTCCACCACTGAAAGTGTTTTCACAAGAGAAAGTAATTAGGAGAACAATGCACCATAGTGATACATGTTAACTCCTGAACTAGCAGTAAGAACCAGGATTCTGTATGTGCAAAAGAAGGTGTTTGTGAAACTGAATCAATGCAATATCAAATATGTCTCCATCACTGAAGGTGTCTTCAGAACAGAAGGTTCTTAGGAGAAGAATGCACCATAGTGACACATGTTAACTCTTGAACTAATAGTAAGAACGAGGATGCTGTATGTTCAATAGAAGCTGTTTCTGAAACTGAATCAATGCAATAATAAATATGACTCCATCACTGAAGGTGTCTTCAGAACAGAAGGTTCTTAGGAGAACAATGCACCATAGTGATACATGTTAACTCCTGAACTAGCAGTAAGAACCAGGATTCTGTATGTGCAAATGGAAGCAGTTCCTGAAACTGAATCAATGCAATATCAAATATGTATCCATCACTGAAGGTGTCTCCATAACTGAAGGTTCTTAGGAGAACAATGCACCATAGTGATACATGTTAACTCCTGAACTAGAAGTAAGAACCAGGATTCTGTATGTGCAAATGAAAGCAGTTACTGAATCTGAATCAATGCAATATCAAATATGTCTCCATCACTGAAGGGGTCTTCAGAACAGTAGGTTCTTAGGAAAAGAATGCACCATAGTGACACTTGTTAACTCATGAACTAATATTGAGAACCAGGATTCTGTATGTTCAATAGAAGGTGTTTTTGAAACTGAATCAATGCAATGACAAATAAGTCTCCATCACTGAAAGTGTCTTCACAACAGAAGGTTCTTAGGAGAACAATGCACCATAGTGATACATGTTAACTCCTGAAGTAGCAGTAAGAACCAGGATTCTGTATGTGCAAATGGAAGCAGTTACTGAAACTGAATCAATGCAATATCAAATATGTCTCCATCACTGAAGGTGTCTTCACGACAGAAGGTTGTTAGGAGAACAATGCACCATAGTGATGCAAGTTAACTCATGAACTAATAGTAAGAACAGGATGCTGTATGTGCAAAAGAAGCTGTTTCTGAAACTGAATCAATGCAATATCAAATATGTCTCCATCACTGAAGGTGTCTTCAGAACAGAAGGTTCTTAGGAGAAGAATGCACCATAGTGACACATGTGAACTCATGAATTAATAGTAAGAACCAACATTCTGTATGTACAATAGAAGCTGTTTCTGAAACTGAATCAATGCAATAATAAATATGACTCTATCACTGAAGGTGTCTTCAGAACATAAGGTTCTTAGGAGAACAATGCACCATAGTGATACATGTTAACTCCTGAATCAGAAGTAAGAACCAGGATTCTGTATGTGCAAATTGAAGCAGTTACTGAATCTGAATCAATGCAATATCAAATATGTCTCCATCACTGAAAGTGTCTTCACAACTGAAGATTCTTAGGAGAACAATGCACCATAGAGACACATGTGAACTCCTGAACTAGCAGTAAGAACTAGGATTCTGTATGTGCAAAAGAAGGTGTTTGTGAAACTGAATCAATGCAATATCTGATATGTCTCCATCACTGAAGGTGTCTTCAGAACAGAAGGTTCTTAGGAGAAGAATGCACCATAATAACACATGTTAACTCATCAACTAATAGTAAGAACAAGGATTCTGTATGTTCAATAGAAGGTGTTTCTGAAACTGAATCAATGCAATAACAAATATGTCTCCATCACTGAAGGTGTCTTAAGAACAGAAGGTTCTTAGGAGAACAATGTACCATAGTGATACATGTTAACTCCTGAACTAGAACTGAGAACCAGGATTCTGTATGTGCAAATTGAAGCAGTTACTGAATCTGAATCAATGCAATATCAAATATGTCTCCATCACTGAAAGTGTCTTCACAACAGAAGATTCTTAGGAGAACAATGCACCATAGTGACACATGTTAACTCCTGAACTAGCAGTAAGAACCAGGATTCTTTATGTGCAAAAGAAGGTGTTTGTGAAACAGAATCAATGCAATATCACATATGTCTCCATCACTGAAGCTGTCTTCAGAACAGTAGGTTCCTAGGAGAAGAATGCACCATAGTGACACTTGTTAACCCATGAACTAATAGTAAGAACCAAGATTATGTATGTTCAATAGAAGGTGTTTTTGAAACTGAATCAATGCAATAACAAATATGTCTCCATCACTGAAAGTGTCTTCACTACAGAAGGTTCTTAGGAGAACAATGCACCATAGTGATACATGTTAACTCCTGAACTAGCAGTAAGAACCAGGATTCTGTATGTGTACATGGAAGCAGTTACTGAAACTGAATCAATGCAATATCAAATATGTCTCCATCACTGAAGGTGTCTTCACGACAGAAGGTACTTAGGAGAACAATGCACCATAGTGATACATGTTAACTCCTGAACTAGAAGTAAGATCCAGGATTGTGTATGTGCAAATGAAAGCAGTTACTGAATCTGAATGAATGCAATATCAAATATGTCTCCATCACTGAAGGGGTCTTCAGAACAGTAGGTTCTTAGGAGAAGAATGCACCATAGTGACACTTGTCAACTCATGAACTAATATTGAGAACCAGGATTCTGTATGTTCAATAGAATATGTTTTAGGAACTGAATCAATGCAATGACAAATAAGTCTCCATCACTGAAAGTGTCTTCAGAACAGAAGGTTCTTAGGAGAAGAATGCACCATAGTGACACAGGTTAACTCATGAATTAATAGTAAGAATCAGGATTCTGTATGTTCAATAGAAGGTGTTTCTGAAACTGAATCAATGCAATAACTAATATGTCTCCATCACTGAAGGTGTCTTAAGAACAGAAGGTTCTTAGGAGAACAATGCACCATAGTGATACATGTTAACTCCTGAACTAGAACTGAGAACCAGGATTCTGTATGTGCAAATTGAAGCAGTTACTGAATCTGAATCAATGCAATATCAAATATGTCTCCATGACTGAAAGTGTCTTCACAACAGAAGATTCTTAGGAGAACAATGCACCATAGTGACACATGTTAACTCCTGAACTAGCAGTAAGAACCATGATTCTGTATGTGCAAAATAAGGTGTTTGTGATACTGAATCAATGCAATAATAAATATGTCTCCATCACTGAAAGTGTGTACACTACAGAAGGTAATTAGGAGAACAATGCACCATAGTGATACATGTTAACTCCTGAACTAGGAGTAAGAACCAGGATTCTGTATGTGCAAAAGAAGGTGTTTGTGAAACTGAATCAATGCAATATCAAATATGTCTCCATCACTGAAGGTGTCTTCAGAACAGAAGGTTCTTAGGAGAAAAATGCACCATAGTGACATATGTGAACTCATGAATTAATAGTAAGAACCAGCATTCTGTATGTTCAATAGAAGCTGTTTCTGAAACTGAATCAATGCAATAATATATATGACTCCTTCACTGAAGGTGTCTTCAGAACAGAAGGTTCTTAGGAGAACAATGCACCATAGTGATACATGTTAACTCCTGAACTAGAAGTAGGAACCAGGATTCTGTATGTGCAAATTGAAGCAGTTACTGAATCTGAATCAATGCAATATCAAATATGTCTCCATCACTGAAAGTGTCTTCACAACAGAAGATTCTTAGGAGAACAATGCACCATAGTGACACATGTGAACTCCTGAACTAGCAGGAAGAACTAGGATTCTGTATGTGCAAAAGAAGGTGTTTGTGAAACTGAATCAATGCAATATCAAATATGTCTCCATCACTGAAGGTGTCTTCAGAACAGAAGGTTCTTAGGAGAAAAATGCACCATAGTGACATATGTGAACTCATGAATTAATAGTAAGAACCAGCATTCTGTATGTTCAATAGAAGCTGTTTCTGAAACTGAATCAATGCAATAATATATATGACTCCTTCACTGAAGGTGTCTTCAGAACAGAAGGTTCTTAGGAGAACAATGCACCATAGTGATACATGTTAACTCCTGAACTAGAAGTAGGAACCAGGATTCTGTATGTGCAAATTGAAGCAGTTACTGAATCTGAATCAATGCAATATCAAATATGTCTCCATCACTGAAAGTGTCTTCACAACAGAAGATTCTTAGGAGAACAATGCACCATAGTGACACATGTGAACTCCTGAACTAGCAGGAAGAACTAGGATTCTGTATGTGCAAAAGAAGGTGTTTGTGAAACTGAATCAATGCAATATCTGATATGTCTCCATCACTGAAGGTGTCTTCAGAACAGAAGTTTCTTAGGAGAACAATGCACCATAGTGATACATGTTAACTCCAGAACTATAAGTAAGAACCAGCATTCTGTATGTGCAAATTGAAGTAGTTACTGAACCTGAATGAATGCAATATCAAATATGTCTCCACCACTGAAAGTGTTTTCACAAGAGAAAGTAATTAGGAGAACAATGCACCATAGTGATACATGTTAACTCCTGAACTAGCAGTAAGAACCAGGATTCTGTATGTGCAAAAGAAGGTGTTTGTGAAACTGAATCAATGCAATATCAAATATGTCTCCATCACTGAAGGTGTCTTCAGAACAGAAGGTTCTTAGGAGAAGAATGCACCATAGTGACACATGTTAACTCTTGAACTAATAGTAAGAACGAGGATGCTGTATGTTCAATAGAAGCTGTTTCTGAAACTGAATCAATGCAATAATAAATATGACTCCATCACTGAAGGTGTCTTCAGAACAGAAGGTTCTTAGGAGAACAATGCACCATAGTGATACATGTTAACTCCTGAACTAGCAGTAAGAACCAGGATTCTGTATGTGCAAATGGAAGCAGTTCCTGAAACTGAATCAATGCAATATCAAATATGTATCCATCACTGAAGGTGTCTCCATAACTGAAGGTTCTTAGGAGAACAATGCACCATAGTGATACATGTTAACTCCTGAACTAGAAGTAAGAACCAGGATTCTGTATGTGCAAATGAAAGCAGTTACTGAATCTGAATCAATGCAATATCAAATATGTCTCCATCACTGAAGGGGTCTTCAGAACAGTAGGTTCTTAGGAAAAGAATGCACCATAGTGACACTTGTTAACTCATGAACTAATATTGAGAACCAGGATTCTGTATGTTCAATAGAAGGTGTTTTTGAAACTGAATCAATGCAATGATAAATAAGTCTCCATCACTGAAAGTGTCTTCACAACAGAAGGTTCTTAGGAGAACAATGCACCATAGTGATACATGTTAACTCCTGAAGTAGCAGTAAGAACCAGGATTCTGTATGTGCAAATGGAAGCAGTTACTGAAACTGAATCAATGCAATATCAAATATGTCTCCATCACTGAAGGTGTCTTCACGACAGAAGGTTGTTAGGAGAACAATGCACCATAGTGATGCAAGTTAACTCATGAACTAATAGTAAGAACAGGATGCTGTATGTGCAAAAGAAGCTGTTTCTGAAACTGAATCAATGCAATATCAAATATGTCTCCATCACTGAAGGTGTCTTCAGAACAGAAGGTTCTTAGGAGAAGAATGCACCATAGTGACACATGTGAACTCATGAATTAATAGTGAGAACCAACATTCTGTATGTACAATAGAAGCTGTTTCTGAAACTGAATCAATGCAATAATAAATATGACTCTATCACTGAAGGTGTCTTCAGAACATAAGGTTCTTAGGAGAACAATGCACCATAGTGATACATGTTAACTCCTGAATCAGAAGTAAGAACCAGGATTCTGTATGTGCAAATTGAAGCAGTTACTGAATCTGAATCAATGCAATATCAAATATGTCTCCATCACTGAAAGTGTCTTCACAACTGAAGATTCTTAGGAGAACAATGCACCATAGAGACACATGTGAACTCCTGAACTAGCAGTAAGAACTAGGATTCTGTATGTGCAAAAGAAGGTGTTTGTGAAACTGAATCAATGCAATATCTGATATGTCTCCATCACTGAAGGTGTCTTCAGAACAGAAGGTTCTTAGGAGAAGAATGCACCATAATAACACATGTTAACTCATCAACTAATAGTAAGAACAAGGATTCTGTATGTTCAATAGAAGGTGTTTCTGAAACTGAATCAATGCAATAACAAATATGTCTCCATCACTGAAGGTGTCTTCAGAACAGAAGGTTCTTAGGGGAAGAATGCACCATAGTGACACATTTAACTCATGAACTAATAGTAAGAACCAGGATTGTGTATGTTCAATAGAAGGTGTTTTTAAAACTGAATCAATGCAATAACAAATATGTCTCCATCACTGAAGGTGACTTCAGAACAGAAGGTTCTTAGGAGAACAATGCACCATAGTGACACATGTTAACTCCTGAACTAGCAGTAAGAACCAGGATTCTGTATGTGCAAAAGAAGGTGTTTGTGAAACTGAATCAATGCAATATCAAATATGTCTCCATCACTGAAGGTGTCTTCAGAACAGAAGGTTCTTATGAGAAAAATGCACCATAGTGACATATGTGAACTCATGAATTAATAGTAAGAACCAGCATTCTGTATGTTCAATAGAAGCTGTTTCTGAAACTGAATCAATGCAATAATATATATGACTCCTTCACTGAAGGTGTCTTCAGAACAGAAGGTTCTTAGGAGAACAATGCACCATCTTAACTCCTGAACTAGAAGTAGGAACCAGGATTCTGTATGTGCAAATTGAAGCAGTTACTGAATCTGAATCAATGCAATATCAAATATGTCTCCATCACTGAAAGTGTCTTCACAACAGAAGATTCTTAGGAGAACAATGCACCATTGTGACATATGTGAACTCCTGAACTAGCAGGAAGAACTAGGATTCTGTATGTGCAAAAGAAGGTGTTTGTGAAACTGAATCAATGCAATATCTGATATGTCTCCATCACTGAAGGTGTCTTCAGAACAGAAGGTTCTTAGGAGAAGAATGCACCATAGTAACACATGTTAACTCATCAACTAATAGTAAGAACCAGGATTCTGTATGTTCAATAGAAGATGTTTATGAAACTGAATCTATGCAATAACAACTATGTCTCCATCACTGAAGGTGTCTTCAGAACAGAAGGTTCTTAGGAGAACAATGCACCATAGTGACACATGTTAACTCCTGAACTAGCAGTAAGAACCAGGATTCTGTATGTTCAATAGAAGGTGTTTGTGAAACAGAATCAATGCAATATCAAATATGTCTCTATCGCTGAAGGTGTCTTCAGAACAGAAGGTTCTTAGGGGAAGAATGCACCATAGTGACACATGTTAACTCATGAACTAATAGTAAGAACCAGGATTGTGTATGTTCAATAGAAGGTGTTTTTAAAACTGAATCAATGCAATAACAAATATGTCTCCATCACTGAAGGTGTCTTCAGAACAGAAGGTTCTTAGGAGAACAATGCACCATAGTGATACATGTTAACTCCTGAACTAGCAGTAAGAACTGAATCTTTACTGAAGCAGTTACTGAATCTGAATCAATGCAATATCAAATATGTCTCCATCACTGAAGGGGTCTTCAGAACAGTAGGTTCTTAGGAGAAGAATGCACCATAGTGACACTTGTCAACTCATGAACTAATATTGAGAACCAGGATTCTGTATGTTCAATAGAATATGTTTTAGGAACTGAATCAATGCAATGACAAATAAGTCTCCATCACTGAAAGTGTCTTCAGAACAGAAGGTTCTTAGGAGAAGAATGCACCATAGTGACACAGGTTAACTCATGAATTAATAGTAAGAATCAGGATTCTGTATGTTCAATAGAAGGTGTTTCTGAAACTGAATCAATGCAATAACTAATATGTCTCCATCACTGAAGGTGTCTTAAGAACAGAAGGTTCTTAGGAGAACAATGCACCATAGTGATACATGTTAACTCCTGAACTAGAACTGAGAACCAGGATTCTGTATGTGCAAATTGAAGCAGTTACTGAATCTGAATCAATGCAATATCAAATATGTCTCCATCACTGAAAGTGTCTTCACAACAGAAGATTCTTAGGAGAACAATGCACCATAGTGACACATGTTAACTCCTGAACTAGCAGTAAGAACCAGGATTCTGTATGTGCAAAATAAGGTGTTTGTGATACTGAATCAATGCAATAATAAATATGTCTCCATCACTGAAAGTGTGTACACTACAGAAGGTAATTAGGAGAACAATGCACCATAGTGATACATGTTAACTCCTGAACTAGGAGTAAGAACCAGGATTCTGTATGTGCAAAAGAAGGTGTTTGTGAAACTGAATCAATGCAATATCAAATATGTCTCCATCACTGAAGGTGTCTTCAGAACAGAAGGTTCTTAGGAGAAAAATGCACCATAGTGACATATGTGAACTCATGAATTAATAGTAAGAACCAGCATTCTGTATGTTCAATAGAAGCTGTTTCTGAAACTGAATCAATGCAATAATATATATGACTCCTTCACTGAAGGTGTCTTCAGAACAGAAGGTTCTTAGGAGAACAATGCACCATAGTGATACATGTTAACTCCCGAACTAGAAGTAGGAACCAGGATTCTGTATGTGTAAATGGAAGCAGTTACTGAAACTGAATCAATGCAATATCTGATATGTCTCCATCACTGAAGGTGTCTTCAGAACAGAAGGTTCTTCGGAGAAGAATGCACCATATTAACACATGTTAACTCATCAACTAATAGTAAGAACCAGGATTCTGTATGTTCAATAGAAGATGTTTATGAAACTGAATCTATGCAATAACAACTATGTCTCCATCACTGAAGGTGTCTTCAGAACAGAAGTTTCTTAGGAGAACAATGCACCATAGTGATACATGTTAACTCCAGAACTATAAGTAAGAACCAGCATTCTGTATGTGCAAATTGAAGTAGTTACTGAACCTGAATGAATGCAATATCCAATATGTCTCCACCACTGAAAGTGTTTTCACAAGAGAAAGTAATTAGGAGAACAATGCACCATAGTGATACATGTTAACTCCTGAACTAGCAGTAAGAACCAGGATTCTGTATGTGCAAATGGAAGCAGTTACTGAAACTGAATCAATGCAATATCAAATATGTCTCCAACACTGAAGGTGTCTTCACGACAGAAGGTTGTTAGGAGAACAATGCACCATAGTGATGCAAGTTAACTCATGAACTAATAGTAAGAACAGGATGCTGTATGTGCAAAAGAAGCTGTTTCTGAAACGGAATCAATGCAATATCAAATATGTCTCCATCACTGAAGCTGTCTTCAGAACAGAAGGTTCTTAGGAGAAGAATGCACCATAGTGACACAGGTTAACTCATGAACTAATAGTAAGAATCAGGATTCTGTATGTTCAATAGAAGGTGTTTCTGAAACTGAATAAATGCAATAACAAATATGTCTCCATCACTGAAGGTGTCTTAAGAACAGTAGGTTCTTAGGAGAACAATGCACCATAGTGATACATGTTAACTCCTGAACTAGAACTGAGAACCAGGATTCTGTATGTGCAAATTGAAGCAGTTACTGAATCTGAATCAATGCAATATCAAATATGTCTCCATCACTGAAGGTGTCTTCAGAACAGAAGGTTCTTAGGAGAAGAATGCACCATAGTGACACAGGTTAACTCATGAATTAATAGTAAGAATCAGGATTCTGTATGTTCAATAGAAGGTGTTTCTGAAACTGAATCAATGCAATAACTAATATGTCTCCATCACTGAAGGTGTCTTAAGAACAGAAGGTTCTTAGGAGAACAATGCACCATAGTGATACATGTTAACTCCTGAACTAGAACTGAGAACCAGGATTCTGTATGTGCAAATTGAAGCAGTTACTGAATCTGAATCAATGCAATATCAAATATGTCTCCATCACTGAAAGTGTCTTCACAACAGAAGATTCTTAGGAGAACAATGCACCATAGTGACACATGTTAACTCCTGAACTAGCAGTAAGAACCAGGATTCTGTATGTTCAATAGAAGGTGTTTGTGAAACAGAATCAATGCAATATCAAATATGTCTCCATCGCTGAAGGTGTCTTCAGAACAGAAGGTTCTTAGGGGAAGAATGCACCATAGTGACACATGTTAACTCATGAACTAATAGTAAGAACCAGGATTGTGTATGTTCAATAGAAGGTGTTTTTAAAACTGAATCAATGCAATAACAAATATGTCTCCATCACTGAAGGTGTCTTCAGAACAGAAGGTTCTTAGGAGAACAATGCACCATAGTGACACATGTTAACTCCTGAACTAGCAGTAAGAACCAGGATTCTGTATGTGCAAAAGAAGGTGTTTGTGAAACTGAATCAATGCAATATCAAATATGTCTCCATCACTGAAGGTGTCTTCAGAACAGAAGGTTCTTATGAGAAAAATGCACCATAGTGACATATGTGAACTCATGAATTAATAGTAAGAACCTGCATTCTGTATGTTCAATAGAAGCTGTTTCTGAAACTGAATCAATGCAATAATATATATGACTCCTTCACTGAAGGTGTCTTCAGAACAGAAGGTTCTTAGGAGAACAATGCACCATCTTAACTCCTGAACTAGAAGTAGGAACCAGGATTCTGTATGTGCAAATTGAAGCAGTTACTGAATCTGAATCAATGCAATATCAAATATGTCTCCATCACTGAAAGTGTCTTCACAACAGAAGATTCTTAGGAGAACAATGCACCATTGTGACATATGTGAACTCCTGAACTAGCAGGAAGAACTAGGATTCTGTATGTGCAAAAGAAGGTGTTTGTGAAACTGAATCAATGCAATATCTGATATGTCTCCATCACTGAAGGTGTCTTCAGAACAGAAGGTTCTTAGGAGAAGAATGCACCATAGTAACACATGTTAACTCATCAACTAATAGTAAGAACCAGGATTCTGTATGTTCAATAGAAGATGTTTATGAAACTGAATCTGTGCAATAACAACTATGTCTCCATCACTGAAGGTGTCTTCAGAACAGAAGGTTCTTAGGAGAACAATGCACCATAGTGACACATGTTAACTCCTGAACTAGCAGTAAGAACCAGGATTCTCTATGTTCAATAGAAGGTGTTTGTGAAACAGAATCAATGCAATATCAAATATGTCTCTATCGCTGAAGGTGTCTTCAGAACAGAAGGTTCTTAGGGGAAGAATGCACCATAGTGACACATGTTAACTCATGAACTAATAGTAAGAACCAGGATTGTGTATGTTCAATAGAAGGTGTTTTTAAAACTGAATCAATGCAATAACAAATATGTCTCCATCACTGAAGGTGTCTTCAGAACAGAAGGTTCTTAGGAGAACAATGCACCATAGTGATACATGTTAACTCCTGAACTAGCAGTAAGAACTGAATCTTTACTGAAGCAGTTACTGAATCTGAATCAATGCAATATCAAATATGTCTCCATCACTGAAGGGGTCTTCAGAACAGTAGGTTCTTAGGAGAAGAATGCACCATAGTGACACTTGTCAACTCATGAACTAATATTGAGAACCAGGATTCTGTATGTTCAATAGAATATGTTTTAGGAACTGAATCAATGCAATGACAAATAAGTCTCCATCACTGAAAGTGTCTTCAGAACAGAAGGTTCTTAGGAGAAGAATGCACCATAGTGACACAGGTTAACTCATGAATTAATAGTAAGAATCAGGATTCTGTATGTTCAATAGAAGGTGTTTCTGAAACTGAATCAATGCAATAACTAATATGTCTCCATCACTGAAGGTGTCTTAAGAACAGAAGGTTCTTAGGAGAACAATGCACCATAGTGATACATGTTAACTCCTGAACTAGAACTGAGAACCAGGATTCTGTATGTGCAAATTGAAGCAGTTACTGAATCTGAATCAATGCAATATCAAATATGTCTCCATCACTGAAAGTGTCTTCACAACAGAAGATTCTTAGGAGAACAATGCACCATAGTGACACATGTTAACTCCTGAACTAGCAGTAAGAACCAGGATTCTGTATGTGCAAAATAAGGTGTTTGTGATACTGAATCAATGCAATAATAAATATGTCTCCATCACTGAAAGTGTGTACACTACAGAAGGTAATTAGGAGAACAATGCACCATAGTGATACATGTTAACTCCTGAACTAGGAGTAAGAACCAGGATTCTGTATGTGCAAAAGAAGGTGTTTGTGAAACTGAATCAATGCAATATCAAATATGTCTCCATCACTGAAGGTGTCTTCAGAACAGAAGGTTCTTAGGAGAAAAATGCACCATAGTGACATATGTGAACTCATGAATTAATAGTAAGAACCAGCATTCTGTATGTTCAATAGAAGCTGTTTCTGAAACTGAATCAATGCAATAATATATATGACTCCTTCACTGAAGGTGTCTTCAGAACAGAAGGTTCTTAGGAGAACAATGCACCATAGTGATACATGTTAACTCCCGAACTAGAAGTAGGAACCAGGATTCTGTATGTGTAAATGGAAGCAGTTACTGAAACTGAATCAATGCAATATCTGATATGTCTCCATCACTGAAGGTGTCTTCAGAACAGAAGGTTCTTCGGAGAAGAATGCACCATATTAACACATGTTAACTCATCAACTAATAGTAAGAACCAGGATTCTGTATGTTCAATAGAAGATGTTTATGAAACTGAATCTATGCAATAACAACTATGTCTCCATCACTGAAGGTGTCTTCAGAACAGAAGTTTCTTAGGAGAACAATGCACCATAGTGATACATAACTCCAGAACTATAAGTAAGAACCAGCATTCTGTATGTGCAAATTGAAGTAGTTACTGAACCTGAATGAATGCAATATCAAATATGTCTCCACCACTGAAAGTGTTTTCACAAGAGAAAGTAATTAGGAGAACAATGCACCATAGTGATACATGTTAACTCCTGAACTAGCAGTAAGAACCAGGATTCTGTATGTGCAAAAGAAGGTGTTTGTGAAACTGAATCAATGCAATATCAAATATGTCTCCATCACTGAAGGTGTCTTCAGAACAGAAGGTTCTTAGGAGAAGAATGCACCATAGTGACACATGTTAACTCTTGAACTAATAGTAAGAACGAGGATGCTGTATGTTCAATAGAAGCTGTTTCTGAAACTGAATCAATGCAATAATAAATATGACTCCATCACTGAAGGTGTCTTCAGAACAGAAGGTTCTTAGGAGAACAATGCACCATAGTGATACATGTTAACTCCTGAACTAGCAGTAAGAACCAGGATTCTGTATGTGCAAATGGAAGCAGTTCCTGAAACTGAATCAATGCAATATCAAATATGTATCCATCACTGAAGGTGTCTCCATAACTGAAGGTTCTTAGGAGAACAATGCACCATAGTGATACATGTTAACTCCTGAACTAGAAGTAAGAACAAGGATTCTGTATGTGCAAATGAAAGCAGTTACTGAATCTGAATCAATGCAATATCAAATATGTCTCCATCACTGAAGGGGTCTTCAGAACAGTAGGTTCTTAGGAAAAGAATGCACCATAGTGACACTTGTTAACTCATGAACTAATATTGAGAACCAGGATTCTGTATGTTCAATAGAAGGGGTTTTTGGAACTGAATCAATGCAATGACAAATAAGTCTCCATCACTGAAAGTGTCTTCACAACAGAAGGTTCTTAGGAGAACAATGCACCATAGTGATACATGTTAACTCCTGAACTAGCAGTAAGAACCAGGATTCTGTATGTGCAAATGGAAGCAGTTACTGAAACTGAATCAATGCAATAACAAATATGTCTCCATCACTGAAGGTGTCTTCACGACAGAAGCTTGTTAGGAGAACAATGCACCATAGTGATGCAAGTTAACTCATGAACTAATAGTAAGAACAGGATGCTGTATGTGCAAAAGAAGCTGTTTCTGAAACTGAATCAATGCAATATCAAATATGTCTCCATCACTGAAGGTGTCTTCAGAACAGAAGGTTCTTAGGAGAAGAATGCACCATAGTGACACAGGTTAACTCATGAACTAATAGTAAGAATCAGGATTCTGTATGTTCAATAGAAGGTGTTTCTGAAATTGAATCAATGCAATAACTAATATGTCTCCATCACTGAAGGTGTCTTAAGAACAGAAGGTTCTTAGGAGAACAATGCACCATAGTGATACATGTTAACTCCTGAACTAGAACTGAGAACCAGGATTCTGTATGTGCAAATTGAAGCAGTTACTGAATCTGAATCAATGCAATATCAAATATGTCTCCATCACTGAAAGTGTCTTCACAACAGAAGATTCTTAGGAGAACAATGCACCATAGTGACACATGTTAACTCCTGAACTAGCAGTAAGAACCATGATTCTGTATGTGCAAAATAAGGTGTTTGTGATACTGAATCAATGCAATAATAAATATGTCTCCATCACTGAAAGTGTGTACACTACAGAAGGTAATTAGGAGAACAATGCACCATAGTGATACATGTTAACTCCTGAACTAGGAGTAAGAACCAGGATTCTGTATGTGCAAAAGAAGGTGTTTGTGAAACTGAATCAATGCAATATCAAATATGTCTCCATCACTGAAGGTGTCTTCAGAACAGAAGGTTCTTAGGAGAAAAATGCACCATAGTGACATATGTGAACTCATGAATTAATAGTAAGAACCAGCATTCTGTATGTTCAATAGAAGCTGTTTCTGAAACTGAATCAATGCAATAATATATATGACTCCTTCACTGAAGGTGTCTTCAGAACAGAAGATTCTTAGGAGAACAATGCACCATAGTGATACATGTTAACTCCTGAACTAGAAGTAGGAACCAGGATTCTGTATGTGCAAATTGAAGCAGTTACTGAATCTGAATCAATGCAATATCAAATATGTCTCCATCACTGAAACTGTCTTCACAACAGAAGATTCTTAGGAGAACAATGCACCATAGTGACACATGTGAACTCCTGAACTAGCAGGAAGAACTAGGATTCTGTATGTGCAAAAGAAGGTGTTTGTGAAACTGAATCAATGCAATATCAAATATGTCTCCATCACTGAAGGTGTCTTCAGAACAGAAGGTTCTTAGGAGAAAAATGCACCATAGTGACATATGTGAACTCATGAATTAATAGTAAGAACCAGCATTCTGTATGTTCAATAGAAGCTGTTTCTGAAACTGAATCAATGCAATAATATATATGACTCTATCACTGAAGGTGTCTTCAGAACATAAGGTTCTTAGGAGAACAATGCACCATAGTGATACATGTTAACTCCTGAATCAGAAGTAAGAACCAGGATTCTGTATGTGCAAATTGAAGCAGTTACTGAATCTGAATCAATGCAATATCAAATATGTCTCCATCACTGAAAGTGTCTTCACAACTGAAGATTCTTAGGAGAACAATGCACCATAGAGACACATGTGAACTCCTGAACTAGCAGTAAGAACTAGGATTCTGTATGTGCAAAAGAAGGTGTTTGTGAAACTGAATCAATGCAATATCTGATATGTCTCCATCACTGAAGGTGTCTTCAGAACAGAAGGTTCTTAGGAGAAGAATGCACCATAATAACACATGTTAACTCATCAACTAATAGTAAGAACAAGGATTCTGTATGTTCAATAGAAGGTGTTTCTGAAACTGAATCAATGCAATAACAAATATGTCTCCATCACTGAAGGTGTCTTAAGAACAGAAGGTTCTTAGGAGAACAATGTACCATAGTGATACATGTTAACTCCTGAACTAGAACTGAGAACCAGGATTCTGTATGTGCAAATTGAAGCAGTTACTGAATCTGAATCAATGCAATATCAAATATGTCTCCATCACTGAAAGTGTCTTCACAACAGAAGATTCTTAGGAGAACAATGCACCATAGTGACACATGTTAACTCCTGAACTAGCAGTAAGAACCAGGATTCTGTATGTGCAAAATAAGGTGTTTGTGATACTGAATCAATGCAATAATAAATATGTCTCCATCACTGAAAGTGTGTACACTACAGAAGGTAATTAGGAGAACAATGCACCATAGTGATACATGTTAACTCCTGAACTAGGAGTAAGAACCAGGATTCTGTATGTGCAAATTGAAGCAGTTACTGAATCTGAATCAATGCAATATCAAATATGTCTCCATCACTGAAAGTGTCTTCACAACAGAAGATTCTTAGGAGAACAATGCACCATAGTGACACATGTTAACTCCTGAACTAGCAGTAAGAACCATGATTCTGTATGTGCAAAATAAGGTGTTTGTGATACTGAATCAATGCAATAATAAATATGTCTCCATCACTGAAAGTGTGTACACTACAGAAGGTAAATAGGAGAACAATGCACCATAGTGATACATGTTAACTCCTGAACTAAGAGTAAGAACCAGGATTCTGTATGTGCAAAAGAAGGTGTTTGTGAAACTGAATCAATGCAATATCAAATATGTCTCCATCACTGAAGGTGTCTTCAGAACAGAAGGTTCTTAGGAGAAAAATGCACCATAGTAACATATGTGAACTCATGAATTAATAGTAAGAACCAGCATTCTGTATGTTCAATAGAAGCTGTTTCTGAAACTGAATCAATGCAATAATATATATGACTCCTTCACTGAAGGTGTCTTCAGAACAGAAGGTTCTTAGGAGAACAATGCACCATAGTGATACATGTTAACTCCTGAACTAGAAGTAGGAACCAGGATTCTGTATGTGCAAATTGAAGCAGTTACTGAATCTGAATCAATGCAATATCAAATATGTCTCCATCACTGAAAGTGTCTTCACAACAGAAGGTTCTTAGGAGAAGAATGCACCATAGTAACACATGTTAACTCATCAACTAATAGTAAGAACCAGGATTCTGTATGTTCAATAGAAGATGTTTATGAAACTGAATCTATGCAATAAAAACTATGTCTCCATCACTGAAGGTGTCTTCAGAACAGAAGTTTCTTAGGAGAACAATGCACCATAGTGATACATGTTAACTCCAGAACTATAAGTAAGAACCAGCATTCTGTATGTGCAAATTGAAGTAGTTACTGAACCTGAATGAATGCAATATCAAATATGTCTCCATCACTGAAAGTGTCTTCACAACAGAAGATTCTTAGGAGAACAATGCACCATAGTGACACATGTTAACTCCTGAACTAGCAGTAAGAACCAGGATTCTGTATGTTCAATAGAAGGTGTTTGTGAAACAGAATCAATGCAATATCAAATATGTCTCTATCGCTGAAGGTGTCTTCAGAACAGAAGGTTCTTAGGGGAAGAATGCACCATAGTGACACATGTTAACTCATGAACTAATAGTAAGAACCAGGATTGTGTATGTTCAATAGAAGGTGTTTTTAAAACTGAATCAATGCAATAACAAATATGTCTCCATCACTGAAGGTGTCTTCAGAACAGAAGGTTCTTAGGAGAACAATGCACCATAGTGATACATGTTAACTCCTGAACTAGCAGTAAGAACCAGGATTCTGTATGTGCAAAATAAGGTGTTTGTGATACTGAATCAATGCAATAATAAATATGTCTCCATCACTGAAAGTGTGTACACTACAGAAGGTAATTAGGAGAACAATGCACCATAGTGATACATGTTAACTCCTGAACTAGCAGTAAGAACCAGGATTCTGTATGTGCAAAAGAAGGTGTTTGTGAAACTGAATCAATGCAATATCAAATATGTCTCCATCACTGAAGGTGTCTTCAGAACAGAAGGTTCTTAGGAGAAAAATGCACCATAGTGACATATGTGAACTCATGAATTAATAGTAAGAACCAGCATTCTGTATGTTCAATAGAAGCTGTTTCTGAAACTGAATCAATGCAATAATATATATGACTCCTTCACTGAAGGTGTCTTCAGAACAGAAGGTTCTTAGGAGAACAATGCACCATAGTGATACATCTTAACTCCTGAACTAGAAGTAGGAACCAGGATTCTGTATGTGCAAATTGAAGCAGTTACTGAATCTGAATCAATGCAATATCAAATATGTCTCCATCACTGAAAGTGTCTTCGCAACAGAAGATTCTTAGGAGAACAATGCACCATAGTGACATATGTGAACTCCTGAACTAGCAGGAAGAACTAGGTTTCTGTATGTGCAAAAGAAGGTGTTTGTGAAACTGAATCAATGCAATATCTGATATGTCTCCATCACTGAAGGTGTCTTCAGAACAGAAGGTTCTTAGGAGAAGAATGCACCATAGTAACACATGTTAACTCATCAACTAATAGTAAGAACCAGGATTCTGTATGTTCAATAGAAGATGTTTATGAAACTGAATCTATGCAATAACAACTATGTCTCCATCACTGAAGGTGTCTTCAGAACAGAAGTTTCTTAGGAGAACAATGCACCATAGTGATACATGTTAACTCCAGAACTATAAGTAAGAACCAGCATTCTGTATGTGCAAATTGAAGTAGTTACTGAACCTGAATGAATGCAATATCAAATATGTCTCCACCACTGAAAGTGTTTTCACAAGAGAAAGTAATTAGGAGAACAATGCACCATAGTGATACATGTTAACTCCTGAACTAGCAGTAAGAACCAGGATTCTGTATGTGCAAAAGAAGGTGTTTGTGAAACTGAATCAATGCAATATCAAATATGTCTCCATCACTGAAGGTGTCTTCAGAACAGAAGGTTCTAAGGAGAAGAATGCACCATAGTGACACATGTTAACTCTTGAACTAATAGTAAGAACGAGGATGCTGTATGTTCAATAGAAGCTGTTTCTGAAACTGAATCAATGCAATAATAAATATGTCTCCATCACTGAAGGTGTCTTCAGAACAGAAGGTTCTTAGGAGAACAATTCACCATAATGATACATGTTAACTCCTGAACTAGAAGTAAGAACCAGGATTCTGTATGTGCAAATTGAAGCAGTTACTGAATCTGAATCAATGCAATATCAAATATGTCTCCATCACAGAAAGTGTCTTCACAACAGAAGATTCTTAGGAGAACAATGCACCATAGAGACACATGTGAACTCCTGAACTAGCAGTAAGAACTAGGATTCTGTATGTGCAAAAGAAGGTGTTTGGGAAACTGAATCAATGCAATATCTGATATGTCTCCATCACTGAAGGTGTCTTCAGAACAGAAGGTTCTTAGGAGAAGAAAGCACCTTCGTAACACATGTTAACTCATCAACTAATAGTAAGAACCAGGATTCTGTATGTTCAATAGAAGGTGTTTATGAAACTGAATCTATGCAATAACAACTATGTCTCCATCACTGAAGGTGTCTTCAGAACAGAAGGTTCTTAGGAGAACAATGCACCATCGTGACACATGTTAACTCATGAACTAGACGTCAGAACCAGTATTCTGTGTGTGCAAATTGAAGTAGTTACTGAACCTGAATGAATGCAATATCAAATATGTCTCCATCTCTGAAAGTGTCTTCACAAGATAAGGTAATTAGGAGAACAATGCACCATAGTGATACATGTTAACTCCTGAACTAGCAGTAAGAACCAGGATTCTGTATGTGCAAAAGAAGGTGTTTGTGAAACAGAATCAATGCAATATCAAATATGTCTCCATCACTGGAGGTGTCTTCACGACAGAAGGTTCTTAGGAGAACAATGCACCATAGTGATGCAAGTTAACTCATGAACTAATAGTAAGAACAGGATGCTGTATGTGCAAAAGAAGCTGTTTCTGAAACTGAATCAATGCAATATCAAATATGTTTCCATCACTGAAGGTGTCTTCAGAACAGAAGGTTCTTAGGAGAAGAATGCACCATAGTGATACAGGTTAACTCATGAACTAATAGTAAGAATCAGGATTCTGTATGTTCAATAGAAGGTGTTTCTGAAACTGAATCAATGCAATAACAAATATGTCTCCATCACTGAAGGTGTCTTAAGAACAGAAGGTTCTTAGGAGAACAATGCACCATAGTGATACATGTTAACTCCTGAACTAGAACTGAGAACCAGGATTCTGTATGTGCAAATTGAAGCAGTTACTGAATCTGAATCAATGCAATATCAAATATGTCTCCATCACTGAAAGTGTCTTCACAACAGAAGATTCTTAGGAGAACAATGCACCATAGTGACACATGTTAACTCCTGAACTAGCAGTAAGAACCAGGATTCTGTATGTTCAATAGAAGGTGTTTGTGAAACAGAATCAATGCAATATCACATATGTCTCTATCGCTCAAGGTGTCTTCAGAACAGAAGGTTCTTAGGGGAAGAATGCACCATAGTGACACATGTTAACTCATGAACTAATAGTAAGAACCAGGATTGTGTATGTTCAATAGAAGGTGTTTTTAAAACTGAATCAATGCAATAACAAATATGTCTCCATCACTGAAGGTGTCTTCAGAACAGAAGGTTCTTAGGAGAACAATGCACCATAGTGATACATATTAACTCCTGAACTAGCAGTAAGAACCAGGATTCTGTATGTGCAAAATAAGGTGTTTGTGATACTGAATCAATGCAATAATAAATATGTCTCCATCACTGAAAGTGTGTACACTACAGAAGGTAATTAGGAGAACAATGAACCATAGTGATACATGTTAACTCCTGAACTAGCAGTAAGAACCAGGATTCTGTATGTGCAAAAGAAGTTGTTTGTGAAACTGAATCAATGCAATATCAAATATGTCTCCATCACTGAAGGTGTCTTCAGAACAGAAGGTTCTTAGGAGAAGAATGCACCATAGTGACATATGTGAACTCATGAATTCATAGTAAGAACCAGCATTCTGTATGTTCAATAGAAGCTGTTTCTGAAACTGAATCAATGCAATAATAAACATGACTCCATCACTGAAGGTGTCTTCAGAACAGAAGGTTCTTAGGAGAACAATGCACCATAGTGATACATGTTAACTCCTGAACTAGAAGTAAGAACCAGGATTCTGTATGTGCAAATTGAAGCAGTTACTGAATCTGAATCAATGCAATATCAAATATGTCTCCATCACTGAAAGTGTCTTCACAACAGAAGATTCTTAGGAGAACAATGCACCATAGTGACACATGTGAACTCCTGAACTAGCAGTAAGAACTAGGATTCTGTATGTGCAAAAGAAGGTGTTCGTGAAACTGAATCAATGCAATATCTGATATGTCTCCATCACTGAAGGTGTCTTCAGAACAGTAGGTTCTTAGAAGAAGAATGCACCATAGTAACACATGTTAACTCATCAACTAATAGTAAGAACCAGGATTCTGTATGTTCAATAGAAGATGTTTATGAAACTGAATCTATGCAATAACAACTATGTCTCCATCACTGAAGGTGTCTTCAGAACAGAAGTTTCTTAGGAGAACAATGCACCATAGTGATACATGTTAACTCCAGAACTATAAGTAAGAACCAGCATTCTGTATGTGCAAATTGAAGTAGTTACTGAATCTGAATGAATGCAACATAAAATATGTCTCCACCACTGAAAGTGTTTTCACAAGAGAAAGTAATTAGGAGAACAATGCACCATAGTGATACATGTTAACTCCTGAACTAGCAGTAAGAACCAGGATTCTGTATGTGCAAAAGAAGGTGTTTGTGAAACTGAATCAATGCAATATCAAATATGTCTCCATCACTGAAGGTGTCTTCAGAACAGAAGGTTCTTAGGAGAAAAATGCACCATAGTGACATATGTGAACTCATGAATTAATAGTAAGAACCAGCATTCTGTATGTTCAATAGAAGCTGTTTCTGAAACTGAATCAATGCAATAATAAATATGTCTCCATCACTGAAGGTGTCTTCAGAACAGAAGGTTCTTAGGAGAACAATGCACCATAATGATACATGTTAACTCCTGAACTAGAAGTAAGAACCAGGATTCTGTACAAATTGAAGCAGTTACTGAATCTGAATCAATGCAATATCAAATATGTCTCCATCACAGAAAGTGTCTTCACAACAGAAGATTCTTAGGAGAACAATGCACCATAGTGACACATGTGAACTCCTGAACTAGCAGTAAGAACTAGGATTCTGTATGTGCAAAAGAAGGTGTTTGGGAAACTGAATCAATGCAATATCTGATATGTCTCCATCACTGAAGGTGTCTTCAGAACAGAAGGTTCTTAGGAGAAGAATGCACCTTCGTAACACATGTTAACTCATCAACTAATAGTAAGAACCAGGATTCTGTATGTTCAATAGAAGGTGTTTATGAAACTGAATCTATGCAATAACAACTATGTCTCCATCACTGAAGGTGTCTTCAGAACAGAAGGTTCTTAGGAGAACAATGCACCATCGTGATACATGTTAACTCATGAACTAGACGTCAGAACCAGTATTCTGTGTGTGCAAATTGAAGTAGTTACTGAACCTGAATGAATGCAATATCAAATATGTCTCCATCTCTGAAAGTGTCTTCACAAGATAAGGTAATTAGGAGAACAATGCACCATAGTGATACATGTTAACTCCTGAACTAGCAGTAAGAACCAGGATTCTCTATGTGCAAATTGTAGCAGTTACTGAACCTGAATGAATGCAATATCAAATATGTCTCCATCACTGAAAGTGTCTCCACAACAGAAGGTTCTTAGGAGAACAATGCACCATAGTGACACATGTTAACTCCTGAACTAGCAGTAAGAACCAGGATTCTGTATGTGCAAAAGAAGGTGTTTGTGAAACAGAATCAATGCAATATCAAATATGTCTCCATCACTGAAGGTGTCTTCAGAACAGAAGGTTCTTAGGAGAAGAATGCACCATAGTGACACATGTTAACTCATGAACTAATAGTAAGAAACAGGATTCTGTATGTTCAATAGATGGTGTTTTTGAAACTGAATCAATGCAATAACAAATATGTCTCCATCACTGAAAGTGTCTTCACAACAGAAGGTTCTTAGGAGAACAATGCACCATAGTGATACATGTTAACTCCTGAACTAATAGTAAGAACCAGGATTCTGTATGTGCAAATGGAAGCAGTTACTGAAACTGAATCAAAGGAATATCAAATTTATCTCCATCAGTGAAGGTGTCTTCACAAAAGAAGTTTCTTAGCAGTACAATGCACCATAGTGATACATCTTAACTCCTCAACTAGCCCTAAGAACCAGGATTCTGTATGTGCAAATGGAAGATGTTTCTGAAACTGAATCAATCCAATATCAAATATCTGTCCATCATTGAAGGTGTTTTACACAGGACAAGGTTCTTAGGAGTACAATGCACCATAGTTATACATGTTATATCCTCAAGCTTTAAATTAGTATTAGGATTTGGGCAAGGTTCAGGGTTATGTTTGGCGTTCGGGTTCAGGATAGGATTCGGGTTATGGGTAGGGTTAGGTTAATATTATGGTTTAGTTTAGAGTAGGGTTAGGGTCAGGGTCAAGCTAAATGTAAGGGGTTTTGTTCGGGTTAGGTTTAGGGTTAGGTTAGGTTCAGGGTTTCGGTTAAGGTTAGGATTAGGGTTAGGTTTAGCAGTTCTATTCGGGTTCGGGTTCAGGTTCAGATTTGGATTATCGTTAGGGTTAGGGTTTGTTTAGGGTTAGGCTTAGGCTTAGGTTTAGATTTACTTTAGGGTTAGTGTTAGTGTTAGAGTTAGGGTTGGGTTAGGTGTTGGTTTAGGGTTAGGGTTAGGGTTAGGTTAGGGTTTGGTTTCAGGTTAGGGTTAGGGTTATGGTGAGGGTGAAGGTTAAGGTTAAGATTAGGGTTAGGGTTAGGTTTTTGCTTAGGATTCTGTTCCGGATAGGGTTAATGTGAGGGTGGGGGTGAGGGTTATAGTTGGGTAAGTTTTATGGTTAGGATTAGGGTCAGGTTAGGGTTTGGAATAGGGCTTGAGTTAGTTTTAGGGTCAGGGATAGGGTTAGAATTTGGTTTATGGTTAGGGTTCGGGTTCGGGTAGGTTTAGGTTAGGTTTAGGTTTAGGGTTGGATTGGGTTAGGGTTGGGTAAGCGTTAGGTTAGGTTTAGGTTTAGTTAAGGGTTGGGGTTAGGGTTTGGTTAGGGTTAGGTTTAGGTTAGGGTTCGGGTTAGGGTTAGGTTAGTTTAAGTTTAGGGATAGGATAGGTTAGCATTAGGATTAAGGTTAAAGGTAGGTTAGGTTTAAGTTTAGTTTAGGGTTAGGGCTAGGTTTGGGATAGGGTTAGGATTAGGTTTGGATTATGGTTAGGGTTAGGGTTAGGGTTAGGTTAGGGTTAGGGTTTCGTTTAAATTAGTGTTAGGGTTAGGGTTTGGGAGAGCGATAAGGTTAGGGTTAGGGTCAGGGTCAGGTTCAGAATTAGTTAAGGGTTAGAGTTAGGGCTAGGGTTAGGGTTAGGGCTAGTGTTAAGGTTCAGGATTAGGGTTAGGGTTTGGATTTAGGTTTAGGGTTAGGGCTAGGGTTAAGGATTAGGGTTAAGGTTAGGGTTAGGGTAGTGTTAGGGTTTCATTTAAATTAGGGTTAGCGTTAGGGTTTGGGATGGCGTTAAGTTTAGGGTTCGGTTTAGGTTTAGGGTTAGGGTTAGGCTTAGGGTTTAGGGTTCGGATTAGGGTTACGGTTTATGGTTAGGGTTAGGGTTTTGGGTTTAGGGTTAGGGTTAGAGTTAGGGCTAGGGTTAATGTTTAGGGTTAGGGTTAGGGTTAGGGTTAGGTTAGTTTAAGTTTAGGGATAGGATAGGTTAGCATTAGTGTTTAGGTTAAAGGTAGGTTAGGTTTAAGTTTAGTTTAGGGTTAGGGTTAGGTTTGGGATAGGGTTAGGGATTAGGTTTGGATTAGGGTTAGGTTTAGGGTTCGGTTAGGGTTAGTGTTTCGTTTAAATTAGTGTTCGGGTTAGGGTTTGGGAGAGCGATAAGGTTAGGGTTAGGGTCAGGGTCAGGTTCTGGGTTAGTTAAGGTTTAGGGTTAGGGTTAGGGTTAAGGTTAAGCATTAGGATTAGGATTAGGGTTAGGGTGAGGGTTAGGGTAGTGTTAGGGTTTCATTTAAATTAGGGTTAGCATTAGGGTTTGGGATGGCGTTAAGGTTAGGGTTATTGTTAGGGTTAGGGTTTGGGATAGCGTTAAGGTTAGGGTTAGGGTCAGGGTCAGGGTCAGGTTTAGGGTTTAGGGTTAGGGTTAGGGTTAGGGTTTAGGGTTAGGGTTAGTGTTTAGGGTTAGGTTTAGGGTTGGGGCTAGGGTTAAGGTTTAGGGTTCGGGTTAGGGTTAGGGTAGTGTTAGGTTTTCATTTAATTTAGGGTTAGCGTTAGGGTTTGGGATAGCGTTAAGGTTAGGTTTAGGGTTAGGCTTAGGGTTTAGGGTTCGGGTTAGGGTTTATGGTTAGGGATAGGGTTAGGGTTTAGGGTTAGGGTTAGGGTTAGGTTTTAGGGCTAGGGTTAGGGTTAGGGCTAGGGTTAATGTTTAGGCTTAGGGTTAGTGTTAGGGTTAGGTTAGTTTCAGTTTAGGGATAGGATAGGTTAGCATTAGGGTTACGGTTAAAGGTAGGTTAGGTTTAAGTTTAGTTTAGGGCTAGGGTTAGGTTTGGGATAGTTTTAGAATTAGGTTTGGATTAGGGTTAGGGTTAGGGTTAGTTTAGGGTTAGTGTTTCGTTTAAATTAGTGTTAGGGTTAGGTTTTGGGAGAGCGATAAGGTTAGGGTTAGGGTCAGGGTCACGTTCAGGGTTAGGGTTAGGGTTAGGGATAGGGTTACGGTTAGGGTTAGGGTAGTGTTAGGGTTTCATTTAAATTAGGGTTAGCGTTAAGGTTTGGATGGCATTAACGTTAGCGTTATTGTTAGGGTTAGGGTTTGGGATAGCGTTAAGGTTAGGGTTAGGGTCAGTTTCAGGTTCAGGATTAGGGTTTAGGGTTAGGGTTTAGAGTTCGGGTTCGGGTTAGGGGTTAGGGTTAGGGTTAGGGCTAGGGTTAAGGTTTAGGGTTAGGGTTAGGGTTCGGGTTAGGGTAGTGTTAGGGTTTCATTTAAATTAGGGTTAGCGTTAGCGTTTGGGATTGCTTTTAGGTTAGGGTTAGGGTTAGGGTTAGGGTTTGGGATAGCGTTAAGGTTAGGGTTAGGGTTAGGGTCAGGTTCAGGGTTAGGGTTAGGGTTTAGAGTTCGGGTTCGGGTTAGGGTTTAGGGTTAGGGTTAGGGCTAGGGTTAAGGTTTAGGGTTAGGGTTAGGGTTAGGGTAGTGTTAGGGTTTCATTTAAATTAGGGTTAGCGTTAGGGT
The DNA here is from genome assembly GCA_034509955.1 of Urosaurus nigricauda. Lineage (NCBI taxonomy): Eukaryota > Metazoa > Chordata > Lepidosauria > Squamata > Phrynosomatidae > Urosaurus > Urosaurus nigricauda. The sequence continues at coordinate 103,808,942 of JAOEGL010000005.1, read as the reverse complement.
TTGGGATATCGTTAAGGTTAGGGTTAGGGTTAGGGTTAGGTTTAGGTTTAGGGTTAGGGCGAGGGCTAGGTTTAAGGTTTAGAATTAGGGTTAGGGTTAGGGTAGTGTTAGGGTTTCATTTAAATTAGGGTTAGCGTTAGGGTTTGGGATGGCTTTTAGGTTAGGGTTAGGGTTAGGGTTAGGTTTAGGTTTAGGGTTAGGATTAGGGTTAGGATTTATGTTTAGGGTTAGTGATAGTGTTTAGGGTTAGGGTTAGGGTTAGGTTTTCGGGTTAGCGTTAGGATTCGGGCTAGGGTTAATGTTCAGGATTAGGGTTAGGGTTAGGGTAGAGTTAGGGTTTCATTTAAATTAGGGTTAGCGTTAGGGTTTGGGATGGCGTTAAGGTTAGGGTTAGGGTTACGGTTAGGTTAGGGTTAGCTTTAGGGTTTAGGGTTAGGGTTAGGGTTTGTTTAGGGAAATTGATTCTGAAACTGATTCAAAGCAATGTCTAATTTAAATCCATGAAAGAAGGGGTATTCACAAGAGAAGGTTCTTAGGAGGACAATGCACTATAGGGTTAGGGTTAGGGTTAGGGTTAGGGCTAAGGTTAAAGTTTATGATGAGAGTTAGGTTTAGGTTTAGGTTTAGGGTTAGGATTAGGGTTAGGGTTTAGGTTTTGGGTTAAGGTTAGGTTTTACGGTTAGCCTTAGGATTCGGGCTAGGGTTGATGTTCAGGATTAGGGTTAGGGTTAGGGTAGATTTAGGGTTTCATTTAAATTAGGGTTAAGGTTAGGGTTTGGGATGGCGTTAAGGTTAGGGTTAGGGTTACGGTTAGGTTAGGGTTAGCTTTAGGGTTTAGGGTTAGGGTTAGGGTTAGGGTTAGTTTAGGGAAATTGTTTCTGAAACTGATTCAATGCAATGTCAAATTTAAATCCATGAAAGAAGGGGTATTTACAAGAGAAGGTTCTTAGGAGGACAATGCACCATAGGGTTATGGATAGGGTATGGGATAGGGCTAGGGTTAAGGTTTAGGATGAGAGTTACTGAATCTGAATCAATGCAATATCAAATTGTCTCCATCACTGAATCTGAATCAATGCAATATCAAATTGTCTCCATCACTGTCTTCAGAACAGTAGGTTCTTAGGAGAAGAATGCACCATAGTGACACTTGTTAACTCATGAACTAATATTGAGAACCAGGATTCTGTATGTTCAATAGAAGGTGTTTTTGGAACTGAATCAATGCAATAACAAATAAGTCTCCATCACTGAAAGTGTCTTCACAACAGAAGGTTCTTAGGAGAACAATGTACCATAGTGGTACATGTTAACTCCTGAAGTAGCAGTAAGAACCAGGATTCTGTATGTGCAAATGGAAGCAGTTACTGAAACTGGATCAATGCAATATCAAATATGTCTCCATCACTGAAGGTGTCTTCACGACAGAAGGTTCTTAGGAGAACAATGCACCATAGTGATGCAAGTTAACTCATGAACTAATAGTAAGAACAGGATTCTGTATGTGCAAAAGAAGCTGTTTCTGAAACTGAATCAATGCAAAATCAAATATGTCTCCATCACTGAAGGTGTCTTCAGAACAGAAGGTTATTAGGAGAAGAATGCACCATAGTGACAAAGGTTAACTCATGAACTAATAGTAAGAATCAGGATTCTGTATGTTCAATAGAAGGTGTTTCTGAAACTGAATCAATGTAATAACAAATATGTCTCCATCACTGAAGGTGTCTTAAGAACAGAAGGTTCTTAGGAGAACAATGCACCATAGTGATACATGTTAACTCCTGAACTAGAACTGAGAACCAGGATTCTGTATGTGCAAATTGAAGCAGTTACTGAATCTGAATCAATGCAATATCAAATATGTCTCCATCACTGAAAGTGTCTTCACAACAGAAGATTCTTAGGAGAACAATGCACCATAGTGACACATGTTAACTCCTGAACTAGCAGTAAGAACCAGGATTCTGTGTGTGCAAAAGAAGGTGTTTGTGAAACAGAATCAATGCAATATCAAATATGTCTCCATCACTGAAGGTGTCTTCAGAACAGAAGGTTCTTAGGAGAAGAATGCACCATAGTGACACATGTGAACTCATGAATTAATAGTAAGAAGCAGCATTCTGTATGTTCAATAGAAGCTGTTTCTGAAACTGAATCATTGCAATAATAAATATGTCTCCATCACTGAAGGTGTCTTCAGAACAGAAGGTTCTTAGGAGAAGAATGCACCATAGTAACACATGTTAACTCATCAACTAATAGTAAGAACCAGGATTCTGTATGTTCAGTAGAAGGTGTTTATGAAACTGAATCAATGCAATATCAAATATGTCTCCATCACTGAAGGTGTCTTCAGAACAGAAGGTTCTTAGGAGAACAATGCACCATCGTGATACATGTTAACTCATGAACTAGACGTCAGAACCAGTATTCTGTGTGTGGAAATTGAAGTAGTTACTGAACCTGAATGAATGCAATATCAAATATGTCTCCATCTCTGAAAGTGTCTTCACAAGATAAGGTAATTAGGAGAACAATGCACCATAGTAATACATGTTAACTCCTGAACTAGCAGTAAGAACCAGGATTCTGTATGTGCAAAAGAAGGTTTTTGTGAAACAGAATCAATGCAATATCAAATATGTCTCGATCACTGATAGTGTCTCCACAACAGAAGGTTCTTAGGAGAACAATGCACCATAGTGATACATGTTAACTCCTGACCTAGCAGAAAGAACCATGATTGGGTATGTGCAAATGGAAGCAATTACTGAAACTGAATCAATGCAATATCCAATATGTATCCATCACTGAAGGTGTCTTCAGAACAGAAGGTTCTTAGGAGAAGAATGCACCATAGTGACACATGTTAACTCATGAACTAATAGAAAGAACCAGGATTCTGTATCTTCAATAGAAGCTGTTTATGAAACTAAATCTATGCAATAACAACTATGTCTCCATCACTGAAGGTGTCTTCAGAACAGAAGGTTCTTAGGAGAACAATGCACCATCGTGATACATGTTAACTCATGAACTAGACATCAGAACCAGTATTCTGTGTGTGCAAATTGAAGTAGTTACTGAACCTGAATGAATGCAATATCAAATATGTCTCCATCTCTGAAAGTGTCTTCACCAGATAAGGTAATTAGGAGAACAATGCACCATAGTGATACATGTTAACTCCTGAACTAGCCGTAAGAACCAGGATTCTGTATGTGCAAAAGAAGGTGTTTGTGAAACAGAATCAATGCAATATCAAATATGTCTCCATCACTGAAAGTGTCTCCACAACAGAAGGTTCTCAGGAGAAAAATGCACCATAGTGATACATGTTAACTCCTGAACTAGCAGTAAGAACCAGGATTGGGTATGTGCAAATGGAAGCAATTACTGAAACTGAATCAATGCAATATCCAATATGTCTCCATCACTGAAGGTGTCTTCAGAACAGAAGGTTCTTAGGAGAAGAATGCACCATAGTGACACATGTTAACTCATGAACTAATAGAAAGAACCAGGATTCTGTATGTTCAATAGAAGGTGTTTCTGACACTGAATCTATGCAATAACAACTATGTCTCCATCACTGAAGGTGTCTTCAGAACAGAAGGTTCTTAGGGGAAGAATGCACCATAGTGACACATGTTAACTCCTGAACTAGCAGTAAGAACCAGGATTCTGTATGTGCAAAAGAAGGTGTTTATGAAACTGAATCTATGCAATAACAACTATGTCTCCAGTACTGAAGGTGTCTTCAGAACAGAAGGTTCTTAGGAGAACAATGCACCATAGTGACACATGTTAATTCATGAACAAATGCAAAGAACCAGGATTCTGTATGTTCAATAGAAGGTGTTTCTGAAACTGAATCTATGCAATAACAACTATGTCTCCATCACTGAAGGTGTCTTCAGAACACAAGGTTCTTAGGAGAACAATGCACCATAGTGATACATGTTAACTCGTGAACTATAAGTAAGAACAGGATTCTGTATGTGCAAATTGAAGTAGTTACTGAACCTGAATGAATGCAATGTCAAATATGTCTCCATCACTGAAAGTGTCTTCACAAGAGAAGGTAATTAGGAGAGCAATGCACCATAGTGATACATGTTAACACCTGATCTAGCAGTAAGAACCAAGATTCTGTATGTGCAAAAGAAGTTGTTTGTAAAACTGATGCAATGCAAAATCAAATATATCTCCATTACTGAAGGTGACTCCACAACCGAAGGTTCTTAGAAGAACAATGCACCATAGTGACACATGTTAACTCCTGAACTAGCAGTAAAAACCAGGATTCTGTATGTTCAATAGAAGGTGTTTGTGAAACAGAATCAGTGCAATATCAAATATGTCTCTATCACTGAAGGTGTCTTCAGAACAGAAGGTTCTTAGGAGAACAATGCACCACAGTGATACATGTTAACTCCTGAACTAGCAGTAAGAACCAGGATTCTGTATGGGCAAAATAAGGTGTTTGTGATACTGAATCAATGCAATAACAAATATGTCTCCATCACTGAAAGTGTGTACACTACAGAAGGTAATTAGGAGAACAATGCACCATAGTGATACATGTTAACTCCTGAACTAACAGTAAGAACCAGGATTCTGTATGTGCAAATTGAAGGAGTTACTGAATCTGAATGAATGCAATATCAAATATGTCTCCATCTCTGAAAGTGTCTTCACCAGATAAGGTAATTAGGAGAACAATGCACCATAGTGATACGTGTTAACTCCTGAACTAGCAGTAAGAACCAGGATTCTGTATGTGCAAAAGAAGGTGTTTGTGAAACAGAATCAATGCAATATCAAATATGTCTCCATCACTGAAAGTGTCTCCACAACAGAAGGTTCTCAGGAGAAAAATGCACCATAGTGATACATGTTAACTCCTGAACTAGCAGTAAGAACCAGGATTGGGTATGTGCAAATGGAAGCAATTACTGAAACTGAATCAATGCAATATCCAATATGTCTCCATCACTGAAGGTGTCTTCAGAACAGAAGGTTCTTAGGAGAAGAATGCACCATAGTGACACATGTTAACTCATGAACTAATAGAAAGAACCAGGGTTCTGTATGTTCAATAGAAGGTGTTTATGAAACTGAATCTATGCAATAACAACTATGTCTCCATCACTGAAGGTGTCTTCAGAACAGAAGGTTCTTAGGGGAAGAATGCACCATAGTGACACATGTTAACTCCTGAACTAGCAGTAAGAACCAGGATTCTGTATGTGCAAAAGAAGGTGTTTATGAAACTGAATCTATGCAATAACAACTATGTCTCCAGTACTGAAGGTGTCTTCAGAACAGTAGGTTCTTAGGAGAACAATGCACCATCGTGATACATGTTAACTCCTGAACTAGACGTCAGAACCAGTATTCTGTGCGTGCAAATTGAAGCAGTTACTGAACCTGAATGAATGCAATATCAAATATGTCTCCATCACTGAAAGTGTCTTCACAAGACAAGGTAATTAGGACAACAATGCACCATAGTGATACATGTTAACTCCTGAACTAGCAGTAAGAACCAGGATTCTGTATGTGCAAAAGAAGGTGTTTGTGAAACTGAATCAATGCAATATCAAATATGTCTCCATCACTGAAGGTGTCTTCAGAACAGAAGGTTCTTAGGAGAACAATGCACCATAGTGATACATGTTAACTCCTGAACTAGAAGTAAGAACCAGGATTCTGTATGTGCAAAAGAAGGTGTTTGTGAAACTGAATCAATGCAATATCTGATATGTCTCCATCACTGAAGGTGTCTTCACGACAGAAGGTTGTTAGGAGAACAATGCACCATAGTGATGCAAGTTAACTCATGAACTAATAGTAAGAACAGGATGCTGTATGTGCAAAAGAAGCTGTTTCTGAAACTGAATCAATGCAATATCAAATATGTCTCCATCACTGAAGGTGTCTTCAGAACAGAAGGTTCTTAGGAGAAGAATGCACCATAGTGACACAGGTTAACTCATGAACTAATAGTAAGAATCAGGATTCTGTATGTTCAATAGAAGGTGTTTCTGAAACTGAATCAATGCAATAACAAATATGTCTCCATCACTGAAGGTGTCTTAAGAACAGTAGGTTCTTAGGAGAACAATGCACCATAGTGATACAAGTTAACTCCTGAACTAGAACTGAGAACCAGGATTCTGTATGTGCAAATTGAAGCAGTTACTGAATCTGAATCAATGCAATATCAAATATGTCTCCATCACTGAAGGTGTCTTCAGAACAGAAGGTTCTTAGGAGAAGAATGCACCATAGTGACACAGATTAACTCATGAATTAATAGTAAGAATCAGGATTCTGTATGTTCAATAGAAGGTGTTTCTGAAACTGAATCAATGCAATAACTAATATGTCTCCATCACTGAAGGTGTCTTAAGAACAGAAGGTTCTTAGGAGAACAATGCACCATAGTGATACATGTTAACTCCTGAACTAGAACTGAGAACCAGGATTCTGTATGTGCAAATTGAAGCAGTTACTGAATCTGAATCAATGCAATATCAAATATGTCTCCATCACTGAAAGTGTCTTCACAACAGAAGATTCTTAGGAGAACAATGCACCATAGTGACACATGTTAACTCCTGAACTAGCAGTAAGAACCATGATTCTGTATGTGCAAAATAAGGTGTTTGTGATACTGAATCAATGCAATAATAAATATGTCTCCATCACTGAAAGTGTGTACACTACAGAAGGTAATTAGGAGAACAATGCACCATAGTGATACATGTTAACTCCTGAACTAGGAGTAAGAACCAGGATTCTGTATGTGCAAAAGAAGGTGTTTGTGAAACTGAATCAATGCAATATCAAATATGTCTCCATCACTGAAGGTGTCTTCAGAACAGAAGGTTCTTAGGAGAAAAATGCACCATAGTGACATATGTGAACTCATGAATTAATAGTAAGAACCAGCATTCTGTATGTTCAATAGAAGCTGTTTCTGAAACTGAATCAATGCAATAATATATATGACTCCTTCACTGAAGGTGTCTTCAGAACAGAAGGTTCTTAGGAGAACAATGCACCATAGTGATACATGTTAACTCCTGAACTAGAAGTAGGAACCAGGATTCTGTATGTGCAAATTGAAGCAGTTACTGAATCTGAATCAATGCAATATCAAATATGTCTCCATCACTGAAACTGTCTTCACAACAGAAGATTCTTAGGAGAACAATGCACCATAGTGACACATGTGAACTCCTGAACTAGCAGGAAGAACTAGGATTCTGTATGTGCAAAAGAAGGTGTTTGTGAAACTGAATCAATGCAATATCAAATATGTCTCCATCACTGAAGGTGTCTTCAGAACAGAAGGTTCTTAGGAGAAAAATGCACCATAGTGACATATGTGAACTCATGAATTAATAGTAAGAACCAGCATTCTGTATGTTCAATAGAAGCTGTTTCTGAAACTGAATCAATGCAATAATATATATGACTCCTTCAATGAAGGTGTCTTCAGAACAGAAGGTTCTTAGGAGAACAATGCACCATAGTGATACATGTTAACTCCTGAACTAGAAGTAGGAACCAGGATTCTGTATGTGCAAATTGAAGCAGTTACTGAATCTGAATCAATGCAATATCAAATATGTCTCCATCACTGAAAGTGTCTTCACAACAGAAGATTCTTAGGAGAACAATGCACCATAGTGACACATGTGAACTCCTGAACTAGCAGGAAGAACTAGGATTCTGTATGTGCAAAAGAAGGTGTTCGTGAAACTGAATCAATGCAATATCTGATATGTCTCCATCACTGAAGGTGTCTTCAGAACAGAAGGTTCTTCGGAGAAGAATGCACCATAGTAACACATGTTAACTCATCAACTAATAGTAAGAACCAGGATTCTGTATGTTCAATAGAAGATGTTTATGAAACTGAATCTATGCAATAACAACTATGTCTCCATCACTGAAGGTGTCTTCAGAACAGAAGTTTCTTAGGAGAACAATGCACCATAGTGATACATGTTAACTCCAGAACTATAAGTAAGAACCAGCATTCTGTATGTGCAAATTGAAGTAGTTACTGAACCTGAATGAATGCAATATCAAATATGTCTCCACCACTGAAAGTGTTTTCACAAGAGAAAGTAATTAGGAGAACAATGCACCATAGTGATACATGTTAACTCCTGAACTAGCAGTAAGAACCAGGATTCTGTATGTGCAAAAGAAGGTGTTTGTGAAACTGAATCAATGCAATATCAAATATGTCTCCATCACTGAAGGTGTCTTCAGAACAGAAGGTTCTTAGGAGAAGAATGCACCATAGTGACACATGTTAACTCTTGAACTAATAGTAAGAACGAGGATGCTGTATGTTCAATAGAAGCTGTTTCTGAAACTGAATCAATGCAATAATAAATATGACTCCATCACTGAAGGTGTCTTCAGAACAGAAGGTTCTTAGGAGAACAATGCACCATAGTGATACATGTTAACTCCTGAACTAGCAGTAAGAACCAGGATTCTGTATGTGCAAATGGAAGCAGTTCCTGAAACTGAATCAATGCAATATCAAATATGTATCCATCACTGAAGGTGTCTCCATAACTGAAGGTTCTTAGGAGAACAATGCACCATAGTGATACATGTTAACTCCTGAACTAGAAGTAAGAACCAGGATTCTGTATGTGCAAATGAAAGCAGTTACTGAATCTGAATCAATGCAATATAAAATATGTCTCCATCACTGAAGGGGTCTTCAGAACAGTAGGTTCTTAGGAAAAGAATGCACCATAGTGACACTTGTTAACTCATGAACTAATATTGAGAACCAGGATTCTGTATGTTCAATAGAAGGTGTTTTTGAAACTGAATCAATGCAATGACAAATAAGTCTCCATCACTGAAAGTGTCTTCACAACAGAAGGTTCTTAGGAGAACAATGCACCATAGTGATACATGTTAACTCCTGAACTATAAGTAAGAACCAGGATTCTGTATGTGCAAATGGAAGCAGTTACTGAAACTGAATCAATGCAATATCAAATATGTCTCCATCACTGAAGGTGTCTTCACGACAGAAGGTTGTTAGGAGAACAATGCACCATAGTGATGCAAGTTAACTCATGAACTAATAGTAAGAACAGGATGCTATATGTGCAAAAGAAGCTGTTTCTGAAACTGAATCAATGCAATATCAAATATGTCTCCATCACTGAAGGTGTCTTCAGAACAGAAGGTTCTTAGGAGAAGAATGCACCATAGTGACACATGTGAACTCATGAATTAATAGTAAGAACCAACATTCTGTATGTACAATAGAAGCTGTTTCTGAAACTGAATCAATGCAATAATAAATATGACTCTATCACTGAAGGTGTCTTCAGAACATAAGGTTCTTAGGAGAACAATGCACCATAGTGATACATGTTAACTCCTGAATCAGAAGTAAGAACCAGGATTCTGTATGTGCAAATTGAAGCAGTTACTGAATCTGAATCAATGCAATATCAAATATGTCTCCATCACTGAAAGTGTCTTCACAACTGAAGATTCTTAGGAGAACAATGCACCATAGAGACACATGTGAACTCCTGAACTAGCAGTAAGAACTAGGATTCTGTATGTGCAAAAGAAGGTGTTTGTGAAACTGAATCAATGCAATATCTGATATGTCTCCATCACTGAAGGTGTCTTCAGAACAGAAGGTTCTTAGGAGAAGAATGCACCATAATAACACATGTTAACTCATCAACTAATAGTAAGAACAAGGATTCTGTATGTTCAATAGAAGGTGTTTCTGAAACTGAATCAATGCAATAACAAATATGTCTCCATCACTGAAGGTGTCTTAAGAACAGAAGGTTCTTAGGAGAACAATGTACCATAGTGATACATGTTAACTCCTGAACTAGAACTGAGAACCAGGATTCTGTATGTGCAAATTGAAGCAGTTACTGAATCTGAATCAATGCAATATCAAATATGTGTCCATCACTGAAAGTGTCTTCACAACAGAAGATTTTTAGGAGAACAATGCACCATAGTGACACATGTTAACTCCTGAACTAGCAGTAAGAACCAGGATTCTGTATGTGCAAAATAAGGTGTTTGTGATACTGAATCAATGCAATAATAAATATGTCTCCATCACTGAAAGTGTGTACACTACAGAAGGTAATTAGGAGAACAATGCACCATAGTGATACATGTTAACTCCTGAACTAGGAGTAAGAACCAGGATTCTGTATGTGCAAATTGAAGCAGTTACTGAATCTGAATCAATGCAATATCAAATATGTCTCCATCACTGAAAGTGTCTTCACAACAGAAGATTCTTAGGAGAACAATGCACCATAGTGACACATGTTAACTCCTGAACTAGCAGTAAGAACCATGATTCTGTATGTGCAAAATAAGGTGTTTGTGATACTGAATCAATGCAATAATAAATATGTCTCCATCACTGAAAGTGTGTACACTACAGAAGGTAAATAGGAGAACTATGCACCATAGTGATACATGTTAACTCCTGAACTAGGAGTAAGAACCAGGATTCTGTATGTGCAAAAGAAGGTGTTTGTGAAACTGAATCAATGCAATATCAAATATGTCTCCATCACTGAAGGTGTCTTCAGAACAGAAGGTTCTTAGGAGAAAAATGCACCATAGTAACATATGTGAACTCATGAATTAATAGTAAGAACCAGCATTCTGTATGTTCAATAGAAGCTGTTTCTGAAACTGAATCAATGCAATAATATATATGACTCCTTCACTGAAGGTGTCTTCAGAACAGAAGGTTCTTAGGAGAACAATGCACCATAGTGATACATGTTAACTCCTGAACTAGAAGTAGGAACCAGGATTCTGTATGTGCAAATTGAAGCAGTTACTGAATCTGAATCAATGCAATATCAAATATGTCTCCATCACTGAAAGTGTAGATGAAGGGAATGCTGTGGATATAGTATATCTTGATTTCAGTAAGGCCTTTGACAAGGTTCCCCATGACATTCTTGCAAACAAGCTCGTAAAATGTGGGCTAGACAAGGTAACCATTACATGGATTTGTAACTGGTTGACTGACCGAACTCAAAGGGTGCTCAACAATGGCTCCCTTTCATCCTGGAAAGAAGTGACCAGTGGGGTCCCACAGGGTTCTGTCCTGGGCCCAGTGCTATTCAATATCTTTATTAATGACTTGGATGACAGAATTGGGGGCATACTTATCAAATTTGCAGATGACACCAAATTAGGAGGAGTAGCCAATACTCCAGAAGACAGGATTGAAATTCAGAATGACCTGAATAGACTAGAAAGCTGGGCCAACGCTAACAAAATGAAATTCAATGCGGAGAAATGTAAGGTTCTGCACCTAGGGAGGAAAAATGAAATGCACAGATATAGGATGGGGGACATCTGGCTGAATGAAACTATGTGTGAAAGGGATCTAGGAGTCCAAGTAGACCATAAGTTGAACATGAGTCAGCAGTGTGATGCAGCAGCTAAAAAGGCCAATGCTATTTTAGGTTGCATCAATAGAAGTATAGTGTCTAGATCAAGGGAAGTAATAGTGCCTCTCTATTCTGCTTTGGTGAGGCCCCACCTGGAATACTGTGTCCAGTTCTGGGCACCACAATTCAAAAAGGATGTGGAGAAACTGGAGCGGGTCCAAAGGAGGGCAACTAAGATGGTGAAGGGTCTGGAAACCATGCCCTATGAGGAACGACTTAGAGAGCTGGGGATGTTTAGCCTGGAGAAGAGAAGGTTAAGAGGTGATATGATAGCCCTGTTCAAATATTTGAAGGGATGTCATATTGAGGAGGGAGCAGGCTTGTTTTCTGCTGCTCCAGAGACCAGAACGCGGAGCAATGGATGCAAGCTGCAGGAAAAGAGATTCCACCTCAACATTAGGAGGAACTTCCTGACAGTAAGGGCTGTTCGACGGTGGAACACACTCCCTCGGAGTGTGGTAGAGTCTCCATCCTTGGAGGTCTTTAAGCAGAGGCTGGATAGCCATCTGTCGGGGATGCTTTGACTGGGAGTTCCTGCATGGCAGGGGGTTGGACTGGATGGCCCTTGTGGTCTCTTCCAACTCTATGATTCTATGATTCTATGATTCTATAACAGAAGGTTCTTAGGAGAAGAATGCACCATAGTAACACATGTTAACTCATCAACTAATAGTAAGAACCAGGATTCTGTATGTTCAATAGAAGATGTTTATGAAACTGAATCTATGCAATAACAACTATGTCTCCATCACTGAAGGTGTCTTCAGAACAGAAGTTTCTTAGGAGAACAATGCACCATAGTGATACATGTTAACTCCAGAACTATAAGTAAGAACCAGCATTCTGTATGTGCAAATTGAAGTAGTTACTGAACCTGAATGAATGCAATATCAAATATGTCTCCATCACTGAAAGTGTCTTCACAACAGAAGATTCTTAGGAGAACAATGCACCATAGTGACACATGTTAACTCCTGAACTAGCAGTAAGAACCAGGATTCTGTATGTTCAATAGAAGGTGTTTGTGAAACAGAATCAATGCAATATCAAATATGTCTCTATCGCTGAAGGTGTCTTCAGAACAGAAGGTTCTTAGGGGAAGAATGCACCATAGTGACACATGTTAACTCATGAACTAATAGTAAGAACCAGGATTGTGTATGTTCAATAGAAGGTGTTTTTAAAACTGAATCAATGCAATAACAAATATGTCTCCATCACTGAAGGTGTCTTCAGAACAGAAGGTTCTTAGGAGAACAATGCACCATAGTGATACATGTTAACTCCTGAACTAGCAGTAAGAACCAGGATTCTGTATGTGCAAAATAAGGTGTTTGTGATACTGAATCAATGCAATAATAAATATGTCTCCATCACTGAAAGTGTGTACACTACAGAAGGTAATTAGGAGAACAATGCACCATAGTGATACATGTTAACTCCTGAACTAGCAGTAAGAACCAGGATTCTGTATGTGCAAAAGAAGGTGTTTGTGAAACTGAATCAATGCAATATCAAATATGTCTCCATCACTGAAGGTGTCTTCAGAACAGAAGGTTCTTAGGAGAAAAATGCACCATAGTGACATATGTGAACTCATGAATTAATAGTAAGAACCAGCATTCTGTATGTTCAATAGAAGCTGTTTCTGAAACTGAATCAATGCAATAATATATATGACTCCTTCACTGAAGGTGTCTTCAGAACAGAAGGTTCTTAGGAGAACAATGCACCATAGTGATACATCTTAACTCCTGAACTAGAAGTAGGAACCAGGATTCTGTATGTGCAAATTGAAGCAGTTACTGAATCTGAATCAATGCAATATCAAATATGTCTCCATCACTGAAAGTGTCTTCACAACAGAAGATTCTTAGGAGAACAATGCACCATAGTGACATATGTGAACTCCTGAACTAGCAGGAAGAACTAGGTTTCTGTATGTGCAAAAGAAGGTGTTTGTGAAACTGAATCAATGCAATATCTGATATGTCTCCATCACTGAAGGTGTCTTCAGAACAGAAGGTTCTTAGGAGAAGAATGCACCATAGTAACACATGTTAACTCATCAACTAATAGTAAGAACCAGGATTCTGTATGTTCAATAGAAGATGTTTATGAAACTGAATCTATGCAATAACAACTATGTCTCCATCACTGAAGGTGTCTTCAGAACAGAAGTTTCTTAGGAGAACAATGCACCATAGTGATACATGTTAACTCCAGAACTATAAGTAAGAACCAGCATTCTGTATGTGCAAATTGAAGTAGTTACTGAACCTGAATGAATGCAATATCAAATATGTCTCCACCACTGAAAGTGTTTTCACAAGAGAAAGTAATTAGGAGAACAATGCACCATAGTGATACATGTTAACTCCTGAACTAGCAGTAAGAACCAGGATTCTGTATGTGCAAAAGAAGGTGTTTGTGAAACTGAATCAATGCAATATCAAATATGTCTCCATCACTGAAGGTGTCTTCAGAACAGAAGGTTCTAAGGAGAAGAATGCACCATAGTGACACATGTTAACTCTTGAACTAATAGTAAGAACGAGGATGCTGTATGTTCAATAGAAGCTGTTTCTGAAACTGAATCAATGCAATAATAAATATGTCTCCATCACTGAAGGTGTCTTCAGAACAGAAGGTTCTTAGGAGAACAATTCACCATAATGATACATGTTAACTCCTGAACTAGAAGTAAGAACCAGGATTCTGTATGTGCAAATTGAAGCAGTTACTGAATCTGAATCAATGCAATATCAAATGTGTCTCCATCACAGAAAGTGTCTTCACAACAGAAGATTCTTAGGAGAACAATGCACCATAGAGACACATGTGAACTCCTGAACTAGCAGTAAGAACTAGGATTCTGTATGTGCAAAAGAAGGTGTTTGGGAAACTGAATCAATGCAATATCTGATATGTCTCCATCACTGAAGGTGTCTTCAGAACAGAAGGTTCTTAGGAGAAGAAAGCACCTTCGTAACACATGTTAACTCATCAACTAATAGTAAGAACCAGGATTCTGTATGTTCAATAGAAGGTGTTTATGAAACTGAATCTATGCAATAACAACTATGTCTCCATCACTGAAGGTGTCTTCAGAACAGAAGGTTCTTAGGAGAACAATGCACCATCGTGACACATGTTAACTCATGAACTAGACGTCAGAACCAGTATTCTGTGTGTGCAAATTGAAGTAGTTACTGAACCTGAATGAATGCAATATCAAATATGTCTCCATCTCTGAAAGTGTCTTCACAAGATAAGGTAATTAGGAGAACAATGCACCATAGTGATACATGTTAACTCCTGAACTAGCAGTAAGAACCAGGATTCTGTATGTGCAAAAGAAGGTGTTTGTGAAACAGAATCAATGCAATATCAAATATGTCTCCATCACTGGAGGTGTCTTCACGACAGAAGGTTCTTAGGAGAACAATGCACCATAGTGATGCAAGTTAACTCATGAACTAATAGTAAGAACAGGATGCTGTATGTGCAAAAGAAGCTGTTTCTGAAACTGAATCAATGCAATATCAAATATGTTTCCATCACTGAAGGTGTCTTCAGAACAGAAGGTTCTTAGGAGAAGAATGCACCATAGTGATACAGGTTAACTCATGAACTAATAGTAAGAATCAGGATTCTGTATGTTCAATAGAAGGTGTTTCTGAAACTGAATCAATGCAATAACAAATATGTCTCCATCACTGAAGGTGTCTTAAGAACAGAAGGTTCTTAGGAGAACAATGCACCATAGTGATACATGTTAACTCCTGAACTAGAACTGAGAACCAGGATTCTGTATGTGCAAATTGAAGCAGTTACTGAATCTGAATCAATGCAATATCAAATATGTCTCCATCACTGAAAGTGTCTTCACAACAGAAGATTCTTAGGAGAACAATGCACCATAGTGACACATGTTAACTCCTGAACTAGCAGTAAGAACCAGGATTCTGTATGTTCAATAGAAGGTGTTTGTGAAACAGAATCAATGCAATATCACATATGTCTCTATCGCTCAAGGTGTCTTCAGAACAGAAGGTTCTTAGGGGAAGAATGCACCATAGTGACACATGTTAACTCATGAACTAATAGTAAGAACCAGGATTGTGTATGTTCAATAGAAGGTGTTTTTAAAACTGAATCAATGCAATAACAAATATGTCTCCATCACTGAAGGTGTCTTCAGAACAGAAGGTTCTTAGGAGAACAATGCACCATAGTGATACATATTAACTCCTGAACTAGCAGTAAGAACCAGGATTCTGTATGTGCAAAATAAGGTGTTTGTGATACTGAATCAATGCAATAATAAATATGTCTCCATCACTGAAAGTGTGTACACTACAGAAGGTAATTAGGAGAACAATGAACCATAGTGATACATGTTAACTCCTGAACTAGCAGTAAGAACCATGATTCTGTATGTGCAAAAGAAGTTGTTTGTGAAACTGAATCAATGCAATATCAAATATGTCTCCATCACTGAAGGTGTCTTCAGAACAGAAGGTTCTTAGGAGAAGAATGCACCATAGTGACATATGTGAACTCATGAATTCATAGTAAGAACCAGCATTCTGTATGTTCAATAGAAGCTGTTTCTGAAACTGAATCAATGCAATAATAAACATGACTCCATCACTGAAGGTGTCTTCAGAACAGAAGGTTCTTAGGAGAACAATGCACCATAGTGATACATGTTAACTCCTGAACTAGAAGTAAGAACCAGGATTCTGTATGTGCAAATTGAAGCAGTTACTGAATCTGAATCAATGCAATATCAAATATGTCTCCATCACTGAAGGTGTCTTCAGAACAGTAGGTTCTTAGGAGAAGAATGCACCATAGTAACACATGTTAACTCATCAACTAATAGTAAGAATCAGGATTCTGTATGTTCAATAGAAGATGTTTATCAAACTGAATCTATGCAATAACAACTATGTCTCCATCACTGAAGGTGTCTTCAGAACAGAAGTTTCTTAGGAGAACAATGCACCATAGTGATACATGTTAACTCCAGAACTATAAGTAAGAACCAGCATTCTGTATGTGCAAATTGAAGTAGTTACTGAATCTGAATGAATGCAACATAAAATATGTCTCCACCACTGAAAGTGTTTTCACAAGAGAAAGTAATTAGGAGAACAATGCACCATAGTGATACATGTTAACTCCTGAACTAGCAGTAAGAACCAGGATTCTGTATGTGCAAAAGAAGGTGTTTGTGAGACTGAATCAATGCAATATCAAATATGTCTCCATCACTGAAGGTGTCTTCAGAACAGAAGGTTCTTAGGAGAAGAATGCACCATAGTGACACATGTTAACTCATGAACTAATAGTAAGAACGAAGATGCTGTATGTTCAATAGAAGCTGTTTCTGAAACTGAATCAATGCAATAATAAATATGTCTCCATCACTGAAGGTGTCTTCAGAACAGAAGGTTCTTAGGAGAACAATGCACCATAATGATACATGTTAACTCCTGAACTAGAAGTAAGAACCAGGATTCTGTACAAATTGAAGCAGTTACTGAATCTGAATCAATGCAATATCAAATATGTCTCCATCACAGAAAGTGTCTTCACAACAGAAGATTCTTAGGAGAACAATGCACCATAGTGACACATGTGAACTCCTGAACTAGCAGTAAGAACTAGGATTCTGTATGTGCAAAAGAAGGTGTTTGGGAAACTGAATCAATGCAATATCTGATATGTCTCCATCACTGAAGGTGTCTTCAGAACAGAAGGTTCTTAGGAGAAGAATGCACCTTCGTAACACATGTTAACTCATCAACTAATAGTAAGAACCAGGATTCTGTATGTTCAATAGAAGGTGTTTATGAAACTGAATCTATGCAATAACAACTATGTCTCCATCACTGAAGGTGTCTTCAGAACAGAAGGTTCTTAGGAGAACAATGCACCATCGTGATACATGTTAACTCATGAACTAGACGTCAGAACCAGTATTCTGTGTGTGCAAATTGAAGTAGTTACTGAACCTGAATGAATGCAATATCAAATATGTCTCCATCTCTGAAAGTGTCTTCACAAGATAAGGTAATTAGGAGAACAATGCACCATAGTGATACATGTTAACTCCTGAACTAGCAGTAAGAACCAGGATTCTGTATGTGCAAATTGTAGCAGTTACTGAACCTGAATGAATGCAATATCAAATATGTCTCCATCACTGAAAGTGTCTCCACAACAGAAGGTTCTTAGGAGAACAATGCACCATAGTGACACATGTTAACTCCTGAACTAGCAGTAAGAACCAGGATTCTGTATGTGCAAAAGAAGGTGTTTGTGAAACAGAATCAATGCAATATCAAATATGTCTCCATCACTGAAGGTGTCTTCAGAACAGAAGGTTCTTAGGAGAAGAATGCACCATAGTGACACATGTTAACTCATGAACTAATAGTAAGAAACAGGATTCTGTATGTTCAATAGATGGTGTTTTTGAAACTGAATCAATGCAATAACAAATATGTCTCCATCACTGAAAGTGTCTTCACAACAGAAGGTTCTTAGGAGAACAATGCACCATAGTGATACATGTTAACTCCTGAACTAATAGTAAGAACCAGGATTCTGTATGTGCAAATGGAAGCAGTTACTGAAACTGAATCAAAGGAATATCAAATTTATCTCCATCAGTGAAGGTGTCTTCACAAAAGAAGTTTCTTAGCAGTACAATGCACCATAGTGATACATCTTAACTCCTCAACTAGCCCTAAGAACCAGGATTCTGTATGTGCAAATGGAAGATGTTTCTGAAACTGAATCAATCCAATATCAAATGTCTGTCCATCATTGAAGGTGTTTTACACAGGACAAGGTTCTTAGGAGTACAATGCACCATAGTTATACATGTTATATCCTCAAGCTTTAAATTAGGATTAGGATTTGGGCAAGGTTCAGGGTTATGTTTGGCGTTCGGGTTCAGGATAGGATTCGGGTTATGGGTAGGGTTAGGTTAATATTATGGTTTAGTTTAGAGTAGGGTTAGGGTCAGGGTCAAGCTAAATGTAAGGGGTTTTGTTCGGGTTAGGTTTAGGGTTAGGTTAGGTTCAGGGTTTCGGTTAAGGTTAGGATTAGGGTTAGGTTTAGCAGTTCTATTCGGGTTCGGGTTCAGGTTCAGATTTGGATTATCGTTAGGGTTAGGGTTTGTTTAGGGTTAGGCTTAGGCTTAGGTTTAGATTTACTTTAGGGTTAGTGTTAGTGTTAGAGTTAGGGTTGGGTTAGGTGTTGGTTTAGGGTTAGGGTTAGGGTTAGGTTAGGGTTTGGTTTCAGGTTAGGGTTAGGGTTATGGTGAGGGTGAAGGTTAAGGTTAAGATTAGGGTTAGGGTTAGGTTTTTGCTTAGGATTCTGTTCCGGATAGGGTTAATGTGAGGGTGGGGGTGAGGGTTATAGTTGGGTAAGTTTTATGGTTAGGATTAGGGTCAGGTTAGGGTTTGGAATAGGGCTTGAGTTAGTTTTAGGGTCAGGGATAGGGTTAGAATTTGGTTTATGGTTAGGGTTCGGGTTCGGGTAGGTTTAGGTTAGGTTTAGGTTTAGGGTTGGATTGGGTTAGGGTTGGGTAAGCGTTCGGTTAGGTTTAGGTTTAGTTAAGGGTTGGGGTTAGGGTTTGGTTAGGGTTAGGTTTAGGTTAGGGTTCGGGTTAGGGTTAGGTTAGTTTAAGTTTAGGGATAGGATAGGTTAGCATTAGGATTAAGGTTAAAGGTAGGTTAGGTTTAAGTTTAGTTTAGGATTAGGGCTAGGTTTGGGATAGGGTTAGGATTAGGTTTGGATTATGGTTAGGGTTAGGGTTAGGGTTAGGTTAGGGTTAGTGTTTCGTTTAAATTAGTGTTAGGGTTAGGGTTTGGGAGAGCGATAAGGTTAGGGTTAGGGTCAGGGTCAGGTTCAGAATTAGTTAAGGGTTAGAGTTAGGGCTAGGGTTAGGGTTAGGGCTAGTGTTAAGGTTCAGGATTAGGGTTAGGGTTTGGATTTAGGTTTAGGGTTAGGGCTAGGGTTAAGGATTAGGGTTAAGGTTAGGGTTAGGGTAGTGTTAGGGTTTCATTTAAATTAGGGTTAGCGTTAGGGTTTGGGATGGCGTTAAGTTTAGGGTTCGGTTTAGGTTTAGGGTTAGGGTTAGGCTTAGGGTTTAGGGTTCGGATTAGGGTTACGGTTTATGGTTAGGGTTAGGGTTTTGGGTTTAGGGTTAGGGTTAGAGTTAGGGCTAGGGTTAATGTTTAGGGTTAGGGTTAGGGTTAGGGTTAGGTTAGTTTAAGTTTAGGGATAGGATAGGTTAGCATTAGTGTTTAGGTTAAAGGTAGGTTAGGTTTAAGTTTAGTTTAGGGTTAGGGTTAGGTTTGGGATAGGGTTAGGGATTAGGTTTGGATTAGGGTTAGGTTTAGGGTTCGGTTAGGGTTAGTGTTTCGTTTAAATTAGTGTTCGGGTTAGGGTTTGGGAGAGCGATAAGGTTAGGGTTAGGGTCAGGGTCAGGTTCTGGGTTAGTTAAGGTTTAGGGTTAGGGTTAGGGTTAAGGTTAAGCATTAGGATTAGGATTAGGGTTAGGGTGAGGGTTAGGGTAGTGTTAGGGTTTCATTTAAATTAGGGTTAGCATTAGGGTTTGGGATGGCGTTAAGGTTAGGGTTATTGTTAGGGTTAGGGTTTGGGATAGCGTTAAGGTTAGGGTTAGGGTCAGGGTCAGGGTCAGGTTTAGGGTTTAGGGTTAGGGTTAGGGTTAGGGTTTAGGGTTAGGGTTAGGGTTTAGGGTTAGGTTTAGGGTTGGGGCTAGGGTTAAGGTTTAGGGTTCGGGTTAGGGTTAGGGTAGTGTTAGGTTTTCATTTAATTTAGGGTTAGCGTTAGGGTTTGGGATAGCGTTAAGGTTAGGTTTAGGGTTAGGCTTAGGGTTTAGGGTTCGGGTTAGGGTTTATGGTTAGGGATAGGGTTAGGGTTTAGGGTTAGGGTTAGGGTTAGGTTTTAGGGCTAGGGTTAGGGTTAGGGCTAGGGTTAATGTTTAGGCTTAGGGTTAGTGTTAGGGTTAGGTTAGTTTCAGTTTAGGGATAGGATAGGTTAGCATTAGGGTTACGGTTAAAGGTAGGTTAGGTTTAAGTTTAGTTTAGGGCTAGGGTTAGGTTTGGGATAGTTTTAGAATTAGGTTTGGATTAGGGTTAGGGTTAGGGTTAGTTTAGGGTTAGTGTTTCGTTTAAATTAGTGTTAGGGTTAGGTTTTGGGAGAGCGATAAGGTTAGGGTTAGGGTCAGGGTCACGTTCAGGGTTAGGGTTAGGGTTAGGGATAGGGTTACGGTTAGGGTTAGGGTAGTGTTAGGGTTTCATTTAAATTAGGGTTAGCGTTAAGGTTTGGATGGCATTAACGTTAGCGTTATTGTTAGGGTTAGGGTTTGGGATAGCGTTAAGGTTAGGGTTAGGGTCAGTTTCAGGTTCAGGATTAGGGTTTAGGGTTAGGGTTTAGAGTTCGGGTTCGGGTTAGGGGTTAGGGTTAGGGTTAGGGCTAGGGTTAAGGTTTAGGGTTAGGGTTAGGGTTCGGGTTAGGGTAGTGTTAGGGTTTCATTTAAATTAGGGTTAGCGTTAGCGTTTGGGATTGCTTTTAGGTTAGGGTTAGGGTTAGGGTTAGGGTTTGGGATAGCGTTAAGGTTAGGGTTAGGGTTAGGGTCAGGTTCAGGGTTAGGGTTAGGGTTTAGAGTTCGGGTTCGGGTTAGGGTTTAGGGTTAGGGTTAGGGCTAGGGTTAAGGTTTAGGGTTAGGGTTAGGGTTAGGGTAGTGTTAGGGTTTCATTTAAATTAGGGTTAGCGTTAGGGTTTGGGATATCGTTAAGGTTAGGGTTAGGGTTAGGGTTAGGTTTAGGTTTAGGGTTAGGGCGAGGGCTAGGTTTAAGGTTTAGAATTAGGGTTAGGGTTAGGGTAGTGTTAGGGTTTCATTTAAATTAGGGTTAGCGTTAGGGTTTGGGATGGCTTTTAGGTTAGGGTTAGGGTTAGGGTTAGGTTTAGGTTTAGGGTTAGGATTAGGGTTAGGATTTATGTTTAGGGTTAGTGATAGTGTTTAGGGTTAGGGTTAGGGTTAGGTTTTCGGGTTAGCGTTAGGATTCGGGCTAGGGTTAATGTTCAGGATTAGGGTTAGGGTTAGGGTAGAGTTAGGGTTTCATTTAAATTAGGGTTAGCGTTAGGGTTTGGGATGGCGTTAAGGTTAGGGTTAGGGTTACGGTTAGGTTAGGGTTAGCTTTAGGGTTTAGGGTTAGGGTTAGGGTTTGTTTAGGGAAATTGATTCTGAAACTGATTCAAAGCAATGTCTAATTTAAATCCATGAAAGAAGGGGTATTCACAAGAGAAGGTTCTTAGGAGGACAATGCACTATAGGGTTAGGGTTAGGGTTAGGGTTAGGGCTAAGGTTAAAGTTTATGATGAGAGTTAGGTTTAGGTTTAGGTTTAGGGTTAGGATTAGGGTTAGGGTTTAGGTTTTGGGTTAAGGTTAGGTTTTACGGTTAGCCTTAGGATTCGGGCTAGGGTTGATGTTCAGGATTAGGGTTAGGGTTAGGGTAGATTTAGGGTTTCATTTAAATTAGGGTTAAGGTTAGGGTTTGGGATGGCGTTAAGGTTAGGGTTAGGGTTACGGTTAGGTTAGGGTTAGCTTTAGGGTTTAGGGTTAGGGTTAGGGTTAGGGTTAGTTTAGGGAAATTGTTTCTGAAACTGATTCAATGCAATGTCAAATTTAAATCCATGAAAGAAGGGGTATTTACAAGAGAAGGTTCTTAGGAGGACAATGCACCATAGGGTTATGGATAGGGTATGGGATAGGGCTAGGGTTAAGGTTTAGGATGAGAGTTACTGAATCTGAATCAATGCAATATCAAATTGTCTCCATCACTGAATCTGAATCAATGCAATATCAAATTGTCTCCATCACTGTCTTCAGAACAGTAGGTTCTTAGGAGAAGAATGCACCATAGTGACACTTGTTAACTCATGAACTAATATTGAGAACCAGGATTCTGTATGTTCAATAGAAGGTGTTTTTGGAACTGAATCAATGCAATAACAAATAAGTCTCCATCACTGAAAGTGTCTTCACAACAGAAGGTTCTTAGGAGAACAATGTACCATAGTGGTACATGTTAACTCCTGAAGTAGCAGTAAGAACCAGGATTCTGTATGTGCAAATGGAAGCAGTTACTGAAACTGGATCAATGCAATATCAAATATGTCTCCATCACTGAAGGTGTCTTCACGACAGAAGGTTCTTAGGAGAACAATGCACCATAGTGATGCAAGTTAACTCATGAACTAATAGTAAGAACAGGATTCTGTATGTGCAAAAGAAGCTGTTTCTGAAACTGAATCAATGCAAAATCAAATATGTCTCCATCACTGAAGGTGTCTTCAGAACAGAAGGTTATTAGGAGAAGAATGCACCATAGTGACAAAGGTTAACTCATGAACTAATAGTAAGAATCAGGATTCTGTATGTTCAATAGAAGTTGTTTCTGAAACTGAATCAATGTAATAACAAATATGTCTCCATCACTGAAGGTGTCTTAAGAACAGAAGGTTCTTAGGAGAACAATGCACCATAGTGATACATGTTAACTCCTGAACTAGAACTGAGAACCAGGATTCTGTATGTGCAAATTGAAGCAGTTACTGAATCTGAATCAATGCAATATCAAATATGTCTCCATCACTGAAAGTGTCTTCACAACAGAAGATTCTTAGGAAAACAATGCACCATAGTGACACATGTTAACTCCTGAACTAGCAGTAAGAACCAGGATTCTGTGTGTGCAAAAGAAGGTGTTTGTGAAACAGAATCAATGCAATATCAAATATGTCTCCATCACTGAAGGTGTCTTCAGAACAGAAGGTTCTTAGGAGAAGAATGCACCATAGTGACACATGTGAACTCATGAATTAATAGTAAGAAGCAGCATTCTGTATGTTCAATAGAAGCTGTTTCTGAAACTGAATCATTGCAATAATAAATATGTCTCCATCACTGAAGGTGTCTTCAGAACAGAAGGTTCTTAGGAGAAGAATGCACCATAGTAACACATGTTAACTCATCAACTAATAGTAAGAACCAGGATTCTGTATGTTCAGTAGAAGGTGTTTATGAAACTGAATCAATGCAATATCAAATATGTCTCCATCACTGAAGGTGTCTTCAGAACAGAAGGTTCTTAGGAGAACAATGCACCATCGTGATACATGTTAACTCATGAACTAGACGTCAGAACCAGTATTCTGTGTGTGGAAATTGAAGTAGTTACTGAACCTGAATGAATGCAATATCAAATATGTCTCCATCTCTGAAAGTGTCTTCACAAGATAAGGTAATTAGGAGAACAATGCACCATAGTAATACATGTTAACTCCTGAACTAGCAGTAAGAACCAGGATTCTGTATGTGCAAAAGAAGGTTTTTGTGAAACAGAATCAATGCAATATCAAATATGTCTCGATCACTGATAGTGTCTCCACAACAGAAGGTTCTTAGGAGAACAATGCACCATAGTGATACATGTTAACTCCTGACCTAGCAGAAAGAACCATGATTGGGTATGTGCAAATGGAAGCAATTACTGAAACTGAATCAATGCAATATCCAATATGTATCCATCACTGAAGGTGTCTTCAGAACAGAAGGTTCTTAGGAGAAGAATGCACCATAGTGACACATGTTAACTCATGAACTAATAGAAAGAACCAGGATTCTGTATCTTCAATAGAAGCTGTTTATGAAACTAAATCTATGCAATAACAACTATGTCTCCATCACTGAAGGTGTCTTCAGAACAGAAGGTTCTTAGGAGAACAATGCACCATCGTGATACATGTTAACTCATGAACTAGACATCAGAACCAGTATTCTGTGTGTGCAAATTGAAGTAGTTACTGAACCTGAATGAATGCAATATCAAATATGTCTCCATCTCTGAAAGTGTCTTCACCAGATAAGGTAATTAGGAGAACAATGCACCATAGTGATACATGTTAACTCCTGAACTAGCCGTAAGAACCAGGATTCTGTATGTGCAAAAGAAGGTGTTTGTGAAACAGAATCAATGCAATATCAAATATGTCTCCATCACTGAAAGTGTCTCCACAACAGAAGGTTCTCAGGAGAAAAATGCACCATAGTGATACATGTTAACTCCTGAACTAGCAGTAAGAACCAGGATTGGGTATGTGCAAATGGAAGCAATTACTGAAACTGAATCAATGCAATATCCAATATGTCTCCATCACTGAAGGTGTCTTCAGAACAGAAGGTTCTTAGGAGAAGAATGCACCATAGTGACACATGTTAACTCATGAACTAATAGAAAGAACCAGGATTCTGTATGTTCAATAGAAGGTGTTTCTGACACTGAATCTATGCAATAACAACTATGTCTCCATCACTGAAGGTGTCTTCAGAACAGAAGGTTCTTAGGGGAAGAATGCACCATAGTGACACATGTTAACTCCTGAACTAGCAGTAAGAACCAGGATTCTGTATGTGCAAAAGAAGGTGTTTATGAAACTGAATCTATGCAATAACAACTATGTCTCCAGTACTGAAGGTGTCTTCAGAACAGAAGGTTCTTAGGAGAACAATGCACCATAGTGACACATGTTAATTCATGAACAAATGCAAAGAACCAGGATTCTGTATGTTCAATAGAAGGTGTTTCTGAAACTGAATCTATGCAATAACAACTATGTCTCCATCACTGAAGGTGTCTTCAGAACAGAAGGTTCTTAGGAGAACAATGCACCATAGTGACACTTGTTAACTCCTGAACTAGCAGTAAGAACCAGTATTCTGTATGGGCAAAATAAGGTGTTTGTGATACTGAATCAATGCAATAACAAATATGTCTCCATCACTGAAAGTGTGTACATTACAGAAGGTAATTAGGAGAACAATGCACCATAGTGATACATGTTTACTCCTGAACTAGCAGTAAGAACCAGGATTCTGTATGTGCAAAAGAAGGTGTTTGTGAAACAGAATCAATGCAATATCAAATATGTCTCCATCACTGAAAGTGTCTCCACAACAGAAGGTTCTTAGGAGAAAAATGCACCATAGTGATACATGTTAACTCCTGAACTAGCAGTAAGAACCAGGATTTGGTATGTGCAAATGGAAGCAATTACTGAAACTGAATCAATGCAATATCCAATATGTCTCCATCACTGGAGGTGTCTTCAGAACAGAAGGTTCTTAGGAGAAGAATGCATCATAGTGACACATGTTAACTCATGAACTAATAGAAAGAACCCGGATTCTATATGTTCAATAGAAGGTGTTTGTGAAACAGAATCAATGCAATAACAACTATGTCTCCATCACTGAAGGTGTCTTCACAACAGAAGTTTCTTGGGAGAACAATGCACCATAGTGATACATGTTAACTCCTGAACTAGCAGTAAGAACCAGGATTCTGTATGTGCAAAATAAGGTGTTTGTGATACTGAATCAATGCAATAACAAATATGTCTCCATCAGTGAAAGTGTGTACACGATAGAAGGTAATTAGGAGAACAATGCACCATAGTGATACATGTTAACTCCTGAACTAGCAGTAAGAACCAAGATTCTGTATGTGCAAAAGAAGTTGTTTGTAAAACTGATGCAATGCAAAATCAAATATATCTCCATTACTGAAGGTGACTCCACAACCGAAGGTTCTTAGAAGAACTATGCACCATAGTGACACATGTAAACTCCTGAACTAGCAGTAAGAACCAGGATTCTGTATGTGCAAAATAAGGTGTTTGTGATACTGAATCAATGCAATAACAAAGATGTCTCCATCACTGAAAGTGTGTACACTATAGAAGGTAATTAGGAGAACAATGCACCATAGTGATACATGTTAACTCCTAAACTAGCAGTAAGAACCAGGATTCTGTATCTGCAAAAGAAGGTGTTTGTGAAACTGAATCAATGCAATATCAAATATGTCTCCATCACTGAAGATGTCTTCAGAACAGAAGGTTCTTAGGAGAAGAATGCACCATAGTAACACATGTTAACTCATCAACTAATAGTAAGAACCAGCATTCTGTATGTTCAATAGAAGCTGTTTATGAAACTAAATCTATGCAATAACAACTATGTCTCCATCACTGAAGGTGTCTTCAGAACAGAAGGTTCTTAGGAGAACAATGCACCATAGTGATACATGTTAACTCCTGAACTAGAAGTAAGAACCAGGATTCTGTATGTGCAAATTGAAGCAGTTACTGAATCTGAATCAATTCAATATCAAATATGTCTCCATCACTTAAAGTGTCTTCACAACAGAAGATTCTTAGGAGAACAATGCACCATAGTGACACATGTGAACTCCTGAACTAGCAGTAAGAACTAGGATTCTGTATGTGCAAAAGAAGGTGTTTGTGAAACTGAATCAATGCAATATCTGATATGTCTCCATCACTGAAGGTGTCTTCAGAACAGAAGGTTCTTAGGAGAAGAATGCACCATAGTAACACATGTTAACTCATCAACTAATAGTAAGAACCAGGATTCTGTATGTTCAATAGAAGGTGTTTATGAAACTGAATCTATGCAATAACAACTATGTCTCCATCACTGAAGGTGTCTTCAGAACAGAAGGTTCTTAGGAGAACAATGCACCATCGTGATACATGTTAACTCATGAACTAGACATCAGAACCAGTATTTTGTGTGTGCAAATTGAAGTAGTTACTGAACCTGAATGAATGCAATATCAAATATGTCTCCATCTCTGAAATTGTCTTCACAAGATAAGGTAATTAGGAGAACAATGCACCATAGTGATACATGTTAACTCCTGAACTAGCAGTAAGAACCAGGATTCTGTATGTGCAAATGGAAGCAATTACTGAAACTGAATCAATGCAATATCCAATATGTCTCCATCACTGAAGGTGTCTTGAGAACAGAAGGTTCTTAGGAGAAGAATGCACCATAGTGACACATGTTAACTCATGAACTAATAGAAAGAACCAGGATTCTGTATGTTCAATAGAAGGTGTTTCTGAAACTGAATCTATGCAATAACAACTATGTCTCCATCACTGAAGGTGTCTTCAGAACAGAAGTTTCTTAGGAGAACAATGCACCATAGTGTACATGTTAACTCCAGAACTATAAGTAAGAACCAGGATTCTGTATGTGCAAATTGAAGTAGTTACTGAACCTGAATGAATGCAATATCAAATATATCTCCACCACTGAAAGTGTTTTCACAAGAGACGGTAATTAGGAGAACAATGCACCATAGTGATACATGTTAACTCCTGAACTAGCAGTAAGAACTAGGATTCTGTATGTGCAAAAGAAGGTGTTTGTCAAACTGAATCAATGCAATATCTGATATGTCTCCATCACTGAATGTGTCTTCAGAAAAGAAGGTTCTTAGGAGAAGAATGCACAATAGTGACACATTTAAACTCATGAAGGAATAGTAAGAACGAGGATTCTGTATGTTCAATAGAAGCTGTTTCTGAAACTGAATCAATGCAATAATAAATATGTCTCCATCACTGAAGGTGTCTTCAGAACAGAAGGTTCTTAGGAGAACAATGCACCATAGTGATACATGTTAACTCCTGAACTAGAAGTAAGAACCAGGATTCTGTATGTGCAAATTGAAGCAGTTACTGAATCTGAATCAATGCAATATCAAATATGTCTCCATAACAGAAAGTGTCTTCACAACAAAAGATTCTTAGGAGAACAATGCACCATAGTGACACATGTTAACTCCTGAACTAGCAGTAAGAATCAGGATTCTGTATGTGCAAAAGAAGGTGTTTGTGAAACAGAATCAATGCAATATCACATATGTCTCCATCACTGAAAGTGTCTTCAGAACAGTAGGTTCTTAGCAGAAGAATGCACGATAGTGACACTTGTTAACTCATGAACTAATAGTAAGAACCAGGATTCTGTATGTTCAATAGAAGGTGTTTTTGAAACTGAATCAATGCAATAACAAATATGTCTCCATCACTGAAAGTGTCTTCACAACAGAAGGTTCTTAGGAGAACAATGCACCATAGTGATACATGTTAACTCCTGAACTAGCAGTAAGAACCAGGATTCTGTATGTGCAAATGGAAGCAGTTACTGAAACTGAATCAATGCAATATCAAATATGTCTCCATCATTGAAGGTGTCTTCACGATAGAAGGTTCTTAGGAGAACAATGCAACATAATGATACATGTTAACTCCTGAACTAGAAGTAAGAACCAGGATTTTGTATGTGCAAATGGAAGCAGTTACTGAAACTGAATCAATGCAATAACAAATATGTCTCCATCACTGAAGGTGTCTTCATGACAGAAGGTTCTTAGGAGAACAAAGCAACATAGTGATACATGTTAACTCCTGATCTAGCATTAAGAGCCAGGATTTTGTATTTCCAAATGGAAGCAGTTACTGAAACTGAATCAATGCAATATCAAATATGTCTCCATCACTGAAGCTGTCTCCACAACAGAAGGTTCTTAGGAGAACAATGCACCATAGTGACACATGTTAACTCATGAACTAATAGTAAGAATCAGGATTCTGTATGTTCAATAGAAGGTGTTTCTGAAACTGAATCAATGCAATAACAAATATGTCTCCATCACTGAACGTGTCTTCAGAACAGAAGGTTATTAGGAGACGAATGCAACATAGTGATACATGTTAACTCCTGAACTAGAAGTAAGAACCAGGATTCTGTATGTGCAAATTGTAGCAGTTACTGAACCTGAATGAATGCAATATCAAATATGTCTCCATCACTGAAAGTGTATCCACAACAGAAGGTTCTTAGTAGAACAATGCACCATAGTGACACATGTTAACTCCTGAAGTAGAACTAAGAACCAGGGTTCTGTATGTGCAAATTGAAGCAGTTACTGAACCTGAATCAATGCAATATCAAATATGTCTCCATCACTGAAAGTATCTCCACAACAGAAGGTTCTTAGGAGAACAATGCACCATAGTGATACATGTTAACTCCTGAACTAGCAGTAAGAACCAGGATTCTGTATGTGCAAAAGAAGTTGTTTGTGAAACTGATTCAATGCAAAATCAAATATATCTCCATCACTGAACGTGTCTTCAAAACAGAAGGTTGTTAGGAGACGAATGCACCATAGTGATACATGTTAACTCCTGAACTAGAAGTAAGAACCAGGATTCTGTATGTGCAAATTGTAGCTGTTACTGAACCTGAATGAATGCAATATCAAATATGTCTCCATCACTGAAAGTGTCTCCACAATAGAAGGTTCTTAGTAGAACAATGCACCATAGTGACACATGTTAACTCCTGAAGTAGAACTAAGAACCAGGGTTCTGTATGTGCAAATTGAAGCAGTTACTGAACATGAATGAATGCAATATCAATTATGTCTATATCACTGAAAGTGTCTCCACAACACAAGGTTCTTAGCAGAACAATGCACCATATTGATACATCTTAACTCCTGAACTAGCAGTAAGAACCAGGATGCTGTATGTGCAAATGGAAGCAATTACTGAACCTGAATCAATGCAATATCAAATATGCCTCCATCACTGAAGTTTCTTCAGAACAGAAGGTTCTTTGGAGAAGAATGCACCATAGTGATACATGTTAACTATTGAACTAGCAGTAAGAACCAGGATTCTGTATGTGCAAAAGAAGGTGTTTGTGAACCTGAATCAATGCAATATCAAATATGTCTCCATCACTGAAGGTGTCTTCAGAACAGAAGGTTCTTAGGAGAAGAATGCACCATCGTGATACATGTTAACTCCTGAACTAGAAGTAAGAACCAGGATTCTGTATGTGCAAAAGAAGGTGTTTGTGAAACTGAATCAATGCAATATCTGATATGTCTCCATCACTGAAGGTGTCTTCAGACCAGAAGGTTCTTAGGAGAAGAATGCACCATAGTAACACATGTTAACTCATCAACTAATAGTAAAAACCAGGATTCTGTATGTTCAATAGAAGGTGTTTATGAAACTGAATCTATGCAATAACAACTATGTCTCCATCACTGAAAGTGTCTCCACAACAGAAGGTTCTTAGGAGAAAAATGCACCATAGTGATACATGTTAACTCCTGAACTAGCAGTAAGAACCAGGATTCTGTATCTGCAAAAGAAGGTGTTTGTGAAACAGAATCAATGCAATATCAAATATGTCTCTATCACTGAAGGTGTCTTCACAACAGAAGATTCTTAGGAGAACAATGCACCATAGTGACACATGTGAAGTTCTGAACTGGCAGTAAGAACTAGGATTCTGTATGTGCAAAAGAAGGTGTTTGTGAAACTGAATAAATGCAATATCAAATATGTCTCCATCACTGAAAGTGTCTCCACAACAGAAGGTTCTTAGGAGAACAATGCACCATAGTGATACATGTTAACTCCTGTACTAGCAGTAAGAACCAGAATTGGGTATGTGCAAAAGAAAGTGTTTGTGAAACTGAATCAATGCAATATCAAATATGTCTCCATCACTGAAGGTGTCTTCAGAACAGAAGGTTCTTAGGAGAAGAATGCACCATAGTGACACATGTTAACTCATGAACAAATACAAAGAACCAGGATTCTGTATGTTCAATAGAAAGTGTTTCTGAAACTGAATCAATGCAATATCAAATATGTCTCCATCACTGAAGGTGTCTTCAGAAAAGAAGGTTCTTAGGATAAGAATGCACCATAGGTACACATGTTAACTCATGAACAACTACAAAGAACCAGGATTCTGTATGTTCAATAGAAGGTGTTTCTGAAACTGAATCTATGCAATAACAACTATGACTCCATCACTGAAGGTGTCTTCAGAACAGAAGGTTCTTAGGAGAACAATGCACCATAGTGATACATGTTAACTCCTGAACTAGCAGTAAGAACCAGGATTCTGTATGTGCAAAAGAAGGTGTTTGTGAAACTGAATCAATGCAATATCTGATATGTCTCCATCACTGAAGGTGTCTTCAGAACAGAAGGTTCTTAGGAGAAGAATGCACCATAGTGACACATGTTAACTCCTGAACTAGCAGTAAGAACCAGGATTCTGTATGTTCAATAGACGGTGTTTGTGAAGCAGAATCAATGCAATATCAAATATGTCTCTATCACTGAAGGTGTCTTCAGAACAGAAGGTTCTTAGGGGAAGAATGCACCATAGTGACACATGTTAACTCATGAACAAATAGTAAGAACCAGGATTCTGTATGTTCAATAGAAGGTGTTTTTAAAACTGTATCAATGCAATAACAAATATGTCTCCATCACTGAAGGTGTCTTCAGAACAGAAGGTTCTTAGGAGAACAGTGCACCATAGTGATACATGTTAACTCCTGAACTAGCAGTAAGAACCAGGATTCTGTATGTGGAAAAGAAGGTGTTTATGAAACTGAATCAATGCAATATCAAATATGTCTCCATCACTGAAGGTGTCTTCAGAACAGAAGGATCTTAGGAAAAGAATGCACCATAATGACACATGTGAACACAGGAATTAATAGTAAGAACCAGCATTCTGTATGTTCAATAGAAGCTGTTTCTGAAACTGAATCAATGCAATAATAAATATGCCTCCATCACTGAAGGTGTCTTCAGAACAGAAGGTTCTTAGGAGAACAATGCACCGTAGTGACACATGTGAACTCCTGAACTAGCAGTAAGAACTAGGATTCTGTATGTGCAAAAGAAGGTGTTTGTGAAACTGAATCAATGCAATATCAAATATGTCTCCATCACTGAAAGTGTCTCCACAACAGAAGGTTCTTAGGAGAACAATGCACCATAGTGATAAGTGTGAACTCCTGAACTAGCAGTAAGAACCAAGATTCTGTATGTGCAAAAGAATGTGTTTGTGAAACAGAATCAATGCAATATGAAATATGTCTCCATCACTGAACGTGTCTTCAGAAAAGAAGGTTCTTAGGAGAAAAATGCACCATAGTGACACATTAACTCATGAACTAGAAGTAAGAACCAGGATTCTGTATGTGCAAATTGAAGCAGTTACTTAATCTGAATCAATGCAATATCAAATATGTCTCCATCACTGAAGGTGTCTTCAGAACAGAAGGTTCTTAGGAGAAGAATGCACCATAGTGACACATGTTAATTCATGAACAAATGCAAAGAACCAGGATTCTGTATGTTCAATAGAAGGTGTTTCTGAAACTGAATCCATGCAATAACAACTATGTCTCCATCACTGAAGGTGTCTTCAGAACAGAAGGTTCTTAGGAGAACAATGCACCATAGTGATACCTGTTAACTCCTGAACTATAAGTAAGAACCAGGATTCTGTATGTGCAAATTGAAGTAGTTACTGAACCTGAATGAATGCAATATCAAATATGTCTCCATCACTGAAAGTGTCTTCACAAGAGAAGGTAATTAGGAGAACAATGCACCATAGTGATACATGTTAACTCCTGAACTAGCAGTAAGAACCTGGATTCTGTATGTGCAAAAGAAGGTGTTTGTAAAACTGATGCAATGCAAAATCAAATATATCTCCATTACTGAAGGTGACTCCACAACCGAACGTTCTTATAAGAACAATGCACCATAGTGACACATGTTAACTCCTGAACTAGCAGTAAGAACCAGGATTCTGTATGTGCAAAAGAAGGTGTTTGTGAAACAGAATCAATGCAATATCAAAGATGTCTCTATCACTGAAGGTATCTTCAGAACAGAAGGTTCTTAGGGGAAGAATGCACCATAGTGACACATGTTAACTCATGAACTAATAGTAAGAACCAGGATTCTGTATGTTCAATAGAAGGTGTTTTTAAAACTGAATCAATGCAATAACAAATATGTCTCTATCACTGAAGGTGTCTACAGAACAGAAGGTTCTTAGGAGAACAATGCACCATAGTGATACATGTTAACTCCTGAACTAGAAGTAAGAACCAGGATTCTGTATGTGCAAAAGAAAGGGTTTGTGATACTGAGTCAATGCAATAACAAATATGTCTCCATCACTGAAAGTGTGTACACTACAGAGGGTTCTTAGGAGAACAATGCACCATAGTGATACATGTTAACTCCTGAACTAGCAGTAAGAACCAGGATTCTGTGTGTGCAAATTGAAATAGTTACTGAACCTGAATGAATGCAATATCAAATATGTCTCCATCACTGAAAGTGTCTTCACAAGAGAAGGAAATTAGGAGAACAATGCACCATAGTGATACATGTTAACTCCTGAACTAGCAGTAAGAACCAAGATTCTGTATGTGCAAAAGAATGTGTTTGTGAAACAGAATCAATGCAATATCAAATATGTCTCCATCACTGAACGTGTCTTCAGAAAAGAAGGTTCTTAGGAGAAAAATGCACCATAGTGACACATTAACTCATGAACTAGAAGTAAGACCCAGGATTCTGTATGTGCAAATTGAAGCAGTTACTTAATCTGAATCAATGCGTTATCAAATATGTCTCCATCACTGAAGGTGTCTTCAGAACAGAAGGTTCTTAGGAGAACTATGCACCATAGTGATACATGTTAACTCCTGAACTAGAAGTAAGAACCAGGATTCTGTATGTGCAAATTGAAGCAGTTACTTAATCTGAATCAATGCATTATCAAATATGTCTCCATCACTGAAAGTGTCTTCACAACAGAAGATTCTTAGGAGAACAATGCACCATAGTGACACATGTGAACTCCTGAACTAGCAGTAAGAACTAGGATTCTGTATGTGCAAAAGAAGGTGTTTGTGAAACTGAATCAATGCAATATCAAATATGTCTCCATCACTGAAAGTGTCTCCACAACAGAAGGTTCTTAGGAGAACAATGCACCATAGTGATACATGTGAACTCCTGAACTAGCAGTAAGAACCAGGATTGGGTATGTGCAAATGGAAGCAATTACTGAAACTGAATCAATGCAATATCAAATATGTCTCCATCACTGAAGGTGTCTTAAGAACACAAGGTTCTTAGGAGAACGATGCACCATAGTGACACATGTGAACTCCTGAACAAATACAAAGAACCAGGATTCTGTATGTTCAATAGAAGGTGTTTCTGAAACTGAATCTATGCAATAACAACTATGCCTCCATCACTGAAGGTGTCTTCAGAACAGAAGGTTCTTAGGAGAACAATGCACCATAGTGATACATGTTAACTCCTGAACTATAAGTACTAACCAGGATTCTGTATGTGCAAATTGATGTAGTTACTGAACCTGAATGAATGGAATATCAAATATGTCTCATCACTGAAAGTGTCTTCACAAGAGAAGGTAATTAGGAGAACAATGCAAAATAGTGATACATGTTAACTCATGAACTAATAGTAAGAACCAGGATTCTGTACGTGCAAAAGAAGCTGTTTCTGAAACTGAATCAATGCATTATCAAATATGTCTCCATCACTGAAGGTGTCTTCAGAACAGAAGGTTCTTAGGAGAAGAATGCACCATAGTGACACATAACTCATGAACTAATAGTAAGAATCAGGATTCTGTATGTTCAATATAAGGTGTTTCTGAAACTGAATCTATGCAATAACAACTATGTCTCCATCACAGAAGGTGTCTGCAGAACAGAAGGTTCTTAGGAGAACAATGCACCATAGTGGTACTTGTGAACTCCTGAACTATAAGTAAGAACCAGGATTTTGTATGTGCAAATTGAAGTAGTTACTGAACCTGAATGAATGCAATATCAAATATGTCTCCATCACTGAAAGTGTCTCACAAGAGAACGTAATTAGGAGAACAATGCACCATAGTGATACATGTTAACTCCTGAACTAGCAGTAAGAACCTATATTCTGTATGTGAAAAAGAAGTTATTTGTAAAACTGATGCAATGCAAAATAAAATATATCTCCATTACTGAAGGTGACTCCACAACCGAAGGTTCTTAGAAGAACAATGCACCATAGTGACACATGTTAACCCCTGAACTAGCAGTAAGAACCAGGATTCTGTATGTTCAATAGAAGGTGTTTTTAAAACTGAATCAATGCAATAACAAATATGTCTCCATCACTGAAGGTGTCTTCAGAACAGAAGGTTCTTAGGAGAACAATGCACCATAGTGATACATGTTAACTCCTGAACTATAAGTAAGAACCAGGATTCTGTATGTGCAAATTGAAGTAGTTACTGAACCTGAATGAATGCAATATCAAACATGTCTCCATCACTGAAAGTGTCTTCACAAGAGAAGGTAATTAGGAGAACAATGCACCATAGTGATACATGTTAAGTCCTGAACTAGCAGTACGAACCAAGATTCTGTATGTGCAAAAGAAGTTGTTTGTAAAACTGATTCAATGCAAAATCGAATATATCTCCATTACTGAAGGTGACTCCACAACCGAAGGTTCTTAGGAGAAAAATGCACCATAGTGACACATGGTAACTCCTGAACTAGCAGTAAGAAACAGGATTCTGTTTGTGCAAAGGAAGGTGTTTGTGAAACAGAATCAATGCAATATCAAATATGTCTCTATCACTGAAGGTGTCTTCAGAACAGAAGGTTTTTAGTGGAAGAATGCACCATAGTGACACATGTTAACTCATGAACTAATAGAAAGAACCAGGATTCTGTATGTTCAATAGAAGGTGTTTTTGAAACTGAATCAATGCAATAACAAATATGTTTCCATCACTGAAAGTGTCTTCACAACAGAAGGTTCATAGGAGAACAATGCACAATAGTGACACATGTAAACTCCTGAACTAGCAGTAAGAACCAGGATTCTGTATATGCAAAAGAAGGTGTTTGTGAAACAGAATCAATGCAATATCAAATATGTCTCCATCACTGAAGGTGTCTTAAGAACAGAAGGTTCTTGGGAGAAGAATGCACCATAGTTATACATGTTAACTTCTGAACTAGAAATAAGATCCAGGATTCTGTATGTCCAAATTCAAGCAGTTAATGAACCTGAATGAATGCAATATCAAATATGTCTCCATCACTGAAAGTGTCTTCACAAGAGAAGGTAATTAGGAGAACAATGCACCATAGTGATACATGTTAACTCCTGAACTAGCAGTAAGAACCAAGATTTTGTATGTGCAAAAGAAGGTGTTTGTGAAACAGAATCAATGCAATATCAAATATGTCTCCATCACTGAAGGTGTCTTCAGAAAATAAGGTTCTTAGGAGAAAAATGCACCATAGTGACACGTTAACTCATGAACTAGAAGTAAGAACCAGGATTCTGTATGTGCAAATTGAAGCAGTTACTTAATCTGAATCCATGCATTATCAAATATGTCTCCATCACTGAAGGTGTCTTCAGAACACAAGGTACTTAGGAGAACAATGCACCATAGGGATAGGTTTTCAGTTAGGACAAGGTTTAAGGTTTAGGGTTAGGGTTAGGGTTAGGGTAGTGTTTGGATTTCATTTAAATTAGGTTTATCTTTAGGGTTTGGGATGGCGTTAAGTTTAGGCTTAGTTTTAGGATTAGGATTAGGGTTTTGGGTTAGGGTTAGAATTAGAGTTAGGACTAGGTTTAGGGTTACGGTTAGGGCTAGGGTTAAGGTATAGGATTAGGGTTAGGGTTGGGTTTAGGTTTAGGGTTAGAATTTAGGTTTCTGTTTTGGGTTAGGACTAGGATTAAGGATTAGGGTTAGGGTTAGGGTAGTGTTAGGGTTTCATTTAAATTAGGATTAGCATTAGGATTTAGGATGGCGTTAAGGTTAGGGTTAGGGTTAGTGTTAGGTTAGGGTCAGCTTTAGGGTTTAGGGTTAGGGTTAGGGCTAGGGTTAGGGTTAGGGTTAGGGTTAGTTTAGGGAAATTGTTGCTGAAACTGATTCAATGCAATGTCAAATTTAAATCCATGAAAGAAGGCTTATTCACAAGAGAAGGTTCTTAGGAGGACAATGCACCATAGGGTTAGGGTTAGGGTTAGGGTTAGGGTTAGGGCTAAGGTTAAGGTTTAGGATGAGAGTTAGGTTTAGGTTTAGGTTTAGGGTTAGGATTAGGGTTAGGGGTTATGTTTAGGGTTAAGGTTAGGTTTTAGGGTTAAGGTTAGGATTCGGGCTAGGGTTAATGTTCAGGATTAGGGTAGAGTTAGGGTTTCATTTAAATTAGGGTTAGCGTTAGGGTTTGGGATGGCGTTAAGGTTAGGGTTAGGGTTACGGTTAGGTTTGGGTTAGCTTTAGGCTTTAGGGTTAGGGTTAGGGTTAGTTTAGGGAAATTGTTTCTGAAACTGATTTCAAATTTAAATCCATGAAAGAAGGGGTATTTACAAGAGAAGGTTCTTAGGAGGACAATGCACCATAGGGTTATGGATAGGGTATGGGATAGGGCTAGGGTTAAGGTTTAGGATGAGAGTTAGGTTTAGGTTTAGGTTTAGGGTTAGGGTTTATGGTTAGGGTTAGGGTTAGGGCTAGGGTTAGGGTTACGGTTAGGGCTAGTGTTAAGGATTAGGGTTAGGGTTAGGGTTAGGTGTAGAGTTACGGTTAGGGCTAGGGTTAAAGATTAGGGTTTGGGTTCGGGTCACGTTAGGGTTAGGGTTTTGTTTGAATTAGTGTTTGGGTTAGGGTTTGAGAGAGCGATAACGTTAGGGTTAGGGTCAGGGTCAGGTTCAGGGTTAGTTAAGGTTTAGGGTTAGGGTTAGTGTTAAGGTTATGGTTTAGGATTAGAATTAGGGTTAGGGTTAGGGTAGTGTTAGGGTTTCATTTAAATTAGGGTTAGCGTTAGGATTTGGGATGACGTTAAGGTTAGGGTTATTGTTAGGGTTATTGTTAGGGTTAGGGTTAGGGTTAAAGGTTAGGGATAGGGTTAGGGCTAGGGCTAGGGTTAGGGTTAGGGCTAGGGTTAGGGTTAGGGTTAGGGTTTAGGCTTAGGGTTAGGCTTAGGGTTAGGTTTAGGAGCTAGGGTTAGCGTTCGGGTTAGGGTTAGGGCTAGGTTTAAGGTTTAGGATTAGGGTTAGGGTTAGGGTAGTGTTAGGGTTTCATTTAAATTAGGGTTAGCGTTAGGGTTTCAAATAGCGTTTAGGTTAGGGTTAGTGTCAGGGTCAGGGTCAGGGTTAGGGTTTAGGGTTAGGGTTAGGGTTACAGTTAAGGGTTAGGGTTAGGGTTAGGGTAGTGTTAGGGTTTTATTTAAACTAGGGTTAGCGTTCTGGTTTGGGATGGCGTTAAGGTTAGGGTTAGGGTTAGATTTAGAGTTTAGGGTTAGGGTTAGAGTTAGGATTTAGGGATAGGGTTAGGGTTAGGACAAGGTTTAAGGTTTAGGGTTAGGGTTAGGGTTAGGGTAGTGTTAGGATTTCATTTAAATTAGGTTTAGCGTTAGGGTTTGGGAAGGCGTTAAGTTTAGGCTTAGGTTTAGGATTAGGCTTAAGGTTTAGGGTTAGGGTTAGGGTTAAGGTATAGGATTAGGGTTAGGTTTAGGTTTAGGTTCAGGGTTAGAATTTAGGTTTCTGTTTTGGGTTAGGAGTAGGATTAAGGATTAGGGTTAGGGTTAGGGTAGTGTTAGGGTTTCATTTAAATTAGGATTAGCATTAGGATTTGGGATGGTGTTAAGGTTAGGGTTAGGGTTAGGGTTAGGATAAGGGTTAGGGTTTATGTGTAGGGTTAGGGTTAGGGTTAGGGCTAGGGTTAATGTTTAGGATTAGGGTTAGGATTAGGGTTAGGGTAGAGTTAGGGTTTCATTTAAATTAGGGTTAGCGTTAGGGTTTCGGATGGCGTTAAGGTTCGGGTTAGGGTTAGCGTTAGGTTAGGGTCAGCTTTAGGGTTTAGGGTTTGGGTTAGGGCTAGGGCTAGGGTTAGGGTTAGGGTTAGGGTTAGTTTAGGGAAATTGTTGCTGAAACTGATTCAATGCAATGTCAAATTTAAATCCATGAAAGAAGGGTTATTCACAAGAGAAGGTTCTTAGGAGGACAATACACCATAGGGTTAGGATTAGGGCTAAGGTTAGGGCTAGGGTTAAGGTTTAGGATGAGAGTTAGGTTTAGGTTTAGGGTAGGGTTAGGGTTTAGGGTTAGGTTTAGGGATAGGGCTAGGATTAGGGTTAGGGTTTGGGTTAAGGATTACGGTTAGGGTTTGAGTTAGGGTTAGGGTAGTGTTAGGGTTTCATTTAAATTA
Source organism: Urosaurus nigricauda (assembly GCA_034509955.1). Lineage (NCBI taxonomy): Eukaryota > Metazoa > Chordata > Lepidosauria > Squamata > Phrynosomatidae > Urosaurus > Urosaurus nigricauda. The sequence continues at coordinate 103,769,318 of JAOEGL010000005.1, read as the reverse complement.
GGGTTAGCGTTAGGGTTTGGGATGGCGTTAAAGTCCCGGTTAGGGTTAGGGTTAGGGTTAGGGTTTAGACTTTAGGGTTAGGCTTTAGGGTTAGGGTTAGGTTTTTGGGTTAGGGTTAGGGTTAGGGTTAGGGTAAAGGATTAGGGTTAGGGTTAGGGTAGTGTTTGGGTTTCATTTAAATTAGGGTAGGCCTTAGGGTTTGGGATGTCGTTAAGGTTAAAGTTAGGATTAGGGTTAGGATTAGTGTTAGGCTTAGGGTTTAGGGTTAGGGCTAGGGTTAAGGGTTAGGGTTAGGGTAGTGTTTGGGTTTCATTTAAATTAGGGAAGGCCTTAGGGTTTCGGATGGCGTTAAGGTTAAAGTTAGGATTAGGGTTAGGCTTAGGGTTAGGGTTTAGGGTTAGGGCTAGGGTTAAGGTTAGGGTTAGGGTTTACGGTTAGGGTTTAGGGTTAGGATTAGGGTTAGAATTTAGGTTTCTGTTTTGGGTTAGGACTAGGAATAAGGATTAGGGTTAGGGTTAGGGTTAGGGTAGTGTTAGGGTTTCATTTAAATTAGGATTAGCATTAGGATTTGGGAACTGAAACTGAATCAATGCAATATCAAAATTGTCTCCATCACTGAAGGTGTCTTCACAACAGAATGTTAGTAGGAGAAGAATGCACCATAGTGACACATGTAAACTACTGAACTATCAGTAAGAACGAGGATTCTGTATGTGCAAAGAAGTTGTTTGTGAATCTGAATCAAAGCAATATCAAATATGCCTCCATCACTGAAGGTGTTTTCAGAACAGAAGGTTCTTAGGAGAAAAATGCACCATAGTGATACATGTTAACTCCTGAACTAGCAGTAAGAACCAAGATTTTGTATGTGCAAAAGAAGGTGTTTGTGAAACAGAATCAATGCAATATCAAATATGTCTCCATCACTGAAGGTGTCTTCAGAAAATAAGGTTCTTAGGAGAAAAATGCACCATAGTGACACGTTAACTCATGAACTAGAAGTAAGAACCAGGATTCTGTATGTGCAAATTGAAGCAGTTACTTAATCTGAATCAATGCATTATCAAATATGTCTCCATCACTGAAGGTGTCTTCAGAACACAAGGTACTTAGGAGAACAATGCACCATAGTGATACATGTTAACTCCTGAACTAGAAGTAAGAACCAGGATTCTGTATGTGCATATTGAAGCAGTTACTGAATCTGAATCAATGCAATATCAAATATGTCTCCGTCACTGAAAGTGTCTTCACAACAGAAGATTCTTAGGAGAACAATGCACCATAGTGACACATGTGAATTCCTGAACTAGCACTAAGAACTAGGATTCTGTATGTGCAAAAGAAGGTGTTTGTGAAACTGAATCAATGCAATATCAAATATGTCTCCATCACTGAAGGTGTCTTCAGAACAGAAGGTTCTTAGGAGAAGAATGCACCATAGTGACACATGTTAACTCATGAACAAATACAAAGAACCAGGATTCTGTATGTTCAATTGAAGGTGTTTCTGAAACTGAATCAATGCAATATCAAATATGTCTCCATCACTGAAGGTGTCTTCAGAACAGAAGGTTCTTAGGATAAGAATGCACCATAGTGACACATGTTAACTCATGAACAAACACAAAGAACCAGAATTCTGTATGTTCAATAGAAGGTGTTTCTGAAACTAAATCAATGCAATAACAAATATGTCTCCATCACTGATGGTGTCTTCAGAACAGAAGGTTCTTAGGAAAAGAATGCACCATAGTGACACATGTTAACTCATCAACTAATAGTAAGTACGAGGATTCTGTATGTTCAATAGAAGGTGTTTATGAAACTGAATCTATGCAATAACAACTATGTCTCCATCACTGAAGGTGTCTTCAGAACAGAAGGTTCTTAGGAGAACAATGCACCATCGTGATACATGTTAACTCCTGAACTAGACGTCAGAACCAGTATTCTGTGTGTGCAAATTGAAGTAGTTACTGAACCTGAATGAATGCAATATCAAATATGTCTCCATCACTGAAAGTGTCTTCACAAGAGAAGGTAATTAGGAGAACAATGCACCATAGTGATACATGTTAACTCCTGAACTAGCAGTAAGAACCAGGATTCTGTATGTGCAAAAGAAGGTGTTTGTGAAACAGAATCAATGCAATATCAAATATGTCTCTATCACTGAAGGTGTCTTCAAAACAGAAGATTCTTAGGAGAACAATGCACCATAGTGACACATGTGAAGTTCTGAACAAGCAGTAAGAACTAGGATTCTGTAAGTGCAATAGAAGCAGTTACTGAATCTAAATCAATGCAATATCAAATATGTCTCCATCACTGTAAGTGTCTTCACAACAGAAGGTTCTTAGGAGAACAATGCACCATAGTGACACATGTTAACTCCTGAACTAGCAGTAAGAACCTGGATTCTGTATGTGCAAATGGAAGCAGTTACTGAAACTTAATCAATGCAATATCAAATATGTCTCCATCACTGAAGGTGTCTTCACGACAGAAGGTTCTTAGGAGAACAATGCACCATAGTGACACATTTTAACTCCTGAACTAGCAGTGAGAACCAGGATTCTGTATGTGCAAAAGAAGGTGTTTGTGAAACAGAATCAATGCAATATCAAATATGTCTCCATCACTGAAAGTGTCTTCACGACAGAAGGTTCTTAGGAGAACAATGCACCATAGTGATACATGTTAACTCCTGAACTAGCAGTAAGAACCTGGATTCTGTATGTGCAAATGGAAGCAGTTACTGAAACTTAATCAATGCAATATCAAATATGTCTCCATCACTGAAGGTGTCTTCACGACAGAAGGTTCTTAGGAGAACAATGCACCATAGTGACACATTTTAACTCCTGAACTAGCAGTCAGAACCAGGATTCTGTATGTGCAGAAGAAGGTGTTTGTGAAACTGAATCAATGCAATATCAAATATGTCTCCATCACTGAAGGTCTCTTCACAACAGAAGGTTCCTAGGAGAAGAATGCACTATAGTGACACATGTAAACTCTTGAACTAAGAGTAAGATCCAGGATTCTCTATGTGTAAAAGAAGGTGTTTTTGACACTGAATCAATGCAATATCAAATATGTCTCCAGCACTGAAGGTGTCTTCACAACAGAAGATTCCTAGGAGAACAATGCACCATAGTGATACATGTTCACTCCTGAACTAGCAGTAAGAACCAGGATTCTGTATGTGCAAATGGAAGCTGTTTCTGAAACTGAATCATTCCAATATCAAATATCACTCCATTATTGAGGGTTTTTTCACAGGACAAGGTTCTGAGGAGTACAATGCACCCTAGTGATACCTGTTAACTCCTGAACTAGGAGTACGAACCATTATTCTGTATGTGCAAATGGAAGCCGTTTCTGGAACTGAATCAAAGGAATATCAAATTTATCTCCCTCAGTGAAGGTGTCTTCACAAAAGACGTTTCTTAGCAGTACAATGCACCATAGTGATACATCTTAACTCCTGACCTAGCCCTAAGAACCAGGATTCTGTATGTGCAAATGGAAGATGTTTCTGAAACTGAATCAATCCAATATCAAATATCTGTCCATCATTGAAGTTGTTTTACATAGGACAAGGTTCTTAGGAGTACAATGCACCATAGTTATACATGTTATATCCTCATGCTTTAAATTAGGATTAGGATTAAGATTTGGGCAAGGTTCAGGGTTATGTTTGGCGTTCGGGTTCAGGATAAGACGAATAACCCTGAACCTTGCCCAAATCCTAATCCTAATCCTAATTTAAAGATTGAGGATATAACATGTATGGTTATGGGTAGGGTTAGGTTAATTTTATGGTTTAGTTTAGAGTAGGGTTAGGGTCAGGGTCAAGCTAAATGTAAGGGGTTTTGTTCGGGTTAGGTTTAGGGTTAGGTTAGGTTCAGGGTTTTGGTTAAGGTTAGGATTAGGGTTAGGTTTAGCGGTTCTATTCGGGTTCGGGTTCAGGTTCAGATTTGGATTATGGTTAGGGTTAGGGTTTGTTTAGGGTTAGGGTTTGGGTTAGGGTTAGGATTAGCTTTAGATTTACTTTAGTGTTAGTGTTAGTGTTAGAGTTAGGGTTGGGTTAGGTGTTGGTTTAGGGTTAGGGTTAGGGTTAGGTTAGGGTTTGGTTTCAGGTTAGGGTTAGGGTTATGGTGAGGGTGAAGGTTAGGGTTAAGATTAGGGTTAGGGTTAGGTTTTTGCTTAGGATTCTGTTCCGGATAGGGTTAATGTGAGGGTGGGGGTAAGGGTCATAGTTTTGTAAGTTTTAGGGTTAGAATTAGGGTCAGGTTAGGGTTTGGAATAGGGCTTGAGTTAGTGTTAGGGTCAGGGATAGGGTTAGAATTTGGTTTATGGTTAGGGTTCGGGTTCGGGTAGGTTTAGGTTAGGTTTAGGTTTAGGGTTAGGGTGGATTGGGTTAGGGTTGGGTAAGCGTTAGGTTAGGTTTAGGTTTTGTTTAGGGTTGGGGTTAGGGTTTGGTTAGGGTTAGGGTTAGGTTAGGGTTAGGGTTAGGGTTAGGGTTAGGGTAGTTTAAGTTTAGGGATAGGATAGGTTAGCATTAGGGTTAAGGTTAAAGGTAGGTTAGGTTTAAGTTTAGTTTAGGGTTAGGGTTAGGTTTGGGATAGGGTTAGGATTAGGTTTGGATTAGGGTTAGGGTTAGGGTTAGGTTAGGGTTAGGGTTTCGTTTAAATTAGTGTTAGGGTTAGGGTTTGGGAGAGCGATAAGGTTAGGGTTAGGGTCAGGGTCAGGTTCAGGGTTAGTTAAGGTTTAGGGTTAGGGTTAGGGTTAAGGTTAAGGTTTAGGATTAGGATTAGGGTTAGGGTTAGGGTTAGGGTAGTGTTAGGGTTTCATTTAAATTAGAGTTAGCGTTAGGGTTTGGGATGGTGTTAAGGTTAGGGTTAGGGTTAGGCTTAGGGTTTAGGGTTAGGGTTAGGATTTAGGGTTAGGGTTAGGGTTAGGGCTAGGGTTAAGGTTTAGGATTAGGGTTAGGGTTAGGGTAGTGTTAGGGTTTCATTTTAATTAGGGTTAGCGTTAGGGTTTGGGATGGTGTTAAGTTTAGGCTTAGGCTTAGGTTTAGGCTTAGCATTTAGGGTTAGGGTTAGAGTTAGGGCTAGGGTTAGGGTTAGAGTTAGGGCTAGTGTTCAGGTTTAGGGTTAGGGTTAGGGTTAGGATTTAGGTTTAGGTTTAGGGTTAAGGCTAGGGTTAAGGATTAGGGTTAAGGTTAGTGTTAGGGTTGGGATAGTGTTAGGGTTTCATTTAAATTAGGGTTAGCGTTATGGTTTGGGATGGCGTTAAGTTTAGGGTTAGGTTTAGGTTTAGGTTTAGGGTTAGGCTTAGGGTTTAGAGTTCAGATTAGGGTTAGGGTTTATGGTTAGGGTTAGGGTTTTGGGTTTAGGTTTAGGGTTAGAGTTAGGGCTAGGGTTAATGTTTAGGGTTAGGGTTAGGGTTAGGTTAGTTTAATTTTAGGGATAGGATAGGTTAGCATTAGGGTTTAGGTTAAAGGTAGGTTAGGTTTAAATTTAGTTTAGGGTTAGGGTTAGGTTTGTGATAGGGTTAGGGATTAGGTTTGGATTAGGGTTAGGGTTAGGGTTAGGTTAGTGTTAGGGTTTCGTTTAAATTAGTGTTAGGGTTAGGGTTTGGGAGAGCGATGAGGTTAGGATGAGAGTTAGGTTTAGGTTTAGGTTTAGGGTTAGGATTAGGGTTAGGGTTTAGGTTTAGGGTTAAGGTTAGGTTTTAGGGTTAGCCTTAGGATTCGGGCTAGGGTTGATGTTCAGGATTAGGGTTAGGGTTAGGGTAGAGTTAGGGTTTCATTTAAATTAGGGTTAAGGTTAGGGTTTGGGATGGCGTTAAGGTTAGGGTTAGGGTTACGGTTAGGTTAGGGTTAGCTTTAGGGTTTAGGGTTAGGGTTAGGGTTAGTTTAGGGAAATTGTTTCTGAAACTGATTCAATGCAATGTCAAATTTAAATCCATGAAAGAAGGGGTATTTACAAGAGAAGGTTCTTAGGAGGACAATGCACCATAGTGTTATGGATAGGGTATGGGATAGGGCTTAAGGATTAGGGTTAGGGTTAGGGTAGTGTTAGGGTTTCATTTAAATTAGGGTTAGCGTTAGGGTTTCGGATAGCGTTTCGGTTAGGGTAAGTGTCAGGGTCAGGGTCAGGGTTAGGGTTTAGGGTTAGGGTTACGGTTAAGGGTTAGGGTTAGGGTTAGGGTAGTGTTAGGGTTTTATTTAAACTAGGGTTGGCGTTCTGGTTTGGAATGGCGTTAAGGTTAGGGTTAGGGTTAGGTTTAGAGTTTAGGGTTAGGGTTAGGGTTAGAGTTAGGATTTAGGGATAGGGTTAGGGTTAGGACAAGGTTTAAGGTTTAGGGTTAGGGTTAGGGTTAGGGTAGTGTTAGGATTTCATTTAAATTAGGTTTAGCGTTAGGGTTTGGGATGGCGTTAAGTTTAGGCTTAGGTTTAGAATTATGCTTAAGGTTTAGGGTTAGGGTTAGGGTTAAGGTATAGGATTAGGGTCAGGTTTAGGTTTAGGGTTAGAATTTAGGTTTCTGTTTTGGGTTAGGACTAGGATTAAGGATTAGGGTTAGGGTTAGGGTTAGGGTAGTGTTAGGGTTTCATTTAAATTAGGATTAGCATTCGGATTTGGGATGGTGTTAACGTTAGGGTTAGGGTTAGGGTTAGGATTAGGGTTAGGGTTAGGGTTAGGGTTTAGGGTTAGGGTTAGGTTTTAGGGTTACGGTTAGGGTTAGGGCTAGGGTTAATGTTTAGGATTAGGGTTAGGATTAGGGTTAGGGTAGAGTTAGGGTTTCATTCAAATTAGGGTTAGCGTTAGGGTTTCGGATGGCGTTAAGGTTCGGGTTAGGGTTAGCGTTAGGTTAGGGTCAGCTTTAGGGTTTAGGGTTTGGGTTAGGGCTAGGGCTCGTGTTAGGGTTAGGGTTAGTTTAGGGAAATTGTTGCTGAAACTGATTCAATGCAATGTCAAATTTAAATCCATGAAAGAAGGGTTATTCACAAGCGAAGGTTCTTAGGAGGACAATGCACCATAGGGTTAGGGTTAGGGTTAGGGCTAGGGTTAAGGTTTAGGATGAGAGTTAGGTTTAGGTTTAGGTTTATGGTTAGGGCTAGGGCTAGGATTAGGGTTAGGGTTAGGGTTCGGGTTAAGGATTACGGTTAGGGTTTGAGTTAGGGTTAGGGTAGTGTTAGGGTTTCATTTAAATTAGGGTTAGCGTTAGGGTTTGGGATGGCGTTAAAGTCACGGTTAGGGTTAGGGTTAGGGTTTAGACTTTAGGGTTAGGCTTTAGGGTTAGGGTTAGGTTTTTGGGTTAGGGTTAGGGTTAGGGTTAGGGTAAAGGATTAGGGTTAGGGTAGTGTTTGGGTTTCATTTAAATTAGGGTAGGCCTTAGGGTTTGGGATGTCGTTAAGGTTAAAGTTAGGATTAGGGTTAGGATTAGTGTTAGGCTTAGGGTTTAGGGTTAGGGCTAGGGTTAAGGGTTAGGGTTAGGGTTAGGGTAGTGTTTGGGTTTCATTTAAATTAGGGAAGGCCTTAGGGTTTCGGATGGCATTAAGGTTAAAGTTAGGATTAGGGTTAGGATTACTGTTAGGGTTTAGGGTTAGGGCTAGGGTTAAGGTTAGGGTTAGGGTTAGGGTTTAGGGTTAGGGTTAGGGTTGAGGGTTAGGGTTAGGGTTAGAATTTAGGTTTCTGTTTTGGGTTAGGACTAGGAATAAGGATTAGGGTTAGGGTTAGGGTTAGGGTAGTGTTAGGGTTTCATTTAAATTAGGATTAGCATTAGGATTTGGGATGGCGTTAAGGTTAGGGTTAGGGTTAGGTTTAGGGTTAGGATTAGGGTTAGGGTTTTTGTTTAGGTTTAGGGTTAGGGTTAGGGTTTAGGGTTAGGGTTAGGTTTTAGGGTTAGGGTTAAGGTTAGGGCTAGGGTTAATGTTTAGGATTAGGGTTAGGATTAGGGTTAGGGTAGAGTTAGGGTTTCATTTAAATTAGGGTTAGCGTTAGGGTTTGGGATGGCGTTAAGGTTACGGTTAGGGTGAGGGTTAGGGTTTAGGCTTTATGGTTAGGGTTTAGGGTTAAGGTTAGGTTTTTGGGTTAGGGTTAGGGTTAGGGTAAAGGATTAGGGTTAGGGTTAGGGTAGTGTTTGGGTTTCATTTAAATTAGGGTAGGCCGTAGGGTTTGGGATGGCGTTAAGGTTAAAGTTAGGATTAGGCTTAGGGTTAGGGTTAGGGTTAGGCTTAGGGTTTAGGGTTAGGGCTAGGGTGAAGGGTTAGGGTTAGGGTAGTGTTTGGGTTTCATTTAAATTAGGGAAGGCCTTAGGGTTTGGGATGGCGTTAAGGTTAAAGTGAGGATTAGGTTTAGGTTTAGGGTTAGGGTTTAGGATTAGGGCTAGGGTTATGGTTAGGGTTAGAATTATGGTTAGGGTTTAGGGTTAGGGTTTAGGGTTAGGGTTAGGGTTTAAGGTTAGGGTTAGTTTAGGGAAACTGTTTCTGAAACTGATTCAATGCAATGTAAAATTTAAATCCATGAAAGAAGCGGTATTCACAACAGAAGGTTCTTGGGAGGACAATGCACCATAGTGATACATGTGAACTCCTGAACTAGCAGTAAGAACCAGGATTCTGTATGTGGAAATGGAAGCTGGTTCTAAAACTGAATCAAAACAAAATCAAATTTATCTCCTTCCATGAAGGTGTGTTACCAATACAATGTTCTTAGGAGAACAATGCCCCAGGATTCTCTATGTGGAAAGGTAAAATGTTTCTGAACCTAATTCAATGCAATGCCAAATTTGTTCAAATTAACTGTTCAACTAGCAGTAAGAACCAAGATTCTGTATGTGCAAAAGGAAGCTGTTTCTGAATGTGAATCAATCCAATATGAAATATCTCTCCATCATTGAAGGTGTTTTCACAGGACAAGGTTCTGAGGAGTACAATGCAACATAGTGATACCTGTTAACTCCTGAACTAGCAGTAAGAACCAGGATTCTGTATGTGCAAAAGAAGGTGTTTGTGAAACTGAATCAATGCAATATCAAATATGTCTCCATCACTGAAGGTGTCTTAAGAACAGAAGGTTCTTGGGAGAAGAATGCACCATAGTTATACATGTTAACTTCTGAACTAGAAATAAGATCCAGGATTCTGTATGTCCAAATTCAAGCAGTTAATGAACCTGAATGAATGCAATATCAAATATGTCTCCATCACTGAAGGTGTCTTCACAACAGAAGGTTCTTAAGAGAAGAATGCACCATAGTCTCAAGTGAACTTCTGAACTAGCAGTAAGAACAACGATTCTGTATGTGCAAAAGAAGATGTTTGTGAAACAGAATCAATGCAATATCACATATGTCTCCATCACTGAAAGTGTCTCCACAACAGAAGGTTCTTAGGAGAACAATGCACCATAGTGATACATGTTAACTCCTGAACTAGACGTCAGAACCAGTATTCTGTATGTGCACATTGAAGCAGTTACTGAATATGAATCAATGCAATATCAAATATGCCTCCATCACTGAAAGTGTCTTCACAACAGAAGATTCTTAGGAGAACAATGCACCATAGTGACACATGTTAACTCCTGAACTAGCAGTAAGAACCAGGATGCTGTATGTGCAAAAGAAGGTGTTTGTGAAACAGAATCAATGCAATATCACATATGTCTCCATCACTGAAGGTGTCTTCAGAACAGAAGGTTCTTAGGAGAAGAATGCACCATAGTGATACATGTTAACTCCTGAACTAGAAGTAAGAACCAGGATTCTGTATGTGCACATTGAAGCAGTTACTGAATATGAATCAATGCAATATCAAATATGCCTCCATCACTGAAAGTGTCTTCACAACAGAAGATTCTTAGGAGAACAATGCACCATAGTGACACATGTTAACTCCTGAACTAGCAGTAAGAACCAGGATGCTGTATGTGCAAAAGAAGGTGTTTGTGAAACAGAATCAATGCAATATCTGATATGTCTCCATCACTGAAGGTGTCTTCAGAAAAGAAGGTTCTTAGGAGAAGAATGCACCATAGTGACACTTGTTAACTCATGAACTAATAGTAAGAACCAAGATTCTGTATGTTCAATAGAAGGTGTTTTTGAAACTGAATCAATGCAATAACAAATATGTCTCCATCACTGAAAGTGTCTTCACTACAAAAGGTTCTTAGGAGAACAATGCACCATAGTGATAGGTTTTTGGGTTAGGGTTAGGGTTAGGGTAAAGGATTAGGGTTAGGGTTAGGGTAGTGTTTGGGTTTCATTTAAATTAGGGTAGGCCGTAGGGTTTGGGATGGCGTTAAGGTTAAAGTTAGGATTAGGCTTAGGGTTAGGGTTAGGGTTAGGCTTAGGGTTTAGGGTTAGGGCTAGGGTGAAGGGTTAGGGTTAGGGTAGTGTTTGGGTTTCATTTAAATTAGGGAAGGCCTTAGGGTTTGGGATGGCGTTAAGGTTAAAGTGAGGATTAGGTTTAGGTTTAGGGTTAGGGTTTAGGATTAGGGCTAGGGTTATGGTTAGGGTTAGAATTATGGTTAGGGTTTAGGGTTAGGGTTTAGGGTTAGGGTTAGGGTTTAAGGTTAGGGTTAGTTTAGGGAAACTGTTTCTGAAACTGATTCAATGCAATGTAAAATTTAAATCCATGAAAGAAGCGGTATTCACAACAGAAGGTTCTTGGGAGGACAATGCACCATAGTGATACATGTGAACTCCTGAACTAGCAGTAAGAACCAGGATTCTGTATGTGGAAATGGAAGCTGGTTCTAAAACTGAATCAAAACAAAATCAAATTTATCTCCTTCCATGAAGGTGTGTTACCAATACAATGTTCTTAGGAGAACAATGCCCCAGGATTCTCTATGTGGAAAGGTAAAATGTTTCTGAACCTAATTCAATGCAATGCCAAATTTGTTCAAATTAACTGTTCAACTAGCAGTAAGAACCAAGATTCTGTATGTGCAAAAGGAAGCTGTTTCTGAATGTGAATCAATCCAATATGAAATATCTCTCCATCATTGAAGGTGTTTTCACAGGACAAGGTTCTGAGGAGTACAATGCAACATAGTGATACCTGTCAACTCCTGAACTAGCAGTAAGAACCAGGATTCTGTATGTGCAAAAGAAGGTGTTTGTGAAACTGAATCAATGCAATATCAAATATGTCTCCATCACTGAAGGTGTCTTAAGAACAGAAGGTTCTTGGGAGAAGAATGCACCATAGTTATACATGTTAACTTCTGAACTAGAAATAAGATCCAGGATTCTGTATGTCCAAATTCAAGCAGTTAATGAACCTGAATGAATGCAATATCAAATATGTCTCCATCACTGAAGGTGTCTTCACAACAGAAGGTTCTTAAGAGAAGAATGCACCATAGTCTCAAGTGAACTTCTGAACTAGCAGTAAGAACAACGATTCTGTATGTGCAAAAGAAGATGTTTGTGAAACAGAATCAATGCAATATCACATATGTCTCCATCACTGAAAGTGTCTCCACAACAGAAGGTTCTTAGGAGAACAATGCACCATAGTGATACATGTTAACTCCTGAACTAGACGTCAGAACCAGTATTCTGTATGTGCACATTGAAGCAGTTACTGAATATGAATCAATGCAATATCAAATATGCCTCCATCACTGAAAGTGTCTTCACAACAGAAGATTCTTAGGAGAACAATGCACCATAGTGACACATGTTAACTCCTGAACTAGCAGTAAGAACCAGGATGCTGTATGTGCAAAAGAAGGTGTTTGTGAAACAGAATCAATGCAATATCACATATGTCTCCATCACTGAAGGTGTCTTCAGAACAGAAGGTTCTTAGGAGAAGAATGCACCATAGTGATACATGTTAACTCCTGAACTAGAAGTAAGAACCAGGATTCTGTATGTGCACATTGAAGCAGTTACTGAATATGAATCAATGCAATATCAAATATGCCTCCATCACTGAAAGTGTCTTCACAACAGAAGATTCTTAGGAGAACAATGCACCATAGTGACACATGTTAACTCCTGAACTAGCAGTAAGAACCAGGATGCTGTATGTGCAAAAGAAGGTGTTTGTGAAACAGAATCAATGCAATATCTGATATGTCTCCATCACTGAAGGTGTCTTCAGAAAAGAAGGTTCTTAGGAGAAGAATGCACCATAGTGACACTTGTTAACTCATGAACTAATAGTAAGAACCAAGATTCTGTATGTTCAATAGAAGGTGTTTTTGAAACTGAATCAATGCAATAACAAATATGTCTCCATCACTGAAAGTGTCTTCACTACAAAAGGTTCTTAGGAGAACAATGCACCATAGTGATACATGTTAACTCCTGAACTAGCAGTAAGAACCAGGATTCTGTATGTGTAAATGGAAGCAGTTACTGAAACTGAATCAATGCAATATCAAATATGTCTCCATCACTGAAGGTGCCTTCACGACAGAAGGTACTTAGGAGAACAATGCACCATAGTGATACATGTTAACTCCTGAACTAGCAGTAAGAACCAGGATTCTGTATGTGCAAATGGAAGCAGTTCCTGAAACTGAATCAATGCAATATCAAATATCTCTCCATCACTGAAGGTGTCTCCATTACTGAAGGTTCCTAGGAGAACAATGCACCATAGTGATACATGTTAACTCCTGAACTAGAAGTAAGAACCAGGATTCTGTATGTGCAAATGGAAGCAGTTACTGAATCTGAATCAATGCAATATAAAATTGTCTCCATCACTGAAAGTGTCTTCACAAGAGAAGGTTCTTGGGAGGACAATGCACCCTAGTGACACATGTTAACTCCTGAACTAGCAGTAAGAACCAGGATTCTGTATGTGCAAAAGAAGGTGTTTGTGAAACAGATGCAATGCAATATCAAATATGTCTCCATCACTGAAGGTGTCTTTAGAACAGTAGGTTCTTAGGAGAGGAATGCACCATAGTGATGCAAGTTAACTCATGAACTAATAGTAAGAACAGGATTCTGTATGTGCAAAAGAAGCTGTTTCTGAAACTGAATCAATGCAATATGAAATATGTCTCCATCACTGAAGGTGTCTTCAGAACAGAAGGTTCTTAGGAGAAGAATGCACCATAGTGACAAAGGTTAACTCATGAACTAATAGTAAGAATCAGGATTCTGTATGTTCAATAGAAGGTGTTTCTGAAACTGAATCAATGCAATAACAAATAAGTCTCCATCACTGAAAGTGTCTTCACAACAGAAGCTTCTTAGGAGAACAATGCACCATAGTGATACATGTTAACTCCTGAACTAGCAGTAAGAACCAGGATTCTGTATGTGCAAATGGAAGCAGTTACTGAAACTGAATCAATGCAATATCAAATATGTCTCCATCACTGAAGGTGTCTTCACGACAGAAGGTTCTTAGCAGAACAATGCAACATAGTGATACATGTTAACTCCTGAACTAGCATTAAGAGCCAGGATTCTGTATGTGCAAATGGAAGCCATTACTGAAACTGAATCAATGCAATATCAAATATGTCTCCATCACTGAAGTTGTCTTCACGACAGAAGGTTCTTAGGAGAACAATGCACCATAGTGATGCAAGTTAACTCATGAACTAATAGTAAGAACAGGATTCTGTATGTGCAAAAGAAGCTGTTTCTGAAACTGAATCAATGCAATATCAAATATGTCTCCATCACTGAAGGTGTCTTCAGAACAGAAGGTTCTTAGGAGAAGAATGCACCATAGTGACACAGGTTAACTCATGAACTAATAGTAAGAATCAGGATTCTGTATGTTCAATAGAAGGTGTTTCTGAAACTGAATCAATGCAATAACAAATATGTCTCCATCACTGAAGGTGTCTTAAGAACAGAAGGTTCTTAGGAGAACAATGCACCATAGTGATACATGTTAACTCCTGAACTAGCAGTAAGAACCAGGATTCTGTATGTGCAAATGGAAGCAGTTACTGAAACTGAATCTATGCAATATCAAATATGTCTCCATCACTGAAGGTGTCTTCACGACAGAAGGTTCTTAGCAGAACAATGCAACATAGTGATACATGTTAACTCCTGAACTAGCATTAAGAGCCAGGATTCTGTATGTGCAAATGGAAGCCATTACTGAAACTGAATCAATGCAATATCAAATATGTCTCCATCACTGAAGTTGTCTTCACGACAGAAGGTTCTTAGGAGAACAATGCACCATAGTGATGCAAGTTAACTCATGAACTAATAGTAACAACAGGATTCTGTATGTGCAAAAGAAGCTGTTTCTGAAACTGAATCAATGCAATATCAAATATGTCTCCATCACTGAAGGTGTCTTCAGAACAGAAGGTTCTTAGGAGAAGAATGCACCATAGTGACACAGGTTAACTCATGAACTAATAGTAAGAATCAGGATTCTGTATGTTCAATAGAAGGTGTTTCTGAAACTGAATCAATGCAATAACAAATATGTCTCCATCACTGAAGGTGTCTTAAGAACAGAAGGTTCTTAGGAGAACAATGTACCATAGTGATACATGTTAACTCCTGAACTAGAACTGAGAACCAGGATTCTGTATGTGCAAATTGAAGCAGTTACTGAATCTGAATCAAGGCAATATCAAATATGTCTCCATCACTGAAGGTGTCTTAAGAACAGAAGGTTCTTAGGAGAACAATGCACCATAGTGATACATGTTAACTCCTGAACTAGCAGTAAGAACCAGGATTCTCTATGTGCAAAATAAGGTGTTTGTGATACTGAATCAATGCAATAATAAATATGTCTCCATCACTGAAAGTGTGTACACTACAGAAGGTAATTAGGAGAACAATGCACCATAGTGATACATGTTAACTCCTGAACTAGCAGTAAGAACCAGGATTCTGTATGTGCAAAAGAAGGTGTTTGTGAAACTGAATCAATGCAATATCAAATATGTCTCCATCACTGAAGGTGTCTTCAGAACAGAAGGTTCTTAGGAGAAGAATGCACCATAGTGACATATATGAACTCATGAATTAATAGTAAGAACAAGCATTCTGTATGTTCAATAGAAGCTGTTTCTGAAACTGAATCAATGCAATAATAAATATGACTCCATCACTGAAGGTGTCTTCAGAACAGAAGGTTCTTAGGAGAAGAATGCACCATAGTGATACATGTTAACTCCTGAACTAGCAGTAAGAACCAGGATTCTGTATGTGCAAATGGAAGCAGTTCCTGAAACTGAATCAATGCAATATCAAATATGTATCCATCACTGAAGGTGTCTCCATAACTGAAGGTTCTTAGGAGAACAATGCATCATAGTGATACATGTTAACTCCTGAACTAGAAGTAAGAACCAGGATTCTGTATGTGCAAATGAAAGCAGTTACTGAATCTGAATCAATGCAATATCAAATATGTCTCCATCACTGAAGGGGTCTTCAGAACTGTAGGTTCTTAGGAGAAGAATGCACCATAGTGACACTTGTTAACTCATGAACTAATATTGAGAACCAGGATTCTGTATGTTCAATAGAAGGTGTTTTTGGAACTGAATCAATGCAATGACAAATAAGTCTCCATCACTGAAAGTGTCTTCACAACAGAAGGTTCTTAGGAGAACAATGCACCATAGTGATACATGTTAACTCCTGAACTAGCAGTAAGAACCAGGATTCTGTATGTGCAAATGGAAGCAGTTACTGAAACTTAATCAATGCAATATCAAATATGTCTCCATCACTGAAGGTGTCTTCACGACAGAAGGTTGTTAGGAGAACAATGCACCATAGTGATACAAGTTAACTCATGAACTAATAGTAAGAACAGGTTGCTGTATGTGCAAAAGAAGCTGTTTCTGAAACTGAATCAATGCAATATCAAATATGTCTCCATCACTGAAGGTGTCTTCAGAACAGAAGGTTCTTAGGAGAAGAATGCACCATAGTGACACAGGTTAACTCATGAACTAATAGTAAGAATCAGGATTCTGTATGTTCAATAGAAGGTGTTTCTGAAACTGAATCAATGCAATAACAAATATGTCTCCATCACTGAAGGTGTCTTAAGAACAGTAGGTTCTTAGGAGAACAATGCACCATAGTGATACATGTTAACTCCTGAACTAGAACTGAGAACCAGGATTCTGTATGTGCAAATTGAAGCAGTTACTGAATCTGAATCAATGCAATATCAAATATGTCTCCATCACTGAAGGTGTCTTCAGAACAGAAGGTTCTTAGGAGAAGAATGCACCATAGTGACACAGGTTAACTCATGAATTAATAGTAAGAATCAGGATTCTGTATGTTCAATAGAAGGTGTTTCTGAAACTGAATCAATGCAATAACTAATATGTCTCCATCACTGAAGGTGTCTTAAGAACAGAAGGTTCTTAGGAGAACAATGCACCATAGTGATACATGTTAACTCCTGAACTAGAACTGAGAACCAGGATTCTGTATGTGCAAATTGAAGCAGTTACTGAATCTGAATCAATGCAATATCAAATATGTCTCCATCACTGAAAGTGTCTTCACAACAGAAGATTCTTAGGAGAACAATGCACCATAGTGACACATGTTAACTCCTGAACTAGCAGTAAGAACCAGGATTCTGTATGTTCAATAGAAGGTGTTTGTGAAACAGAATCAATGCAATATCAAATATGTCTCTATCGCTGAAGGTGTCTTCAGAACAGAAGGTTCTTAGGGGAAGAATGCACCA
Organism: Urosaurus nigricauda; assembly: GCA_034509955.1. Classification (NCBI taxonomy): domain Eukaryota; kingdom Metazoa; phylum Chordata; class Lepidosauria; order Squamata; family Phrynosomatidae; genus Urosaurus; species Urosaurus nigricauda. Next base: position 103,752,616 of record JAOEGL010000005.1, on the reverse strand, counting down.
TAGTGTCACATGTTAACTCATGAACTAATAGTAAGAACCAGGATTGTGTATGTTCAATAGAAGGTGTTTTTAAAACTGAATCAATGCAATAACAAATATGTCTCCATCACTGAAAGTGTCTTTAGAACAGAAGGTTCTTAGGAGAACAATGCACCATAGTGATACATGTTAACTCCTGAACTAGAAGTAGGAACCAGGATTCTGTATGTGCAAATTGAAGCAGTTACTGAATCTGAATCAATGCAATATCAAATATGTCTCCATCACTGAAAGTGTCTTCACAACAGAAGATTCTTAGGAGAACAATGCACCATAGTGACATATGTGAACTCCTGAACTAGCATGAAGAACTAGGATTCTGTATGTGCAAAAGAAGGTGTTTGTGAAACTGAATCAATGCAATATCTGATATGTCTCCATCACTGAAGGTGTCTTCAGAACAGAAGGTTCTTAGGAGAAGAATGCACCATAGTAACACATGTTAACTCATCAACTAATACTAAGAACCAGGATTCTGTATGTTCAATAGAAGATATTTATGAAACTGAATCTATGCAATAACAACTATGTCTCCATCACTGAAGGTGTCTTCAGAACAGAAGTTTCTTAGGAGAACAATGCACCATAGTGATACATGTTAACTCCTGAACTAGAAGTAGGAACCAGGATTCTGTATGTGCAAATTGAAGTAGTTACTGAACCTGAATGAATGCAATATCAAATATGTCTCCACCACTGAAAGTGTTTTCACAAGAGAAAGTAATTAGGAGAACAATGCACCATAGTGATACATGTTAACTCCTGAACTAGCAGTAAGAACCAGGATTCTGTATGTGCAAAAGAAGGTGTTTGTGAAACTGAATCAATGCAAAATCAAATATGTCTCCATCACTGAAGGTGTCTTCAGAACAGAAGGTTCTTAGGAGAAGAATGCACCATAGTGACACATGTTAACTCTTGAAGTAATAGTAAGAACGAGGATGCTGTATGTTCAATAGAAGCTGTTTCTGAAACTGAATCAATGCAATAATAAATATGTCTCCATCACTGAAGGTGTCTTCAGAACAGAAGGTTCTTAGGAGAACAATTCACCATAATGATACATGTTAACTCCTGAACTAGAAGTAAGAACCAGGATTCTGTATGTGCAAATTGAAGCAGTTACTGAATCTGAATCAATGCAATATCAAATATGTCTCCATCACAGAAAGTGTCTTCACAACAGAAGATTCTTAGGAGAACAATGCACCATAGAGACACATGTGAACTCCTGAACTAGCAGTAAGAACTAGGATTGTGTATGTGCAAAAGAAGGTGTTTGGGAAACTGAATCAATGCAATATCTGATATGTCTCCATCACTGAAGGTGTCTACAGAACAGAAGGTTCTTAGGAGAAGAATGCACCTTCGTAACACATGTTAACTCATCAACTAATAGTAAGAACCAGGATTCTGTATGTTCAATAGAAGGTGTTTATGAAACTGAATCTATGCAATAACAACTATGTCTCCATCACTGAAGGTGTCTTCAGAACAGAAGGTTCTTAGGAGAACAATGCACCATCGTGATACATGTTAACTCATGAACTAGACGTCAGAACCAGTATTCTGTGTGTGCAAATTGAAGTAGTTACTGAACCTGAATGAATGCAATATCAAATATGTCTCCATCTCTGAAAGTGTCTTCACAAGATAAGGTAATTAGGAGAACAATGCACCATAGTGATACATGTTAACTCCTGAACTAGCAGTAAGAACCAGGATTCTGTATGTGCAAAAGAAGGTGTTTGTGAAACTGAATCAATGCAAAATCAAATATGTCTCCATCACTGAAGGTGTCTTCAGAACAGAAGGTTCTTAGGAGAAGAATGCACCATAGTGACACATGTTAACTCTTGAAGTAATAGTAAGAACGAGGATGCTGTATGTTCAATAGAAGCTGTTTCTGAAACTGAATCAATGCAATAATAAATATGTCTCCATCACTGAAGGTGTCTTCAGAACAGAAGGTTCTTAGGAGAACAATTCACCATAATGATACATGTTAACTCCTGAACTAGAAGTAAGAACCAGGATTCTGTATGTGCAAATTGAAGCAGTTACTGAATCTGAATCAATGCAATATCAAATATGTCTCCATCACAGAAAGTGTCTTCACAACAGAAGATTCTTAGGAGAACAATGCACCATAGAGACACATGTGAACTCCTGAACTAGCAGTAAGAACTAGGATTGTGTATGTGCAAAAGAAGGTGTTTGGGAAACTGAATCAATGCAATATCTGATATGTCTCCATCACTGAAGGTGTCTACAGAACAGAAGGTTCTTAGGAGAAGAATGCACCTTCGTAACACATGTTAACTCATCAACTAATAGTAAGAACCAGGATTCTGTATGTTCAATAGAAGGTGTTTATGAAACTGAATCTATGCAATAACAACTATGTCTCCATCACTGAAGGTGTCTTCAGAACAGAAGGTTCTTAGGAGAACAATGCACCATCGTGATACATGTTAACTCATGAACTAGACGTCAGAACCAGTATTCTGTGTGTGCAAATTGAAGTAGTTACTGAACCTGAATGAATGCAATATCAAATATGTCTCCATCTCTGAAAGTGTCTTCACAAGATAAGGTAATTAGGAGAACAATGCACCATAGTGATACATGTTAACTCCTGAACTAGCAGTAAGAACCAGGATTCTGTATGTGCAAAAGTAGGTGTTTGTGAAACAGAATCAATGCAATATCAAATATGTCTCCATCACTGAAGGTGTCTTCACGACAGAAGGTTCTTAGGAGAACAATGCACCATAGTGATGCAAGTTAACTCATGAACTAATAGTAAGAACAGGATGCTGTATGTGCAAAAGAAGCTGTTTTTGAAAATGAATCAATGCAATATCAAATATGTTTCCATCACTGAAGGTGTCTTCAGAACAGAAGGTTCTTAGGAGAAGAATGCACCATAGTGATACAGGTTAACTCATGAACTAATAGTAAGAATCAGGATTCTGTATGTTCAATAGAAGGTGTTTCTGAAACTGAATCAATGCAATAACAAATATGTCTCCATCACTGAAGGTGTCTTAAGAACAGAAGGTTCTTAGGAGAACAATGCACCATAGTGATACATGTTAACTTCTGAACTAGAACTGAGAACCAGGATTCTGTATGTGCAAATTGAAGCAGTTACTGAATCTGAATCAATGCAATATCAAATATGTCTCCATCAATGAAAGTGTCTTCACAAGAGAAGGTAATTAGGAGAACAATGCACCATAGTGACACATGTTAACTCCTGAACTAGCAGTAAGAACCTGGATTCTGTATGTTCAATAGAAGGTGTTTGTGAAACAGAATCAATGCATTATCACATATGTCTCTATCGCTCAAGGTGTCTTCAGAACAGAAGGTTCTTAGGGGAAGAATGCACCATAGTGACACATGTTAACTCATGAACTAATAGTAAGAACCAGGATTGTGTATGTTCAATAGAAGGTGTTTTTAAAACTGAATCAATGCAATAACAAATATGTCTCCATCACTGAAGGTGTCTTCAGAACAGAAGGTTCTTAGGAGAACAATGCACCATAGTGATACATGTTAACTCCTGAACTAGCAGTAAGAACCAGGATTCTGTATGTGCAAATTGAAGCAGTTACTGAATCTGAATCAATGCAATATCAAATATGTCTCCATCACTGAAAGTGTCTTCACAACAGAAGATTCCTAGGAGAACAATGCACCATAGTGACACATGTGAACTCCTGAACTAGCAGTAAGAACTAGGATTCTGTATGTGCAAAAGAATGTGTTTGTGAAACTGAATCAATGCAATGTCTGATATGTCTCCATCACTGAAGGTGTCTTGAGAACAGAAGGTTCTTAGGAGAAGAATGCACCATAGTAACACATGTTAACTCATCAACTAATAGTAAGAACCAGGATTCTGTATGTTCAATAGAAGATGTTTATGAAACTGAATCTATGCAATAACAACTATGTCTCCATCACTGAAGGTGTCTTCAGAACAGAAGTTTCTTAGGAGAACAATGCACCATAGTGATACATGTTAACTCCAGAACTATAAGTAAGAACCAGCATTCTGTATGTGCAAATTGAAGTAGTTACTGAACCTGAATGAATGCAACATAAAATATGTCTCCACCACTGAAAGTGTTTTCACAAGAGAAAGTAATTAGGAGAACAATGCACCATAGTGATACATGTTAACTCCTGAACTAGCAGTAAGAACCAGGATTCTGTATGTGCGAAAGAAGGTGTTTGTGAAACTGAATCAATGCAATATCAAATATGTCTCCATCACTGAAGGTGTCTTCAGAACAGAAGGTTCTTAGGAGAAGAATGCACCATAGTGACACATGTTAACTCATGAACTAATAGTAAGAACGAAGATGCTGTATGTTCAATAGAAGCTGTTTCTGAAACTGAATCAATGCAATAATAAATATGTCTCCATCACTGAAGGTGTCTTCAGAACAGAAGGTTCTTAGGAGAACAATGCACCATAATGATACATGTTAACTCCTGAACTAGAAGTAAGAACCAGTATTCTGTATGTGCAAATTGAAGCAGTTACTGAATCTGAATCAATGCAATATCAAATATGTCTCCATCACAGAAAGTGTCTTCACAACAGAAGATTCTTAGGAGAACAATGCACCATAGTGACACATGTGAACTCCTGAACTAGCAGTAAGAACTAGGATTCTGTATGTGCAAAAGAAGGTGTTTGGGAAACTGAATCAATGCAATATCTGATATGTCTCCATCACTGAAGGTGTCTTCAGAACAGAAGGTTCTTAGGAGAAGAATGCACCTTCGTAACACATGTTAACTCATCAACTAATAGTAAGAACCAGGATTCTGTATGTTCAATAGAAGGTGTTTATGAAACTGAATCTATGCAATAACAACTATGTCTCCAACACTGAAGGTGTCTTCAGAACAGAAGGTTCTTAGGAGAACAATGCACCATCGTGATACATGTTAACTCATGAACCAGACGTCAGAACCAGTATTCTGTGTGTGCAAATTGAAGTAGTTACTGAACCTGAATGAATGCAATATCAAATATGTCTCCATCTCTGAAAGTGTCTTCACAAGATAAGGTAATTAGGAGAACAATGCACCATAGTGATACATGTTAACTCCTGAACTAGCAGTAAGAACCAGGATTCTGTATGTGCAAATTGTAGCAGTTACTGAACCTGAATGAATGCAATATCAAATATGTCTCCATCACTGAAAGTGTCTCCACAACAGAAGGTTCTTAGGAGAACAATGCACCATAGTGACACATGTTAACTCCTGAACTAGCAGTAAGAACCAGGATTCTGTATGTGCAAAAGAAGGTGTTTGTGAAACAGAATCAATGCAATATCAAATATGTCTCCATCACTGAAGGTGTCTTCAGAACAGAAGGTTCTTAGGAGAAGAATGCACCATAGTGACACATGTTAACTCATGAACTAATAGTAAGAAACAGGATTCTGTATGTTCAATAGATGGTGTTTTTGAAACTGAATCAATGCAATAACAAATATGTCTCCATCACTGAAAGTGTCTTCACAACAGAAGGTTCTTAGGAGAACAATGCACCATAGTGATACATGTTAACTCCTGAACTAATAGTAAGAACCAGGATTCTGTATGTGCAAATGGAAGCAGTTACTGAAACTGAATCAAAGGAATATCAAATTTATCTCCATCAGTGAAGGTGTCTTCACAAAAGAAGTTTCTTAGCAGTACAATGCACCATAGTGATACATCTTAACTCCTCAACTAGCCCTAAGAACCAGGATTCTGTATGTGCAAATGGAAGATGTTTCTGAAACTGAATCAATCCAATATCAAATATATGTCCATCATTGAAGGTGTTTTACACAGGACAAGGTTCTTAGGAGTACAATGCACCATAGTTATACATGTTATATCCTCAAGCTTTAAATTAGGATTAGGATTTGGGCAAGGTTCAGGGTTATGTTTGGCGTTCGGGTTCAGGATAGGATTCGGGTTATGGGTAGGGTTAGGTTAATATTATGGTTTAGTTTAGAGTAGGGTTAGGGTCAGGGTCAAGCTAAATGTAAGGGGTTTTGTTCGGGTTAGGTTTAGGGTTAGGTTAGGTTCAGGGTTTCGGTTAAGGTTAGGATTAGGGTTAGGTTTAGCGGTTCTATTCGGGTTCGGGTTCAGGTTCAGATTTGGATTATCGTTAGGGTTAGGGTTTGTTTAGGGTTAGGGTTAGGCTTAGGTTTAGATTTACTTTAGGGTTAGTGTTAGTGTTAGAGTTAGGGTTGGGTTAGGTGTTGGTTTAGGGTTAGGGTTAGGGTTAGGTTAGGGTTTGGTTTCAGGTTAGGGTTAGGGTTATGGTGAGGGTGAAGGTTAAGGTTAAGATTAGGGTTAGGGTTAGGTTTTTGCTTAGGATTCTGTTCCGGATAGGGTTAATGTGAGGGTGGGGGTGAGGGTTATAGTTGGGTAAGTTTTATGGTTAGGATTAGGGTCAGGTTAGGGTTTGGAATAGGGCTTGAGTTAGTTTTAGGGTCAGGGATAGGGTTAGAATTTGGTTTATGGTTAGGGTTCGGGTTCGGGTAGGTTTAGGTTAGGTTTAGGTTTAGGGTTGGATTGGGTTAGGGTTGGGTAAGCGTTAGGTTAGGTTTAGGTTTAGTTAAGGGTTGGGGTTAGGGTTTGGTTAGGGTTAGGGTTAGGTTAGGGTTAGGGTTAGGGTTAGGTTAGTTTAAGTTTAGGGATAGGATAGGTTAGCATTAGGATTAAGGTTAAAGGTAGGTTAGGTTTAAGTTTAGTTTAGGGTTAGGGCTAGGTTTGGGATAGGGTTAGGATTAGGTTTGGATTAGGGTTAGGGTTAGGGTTAGGGTTAGGTTAGGGTTAGTGTTTCATTTAAATTAGTGTTAGGGTTAGGGTTTGGGAGAGCGATAAGGTTAGGGTTAGGGTCAGGGTCAGGTTCAGAATTAGTTAAGGGTTAGGGTTAGGGTTAAGGTTAAGGTTTAGGGTTAGGATTAGGGTTTAGGGTTAGGGTTAGGGTTAGGATTTAGGGTTAGGGTTCGGGTTAGGGTTAGGGCTAGGGTTAAGGTTTAGGGTTTGGGTTAGGGTAGTGTTAAGGTTTCATTTGAATTAGGGTTAGCGTTAGGGTTTGGGATGGTGTTAAGTTTAGGCTTAGGCTTAGGTTTAGGCTTAGCCTTTAGGGTTAGGGTTATAGTTAGGGCTAGGGTTAGGGTTAGGGTTAGGGCTAGTGTTAAGGTTCAGGATTAGGGTTAGGGTTTGGATTTAGGTTTAGGTTTAGGGTTAGGGCTAGGGTTAAGGATTAGGGTTAAGGTTAGGGTTAGGGTAGTGTTAGGGTTTCATTTAAATTAGGGTTAGCGTTAGGGTTTGGGATGGCGTTAAGTGTAGGGTTAGGTTTAGGTTTAGGGTTAGGGTTAGGCTTAGGGTTTAGGGTTCGGATTAGGGTTACGGTTTATGGTTAGGGTTAGGGTTTTGGGTTTAGGGTTAGGGTTAGAGTTAGGGCTAGGGTTAATGTTTAGGGTTAGGGTTAGGGTTAGGTTAGTTTAAGTTTAGGGATAGGATAGGTTAGCATTAGTGTTTAGGTTAAAGGTAGGTTAGGTTTAAGTTTAGTTTAGGGTTAGGGTTAGGTTTGGGATAGTGTTAGGGATTAGGTTTGGATTAGGGTTAGGTTTAGGGTTAGGTTAGGGTTAGTGTTTCATTTAAATTAGTGTTAGGGTTAGGGTTTGGGAGAGCGATAAGGTTAGGGTTAGGGTCAGGGTCAGGTTCTGGGTTAGTTAAGGTTTAGGGTTAGGATTAGGGTTAAGGTTAAGCATTAGGATTAGGATTAGGGTTAGGGTGAGGGTTAGGGTAGTGTTAGGGTTTCATTTAAATTAGGGTTAGTGTTCGGGTTTGGGATGGCGTTAAGGTTAGGGTTATTGTTAGGGTTAGGGTTTGGGATAGCGTTAAGGTTAGGGTTAGGGTTAGGGTCAGGTTCAGGGTTAGGGTTTAGGGTTAGGGTTAGGGTTAGGGTTTAGGGTTAGGGTTAGGGTTTAGGGTTAGGTTTAGGGTTGGGGCTAGGGTTAAGGTTTAGGGTTCGGGTTAGGGTTAGGGTAGTGTTAGGTTTTCATTTAATTTAGGGTTAGCGTTAGGGTTTGGGATGGCGTTAAGGTTAGGTTTAGGGTTAGGCTTAGGGTTTAGGGTTAGGGTTAGGGTTTATGGTTAGGGATAGGGTTAGGGTTTAGGGTTAGGGTTAGGGTTAGGTTTTAGGGCTAGGGTTAGGGTTAGGGCTAGGGTTAATGTTTAGGCTTAGGGTTAGTGTTAGGGTTAGGTTAGTTTCAGTTTAAGGATAGGATAGGTTAGCATTAGGGTTACGGTTAAAGGTAGGTTAGGTTTAAGTTTAGTTTAGGGCTAGGGTTAGGTTTGGGATAGTTTTAGAATTAGGTTTGGATTAGGGTTAGGGTTAGGGTTAGTTTAGGGTTAGTGTTTCGTTTAAATTAGTGTTAGGGTTAGGTTTTGGGAGAGCGATAAGGTTAGGGTTAGGGTCAGGGTCACGTTCAGGGTTAGGGTTAGGGTTAGGGATAGGGTTACGGTTAGGGTTAGGGTAGTGTTAGGGTTTCATTTAAATTAGGGTTAGCGTTAAGGTTTGGATGGCATTAACGTTAGGGTTATTGTTAGGGTTAGGGTTTGGGATAGCGTTAAGGTTAGGGTTAGGGTCAGGTTCAGGTTCAGGGTTAGGGTTTAGTGTTAGGGTTTAGAGTTCGGGTTCGGGTTAGGGGTTAGGGTTAGGGCTAGGGTTAAGGTTTAGGGTTAGGGTTAGGGTTAGGGTAGTGTTAGGGTTTCATTTAAATTAGGGTTAGCGTTAGGGTTTGGGATGGCTTTTAGGTTAGGGTTAGGGTTAGGGTTAGGGTTTGGGATAGCGTTAAGGTTAGGGTTAGGGTCAGGGTCAGGTTCAGGGTTAGGGTTTAGGGTTAGGGTTTAGAGTTCGGGTTCGGGTTAGGGTTTAGGGTTAGGGTTAGGGCTAGGGTTAAGGTTAAGGTTTAGGATTAGGATTAGGGTTAGGGTTAGGGTTAGGGTAGTGTTAGGGTTTCATTTAAATTAGGGTTAGCGTTAGGGTTTGGGATATCGTTAAGGTTAGGATTAGGGTTAGGGTTAGGGTTAGGTTTAGGTTTAGGGTTAGGGCGAGGGCTAGGTTTAAGGTTTAGAATTAGGGTTAGGGTTAGGGTAGTGTTAGGGTTTCATTTAAATTAGGGTTAGCGTTAGGGTTTGGGATGGCTTTTAGGTTAGGGTTAGGGTTAGGGTTAGGTTTAGGTTTAGGGTTAGGATTAGGGTTAGGGTTTATGTTTAGGGTTAGGGTTAGTGTTTAGGGTTAGGGTTAGGGTTAGGTTTTCGGGTTACCGTTAGGATTCGGGCTAGGGTTAATTTTCAGGATTAGGGTTAGGGTTAGGGTAGAGTTAGGGTTTCATTTAAATTAGGGTTAGCGTTAGGGTTTGGGATGGCGTTAAGGTTAGGGTTAGGGTTACGGTTAGGTTAGGGTTAGCTTTAGGGTTTAGGGTTAGGGTTAGGGTTTGTTTAGGGAAATTGATTCTGAAACTGATTCAAAGCAATGTCTAATTTAAATCCATGAAAGAAGGGGTATTCACAAGAGAAGGTTCTTAGGAGGACAATGCACCATAGGGTTATGGTTAGGGTATGGGGTAGGGCTAGGGTTAAGGTTTAGGATGAGAGACAGGTTTAGGTTTAGGGTTAGGGTTAGGGCTAGGGTAAGGGTTACGGTTAGGGCTAGTGTTAGGTTTAGGTTTAGGTTAGGGTTAGGGTTAGGGTTAGGGTCAGGTTAGGGTTAGGGTTTTGTTTAAATTAGTGTTTGGGTTAGGGTTTGGGAGAGCGATAAGGTTAGGGTTAGGGTCAGGGTCAGGTTCAGGGTTAGTTAAGGTTTAGGGTTAGGGTGAGTGTTAAGGTTAGGGTTTAGGATTAGGATTAGGGTTAGGGTTAGGGTAGTGTTAGGGTTTCATTTAAATTAGGGTTAGCGTTAGGGTTTGGGATGGCGTTAAGGTTAGGGTTATTGTTAGGGTTTTTGTTAGGGTTACGGTTTGGGTTAGGGTTAGGGATTAGGGTTAGGGTTAGGGTTAGGGTTAAGGATTCGGGTTAGGGTTTGGGCTAGGGTTAGGGTTAGGGTAGTGTTAGGGTTTTATTTAAACTAGGGTTAGCGTTATGGTATGGGATGACACATGTTAACTCCTGAACTAGCAGTAAGAACCAGGATTCTGTATGTGCAAAAGAAGGTGTTTGTGAAACAGATTCAATGCAATATCAAATATGTCTCCATCACTGAAAGTGTCTTCAGAACAGTAGGTTCTTAGGAGAAGAATGCACCATAGTGACACTTGTTAACTCATGAACTAATATTGAGAACCAGGATTCTGTATGTTCAATAGAAGGTGTTTTTGGAACTGAATCTCTATGTCTCCATCTCTATGTCTCCGACTGATGCAGTGACCAGGGATGGCGTCGCTCCTCTCGTGGCCTGTCTGGAATCAGTAATGGACTGGATGAGGGAAAATAGACTCAGCCTGAATCCAGAGAAAACGGAAGTACTGGTGATAGGTTCTCCCGGTCCGGGGATGGAGGTGGTTCCACCTGTCTTGAACGCGGTCACGCTCCCCGTGAAGGACACAGTACGCAGTCTGGGGGTGCTCCTTGATTCGTCTCTCCATCTGACTCCTCAGGTGGATGCGACGGTCAGGAGCACCTGTTATCAGCTTCGGCTGATACGCCAGCTGCGTCCCTACCTGGACCGGAGGGACCTTGAAACCGTAGTACATGCTCTAGTAACCTCTCGGTTGGATTTCTGTAACGCGCTCTACATGGGGCAGCCTTTGTATCACACTCGGAAGCTACAACTGGTGCAAAATATGGCAGCGCGGGTGGTCACTGGTGCTCGCAGGGCCGCCCACATAACACCAATTTTGAAGGATCTTCATTGGCTGCCGATCCGCTTCCGGGCTCAGTACAAAGTGCTGGTTATTACCTATAAAGCCCTATATGGCTTGGGCCCAGGGTACCTGAAGGACCGTCTCTCCCCATATAATCCGCCCCGCACACTAAGATCTTCTGGACAGCGGTTATTGAGAGTTCCGGAGACCAGACTAGTGAGTACGTCGAAGAGGGCGTTTTCCATCTCTGCCCCCTGTCTCTGGAACTCTCTACCTACTGAGCTCCGTTTGTCCCCCTCCCTTGCTCAATTTAAGAAAGATCTAAAGACCTACTTATTCAAGCAGGCATATTGTTGAATGGACCTTTTTAGCATGTAGTAAGCCGCCTATTGTTTTGCTGCCGCATTTGCATTTGCACTTATATTGGGAACACTGTTTTTATTGTTTTTATTGTTTTTATCGTGTATTGTAATGGGATTGTTTTTAATTTATGGTTCTGATGTTTTAATGTTTTTATATGTTGTACACCGCCCTGATCTGTGGAAGGGCGGTATAGAAATAAATCTTATTATTATTATTATTATTAATCAATGCAATAACAAATAAGTCTCCATCACTGAAAGTGTCTTCACAACAGAAGGTTCTTAGGAGAACAATGCACCATAGTGATACATGTTAACTCCTGAACTAGCAGTAAGAACCAGGATTCTGTATGTGCAAATGGAAGCAGTTACTGAAACTGAATCAATGCAATATCAAATATGTCTCCATCACTGAAGGTGTCTTCACGACAGAAGGTTCTTAGGAGAACAATGCACCATAGTGATGCAAGTTAACACATGAACTAATAGTAAGAACAGGATTCTGTATGTGCAAAAGAAGCTGTTTCTGAAACTGAATCAATGCAATATCAAATATGTCTCCATCACTGAAGGTGTCTTCAGAACAGAAGGTTATTAGGAGAAGAATGCACCATAGTGACACAGGTTAACTCATGAACTAATAGTAAGAATCAGGATTCTGTATGTTCAATAGAAGGTGTTTCTGAAACTGAAACAATGCAATAACAAATATGTCTCCATCACTGAAGGTGTCTTAAGAACAGAAGGTTCTTAGGAGAACAATGCACCATAGTGATACATGTTAACTCCTGAACTAGAACTGAGAACCAGGATTCTGTATGTGCAAATTGAAGCAGTTACTGAATCTGAATCAATGCAATATCAAATATGTCTCCATCACTGAAAGTGTCTTCACAACAGAAGATTCTTAGGAGAACAATGCACCATAGTGACACATGTTAACTCCTGAACTAGCAGTAAGAACCAGGATTCTGTATGTTCAATAGAAGGTGTTTGTGAAACAGAATCAATGCAATATCAAATATGTCTCTATCGCTGAAGGTGTCTTCAGAACACAAGGTTCTTAGGGGAAGAATGCACCATAGTGACACATGTTAACTCATGAACTAATAGTAAGAACCAGGATTCTGTATGTTCAATAGAAGGTGTTTTTAAAACTGAATCAATGCAATAACAAATATGTCTCCATCACTGAAGGTGTCTTCAGAACAGAAGGTTCTTAGGAGAACAATGCACCATAGTGATACATGTTAACTCCTGAACTAGCAGTAAGAACCAGGATTCTGTATGTGCAAAAGAAGGTGTTTGTGAAACTGAATCAATGCAATATCAAATATGTCTCCATCACTGAAGGTGTCTTCAGAACAGAAGGTTCTTAGGAGAAGAATGCACCATAGTGACACATGTGAACTCATGAATTAATAGTAAGAACCAGCATTCTGTATGTTCAATAGAAGCTGTTTCTGAAACTGAATCAATGCAATAATAAATATGACTCCATCACTGAAGGTGTCTTCAGAACAGAAGGTTCTTAGGAGAACAATGTACCATAGTGATACATGTTAACTCCTGAACTAGAAGTAAGAACCAGGATTCTGTATGTGCAAATTGTAGCAGTTACTGAACCTGAATGAATGCAATATCAAATATGTCTCCATCACTGAAAGTGTCTCCACAACAGAAGGTTCTTAGGAGAACAATGCACCATAGTGACACATGTTAACTCCTGAACTAGCAGTAAGAACCAGGATTCTGTATGTGCAAAAGAAGGTGTTTGTGAAACAGAATCAATGCAATATCAAATATGTCTCCATCACTGAAGGTGTCTTCAGAACAGAAGGTTCTTAGGAGAAGAATGCACCATAGTGACACATGTTAACTCATGAACTAATAGTAAGAAACAGGATTCTGTATGTTCAATAGATGGTGTTTTTGAAACTGAATCAATGCAATAACAAATATGTCTCCATCACTGAAAGTGTCTTCACAACAGAAGGTTCTTAGGAGAACAATGCACCATAGTGATACATGTTAACTCCTGAACTAATAGTAAGAACCAGGATTCTGTATGTGCAAATGGAAGCAGTTACTGAAACTGAATCAAAGGAATATCAAATTTATCTCCATCAGTGAAGGTGTCTTCACAAAAGAAGTTTCTTAGCAGTACAATGCACCATAGTGATACATCTTAACTCCTCAACTAGCCCTAAGAACCAGGATTCTGTATGTGCAAATGGAAGATGTTTCTGAAACTGAATCAATCCAATATCAAATATCTGTCCATCATTGAAGGTGTTTTACACAGGACAAGGTTCTTAGGAGTACAATGCACCATAGTTATACATGTTATATCCTCAAGCTTTAAATTAGGATTAGGATTTGGGCAAGGTTCAGGGTTATGTTTGGCGTTCGGGTTCAGGATAGGATTCGGGTTATGGGTAGGGTTAGGTTAATTTTATGGTTTAGTTTAGAGTAGGGTTAGGGTCAGGGTCAAGCTAAATGTAAAGGGTTTTGTTCGGGTTAGGTTTAGGGTTAGGTTAGGTTCAGGGTTTCGGTTAAGGTTAGGATTAGGGTTAGGTTTAGCGGTTCTATTCGGGTTCGGGTTCAGGTTCAGATTTGGATTATCGTTAGGGTTAGGGTTTGTTTAGGGTTAGGGTTAGGCTTAGGTTTTGATTTACTTTAGGGTTAGTGTTAGTGTTAGAGTTAGGGTTGGGTTAGGTGTTGGTTTAGGGTTAGGGTTAGGGTTAGGTTAGGGTTTGGTTTCAGGTTAGGGTTAGGGTTATGGTGAGGGTGAAGGTTAAGGTTAAGATTAGGGTTAGGGTTAGGTTTTTGCTTAGGATTCTGTTCCGGATAGGGTTAATGTGAGGGTGGGGGTGAGGGTTATAGTTGGGTAAGTTTTATGGTTAGGATTAGGGTCAGGTTAGGGTTTGGAATAGGGCTTGAGTTAGTTTTAGGGTCAGGGATAGGGTTAGAATTTGGTTTATGGTTAGGGTTCGGGTTCGGGTTCGGGTAGGTTTAGGTTAGGTTTAGGTTTAGGGTTGGATTGGGTTAGGGTTGGGTAAGCGTTAGGTTAGGTTTAGGTTTAGTTAAGGGTTGGGGTTAGGGTTTGGTTAGGGTTAGGGTTAGGTTAGGGTTAGGGTTAGGGTTAGGTTAGTTTAAGTTTAGGGATAGGATAGGTTAGCATTAGGATTAAGGTTAAAGGTAGGTTAGGTTTAAGTTTAGTTTAGGGTTAGGGCTAGGTTTGGGATAGGGTTAGGATTAGGTTTGGATTAGGGTTAGGGTTAGGGTTAGGGTTAGGTTAGGGTTAGTGTTTCATTTAAATTAGTGTTAGGGTTAGGGTTTGGGAGAGCGATAAGGTTAGGGTTAGGGTCAGGGTCAGGTTCAGAATTAGTTAAGGTTTAGGGTTAGGGTTAGGGTTAAGGTTAAGGTTTAGGGTTAGGATTAGGGTTTAGGGTTAGGGTTAGGGTTAGGATTTAGGGTTAGGGTTAGGGTTCGGGTTAGGGTTAGGGCTAGGGTTAAGGTTTAGGGTTTGGGTTAGGGTAGTGTTAAGGTTTCATTTGAATTAGGGTTAGCGTTAGGGTTTGGGATGGTGTTAAGTTTAGGCTTAGGCTTAGGTTTAGGCTTAGCCTTTAGGGTTAGGGTTCGAGTTAGGGCTAAGGTTAGGGTTAGGGTTAGGGCTAGTGTTAAGGTTCAGGATTAGGGTTAGGGTTTGGATTTAGGTTTAGGTTTAGGGTTAGGGCTAGGGTTAAGGATTAGGGTTAAGGTTAGGGTTAGGGTTAGGGTAGTGTTAGGGTTTCATTTAAATTAGGGTTAGCGTTAGGGTTTGGGATGGCGTTAAGTTTAGGGTTAGGTTTAGGTTTAGGGTTAGGGTTAGGCTTAGGGTTTAGGGTTCGGATTAGGGTTACGGTTTATGGTTAGGGTTAGGGTTTTGGGTTTAGGGTTAGGGTTAGAGTTAGGGCTAGGGTTAATGTTTAGGGTTAGGGTTAGGGTTAGGGTTAGGTTAGTTTAAGTTTAGGGATAGGATAGGTTAGCATTAGTGTTTAGGTTAAAGGTAGGTTAGGTTTAAGTTTAGTTTAGGGTTAGGGTTAGGTTTGGGATAGGGTTAGGGATTAGGTTTGGATTAGGGTTAGGTTTAGGGTTAGGTTAGGTTTAGTGTTTCGTTTAAATTAGTGTTCGGGTTAGGGTTTGGGAGAGCGATAAGGTTAGGGTTAGGGTCAGGGTCAGGTTCTGGGTTAGTTAAGGTTTAGGGTTACGGTTAGGGTTAAGGTTAAGCATTAGGATTAGGATTAGGGTTAGGGTGAGGGTTAGGGTAGTGTTAGGGTTTCATTTAAATTAGGGTTAGCGTTAGGGTTTGGGATGGCGTTAAGGTTAGGGTTATTGTTAGGGTTAGGGTTTGGGATAGCGTTAAGGTTAGGGTTAGGGTCAGGGTCAGGGTCAGGGTTAGGGTTTAGGGTTAGGGTTAGGGTTAGGGTTTAGGGTTAGGGTTAGGGTTAGGGTTTAGGGTTAGGTTTAGGGTTGGGGCTAGGGTTAAGGTTTAGGGTTCGGGTTAGGGTTAGGGTAGTGTTAGGTTTTCATTTAATTTAGGGTTAGCGTTAGGGTTTGGGATGGCGTTAAGGTTAGGTTTAGGGTTAGGCTTAGGGTTTAGGGTTAGGGTTAGGGTTTATGGTTAGGGATAGGGTTAGGGTTTAGGGTTAGGGTTAGGGTTAGGTTTTAGGGCTAGGGTTAGGGTTAGGGCTAGGGTTAATGTTTAGGCTTAGGGTTAGTGTTAGGGTTAGGTTAGTTTCAGTTTAGGGATAGGTTAGCATTAGGGTTACGGTTAAAGGTAGGTTAGGTTTAAGTTTAGTTTAGGGCTAGGGTTAGGTTTGGGATAGTTTTAGAATTAGGTTTGGATTAGGGTTAGGGTTAGGGTTAGTTTAGGGTTAGTGTTTCGTTTAAATTAGTGTTAGGGTGAGGTTTTGGGAGAGCGATAAGGTTAGGGTTAGGGTCAGGGTCACGTTCAGGGTTAGGGTTAGGGTTAGGGATAGGGTTACGGTTAGGGTTAGGGTAGTGTTAGGGTTTCATTTAAATTAGGGTTAGCGTTAAGGTTTGGATGGCATTAACGTTAGGGTTATTGTTAGGGTTAGGGTTTGGGATAGCGTTAAGGTTCGGGTTAGGGTCAGTTTCAGGTTCAGGGTTAGGGTTTAGGGTTAGGGTTTAGAGTTCGGGTTCGGGTTAGGGGTTAGGGTTAGGGTTAGGGCTAGGGTTAAGGTTTAGGGTTAGGGTTAGGGTTCGGGTTAGGGTAGTGTTAGGGTTTCATTTAAATTAGGGTTAGCGTTAGGGTTTGGGATTGCTTTTAGGTTAGGGTTAGGGTTAGGGTTAGGGTTTGGGATAGCGTTAAGGTTAGGGTTAGGGTTAGGGTCAGGTTCAGGGTTAGGGTTAGGGTTTAGAGTTCGGGTTCGGGTTAGGGTTTAGGGTTAGGGTTAGGGCTAGGGTTAAGGTTTAGGGTTAGGGTTAGGGTTAGGGTAGTGTTAGGGTTTCATTTAAATTAGGGTTAGCGTTAGGGTTTGGGATATCGTTAAGGTTAGGGTTAGGGTTAGGGTTAGGTTTAGGGTTAGGGTTAGGGCGAGGGCTAGGTTTAAGGTTTAGAATTAGGGTTAGGGTTAGGGTAGTGTTAGGGTTTCATTCAAATTAGGGTTAGCGTTAGGGTTTGGGATGGCTTTTAGGTTAGGGTTAGGGTTAGGGTTAGGTTTAGGTTTAGGGTTAGGATTAGGGTTAGGATTTATGTTTAGGGTTAGTGTTAGTGTTTAGGGTTAGGGTTAGGGTTAGGTTTTCGGGTTAGCGTTAGGATTCGGGCTAGGGTTAATGTTCAGGATTAGGGTTAGGGTTAGGGTAGAGTTAGGGTTTCATTTAAATTAGGGTTAGCGTTAGGGTTTGGGATGGCGTTAAGGTTAGGGTTAGGGTTACGGTTAGGTTAGGGTTAGCTTTAGGGTTTAGGGTTAGGGTTAGGGTTTGTTTAGGGAAATTGATTCTGAAACTGATTCAAAGCAATGTCTAATTTAAATCCATGAAAGAAGGGGTATTCACAAGAGAAGGTTCTTAGGAGGACAATGCACTATAGGGTTAGGGTTAGGGTTAGGGTTAGGGCTAAGGTTAAAGTTTATGATGAGAGTTAGGTTTAGGTTTAGGTTTAGGGTTAGGATTAGGGTTAGGGTTTAGGTTTTGGGTTAAGGTTAGGTTTTACGGTTAGCCTTTGGATTCGGGCTAGGGTTGATGTTCAGGATTAGGGTTAGGGTTAGGGTAGATTTAGGGTTTCATTTAAATTAGGGTTAAGGTTAGGGTTTGGGATGGCGTTAAGGTTAGGGTTAGGGTTACGGTTAGGTTAGGGTTAGCTTTAGGGTTTAGGGTTAGGGTTAGGGTTAGGGTTAGTTTAGGGAAATTGTTTCTGAAACTGATTCAATGCAATGTCAAATTTAAATCCATGAAAGAAGGGGTATTTACAAGAGAAGGTTCTTAGGAGGACAATGCACCATAGGGTTATGGATAGGGTATGGGATAGGGCTAGGGTTAAGGTTTAGGATGAGAGTTACTGAATCTGAATCAATGCAATATCAAATTGTCTCCATCACTGAATCTGAATCAATGCAATATCAAATTGTCTCCATCACTGTCTTCAGAACAGTAGGTTCTTAGGAGAAGAATGCACCATAGTGACACTTGTTAACTCATGAACTAGCAGTAAGAACCAGGATTGGGTATGTGCAAATGGAAGCAATTACTGAAACTGAATCAATGCAATATCCAATATGTCTCCATCACTGAAGGTGTCTTCAGAACAGAAGGTTCTTAGGAGAAGAATGCACCATAGTGACACATGTTAACTCATGAACTAATAGAAAGAACCAGGATTCTGTATGTTCAATAGAAGGTGTTTCTGACACTGAATCTATGCAATAACAACTATGTCTCCATCACTGAAGGTGTCTTCAGAACAGAAGGTTCTTAGGGGAAGAATGCACCATAGTGACACATGTTAACTCCTGAACTAGCAGTAAGAACCAGGATTCTGTATGTGCAAAAGAAGGTGTTTATGAAACTGAATCTATGCAATAACAACTATGTCTCCAGTACTGAAGGTGTCTTCAGAACAGAAGGTTCTTAGGAGAACAATGCACCATAGTGACACATGTTAATTCATGAACAAATGCAAAGAACCAGGATTCTGTATGTTCAATAGAAGGTGTTTCTGAAACTGAATCAATGCAATAACAACTATGTCTCCATCACTGAAGGTGTCTTCAGAACACAAGGTTCTTAGGAGAACAATGCACCATAGTGATACATGTTAACTCGTGAACTATAAGTAAGAACAGGATTCTGTATGTGCAAATTGAAGTAGTTACTGAACCTGAATGAATGCAATATCAAATATGTCTCCATCACTGAAAGTGTCTTCACAAGAGAAGGTAATTAGGAGAACAATGCACCATAGTGATACATGTTAACACCTGATCTAGCAGTAAGAACCAAGATTCTGTATGTGCAAAAGAAGTTGTTTGTAAAACTGATGCAATGCAAAATCAAATATATCTCCATTACTGAAGGTGACTCCACAACCGAAGGTTCTTAGAAGAACAATGCACCATAGTGACACATGTTAACTCCTGAACTAGCAGTAAAAACCAGGATTCTGTATGTTCAATAGAAGGTGTTTGTGAAACAGAATCAGTGCAATATCAAATATGTCTCTATCACTGAAGGTGTCTTCAGAACAGAAGGTTCTTAGGAGAACAATGCACCACAGTGATACATGTTAACTCCTGAACTAGCAGTAAGAACCAGGATTCTGTATGGGCAAAATAAGGTGTTTGTGATACTGAATCAATGCAATAACAAATATGTCTCCATCACTGAAAGTGTGTACACTACAGAAGGTAATTAGGAGAACAATGCACCATAGTGATACATGTTAACTCCTGAACTAACAGTAAGAACCAGGATTCTGTATGTGCAAATTGAAGGAGTTACTGAATCTGAATGAATGCAATATCAAATATGTCTCCATCTCTGAAAGTGTCTTCACCAGATAAGGTAATTAGGAGAACAATGCACCATAGTGATACGTGTTAACTCCTGAACTAGCAGTAAGAACCAGGATTCTGTATGTGCAAAAGAAGGTGTTTGTGAAACAGAATCAATGCAATATCAAATATGTCTCCATCACTGAAAGTGTCTCCACAACAGAAAGTTCTCAGGAGAAAAATGCACCATAGTGATACATGTTAACTCCTGAACTAGCAGTAAGAACCAGGATTGGGTATGTGCAAATGGAAGCAATTACTGAAACTGAATCAATGCAATATCCAATATGTCTCCATCACTGAAGGTGTCTTCAGAACAGAAGGTTCTTAGGAGAAGAATGCACCATAGTGACACATGTTAACTCATGAACTAATAGAAAGAACCAGGATTCTGTATGTTCAATAGAAGGTGTTTCTGAAACTGAATCTATGCAATAACAACTATGTCTCCATCACTGAAGGTGTCTTCAGAACAGAAGGTTCTTAGGGGAAGAATGCACCATAGTGACACATGTTAACTCCTGAACTAGCAGTAAGAACCAGGATTCTGTATGTGCAAAAGAAGGTGTTTATGAAACTGAATCAATGCAATAACAACTATGTCTCCAGTACTGAAGGTGTCTTCAGAACAGTAGGTTCTTAGGAGAACAATGCACCATCGTGATACATGTTAACTCCTGAACTAGACGTCAGAACCAGTATTCTGTGTGTGCAAATTGAAGTAGTTACTGAACCTGAATGAATGCAATATCAAATATGTCTCCATCACTGAAAGTGTCTTCACAAGACAAGGTAATTAGGAGAACAATGCACCATAGTGATACATGTTAACTCCTGAACTAGCAGTAAGAACCAAAATTCTGTATGTGCAAAAGAAGGTGTTTGTGAAACAGAATCAATGCAATATCAAATATGTCTCCATCACTGAAGGTGTCTTCAGAAAAGAAGGTACTTAGGAGAAAAATGCACCATAGTGACACGTTAACTCATGAACTAGAAGTAAGAACCAGGATTCTGTATGTGCAAATTGAAGCAGTTACTTAATCTGAATCAATGCATTATCAAATATGTCTCCATCACTGAAGGTGTCTTCAGAACAGAAGGTTCTTAGGCGAACAAGGCACCATAGTGATACATGTTAACTCCTGAACTAGAAGTAAGAACCAGGATTCTGTATGTGCAAATTGAAGCAGTTACTGAATCTGAATCAATGCAATATCAAATATGTTTCCATCACTGAAAGTGTTTTCACAACAGAAGATTCTTAGGAGAACAATGCACCATAGTGACACATGTGAACTCCTGAACTAGCAGTAAGAACTAGGATTCTGTATGTGCAAAAGAACGTGTTTGTGAAACTGAATCAATGCAATATCAAATATTTCTCCATCACTGAAAGTGTCTCCACAACAGAAGGTTCTTAGGAGAACAATGCACCATAGTGATACATGTGAACTCCTGAACTAGCAGTAAGAACCAGGATTGGATATGTGCAAATGGAAGCAATTACTGAAACTGAATCAATGCAATATCAAATATGTCTCCATCACTGAAGGTGTCTTCAGAACAGAAGGTTCTTAGGAGAACAATGCACCATAGTGACACATGTTAATTCATGAACAAGTGCAAAGAACCAGGATTCTGTATGTTCAATAGAAGGTGTTTCTGAAACTGAATCTATGAAATAACAACTATGTCTCCATCACTGAAGGTGTCTTCAGAACACAAGGTTCTTAGGAGAACAATGCACCATAGTGATACATGTTAACTCCTGAACTATAAGTAAGAGCCAGGATTCTGTATGTGCAAATTGAAGTAGTTACTGAACCTGAATGAATGCAATATCAAATATGTCTCCATCACTGAAAGTGTCTTCACAAGAGAAGGTAATTAGGAGAACAATGCACCATAGTGATACATGTTAACTCCTGATCTAGCAGTAAGAACCAAGATTCTGTATGTTCAATAGAAGGTGTTTGTGAAACAGAATCAATGCAATATCAAATATGTCTCTATCACTGAAGGTGTCTTCAGAACAGAAGGTTCTTAGGAGAACAATGCACCATAGTGATACATGTTAACTCCTGAACTAGCATTAAGAACCAGTATTCTGTATGGGCAAAATAAGGTGTTTGTGATACTGAATCAATGCAATAACAAATATGTCTCCATCACTGAAAGTGTGTACATTACAGAAGGTAATTAGGAGAACAATGCACCATAGTGATACATGTTAACTCCTGAACTAACAGTAAGAACCAGGATTCTGTATGTGCAAAAGAAGGTGTTTGTGAAACTGAATCAATGCAATATCAAATATGTCTCCATCACTGAAGGTGTCTTCAGAACAGAAGGTTCTTAGGAGAAGAATGCACCATAGTGACACATGTGAACTCATGAATTAATAGTAAGAACCAGCATTCTGTATGTTCAATAGAAGCTGTTTCTGAAACTGAATCAATGCAATAATAAATATCACTCCATCACTGATGGTGTCTTCAGAACAGAAGGTTCTTAGGAGAACAATGCACCATAGTGATACATGTTAACTCCTGAACTATAAGTAAGAACCAGGATTCTGTATGTGCAAATTGAAGTAGTTACTGAACCTGAATGAATGCAATATCAAATATGTCTCCATCACTGAAAGTGTCTTCACAAGAGAAGGTAATTAGGAGAACAATGCACCATAGTGATACATGTTAACTCCTGATCTAGCAGTAAGAACCAAGATTCTGTATGTGCAAAAGAAGTTGTTTGTAAATCTGATGCAATGCAAAATCAAACATATCTCCATTACTGAAGGTGACTCCACAACCGAAGGTTCTTAGAAGAACAATGCACCATAGTGACACATGTTAACTCCTGAACTAGCAGTAAGAACCAGGATTCTGTATGTTCAAAAGAAGGTGTTTGTGAAACAGAATCAATGCAATATCAAATATGTCTCTATCACCGAAGGTGTGTTCAGAACAGAAGGTTCTTAGGAGAAGAATGCACCATAGTAACACATGTTAACTCATCAACTAATAGTAAGAACCAGGATTCTGTATGTTCAGTAGAAGGTGTTTATGAAACTGAATCTATGCAATAACAACTATGTCTCCATCACTGAAGGTGTCTTCAGAACAGAAGGTTCTTAGGAGAACAATGCACCATCGTGATACATGTTAACTCATGCACTAGACGTAAGAACCAGTATTCTGTGTGAGCAAATTGAAGTAGTTACTGAACCCGAATGAATGCAATATCAAATATGTCTCCATCTCTGAAAGTGTCTTCACAAGATAAGGTAATTAGGAGAACAATGCACCATAGTGATACATGTTAACTCCTGAACTAGCAGTAAGAATCAGGATTCTGTATGTGCAAAAGAAGGTGTTTGTGAAACAGAATCAATGCAATATCAAATATGTCTCCATCACTGAAGGTGTCTTCAGAACAGAAGGTTCTTAGGAGAAGAATGCACCATAGTGATACATGTTAACTCCTGATCTAGAAGTAAGAACCAGGATTCTGTATGTGCACATTGAAGCAGTTACTGAATATGAATCAATGCAATATCAAATATGCCTCCGTCACTGAAAGTGTCTTCACAACAGAAGATTCTTAGGAGAACAATGCACCATAGTGACACATGTGAACTCCTGAACTAGCAGTAAGAACTAGGATTCTGTATGTGCAAAAGAAGGTGTTTGTGAAACTGAATCAATGCAATAACAACTATGTCTCCATCACTGAAGGTGTCTTCAGAACAGAAGGTTCTTAGGAGAACAATGCACCATCGTGATACATGTTAACTCATGAACTAGACGTCAGAACCAGTATTCTGTGTGTGCAAATTGAAGTAGTTACTGAACCTGAATGAATGAAATATCAAATATGTCTCCATCTCTGAAAGTGTCTTCACAAGATAAGGTAATTAGGAGAACAATGCACCATAGTGATACATGTTAACTCCTGAACTAGCAGTAAGAACCAGGATTCTGTATGTGCAAAAGAAGGTTTTTGTGAAACAGAATCAATGCAATATCAAATATGTCTCGATCACTGATAGTGTCTCCACAACAGAAGGTTCTTAGGAGAACAATGCACCATAGTGATACATGTTAACTCCTGACCTAGCAGAAAGAACCAGGATTGGGTATGTGCAAATGGAAGCAATTACTGAAACTGAATCAATGCAATATCCAATATGTCTCCATCACTGAAGGTGTCTTCAGAACAGAAGGTTCTTAGGAGAAGAATGCACCATAGTGACACATGTTAACTCATGAACTAATAGAAAGAACCAGGATTCTGTATCTTCAATAGAAGCTGTTTATGAAACTAAATCTATGCAATAACAACTATGACTCCATCACTGAAGGTGTCTTCAGAACAGAAGGTTCTTAGGAGAACAATGCACCATCGTGATACATGTTAACTCATGAACTAGACGTCAGAACCAGTATTCTGTGTGTGCAAATTGAAGTAGTTACTGAACCTGAATGAATGCAATATCAAATATGTCTCCATCTCTGAAAGTGTCTTCACAAGATAAGGTAATTAGGAGAACAATGCACCATAGTGATACATGTTAACTCCTGAACTAGCAGTAAGAACCAGGATTCTGTATGTGCAAAAGAAGGTGTTTGTGAAACTGAATCAATGCAATATCAAATATGTCTCCATCACTGAAGGTGTCTTCAGAACAGAAGGTTCTTAGGAGAAGAATGTACCATAGTGACACATGTGAACTCATGAATTAATAGTAAGAACCAGCATTCTGTATGTTCAATAGAAGCTGTTTCTGAAACTGAATCAATGCAATAATAAATATGACTCCATCACTGAAGGTGTCTTCAGAACAGAAGGTTCTTAGGAGAACAATGCACCATAGTGATACATGTTAACTCCTGAACTAGAAGTAAGAACCAGGATTCTGTATGTGCAAATTGAAGCAGTTACTGAATCTGAATCAATGCAATATCAAATATGCCTCCATCACTGAAAGGGTCTTCACAACAGAAGGTTCTTAGGAGAACAATGCACCATAGTGACACATGTGAACTCCTGAACTTGCAGTAAGAACTAGGATTCTGTATGTGCAAAAGAAGGTGTTTGTGAAACTGAATCAATGCAATATCTGATATGTCTCCATCACTGAAGGTGTCTTCAGAACAGAAGGTTCTTAGGAGAAGAATGCACCATAGTAACACATGTTAACTCATCAACTAATAGTAAGAACCAGGATTCTGTATGTTCAACAGAAGGTGTTTATGAAACTGAATCAATGCAATAACAACTATGTCTCCATCACTGAAGGTGTCTTCAGAACAGAAGGTTCTTAGGAGAACAATGCACCATCGTGATACATGTTAACTCATGAACTAGACGTCAGAACCAGTATTCTGTGTGTGCAAATTGAAGTAGTTACTGAACCTGAATGAATGCAATATCAAATATGTCTCCATCTCTGAAAGTGTCTTCACAAGATAAGGTAATTAGGAGAACAATGCACCATAGTGATACATGTTAACTCCTGAACTAGCAGTAAGAACCAGGATTCTGTATGTGCAAAAGAAGGTGTTTGTGAAACAGAATCAAGGCAATATCAAATATGTCTCGATCACTGATAGTGTCTCCACAACAGAAGGTTCTTAGGAGAACAATGCACCATAGTGATACATGTTAACTCCTGAACTAGCAGTAAGAACCAGGATTGGGTATGTGCAAATGGAAGCAATTACTGAAACTAAATCAATGCAATATCCAATATTTCTCCATCACTGAAGGTGTCTTCAGAACAGAAGGTTCTTAGGAGAAGAATGCACCAGAGTGACACATGTTAACTCATGAACTAATAGAAAGAACCAGGATTCGGTATGTTCAATAGAAGCTGTTTATGAAACTAAATCTATGCAATAACAAATATGTCTCCATCACTGAAGGTGTCTTCAGAACAGAAGGTTCTTAGGAGAACAATGCACCATCGTGATACATGTTAACTCATGAACTAGACGTCAGAACCAGTATTCTGTGTGTGCAAATTGAAGTAGTTACTGAACCTGAATGAATGCAATATCAAATATGTCTCCATCTCTGAAAGTGTCTTCACAAGATAAGGTAATTAGGAGAACAATGCACCATAGTGATACATGTTAACTCCTGAACTAGCAGTAAGAACCAGGATTCTGTATGTGGAAAAGAAGGTGTTTGTGAAACTGAATCAATGCAATTTCAAATATGTCTCCATCACTGAAGGTGTCTTCAGAACAGAAGGTTCTTAGGAGAAGAATGTACCATAGTGACACATGTGAACTCATGAATTAATAGTAAGAACCAGCATTCTGTATGTTCAATAGAAGCTTTTTCTGAAACTGAATCAATGCAATAATAAATATGACTCCATCACTGAAGGTGTCTTCAGAACAGAAGGTTCTTAGGAGAACAATGCACCATAGTGATACATGTTAACTCCTGAACTAGAAGTAAGAACCAGGATTCTGTATGTGCAAATTGAAGCAGTTACTGAATCTGAATCAATGCAATATCAAATATGCCTCCATCACTGAAAGGGTCTTCACAACAGAAGGTTCTTAGGAGAACAATGCACCATAGTGACACATGTGAACTCCTGAACTTGCAGTAAGAACTAGGATTCTGTATGTGCAAAAGAAGGTGTTTGTGAAACTGAATCAATGCAATATCTGATATGTCTCCATCACTGAAGGTGTCTTCAGAACAGAAGGTTCTTAGGAGAAGAATGCACCATAGTAACACATGTTAACTCATCAACTAATAGTAAGAACCAGGATTCTGTATGTTCAATAGAAGGTGCTTATGAAACTGAATCAATGCAATAACAACTATGTCTCCATCACTGAAGGTGTCTTCAGAACAGAAGGTTCTTAGGAGAACAATGCACCATCGTGATACATGTTAACTCATGAACTAGACGTCAGAACCAGTATTCTGTGTGTGCAAATTGAAGTAGTTACAGAACCTGAATGAATGCAATATCAAATATGTCTCCATCTCTGAAAGTGTCTTCACAAGATAAGGTAATTAGGAGAACAATGCACCATAGTGATACATGTTAACTCCTGAACTAGCAGTAAGAACCAGGATTCTGTATGTGCAAAAGAAGGTGTTTGTGAAACAGAATCAAGGCAATATCAAATATGTCTCGATCACTGATAGTGTCTCCACAACAGAAGGTTCTTAGGAGAACAATGCACCATAGTGATACATGTTAACTCCTGAACTAGCAGTAAGAACCAGGATTGGGTATGTGCAAATGGAAGCAATTACTGAAACTGAATCAATGCAATATCCAATATTTCTCCATCACTGAAGGTGTCTTCAGAACAGAAGGTTCTTAGGAGAAGAATGCACCATAGTGACACATGTTAACTCATGAACTAATAGAAAGAACCAGGATTCTGTATGTGCAAATTGAAGTAGTTACTGAACCTGAATGAATGCAATATCAAATATGTCTCCATCACTGAAAGTGTCTTCACAAGAGAAGGTAATTAGGAGAACAATGCACCATAGTGATACATGTTAACACCTGATCTAGCAGTCAGAACCAAGATTCTGTATGTGCAAATGAAGTTGTTTGTAAAACAGATGCAATGCAAAATCAAATATATCTCCATTACTGAAGGTGACTCCACAACCCAAGGTTCTTAGAAGAACAATGCACCATAGTGACACATGTTAACTCCTGAACTAGCAGTAAAAACCAGGATTCTGTATGTTCAATAGAAGGTGTTAGTGAAACAGAATCAATGCAATATCAAATATGTCTCTATCACTGAAGGTGTCTTCAGAACAGAAGGTTCTTAGGAGAACAATGCACCACAGTGATACATGTTAACTCCTGAACTAGCAGTAAGAACCAGGATTCTGTATGGGCAAAATAAGGTGTTTGTGATACTGAATCAATGCAATAACAAATATGTCTCCATCACTGAAAGTGTGTACACTACAGAAGGTAATTAGGAGAACAATGCACCATAGTGATACATGTTAACTCCTGAACTAACAGTAAGAACCAGGATTCTGTATGTGCAAATTGAAGGAGTTACTGAATCTGAATGAATGCAATATCAAATATGTCTCCATCTCTGAAAGTGTCTTCACCAGATAAGGTAATTAGGAGAACAATGCACCATAGTGATACGTGTTAACTCCTGAACTAGCAGTAAGAACCAGGATTCTGTATGTGCAAAAGAAGGTGTTTGTGAAACAGAATCAATGCAATATCAAATATGTCTCCATCACTGAAAGTGTCTCCACAACAGAAGGTTCTCAGGAGAACAATGCACCATAGTGATACATGTTAACTCCTGAACTAGCAGTAAGAACCAGGATTGGGTATGTGCAAATGGAAGCAATTACTGAAACTAAATCAATGCAATATCCAATATTTCTCCATCACTGAACGTGTCTTCAGAACAGAAGGTTCTTAGGAGAAGAATGCACCAGAGTGACACATGTTAACTCATGAACTAATAGAAAGAACCAGGATTCGGTATGTTCAATAGAAGCTGTTTATGAAACTAAATCTATGCAATAACAACTATGTCTCCATCACTGAAGGTGTCTTCAGAACAGAAGGTTCTTAGGAGAACAATGCACCATCGTGATACATGTTAACTCATGAACTAGACGTCAGAACCAGTATTCTGTGTGTGCAAATTGAAGTAGTTACTGAACCTGAATGAATGCAATATCAAATATGTCTCCATCTCTGAAAGTGTCTTCACAAGATAAGGTAATTAGGAGAACAATGCACCATAGTGATACATGTTAACTCCTGAACTAGCAGTAAGAACCAGGATTCTGTATTTGGAAAAGAAGGTGTTTGTGAAACTGAATCAATGCAATATCAAATATGTCTCCATCACTGAAGGTGTCTTCAGAACAGAAGGTTCTTAGGAGAAGAATGTACCATAGTGACACATGTGAACTCATGAATTAATAGTAAGAACCAGCATTCTGTATGTTCAATAGAAGCTGTTTCTGAAACTGAATCAATGCAATAATAAATATGACTCCATCACTGAAGGTGTCTTCAGAACAGAAGGTTCTTAGGAGAACAATGCACCATAGTGATACATGTTAACTCCTGAACTAGAAGTAAGAACCAGGATTCTGTATGTGCAAATTGAAGCAGTTACTGAATCTGAATCAATGCAATATCAAATATGCCTCCATCACTGAAAGGGTCTTCACAACAGAAGGTTCTTAGGAGAACAATGCACCATAGTGACACAAGTGAACTCCTGAACTTGCAGTAAGAACTAGGATTCTGTATGTGCAAAAGAAGGTGTTTGTGAAACTGAATCAATGCAATATCTGATATGTCTCCATCACTGAAGGTGTCTTCAGAACAGAAGGTTCTTAGGAGAAGAATGCACCATAGTAACACATGTTAACTCATCAACTAATAGTAAGAACCAGGATTCTGTATGTTCAATAGAAGGTGTTTATGAAACTGAATCAATGCAATAACAACTATGTCTCCATCACTGAAGGTGTCTTCAGAACAGAAGGTTCTTAGGAGAACAATGCACCATCGTGATACATGTTAACTCATGAACTAGACGTCAGAACCAGTATTCTGTGTGTGCAAATTGAAGTAGTTACTGAACCTGAATGAATGCAATATCAAATATGTCTCCATCTCTGAAAGTGTCTTCACAACATAAGGTAATTAGGAGAACAATGCACCATAGTGATACATGTTAACTCCTGAACTAGCAGTAAGAACCAGGATTCTGTATGTGCAAAAGAAGGTGTTTGTGAAACAGAATCAAGGCAATATCAAATATGTCTCGATCACTGATAGTGTCTCCACAACAGAAGGTTCTTAGGAGAACAATGCACCATAGTGATACATGTTAACTCCTGAACTAGCAGTAAGAACCAGGATTGGGTATGTGCAAATGGAAGCAATTACTGAAACTGAATCAATGCAATATCCAATATTTCTCCATCACTGAAGGTGTCTTCAGAACAGAAGGTTCTTAGGAGAAGAATGCACCATAGTGACACATGTTAACTCATGAACTAATAGAAAGAACCAGGATTCTGTATGTGCAAATTGAAGTAGTTACTGAACCTGAATGAATGCAATATCAAATATGTCTCCATCACTGAAAGTGTCTTCACAAGAGAAGGTAATTAGGAGAACAATGCACCATAGTGATACATGTTAACACCTGATCTAGCAGTAAGAACCAAGATTCTGTATGTGCAAATGAAGTTGTTTGTAAAACAGATGCAATGCAAAATCAAATATATCTCCATTACTGAAGGTGACTCCACAACCCAAGGTTCTTAGAAGAACAATGCACCATAGTGACACATGTTAACTCCTGAACTAGCAGGAAAAAACCAGGATTCTGTATGTTCAATAGAAGGTGTTAGTGAAACAGAATCAGTGCAATATCAAATATGTCTCTATCACTGAAGGTGTCTTCAGAACAGAAGGTTCTTAGGAGAACAATGCACCACAGTGATACATGTTAACTCCTGAACTAGCAGTAAGAACCAGGATTCTGTATGGGCAAAATAAGGTGTTTGTGATACTGAATCAATGCAATAACAAATATGTCTCCATCACTGAAAGTGTGTACACTACAGAAGGTAATTAGGAGAACAATGCACCATAGTGATACATGTTAACTCCTGAACTAACAGTAAGAACCAGGATTCTGTATGTGCAAATTGAAGGAGTTACTGAATCTGAATGAATGCAATATCAAATATGTCTCCATCTCTGAAAGTGTCTTCACCAGATAAGGTAATTAGGAGAACAATGCACCATAGTGATACGTGTTAACTCCTGAACTAGCAGTAAGAACCAGGATTCTGTATGTGCAAAAGAAGGTGTTTGTGAAACAGAATCAATGCAATATCAAATATGTCTCCATCACTGAAAGTGTCTCCACAACAGAAGGTTCTCAGGAGAACAATGCACCATAGTGATACATGTTAACTCCTGAACTAGCAGTAAGAACCAGGATTGGGTATGTGCAAATGGAAGCAATTACTGAAACTAAATCAATGCAATATCCAATATTTCTCCATCACTGAACGTGTCTTCAGAACAGAAGGTTCTTAGGAGAAGAATGCACCAGAGTGACACATGTTAACTCATGAACTAATAGAAAGAACCAGGATTCGGTATGTTCAATAGAAGCTGTTTATAAAACTAAATCTATGCAATAACAACTATGTCTCCATCACTGAAGGTGTCTTCAGAACAGAAGGTTCTTAGGAGAACAATGCACCATCGTGATACATGTTAACTCATGAACTAGACGTCAGAACCAGTATTCTGTGTGTGCAAATTGAAGTAGTTACTGAACCTGAATGAATGCAATATCAAATATGTCTCCATCTCTGAAAGTGTCTTCACAAGATAAGGTAATTAGGAGAACAATGCACCATAGTGATACATGTTAACTCCTGAACTAGCAGTAAGAACCAAAATTCTGTATGTGCAAAACAATGTGTTTGTGAAACAGAATCAATGCAATATCAAATATGTCTCCATCACTGAACGTGTCTTCAGAAAAGAAGGTTCTTAGGAGAAAAATGCACCATAGTGACACATTAACTCATGAACTAGAAGTAAGACCCAGGATTCTGTATGTGCAAATTGAAGCAGTTACTTAATCTGAATCAATGCATTATCAAATATGTCTCCATCACTGAAAGTGTCTTCACAACAGAAGATTCTTAGGAGAACAATGCACCATAGTGACACATCTGAACTCCTGAACTAGCAGTAAGAACTAGGATTCTGTATGTGCAAAAGAAGGTGTTTGTGAAACTGAATCAATGCAATATCAAATATGTCTCCATCACTGAAGGTGTCTTCAGAACAGAAGGTTCTTAGGATAAGAATGCACCATAGTGACACATGTTAACTCATGAACAAATACAAAGAACCAGGATTCTGTATGTTCAATAGAAGGTGTTTCTGAAACTGAATCTATGCAATAACAACTATGCATCCATCACTGAAGGTGTCTTCAGAACAGAAGGTTCTTAGGAGAACAATGCACCATAGTGATACATGTTAACTCCTGAACTATAAGTACTAACCAGGATTCTGTATGTGCAAATTGATGTAGTTACTGAACCTGAATGAATGCAATATCAAATATGTCTCATCACTGAAAGTGTCTTCACAAGAGAAGGTAATTAGGAGAACAATGCAAAATAGTGATACATGTTAACTCATGAACTAATAGTAAGAACCAGGATTCTGTATGTGCAAATTGAAGCAGTTACTTAATCTCAATCAATGCAATATCAAATATGTCTCCATCACTGAAGGTGTTTTCAGAACAGAAAGTTCTTAGGAGAAGAATGCACCATAGTGACACATGTTAACTCATGAACTAATAGTAAGAATCAGGATTCTGTATGTTCAATATAAGGTGTTTCTGAAACTGAATCTATGCAATAACAACTATGTCTCCATCACTGAAGGTGTCTTCAGAACAAAAGGTTCTTAGGAGAACAATGCACCATAGTGATACATGTTAACTCCTGAACTAGAAGTAAGAACCAGGATTCTGTATGTGCAAATTGAAGTAGTTACTGAACCTGAATGAATGCAATATCAAATATGTCTCCATCACTGAAAGTGTCTTCACAAGAGAAGGTAATTAGGAGAACAATGCACCATAGTGATACATGTTAACTCCTGAACTAGCAGTAAGAACCTAGATTCTGTATGTGCAAAAGAAGGTGTTTGTAAAACTGATGCAATGCAAAATCAAATATATCTGCATTAGTGAAGGTGACTCCACAACGGAAGGTTCTTATAAGAACAATGCACCATAGTGACACATGTTAACTCCTGAACTAGCAGTAAGAACCAGGATTCTGTATGTTCAATAGAAGGTGTTAGTGAAACAGAATCAATGCAATATCAAATATGTCTCTATCACTGAAGGTATCTTCAGAACAGAAGGTTCTTAGGGGAAGAATGCACCATAGTGACACATGTTAACTCATGAACTAATAGTAAGAACCAGGATTCTGTATGTTGAATAGAAGGTGTTTTTAAAACTGAATCAATGCAATAACAAATATGTCTCCATCACTGAAGGTGTCTTCAGAACAGAAGGTTCTTAGGAGAACAATGCACCATAGTGATACATGTCAACTCCTGAACTAGAAGGAAGAACCAGGATTCTGTATGTTCAATAGAAGGTGTTAGTGAAACAGAATCAGTGCAATATCAAATATGTCTCTATCACTGAAGGTGTCTTCAGAACAGAAGGTTCTTAGGAGAACAATGCACCACAGTGATACATGTTAACTCCTGAACTAGCAGTAAGAACCAGGATTCTGTATGGGCAAAATAAGGTGTTTGTGATACTGAATCAATGCAATAACAAATATGTCTCCATCACTGAAAGTGTGTACACTACAGAAGGTAATTAGGAGAACAATGCACCATAGTGATACAT
Source organism: Urosaurus nigricauda (assembly GCA_034509955.1). NCBI lineage: Eukaryota > Metazoa > Chordata > Lepidosauria > Squamata > Phrynosomatidae > Urosaurus > Urosaurus nigricauda. The sequence goes on along the minus strand of JAOEGL010000005.1, from coordinate 103,719,758 downwards.
GTTAACTCCTGAACTAACAGTAAGAACCAGGATTCTGTATGTGCAAATTGAAGGAGTTACTGAATCTGAATGAATGCAATATCAAATATGTCTCCATCTCTGAAAGTGTCTTCACCAGATAAGGTAATTAGGAGAACAATGCACCATAGTGATACGTGTTAACTCCTGAACTAGCAGTAAGAACCAGGATTCTGTATGTGCAAAAGAAGGTGTTTGTGAAACAGAAACAATGCAATATCAAATATGTCTCCATCACTGAAAGTGTCTCCACAACAGAAGGTTCTCAGGAGAACAATGCACCATAGTGATACATGTTAACTCCTGAACTAGCAGTAAGAACCAGGATTGGGTATGTGCAAATGGAAGCAATTACTGAAACTAAATCAATGCAATATCCAATATTTCTCCATCACTGAACGTGTCTTCAGAACAGAAGGTTCTTAGGAGAAGAATGCACCAGAGTGACACATGTTAACTCATGAACTAATAGAAAGAACCAGGATTCGGTATGTTCAATAGAAGCTGTTTATGAAACTAAATCTATGCAATAACAACTATGTCTCCATCACTGAAGGTGTCTTCAGAACAGAAGGTTCTTAGGAGAACAATGCACCATCGTGATACATGTTAACTCATGAACTAGACGTCAGAACCAGTATTCTGTGTGTGCAAATTGAAGTAGTTACTGAACCTGAATGAATGCAATATCAAATATGTCTCCATCTCTGAAAGTGTCTTCACAAGATAAGGTAATTAGGAGAACAATGCACCATAGTGATACATGTTAACTCCTGAACTAGCAGTAAGAACCAAAATTCTGTATGTGCAAAACAATGTGTTTGTGAAACAGAATCAATGCAATATCAAATATGTCTCCATCACTGAACGTGTCTTCAGAAAAGAAGGTTCTTAGGAGAAAAATGCACCATAGTGACACATTAACTCATGAACTAGAAGTAAGACCCAGGATTCTGTATGTGCAAATTCAAGCAGTTACTTAATCTGAATCAATGCGTTATCAAATATGTCTCCATCACTGAAGGTGTCTTCAGAACAGAAGGTTCTTAGGAGAACTATGCACCATAGTGATACATGTTAACTCCTGAACTAGAAGTAAGAACCAGGATTCTGTATGTGCAAATTGAAGCAGTTACTTAATCTGAATCAATGCATTATCAAATATGTCTCCATCACTGAAAGTGTCTTCACAACAGAAGATTCTTAGGAGAACAATGCACCATAGTGACACATCTGAACTCCTGAACTAGCAGTAAGAACTAGGATTCTGTATGTGCAAAAGAAGGTGTTTGTGAAACTGAATCAATGCAATATCAAATATGTCTCCATCACTGAAAGTGTCTCCACAACAGAAGGTTCTTAGGAGAACAATGCACCATAGTGATACATGTGAACTCCTGAACTAGCAGTAAGAACCAGGATTGGGTATGTGCAAATGGAAGCAATTACTGAAACTGAATCAATGCAATATCAAATATGTCTCCATCACTGAAGGTGTCTTCAGAACACAAGGTTCTTAGGAGAACAATGCACCATAGTGACACATGTGAACTCCTGAACTAGAAGTAAGAACCAGGATTCTGTATGTGCAATTTCAAGCAGTTACTGAATCTGAATCAATGCAATATCAAATATGTCTCCATCACTGAAAGTGTCTTCACAACAGAAGATTCTTAGGAGAACAATGCACCATAGTGACACATGTGAACTCCTGAACTAGCACTAAGAACAAGGATTCTGTATGTCCAAAAAAAGGTGTTTCTGAAACTGAATCAATGCAATATCAAATATGTCTCCATCACTGAAGGTGTCTTCAGAACAGAAGGTTCTTAGGATAAGAATGCACCATAGTGACACATGTTAACTCATGAACAAATACAAAGAACCAGGATTCTCTGTGTTCAATAGAAGGTGTTTCTGAAACTGAATCTATGCAATAACAACTATGCCTCCATCACTGAAGGTGTCTTCAGAACAGAAGGTTCTTAGGAGAACAATGCACCATAGTGATACATGTTAACTCCTGAACTATAAGTACTAACCAGGATTCTGTATGTGCAAATTGATGTAGTTACTGAACCTGAATGAATGCAATATCAAATATGTCTCATCACTGAAAGTGTCTTCACAAGAGAAGGTAATTAGGAGAACAATGCAAAATAATGATACATGTTAACTCATGAACTAATAGTAAGAACCAGGATTCTGTATGTGCAAATTGAAGCAGTTACTTAATCTGAATCAATGCAATATCAAATATGTCTCCATCACTGAAGGTGTCTTCAGAACAGAAAGTTCTTAGGAGAAGAATGCACCATAGTGACACATGTTAACTCATGAACTAATAGTAAGAATCAGGATTCTGTATGTTCAATATAAGGTGTTTCTGAAACTGAATCTATGCAATAACAACTATGTCTCCATCACTGAAGGTGTCTTCAGAACAAAAGGTTCTTAGGAGAAAAATGCACCATAGTGATACATGTTAACTCCTGAACTAGAAGTAAGAACGAGGATTCTGTATGTGCAAATTGAAGTAGTTACTGAACCTGAATGAATGCAATATCAAATATGTCTCCATCACTGAAAGTGTCTTCACAAGAGAAGGTAATTAGGAGAACAATGCACCATAGTGACACATGTTAACTCCTGAACTGGCAGTAAGAACCAGGATTCTGTATGTTCAATAGAAGGTGTTAGTGAAACAGAATCAATGCAATATCAAATATGTCTCTATCACTGAAGGTATCTTCAGAACAGAAGGTTCTTAGGGGAAGAATGCACCATAGTGACACATGTTAACTCATGAACTAATAGTAAGAACCAGGATTCTGTATGTTGAATAGAAGGTGTTTTTAAAACTGAATCAATGCAATAACAAATATGTCTCCATCACTGAAGGTGTCTTCAGAACAGAAGGTTCTTAGGAGAACAATGCACCATAGTGATACATGTTAACTCCTGAACTAGAAGGAAGAACCAGGATTCTGTATGTGCAAAATAAGGTGTTTGTGATACTGAATCAATGCAATAACAAATATGTCTCCATCACTGAAAGTGTGTACACTACAAAAGGTAAGTAGGAGAACAATGCACCATAGTGATACATGTTAACTCCTGAACTAGCAGTAAGAACCAGGATTCTGTATGTGGAAAAAAAGGTGTTTATGAAACTGAATCAATGCAATATCAAATATGTCTCCATCACTGGTGTCTTCAGAACAGAAGGATCTTAGGACAAGAATGCACCATGGTGACACATGTGAACTCATGAATTAATAGTAAGAACCAGCATTCTGTATGTTCAATAGAAGCTGTTTCTGAAACTGAATCAATGCAATAATATATATGTCTCCATCACTGAAGGTGTCTTCAGAACAGAAAGTTCTTAGGAGAACAATGCACCATAGTGACACATGTGAACTCCTGAACTAGCAGTAAGAACTAGGATTCTGTATGTGCAAAAGAAGGTGTTTGTGAAACTGAATCAATGCAATATCAAATATGTCTCCATCACTGAAAGTGTCTCCACAACAGAAGGTTCTTAGGAGAACAATGCACCATAGTGATAAGTGTGAACTCCTGAACTAGCAGTAAGAACCAAGATTCTGTAAGTGCAAAAGAATTTGTTTGTGAAACAGAATCAATGCAATATCAAATATGTCTCCATCACTGAACGTGTCTTCAGAAAATAAGGTTCTTAGGAGAAAAATGCACCATAGTGACACATTAACTCATGAACTAGTAGTAAGAACCAGGCTTCTGTATGTGCAAATTGAAGCAGTTACTTAATCTGAATCAATGCATTATCAAATATGTCTCCATCACTGAAGGTGTCTTCAGAACAGAAGGTTCTTAGGAGAACAATGCACCATAGTGATACATGTTAACTCCTGAACTAGAAGTAAGAACCAGGATTCTGTATCTGCAAATGGAAGCAATTACTGAAACTGAATCAATGCAATATCAAATATATCTCCATCACTGAAGGTGTCTTCAGAACAGAAGGTTCTTAGGAGAAGAATGCACCATAGTGACACATGTTAATTCATGAACAAATGCAAAGAACCAGGATTCTGTATGTTCAATAGAAGGTGTTTCTGAAACTGAATCTATGCAATAACAACTATGTCTCCATCACTGAAGGTTTCTTCAGAACAGAAGGTTCTTAGGAGAACAATGCACCATAGTGGTACTTGTTAACTCCTGAACTATAAGTAAGAACCAGGATTTTGTATGTGCAAATTGAAGTAGTTACTGAACCTGAATGAATGCAATATCAAATATGTCTCCATCTCTGAAAGTGTCTTCACAAGATAAGGTAATTAGGAGAACAATGCACCATAGTGATACGTGTTAACTCCTGAACTAGCAGTAAGAACCAGGATTCTGTATGTGCAAAAGAAGGTGTTTGTGAAACAGAATCAATGCAATATCAAATATGTCTCCATCACTGAAAGTGTCTCCACAACAGAAGGTTCTCAGGAGAACAATGCACCATAGTGATACATGTTAACTCCTGAACTAGCAGTAAGAACCAGGATTGGGTATGTGCAAATGGAAGCAATTACTGAAACTAAATGAATGCAATATCCAATATTTCTCCATCACTGAACGTGTCTTCAGAACAGAAGGTTCTTAGGAGAAGAATGCACCAGAGTGACACATGTTAACTCCTGAACTAGCAGTAAGAACCTATATTCTGTATGTGAAAAAGAAGTTATTTGTAAAACTGATGCAATGCAAAATAAAATATATCTCCATTACTGAAGGTGACTCCACAACCGAAGGTTCTTAGAAGAACAATGCACCATAGTGACACATGTTAACCCCTGAACTAGCAGTAAGAACCAGGATTCTGTAAGTTCAATAGTTGCAAATTGAAGCAGTTACTGAATCTGAATCAATGCAATATCAAATATGTGTCCATCACTGAAAGTGTCTTCACAACAGAAGGTTCTTAGGAGAACAATGCACCATAGTGATACATGTTAACTCCTGAACTAGAAGGAAGAACCAGGATTCTGTATGTGCAAAATAAGGTGTTTGTGATACTGAATCAATGCAATAACAAATATGTCTCCATCACTGAAAGTGTGTACACTACAAAAGGTAAGTAGGAGAACAATGCACCATAGTGATACATGTTAACTCCTGAACTAGCAGTAAGAACCAGGATTCTGTATGTGGAAAAAAAGGTGTTTATGAAACTGAATCAATGCAATATCAAATATGTCTCCATCACTGGTGTCTTCAGAACAGAAGGATCTTAGGACAAGAATGCACCATGGTGACACATGTGAACTCATGAATTAATAGTAAGAACCAGCATTCTGTATGTTCAATAGAAGCTGTTTCTGAAACTGAATCAATGCAATAATATATATGTCTCCATCACTGAAGGTGTCTTCAGAACAGAAAGTTCTTAGGAGAACAATGCACCATAGTGACACATGTGAACTCCTGAACTAGCAGTAAGAACTAGGATTCTGTATGTGCAAAAGAAGGTGTTTGTGAAACTGAATCAATGCAATATCAAATATGTCTCCATCACTGAAAGTGTCTCCACAACAGAAGGTTCTTAGGAGAACAATGCACCATAGTGATAAGTGTGAACTCCTGAACTAGCAGTAAGAACCAAGATTCTGTAAGTGCAAAAGAATTTGTTTGTGAAACAGAATCAATGCAATATCAAATATGTCTCCATCACTGAACGTGTCTTCAGAAAATAAGGTTCTTAGGAGAAAAATGCACCATAGTGACACATTAACTCATGAACTAGTAGTAAGAACCAGGCTTCTGTATGTGCAAATTGAAGCAGTTACTTAATCTGAATCAATGCATTATCAAATATGTCTCCATCACTGAAGGTGTCTTCAGAACAGAAGGTTCTTAGGAGAACAATGCACCATAGTGATACATGTTAACTCCTGAACTAGAAGTAAGAACCAGGATTCTGTATCTGCAAATGGAAGCAATTACTGAAACTGAATCAATGCAATATCAAATATATCTCCATCACTGAAGGTGTCTTCAGAACAGAAGGTTCTTAGGAGAAGAATGCACCATAGTGACACATGTTAATTCATGAACAAATGCAAAGAACCAGGATTCTGTATGTTCAATAGAAGGTGTTTCTGAAACTGAATCTATGCAATAACAACTATGTCTCCATCACTGAAGGTTTCTTCAGAACAGAAGGTTCTTAGGAGAACAATGCACCATAGTGGTACTTGTTAACTCCTGAACTATAAGTAAGAACCAGGATTTTGTATGTGCAAATTGAAGTAGTTACTGAACCTGAATGAATGCAATATCAAATATGTCTCCATCTCTGAAAGTGTCTTCACAAGATAAGGTAATTAGGAGAACAATGCACCATAGTGATACGTGTTAACTCCTGAACTAGCAGTAAGAACCAGGATTCTGTATGTGCAAAAGAAGGTGTTTGTGAAACAGAATCAATGCAAAATCAAATATATCTCCATCACTGAAGGTGTCTCCACAACACAAGGTTATTAGGAGAACAATGCACCATTGTGACACATGTTAACTCCTGAACTAGCAGTAAGAACCAGGATTGGGTATGTGCAAATGGAAGCAATTACTGAAACTAAATGAATGCAATATCCAATATTTCTCCATCACTGAACGTGTCTTCAGAACAGAAGGTTCTTAGGAGAAGAATGCACCAGAGTGACACATGTTAACTCCTGAACTAGCAGTAAGAACCTACATTCTGTATGTGAAAAAGAAGTTATTTGTAAAACTGATGCAATGCAAAATAAAATATATCTCCATTACTGAAGGTGACTCCACAACCGAAGGTTCTTAGAAGAACAATGCACCATAGTGACACATGTTAACCCCTGAACTAGCAGTAAGAACCAGGATTCTGTAAGTTCAATAGTTGCAAATTGAAGCAGTTACTGAATCTGAATCAATGCAATATCAAATATGTGTCCATCACTGAAAGTGTCTTCACAACAGAAGATTCTTAGGAGAAGAATGCACCATAGTGACACATGTGAACTCCTGAACTAGCAGTAAGAACTAGGATTCTGTATGTGCAAAAGAAGGTGTTTATGAAACTGAATCTATGCAATAATAACTATGCCTGACCTGAATGAACCTGAACCTGAATGAACTCAATAACAACTATGTCTCCATCACTGAAGGTGTCTTCAGAACAAAAGGTTCTTAGGAGAACAATGCACCATAGTGATACATGTTAACTCCTGAACTAGAAGTAAGAACCAGGATTCTGTATGTGCAAATTGAAGCAGTTACTTAATCTGAATCAATGCATTATCAAATATGTCTCCATCACTGAAGGTGTCTTCAGAACAGAAGGTTCTTAGGAGAACAATGCACCATAGTGACACATGTGAACTCCTGAACTAGCAGTAAGAACTAGGATTCTGTATGTGCAAAAGAAGGTGTTTGTGAAACTGAATCAATGCAATATCAAATATGTCTACATCACTGAAAGTGTCTCCACAACAGAAGGTTCTTAGGAGAACAATCCACCATAGTGATACATGTTAACTGCTGAACTAGAAGTAAGAACCAGGATTCTGTATGTGCAAATTGAAGGAGTTACTGAACCTGAATGAATGCAATATCAAATATGTCTCCATCACTGAAAGTGTCTTCACAAGAGAAGGTAATTAGGAGAACAATGCACCATAGTGATACATGTTAACTCCTGAACTAGCAGTAAGAACCAAGATTCTGTATGTGCAAAAGAAGGTGTTTTTGAAACAGAATCAATGCAATATCAAATATGTCTCCATCACTGAAGGTGTCTTTAGAAAAGAAGGTTCTTAGGAGAAAAATGCACTATAGTGACACATTAACTCATGAACTAGAAGTAAGAACCAGGATTCTGTATGTGCAAATTGAAGCAGTTACTTAATCTGAATCAATGCATTATCAAATATGTCTCCATCACTAAAAGTTTGTACACTACAGAAGGTAATTAGGACAACAATGCACCATAGTGATACATGTTAACTCCTGAACTAGCAGTAAGAACCAGGATTCTGTATGTTCAATAGAAGCTGTTTCTGAAACTGAATCAATGCAATAATAAATATGTCTCCATCACTGAAGGTGTCTTCAGAACAGAAGGTTCTTGGGAGAACAATGCACCATAGTGATACATGTTAACTCCTGAACTATAAATAAGAACCAGGATTCTGTATGTGCAAATTGAAGTAGTTACTGAACCTGAATGAATGCAATATCAAATATGTCTCCATCACTGAAGGTGTCTTCTGAACAGAAGGTTCTTAGGAGAACAATGCACCATAGTGATACATGTTAACTCCTGAACTATAAGTAAGAACCAGGATTCTGTATGTGCAAATTGAAGTAGTTACTGAACCTGAATGAATGCAATATCAAACATGTCTCCATCACTGAAAGTGTCTTCACAACAGAAGGTAATTAGGAGAACAATGCACCATAGTGATACATGTTAAGTCCTGAACTAGCAGTAAGAACCAAGATTCTGTATGTGCAAAAGAAGTTGTTTGTAAAACTGATTCAATGCAAAATCGAATATATCTCCATTACTGAAGGTGACTCCACAACCGAAGGTTCTTAGGAGAAAAATGCACCATAGTGACACATGGTAACTCCTGAACTAGCAGTAAGAAACAGGATTCTGTTTGTGCAAAGGAAGGTGTTTGTGAAACAGAATCAATGCAATATCAAATATGTCTCCATCACTGAAGGTGTCTTCAGAAAATAAGGTTCTTAGGAGAAAAATGCACCATAGTGACACGTTAACTCATGAACTAGAAGTAAGAACCAGGATTCTGTATGTGCAAATTGAAGCAGTTACTTAATCTGAATCAATGCATTATCAAATATGTCTCCATCACTGAAGGTGTCTTCAGAACACAAGGTACTTAGGAGAACAATGCACCATAGGGATAGGTTTTCAGTTAGGACAAGGTTTAAGGTTTAGGGTTAGGGTTAGGGTTAGGGTAGTGTTTGGATTTCATTTAAATTAGGTTTATCTTTAGGGTTTGGGATGGCGTTAAGTTTAGGCTTAGTTTTAGGATTAGGATTAGGGTTTCGGGTTAGGGTTAGAATTAGAGTTAGGACTAGGTTTAGGGTTACGGTTAGGGCTAGGGTTAAGGTATAGGATTAGGGTTAGGGTTGGGTTTAGGTTTAGGGTTAGAATTTAGGTTTCTGTTTTGGGTTAGGACTAGGATTAAGGATTAGGGTTAGGGTTAGGGTAGTGTTAGGGTTTCATTTAAATTAGGATTAGCATTAGGATTTAGGATGGCGTTAAGGTTAGGGTTAGGGTTAGTGTTAGGTTAGGGTCAGCTTTAGGGTTTAGGGTTAGGGTTAGGGCTAGGGTTAGGGTTAGGGTTAGGGTTAGTTTAGGGAAATTGTTGCTGAAACTGATTCAATGCAATGTCACATTTAAATCCATGAAAGAAGGCTTATTCACAAGAGAAGGTTCTTAGGAGGACAATGCACCATAGGGTTAGGGTTAGGGTTAGGGTTAGGGTTAGGGCTAAGGTTAAGGTTTAAGATGAGAGTTAGGTTTAGGTTTAGGTTTAGGGTTAGGATTAGGGTTAGGGGTTATGTTTAGGGTTAAGGTTAGGTTTTAGGGTTAAGGTTAGGATTCGGGCTAGGGTTAATGTTCAGGATTAGGGTAGAGTTAGGGTTTCATTTAAATTAGGGTTAACGTTAGGGTTTGGGATGGCGTTAAGGTTAGGGTTAGGGTTACGGTTAGGTTTGGGTTAGCTTTAGGCTTTAGGGTTAGGGTTAGGGTTAGTTTAGGGAAATTGTTTCTGAAACTGATTTCAAATTTAAATCCATGAAAGAAGGGGTATTTACAAGAGAAGGTTCTTAGGAGGACAATGCACCATAGGGTTATGGATAGGGTATGGGATAGGGCTAGGGTTAAGGTTTAGGATGAGAGTTAGGTTTAGGTTTAGGGTTAGGGTTAGGGTTTATGGTTAGGGTTAGGGTTAGGGCTAGGGTTAGGGTTACGGTTAGGGCTAGTGTTAAGGATTAGGGTTAGGGTTAGGGTTAGGTGTAGAGTTACGGTTAGGGCTAGGGTTAAAGATTAGGGTTTGGGTTCGGGTCACGTTAGGGTTAGGGTTTTGTTTGAATTAGTGTTTGGGTTAGGGTTTGAGAGAGCGATAACGTTAGGGTTAGGGTCAGGGTCAGGTTCAGGGTTAGTTAAGGTTTAGGGTTAGGGTTAGTGTTAAGGTTATGGTTTAGGATTAGAATTAGGGTTAGGGTTAGGGTAGTGTTAGGGTTTCATTTAAATTAGGGTTAGCGTTAGGATTTGGGATGACGTTAAGGTTAGGGTTATTGTTAGGGTTATTGTTAGGGTTAGGGTTAGGGTTAAAGGTTAGGGCTAGGGTTAGGGCTAGGGCTAGGGTTAGGGTTAGGGTTAGGGTTAGGGTTTAGGCTTAGGGTTAGGCTTAGGGTTAGGTTTAGGAGCTAGGGTTAGCGTTCGGGTTAGGGTTAGGGCTAGGTTTAAGGTTTAGGATTAGGGTTAGGGTTAGGGTAGCGTTAGGGTTTCATTTAAATTAGGGTTAGCGTTAGGGTTTCAAATAGCGTTTAGGTTAGGGTTAGTGTCAGGGTCAGCGTCAGGGTTAGGGTTTAGGGTTAGGGTTAGGGTTACAGTTAAGGTTTAGGGTTAGGGTTAGGGTAGTGTTAGGGTTTTATTTAAACTAGGGTTAGCGTTCTGGTTTGGGATGGCGTTAAGGTTAGGGTTAGGGTTAGGTTTAGAGTTTAGGGTTAGGGTTAGAGTTAGGATTTAGGGATAGGGTTAGGGTTAGGACAAGGTTTAAGGTTTAGGGTTAGGGTTAGGGTTAGGGTAGTGTTAGGATTTCATTTAAATTAGGTTTAGCGTTAGGGTTTGGGAAGGCGTTAAGTTTAGGCTTAGGTTTAGGATTAGGCTTAAGGTTTAGGGTTAGGGTTAGGGTTAAGGTATAGGATTAGGGTTAGGTTTAGGTTTAGGTTCAGGGTTAGAATTTAGGTTTCTGTTTTGGGTTAGGAGTAGGATTAAGGATTAGGGTTAGGGTTAGGGTTAGGGTAGTGTTAGGGTTTCATTTAAATTAGGATTAGCATTAGGATTTGGGATGGTGTTAAGGTTAGGGTTAGGGTTAGGATAAGGGTTAGGGTTTATGTGTAGGGTTAGGGTTAGGGTTAGGGCTAGGGTTAATGTTTAGGATTAGGGTTAGGATTAGGGTTAGGGTAGAGTTAGGGTTTCATTTAAATTAGGGTTAGCGTTAGGGTTTCGGATGGCGTTAAGGTTCGGGTTAGGGTTAGCGTTAGGTTAGGGTCAGCTTTAGGGTTTAGGGTTTGGGTTAGGGCTAGGGCTAGGGTTAGGGTTAGGGTTAGGGTTAGTTTAGGGAAATTGTTGCTGAAACTGATTCAATGCAATGTCAAATTTAAATCCATGAAAGAAGGGTTATTCACAAGAGAAGGTTCTTAGGAGGACAATACACCATTGGGTTAGGATTAGGGTTAAGGTTAGGGCTAGGGTTAAGGTTTAGGATGAGAGTTAGGCTTAGGTTTAGGGTAGGGTTAGGGTTTAGGGTTAGGTTTAGGGATAGGGCTAGGATTAGGGTTAGGGTTAGGGTTCGGGTTAAGGATTACGGTTAGGGTTTGAGTTAGGGTTAGGGTAGTGTTAGGGTTTCATTTAAATTAGGGTTAGCGTTAGGGTTTGGGATGGCGTTAAAGTCACGGTTAGGGTTAGGGTTAGGGTTAGGGTTTAGACTTTAGGGTTAGGCTTTAGGGTTAGGGTTAGGTTTTTGGGTTAGGGTTAGGGTTAGGGTTAGGGTAAAGGATTAGGGTTAGGGTTAGGGTAGTGTTTGGGTTTCATTTAAATTAGGGTAGGCCTTAGGGTTTGGGATGTCGTTAAGGTTAAAGTTAGGATTAGGGTTAGGATTAGTGTTAGGCTTAGGGTTTAGGGTTAGGGCTAGGGTTAAGGGTTAGGGTTAGGGTAGTGTTTGGGTTTCATTTAAATTAGGGAAGGCCTTAGGGTTTCGGATGGCGTTAAGGTTAAAGTTAGGATTAGGGTTAGGCTTAGGGTTAGGGTTTAGGGTTAGGGCTAGGGTTAAGGTTAGGGTTAGGGTTTACGGTTAGGGTTTAGGGTTAGGATTAGGGTTAGAATTTAGGTTTCTGTTATGGGTTAGGACTAGGAATAAGGATTAGGGTTAGGGTTAGGGTTAGGGTAGTGTTAGGGTTTCATTTAAATTAGGATTAGCATTAGGATTTGGGAACTGAAACTGAATCAATGCAATATCAAAATTGTCTCCATCACTGAAGGTGTCTTCACAACAGAATGTTAGTAGGAGAAGAATGCACCATAGTGACACATGTAAACTACTGAACTATCAGTAAGAACGAGGATTCTGTATGTGCAAAGAAGTTGTTTGTGAATCTGAATCAAAGCAATATCAAATATGCCTCCATCACTGAAGGTGTTTTCAGAACAGAAGGTTCTTAGGAGAAAAATGCACCATAGTGATACATGTTAACTCCTGAACTAGCAGTAAGAACCAAGATTTTGTATGTGCAAAAGAAGGTGTTTGTGAAACAGAATCAATGCAATATCAAATATGTCTCCATCACTGAAGGTGTCTTCAGAAAATAAGGTTCTTAGGAGAAAAATGCACCATAGTGACACGTTAACTCATGAAATAGAAGTAAGAACCAGGATTCTGTATGTGCAAATTGAAGCAGTTACTTAATCTGAATCAATGCATTATCAAATATGTCTCCATCACTGAAGGTGTCTTCAGAACACAAGGTACTTAGGAGAACAATGCACCATAGTGATACATGTTAACTCCTGAACTAGAAGTAAGAACCAGGATTCTGTATGTGCATATTGAAGCAGTTACTGAATCTGAATCAATGCAATATCAAATATGTCTCCGTCACTGAAAGTGTCTTCACAACAGAAGATTCTTAGGAGAACAATGCACCATAGTGACACATGTGAACTCCTGAACTAGCACTAAGAACTAGGATTCTGTATGTGCAAAAGAAGGTGTTTGTGAAACTGAATCAATGCAATATCAAATATGTCTCCATCACTGAAGGTGTCTTCAGAACAGAAGGTTCTTAGGAGAAGAATGCACCATAGTGACACATGTTAACTCATGAACAAATACAAAGAACCAGGATTCTGTATGTTCAATTGAAGGTGTTTCTGAAACTGAATCAATGCAATATCAAATATGTCTCCATCACTGAAGGTGTCTTCAGAACAGAAGGTTCTTACGATAAGAATGCACCATAGTGACACATGTTAACTCATGAACAAACACAAAGAACCAGAATTCTGTATGTTCAATAGAAGGTGTTTCTGAAACTAAATCAATGCAATAACAAATATGTCTCCATCACTGATGGTGTCTTCAGAACAGAAGGTTCTTAGGAAAAGAATGCACCATAGTGACACATGTTAACTCATCAACTAATAGTAAGTACCAGGATTCTGTATGTTCAATAGAAGGTGTTTATGAAACTGAATCTATGCAATAACAACTATGTCTCCATCACTGAAGGTGTCTTCAGAACAGAAGGTTCTTAGGAGAACAATGCACCATCGTGATACATGTTAACTCCTGAACTAGACGTCAGAACCAGTATTCTGTGTGTGCAAATTGAAGTAGTTACTGAACCTGAATGAATGCAATATCAAATATGTCTCCATCACTGAAAGTGTCTTCACAAGAGAAGGTAATTAGGAGAACAATGCACCATAGTGATACATGTTAACTCCTGAACTAGCAGTAAGAACCAGGATTCTGTATGTGCAAAAGAAGGTGTTTGTGAAACAGAATCAATGCAATATCAAATATGTCTCTATCACTGAAGGTGTCTTCAAAACAGAAGATTCTTAGGAGAACAATGCACCATAGTGACACATGTGAAGTTCTGAACAAGCAGTAAGAACTAGGATTCTGTAAGTGCAATAGAAGCAGTTACTGAATCTAAATCAATGCAATATCAAATATGTCTCCATCACTGTAAGTGTCTTCACAACAGAAGGTTCTTTGGAGAACAATGCACCATAGTGACACATGTTAACTCCTGAACTAGCAGTAAGAACCAGGATTCTGTATGTGCAATAGAAGGTGTTTGTGAAACTGAATGAATGCAATATCAAATATGTCTCCATCACTGAAGGTGTCTTCAGAACAGAAGGTTCTTAAAGAAGAATGCACCATAGTGATACATGTTAACTCCTGAACTAGAAGTAAGAACCAGGATTCTGTATGTGCAAATTGTAGCAGTTACTGAACCTGAATGAATGCAATATCAAATATGTCTCCATCACTGAAAGTGTCTCCACAACAGAAGGTTCTTAGGAGAACAATGCACCATAGTGACACATGTTAACTCCTGAACTAGCAGTAAGAACCAGGATTCTGTATGTGCAAAAGAAGGTTTTTGTGAAACAGAATCAATGCAATATCAAATATGTCTCCATCACTGAAGGTGTCTTCAGAACAGAAGGTTCTTAGGAGAAGAATGCACCATAGTGACACATGTTAACTCATGAACTAATAGTAAGAAACAGGATTCTGTATGTTCAATAGATGGTGTTTTTGAAACTGAATCAATGCAATAACAAATATGTCTCCATCACTGAAAGTGTCTTCACAACAGAAGGTTCTTAGGAGAACAATGCACCATAGTGATACATGTTAACTCCTGAACTAGCAGTAATAACCAGGATTCTGTATGTGCAAATGGAAGCAGTTACTGAAACTGAATCAATGCAATATCAAATATGTCTCCATCACTGAAGGTCTCTTCACAACAGAAGGTTCCTAGGAGAAGAATGCACTATAGTGACACATGTAAACTCTTGAACTAATAGTAAGATCCAGGATTCTCTATGTGTAAAAGAAACTGAATCAATCCAATATCAAATATCTGTCCATCATTGAAGGTGTTTTACACAGGACAAGGTTCTTAGGAGTACAATGCACCATAGTTATGCATGTTATATCCTCAACCTTTAAATTAGGATTAGGATTAGGATTTGGGCAAGGTTCAGGGTTATGTTTGGCGTTCGGGTTCAGGATAGGATTCGGGTTATGGGTAGGGTTAGGTTAATTTTATGGTTTAGTTTAGAGTAGGGTTAGGGTCAGGGTCAAGCTAAATGTAAGGGGTTTTGTTCGGGTTAGGTTTAGGGTTAGGTTAGGTTCAGGGTTTCGGTTAAGGTTAGGATTAGGGTTAGGTTTAGCGGTTCTATTCGGGTTCGGGTTTAGGTTCAGATTTGGATTATCGTTAGGGTTAGGGCTTGTTTAGGGTTAGGGTTAGGCTTAGGTTTAGATTTACTTTAGGGTTAGTGTTAGTGTTAGAGTTAGGGTTGGGTTAGGTGTTGGTTTAGGGTTAGGTTAGGGTTTGGTTTCAGGTTAGGGTTAGGGTTATGGTGAGGGTGAAGGTTAGGGTTAAGATTAGGGTTAGGGTTAGGTTTTTGCTTAGGATTCTGTTCCGGATAGGGTTAATGTGAGGGTGAGGGTTATAGTTGGGTAAGTTTTATGGTTAGGATTAGGGTCAGGTTAGGGTTTGGAATAGGGCTTGAGTTAGTTTTAGGGTCAGGGATAGGGTTAGAATTTGGTTTATGGTTAGGGTTCGGGTTCGGGTAGGTTTAGGTTAGGTTTAGGTTTAGGGTTGGATTAGGTTAGGGTTGGGTAAGCGTTAGGTTAGGTTTAGGTTTAGTTAAGGGTTGGGGTTAGGGTTTGGTTAGGGTTAGGGTTAGGTTAGGGTTAGGGTTAGGGTTAGGTTAGTTTAAGTTTAGGGATAGGATAGGTTAGCATTAGGATTAAGGTTAAAGGTAGGTTAGGTTTAAGTTTAGTTTAGTGTTAGGGTTAGGTTTGGGATAGGGTTAGGATTAGGTTTGGATTAGGGTTAGGGTTAGGGTTAGGTTAGGGTTAGTGTTTCGTTTAAATTAGTGTTAGGGTTAGGGTTTGGGAGAGCTATAAGGTTAGGGTTAGGGTCAGGGTGAGGTTCAGGGTTAGTTAAGGTTTAGGGTTAGGGTTAGGGTTAAGGTTTAGGGTTAGGATTAGGGTTTAGGGTTAGGGTTAGGGTTAGGATTTAGGGTTAGGGTTCGGGTTAGGGTTAGGGCTAGGGTTAAGGTTTAGGGTTTGGGTTAGGGTAGTGTTAAGGTTTCATTTGAATTAGGGTTAGCGTTAGGGTTTGGGATGGTGTTAAGTTTAGGCTTAGGGTTAGGTTTAGGCTTAGCCTTTAGGGTTAGGGTTAGAGTTAGGGCTATGGTTAGGGTTAGGGTTAGGGCTAGTGTTAAGGTTCAGGATTAGGGTTAGGGTTTGGATTTAGGTTTAGGTTTAGGGTTAGGGCTAGGGTTAAGGATTAGGGTTAAGGTTAGGGTTAGGGTTAGGGTAGTGTTAGGGTTTCATTTAAATTAGGGTTAGCGTTAGGGTTTGGGATGGCGTTAAGTTTAGGGTTAGGTTTAGGTTTAGGGTTAGGGTTAGGCTTAGGGTTTAGGGTTCGGATTAGGGTTACGGTTTATGGTTAGGGTTAGGGTTTTGGGTTTAGGGTTAGGGTTAGAGTTAGGGCTAGGGTTAATGTTTAGGGTTCGGGTTAGGTTAGTTTAAGTTTAGGGATAGGATAGGTTAGCATTAGTGTTTAGGTTAAAGGTAGGTTAGGTTTAAGTTTAGTTTAGGGTTAGGGTTAGGTTTAGGATAGTGTTAGGGATTAGGTTTGGATTCGGGTTAGGTTTAGGGTTAGGTTAGGGTTAGTGTTTCGTTTAAATTAGTGTTAGGGTTAGGGTTTGGGAGAGCGATAAGGTTAGGGTTAGGGTCAGGGTCAGGTTCTGGGTTAGTTAAGGTTTAGGGTTAGGGTTAGGGTTAAGGTTAAGCATTAGGATTAGGATTAGGGTTAGGGTGAGGGTTAGGGTAGTGTTAGGGTTTCATTTAAATTAGGGTTAGAGTTAGGGTTTGGGATGGCGTTAAGGTTAGGGTTATTGTTAGGGTTAGGGTTTGGGATAGCGTTAAGGTTAGGGTTAGGGTCAGGGTCAGGGTTAGGGTTTAGGGTTAGGGTTAGGGTTAGGGTTTAGGGTTAGGGTTAGGGTTTAGGGTTAGGTTTAGGGTTGGGGCTAGGGTTAAGGTTTAGGGTTCGGGTTAGGGTTAGGGTAGTGTTAGGTTTTCATTTAATTTAGGGTTAGCGTTAGGGTTTGGGATGGCGTTAAGGTTAGGTTTAGGGTTAGGCTTAGGGTTTAGGGTTAGGGTTAGGGTTTATGGTTAGGGATAGGGTTAGGGTTTAGGGTTAGGGTTAGGGTTAGGTTTTAGGGCTAGGGTTAGGGTTAGGGCTAGGGTTAATGTTTAGGCTTAGGGTTAGTGTTAGGGTTAGGTTAGTTTCAGTTTAGGGATAGGATAGGTTAGCATTAGTGTTACGGTTAAAGGTAGGTTAGGTTTAAGTGTAGTTTAGGGCTAGGGTTAGGTTTGGGATAGTTTTAGAATTAGGTTTGCATTAGGGTTAGGGTTAGGGTTAGGTTAGGGTTAGTGTTTCGTTTAAATTAGTGTTAGGGTTAGGTTTTGGGAGAGCGATAAGGTTAGGGTTAGGGTCAGTGTCACGTTCAGGGTTAGGGTTAGGGTTAGGGTTAGGGATAGGGTTACGGTTAGGGTTAGGGTAGTGTTAGGGTTTCATTTAAATTAGGGTTAGCGTTAAGGTTTGGATGGCATTAACGTTAGGGTTATTGTTAGGGTTAGGGTTTGGGATAGCGTTAAGGTTAGGGTTAGGGTCAGGTTCAGGTTCAGGGTTAGGGTTTAGGGTTAGGGTTTAGAGTTCGGGTTCGGGTTAGGGGTTAGGGTTAGGGTTAGGGCTAGGGTTAAGGTTTAGGGTTAGGGTTAGGGTTAGGGTAGTGTTAGGGTTTCATTTAAATTAGGGTTAGCGTTAGGGTTTGGGATGGCTTTTAGGTTAGGGTTAGGGTTAGGGTTAGGGTTTGGGATAGCGTTAAGGTCAGGGTTAGGGTCAGGGTCAGGTTCAGGGTTAGGGTTTAGGGTTAGGGTTTAGAGTTCGGGTTCGGGTTAGGGTTTAGGGTTAGGGTTAGGGCTAGGGTTAAGGTTTAGGGTTAGGGTTAGGGTTAGGGTAGTGTTAGGGTTTCATTTAAATTAGGGTTAGCGTTAGGGTTTGGGATGGCTTTTAGGTGAGGGTTAGGGTTAGGGTTAGGTTTAGGTTTAGGGTTAGGGCGAGGGCTAGGTTTAAGGTTTAGAATTAGGGTTAGGGTTAGGGTAGTGTTAGGGTTTCATTTAAATTAGGGTTAGCGTTAGGGTTTGGGATGGCGTTAAGGTTAGGGTTAGGGTTACGGTTAGGTTAGGGTTAGCTTTAGGGTTTAGGGTTAGGGTTAGGGTTTGTTTAGGGAAATTGATTCTGAAACTGATTCAAAGCAATGTCTAATTTAAATCCATGAAAGAAGGGGTATTCACAAGAGAAGGTTCTTAGGAGGACAATGCACCATAGGGTTATGGTTAGGGTATGGGGTAGGGCTAGGGTTAAGGTTTAGGATGAGAGACAGGTTTAGGTTTAGGGTTAGGGCTAGGGTTAGGGTTACGGTTAGGGCTAGTGTTAGGTTTAGGTTTAGGTTAGGGTTAGGGTTAGGGTTAGGGTCAGGTTAGGGTTAGGGTTTTGTTTAAATTAGTGTTTGGGTTAGGGTTTGGGAGAGCGATAAGGTTAGGGTTAGGGTCAGGGTCAGGTTCAGGGTTAGTTAAGGTTTAGGGTTAGGGTGAGTGTTAAGGTTAGGGTTTAGGATTAGGATTAGGGTTAGGGTTAGGGTAGTGTTAGGGTTTCATTTAAATTAGGGTTAGCGTTAGGGTTTGGGATGGCGTTAAGGTTAGGGTTATTGTTAGGGTTATTGTTAGGGTTACGGTTTGGGTTAGGGTTAGGGATTAGGGTTAGGGTTAGGGTTAGGGTTAAGGATTTGGGTTAGGGTTTGGGCTAGGGTTAGGGTTAGGGTAGTGTTAGGGTTTTATTTAAACTGGGGTTAGCGTTATGGTATGGGTTGGCGTTAAGGTTAGGGTTAGGGTTAGGTTTCGGGTTTAGGGTAAGGGTTAGGGTAGTGTTAGGGTTTCATTTAAATTAGGGTTAGCGTTAGGGTTTCGGATAGCGTTTAGGTTAGGGTTAGTGTCAGGGTCAGGGTTAGGGGTTAGGGTTAGGGTTAGGGTTACGGTTAGGGTTTTGGGTTAGGGTTAGTGTTACGGTTAAGGGATAGGGTTAGGGTTAGGGTTAGGGTAGTGTTAGGGTTTTATTTAAACTAGGGTTAGCGTTATGGTATGGGATGGCGTTAAGGTTAGGGTTAGGGTTAGGTTTCGGGTTTAGGGTAAGGGTTAGGGTTAGAGTTAGGATTTAGGGATAGGGTTAGGGTTAGGACAAGGTTTAAGGTTTACGGTTAGGGTTAGGGTTAGGGTAGTGTTAGGATTTCATTTAAATTAGGTTTCGGTTTAGGGTTTGGGATGGTGTTAAGTTTAGGCTTAGTCTTAGGATTAGTCTTAGGGGTTAGGGTTACGGTTAGGGTTAGAATTAGAGTTAGGACTAGGTTTAGGGTTACGGTTAGGCCTAGGGTTAAGGTATAGGATTAGGGTTAGGGTTAGGGTTAGGTTTAGGGTTAGAATTTAGGTTTCTGTTTTGGGTTAGGACTAGGATTAAGGATTAGGGTTAGGGTTAGGGTAGTGTTAGGGTTTCATTTAAATTAGGATTAGCATTAGGATTTGGGATGGCGTTAAGGTTAGGGTTAGGGTTAGGTTTAGGGTTAGAATTAGGGTTAGGGTTTATGTTTAGGGTTAGGGTTTAGGGTTAGGTTTTAGGGTTAGGGTTAGGTTTTAGGGTTAGGGTTAGGGTTAGGGCTACGGTTAATGTTTAGGATTGGGGTAAGGATTAGGGTTAGGGTAGAGTTAGGGTTTCATTTAAATTGGGTTAGCGTTAGGCTTTCGGATGTCGTTAAGGTTAGGGTTAGGGTTAGAGTTAGGGTTAGGGTTAGGGTTAGTTTAGGGAAATTGTTGCTGAAACTGATTCAATACAATGTCAAATTTAAATCTATGAAAGAAGGGTTATTCACAGGAGAAGGTTCTTAGGAGCACAATGCAACATAGGGTTAGGGTTAAGGTTAGGGCTAGGGCTAGGGTTAAGGTTTAGGATGAGAGTTAGGTTTAGGTTTAGGGTTAGGGTTTAGGGTTAGGGTTAGGGCTAGGGCTAGGATAAGGTTTAGGGTTAGGGTTCGGGTTAAGGATTAGGGTTAGGGTTAGGGTAGTGTTTGGGTTTCATTTAAATTAGGGTAGGCCTTAGGATTTGGGATGGTGTTAAGGTTAAAGTTAGGATTAGGGTTAGGATTATGGTTAGGCTTAGGGTTTAGGGTTAGGGCTAGGGTTAGGGTAGTGTTTGGGTTTCATTTAAATTAGGGTAGGCCTTAGGGTTTGGGATGGCATTAAGGTTAAAGTTAGGATTAGGGTTAGGATTAGGGTTAGGGTTAGGGTTTAGGGTTAGGGCTAGGGTTAAGGTTAGGGTTAGGGGTAGGATTAAGGTTAGGGTTAGGGTTAGGGTTAAGGTTTAGGGTTTAGGGTTAGGGTTAGGGTTAGGGTTTAGGGTTAGGGTTAGTTTACGGAAACTGTTTCTGAAACTTAATCAATGCAATGTAAAATTTAAATCCATGAAAGAAGGGGTATTCACAACAGAAGGTTCTTGGGAGGACAATGCACCATAGTGATACATGTGAACTCCTGAACTAGCAGTAAGAACCAGGATTCTGTATGTGCAAATGGAAGCAGTTACTGAAACTAAATCAATACAATATCAAATATGTCTCCATCACAGAAAGTGTCTTCAGAACAGAAGGTTCTTAGGAGAAGAATGCACCATAGTGACACACGTGAACTCATGAACTAATAGTAAGAACCAGGATTCTGTATGTTCAATAGAAGGTGTTTGTGAAACTGAATCAATGCAATATCAAATATGTCTCAATCACTGAAGGTGTCTTCAGAACAGAAGGTTCTTAGGAGAAGAATGCACCATAGTGATACATGTTAACTCATGAACTAGCAGTAAGAACCAAGATTCTGTATGTGCAAAAGAAGTTGTTTGTAAAACTGATTCAATGCAAAATCAAATATATCTCCATTACTGAAGGTGACTCCACAACCGAAGCTTCTTAGGAGAACAATGCACCATAGTGACACATGTTAACTCCTGAACGAGCAGTAAGAACCAGGATTCTGTATGTTCAATAGAAGCTGTTTCTGAAACTGAATCAATGCAATATCAAATATGTCTCCATCACTGAAAGTGTCTCTACAACAGAAGGTTCTTAGGAGAACAATGTACCATAGTGATACATGTTAACTCCTGAACTAACAGTAAGAAACAGGATTCTGTATGTGCAAATGGAAGCAGTTACTGAAACTGAATCAATGCAATATCAAATATGTCTCCATCACTGAAGGTGTCTTCACGACAGAAGGTTCTTAGGAGAACAATGCACCATAGTGATACATGTTAACTCCTGAACTAGCAGTAAGAACCTGGATTCTGTATGTGCAAACGGAAGCAGTTACTGAAACTTAATCAATGCAATATCAAATATGTCTCCATCACTGAAGGTGTCTTCACGACAGAAGGTTCTTAGGAGAACAATGCACCATAGTGACACATGTTAACTCCTGAACTAGCAGTCAGAACCAGGATTCTGTATGTGCAGAAGAAGGTGTTTGTGAACCTGAATCAATGCAATATCAAATATGTCTCCATCACTGAAGGACTCTTCACAACAGAAGGTTCCTAGGAGAAGAATGCACTATAGTGACACATGTAAACTCTTGAACTAAGAGTAAGATCCAGGATTCTCTATGTGTAAAAGAAGGTGTTTTTGACACTGAATCAATGCAATATCAAATATGTCTCCAGCACTGAAGGTGTCTTCACAACAGAAGATTCCTAGGAGAACAATGCACCATAGTGATACATGTTCACTCCTGAACTAGCAGTAAGAACCAGGATTCTGTATGTGCAAATGGAAGCTGTTTCTGAAACTGAATCATTCCAATATCAAATATCACTCCATTATTGAGGGTTTTTTCACAGGACAAGGTTCTGAGGAGTACAATGCACCCTAGTGATACCTGTTAACTCCTGAACTAGGAGTACGAACCATTATTCTGTATGTGCAAATGGAAGCCGTTTCTGGAACTGAATCAAAGGAATATCAAATTTATCTCCCTCAGTGAAGGTGTCTTCACAAAAGACGTTTCTTAGCAGTACAATGCACCATAGTGATACATCTTAACTCCTGACCTAGCCCTAAGAACCAGGATTCTGTATGTGCAAATGGAAGATGTTTCTGAAACTGAATCAATCCAATATCAAATATCTGTCCATCATTGAAGTTGTTTTACATAGGACAAGGTTCTTAGGAGTACAATGCACCATAGTTATACATGTTATATCCTCAAGCTTTAAATTAGGATTAGGATTAAGATTTGGGCAAGGTTCAGGGTTATGTTTGGCGTTCGGGTTCAGGATAAGACGAATAACCCTGAACCTTGCCCAAATCCTAATCCTAATCCTAATTTAAAGCTTGAGGATATAACATGTATGGTTATGGGTAGGGTTAGGTTAATTTTATGGTTTAGTTTAGAGTAGGGTTAGGGTCAGGGTCAAGCTAAATGTAAGGGGTTTTGTTCGGGTTAGGTTTAGGGTTAGGTTAGGTTCAGGGTTTTGGTTAAGGTTAGGATTAGGGTTAGGTTTAGAGGTTCTATTCGGGTTCGGGTTCAGGTTCAGATTTGGATTATGGTTAGGGTTAGGGTTTGTTTAGGGTTAGGGTTTGGGTTAGGGTTAGGATTAGCTTTAGATTTACTTTAGTGTTAGTGTTAGTGTTAGAGTTAGGGTTGGGTTAGGTGTTGGTTTAGGGTTAGGGTTAGGGTTAGGTTAGGGTTTGGTTTCAGGTTAGGGTTAGGGTTATGGTGAGGGTGAAGGTTAGGGTTAAGATTAGGGTTAGGGTTAGGTTTTTGCTTAGGATTCTGTTCCGGATAGGGTTAATGTGAGGGTGGGGGTAAGGGTCATAGTTTTGTAAGTTTTAGGGTTAGAATTAGGGTCAGGTTAGGGTTTGGAATAGGGCTTGAGTTAGTGTTAGGGTCAGGGATAGGGTTAGAATTTGGTTTATGGTTAGGGTTCGGGTTCGGGTAGGTTTAGGTTAGGTTTAGGTTTAGGGTTAGGGTGGATTGGGTTAGGGTTGGGTAAGCGTTAGGTTAGGTTTAGGTTTTGTTTAGGGTTGGGGTTAGGGTTTGGTTAGGGTTAGGGTTAGGTTAGGGTTAGGGTTAGGGTTAGGGTTCGGGTTAGGGTAGTTTAAGTTTAGGGATAGGATAGGTTAGCATTAGGGTTAAGGTTAAAGGTAGGTTAGGTTTAAGTTTAGTTTAGGGTTAGGGTTAGGTTTGGGATAGGGTTAGGATTAGGTTTGGATTAGGGTTAGGGTTAGGGTTAGGTTAGGGTTAGGGTTTCGTTTAAATTAGTGTTAGGGTTAGGGTTTGGGAGAGCGATAAGGTTAGGGTTAGGGTCAGGGTCAGGTTCAGGGTTAGTTAAGGTTTAGGGTTAGGGTTAGGGTTAAGGTTAAGGTTTAGGATTAGGATTAGGGTTAGGGTTAGGGTTAGGGTAGTGTTAGGGTTTCATTTAAATTAGAGTTAGCGTTAGGGTTTGGGATGGTGTTAAGGTTAGGGTTAGGGTTAGGCTTAGGGTTTAGGGTTAGGGTTAGGATTTAGGGTTAGGGTTAGGGTTAGGGCTAGGGCTAAGGTTTAGGATTAGGGTTAGGGTTAGGGTAGTGTTAGGGTTTCATTTTAATTAGGGTTAGCGTTAGGGTTTGGGATGGTGTTAAGTTTAGGCTTAGGCTTAGGTTTAGGCTTAGCATTTAGGGTTAGGGTTAGAGTTAGGGCTAGGGTTAGGGTTAGAGTTAGGGCTAGTGTTCAGGTTTAGGGTTAGGGTTAGGGTTAGGATTTAGGTTTAGGTTTAGGGTTAAGGCTAGGGTTAAGGATTAGGGTTCAGGTTAGGGTTAGGGTTGGGATAGTGTTAGGGTTTCATTTAAATTAGGGTTAGCGTTATAGTTTGGGATGGCGTTAAGTTTAGGGTTAGGTTTAGGTTTAGGTTTAGGGTTAGGCTTAGGGTTTAGAGTTCAGATTAGGGTTAGGGTTTATGGTTAGGGTTAGGGTTTTGGGTTTAGGTTTAGGGTTAGAGTTAGGGCTAGGGTTAATGTTTAGGGTTAGGGTTAGGGTTAGGTTAGTTTAATTTTAGGGATAGGATAGGTTAGCATTAGGGTTTAGGTTAAAGGTAGGTTAGGTTTAAGTTTAGTTTAGGGTTAGGGTTAGGTTTGGGATAGGGTTAGGGATTAGGTTTGGATTAGGGTTAGGGTTAGTGTTAGGTTAGTGTTAGGGTTTCGTTTAAATTAGTGTTAGGGTTAGGGTTTGGGAGAGCGATGAGGTTAGGATGAGAGTTAGGTTTAGGTTTAGGTTTAGGGTTAGGATTAGGGTTAGGGTTTAGGTTTAGGGTTAAGGTTAGGTTTTAGGGTTAGCCTTAGGATTCGGGCTAGGGTTGATGTTCAGGATTAGGGTTAGGGTTAGGGTAGAGTTAGGGTTTCATTTAAATTAGGGTTAAGGTTAGGGTTTGGGATGGCGTTAAGGTTAGGGTTAGGGTTACGGTTAGGTTAGGGTTAGCTTTAGGGTTTAGGGTTAGGGTTAGGGTTAGTTTAGGGAAATTGTTTCTGAAACTGATTCAATGCAATGTCAAATTTAAATCCATGAAAGAAGGGGTATTTACAAGAGAAGGTTCTTAGGAGGACAATGCACCATAGGGTTATGGATAGGGTATGGGATAGGGCTAGGGTTAAGGTTTAGGATGAGAGTTAGGTTTAGGGTTAGGGTTTATGGTTAGGGTTAGGGTTAGGGCTAGGGTTAGGGTTACGGTTAGGGCTAGTGTTAAGGATTAGGGTTAGGGTTAGGGTTAGGTGTAGAGTTACGGTTAGGGCTAGGGTTAAGGATTAGGGTTTGGGTTCGGGTCAGGTTAGGGTTAGGGTTTTGTTTGAATTAGTGTTTGGGTTAGGGTTTGAGAGAGCGATAAGGTTAGGGTTAGGGTCAGGGTCAGGGTCAGGGTTAGTTAAGGTTTAGGGTTAGGCTTAGTGTTAAGGTTAGGGTTTAGGATTAGAATTAGGGGTAGGGTTAAGGTTATAGTAGTGTTAGGGTTTCATTTAAATTAGGGTTAGCGTTAGGGTTTGGGATGGCGTTAAGGTTAGGGTTATTGTTAGGGTTATTGTTAGGGTTAGGGTTAGGATTAGGGTTAAGGGTTAAGGTTAGGGTTAGGGCTAGGGCTAGGGTTAGGGTTAGGGCTAGGGTTAGGGTTAGGGTTTAGGGTTAGGCTTAGGCTTAGAGTTAGGTTTAGGAGGTAGGGTTAGCGTTCGGGTTAGGGTTAGGGCTAGGTTTAAGGTTTAGGATTAGGGTTAGGGTTAGGGTAGTGTTAGGGTTTCATTTAAATTAGGGTTAGCGTTAGGGTTTCGGATAGCGTTTCGGTTAGGGTAAGTGTCAGGGTCAGGGTCAGGGTTAGGGTTTAGGGTTAGGGTTACGGTTAAGGGTTAGGGTTAGGGTTAGGGTAGTGTTAGGGTTTTATTTAAACTAGGGTTGGCGTTCTGGTTTGGAATGGCGTTAAGGTTAGGGTTAGGGTTAGGTTTAGAGTTTAGGGTTAGGGTTAGGGTTAGAGTTAGGATTTAGGGATAGGGTTAGGGTTAGGACAAGGTTTAAGGTTTAGGGTTAGGGTTAGGGTTAGGGTAGTGTTAGGATTTCATTTAAATTAGGTTTAGCGTTAGGGTTTGGGATGGCGTTAAGTTTAGGCTTAGGTTTAGAATTATGCTTAAGGTTTAGGGTTAGGGTTAGGGTTAAGGTATAGGATTAGGGTTAGGTTTAGGTTTAGGGTTAGAATTTAGGTTTCTGTTTTGGGTTAGGACTAGGATTAAGGATTAGGGTTAGGGTTAGGGTTAGGGTAGTGTTAGGGTTTCATTTAAATTAGGATTAGCATTCGGATTTGGGATGGTGTTAACGTTAGGGTTAGGGTTAGGATTAGGGTTAGGGTTAGGGTTAGGGTTTAGGGTTAGGGTTAGGTTTTAGGGTTACGGTTAGGGTTAGGGCTAGGGTTAATGTTTAGGATTAGGGTTAGGATTAGGGTTAGGGTAGAGTTAGGGTTTCATTCAAATTAGGGTTAGCGTTAGGGTTTCGGATGGCGTTAAGGTTCGGGTTAGGGTTAGCGTTAGGTTAGGGTCAGCTTTAGGGTTTAGGGTTTGGGTTAGGGCTAGGGCTCGTGTTAGGGTTAGGGTTAGTTTAGGGAAATTGTTGCTGAAACTGATTCAATGCAATGTCAAATTTAAATCCATGAAAGAAGGGTTATTCACAAGCGAAGGTTCTTAGGAGGACAATGCACCATAGGGTTAGGGTTAGGGTTAGGGCTAGGGTTAAGGTTTAGGATGAGAGTTAGGTTTAGGTTTAGGTTTATGGTTAGGGCTAGGGCTAGGATTAGGGTTAGGGTTAGGGTTCGGGTTAAGGATTACGGTTAGGGTTTGAGTTAGGGTTAGGGTAGTGTTAGGGTTTCATTTAAATTAGGGTTAGCGTTAGGGTTTGGGATGGCGTTAAAGTCACGGTTAGGGTTAGGGTTAGGGTTTAGACTTTAGGGTTAGGCTTTAGGGTTAGGGTTAGGTTTTTGGGTTAGGGTTAGGGTTAGGGTTAGGGTAAAGGATTAGGGTTAGGGTAGTGTTTGGGTTTCATTTAAATTAGGGTAGGCCTTAGGGTTTGGGATGTCGTTAAGGTTAAAGTTAGGATTAGGGTTAGGATTAGTGTTAGGCTTAGGGTTTAGGGTTAGGGCTAGGGTTAAGGGTTAGGGTTAGGGTTAGGGTCGTGTTTGGGTTTCATTTAAATTAGGGAAGGCCTTAGGGTTTCGGATGGCATTAAGGTTAAAGTTAGGATTAGGGTTAGGATTACTGTTAGGGTTTAGGGTTAGGGCTAGGGTTAAGGTTAGGGTTAGGGTTAGGGTTTAGGGTTAGGGTTTAGGGTTAGGGTTAGGGTTGAGGGTTAGGGTTAGGGTTAGAATTTAGGTTTCTGTTTTGGGTTAGGACTAGGAATAAGGATTAGGGTTAGGGTTAGGGTTAGGGTAGTGTTAGGGTTTCATTTAAATTAGGATTAGCATTAGGATTTGGGATGGCGTTAAGGTTAGGGTTAGGGTTAGGTTTAGGGTTAGGATTAGGGTTAGGGTTTTTGTTTAGGTTTAGGGTTAGGGTTAGGGTTTAGGGTTAGGGTTAGGTTTTAGGGTTAGGGTTAAGGTTAGGGCTAGGGTTAATGTTTAGGATTAGGGTTAGGATTAGGGTTAGGGTAAAGTTAGGGTTTCATTTAAATTAGGGTTAGCGTTAGGGTTTGGGATGGCGTTAAGGTTACGGTTAGGGTGAGGGTTAGGGTTTAGGCTTTATGGTTAGGGTTTAGGGTTAAGGTTAGGTTTTTGGGTTAGGGTTAGGGTTAGGGTAAAGGATTAGGGTTAGGGTTAGGGTAGTGTTTGGGTTTCATTTAAATTAGGGTAGGCCGTAGGGTTTCGGATGGCGTTAAGGTTAAAGTTAGGATTAGGCTTAGGGTTAGGGTTAGGGTTAGGCTTAGGGTTTAGGGTTAGGGCTAGGGTTAAGGGTTAGGGTTAGGGTAGTGTTTGGGTTTCATTTAAATTAGGGAAGGCCTTAGGGTTTGGGATGGCGTTAAGGTTAAAGTTAGGATTAGGTTTAGGTTTAGGGTTAGGGTTTAGGATTAGGGCTAGGGTTATGGTTAGGGTTAGAATTATGGTTAGGGTTTAGGGTTAGGGTTTAGGGTTAGGGTTAGGGTTTAAGGTTAGGGTTAGTTTAGGGAAACTGTTTCTGAAACTGATTCAATGCAATGTAAAATTTAAATCCATGAAAGAAGCGGTATTCACAACAGAAGGTTCTTGGGAGGACAATGCACCATAGTGATACATGTGAACTCCTGAACTAGCAGAAAGAACCAGGATTCTGTATGTGGAAATGGAAACTGGTTCTAAAACTGAATCAAAACAAAATCAAATTTATCTCCTTCCATGAAGGTGTGTTACCAATACAATGTTCTTAGGAGAACAATGCCCCAGGATTCTCTATGTGGAAAGGTAAAATGTTTCTGAACCTAATTCAATGCAATGCCAAATTTGTTCAAATTAACTGTTCAACTAGCAGTAAGAACCAAGATTCTGTATGTGCAAAAGGAAGATGTTTCTGAATGTGAATCAATCCAATATGAAATATCTCTTCATCATTGAAGGTGTTTTCACAGGACAAGGTTCTGAGGAGTACAATGCAACATAGTGATACCTGTTAACTCCTGAACTAGCAGTAAGAACCAGGATTCTGTATGTGCAAAAGAAGGTGTTTGTGAAACTGAATCAATGCAATATCAAATATGTCTCCATCACTGAAGGTGTCTTAAGAACAGAAGGTTCTTGGGAGAAGAATGCACCATAGTTATACATGTTAACTTCTGAACTAGAAATAAGATCCAGGATTCTGTATGTCCAAATTCAAGCAGTTAATGAACCTGAATGAATGCAATATCAAATATGTCTCCATCACTGAAGGTGTCTTCACAACAGAAGGTTCTTAAGAGAAGAATGCACCATAGTCTCAAGTGAACTTCTGAACTAGCAGTAAGAACAACGATTCTGTATGTGCAAAAGAAGGTGTTTGTGAAACTGAATCAATGCAATATCAAATATGTCTCCATCACTGAAGGTGTCTTCAGAACTGAAGGTTCTTAGGAGAAGAATGCACCATAGTGATACATGTTAACTCCTGAACTGGAAGTAAGAACCAGGATTCTGTATGTGCAAATTGAAGCAGTTACTGAACCTGAATGAATGCAATATCAAATATGTCTCCATCACTGAAATTGTCTCCACAACAGAAGGTTCTTAGGAGAACAATGGACCATAGTGACACATGTTAACTCCTGAACTAGCAGTAAGAACCAGGATTCTGTATGTGGAAAAGAAGGTGTTTGTGAAACAGAATCAATGCAATATCAAATATGTCTCCATCACTGAAGGTGTCTTTAGAACAGTAGGTTCTTAGGAGAGGAATGCACCATAGTGACACTTGTTAACTCATGAACTAATATTGAGAACCAGGATTATGTATGTTCAATAGAAGGTGTTTTTGAAACTGAATCAATGCAATAACAAATAAGTCTCCATCACTGAAAGTGTCTTCACAACAGAAGGTTCTTAGGAGAACAATGCACCATAGTGATACATGTTAACTCCTGAACTAGCAGTAAGAACCAGGATTCTGTATGTGCAAATGGAAGCAGTTACTGAATCTGAATCAATGCAATATCAAATTGTCTCCATCACTGAAGGTGTCTTCACAAGAGAAGGTTCTTAGGACAACAATGCACCCTAGTGACACATGTTAACTCCTGAACTAGCAGTAAGAACCAGGATTCTGTATGTGCAAAAGAAGGTGTTTGTGAAACAGATTCAATGCAATATCAAATATGTCTCCATCACTGAAGGTGTCTTCAGAACACTAGGTTCTTAGGAGAAGAATGCACCATAGTTACACTTGTTAACTCATGAACTAATATTGAGAACCAGGATTCTGTATGTTCAATAGAAGGTGTTTTTGGAACTGAATCAATGCAATAACAAATAAGTCTCCATCACTGAAAGTGTCTTCACAACAGAAGGTTCTTAGGAGAACAATGCACCATAGTGATACATGTTAACTCCTGAACTAGCAGTAAGAACCAGGATTCTGTATGTGCAAATGGATGCAGTGACTGAAACTGAATCAATGCAATATCAAATATGTCTCCATCAGTGAAGGTGTCTTCACGACAGAAGGTTCTTAGGAGAACAATGCAACATAGTGATACATGTTAACTCCTGAACTAGCATTAAGAGCCAGGATTCTGTATGTGCAAAAGGAAGCAGTTACTGAAACTGAATCAATGCAATATCAAATATATCTCCATCACTGAAGGTGTCTTCACGACAGAAGGTTCTTAGGAGAACAATGCACCATAGTGATGCAAGTTAACTCATGAACTAATAGTAAGAACAGGATTCTGTATGTGCAAAAGAAGCTGTTTCTGAAACTGAATCAATGCAATATCAAATATGTCTCCATCACTGAAGGTGTCTTCAGAACAGAAGGTTCTTAGGAGAAGAATGCACCATAGTGACACAGGTTAACTCATGAACTAACAGTAAGAATCAGGATTCTGTATGTTCAATAGAAGGTGTTTCTGAAACTGAATCAATGCAATAACAAATATGTCTCCATCACTGAAGGTGTCTTAAGAACAGAAGGTTCTTAGGAGAACAATGCACCATAGTGACACATGTTAACTCATGAACTAATAGTAAGAACGAGGATGCTGTATGTTCAATAGAAGCTGTTTCTGAAACTGAATCAATGCAATAATAAATATGTCTCCATCACTGAAGGTGTCTTCAGAACAGAAGGTTGTTAGGAGAACAATGCACCATAATGATACATGTTAACTCCTGAACTAGAAGTAAGAACCAGGATTCTGTATGTGCAAATAGAAGCAGTTACTGAATCTGAATCAATGCAATATCAAATATGTCTCCATCACTGAAAGTGTCTTCACAACAGAAGATTCTTAGGAGAACAATGCACCATAGAGACACATGTGAACTCCTGAACTAGCAGTAAGAACTAGGATTCTGTATGTGCAAAAGAAGGTGTTTGTGAAACTGAATCAATGCAATATCTCATATGTCTCCATCACTGAAGGTGTCTTCAGAACAGAAGGTTCTTAGGAGAAGAATGCACCATAATAACACATGTTAACTCATCAACTAATAGTAAGAACAAGGATTCTGTATGTTCAATAGAAGGTGTTTCTGAAACTGAATCAATGCAATGACAAATATGTCTCCATCACTGAAGGTGTCTTAAGAACAGAAGGTTCTTAGGAGAACAATGTACCAAAGTGATACATGTTAACTCCTGAACTAGAACTGAGAACCAGGATTCTGTATGTGCAAATTGAAGCAGTTACTGAATCTGAATCAATGCAATATCAAATATGTCTCCATCACTGAAAGTGTCTTCACAACAGAAGATTCTTAGGAGAACAATGCACCATAGTGACACATGTTAACTCATGAACTAGCAGTAAGAACCAGGATTCTGTATGTGCAAAAGAAGGTGTTTGTGAAGCAGAATCAATGCAATATCACATATGTCTCCATCACTGAAGGTGTCTTCAGAACAGTAGGTTCTTAGGAGAAGAATGCACCATAGTGACACTTGTTAACCCATGAACTAATAGTAAGAACCAAGATTCTGTATGTTCAATAGAAGGTGTTTTTGAAACTGAATCAATGCAATAACAAATATGTCTCCATCACTGAAAGTGTCTTCACTACAGAAGGTTCTTAGGAGAACAATGCACCATAGTGATACATGTTAACTCCTGAACTAGCAGTAAGAACCAGGATTCTGTATGTGTAAATGGAAGCAGTTACTGAAACTGAATCAATGCAATATCAAATATGTCTCCATCACTGAAGGTGTCTTCACGACAGAAGGTACTTAGGAGAACAATGCACCATAGTGATACATGTTAACTCCTGAACTAGCAGGAAGAACCAGGATTCTGTATGTGCAAATGGAAGCAGTTCCTGAAACTGTTTCAATGCAATATCAAATATGTATCCATCACTGAAGGTGTCTCCATAACTGAAGGTTCTTAGGAGAACAATGCACCATAGTGATACATGTTAACTCCTGAACTAGAAGTAAGAACCAGGATTCTGTATGTGCAAATGAAAGCAGTTACTGAATCTGAATCAATGCAATATCAAATATGTCTCCATCACTGAAGGGGTCTTCAGAACAGTAGGTTCTTAGGAGAAGAATGCACCATAGTGACACTTGTTAACTCATGAACTAATATTGAGAACCAGGATTCTGTATGTTCAATAGAAGGTGTTTTTGGAACTGAATCAATGCAATAACAAATAACTCTCCATCACTGAAAGTGTCTTCACAACAGAAGGTTCTAAGGAGAACAATGCACCATAGTGATACATGTTAACTCCTGAACTAGCAGTAAGAACCAGGATTCTGTATGTGCAAATGGAAGCAGTTACTGAAACTGAATCAATGCAATATCAAATATGTCTCCATCACTGAAGGTGTCTTCACGACAGAAGGTTGTTAGGAGAACAATGCACTATAGTGATGCAAGTTAACTCATGAACTAATAGTAAGAACAGGATGCTGTATGTGCAAAAGAAGCTGTTTCTGAAACTGAATCAATGCAATATCAAATATGTCTCCATCACTGAAGGTGTCTTCAGAACAGAAGGTTCTTAGGAGAAGAATGCACCATAGTGACACAGGTTAACTCATGAACTAATAGTAAGAATCAGGATTCTGTATGTTCAATAGAAGGTGTTTCTGAAACTGAATCAATGCAATAACAAATATGTCTCCATCACTGAAGGTGTCTTCACAACAGAAGGTTCTTAGGAGAACAATGCACCATAGTGATACATGTTAACTCCTGAACTAGAACTGAGAACCAGGATTCTGTATGTGCAAATTGAAGCAGTTACTGAATCTGAATCAATGCAATATCAAATATGTCTCCATCACTGAAGGTGTCTTCAGAACAGAAGGTTCTTAGGAGAAGAATGCACCATAGTGACACAGCTTAACTCATGAATTAATAGTAAGAATCAGGATTCTGTATGTTCAATAGAAGGTGTTTCTGAAACTGAATCAATGCAATAACTAATATGTCTCCATCACTGAAGGTGTCTTAAGAACAGAAGGTTCTTAGGAGAACAATGCACCATAGTGATACATGTTAACTCCTGAACTAGAACTGAGAACCAGGATTCTGTATGTGCAAATTGAAGCAGTTACTGAATCAATGCAATATCAAATATGTCTCCATCACTGAAAGTGTCTTCACAACAGAAGATTCTTAGGAGAACAATGCACCATAGTGACACATGTTAACTCCTGAACTAGCAGTAAGAACCAGGATTCTGTATGTTCAATCGAAGGTGTTTGTGAAACAGAATCAATGCAATATCAAATATGTCTCTATCGCTGAAGGTGTCTTCAGAACAGAAGGTTCTTAGGGGAAGAATGCACCATAGTGACACATGTTAACTCATGAACTAATAGTAAGAACCAGGATTGTGTATGTTCAATAGAAGGTGTTTTTAAAACTGAATCAATGCAATAACAAATATGTCTCCATCACTGAAGGTGTCTTCAGAACAGAAGGTTCTTAGGAGAACAATGCACCATAGTGATACATGTTAACTCTTGAACTAGCAGTAAGAACCAGGATTCTGTATGTGCAAAATAAGGTGTTTGTGATACTGAATCAATGCAATAATAAATATGTCTCCATCACTGAAAGTGTGTACACTACAGAAGGTAATTAGAACAATGCACCATAGTGATACACGTTAACTCCTGAACTAGCAGTAAGAACCAGGATTCTGTATGTGCAAAAGAAGGTGTTTCTGAAACTGAATCAATGCAATATCAAATATGTCTCCATCACTGAAGGTGTCTTCAGAACAGAAGGTTCTTAGGAGAAGAATGCACCATAGTGATACATGTTAACTCCTGAACTAGAAGTAAGAACCAGGATTCTGTATGTGCAAATTGAAGCAGTTACTGAATCTGAATCAATGCAATATCAAATATGTCTCCATCACTGAAAGTTTCTTCACAACAGAAGATTCTTAGGAGAACAATGCACCATAGTGACACATGTGAACTCCTGAACTAGCAGCAAGAACTAGGATTCTGTATGTGCAAAAGAAGGTGTTTGTGAAATTGAATCAATGCAATATCTGATATGTCTCCATCACTGAAGGTGTCTTCAGAACAGAAGGTTCTTAGGAGAAGAATGCACCATAGTAACACATGTTAACTCATCAACTAATAGTAAGAACCAGGATTCTGTATGTTCAATAGAAGATGTTTATGAAACTGAATCTATGCAATAACAACTATGTCTCCATCACTGAAGGTGTCTTCAGAACAGAAGTTTCTTAGGAGAACAATGCACCATAGTGATACATGTTAACTCCAGAACTATAAGTAAGAACCAGCATTCTGTATGTGCAAATTGAAGTAGTTACTGAACCTGAATGAATGCAATATCAAATATGTCTCCACCACTGAAAGTGTTTTCACAAGAGAAAGTAATTAGGAGAACAATGCACCATAGTGATACATGTTAACTCCTGAACTAGCAGTAAGAACCAGGATTCTGTATGTGCAAAAGAAGGTGTTTGTGAAACTGAATCAATGCAATATCAAATATGTCTCCATCACTGAAGGTGTCTTCAGAACAGAAGGTTCTTAGGAGAAGAATGCACCATAGTGACACATGTTAACTCATGAACTAGAAGTAAGAACCAGGATTCTGTATGTGCAAATGGAAGCAGTTACTGAATCTGAATCAATGCAATATAAAATTGTCTCCATCACTGAAAGTGTCTTCACAAGAGAAGGTTCTTGGGAGGACAATGCACCCTAGTGACACATGTTAACTCCTGAACTAGCTGTAAGAACCAGGATTCTGTATGTGCAAAAGAAGGTGTTTGTGAAACAGATGCAATGCAATATCAAATATGTCTCCATCACTGAAGGTGTCTTTAGAACAGTAGGTTCTTAGGAGAGGAATGCACCATAGTGACACTTGTTAACTCATGAACTAATATTGAGAACCAGGATTATGTATGTGCAAATGGAAGCAGTTACTGAAACTGAATCAATGCAATATCAAATATGTCTCCATCACTGAAGGTGTCTTCACGACAGAAGGTTTTTAGCAGAACAATGCAACATAGTGATACATGTTAACTCCTGAACTAGCATTAAGAGCCAGGATTCTGTATGTGCAAATGGAAGCCATTACTGAAACTGAATCAATGCAATATCAAATATGTCTCCATCACTGAAGTTGTCTTCACGACAGAAGGTTCTTAGGAGAACAATGCACCATAGTGATGCAAGTTAACTCATGAACGAATAGTAAGAACAGGATTCTGTATGTCCAAAAGAAGCTGTTTCTGAAACTGAATCAATGCAATATCAAATATGTCTCCATCACTGAAGGTGTCTTCAGAACAGAAGGTTCTTAGAAGAAGAATGCACCATAGTGACACAGGTTAACTCATGAACTAATCGTAAGAATCAGGATTCTGTATGTTCAATAGAAGGTGTTTCTGAAACTGAATCAATGCAATAACAAATATGTCTCCATCACTGAAGGTGTCTTAAGAACAGAAGGTTCTTAGGAGAACAATGCACCATAGTGATACATGTTAACTCCTGAACTAGCAGTAAGAACCAGGATTCTGTATGTGCAAATGGAAGCAGTTACTGAAACTGAATCTATGCAATATCAAATATGTCTCCATCACTGAAGGTGTCTTCACGACAGAAGGTTCTTAGGAGAACAATGCACGATAGTGATACATGTTAACTCCAGAACTATAAGTAAGAACCAGCATTCTGTATGTGCAAATTGAAGTAGTTACTGAACCTGAATGAATGCAATATCAAATATGTCTCCACCACTGAAAGTGTTTTCACAAGAGAAAGTAATTAGGAGAACAATGCACCATAGTGATGCAAGTTAACTCATGAACTAATAGTAAGAACAGGATTCTGTATGTGCAAAAGAAGCTGTTTCTGAAACTGAATCAATGCAATATCAAATATGTCTCCATCACTGAAGGTGTCTTCAGAACAGAAGGTTCTGAGGAGAAGAATGCACCATAGTGACACAGGTTAACTCATGAACTAATAGTAAGAATCAGGATTCTGTATGTTCAATAGAAGGTGTTTCTGAAACTGAATCAATGCAATAACAAATATGTCTCCATCACTGAAGGTGTCTTAAGAACAGAAGGTTCTTAGGAGAACAATGTACCATAGTGATACATGTTAACTTCTGAACTAGAACTGAGAACCAGGATTCTGTATGTGTAAATTGAAGCAGTTACTGAATCTGAATCAATGCAATATCAAATATGTCTCCATCACTGAAAGTGTCTTCACAACAGAAGATTCTTAGGAGAACAATGCACCATAGTGACACATGTTAACTCCTGAACTAGCAGTAAGAACCAGGATGCTGTATGTGCAAAAGAAGGTGTTTGTGAAACAGAATCAATGCAATATCTGATATGTCTCCATCACTGAAGGTGTCTTCAGAAAAGAAGGTTCTTAGGAGAAGAATGCACCATAGTGACACTTGTTAACTCATGAACTAATAGTAAGAACCAAGATTCTGTATGTTCAATAGAAGGTGTTTTTGAAACTGAATCAATGCAATAACAAATATGTCTCCATCACTGAAAGTGTCTTCACTACAGAAGGTTCTTAGGAGAACAATGCACCATAGTGATACATGTTAACTCCTGAACTAGCAGTAAGAACCAGGATTCTGTATGTGCAAATGGAAGCAGTTACTGAAACTGAATCAATGCAATATCAAATATGTCTCCATCACTGAAGGTGTCTTCACGACAGAAGGTTCTTAGGAGAACAATGCAACATAGTGATGCAAGTTAACTCATGAACTAATAGTAAGAACAGGATTCTGTATGTGCAAAAGAAGCTATTTCTGAAACTGAATCAATGCAATATCAAATATGTCTCCATCACTGAAGGTGTCTTCAGAACAGAAGGTTCTTAGGAGAAGAATGCACCATAGTGACACAGGTTAACTCATGAACTAATAGTAAGAATCAGGATTCTGTATGTTCAATAGAAGGTGTTTCTGAAACTGAATCAATGCAATAACAAATATGTCTCCATCACTGAAGGTGTCTTAAGAACAGAAGGTTCTTAGGAGAACAATGTACCATAGTGATACATGTTAACTCCTGAACTAGAACTGAGAACCAGGATTCTGTATGTGCAAATTGAAGCAGTTACTGAATCTGAATCAAGGCAATATCAAATATGTATCCATCACTGAAAGTGTCTTCACAACAGAAGATTCTTAGGAGACCAATGCACCATAGTGACACATGTTAACTCCTGAACTAGCAGTAAGAACCAGGATGCTGTATGTGCAAAAGAAGGTGTTTGTGAAACAGAATCAATGCAATATCTGATATGTCTCCATCACTGAAGGTGTCTTCAGAAAAGAAGGTTCTTAGGAGAAGAATGCACCATAGTGACACTTGTTAACTCATGAACTAATAGTAAGAATCAAGATTCTGTATGTTCAATAGAAGGTGTTTTTGAAACTGAATCAATGCAATAACAAATATGTCTCCATCACTGAAAGTGTCTTCACTACAGAAGGTTCTTAGGAGAACAATGCAACATAGTGATACATGTTAACTCCTGAACTAGCAGTAAGAACCAGGATTCTGTATGTGCAAATGGAAGCAGTTACTGAATCTGAATCAATGCAATATCAAATTGTCTCCATCACTGAAGGTGTCTTCACAGGAGAAGGTTCTTAGGACAACAATGCACCCTAGTGACACATGTTAACTCCTGAACTAGCAGTAAGAACCAGGATTCTGTATGTGCAAAAGAAGGTGTTTGTGAAACAGATTCAATGCAATATCAAATATGTCTCCATCACTGAAGGTGTCTTCAGAACACTAGGTTCTTAGGAGAAGAATGCACCATAGTGACACTTGTTAACTCATGAACTAATATTGAGAACCAGGATTCTGTATGTTCAATAGAAGGTGTTTTTGGAACTGAATCAATGCAATAACAAATAAGTCTCCATCACTGAAAGTGTCTTCACAACAGAAGGTTCTTAGGAGAACAATGCACCATAGTGATACATGTTAACTCCTGAACTAGCAGTAAGAACCAGGATTCTGTATGTGCAAATGGATGCAGTGACTGAAACTGAATCAATGCAATATCAAATTTGTCTCCATCAGTGAAGGTGTCTTCACGACAGAAGGTTCTTAGGAGAACAATGCAACATAGTGATACATGTTAACTCCTGAACTAGCATTAAGAGCCAGGATTCTGTATGTGCAAAAGGAAGCAGTTACTGAAACTGAATCAATGCAATATCAAATATATCTCCATCACTGAAGGTGTCTTCACGACAGAAGGTTCTTAGGAGAACAATGCACTATAGTGATGCAAGTTAACTCATGAACTAATATTAAGAACAGGATTCTGTATGTGCAAAAGAAGCTGTTTCTGAAACTGAATCAATGCAATATCAAATATGTCTCCATCACTGAAGGTGTCTTCAGAACAGAAGGTTCTTAGGAGAAGAATGCACCATAGTGACACAGGTTAACTCATGAACTAATAGTAAGAATCAGGATTCTGTATGTTCAATAGAAGGTGTTTCTGAAACTGAATCAATGCAATAACAAATATGTCTCCATCACTGAAGGTGTCTTAAGAACAGAAGGTTCTTAGGAGAACAATGCACCATAGTGATACATATTAACTCCTGAACTAGAACTGAGAACCAGGATTCTGTATGTGCAAAAGAAGGTGTTTGTGAAACTGAATCAATGCAATATCAAATATGTCTCCATCACTGAAGGTGTCTTCAGAACAGAAGGTTCTTAGGAGAAGAATGCACCATAGTGACACAGGTTAACTCATGAACTAATAGTAAGAATCAGGATTCTGTATGTTCAATAGAAGGTGTTTCTGAAACTGAATCAATGCAATAACAAATATGTCTCCATCACTGAAGGTGTCTTAAGAACAGAAGGTTCTTAGGAGAACAATGTACCATAGTGATACATGTTAACTCCTGAACTAGAACTGAGAACCAGGATTCTGTATGTGCAAATTGAAGCAGTTACTGAATCTGAATCAATGCAATATCAAATATGTCTCCATCACTGAAAGTGTCTTCACAACAGAAGATTCTTAGGAGAACAATGCACCATATAGACACATGTGAACTCCTGAACTAGCAGTAAGAACCAGGATTCTGTATGTGCAAAAGAAGGTGTTTGTGAAACAGAATCAATGCAATATCACATATGTCTCGATCACTGAAGGTGTCTTCAGAACAGTAGGTTCTTAGGAGAAGAATGCACCATAGTGACACTTGTTAACCCATGAAGTAATAGTAAGAACCAAGATTCTGTATGTTCAATAGAAGGTGTTTTTGAAACTGAATCAATGCAATAACAAATATGTCTCCATCACTGAAAGTGTCTTCACTACAGAAGGTTCTTAGGAGAACAATGCACCATAGTGATACATGTTAACTCCTGAACTAGCAGTAAGAACCAGTATTCTGTATGTGTAAATGGAAGCAGTTACTGAAACTGAATCAATCCAATATCAAATATGTCTCCATCACTGAAGGTGTCTTCACGACAGAAGGTACTTAGGAGACAATGCACCATAGTGATACATGTTAACTCCTGAACTAGCAGTAAGAACCAGGATTCTGTATGTGTAAATGGAAGCAGTTCCTGAAACTGAATCAATGCAATATCAAATATGTATCCATCACTGAAGGTGTCTCCATAACTGAAGCTTCTTAGGAGAACAATGCACCATAGTGATACATGTTAACTCCTGAACTAGAAGTAAGAACCAGGATTCTGTATGTGCAAATGAAAGCAGTTACTGAATCTGAATCAATGCAATATCAAATATGTCTCCATCACTGAAGGGGTCTTCAGAACAGTAGGTTCTTAGGACAAGAATGCACCATAGTGACACTTGTTAACTCATGAACTAATATTGAGAACCAGGATTCTGTATGTTCAATAGAAGGTGTTTTTGGAACTGAATCAATGCAATAACAAATATGTCTCCATCACTGAAAGTGTCTTCACTACAGAAGGTTCTTAGGAGAACAATGCACCATAGTGATACATGTTAACTCCTGAACTAGCAGTAAGAACCAGGATTCTGCATGTGCAAATGGAAGCAGTTACTGAATCTGAATCAATGCAATATCAAATATGTCTCCATCACTGAAGGTGTCTTCAGAACAGAAGGTTCTTAGGAGAAGAATGCACCCTAGTGACACATGTTAACTCCTGAACTAGCAGTAAGAACCAGGATTCTGTATGTGCAAAAGAAGGTGTTTGTGAAACAGATTCAATGCAATATCAAATATGTCTCCATCACTGAAGGTGTCTTCAGAACACTAGGTTCTTAGGAGAAGAATGCACCATAGTGACACTTGTTAACTCATGAACTAATATTGATAACCAGGATTCTGTATGTTCAATAGAAGGTGTTTTTGGAACTGAATCAATGCAATAACAAATAAGTCTCCATCACTGAAAGTGTCTTCACAACAGAAGGTTCTTAGGAGAACAATGCACCATAGTGATACATGTTAACTCCTGAACTAGCAGTAAGAACCAGGATTCTGTATGTGCAAATGGATGCAGTGACTGAAACTGAATCAATGCAATATCAAATATGTCTCCATCAGTGAAGGTGTCTTCACGACAGAAGGTTCTTAGGAGAACAATGCAACATAGTGATACATGTTAACTCCTGAACTAGCATTAAGAGCCAGGATTCTGTATGTGCAAAAGGAAGCAGTTACTGAAACTGAATCAATGCAATATCAAATATATCTCCATCACTGAAGGTGTCTTCACGACAGAAGGTTCTTAGGAGAACAATGCACTATAGTGATGCAAGTTAACTCATGAACTAATAGTAAGAACAGGATTCTGTATGTGCAAAAGAAGCTGTTTCTGAAACTGAATCAATGCAATATCAAATATGTCTCCATCACTGAAGGTGTCTTCAGAACAGAAGGTTCTTAGGAGAAGAATGCACCATAGTGACACAGGTTAACTCATGAACTAATAGTAAGAATCAGGATTCTGTATGTTCAATAGAAAGTGTTTCTGAAACTGAATCAATGCAATAACAAATATGTCTCCATCACTGAAGGTGTCTTAAGAACAGAAGGTTCTTAGGAGAACAATGCACCATAGTGATACATATTAACTCCTGAACTAGAACTGAGAACCAGGATTCTGTATGTGCAAAAGAAGGTGTTTGTGAAACTGAATCAATGCAATATCAAATATGTCTCCATCACTGAAGGTGTCTTCAGAACAGAAGGTTCTTAGGAGAAGAATGCACCATAGTGACACAGGTTAACTCATGAACTAATAGTAAGAATCAGGATTCTGTATGTTCAATAGAAGGTGTTTCTGAAACTGAATCAATGCAATAACAAATATGTCTCCATCACTGAAGGTGTCTTAAGAACAGAAGGTTCTTAGGAGAAAAATGTACCATAGTGATACATGTTAACTCCTGAACTAGAACTGAGAACCAGGATTCTGTATGTGCAAATTGAAGCAGTTACTGAATCTGAATCAATGCAATATCAAATATGTCTCCATCACTGAAAGTGTCTTCACAACAGAAGATTCTTAGGAGAACAATGCACCATATAGACACATGTGAACTCCTGAACTAGCAGTAAGAACCAGGATTCTGTATGTGCAAAAGAAGGTGTTTGTGAAACAGAATCAATGCAATATCACATATGTCTCGATCACTGAAGGTGTCTTCAGAACAGTAGGTTCTTAGGAGAAGAATGCACCATAGTGACACTTGTTAACCCATGAAGTAATAGTAAGAACCAAGATTCTGTATGTTCAATAGAAGGTGTTTTTGAAACTGAATCAATGCAATAACAAATATGTCTCCATCACTGAAAGTGTCTTCACTACAGAAGGTTCTTAGGAGAACAATGCACCATAGTGATACATGTTAACTCCTGAACTAGCAGTAAGAACCAGCATTCTGTATGTGTAAATGGAAGCAGTTACTGAAACTGAATCAATCCAATATCAAATATGTCTCCATCACTGAAGGTGTCTTCACGACAGAAGGTACTTAGGAGAACAATGCACCATAGTGATACATGTTAACTCCTGAACTAGCAGTAAGAACCAGGATTCTGTATGTGTAAATGGAAGCAGTTCGTGAAACTGAATCAATGCAATATCAAATATGTATCCATCACTGAAGGTGTCTCCATAACTGAAGGTTCTTAGGAGAACAATGCACCATAGTGATACATGTTAACTCCTGAACTAGAAGTAAGAACCAGGATTCTGTATGTGCAAATGAAAGCAGTTACTGAATCTGAATCAATGCAATATCAAATATGTCTCCATCACTGAAGGGGTCTTCAGAACAGTAGGTTCTTAGGACAAGAATGCACCATAGTGACACTTTTTAACTCATGAACTAATATTGAGAACCAGGATTCTGTATGTTCAATAGAAGGTGTTTTTGGAACTGAATCAATGCAATAACAAATAAGTCTCCATCACTGAAAGTGTCTTCACAACAGAAGGTTCTTAGGAGAACAATGCACCATAGTGATACATGTTAACTCCTGAACTAGCAGTAAGAACCAGGATTCTGTATGTGCAAATGGATGCAGTGACTGAAACTGAATCAATGCAATATCAAATATGTCTCCATCAGTGAAGGTGTCTTCACGACAGAAGGTTCTTAGGAGAACAATGCAACATAGTGATACATGTTAACTCCTGAACTAGCATTAAGAGCCAGGATTCTGTATGTGCAAAAGGAAGCAGTTACTGAAACTGAATCAATGCAATATCAAATATATCTACATCACTGAAGGTGTCTTCACAACAGACGGTTCTTAGGAGAACAATGCACTATAGTGATGCAAGTTAACTCATGAACTAATAGTAAGAACAGGATTCTGTATGTGCAAAAGAAGCTGTTTCTGAAACTGAATCAATGCAATATCAAATATGTCTCCATCACTGAAGGTGTCTTCAGAACAGAAGGTTCTTAGGAGAAGAATGCACCATAGTGACACAGGTTAACTCATGAACTAATAGTAAGAATCAGGATTCTGTATGTTCAATAGAAAGTGTTTCTGAAACTGAATCAATGCAATAACAAATATGTCTCCATCACTGAAGGTGTCTTAAGAACAGAAGGTTCTTAGGAGAACAATGCACCATAGTGATACATATTAACTCCTGAACTAGAACTGAGAACCAGGATTCTGTATGTGCAAAAGAAGGTGTTTGTGAAACTGAATCAATGCAATATCAAATATGTCTCCATCACTGAAGGTGTCTTCAGAACAGAAGTTTCTTAGGAGAAGAATGCACCATAGTGACACATGTGAACTCATGAATTAATAGTAAGAACCAACATTCTGTATGTTCAATAGAAGCTGTTTCTGAAACTGAATCAATGCAATAATAAATATGACTCCATCACTGAAGGTGTCTTCAGAACAGAAGGTTCTTAGGAGAACAATGCACCATAGTGATACATGTTAACTCCTGAACTAGAAGTAAGAACCAGGATTCTGTATGTGCAAATGGAAGCAGTTACTGAATCTGAATCAATGCAATATCAAATATGTCTACATCACTGAAAGTGTCTTCACAACAGCAGATTCTTAGGAGAACAATGCACCATAGAGACACATGTGAACTCCTGAACTAGCTGTAAGAACTAGGATTCTGTATGTGCAAAAGAAGGTGTTCGTGAAACTGAATCAATGCAATATCTGATATGTCTCCATCACTGAAGGTGTCTTCAGAACAGAAGGTTCTTAGGAGAAGAATGCACCATAGTGACACAGGTTAACTCATGAACTAATAGTAAGAATCAGGATTCTGTATGTTCAATAGAAGGTGTTTCTGAAACTGAATCAATGCAATAACAAATATGTCTCCA
Organism: Urosaurus nigricauda; assembly: GCA_034509955.1. Taxonomy (NCBI): domain Eukaryota; kingdom Metazoa; phylum Chordata; class Lepidosauria; order Squamata; family Phrynosomatidae; genus Urosaurus; species Urosaurus nigricauda. The sequence goes on along the minus strand of JAOEGL010000005.1, from coordinate 103,675,948 downwards.
TCACTGAAGGTGTCTTAAGAACAGAAGGTTCTTAGGAGAACAATGCACCATAGTGATACATGTTAACTCCTGAACTAGAACTGAGAACCAGGATTCTGTATGTGCAAATTGAAGCAATTACTGAATCTGAATCAATGCAATATCAAATATGTCTCCATCACTGAAAGTGTCTTCACAACAGAAGATTCTTAAGACAACAATGCACCATAGTGATGCAAGTTAACTCATGAACTAATAGTAAGAACAGGATGCTGTATGTGCAAAAGAAGCTGTTTGTGAAACTGAATCAATGCAATATCAAATATGTCTCCATCACTGAAGGTGTCTTCAGAACAGAAGGTTCTTAGGAGGAGAATGCACCATAGTGACACTTGTTAACTCATGAACTAATATTGAGAACCAGGATTCTGTATGTTCAATAGAAGGTGTTTTTGGAACTGAATCAATACAATAACAAATAAGTCTCCATCACTGAAAGTGTCTTCACAACAGAAGGTTCTTAGGAGAACAATGCACCATAGTGACACATGTTAACTCCTGAACTAGCAGTAAGAACCAGGATTCTGTATGTTCAATAGAAGGTGTTTGTAAAACAGAATCAATGCAATATCAAATATGTCTCTATCGCTGAAGGTGTCTTCAGAACAGAAGGTTCTTAGGGGAAGAATGCACCATAGTGACACATGTTAACTCATGAACTAATAGTAAGAACCAGGATTCTTTATGTTCAATAGAAGGGGTTTTTAAAACTGAATCAATGCAATAACAAATATGTCTCCATCACTGAAGGTGTCTTCAAAACAGAAGGTTCTTAGGGGAAGAATGCACCATAGTGACACATGTTAACTCCTGAACTAGAACTGAGAACCAGGATTCTGTATGTGCAAATTGAAGCAGTTACTGAATCTGAATCAATGCAATATCAAATATGTCTCCATCACTGAAAGTGTCTTCACAACAGAAGATTCTTAGGAGAACAATGCACCATAGTGATGCAAGTTAACTCATGAACTAATAGTAAGAACAGGATGCTGTATGTGCAAAAGAAGCTGTTTCTGAAACTGAATCAATGCAATATCAAATATGTCTACATCACTGAAGGTTTCTTCAGAACAGAAGGTTCTTAGGAGAAGAATGCACTATAGTGACACTTGTTAACTCATGAACTAATATTGAGAACCAGGATTCTGTATGTTCAATAGAAGGTGTTTTTGGAACTGAATCAATGCAATAACAAATATGTCTCCATCACTGAAAGTATCTTCACAACAGAAGGTTCTTAGGAGAACAAAGCACCATAGTGACACATGTTAACTCCTGAACTAGCAGTAATAACCAGGATTCTGTATGTTCAATAGAAGGTGTTTGTGAAACAGAATCAATGCAATATCAAATATGTCTCTATCGCTGAAGGTGTCTTCAGAACAGAAGGTTCTTAGGGGAAGAATGCACCATAGTGACACATGTTAACTCATGAACTAATAGTAAGAACCAGGATTCTGTATGTTCAATAGAAGGTGTTTTTAAAACTGAATCAATGCAATAACAAATATGTCTCCATCACTGAAGGTGTCTTCAGAACAGAAGGTTCTTAGGAGAACAATGCACCATAGTGATACATGTTAACTCCTGAACTAGCAGTAAGAACCAGGATTCTATATGTGCAAAATAAGGTGTTTGTGATACTGCATCAATGCAATAATAAATATGTCTCCATCACTGAAAGTGTGTACACTATAGAAGGTAATTAGGAGAACAATGCACCATAGTGATACATGTTAACTCCTGAACTAGCAGTAAGAACCAGGATTCTGTATGTGCAAAAGAAGGTGTTTGTGAAACTGAATCAATGCAATATCAAATATGTCTCCATCACTGAAGGTGTCTTCAGAACAGAAGTTTCTTAGGAGAAGAATGCACCATAGTGACACATGTGAACTCATGAATTAATAGTAAGAACCAACATTCTGTATGTTCAATAGAAGCTGTTTCTGAAACTGAATCAATGCAATAATAAATATGACTCCATCACTGAAGGTGTCTTCAGAACAGAAGGTTCTTAGGAGAACAATGCACCATAGTGATACATGTTAACTCCTGAACTAGAAGTAAGAATCAGGATTCTGTATGTTCAATAGAAGGTGTTTCTGAAACTGAATCAATGCAATAACAAATATGTCTCCATCACTGAAGGTGTCTTAAGAACAGAAGGTTCTTAGGAGAACAATGCACCATAGTGATACATATTAACTCCTGAACTAGAACTGAGAACCAGGATTCTGTATGTGCAAAAGAAGGTGTTTGTGAAACTGAATCAATGCAATATCAAATATGTCTCCATCACTGAAGGTGTCTTCAGAACAGAAGGTTCTTAGGAGAAGAATGCACCATAGTGACACAGGTTAACTCATGAACTAATAGTAAGAATCAGGATTCTGTATGTTCAATAGAAGGTGTTTCTGAAACTGAATCAATGCAATAACAAATATGTCTCCATCACTGAAGGTGTCTTAAGAACAGAAGGTTCTTAGGAGAACAATGTACCATAGTGATACATGTTAACTCCTGAACTAGAACTGAGAACCAGGATTCTGTATGTGCAAATTGAAGCAGTTACTGAATCTGAATCAATGCAATATCAAATATGTCTCCATCACTGAAAGTGTCTTCACAACAGAAGATTCTTAGGAGAACAATGCACCATATAGACACATGTGAACTCCTGAACTAGCAGTAAGAACCAGGATTCTGTATGTGCAAAAGAAGGTGTTTGTGAAACAGAATCAATGCAATATCACATATGTCTCGATCACTGAAGGTGTCTTCAGAACAGTAGGTTCTTAGGAGAAGAATGCACCATAGTGACACATGTGAACTCATGAATTAATAGTAAGAACCAACATTCTGTATGTTCAATAGAAGCTGTTTCTGAAACTGAATCAATGCAATAATAAATATGACTCCATCACTGAAGGTGTCTTCAGAACAGAAGGTTCTTAGGAGAACAATGCACCATAGTGATACATGTTAACTCCTGAACTAGAACTGAGAACCAGGATTCTGTATGTGCAAATTGAAGCAATTACTGAATCTGAATCAATGCAATAACAAATATGTCTCCATCACTGAAGGTGTCTTCACAGGAGAAGGTTCTTAGGACAACAATGCACCCTAGTGACACATGTTAACTCCTGAACTAGCAGTAAGAACCAGGATTCTGTATGTGCAAAAGAAGGTGTTTGTGAAACAGATTCAATGCAATATCAAATATGTCTCCATCACTGAAGGTGTCTTCAGAACACTAGGTTCTTAGGAGAAGAATGCACCATAGTGACACTTGTTAACTCCTGAACTAGAAGTAAGAACCAGGATTCTGTATGTGCAAATGAAAGCAGTTACTGAATCTGAATCAATGCAATATCAAATATGTCTCCATCACTGAAGGGGTCTTCAGAACAGTAGGTTCTTAGGACAAGAATGCACCATAGTGACACTTGTTAACTCATGAACTAATATTGAGAACCAGGATTCTGTATGTTCAATAGAAGGTGTTTTTGGAACTGAATCAATGCAATAACAAATATGTCTCCATCACTGAAAGTGTCTTCACTACAGAAGGGTCTTAGGAGAACAATGCACCATAGTGATACATGTTAACTCCTGAACTAGCAGTAAGAACCAGGATTCTGTATGTGCAAATGGAAGCAGTTACTGAATCTGAATCAATGCAATATCAAATATGTCTCCATCACTGAAGGTGTCTTCAGAACAGAAGGTTCTTAGGAGAAGAATGCACCCTAGTGACACATGTTAACTCCTGAACTAGCAGTAAGAACCAGGATTCTGTATGTGCAAAAGAAGGTGTTTGTGAAACAGATTCAATGCAATATCAAATATGTCTCCATCACTGAAGGTGTCTTCAGAACACTAGGTTCTTAGGAGAAGAATGCACCATAGTGACACTTGTTAACTCATGAACTAATATTGATAACCAGGATTCTGTATGTTCAATAGAAGGTGTTTTTGGAACTGAATCAATGCAATAACAAATAAGTCTCCATCACTGAAAGTGTCTTCACAACAGAAGGTTCTTAGGAGAACAATGCACCATAGTGATACATGTTAACTCCTGAACTAGCAGTAAGAACCAGGATTCTGTATGTGCAAATGGATGCAGTGACTGAAACTGAATCAATGCAATATCAAATATGTCTCCATCAGTGAAGGTGTCTTCACGACAGAAGGTTCTTAGGAGAACAATGCAACATAGTGATACATGTTAACTCCTGAACTAGCATTAAGAGCCAGGATTCTGTATGTGCAAAAGGAAGCAGTTACTGAAACTGAATCAATGCAATATCAAATATATCTCCATCACTGAAGGTGTCTTCACGACCGAAGGTTCTTAGGAGAACAATGCACTATAGTGATGCAAGTTAACTCATGAACTAATAGTAAGAACAGGATTCTGTATGTGCAAAAGAAGCTGTTTCTGAAACTGAATCAATGCAATATCAAATATGTCTCCATCACTGAAGGTGTCTTCAGAACAGAAGGTTCTTAGGAGAAGAATGCACCATAGTGACACAGGTTAACTCATGAACTAATAGTAAGAATCAGGATTCTGTATGTTCAATAGAAGGTGTTTCTGAAACTGAATCAATGCAATAACAAATATGTCTCCATCACTGAAGGTGTCTTAAGAACAGAAGGTTCTTAGGAGAAAAATGTACCATAGTGATACATGTTAACTCCTGAACTAGAACTGAGAACCAGGATTCTGTATGTGCAAATTGAAGCAGTTACTGAATCTGAATCAATGCAATATCAAATATGTCTCCATCACTGAAAGTGTCTTCACAACAGAAGATTCTTAGGAGAACAATGCACCATATAGACACATGTGAACTCCTGAACTAGCAGTAAGAACCAGGATTCTGTATGTGCAAAAGAAGGTGTTTGTGAAACAGAATCAATGCAATATCACATATGTCTCGATCACTGAAGGTGTCTTCAGAACAGTAGGTTCTTAGGAGAAGAATGCACCATAGTGACACTTGTTAACCCATGAAGTAATAGTAAGAACCAAGATTCTGTATGTTCAATAGAAGGTGTTTTTGAAACTGAATCAATGCAATAACAAATATGTCTCCATCACTGAAAGTGTCTTCACTACAGAAGGTTCTTAGGAGAACAATGCACCATAGTGATACATGTTAACTCCTGAACTAGCAGTAAGAACCAGTATTTTGTATGTGTAAATGGAAGCAGTTACTGAAACTGAATCAATCCAATATCAAATATGTCTCCATCACTGAAGGTGTCTTCACGACAGAAGGTACTTAGGAGAACAATGCACCATAGTGATACATGTTAACTCCTGAACTAGCAGTAAGAACCAGGATTCTGTATGTGTAAATGGAAGCAGTTCCTGAAACTGAATCAATGCAATATCAAATATGTATCCATCACTGAAGGTGTCTCCATAACTGAAGGTTCTTAGGAGAACAATGCACCATAGTGATACATGTTAACTCCTGAACTAGAAGTAAGAACCAGGATTCTGTATGTGCAAATGAAAGCAGTTACTGAATCTGAATCAATGCAATATCAAATATGTCTCCATCACTGAAGGGGTCTTCAGAACAGTAGGTTCTTAGGACAAGAATGCACCATAGTGACACTTTTTAACTCATGAACTAATATTGAGAACCAGGATTCTGTATGTTCAATAGAAGGTGTTTTTGGAACTGAATCAATGCAATAACAAATAAGTCTCCATCACTGAAAGTGTCTTCACAACAGAAGGTTCTTAGGAGAACAATGCACCATAGTGATACATGTTAACTCCTGAACTAGCAGTAAGAACCAGGATTCTGTATGTGCAAATGGATGCAGTGACTGAAACTGAATCAATGCAATATCAAATATGTCTCCATCAGTGAAGGTGTCTTCACGACAGAAGGTTCTTAGGAGAACAATGCAACATAGTGATACATGTTAACTCCTGAACTAGCATTAAGAGCCAGGATTCTGTATGTGCAAAAGGAAGCAGTTACTGAAACTGAATCAATGCAATATCAAATATATCTCCATCACTGAAGGTGTCTTCAGAACAGAAGGTTCTTAGGAGAACAATGCACCATAGTGATACATGTTAACTCCTGAACTAGAACTGAGAACCAGGATTCTGTATGTGCAAAAGAAGGTGTTTGTGAAACTGAATCAATGCAATATCAAATATGTCTCCATCACTGAAGGTGTCTTCAGAACAGAAGGTTCTTAGGAGAAGAATGCACCATAGTGACACAGGTTAACTCATGAACTAATAGTAAGAATCAGGATTCTGTATGTTCAATAGAAGGTGTTTCTGAAACTGAATCAATGCAATAACAAATATGTCTCCATCACTGAAGGTGTCTTAAGAACAGAAGGTTCTTAGGAGAACAATGTACCATAGTGATACATGTTAACTCCTGAACTAGAACTGAGAACCAGGATTCTGTATGTGCAAATTGAAGCAGTTACTGAATCTGAATCAATGCAATATCAAATATGTCTCCATCACTGAAAGTGTCTTCACAACAGAAGATTTTTAGGAGAACAATGCACCATAGACACACATGTGAACTCCTGAACTAGCAGTAAGAACCAGGATTCTGTATGTGCAAAAGAAGGTGTTTGTGAAACAGAATCAATGCAATATCACATATGTCTCGATCACTGAAGGTGTCTTCAGAACAGTAGGTTCTTAGGAGAAGAATGCACCATAGTGACACTTGTTAACCCATGAAGTAATAGTAAGAACCAAGATTCTGTATGTTCAATAGAAGGTGTTTTTGAAACTGAATCAATGCAATAACAAATATGTCTCCATCACTGAAAGTGTCTTCACTACAGAAGGTTCTTAGGAGAACAATGCACCATAGTGATACATGTTAACTCCTGAACTAGCAGTAAGAACCAGGATTTTGTATGTGTAAATGGAAGCAGTTACTGAAACTGAATCAATCCAATATCAAATATGTCTCCATCACTGAAGGTGTCTTCACGACAGAAGGTACTTAGGAGAACAATGCACCATAGTGATACATGTTAACTCCTGAACTAGCAGTAAGAACCAGGATTCTGTATGTGCAAATGGAAGCAGTTCCTGAAACTGAATCAATGCAATATCAAATATGTATCCATCACTGAAGGTGTTTCCATAACTGAAGGTTCTTAGGAGAACAATGCACCATAGTGATACATGTTAACTCCTGAACTAGAAGTAAGAACCAGGATTCTGTATGTGCAAATGAAAGCAGTTACTGAATCTGAATCAATGCAATATCAAATATGTCTCCATCACTGAAGGGGTCTTCAGAACAGTAGGTTCTTAGGACAAGAATGCACCATAGTGACACTTGTTAACTCATGAACTAATATTGAGAACCAGGATTCTGTATGTTCAATAGAAGGTGTTTTTGGAACTGAATCAATGCAATAACAAATGTCTCCATCACTGAAAGTGTCTTCACAACAGAAGGTTCTTAGGAGAACAATGCACCATAGTGATACATGTTAACTCCTGAACTAGCAGTAAGAACCAGGATTCTGTATGTGCAAATGGAAGCAGTTACTGAAACTGAATCAATGCAATATCAAATATGTCTCCATCACTGAAGGTGTCTTCACGACAGAAGGGTTTTAGGAGAACAATGCACCATAGTGATGCAAGTTAACTCATGAACTAATAGTAAGAACAGGATTCTGTATGTTCAATAGAAGGTGTTTCTGAAACTGAATCAATGCAATAACAAATATGTCTCCATAACTGAAGGTGTCTTAATAACAGAAGGTTCTTAGGAGAACAATGCACCATAGTGATACAAGTTAACTCCTGAACTAGAACTGAGAACCAGGATTCTGTATGTGCAAATTGAAGCAATTACTGAATCTGAATCAATGCAATATCAAATATGTCTCCATCACTGAAAGTGTCTTCACAACAGAAGATTCTTAAGAGAACAATGCACCATAGTGATGCAAGTTAACTCATGAACTAGCAGTAAGAACCAGGATTCTCTATGTGCAAAATAAGGTGTTTGTGATACTGCATCAATGCAATAATAAATATGTCTCCATCACTGAAAGTGTGTACACTATAGAAGGTAATTAGGAGAACAATGCACCATAGTGATACATGTTAACTCCTGAAATAGCAGTAAGAACCAGGATTCTGTATGTGCAAATTGAAGCAGTTACTTAATCTGAAACAATGCATTATCAAATATGTCTCCATCACTGAAAGTGTCTTCACAACAGAAGTTTCTTAGGAGAACAATGTACCATAGTGATACATGTTAACTCCTGAACTAGAACTGAGAACCAGGATTCTGTATGTGCAAATGGAAGCAGTTACTGAATCTGAATCAATGCAATATCAAATATGTCTACATCACTGAAAGTGTCTTCACAACAGCAGATTCTTAGGAGAACAATGCACCATAGAGACACATGTGAACTCCTGAACTAGCTGTAAGAACTAGGATTCTGTATGTGTAAAAGAAGGTGTTCGTGAAACTGAATCAATGCAATATCTGATATGTCTCCATCACTGAAGGTGTCTTCAGAACAGAAGGTTCTTAGGAGAAGAATGCACCATAGTGACACAGGTTAACTCATGAACTAATAGTAAGAATCAGGATTCTGTATGTTCAATAGAAGGTGTTTCTGAAACTGAATCAATGCAATAACAAATATGTCTCCATCACTGAAGGTGTCTTAAGAACAGAAGGTTCTTAGGAGAACAATGCACCATAGTGATACATGTTAACTCCTGAACTAGAACTGAGAACCAGGATTCTGTATGTGCAAATTGAAGTAATTACTGAATCTGAATCAATGCAATATCAAATATGTCTCCATCACTGAAAGTGTCTTCACAACAGAAGATTCTTAAGACAACAATGCACCATAGTGATGCAAGTTAACTCATGAACTAATAGTAAGAACAGGATGCTGTATGTGCAAAAGAAGCTGTTTGTGAAACTGAATCAATGCAATATCAAATATGTCTCCATCACTGAAGGTGTCTTCAGAACAGAAGGTTCTTAGGAGAAGAATGCACCATAGTGACACTTGTTAACTCATGAACTAATATTGAGAACCAGGATTCTGTATGTTCAATAGAAGGTGTTTTTGGAACTGAATCAAGACAATAACAAATAAGTCTCCATCACTGAAAGTGTCTTCACAACAGAAGGTTCTTAGGAGAACAATGCACCATAGTGACACATGTTAACTCCTGAACTAGCAGTAAGAACCAGGATTCTGTATGTTCAATAGAAGGTGTTTGTAAAACAGAATCAATGCAATATCAAATATGTCTCTATCGCTGAAGGTGTCTTCAGAACAGAAGGTTCTTAGGGGAAGAATGCACCATAGTGACACATGTTAACTCATGAACTAATAGTAAGAACCAGGATTCTGTATGTTCAATAGAAGGGGTTTTTAAAACTGAATCAATGCAATAACAAATATGTCTCCATCACTGAAGGTGTCTTCAAAACAGAAGGTTCTTAGGGGAAGAATGCACCATAGTGACACATGTTAACTCCTGAACTAGAACTGAGAACCAGGATTCTGTATGTGCAAATTGAAGCAGTTACTGAATCTGAATCAATGCAATATCAAATATGTCTCCATCACTGAAAGTGTCTTCACAACAGAAGATTCTTAGGAGAACAATGCACCATAGTGATGCAAGTTAACTCATGAACTAATAGTAAGAACAGGATGCTGTATGTGCAAATGAAGCTGTTTCTGAAACTGAATCAATGGAATATCAAATATGTCTACATCACTGAAGGTTTCTTCAGAACAGAAGGTTCTTCGGAGAAGAATGCACTATAGTGACACTTGTTAACTCATGCACTAATATTGAGAACCAGGATTCTGTATGTTCAATAGAAGGTGTTTTTGGAACTGAATCAATGCAATAACAAATATGTCTCTATCGCTGAAGGTGTCTTCAGAACAGAAGGTTCTTAGGGGAAGAATGCACCATAGTGACACATGTTAACTCATGAACTAATAGTAAGAACCAGGATTCTGTATGTTCAATAGAAGGTGTTTTTAAAACTGAATCAATGCAATAACAAATATGTCTCCATCACTGAAGGTGTCTTCAGAACAGAAGGTTCTTAGGAGAACAATGCACCATAGTGATACATGTTAACTCCTGAACTAGCAGTAAGAACCAGGATTCTGTATGTGCAAAATAAGGTGTTTGTGATACTGCATCAATGCAATAATAAATATGTCTCCATCACTGAAAGTGTTTACACAATAGAAGGTAATTAGGAGAACAATGCACCATAGTGATACATGTTAACTCCTGAACTAGCAGTAAGAACCAGGATTCTGTATGTGCAAAAGAAGGTGTTTGTGAAACTGAATCAATGCAATATCAAATATGTCTCCATCACTGAAGGTGTCTTCAGAACAGAAGGTTCTTAGGAGAAGAATGCACCATAGTGACACATGTGAACTCATGAATTAATAGTAAGAACCAACATTCTGTATGTTCAATAGAAGCTGTTTCTGAAACTGAATCAATGCAATAATAAATATGACTCCATCACTGAAGGTGTCTTCAGAACAGAAGGTTCTTAGGAGAACAATGCACCATAGTGATACATGTTAACTCCTGAACTAGAAGTAAGAACCAGGATTCTGTATGTGCAAATGGAAGCAGTTACTGAATCTGAATCAATGCAATATCAAATATGTCTCCATCACTGAAAGTGTCTTCACAACAGCAGATTCTTAGGAGAACAATGCACCATAGAGACACATGTGAACTCCTGAACTAGCTGTAAGAACTAGGATTCTGTATGTGCAAAAGAAGGTGTTCGTGAAACTGAATCAATGCAATATCTGATATGTCTCCATCACTGAAGGTGTCTTCAGAACAGAAGGTTCTTAGGAGAAGAATGCACCATAATAACACATGTTAACTCATCAACTAATAGTAAGAACAAGGATTCTGTATGTTCAATAGAAGGTGTTTCTGAAACTGAATCAATGCAATAACAAATATGTCTCCATCACTGAAGGTGTCTTAAGAACAGAAGGTTCTTAGGAGAACAATGTACCATAGTGATACATGTTAACTCCTGAACTAGAACTGAGAACCAGGATTCTGTATGTGCAAATTGAAGCAGTTACTGAATCTGAATCAATGCAATATCAAATATGTCTCCATCAATGAAAGTGTCTTCACAACAGAAGATTCTTAGGAGAACAATGCACCATAGTGACACATCTTAACTCCTGAACTAGCACTAAGAACCAGGATTCTGTATGTTCAATAGAAGGTGTTTGTGAAACAGAATCAATGCAATATCACATATGTCTCCATCACTGAAGGTGTCTTCAGAACAGTAGGTTCTTAGGAGAAGAATGCACCATAGTGACACTTGTTAACCCATGAACTAATAGTAAGAACCAAGATTCTGTATGTTCAATAGAAGGTGTTTTTGAAACTGAATCAATGCAATAACAAATATGTCTCCATCACTGAAAGTGTCTTCACTACAGAAGGTTCTTAGGAGAAGAATGCACCATAGTGATACATGTTAACTCCTGAACTAGCAGTAAGAACCAGGATTCTGTATGTGTAAATGGAAGCAGTTACTGAAACTGAATCAATGCAATATCAAATATGTCTCCATCACTGAAGGTGTCTTCACGACAGAAGGTACTTAGGAGAACAATGCACCATAGTGATACATGTTAACTCCTGAACTAGCAGGAAGAACCAGGATTCTGTATGTGCAAATGGAAGCAGTTCCTGAAACTGAATCAATGCAATATCAAATATGTATCCATCACTGAAGGTGTCTCCATAACTGAAGGTTCTTAGGAGAACAATGCACCATAGTGATACATGTTAACTCCTGAACTAGAAGTAAGAACCAGGATTCTGTATGTGCAAATGAAAGCAGTTACTGAATCTGAATCAAGGCAATATCAAATATGTCTCCATCACTGAAGGTGTCTTCAGAACAGAAGGTTCTTAGGAGAAGAATGCACCATAGTGACACATGTGAACTCATGAATTAATAGTAAGAACCAACATTCTGTATGTTCAATAGAAGCTGTTTCTGAAGCTGAATCAATGCAATAATAAATATGACTCCATCACTGAAGGTGTCTTCAGAACAGAAGGTTCTTAGGAGAACAATGCACCATAGTGATACATGTTAACTCCTGAACTAGAAGTAAGAACCAGGATTCTGTATGTGCAAATGGAAGCAGTTACTGAATCTGAATCAATGCAATATCAAATATGTCTCCATCACTGAAAGTGTCTTCACAACAGAAGATTCTTAGGAGAACAATGCACCATAGTGACACATGTTAACTCCTGAACTAGCAGTAAGAACCAGGATACTGTATGTGCAAAAGAAGGTGTTTGTGAAACAGAATCAATGCAATTTCACATATGTCTCCATCACTGAAGGTGTCTGCAGAACAGAAGGTTCTTAGGAGAAGAATGCACCATAGTGACACTTGTTAACTCATGAACTAATAGTAAGAATCAGTATTCTGTATGTTCAATAGAAGGTGTTTCTGAAACTGAATCAATCGAATAACAAATATGTCTCCATCACTGAAGGTGTGTTCAGAACATAAGGTTCTTAGGAGAACAATGCACCATAGTGATACATGTTAACTTTTGAACTAGAACTGAGAACCAGGATTCTGTATGTGCAAATTGAAGCAGTTAATGAATCTGAATCAATGCAATATCAAATATGTCTCCATCACTGAAGGTGTCTTCAGAACAGTAGGTTCTTAGGAGAAGAATGCACCATAGTGACACTTGTTAACCCATGAACTAATAGTAAGAACCAAGATTCTGTATGTTCAATAGAAGGTGTTTTTGAAACTGAATCAATGCAATAACAAATATGTCTCCATCACTGAAAGTGTCTTCACTACAGAAGGTTCTTAGGAGAACAATGCACCATAGTGATACATGTTAACTCCTGAACTAGCAGTAAGAACCAGGATTCTGTATGTGTAAATGGAAGCAGTTACTGAAACTGAATCAATGCAATATCAAATATGTCTCCATCACTGAAGGTGTCTTCACGACAGAAGGTACTTAGGAGAACAATGCACCATAGTGATACATGTTAACTCCTGAACTAGCAGGAAGAACCAGGATTCTGTATGTGCAAATGGAAGCAGTTCCTGAAACTGAATCAATGCAATATCAAATATGTATCCATCACTGAAGGTGTCTCCATAACTGAAGGTTCTTAGGAGAACAATGCACCATAGTGATACATGTTAACTCCTGAACTAGAAGTAAGAACCAGGATTCTGTATGTGCAAATGAAAGCAGTTACTGAATCTGAATCAAGGCAATATCAAATATGTCTCCATCACTGAAGGTGTCTTCAGAACAGAAGGTTCTTAGGAGAAGAATGCACCATAGTGACACATGTGAACTCATGAATTAATAGTAAGAACCAACATTCTGTATGTTCAATAGAAGCTGTTTCTGAAACTGAATCAATGCAATAATAAATATGACTCCATCACTGAAGGTGTCTTCAGAACAGAAGGTTCTTAGGAGAACAATGCACCATAGTGATACATGTTAACTCCTGAACTAGAAGTAAGAACCAGGATTCTGTATGTGCAAATGGAAGCAGTTAATGAATCTGAATCAATGCAATATCAAATATGTCTCCATCACTGAAAGTGTCTTCACAACAGAAGATTCTTAGGAGAACAATGCACCATAGTGACACATGTTAACTCCTGAACTAGCAGTAAGAACCAGGATACTGTATGTGCAAAAGAAGGTGTTTGTGAAATAGAATCAATGCAATATCACATATGTCTCCATCACTGAAGGTGTCTGCAGAACAGAAGGTTCTTAGGAGAAGAATGCACCATAGTGACACTTGTTAACTCATGAACTAATAGTAAGAATCAGTATTCTGTATGTTCAATAGAAGGTGTTTCTGAAACTGAATCAATCGAATAACAAATATGTCTCCATCACTGAAGGTGTCTTCAGAACATAAGGTTCTTAGGAGAACAATGCACCATAGTGATACATGTTAACTTTTGAACTAGAACTGAGAACCAGGATTCTGTATGTGCAAATTGAAGCAGTTAATGAATCTGAATCAATGCAATATCAAATATGTCTCCATCACTGAAGGTGTCTTCAGAACAGAAGGTTCTTAGGAGAAGAATGCACCATAGTGACACAGGTTAACTCATGAATTCATAGTAAGAATCAGGATTCTGTATGTTCAATAGAAGGTGTTTCTGAAACTGAATCAATGCAATAACAAATATGTCTCCATCACTGAAGGTGTCTTCAGAACAGTAGGTTCTAAGGAGAAGAATGCACCATAGTGACACTTGTTAACCCATGAACTAATAATAAGAACCAAGATTCTGTATGTTCAATAGAAGGTGTTTTTGAAACTGAATCAATGCAATAACAAATATGTCTCCATCACTGAAAGTGTCTTCACTACAGAAGGTTCTTAGGAGAACAATGCACCATAGTGATACATGTTAACTCCTGAACTAGCAGTAAGAACCAGGATTCTGTATGTGTAAATGGAAGCAGTTACTGAAACTGAATCAATGCAATATCAAATATGTCTCCATCACTGAAGGTGTCTTCACGACAGAAGGTACGTAGGAGAACAATGCACCATAGTGATACATGTTAACTCCTGAACTAGCAGGAAGAACCAGGATTCTGTATGTGCAAATGGAAGCAGTTCCTGAAACTGAATCAATGCAATATCAAATATGTATCCATCACTGAAGGTGTCTCCATAACTGAAGGTTCTTAGGAGAACAATGCACCATAGTGATACATGTTAACTCCTGAACTAGAAGTAAGAACCAGGATTCTGTATGTGCAAATGAAAGCAGTTACTGAATCTGAATCAAGGCAATATCAAATATGTCTCCATCACTGAAGGGGTCTTCAGAACAGAAGGTTCTTAGGAGAAGAATGCACCATAGTGACACATGTGAACTCATGAATTAATAGTAAGAACCAACATTCTGTATGTTCAATAGAAGCTGTTTCTGAAACTGAATCAATGCAATAATAAATATGACTCCATCACTGAAGGTGTCTTCAGAACAGAAGGTTCTTAGGAGAACAATGCACCATAGTGATACATGTTAACTCCTGAACTAGAAGTAAGAACCAGGATTCTGTATGTGCAAATGGAAGCAGTTACTGAATCTGAATCAATGCAATATCAAATATGTCTCCATCACTGAAAGTGTCTTCACAACAGAAGATTCTTAGGAGAACAATGCACCATAGAGACACATGTGAACTCCTGAACTAGCAGTAAGAACTAGGATTCTGTATGTGCAAAAGAAGGTGTTTGTGAAACTGAATCAATGCAATATCTGATATGTCTCCATCACTGAAGGTGTCTTCAGAACAGAAGGTTGTTAGGAGAAGAATGCACCATAATAACACATGTTAACTCATCAACTAATAGTAAGAACAAGGATTCTGTATGTTCAATAGAAGGTGTTTCTGAAACTGAATCAATGCAATAACAAATATGTCTCCATCACTGAACGTGTCTTAAGAACAGAAGGTTCTTAGGAGAACAATGTACCATAGTGATACATGTTAACTCCTGAACTAGAACTGAGAACCAGGATTCTGTATGTGCAAATTGAAGCAGTTACTGAATCTGAATCAATGCAATATCAAATATGTCTCCATCACTGAAAGTGTCTTCACAACAGAAGATTCTTAGGAGAACAATGCACCATAGTGACACATGTTAACTCCTGAACTAGCAGTAAGAACCAGGATTCTGTATGTGCAAAAGAAGGTGTTTGTGAAACAGAATCAATGCAATATCACATATGTCTCCATCACTGAAGGTGTCTACAGAACAGAAGGTTCTTAGGAGAAGAATGCACCATAGTGACACTTGTTAACTCATGAACTAATAGTAACAATCAGTATTCTGTATGTTCAATAGAAGGTGTTTCTGAAACTGAATCAATCGAATAACAAATATGTCTCCATCACTGAAGGTGTCTTAAGAACAGAAGGTTCTTAGGAGAACAATGCACCATAGTGATACATGTTAACTTTTGAACTAGAACTGAGAACCAGGATTCTGTATGTGCAAATTGAAGCAGTTAATGAATCTTAATCAATGCAATATCAAATATGTCTCCATCACTGAAGGTGTCTTCAGAACAGAAGGTTCTTAGGAGAAGAATGCACCATAGTGACACAGGTTAACTCATGAATTAATAGTAAGAATCAGGATTCTGTATGTTCAATAGAAGGTGTTTCTGAAACTGAATCAATGCAATAACTAATATGTCTCCATCACTGAAGGTGTCTTCAGAACAGAAGGTTCTTAGGAGAACAATGTACCATAGTGATACATGTTAACTCCTGAACTAGAACTGAGAACCAGGATTCTGTATGTGCAAATTGAAGCAGTTACTGAATCAATGCAATATCAAATATGTCTCCATCACTGAAAGTGTCTTCACAACAGAAGATTCTTAGGAGAACAATGCACCATAGTGACACATGTTAACTCCTGAACTAGCAGTAAGAACCAGGATTCTGTATGTTCAATCGAAGGTGTTTGTGAAACAGAATCAATGCAATATCAAATATGTCTCTATCGCTGAAGGTGTCTTCAGAACAGAAGGTTCTTAGGGGAAGAATGCACCATAGTGACACATGTTAACTCATGAACTAATAGTAAGAACCAGGATTGTGTATGTTCAATAGAAGGTGTTTTTAAAACTGAATCAATGCAATATCAAATATGTCTCCATCACTGAAGGTGTCTTCAGAACAGAAGGTTCTTAGGAGAACAATGCACCATAGTGATACATGTTAACTCCTGAACTAGCAGTAAGAACCAGGATTCTGTATGTGCAAAATAAGGTGTTTGTCATACTGAATCAATGCAATAATAAATATGTCTCCATCACTGAAAGTGTGTACACTACAGAAGGTAATTAGGAGAACAATGCACCATAGTGATACATGTTAACTCCTGAACTAGCAGTAAGAACCAGGATTCTGTATGTCCAAAAGAAGGTGTTTGTGAAACTGAATCAATGCAATATCTGATATGTCTCCATCACTGAAGGTGTCTTCAGAACAGAAGGTTCTTAGGAGAACAATGTACCATAGTGATACATGTTAACTCATGAACTAATAGTAAGAACGAGGATGCTGTATGTGCAAATTGAAGCAGTTACTTAATCTGAATCAATGCAATATCAAATATGTCTCCATCACAGAAAGTGTCTTCACAACAGAAGATTCTTAGGAGAACAATGCACCATAGTGACACATGTGAACTCCTGAACTAGCAGTAAGACCTCGGATTCTGTATGTGCAAAAGAAGGTGTTTGGGAAACTGAATCAATGCAATATCTGATATGTCTCCATCACTGAAGGTGTCTTCAGAACAGAAGGTTCTTAGGAGAAGAATGCACCTTCGTAACACATGTTAACTCATCAACTAATAGTAAGAACCAGGATTCTGTATGTTCAATGGAAGGTGTTTATGAAACTGAATCTATGCAATAACAACTATGTCTCCATCACTGAAGGTGTCTTCAGAACAGAAGGTTCTTAGGAGAACAATGCACCATCGTGATACATGTTAACTCATGAACTAGACGTCAGAACCAGTATTCTGTGTGTGCAAATTGAAGTAGTTACTGAACCTGAATGAATGCAATATCAAATATGTCTCCATCTCTGAAAGTGTCTTCACAAGATAAGGTAATTCGGAGAACAATGCACCATAGTGATACATGTTAACTCCTGAACTAGCAGTAAGAACCAGGATTCTGTGTGTGCAAAAGAAGGTGTTTGGGAAACAGAATCAATGCAATATCAAATATGTCTCCATCACTGAAAGTGTCTCCACAACAGAAGGTTCTTGGGAGAAAAATGCACCATAGTGATACATGTTAACTCCTGAACTAGCAGTAAGAACCAGGATTGGGAATGTGCAAATGGAAGCAATTGCTGAAACTGAATCAATGCAATATCCAATATGTCTCCATCACTGAAGGTGTCTTCAGAACAGAAGGTTCTTAGGAGAAGAATGCACCATAGTGACACATGTTAACTCATGAACTAATAGTAAGAACCAGCATTCTGTATGTTCGATAGAAGCTGTTTCTGAAACTAAATCTATGCAATAACAACTATGTCTCCATCACTGAAGGTTTCTTCAGAACAGAAGGTTCTAAGGAGAACAATGCACCATAGTGATACATGTTAGCGCCTGAACTAGAAGTAAGAACCAGGATTCTGTATGTGCAAATTGAAGCAGTTACTGAAACTGAATCAATGCAATATCCAATATGTCTCCATCACTGAAGGTGTCTTCAGAACAGAAGGTTCTTAGGAGAAGAATGCACCATAGTGACACATGTTAACTCATGAACTAATAGAAAGAACCAGGATTCTGTATGTTCAATAGAAGGTGTTTCTGAAACTGAATCTATGCAATAACAACTATGTCTCCATCACTGAAGGTGTCTTCAGAACAGAAGTTTCTTAGGAGAACAATGCACCATAGTGATACATGTTAACTCCAGAACTATAAGTAAGAACCAGCATTCTGTATGTGCAAATTGAAGTAGTTACTGAACCTGAATGAATGCAATATCAAATATGTCTCCATCTCTGAAAGTGTCTTCACAAGATAAGGTAATTAGGAGAACAATGCACCATAGTGATACATGTTAACTCCTGAACTAGCAGTAAGAACCAGGATTCTGTATGTGCAAAAGAAGGTGTTTGTGAAACTGAATCAATGCAATATCAAATATGTCTCCATCACTGAAGGTGTCTTCAGAACAGAAGGTTCTTAGGAGAAGAATGCACCATAGTGACACATGTGAACTCATGAATTAATAGTAAGAACCAGCATTCTGTATGTTCAATAGAAGCTGTTTCTGAAACTGAATCAATGCAATAATAAATATGTCTCCATCACTGAAGGTGTCTTCAGAACAGAAGGTTCTTAGGAGAACAATGCACCATAGTGATACATGTTAACTCCTTAACTAGAAGTAAGAACCAGGATTCTGTATGTGCAAATTGAAGCAGTTACTGAATCTGAATCAATGCAATATCAAATATGTCTCCATCACAGAAAGTGTCTTCACAACAGAAGATTCTTAGGAGAACAATGCACAATAGTGACACATGTGAACTCTAGAACTATAGCAGTAAGAACTAGGATTCTGTATGTGCAAAAGAAGGTGTTTGTGAAACTGAATCAATGCAATATCTGATATGTCTCCATCACTGAAGGTGTCTTCAGAACAGAAGGTTCTTAGGAGAAGAATGCACCATAGTAACACATGTTAACTCATCAACTAATAGTAAGAACGAGGATTATGTATGTTCAATATAAGCTGTTTCTGAAACTGAATCAATGCAATAATAAAAATGTCTCCATCACTGAAGGTGTCTTCAGAACAGAAGGTTCTTAGGAGAACAATGCACCATAGTGATACATGTTAACTCCTGAACTAGAAGTAAGAACCAGGATTCTGTATGTGCAAATTGAAGCAGTTACTGAATCTGAATCAATGCAATATCAAATATGTCTCCATCACAGAAAGTGTCTTCACAACAGAAGATTCTTAGGAGAACAATGCACCATAGTGACACATGTGAACTCCTGAACTAGCAGTAAGAACTAGGATTCTGTATGTGCAAA
This sequence comes from Urosaurus nigricauda, assembly GCA_034509955.1. Lineage (NCBI taxonomy): Eukaryota > Metazoa > Chordata > Lepidosauria > Squamata > Phrynosomatidae > Urosaurus > Urosaurus nigricauda. The sequence goes on along the minus strand of JAOEGL010000005.1, from coordinate 103,656,146 downwards.
AGAAGGTGTTTGTGAAACTGAATCAATGCAATATCTGATATGTCTCCATCACTGAAGGTGTCTTCAGAACAGAAGGTTCTTAGGAGAAGAATGCACCATAGTAACACATGTTAACTCATCAACTAATAGTAAGAACCAGGATTCTGTATGTTCAATAGAAGGTGTTTATGAAACTGAATCAATGCAATAACAACTATGTCTCCATCATTGAAGGTGTCTTCAGAACAGAAGGTTCTTAGGAGAACAATGCACCATCGTGATACATGTTAACTCATGAAGTAGACGTCAGAAACAGTATTCTGTGTGTGCAAATTGAAGTAGTTACTGAACCTGAATGAATGCAATATCAAATATGTCTCCATCTCTGAAAGTGTCTTCACAAGATAAGGTAATTAGGAGAACAATGCACCATAGTGATACATGTTAACTCCTGAACTAGCAGTAAGAACCAGGATTCTGTATGTGCAAAAGAAGGTGTTTGTGAAACAGAATCAATGCAATATCAGATATCTCTCCATCACTGAAAGTGTCTCCACAACAGAAGGTTCTTAGGAGAAAAATGCACCATAGTGATACATGTTAACTCCTGAACTAGCAGTAAGAACCAGGATTGGGTATGTGCAAATGGAAGCAGTTACTGAAACTGAATCAATGCAATATCCAATATGTCTCCATCACTGAAGGTGTCTTCAGAACAGAAGGTTCTTAGGAGAAGAATGCACCATAGTGACACATGTTAACTCATGAACTAATAGAAAGAACCAGGATTCTGTATATTCAATAGAAGGTGTTTCTGAAACTGAATCATGCAATAACAACTATGTCTCCATCACTGAAGGTGTCTTCAGAACAGAAGTTTCTTAGGAGAACAATGCACCATAGTGACACATTTTAACTCCTGAACTAGCAGTCAGAACCAGGATTCTGTATGTGCAGAAGAAGGTGTTTGTGAAACTGAATCAATGCAATATCAAATATGTCTCCATCACTGAAGGTCTCTTCACAACAGAAGGTTCCTAGGAGAAGAATGCACTATAGTGACACATGTAAACTCTTGAACTAAGAGTAAGATCCAGGATTCTCTATGTGTAAAAGAAGGTGTTTTTGACACTGAATCAATGCAATATCAAATATGTCTCCAGCACTGAAGGTGTCTTCACAACAGAAGATTCCTAGGAGAACAATGCACCATAGTGATACATGTTCACTCCTGAACTAGCAGTAAGAACCAGGATTCTGTATGTGCAAATGGAAGCTGTTTCTGAAACTGAATCATTCCAATATCAAATATCACTCCATTATTGAGGGTTTTTTCACAGGACAAGGTTCTGAGGAGTACAATGCACCCTAGTGATACCTGTTAACTCCTGAACTAGGAGTACGAACCATTATTCTGTATGTGCAAATGGAAGCCGTTTCTGGAACTGAATCAAAGGAATATCAAATTTATCTCCCTCAGTGAAGGTGTCTTCACAAAAGACGTTTCTTAGCAGTACAATGCACCATAGTGATACATCTTAACTCCTGACCTAGCCCTAAGAACCAGGATTCTGTATGTGCAAATGGAAGATGTTTCTGAAACTGAATCAATCCAATATCAAATATCTGTCCATCATTGAAGTTGTTTTACATAGGACAAGGTTCTTAGGAGTACAATGCACCATAGTTATACATGTTATATCCTCATGCTTTAAATTAGGATTAGGATTAAGATTTGGGCAAGGTTCAGGGTTATGTTTGGCGTTCGGGTTCAGGATAAGACGAATAACCCTGAACCTTGCCCAAATCCTAATCCTAATCCTAATTTAAAGATTGAGGATATAACATGTATGGTTATGGGTAGGGTTAGGTTAATTTTATGGTTTAGTTTAGAGTAGGGTTAGGGTCAGGGTCAAGCTAAATGTAAGGGGTTTTGTTCGGGTTAGGTTTAGGGTTAGGTTAGGTTCAGGGTTTTGGTTAAGGTTAGGATTAGGGTTAGGTTTAGCGGTTCTATTCGGGTTCGGGTTCAGGTTCAGATTTGGATTATGGTTAGGGTTAGGGTTTGTTTAGGGTTAGGGTTTGGGTTAGGGTTAGGATTAGCTTTAGATTTACTTTAGTGTTAGTGTTAGTGTTAGAGTTAGGGTTGGGTTAGGTGTTGGTTTAGGGTTAGGGTTAGGGTTAGGTTAGGGTTTGGTTTCAGGTTAGGGTTAGGGTTATGGTGAGGGTGAAGGTTAGGGTTAAGATTAGGGTTAGGGTTAGGTTTTTGCTTAGGATTCTGTTCCGGATAGGGTTAATGTGAGGGTGGGGGTAAGGGTCATAGTTTTGTAAGTTTTAGGGTTAGAATTAGGGTCAGGTTAGGGTTTGGAATAGGGCTTGAGTTAGTGTTAGGGTCAGGGATAGGGTTAGAATTTGGTTTATGGTTAGGGTTCGGGTTCGGGTAGGTTTAGGTTAGGTTTAGGTTTAGGGTTAGGGTGGATTGGGTTAGGGTTGGGTAAGCGTTAGGTTAGGTTTAGGTTTTGTTTAGGGTTGGGGTTAGGGTTTGGTTAGGGTTAGGGTTAGGTTAGGGTTAGGGTTAGGGTTAGGGTTAGGGTAGTTTAAGTTTAGGGATAGGATAGGTTAGCATTAGGGTTAAGGTTAAAGGTAGGTTAGGTTTAAGTTTAGTTTAGGGTTAGGGTTAGGTTTGGGATAGGGTTAGGATTAGGTTTGGATTAGGGTTAGGGTTAGGGTTAGGTTAGGGTTAGGGTTTCGTTTAAATTAGTGTTAGGGTTAGGGTTTGGGAGAGCGATAAGGTTAGGGTTAGGGTCAGGGTCAGGTTCAGGGTTAGTTAAGGTTTAGGGTTAGGGTTAGGGTTAAGGTTAAGGTTTAGGATTAGGATTAGGGTTAGGGTTAGGGTTAGGGTAGTGTTAGGGTTTCATTTAAATTAGAGTTAGCGTTAGGGTTTGGGATGGTGTTAAGGTTAGGGTTAGGGTTAGGCTTAGGGTTTAGGGTTAGGGTTAGGATTTAGGGTTAGGGTTAGGGTTAGGGCTAGGGTTAAGGTTTAGGATTAGGGTTAGGGTTAGGGTAGTGTTAGGGTTTCATTTTAATTAGGGTTAGCGTTAGGGTTTGGGATGGTGTTAAGTTTAGGCTTAGGCTTAGGTTTAGGCTTAGCATTTAGGGTTAGGGTTAGAGTTAGGGCTAGGGTTAGGGTTAGAGTTAGGGCTAGTGTTCAGGTTTAGGGTTAGGGTTAGGGTTAGGATTTAGGTTTAGGTTTAGGGTTAAGGCTAGGGTTAAGGATTAGGGTTAAGGTTAGTGTTAGGGTTGGGATAGTGTTAGGGTTTCATTTAAATTAGGGTTAGCGTTATGGTTTGGGATGGCGTTAAGTTTAGGGTTAGGTTTAGGTTTAGGTTTAGGGTTAGGCTTAGGGTTTAGAGTTCAGATTAGGGTTAGGGTTTATGGTTAGGGTTAGGGTTTTGGGTTTAGGTTTAGGGTTAGAGTTAGGGCTAGGGTTAATGTTTAGGGTTAGGGTTAGGGTTAGGTTAGTTTAATTTTAGGGATAGGATAGGTTAGCATTAGGGTTTAGGTTAAAGGTAGGTTAGGTTTAAATTTAGTTTAGGGTTAGGGTTAGGTTTGTGATAGGGTTAGGGATTAGGTTTGGATTAGGGTTAGGGTTAGGGTTAGGTTAGTGTTAGGGTTTCGTTTAAATTAGTGTTAGGGTTAGGGTTTGGGAGAGCGATGAGGTTAGGATGAGAGTTAGGTTTAGGTTTAGGTTTAGGGTTAGGATTAGGGTTAGGGTTTAGGTTTAGGGTTAAGGTTAGGTTTTAGGGTTAGCCTTAGGATTCGGGCTAGGGTTGATGTTCAGGATTAGGGTTAGGGTTAGGGTAGAGTTAGGGTTTCATTTAAATTAGGGTTAAGGTTAGGGTTTGGGATGGCGTTAAGGTTAGGGTTAGGGTTACGGTTAGGTTAGGGTTAGCTTTAGGGTTTAGGGTTAGGGTTAGGGTTAGTTTAGGGAAATTGTTTCTGAAACTGATTCAATGCAATGTCAAATTTAAATCCATGAAAGAAGGGGTATTTACAAGAGAAGGTTCTTAGGAGGACAATGCACCATAGTGTTATGGATAGGGTATGGGATAGGGCTTAAGGATTAGGGTTAGGGTTAGGGTAGTGTTAGGGTTTCATTTAAATTAGGGTTAGCGTTAGGGTTTCGGATAGCGTTTCGGTTAGGGTAAGTGTCAGGGTCAGGGTCAGGGTTAGGGTTTAGGGTTAGGGTTACGGTTAAGGGTTAGGGTTAGGGTTAGGGTAGTGTTAGGGTTTTATTTAAACTAGGGTTGGCGTTCTGGTTTGGAATGGCGTTAAGGTTAGGGTTAGGGTTAGGTTTAGAGTTTAGGGTTAGGGTTAGGGTTAGAGTTAGGATTTAGGGATAGGGTTAGGGTTAGGACAAGGTTTAAGGTTTAGGGTTAGGGTTAGGGTTAGGGTAGTGTTAGGATTTCATTTAAATTAGGTTTAGCGTTAGGGTTTGGGATGGCGTTAAGTTTAGGCTTAGGTTTAGAATTATGCTTAAGGTTTAGGGTTAGGGTTAGGGTTAAGGTATAGGATTAGGGTCAGGTTTAGGTTTAGGGTTAGAATTTAGGTTTCTGTTTTGGGTTAGGACTAGGATTAAGGATTAGGGTTAGGGTTAGGGTTAGGGTAGTGTTAGGGTTTCATTTAAATTAGGATTAGCATTCGGATTTGGGATGGTGTTAACGTTAGGGTTAGGGTTAGGGTTAGGATTAGGGTTAGGGTTAGGGTTAGGGTTTAGGGTTAGGGTTAGGTTTTAGGGTTACGGTTAGGGTTAGGGCTAGGGTTAATGTTTAGGATTAGGGTTAGGATTAGGGTTAGGGTAGAGTTAGGGTTTCATTCAAATTAGGGTTAGCGTTAGGGTTTCGGATGGCGTTAAGGTTCGGGTTAGGGTTAGCGTTAGGTTAGGGTCAGCTTTAGGGTTTAGGGTTTGGGTTAGGGCTAGGGCTCGTGTTAGGGTTAGGGTTAGTTTAGGGAAATTGTTGCTGAAACTGATTCAATGCAATGTCAAATTTAAATCCATGAAAGAAGGGTTATTCACAAGCGAAGGTTCTTAGGAGGACAATGCACCATAGGGTTAGGGTTAGGGTTAGGGCTAGGGTTAAGGTTTAGGATGAGAGTTAGGTTTAGGTTTAGGTTTATGGTTAGGGCTAGGGCTAGGATTAGGGTTAGGGTTAGGGTTCGGGTTAAGGATTACGGTTAGGGTTTGAGTTAGGGTTAGGGTAGTGTTAGGGTTTCATTTAAATTAGGGTTAGCGTTAGGGTTTGGGATGGCGTTAAAGTCACGGTTAGGGTTAGGGTTAGGGTTTAGACTTTAGGGTTAGGCTTTAGGGTTAGGGTTAGGTTTTTGGGTTAGGGTTAGGGTTAGGGTTAGGGTAAAGGATTAGGGTTAGGGTAGTGTTTGGGTTTCATTTAAATTAGGGTAGGCCTTAGGGTTTGGGATGTCGTTAAGGTTAAAGTTAGGATTAGGGTTAGGATTAGTGTTAGGCTTAGGGTTTAGGGTTAGGGCTAGGGTTAAGGGTTAGGGTTAGGGTTAGGGTAGTGTTTGGGTTTCATTTAAATTAGGGAAGGCCTTAGGGTTTCGGATGGCATTAAGGTTAAAGTTAGGATTAGGGTTAGGATTACTGTTAGGGTTTAGGGTTAGGGCTAGGGTTAAGGTTAGGGTTAGGGTTAGGGTTTAGGGTTAGGGTTAGGGTTGAGGGTTAGGGTTAGGGTTAGAATTTAGGTTTCTGTTTTGGGTTAGGACTAGGAATAAGGATTAGGGTTAGGGTTAGGGTTAGGGTAGTGTTAGGGTTTCATTTAAATTAGGATTAGCATTAGGATTTGGGATGGCGTTAAGGTTAGGGTTAGGGTTAGGTTTAGGGTTAGGATTAGGGTTAGGGTTTTTGTTTAGGTTTAGGGTTAGGGTTAGGGTTTAGGGTTAGGGTTAGGTTTTAGGGTTAGGGTTAAGGTTAGGGCTAGGGTTAATGTTTAGGATTAGGGTTAGGATTAGGGTTAGGGTAGAGTTAGGGTTTCATTTAAATTAGGGTTAGCGTTAGGGTTTGGGATGGCGTTAAGGTTACGGTTAGGGTGAGGGTTAGGGTTTAGGCTTTATGGTTAGGGTTTAGGGTTAAGGTTAGGTTTTTGGGTTAGGGTTAGGGTTAGGGTAAAGGATTAGGGTTAGGGTTAGGGTAGTGTTTGGGTTTCATTTAAATTAGGGTAGGCCGTAGGGTTTGGGATGGCGTTAAGGTTAAAGTTAGGATTAGGCTTAGGGTTAGGGTTAGGGTTAGGATTTAGGGTTAGGGTTAGGGTTAGGTTTGGGAATCCTGGTTCTTTCTATTAGTTCATGAGTTAACATGTGTCACTATGGTGCATTCTTCTCCTAAGAACCTTCTGTTCTGAAGACACCTTCAGTGATGGAGAAATATTGGATATTGCATTGATTCAGTTTCAGTAATTGCTTCCATTTGCACATACCCAATCCTGGTTCTTACTGCTAGTTCAGGAGTTAACATGTATCACTATGGTGCATTGTTCTCCTAAGAACCTTCTGTTGTGGAGACACTATCAGTGATCGAGACATATTTGATATTGCCTTGATTCTGTTTCACAAACACCTTCTTTTGCACATACAGAATCCTGGTTCTTACTGCTAGTTCAGGAGTTAACATGTATCACTATGGTGCATTGTTCTCCTAATTACCTTATCTTGTGAAGACACTTTCAGAGATGGAGACATATTTGATATTGCATTCATTCAGGTTCAGTAACTACTTCAATTTGCACACACAGAATACTGGTTCTGACGTCTAGTTCATGAGTTAACATGTATCACGATGGTGCATTGTTCTCCTAAGAACCTTCTGTTCTGAAGACACCTTCAGTGATGGAGACATAGTTGTTATTGCATTGATTCAGTTTCATAAACACCTTCTATTGAACATACAGAATCCTGGTTCTTACTATTAGTTGATGAGTTAACATGTGTTACTATGGTGCATTCTTCTCCTAAGAACCTTCTGTTCTGAAGACACCTTCAGTGATGGAGACATATCAGATATTGCATTGATTCAGTTTCACAAACACCTTCTTTTGCACATACAGAATCCTAGTTCTTACTGCAAGTTCAGGAGTTCACTTGTGTCACTATGGTGCATTGTTCTCCTAAGAACCTTCTGTTGTGAAGACCCTTTCAGTGATGGAGGCATATTTGATATTGCATTGATTCAGATTCAGTAACTGCTTCAATTTGCACATACAGAATCCTGGTTCTTACTTCTAGTTCAGGAGTTAACATGTATCACTATGGTGCATTGTTCTCCTAAGAACCTTCTGTTCTGAAGACACCTTCAGTGATGGAGTCATATTTATTATTGCATTGATTCAGTTTCAGAAACAGCTTATATTGAACATACAGAATGCTGGTTCTTACTATTAATTCATGAGTTCACATGTGTCACTATGGTACATTCTTCTCCTAAGAACCTTCTGTTCTGAAGACACCTTCAGTGATGGAGACATATTTGATATTGCATTGATTCAGTTTCACAAACACCTTCTTTTCCAAATACAGAATCCTGGTTCTTACTGCTAGTTCAGGAGTTAACATGTATCACTATGGTGCATTGTTCTCCTAATTACCTTATCTTGTGAAGACACTTTCAGAGATGGAGACATATTTGATATTGCATTCATTCAGGTTCAGTAACTACTTCAATTTGCACACACAGAATACTGGTTCTGACGTCTAGTTCATGAGTTAACATGTATCACGATGGTGCATTGTTCTCCTAAGAACCTTCTGTTCTGAAGACACCTTCAGTGATGGAGACATAGTTGTTATTGCATAGATTTAGTTTCATAAACAGCTTCTATTGAACATACCGAATCCTGGTTCTTTCTATTAGTTCATGAGTTAACATGTGTCACTCTGGTGCATTCTTCTCCTAAGAACCTTCTGTTCTGAAGACACGTTCAGTGATGGAGAAATATTGGATATTGCATTGATTTAGTTTCAGTAATTGCTTCCATTTGCACATACCCAATCCTGGTTCTTACTGCTAGTTCAGGAGTTAACATGTATCACTATGGTGCATTGTTCTCCTGAGAACCTTCTGTTGTGGAGACACTTTCAGTGATGGAGACATATTTGATATTGCATTGATTCTGTTTCACAAACACCTTCTTTTGCACATACAGAATCCTGGTTCTTACTGCTAGTTCAGGAGTTAACACGTATCACTATGGTGCATTGTTCTCCTAATTACCTTATCTGGTGAAGACACTTTCAGAGATGGAGACATATTTGATATTGCATTCATTCAGATTCAGTAACTCCTTCAATTTGCACATACAGAATCCTGGTTCTTACTGTTAGTTCAGGAGTTAACATGTATCACTATGGTGCATTGTTCTCCTAATTACCTTCTGTAGTGTACACACTTTCAGTGATGGAGACATATTTGTTATTGCATTGATTCAGTATCACAAACACCTTATTTTGCCCATACAGAATCCTGGTTCTTTCTGCTAGTTCAGGAGTTAACATGTATCACTGTGGTGCATTGTTCTCCTAAGAACCTTCTGTTCTGAAGACACCTTCAGTGATAGAGACATATTTGATATTGCACTGATTCTGTTTCACTAACACCTTCTATTGAACATACAGAATCCTGGTTTTTACTGCTAGTTCAGGAGTTAACATGTGTCACTATGGTGCATTGTTCTTCTAAGAACCTTGGGTTGTGGAGTCACCTTCAGTAATGGAGATATATTTGATTTTGCATTGCATCTGTTTTACAAACAACTTCATTTGCACATACAGAATCTTGGTTCTGACTGCTAGATCAGGTGTTAACATGTATCACTATGGTGCATTGTTCTCCTAATTACCTTCTCTTGTGAAGACACTTTCAGTGATGGAGACATATTTGATATTGCATTCATTCAGGTTCAGTAACTACTTCAATTTGCACATACAGAATCCTGGTTCTTTCTATTAGTTCATGAGTTAACATGTGTCACTATGGTGCATTCTTCTCCTAAGAACCTTCTGTTCTGAAGACACCTTCAGTGATGGAGAAATATTGGATATTGCATTGATTCAGTTTCAGTAATTGCTTCCATTTGCACATACCCAATCCTGGTTCTTACTGCTAGTTCAGGAGTTAACATGTATCACTATGGTGCATTGTTCTCCTAAGAACCTTCTGTTGTGGAGACACTATCAGTGATCGAGACATATTTGATATTGCCTTGATTCTGTTTCACAAACACCTTCTTTTGCACATACAGAATCCTGGTTCTTACTGCTAGTTCAGGAGTTAACATGTATCACTATGGTGCATTGTTCTCCTAATTACCTTATCTTGTGAAGACACTTTCAGAGATGGAGACATATTTGATATTGCATTCATTCAGGTTCTGTAACTACTTCAATTTGCACACACAGAATACTGGTTCTGACGTCTAGTTCATGAGTTAACATGTATCACGATGGTGCATTGTTCTCCTAAGAACCTTCTGTTCTGAAGACACCTTCAGTGATGGAGACATAGTTGTTATTGCATTGATTCAGTTTCATAAACACCTTCTATTGAACATACAGAATCCTGGTTCTTACTATTAGTTGATGAGTTAACATGTGTTACTATGGTGCATTCTTCTCCTAAGAACCTTCTGTTCTGAAGACACCTTCAGTGATGGAGACATATCAGATATTGCATTGATTCAGTTTCACAAACACCTTCTTTTGCACATACAGAATCCTAGTTCTTACTGCAAGTTCAGGAGTTCACATGTGTCACTATGGTGCATTGTTCTCCTAAGAACCTTCTGTTGTGAAGACCCTTTCAGTGATGGAGGCATATTTGATATTGCATTGATTCAGATTCAGTAACTGCTTCAATTTGCACATACAGAATCCTGGTTCTTACTTCTAGTTCAGGAGTTAACATGTATCACTATGGTGCATTGTTCTCCTAAGAACCTTCTGTTCTGAAGACACCTTCAGTGATGGAGTCATATTTATTATTGCATTGATTCAGTTTCAGAAAAAGCTTCTATTGAACATACAGAATGCTGGTTCTTACTATTAATTCATGAGTTCACATGTGTCACTATGGTACATTCTTCTCCTAAGAACCTTCTGTTCTGAAGACACCTTCAGTGATGGAGACATATTTGAAATTGCATTGATTCAGTTTCACAAACACCTTCTTTTCCACATACAGAATCCTGGTTCTTACTGCTAGTTCAGGAGTTAACATGTATCACTATGGTGCATTGTTCTCCTAATTACCTTATCTTGTGAAGACACTTTCAGAGATGGAGACATATTTGATATTGCATTCATTCAGGTTCAGTAACTACTTCAATTTGCACACACAGAATACTGGTTCTGACGTCTAGTTCATGAGTTAACATGTATCACGATGGTGCATTGTTCTCCTAAGAACCTTCTGTTCTGAAGACACCTTCAGTGATGGAGACATATTTGTTATTGCATAGATTTAGTTTCATAAACAGCTTCTATTGAACATACCGAATCCTGGTTCTTTCTATTAGTTCATGAGTTAACATGTGTCACTCTGGTGCATTCTTCTCCTAAGAACCTTCTGTTCTGAAGACACCTTCAGTGATGGAGAAATATTGGATATTGCATTGATTTAGTTTCAGTAATTGCTTCCATTTGCACATACCCAATCCTGGTTCTTACTGCTAGTTCAGGAGTTAACATGTATCACTATGGTGCATTGTTCTCCTAAGAACCTTCTGTTGTGGAGACACTATCAGTGATCGAGACATATTTGATATTGCCTTGATTCTGTTTCACAAACACCTTCTTTTGCACATACAGAATCCTGGTTCTTACTGCTAGTTCAGGAGTTAACATGTATCACTATGGTGCATTGTTCTCCTAATTACCTTATCTTGTGAAGACACTTTCAGAGATGGAGACATATTTGATATTGCATTCATTCAGGTTCAGTAACTACTTCAATTTGCACACACAGAATACTGGTTCTGACGTCTAGTTCATGAGTTAACATGTATCACGATGGTGCATTGTTCTCCTAAGAACCTTCTGTTCTGAAGACACCTTCAGTGATGGAGACATAGTTGTTATTGCATTGATTCAGTTTCATAAACACCTTCTGTTGAACATACAGAATCCTGGTTCTTACTATTAGTTGATGAGTTAACATGTGTTACTATGGTGCATTCTTCTCCTAAGAACCTTCTGTTCTGAAGACACCTTCAGTGATGGAGACATATCAGATATTGCATTGATTCAGTTTCACAAACACCTTCTTTTGCACATACAGAATCCTAGTTCTTACTGCAAGTTCAGGAGTTCACATGTGTCACTATGGTGCATTGTTCTCCTAAGAACCTTCTGTTGTGAAGACCCTTTCAGTGATGGAGGCATATTTGATATTGCATTGATTCAGATTCAGTAACTGCTTCAATTTGCACATACAGAATCCTGGTTCTTACTTCTAGTTCAGGAGTTAACATGTATCACTATGGTGCATTGTTCTCCTAAGAACCTTCTGTTCTGAAGACACCTTCAGTGATGGAGTCATATTTATTATTGCATTGATTCAGTTTCAGAAACAGCTTCTATTGAACATACAGAATGCTGGTTCTTACTATTAATTCATGAGTTCACATGTGTCACTATGGTACATTCTTCTCCTAAGAACCTTCTGTTCTGAAGACACCTTCAGTGATGGAGACATATTTGATATTGCATTGATTCAGTTTCACAAACACCTTCTTTTGCACATACAGAATCCTGGTTCTTACTGCTAGTTCAGGAGTTAACATGTATCACTATGGTGCATTGTTCTCCTAATTACCTTATCTTGTGAAGACACTTTCAGAGATGGAGACATATTTGATATTGCATTCATTCAGGTTCAGTAACTACTTCAATTTGCACACACAGAATACTGGTTCTGACGTCTAGTTCATGAGTTAACATGTATCACGATGGTGCATTGTTCTCCTAAGAACCTTCTGTTCTGAAGACACCTTCAGTGATGGAGTCATAGTTGTTATTGCATAGATTTAGTTTCATAAACAGCTTCTATTGAAGATACAGAATCCTGGTTCTTTCTATTAGTTCATGAGTTAACATGTGTCACTATGGTGCATTCTTCTCCTAAGAACCTTCTGTTCTGAAGACACCTTCAGTGATGGAGACATATTGGATATTGCATTGATTCAGTTTCAGTAATTGCTTCCATTTGCACATACCCAATCCTGGTTCTTTCTGCTAGGTCAGGAGTTAACATGTATCACTATGGTGCATTGTTCTCCTAAGAACCTTCTGTTGTGGAGACACTATCAGTGATCGAGACATATTTGATATTGCATTGATTCTGTTTCACAAAAACCTTCTTTTGCACATACAGAATCCTGGTTCTTACTGCTAGTTCAGGAGTTAACATGTATCACTATGGTGCATTGTTCTCCTAATTACCTTATCTTGTGAAGACACTTTCAGAGATGGAGACATATTTGATATTTCATTCATTCAGGTTCAGTAACTACTTCAATTTGCACACACAGAATACTGGTTCTGACGTCTAGTTCATGAGTTAACATGTATCACGATGGTGCATTGTTCTCCTAAGAACCTTCTGTTCTGAAGACACCTTCAGTGATGGAGACATAGTTGTTATTGCATTGATTCAGTTTCACAAACACCTTCTTTTGCACATACAGAATCCTAGTTCTTACTGCTAGTTCAGGAGTTCACATGTGTCACTATGGTGCATTGTTCTCCTAAGAATCTTCTGTTGTGAAGACACTTTCAGTGACGGAGGCATATTTGATATTGCATTGATTCATATTCAGTAACTGCTTCAATGTGCACATACAGAATCCTGGTTCTTACTTCTAGATCAGGAGTTAACATGTATCACTATGGTGCATTCTTCTCCTAAGAACCTTCTGTTCTGAAGACACCTTCAGTGATGGAGACATATTTGATATTGCATTGATTCTGTTTCACAAACACCTTCTTTTGCACATACAGAATCCTGATTCTTACTGCTAGTTCAGGAGTTAACATGTATCACTATGGTGCATTGTTCTCCTAATTACCTTATCTTGTGAAGACACTTTCAGAGATGGAGACATATTTGATATTGCATTCATTCGGGTTCAGTAACTACTTCAATTTGCTCACACAGAATACTGGTTCTTACGTCTAGTGCATGAGTTAACATGTATCACGATGGTGCATTGTTCTCCTAAGAACCTTCTGTTCTGAAGACACCTTCAGTGATGGAGACATAGTTGTTATTGCATAGATTCAGTTTCATAAACACCTTCTACTGAACATACAGAATCCTGGTTCTTACTATTAGTTGATGAGTTAACATGTGTTACTATGGTGCATTCTTCTCCTAAGAACCTTCTGTTCTGAACACACCTTCGGTGATAGAGACATATTTGATATTGCATTGATTCTGTTTCACAAACACCTTCTTTTGAACATACAGAATCCTGGTTCTTACTGCTAGTTCAGGAGTTAACATGTGTCACTATGGTGCATTGTTCTTCTAAGAACCTTCGGTTGTGGAGTCACCTTCAGTAATGGAGATATGTTTGATTTTGCATTGCATCAGATTTACAAACAACTTCTTTTGCACATACAGAATCTTGGTTCTTACTGCTAGATCAGGAGTTAACATGTATCACTATGGTGCATTGTTCTCCTAATTACCTTCTCTTGTGAAGACACTTTCAGTGATGGAGACATATTTGATATTGCATTCATTCAGGTTCAGTAACTACTTCAATTTGCACATACAGAATCCTGGTTCTTACTTATAGTTCAGGAGTTAACATGTATCACTATGGTGCATTGTTCTCCTAAGAACCTTCTGTTCTGAAGACACCATCAGTGATGGAGTCATATTTATTATTGCATTGATTCAGTTTCAGAAACAGCTTCTATTGAACATACAGAATGCTGGTTCTTACTATTAATTCATGAGTTCACATGTGTCACTATGGTGCATTCTTCTCCTAAGAACCTTCTGTTCTGAAGACACCTTCAGTGATGGAGACATATTTGATATTGCATTGATTCAGTTTCACAAACACCTTCTTTTGCACATACAGAATCCTGGTTCTTACTGTTAGTTCAGGAGTTAACATGTATCACTATGGTGCATTGTTCTCCTAATTACCTTCTGTAATGTACACACTTTCAGTGATGGAGACATATTTGTTATTGCATTGATTCAGTATCACAAACACCTTATTTTGCCCATACAGAATACTGGTTCTTAATGCTAGTTCAGGAGTTAACATGTATCACTATGGTGCATTGTTCTCCTAAGAACCTTCTGTTCTGAAGACACCTTCAGTGATAGAGACATATTTGATATTGCATTGATTCTGTTTCACAAACACCTTCTATTGAACATACAGAATCTTGGTTCTTACTGCTAGATCAGGAGTTAACATGTATCACTATGGTGCATTGTTCTCCTAATTACCTTCTCTTGTGAAGACACTTTCAGTGATGGAGACATATTTGATATTGCATTCATTCAGGTTCAGTAACTACTTCAATTTGCACATACAGAATCCTGGCTCTTACTTATAGTTCAGGACTTAACATGTATCACTATGGTGCATTGTTCTCCTAAGAACCTTGTGTTCTGAAGACACCTTCAGTGATGGAGACATAGTTGTTATTTCATAGATTCAGTTTCAGAAACACCTTCTATTGAACATACAGAATCCTGGTTCTTTGCACTTGTTCATGAATTAACATGTGTCACTATGGTGCATTGTTCTCCTAAGAACCTTCTGTTCTGAAGACACCTTCAGTGATGGAGACATATTTGATATTGCATTGATTCAGTTTCAGTAATTGCTTCCATTTGCACATATCCAATCCTGGTTCTTACTGCTAGTTCAGGAGTTCACATGTATCACTATGGTGCATTGTTCTCCTAAGAACCTTCTGTTGTGGAGACACTTTCAGTGATGGAGAAATATTTGATATTGCATTGATTCAGTTTCACAAACACGTTCTTTTGCACATACAGAATCCTAGTTCTTACTGCTAGTTCAGGAGTTCATATGTGTCACTATGGTGCATTGTTCTCCTAAGAATCTTCTGTTGTGAAAACACTTTCAGTGATGGAAACATATTTGATATTGCATTGATTCAGATTCAGTAACTGCTTCAATTTGCACATACAGAATCCTGGTTCTTACTTCTAGTTCAGGAGTTAACATGTATCACTATGGTGCCTTGTTCGCCTAAGAACCTTCTGTTCTGAAGACACCTTCAGTGATGGAGACATATTTGATAATGCATTGATTCAGATTAAGTAACTGCTTCAATTTGCACATACAGAATCCTGGTTCTTACTTCTAGTTCATGAGTTAACGTGTCACTATGGTGCATTTTTCTCCTAAGTACCTTCTTTTCTGAAGACACCTTCAGTGATGGAGACATATTTGATATTGCATTGATTCTGTTTCACAAACACCTTCTTTTGCACATACAGAATTTTGGTTCTTACTGCTAGTTCAGGAGTTAACATGTATCACTATGGTGCATTGTTCTCCTAATTACCTTGTCTTGTGAAGACACTTTCAGTGATGGAGACATATTTGATATTGCATTCATTCAGGTTCAGTAACTACTTCAATTTGCACACACAGAATACTGGTTCTGACGTCTAGTTCAGGAGTTAACATGTATCACGATGGTGCATTGTTCTCCTAAGAACCTACTGTTCTGAAGACACCTTCAGTACTGGAGACATAGTTGTTATTGCATTGATTCAGTTTCATAAACACCTTCTTTTGCACATACAGAATCCTGGTTCTTACTGCTAGTTCAGGAGTTAACATGTGTCACTATGGTGCATTCTTCCCCTAAGAACCTTCTGTTCTGAAGACACCTTCAGTGATGGAGACATAGTTGTTATTGCATAGATTCAGTTTCAGAAACACCTTCTATTGAACATACAGAATCCTGGTTCTTTCTATTAGTTCATGAGTTAACATGTGTCACTATGGTGCATTCTTCTCCTAAGAACCTTCTGTTCTGAAGACACCTTCAGTGATGGAGACATATTGGATATTGCATTGATTCAGTTTCAGTAATTGCTTCCATTTGCACATACCCAATCCTGGTTCTTACTGCTAGTTCAGGAGTTAACATGTATCACTATGGTGCATTTTTCTCCTGAGAACTTTCTGTTGTGGAGACACTTTCAGTGATGGAGACATATTTGATATTGCATTGATTCTGTTTCACAAACACCTTCTTTTGCACATACAGAATCCTGGTTCTTACTGCTAGTTCAGGAGTTAACACGTATCACTATGGTGCATTGTTCTCCTAATTACCTTATCTGGTGAAGACACTTTCAGAGATGGAGACATATTTGATATTGCATTCATTCAGATTCAGTAACTCCTTCAATTTGCACATACAGAATCCTGGTTCTTACTGTTAGTTCAGGAGTTAACATGTATCACTATGGTGCATTGTTCTCCTAATTACCTTCTGTAGTGTACACACTTTCAGTGATGGAGACATATTTGTTATTGCATTGATTCAGTATCACAAACACCTTATTTTGCCCATACAGAATCCTGGTTCTTACTGCTAGTTCAGGAGTTAACATGTATCACTGTGGTGCATTGTTCTCCTAAGAACCTTCTGTTCTGAAGACACCTTCAGTGATAGAGACATATTTGATATTGCACTGATTCTGTTTCACAAACACCTTCTATTGAACATACAGAATCCTGGTTTTTACTGCTAGTTCAGGAGTTAACATGTGTCACTATGGTGCATTGTTCTTCTAAGAACCTTCGGTTGTGGAGTCACCTTCAGTAATGGAGATATATTTGATTTTGCATTGCATCAGTTTTACAAACAACTTCTTTTGCACATACAGAATCTTGGTTCTTACTGCTAGATCAGGTGTTAACATGTATCACTATGGTGCATTGTTCTCCTAATTACCTTCTCTTGTGAAGACACTTTCAGTGATGGAGACATATTTGATATTGCATTCATTCAGGTTCAGTAACTACTTCAATTTGCACATACAGAATCCTGTTCTTACTTATAGTTCACGAGTTAACATGTATCACTATGGTGCATTGTTCTCCTAAGAACCTTGTGTTCTGAAGACACCTTCAGTGATGGAGACATAGTTGTTATTGCATTGATTCAGTTTCAGAAACACCTTCTATTGAACATACAGAATCCTGGTTC